>CM049428.1:7868349-9118349 GCA_026929855.1 Poa annua
GGAAGATTTCAAAGCCCCGTGACCCATGTTAGATGACTCTAGTGGCATCGTACAAACTCGTGATTTCGGGCATTTCTGGCCGTTTCGTGGACTATAGTACATGCTTTTGGGGTCCGACGTGGATTTAAATGGTTCAGGACCCCGTCACACGATTTTTCGAAATCATAAAAAACTCGTGATTTCAGGCATTTCTGGCCGTTTTTCGTGGGCTATAGTCCACGGTTTTTGGGTCCCGGGAAGATTCCAAAGCCCCGTGACCCCCAGTACACGACTCTAATGGCATCGTAAAAACTCGCGATTTCGGACATTTATGGCCGTTTTCGTGGGCTATAGCACACGGTTTTGGGGTCCGACGTGGATTTAAATGGTCTGGGACCCCGTCACATGATGTTCACGAAATCATAAAAAACTAATGATTTCAGGCATTTCTGGTCGTTTTCGTGGGCTGTAGTCCACGGTTTTTGGGTCCCGGGAAATTTCAAAGCCCCGTGACCCCTGGTACACGACTCTAGTGGCATCGTAAAAACTCGTGATTTTGGGCATTTCTGGCCGTTTCGTGGGCTATAGCACACGATTTTGGGGTCCGACGTGGATTTAAATGGTCCGGGACCCGTCACACAATTTTTGCGAAATCAAAAAAACTCGTGATTTCAGTCATTTCTGGCCGTTTTCGTGGGCTATAGTCCATGGTTTTTGGGTCCCGGGAAGATTCAAAGCCCCGTGACCCCCGGTACACGACTCTATTCGCATCGTAAAAACTGGTGATTTTGGGCATTTCTGGCCGTTTTTGTGGGCTATAGCACACGGTTTTGGGGTCCGACGTGGATTTAAATGGTCCGGGACCCGTCACACGATTTTTGCGAAATCATAAAAAACTCATGATTTCAAGCATTTCTGGTCGTTTTCGTGGTCTGTAGTACACGGTTTTTGGGTCCCGGGAAGATTTCAAAGCCCTGTGATCCCTAGTCCACGACTCTAGTGGCATAGTAAAAACTCGTGATTTCGGGCATTTCTGGCCACTTTCGTCGGCTATGGCACACGGTTTTGGGGTCCGACGTGGATTCAAATGGTCAGGGACCCCGTCACACGATTTTTTCGAAATCATAAAAAAACTCGTGATTTCAGACATTTCTGACTGTTTTCGTGGGCTATAGTCCACGGTTTTTTCGGTCCCGGGAAGATTTCAAAGCCCCGTGACCCCGGTACACGACTCTAGTGGCATCGTTAAAACTCGCGATTTCGGGCATTTCTGGCCATTTTCGTGTGCTATAGCACACGGTTTTGGGGTCCGACGTAGATTTAAATGGTCCGGGACCCCGTCACATGATTTTTGCGAAATCATAAAAAACTCGTGATTTCAGGCATTTCTGACCGTTTTCGTGGGCTATAGTTCACGGTTTTTGGGTCCCAGGAAGATTTCAAAGCCCCGTGACCCCGATACACAACTCTAGTGGCATCGTAAAAACTCACGATTTCGGGCATTTCTTGCCGTTTTCGTGTGCTATAGCACATGGTTTTCGGGTCCCACGTGTATTTAAATGGTCCGGGACCCCGTCACACGATTTTTTCTAAATTATAAAAAACTCGTGATTTCAGACATTTCTGGCCGTTTTCGTGGGATGTAATCCATGGTTTGTGGGTCCCGGGAAGATTTCAAAGCCCCGTGACCCATGTTAGATGACTCTAGTGGCATCGTACAAACTCGTGATTTCGGGCATTTCTGGCCGTTTCGTGGACTATAGTACATGCTTTTGGGGTCCGACGTGGATTTAAATGGTTCAGGACCCCGTCACACGATTTTTCGAAATCATAAAAAACTCGTGATTTCAGGCATTTCTGGCCGTTTTTCGTGGGCTATAGTCCACGGTTTTTGGGTCCCGTGAAGATTCGAAAGCCCCGTGACCCCCAGTACACGACTCTAATGGCATCGTAAAAACTCGCGATTTCGGACATTTATGGCCGTTTTCGTGGGCTATAGCACACGGTTTTGGGGTCCGACGTGGATTTAAATGGTCTGGGACCCCGTCACACGATGTTCACGAAATCATAAAAAACTCTTGATTTCAGGCATTTCTGGTCGTTTTCGTGGGCTGTAGTCCACGGTTTTTGGGTCCCGGGAAATTTCAAAGCCCCGTGACCCCTGGTACACGACTCTAGTGGCATCGTAAAAACTCGTGATTTTGGCATTTCTGGCCGTTTCGTGGGCTATAGCACACGATTTTGGGGTCCGACGTGGATTTAAATGGTCCGGGACCCGTCACACAATTTTTGCGAAATCAAAAAAACTCGTGATTTCAGTCATTTCTGGCCGTTTTCGTGGGCTATAGTCCATGGTTTTTGGGTCCCGGGAAGATTCAAAGCCCCGTGACCCCCGGTACACGACTCTATTCGCATCGTAAAAACTGGTGATTTTGGGCATTTCTGGCCGTTTTTGTGGGCTATAGCACACGGTTTTGGGGTCCGACGTGGATTTAAATGGTCCGGGACCCGTCACACGATTTTTGCGAAATCATAAAAAACTCATGATTTCAAGCATTTCTGGTCGTTTTCGTGGTCTGTAGTACACGGTTTTTTGGGTCCCGGGAAGATTTCAAAGCCCTGTGACCCCTAGTCCACGACTCTAGTGGCATAGTAAAAACTCGTGATTTCGGGCATTTCTGGCCACTTTCGTCGGCTATGGCACACGGTTTTGGGGTCCGACGTGGATTCAAATGGTCAGGGACCCCGTCACACGATTTTTTCGAAATCATAAAAAAAACTCGTGATTTCAGACATTTCTGACTGTTTTCGCGGGCTATAGTCCACGGTTTTTTCGGTCCCGGGAAGATTTCAAAGCCCCGTGACCCCGGTACACGACTCTAGTGGCATCGTTAAAACTCGCGATTTCGGGCATTTCTGGCCATTTTCGTGTGCTATAGCACACGGTTTTGGGGTCCGACGTAGATTTAAATGGTCCGGGACCCCGTCACATGATTTTGCGAAATCATAAAAAACTCGTGATTTCAGGCATTTCTGACCGTTTTCGTGGGCTATAGTTCACGGTTTTTGGGTCCCAGGAAGATTTCAAAGCCTCGTGACCCCGATACACAACTCTAGTGGCATCGTAAAAACTCACGATTTCGGGCATTTCTTGCCGTTTTCGTGTGCTATAGCACATGGTTTTCGGGTCCCACGTGTATTTAAATGGTCCGGGACCCCGTCACACGATTTTTTCTAAATTATAAAAAACTCGTGATTTCAGACATTTCTGGCCGTTTTCGTGGGATGTAATCCATGGTTTGTGGGTCCCGGGAAGATTTCAAAGCCCCGTGACCCATGTTAGATGACTCTAGTGGCATCGTACAAACTCGTGATTTCGGGCATTTCTGGCCGTTTCGTGGACTATAGTACATGCTTTTGGGGTCCGACGTGGATTTAAATGGTTCAGGACCCCGTCACACGATTTTTCGAAATCATAAAAAACTCGTGATTTCAGGCATTTCTGGCCGTTTTTCGTGGGCTATAGTCCACGGTTTTTGGGTCCCGTGAAGATTCGAAAGCCCCGTGACCCCCAGTACACGACTCTAATGGCATCGTAAAAACTCGCGATTTCGGACATTTATGGCCGTTTTCGTGGGCTATAGCACACGGTTTTGGGGTCCGACGTGGATTTAAATGGTCTGGGACCCCGTCACACGATGTTCACGAAATCATAAAAAACTCTTGATTTCAGGCATTTCTGGTCGTTTTCGTGGGCTGTAGTCCACGGTTTTTGGGTCCCGGGAAATTTCAAAGCCCCGTGACCCCTGGTACACGACTCTAGTGGCATCGTAAAAACTCGTGATTTTGGGCATTTCTGGCCGTTTCGTGGGCTATAGCACACGATTTTGGGGTCCGACGTGGATTTAAATGGTCCGGGACCCGTCACACAATTTTTGCGAAATCAAAAAAACTCGTGATTTCAGTCATTTCTGGCCGTTTTCGTGGGCTATAGTCCATGGTTTTTGGGTCCCGGGAAGATTCAAAGCCCCGTGACCCCCGGTACACGACTCTATTCGCATCGTAAAAACTGGTGATTTTGGGCATTTCTGGCCGTTTTTGTGGGCTATAGCACACGGTTTTGGGGTCCGACGTGGATTTAAATGGTCCGGGACCCGTCACACGATTTTTGCGAAATCATAAAAAACTCATGATTTCAAGCATTTCTGGTCGTTTTCGTGGTCTGTAGTACACGGTTTTTGGGTCCCGGGAAGATTTCAAAGCCCTGTGACCCCTAGTCCACGACTCTAGTGGCATAGTAAAAACTCGTGATTTCGGGCATTTCTGGCCACTTTCGTCGGCTATGGCACACGGTTTTGGGGTCCGACGTGGATTCAAATGGTCAGGGACCCCGTCACACGATTTTTTCGAAATCATAAAAAAACTCGTGATTTCAGACATTTCTGACTGTTTTCGCGGGCTATAGTCCACGGTTTTTCGGTCCCGGGAAGATTTCAAAGCCCCGTGACCCCGGTACACGACTCTAGTGGCATCGTTAAAACTCGCGATTTCGGGCATTTCTGGCCATTTTCGTGTGCTATAGCACACGGTTTTGGGGTCCGACGTAGATTTAAATGGTCCGGGACCCCGTCACATGATTTTTGCGAAATCATAAAAAACTCGTGATTTCAGGCATTTCTGACCGTTTTCGTGGGCTATAGTTCACGGTTTTTGGGTCCCAGGAAGATTTCAAAGCCCCGTGACCCCGATACACAACTCTAGTGGCATCGTAAAAACTCACGATTTCGGGCATTTCTTGCCGTTTTCGTGTGCTATAGCACATGGTTTTCGGGTCCCACGTGTATTTAAATGGTCCGGGACCCCGTCACACGATTTTTTCTAAATTATAAAAAACTCGTGATTTCAGACATTTCTGGCCGTTTTCGTGGGATGTAATCCATTGTTTGTGGGTCCCGGGAAGATTTCAAAGCCCCGTGACCCATGTTAGATGACTCTAGTGGCATCGTACAAACTCGTGATTTCGGGCATTTCTGGCCGTTTCGTGGACTATAGTACATGCTTTTGGGGTCCGACGTGGATTTAAATGGTTCAGGACCCCGTCACACGATTTTTCGAAATCATAAAAAACTCGTGATTTCAGGCATTTCTGGCCGTTTTTCGTGGGCTATAGTCCACGGTTTTTGGGTCCCGTGAAGATTCCAAAGCCCCGTGACCCCCAGTACACGACTCTAATGGCATCGTAAAAACTCGCGATTTCGGACATTTATGGCCGTTTTCGTGGGCTATAGCACACGGTTTTGGGGTCCGACGTGGATTTAAATGGTCTGGGACCCCGTCACATGATGTTCACGAAATCATAAAAAACTCATGATTTCAGGCATTTCTGGTCGTTTTCGTGGGCTGTAGTCCACGGTTTTTGGGTCCCGGGAAATTTCAAAGCCCCGTGACCCCTGGTACACGACTCTAGTGGCATCGTAAAAACTCGTGATTTTGGGCATTTCTGGCCGTTTCGTGGGCTATAGCACACGATTTTGGGGTCCGACGTGGATTTAAATGGTCCGGGACCCGTCACACAATTTTTGCGAAATCAAAAAAACTCGTGATTTCAGTCATTTCTGGCCGTTTTCGTGGGCTATAGTCCATGGTTTTTGGGTCCCGGGAAGATTCAAAGCCCCGTGACCCCCGGTACACGACTCTATTCGCATCGTAAAAACTGGTGATTTTGGGCATTTCTGGCCGTTTTTGTGGGCTATAGCACACGGTTTTGGGGTCCGACGTGGATTTAAATGGTCCGGGACCCGTCACACGATTTTTGCGAAATCATAAAAAACTCATGATTTCAAGCATTTCTGGTCGTTTTCGTGGTCTGTAGTACACGGTTTTTGGGTCCCGGGAAGATTTCAAAGCCCTGTGACCCCTAGTCCACGACTCTAGTGGCATAGTAAAAACTCGTGATTTCGGGCATTTCTGGCCACTTTCGTCGGCTATGGCACACGGTTTTGGGGTCCGACGTGGATTCAAATGGTCAGGGACCCCGTCACACGATTTTTTCGAAATCATAAAAAAACTCGTGATTTCAGACATATCTGGCTGTTTTCGTGGGCTATAGTCCACGGTTTTTCGGGTCCCGGGAAGATTTCAAAGCCCCGTGACCCCGGTACACGACTCTAGTGGCATCGTTAAAACTCGCGATTTCGGGCATTTCTGGCCGTTTTCGTGTGCTATAGCACACGGTTTTGGGGTCCGACGTAGATTTAAATGGTCCGGGACCCCGTCACATGATTTTTGCGAAATCATAAAAAACTCGTGATTTCAGGCATTTCTGACCGTTTTCGTGGGCTATAGTTCACGGTTTTTGGGTCCCAGGAAGATTTCAAAGCCCCGTGACCCCCGATACACAACTCTAGTGGCATCGTAAAAACTCACGATTTCGGGCATTTCTTGCCGTTTTCGTGGGCTATAGCACATGGTTTTTGGGTCCCACGTGTATTTAAATGGTCCGGGTCCCCGTCACACGATTTTTTCTAAATTATAAAAAACTCGTGATTTCAGACATTTCTGGCCGTTTTCGTGGGATGTAATCCATGGTTTGTGGGTCCCGGGAAGGTTTCAAAGCCCCGTGACCCATGTTAGATGACTCTAGTGGCATCGTACAAACTCGTGATTTCGGGCATTTCTGGCCGTTTCGTGGACTATAGTACATGCTTTTGGGGTCCGACGTGGATTTAAATGGTTCAGGACCCCGTCACACGATTTTTCGAAATCATAAAAAACTCGTGATTTCAGGCATTTCTGGCCGTTTTTCGTGGGCTATAGTCCACGGTTTTTGGGTCCCGTGAAGATTCCAAAGCCCCGTGACCCCCAGTACACGACTCTAATGGCATCGTAAAAACTCGCGATTTCGGACATTTCTGGCCGTTTCGTGGACTATAGTACATGCTTTTGGGGTCCGACGTGGATTTAAATGGTTCAGGACCCCATCACATGATGTTCACGAAATCATAAAAAACTCATGATTTCAGGCATTTCTGGCCGTTTTTCGTGGGCTATAGTCCACGGTTTTTGGGTCCCGTGAAGATTCCAAAGCCCCGTGACCCCCAGTACACGACTCTAATGGCATCGTAAAAACTCGCGATTTCGGACATTTATGGCCGTTTTCGTGGGCTATAGCACACGGTTTTGGGGTCCGACGTGGATTTAAATGGTCTGGGACCCCGTCACACGATGTTCACGAAATCATAAAAAACTCATGATTTCAGGCATTTCTGGTCGTTTTCGTGGGCTGTAGTCCACGGTTTTTGGGTCCCGGGAAATTTCAAAGCCCCGTGACCCCTGGTACACGACTCTAGTGGCATCATAAAAACTCGTGATTTTGGGCATTTCTGGCCGTTTCGTGGGCTATAGCACACGATTTTGGGGTCCGACGTGGATTTAAATGGTCCGGGACCCGTCACACAATTTTTGCGAAATCAAAAAAACTCGTGATTTCAGTCATTTCTGGCCGTTTTCGTGGGCTATAGTCCATGGTTTTTGGGTCCCGGGAAGATTCAAAGCCCCGTGACCCCCGGTACACGACTCTATTCGCATCGTAAAAACTGGTGATTTTGGGCATTTCTGGCCGTTTTTGTGGGCTATAGCACACGGTTTTGGGGTCCGACGTGGATTTAAATGGTCCGGGACCCGTCACACGATTTTTGCGAAATCATAAAAAACTCATGATTTCAAGCATTTCTGGTCGTTTTCGTGGTCTGTAGTACACGGTTTTTGGGTCCCGGGAAGATTTCAAAGCCCTGTGACCCCTAGTCCACGACTCTAGTGGCATAGTAAAAACTCGTGATTTCGGGCATTTCTGGCCACTTTCGTCGGCTATGGCACACGGTTTTGGGGTCCGACGTGGATTCAAATGGTCAGGGACCCCGTCACACGATTTTTTCGAAATCATAAAAAAACTCGTGATTTCAGACATTTCTGACTGTTTTCGCGGGCTATAGTCCACGGTTTTTCGGTCCCGGGAAGATTTCAAAGCCCCGTGACCCCGGTACACGACTCTAGTGGCATCGTTAAAACTCGCGATTTCGGGCATTTCTGGCCATTTTCGTGTGCTATAGCACACGGTTTTAGGGTCCGACGTAGATTTAAATGGTCCGGGACCCCGTCACATGATTTTTGCGAAATCATAAAAAACTCGTGATTTCAGGCATTTCTGACCGTTTTCGTGGGCTATAGTTCACGGTTTTTGGGTCCCAGGAAGATTTCAAAGCCCCGTGACCCCCAGTACACGACTCTAATGGCATCGTAAAAACTCGCGATTTCGGACATTTATGGCCGTTTTCAAAGCCCCGTGACCCATGTTAGATGACTCTAGTGGCATCGTACAAACTCGTGATTTCGGGCATTTCTGGCCGTTTCGTGGACTATAGTACATGCTTTTGGGGTCCGACGTGGATTTAAATGGTTCAGGACCCCGTCACACGATTTTTCGAAATCATAAAAAACTCGTGATTTCAGGCATTTCTGGCCGTTTTTCGTGGGCTATAGTCCACGGTTTTTGGGTCCCGGGAAGATTCCAAAGCCCCGTGACCCCCAGTACACGACTCTAATGGCATCGTAAAAACTCGCGATTTCGGACATTTATGGCCGTTTTCGTGGGCTATAGCACACGGTTTTGGGGTCCGACGTGGATTTAAATGGTCTGGGACCCGTCACACGATGTTCACGAAATCATAAAAAACTCATGATTTCAGGCATTTCTGGTCGTTTTCGTGGGCTGTAGTCCACGGTTTTTGGGTCCCGGGAAATTTCAAAGCCCCGTGACCCCTGGTACACGACTCTAGTGGCATCGTAAAAACTCATGATTTGGGGCATTTCTGGCCGTTTCGTGGGCTATAGCACACGATTTTGGGGTCCGACGTGGATTTAAATGGTCCGGGACCCGTCACACAATTTTTGCGAAATAAAAAAAACTCGTGATTTCAGTCATTTCTGGCCGTTTTCGTGGGCTATAGTCCATGGTTTTTGGGTCCCGGGAAGATTCAAAGCCCCGTGACCCCCGGTACACGACTCTATTCGCATCGTAAAAACTGGTGATTTTGGGCATTTCTGGCCGTTTTTGTGGGCTATAGCACACGGTTTTGGGGTCCGACGTGGATTTAAATGGTCCGGGACCCGTCACACGATTTTTGCGAAATCATAAAAAACTCATGATTTCAAGCATTTCTGGTCGTTTTCGTGGTCTGTAGTACACGGTTTTTGGGTCCCGGGAAGATTTCAAAGCCCTGTGACCCCTAGTCCACGACTCTAGTGGCATAGTAAAAACTCGTGATTTCGGGCATTTCTGGCCACTTTCGTCGGCTATAGTACACGGTTTTGGGGTCCGACGTGGATTCAAATGGTCAGGGACCCCGTCACACGATTTTTTCGAAATCATAAAAAAACTCGTGATTTCAGACATATCTGGCTGTTTTCGTGAGCTATAGTCCACGGTTTTTCGGTCCCGGGAAGATTTCAAAGCCCCGTGACCCCGGTACACGACTCTAGTGGCATCGTTAAAACTCGCGATTTCGGGCATTTCTGGCCGTTTTCGTGTGCTATAGCACACGGTTTTAGGGTCCGACGTAGATTTAAATGGTCCGGGACCCCGTCACATGATTTTTGCGAAATCATAAAAAACTCGTGATTTCAGGCATTTCTGACCGTTTTCGTGGGCTATAGTTCACGGTTTTTGGGTCCCAGGAAGATTTCAAAGCCCCGTGACCCCCAGTACACGACTCTAATGGCATCGTAAAAACTCGCGATTTCGGACATTTATGGCCGTTTTCAAAGCCCCGTGACCCATGTTAGATGACTCTAGTGGCATCGTACAAACTCGTGATTTCGGGCATTTCTGGCCGTTTCGTGGACTATAGTACATGCTTTTGGGGTCCGACGTGGATTTAAATGGTTCAGGACCCCGTCACACGATTTTTCGAAATCATAAAAAACTCGTGATTTCAGGCATTTCTGGCCGTTTTTCGTGGGCTATAGTCCACGGTTTTTGGGTCCCGGGAAGATTCCAAAGCCCCGTGACCCCCAGTACACGACTCTAATGGCATCGTAAAAACTCGCGATTTCGGACATTTATGGCCGTTTTCGTGGGCTATAGCACACGGTTTTGGGGTCCGACGTGGATTTAAATGGTCTGGGACCCCGTCACACGATGTTCACGAAATCATAAAAAACTCATGATTTCAGGCATTTCTGGTCGTTTTCGTGGGCTGTAGTCCACGGTTTTTGGGTCCCGGGAAATTTCAAAGCCCCGTGACCCCTGGTACACGACTCTAGTGGCATCGTAAAAACTCGTGATTTGGGGCATTTCTGGCCGTTTCGTGGGCTATAGCACACGATTTTGGGGTCCGACGTGGATTTAAATGGTCCGGGACCCGTCACACAATTTTTGCGAAATCAAAAAAACTCGTGATTTCAGTCATTTCTGGCCGTTTTCGTGGGCTATAGTCCATGGTTTTTGGGTCCCGGGAAGATTCAAAGCCCCGTGACCCCCGGTACACGACTCTATTCGCATCGTAAAAACTGGTGATTTTGGGCATTTCTGGCCGTTTTTGTGGGCTATAGCACACGGTTTTGGGGTCCGACGTGGATTTAAATGGTCCGGGACCCGTCACACGATTTTTGCGAAATCATAAAAAACTCATGATTTCAAGCATTTCTGGTCGTTTTCGTGGTCTGTAGTACACGGTTTTTGGGTCCCGGGAAGATTTCAAAGCCCTGTGACCCCTAGTCCACGACTCTAGTGGCATAGTAAAAACTCGTGATTTCGGGCATTTCTAGCCACTTTCGTCGGCTATGGCACACGGTTTTGGGGTCCGACGTGGATTCAAATGGTCAGGGACCCCGTCACACGATTTTTTCGAAATCATAAAAAAACTCGTGATTTCAGACATTTCTGACTGTTTTCGTGGGCTATAGTCCACGGTTTTTTCGGTCCCGGGAAGATTTCAAAGCCCCGTGACCCCGGTACACGACTCTAGTGGCATCGTTAAAACTCGCGATTTCGGGCATTTCTGGCCATTTTCGTGTGCTATAGCACACGGTTTTGGGGTCCGACGTAGATTTAAATGGTCCGGGACCCCGTCACATGATTTTTGCGAAATCATAAAAAACTCGTGATTTCAGGCATTTCTGACCGTTTTCGTGGGCTATAGTTCACGGTTTTTGGGTCCCAGGAAGATTTCAAAGCCCCGTGACCCCGATACACAACTCTAGTGGCATCGTAAAAACTCACGATTTCGGGCATTTCTTGCCGTTTTCGTGTGCTATAGCACATGGTTTTCGGGTCCCACGTGTATTTAAATGGTCCGGGACCCCGTCACACGATTTTTTCTAAATTATAAAAAACTCGTGATTTCAGACATTTCTGGCCGTTTTCGTGGGATGTAATCCATGGTTTGTGGGTCCCGGGAAGATTTCAAAGCCCCGTGACCCATGTTAGATGACTCTAGTGGCATCGTACAAACTCGTGATTTCGGGCATTTCTGGCCGTTTCGTGGACTATAGTACATGCTTTTGGGGTCCGACGTGGATTTAAATGGTTCAGGACCCCGTCACACGATTTTTCGAAATCATAAAAAACTCGTGATTTCAGGCATTTCTGGCCGTTTTTCGTGGGCTATAGTCCACGGTTTTTGGGTCCCGTGAAGATTCCAAAGCCCCGTGACCCCCAGTACACGACTCTAATGGCATCGTAAAAACTCGCGATTTCGGACATTTATGGCCGTTTTCGTGGGCTATAGCACACGGTTTTGGGGTCCGACGTGGATTTAAATGGTCTGGGACCCCGTCACACGATGTTCACGAAATCATAAAAAACTCATGATTTCAAGCATTTATGGTCGTTTTCGTGGTCTGTAGTACACGGTTTTTGGGTCCCGGGAAGATTTCAAAGCCCTGTGACCCCTAGTCCACGACTCTAGTGGCATAGTAAAAACTCGTGATTTCGGGCATTTCTGGCCACTTTCGTCGGCTATAGCACACGGTTTTGGGGTCCGACGTGGATTCAAATGGTCAGGGACCCCGTCACATGATTTTTTCAAAATCATAAAAAACTCGTGATTTCAGGCATTTCTGGCCATTTTCGTGGGCTATAGTCCTCGGTTTTTCGGTCCCGGGAAGATTTCAAAGCCCCGTGACCACCGGTACACGACTCTAGTGGCATCGTAAAAACTCACGATTTCGGGCATTTCTGGCCGTTTTCGTGGGCTATAGCACACAGTTTTTGGGTCCCGGGAAGATTTCAAAGCCCCGTGACCACCGGTACACGACTCTAGCGACATCATAAAAACTCACGATTTCGGGCATTTCTGGTCGTTTTCATGGGCTATAGCACACGGTTTTGGGGTCCGACGTGGATTTAAATGGTACGGGGCCCCGTCACACGATTTTTTCAAAATCATAAAAAAACTCGTGATTTCAGGCATTTCTGGCCGTTTTCGTGGCCTGTAATCCACGGTTTTTGGGTCCCGGCAAGATTTCAAAGCCCCGTGACCCCTGGTACACGACTCTAGTGGCATCGTACAAACTCGTGATTTCGGGCATTTCTGGCCATTTTCCTGGGCTATAGCACACGGTTTTGGGTTCCGATGTGGATTTAAATGGTCCGGGACCCCGTCACACGATTTTTTCGAGATCATAAAAAACTCGTGATTTTAAGGCATTTCTGGCCGTTTTCGTGGGATATAGTCCATGGTTTTTGGGCCCCACAAAGATTCCAAAGCCCCGTGACCACCGGTACACGACTCTAGTGACATCGTAAAAACTCACGATTTCGGGCATTTCTGGCCGTTTTCGTGGCCTATGGCACACGGTTTTGGGGTCCGACGTGGATTTAAATGGTCCGGGGCCCGTCACACGGATTATTCGAAATCATAAAAAACTAGTGATTTCACGCATTTCTGGCCGTTTTCGTGGGCTATAGTCCACGGTTTTTGGGTCCCGGGAAGATTTCAAAGCCCCGTGACCCCCGGTACACGACTCTAGTGGCATCGTAAATACTCGTGATTTTTGGCATTTCTGGCCGCTTTCGTGGGCTACAGCACACGGTTTTGGGGTCCGACGTGGATTTAAATGGTCTGGGACCCCGTCACAAGATTTTTGCGAAATCATAAAAAACTCGTGATTTCAGGCATTTCTGGCCTTTTTCGTGGGCTATAGTCCACGGTTTTTGGGTCCCAGGAAGATTTCAAAGCCCCGTGACCGCCGATACACGACTCTAGTGGCATCGTAAAAACTCGCGATTTCGCACATTTTTGGCCGTTCTCGTGGGCTATAGTCCACGGTTTTTGGGTCCCGGGAAGATTTCAAAGCCCCGTGACCCCCGGTACACGACTATAGTGGCATCATAAAAACTCATGGTTTTGGGCATTTCTGGCCGCTTTCGTGGGCTATAGCACACGGTTTTGGGGTCCGACGTGGATTTAAATGGTCTGGGACCCCGTCACACGATTTTTGCGAAATAAAAAAAACTCGTGATTTCAGGCATTTCTGGCCGTTTTCGTGGGCTATAGTCCACGGTTTTTGCGTCCCAGCAAGATTTCAAAGCCCCGTGACCCCGATACACGACTCTAGTGGCATCGTAAAAACTCGCGATTTCGGGCATTTCTGGCCGTTTTCGTGGGCTATAGTCCACGGTTTTTGGGTCCCGGGAAGATTTCAAAGCCCCGTGACCCCCGATACACGACTATAGTGGCATCGTAAAAACTCGTGATTTTGGGCATTTCTGGCCGCTTTCGTGGGCTATAGCACACGGTTTTGGGGTCCGACGTGGATTTAAATGGTCTGGGACCCGTCACACGATTTTTGCGAAATAAAAAAAGTCGTGATTTCAGGCATTTCTGGCCGTTTTCGTGGGCTATAGTCCTCGGTTTTTGCGTCCCAGCAAGATTTCAAAGCCCCGTTGTCGTGGGATTGTCACGGCAGATGTTACCCGGAAGAAACTCGAGATGTGGGGCATGGCGGCTTCCGACATCAGGAGCTTGTCTAGCGTAGCGTGGGGAAACAAGGGTTTACCCAGGTTCGGCCCCTCGTCTTGAGGTAAAGACCTACTTACTGCTTCGGCTTTACTGATTAGGGTTTTGGAACTCGGCGCCTTAGCTTCCGGGTCTCGAGATTACAATGTGTCTCTCCTATGACTTGTGTCGATTGAACCTCCATCTCTAGGAACCAGGAGACCCCCTTATATAGGTGGCGAGTCTCGCTGGAGGTACAAGGCCGGGTCCGGGTTTCTATCATACCCGGACTCTACTCTAAGTCCTCTAAGCCTCTTCTTTCCTTAGCAGGACTCCGTCTTGTACTTGGTCTCCAGCCTTCTGGATCCTTCTTGTTTGCGGGCCAAGGCATACGTCGCGCACCGGCTTACGTATCACCCGGCCCATGTCTTTATGCTTGATCCGGCCCAGCCTCCTGCCAGGCCGGCTTATCGTCTATGTCGGTGGGCCTACCGGGTTACGATCCCCCAACAGCCGTGACCCCGATACACGACTCTAGTGGCATCGTAAAAACTCGCGATTTCGGGCATTTCTGGCCGTTTTCGTGGGCTATAGTCCACGGTTTTTGGGTCCCGGGAAGATTTCAAAGCCCCGTGACCCCCGGTACACGACTCTAGTGGCATCGTAAAAACTCGTGATTTTGGGCATTTCTGGCCGCTTTCGTGGGCTATTACACACGGTTTTGGGGTCCGACGTGGATTTAAATGGTCTCGGACCCCGTCACATGATTTTTGCGAAATCAAAATACTCGTGATTTCAGGCATTTCTAGCCGTTTTCATGGGCTATAGTCCACGGTTTTTGGGTCCCGGGAAGATTCAACGCCCCGTGACCCCCGGTACACGACTCTATTGGCATCGTAAAAACTCGCGATTTCGGACATTTCTAGCCGTTTTCGTGGGCTATAGACACGGTTTTGGGGTCCGACGTGGATTTAAATGGTCTAGGACCCCGTCACACGATTTTTGCGAAATCATAAAAAACTCATGATTTTAGGAATTTCTGGCCGTTTTCGTGGGTTATAGTCCACGGTTTTTGGGTCCCGGGAAGATTTCAAAGCTCCGTGACCCCCGGTACACGACTCTAGTGGTATCGTTAAAACTCGCGATTTCGGGAATTTCTGGCCGTTTTCGTGGGCTATAGCACACGGTTTTGGGGTCCGACCTGGATTTAAATGGTCCGGGACCCGTCACACAATTTTTTCAAAATCATAAAAAACGTGTGATTTCAAGCATTTCTGGCCGTTTTCGTCGGCTATAGTCCACGGTTTTTGGGTCCCGGGAAGATTTCAAAGCCCCGTGACCCCGGGTACACGGCCCTAGTGGCATCGTAAAAACTCGCAATTTCGGGCATTTCTGGAAGTTTTCGTGGGCTATAGCACACGGTTTTAGGGTCTGACGTGGATTTAAATTGGCCAAGACCCCTTCACTTGATTTTTCGAAATCATAAAAAACTCGTGATTTCAGGCATTTCTGGCCGTTTTCGTGGTCTATAGCACACGGGTTTGGGGGTCCGACGTGGATTTTAATGGTCCGGGACTCCGTCACATGATTTTTGCGAAATCATAAAAAAAAACTCGTGATTTCAGGCATTTCTGGCCGTTTTCGTGGGCTATAGTCCACGATTTTTGGGTCCCGGGAAATTTCAAAGCCCTGTGACCCCCGGTACACGACTATAGTGGCATCGTAAAACTCGCGATTTCGGGCATTTCTGGCCTTTTTCGTGGGCTATAGTCCACGGTTTTTGGGTCCCGGGAAGATTTCAAAGCCCCGTGACCCCTGGTACACAACTCTAGTGGCATCGTAAAAACTCGTGATTTTGGGCATTTCTGGCCGCTTTCGTGGGCTATTGCACACGGTTTTGGGGTCCGACGTGGATTTAAATGGTCTGGGACCCCGTCACATGATTTTTGCGAAATCAAAAAACTCGTGATTTCAGACATTTCTGGCCGTTTTCATGGGCTATAGTCCACGGTTTTTGGTTCCCGGGAAGATTCAAAGCCCCGTGACCCCCGGTACACGACTCTATTGGCATCGTAAAAACTCACGATTTCGGACATTTCTAGCCGTTTTCGTGGGCTATAGCACACGGTTTTGGGGTCCGACGTGGATTTAAATGGTCTAGGACCCCGTCACACGATTTTTGCGAAATCTTAAAAAACTCATGATTTTAGGCATTTCTGGTTTCGTGGTCTGTAGTCCACGGTTTTTGGGTCCCGGGAAGATTTCAAAGCCCTGTGACCCCCCGTACACGACTCTAGTCCCTAGTGGCATCGTAAAAACTCGTGATTTCGGGCATTCCTGGCCGTTTTCGTGGGCTATAGCACACGGTTTTGGGGTGCGACGTGGATTTAAATGGTCCGGGACCCCGTCACACGATTTTTGTGAAATCATAGAAAAACTCGTGATTTCAGGCATTTCTGGCCGTTTCCGTGGGTTATAGTCCATAGTTTTTGGGCCCCGGGAAGATTTCAAAGCCCCGTGACCACCGGTTCACAACTCTAGTGGCATCGTAAAAACTCACGATTTCGGGCATTTCTGGCCGTTTTCGTGGGCTATAGCACACGGTTTTGGGGTCCGACGTGGATTTAAATGGTCCGGGACTCTGTCACACGATTTTTCCGAAATCATAAAAAACTCGTGATTTCAGGCATTTCTGGCCGTTTTCGTGGGCTATAGTCCACAGTTTTCGAGTCCCGGGAAGATTTCAAAGCCCCGTGACCCCCGGTACACGACCCTAGTGGCATGGTAAAAACTCGTGATTTCGGGCATTTCTGGCCGCTTTTGTCGGCTATAGCACACGATTTTGGGGTCCGACGTGGATTCAAATGGTCCGGGACCCCGTCACACGATTTTTGCGAAATCATAAAAAAACTCGTGATTTCAGACATTTCTGGCCGTTTTCTTGGGCTATAGTCCACGGTTTTTGGGTCCCGGGAAGATGGCGGCCAAGTGGGGACTGGGGTATGAAGAGCCCACTCCCCCAGGCCTCGGACGCAGGCTAATCAGACAAAACGACTAAGGACCAGGCCTCGCCGCCTGGCGGGACCCTCGAGAGGCAATTCCCCTCGAGGGCCTGAAGAGGAAACGAGGGCCTCAAGGGGTCCCTCGCTTCAGAAGACCCTCCCGAGGCGCCAGTGCGCCTGGAGGGAAGTCAACAGGAATCCCTCCACAGGCCTCCCCAGGCTTGTGGGGAAACGTCGCGGCCAAGGAAGTACGGCGGGGCGCACATGGCCTCTGCCACGCCCACGTGGTGACGCAAGCACCCCCGTTGCCGTTTTGGTGATGAAGGAGTCAATAAAGTTGCGCCGCCTACTGCAGGACTGCACAGACCTTCCACTCTGGTGATAAAGCAGGTGGACGGCGCAAGCTCCAAAGAGAACGTCATCGCGGGCTCCACCTCAGAGACTGCCTTCCTTGCGGGCAGTACTGCGCGGTCGGCCACCGCACCCACCGCGTCCATGGACGAATCGGCAGTGGTGGACTCCTGCTCCTCCACGCCACTGCCGTGTGTGAGCCACTGTGGACGCCAAGCAGAAGGAGAGCGCCGGAGGCGCCTATAAAAGAGACAAGACCTCCATCGGAGAAAGGGTCGGCCAATTGCTTGCTACAACGCTTGTAAACCCTAGCAATACCAAGTAGGATAGCCCATGGTTGGAGGAGGAAGAAGATCATCGCTTCCCTCCCCAGGCAAGAACTGCCTCAAGGGGGCCCTCGGCAAGCTCTGTTGTACTGTAACCACCATAATCCAATACAGACAAGCAGGAGTAGCGGTCTTACCTCCTCACGAGGGCCGTGAACCTAGGTACGGGACGGTGTTTATCTCTGCGTGGGTGTTTCGTCTTCAGGTCCGGCGAGCAACGTCGACGTGCCCCTCGAGGCTCTTGACCTCCGCGTTCAATCCCCTTCACGAACTACACTTCAGGAAGTGACTACCCCCGATTCTAGGGAGTCATAACCCGACATTTGGCGCGCCGGGTAGGGGATTGAGGCGTGTCAACGACCTTCAAGCCGCCTCCGCGCCATGTCGAACACCCGCGCTACCCGCGCCGCCCGCGTCAGGCGACGCGCGCCTGAAGGAGCTCGCGTCCCGCCAGGCGCCACGGCCACTCGCGCGCGACGGGGCCGACCCCGCCGTGAAGAGCACGCCCCCTTGGGCCCTCATGCGGAGGAGCCCGAACACAACCCCGAGCACTAGGAGGACGCGCAGTCCTCACACCCGGCGCGGCGCCCGAGCGGCTCCGGCGCGGGCAGGACGGACCCCGCGCCTCACACCGCGCTGCTCATGGTGCAGGAACTTCTCCGCTACCAGCCCACCGCTGAGGCCCACGGGCAGTGGCTGGAGCGCCTCAACCACCTCGTCGGCATCGCCACGACGCGCCCTGCTTTGTCGCAATCCAACATGCACCTCTCTCTCGCCGGCACGGTTGCGACAGACGCGCCTCCGCCTCCACCAGGGCCTGCACCGGCTACGACGCAGAGGGCGGCCTAGCACGCGTCCTCGCCGCACGATTGCTTGATCGTGCAGCGCACCGCGCCCGACGCTCGCGTGGGGATGGAGCTCCAGCGCAACCGCCAAAACAGGCTCGTGGAAGAGATCGGCCAGGCGGGCCAGCAGAACCGCAGCGCGCTACAGCACGGAGTCGCCACATACGCCACCGGCTGCATGGCGTTCACCCGCTCCCTGCATCGCGTGGTCTGGCCCCCGAAGTTCAGGCCGGCTCTCCCTAAAGGCTACGACGGCTCCAGCAACCCCATCGAGTTCCTGCAGCTCTACACCACCTCCATCCAAGCCGCGGGTGGAGACGACAAGGTCATGGCCAACTGGTTCTCCCACGCGCTTCGCGATTCTGCGCTGCCGTGGCTCCTGAACCTCCCCGAGGACTCCGTGAACTCTTGGGAGGAGCTCTGCAAGCAATTCGTCTCCAACTTCAAGGGGACGTACGAGCGCGCCCTCACCCACAACGACCTGCGCGCTGTGGCGCAGAAGAAGGATGAGACGCTCCGCAAGTACATCCAGCGCTTCAGCCAAGTTCGCAACAAGATCCCGAACATCATTGACACCCAAGTCACCGCCGCCTTCTGCGAGGGCGTCATAAACAGCAGGATGCTCGAGAAGCTGGGCATCCACGACAAGATCACTTATGTGGTGAAGCTGTTCGACCTGGCGGACAAGTGCACCAAGGCTGAAGAGGGACTCCTCTTCGTCAAGATGTCCTCGAGAGGGGACGAGCACGCTGAGGGTTCCAGGAGCCAGAAAAAGAAAGAGGAGCCCAAGCGCAAGGCCACCGCGGTTCTCGCGGCAGAGCCTGACGCGACGGGCACCCGCAGGGACTCCCCTGAGCCTGGAGAGAGGAAAGATGACAACCACCCATTCTGCATCTACCACAACAGGCGCGGTCACTCTACAGAATCTTCCTTCGACCTCAAGAGGTTGAGAAAGGAGCGCGAGCAAGCAGAAGGCAGTGGCGGCCGCGGTCGAGGCCGTGGCTACCGCGGGAGTGGACGCAAGAGCGGCTACCTGAAGCCATCTGGCAATCAGGCCAATGCCGTGGAAAAGAATGGCAGTCTCCCTGACGAGGAAGATGGTGGCTACCAAGCCCCACGAGGCGCCATTGCCTGCATCCTTGGTGGGGCGCAGGCGCCAAAGTCGAACAATCAGTTCAAGCAATTCGCCCGCGAGCTCAACGCCGCCCTCCCAAGCACCGAGACCTCCAGGCCCCTCAAGTGGTCGCAGTACACCATCGCCTTCGACGCTCAGGACCATCCCAAGTCCACCAAGACTGTTGGAACCCTCCCGCTGGTCTGCAGCCCCATCTCGACAACGTTGCTGTCTCCAAGACTCTCATCGATGGTGGAGCAGGCCTGAATGTTATTTCCACAAATACGTTCGAAGCGCTTCAAGTGCCCTACGAGCGGCTCATGCCCTCTAGGCCCTTCACGGGAGTCACCAGCGGCTCGATCGAGCCTCTGGGCCAGGTCAGGCTTGTCGTCACCTTCGGAAGCGAGGAAAATTACCGCACCGAGCACATCGACTTCGATGTCGCGCACATCGGCCTGCCGTACAATGCCATCCTCGGCTACCCCGCGCTCGCGAAATTCATGGCCGTCACGCATCATGCCTACAACATGGTCAAGATCCCCGGCAGCGCTGGCACAATCACCATCCGCAGACATGTACTGGATGCTACGCTCGCTGTCGAGACGGCCTACAAGGCCGCCGCCATGGCATTCCCCGCAGACGAGGACATGGAGCCTCTAGAGAGGCCCAAGAAGAAGAAGAAGAAGTTGTTCTCCCAGGAGACAACCGCTACGAAGAAAATCTCTCTAAGCTCCAGCAGCTAGGGGGCTGAGGGCTCGGGGGCTAGCGTCACCATTGGCGCCGCGCTGCCTCCCAAATAGGAAAGCGCGCTCGTCGCCTTCCTCTAGACAAACTCTGACATGTTCGCATGGACACCATTAGATATGTCTGGTGTACCGAGGGAGGTGATCGAGCACAACTTAGCCGTGTGCCCAAACGTGCGCCCCGTCAAGCAAAAAGCAAGAAAACAAGCCCCCGAGAAGCAAGCATTCATCGTCAAAGAGGTCGAGAAGCTCAAAGCGGCAAAGGTCGTCCGCGAAGTCGCGCACCCCACTTGGCTCTCCAACGGCGTGGTAGTCCCGAAACCCGCCGGAGGAGGCCGCCTCTGCATTGACTACACGGATGTAAACAAGGCCTGCCCCAAGGACCCTTACCCCATGCCAAGAATCGATCAGATCGTGGACTCCACGGCAGGCTGCGACCTCCTCTGTTTCCTCGATGCTTTCTCTGGTTATCATCAGATAAAAATGGCTAAGGAGGATGAGGAGAAGACGGCTTTCCTCACCCTTTGCAGTGTGTATTGCTATGTTTGCATGCCTTTTGTCCTAAAAAACGCCGGAGCTACTTTCTAGAGGCTAATGAGGATAGCACTTGGCGAGCAAATGGGGAGAAACGCTGAGGCATATGTCGATGACATCGTGGTAAAATCCTGAGTGTGAAACACTCTCCTCGGGGACCTTGAAGAGACTTTCGCCAACCTGCGCAAGGTGAACATCAAGCTCAACCCTGCCAAGTGTGTCTTCGGAGTGCCTTCAGGCAAACTGCTTGGTTTCCTCGTGTCCCACCGGGGCATAGAGGCGAACCCTGACAAAATCAAGGCTATAGAGGGCATGCAACCTCCACACAGGCTCAAGGACATGCAACGCCTAGCAGGCTGCATGGCCATCTTGGGTAGATTCATCTCCAAGTTCGGCGAAAGAGCCCTGCCATTCTTCAAGACCATGAAAAGAACGGGCACTTTCAAGTGGACCTCTGAAGCTGAAAAAGCGTTTGATGACTTGAAGAAGTACCTAGCCATCCCACCAGTAATGGTCGCCCCAAGGTCAGGCGAGCACCTGAAGCTGTACCGATCAGCCACCCCACAGACAGCCAGTGCCGTCCTTGGGGTAGAAAGAGAAGAGCCAGTACTCTACAAGAGGAGTGCAACCACTCCAAAGACAAAGCCTCCTGATCAGGAGCTCGACGAAAGGGCAGCCCTCATAAACCCACCGCCAGGCCCAAAGCCGCAAGGGAAGCCCACTCCAAGTCAATCGCTGCAAGAAGATCCCGCCAGAGAGCCTGAGAAGTCCCAAGAGGCCAACCCCCTCGAGGCCCATGACAAGCCCCCTGAGGCCAACCCCCCTGAGTGCCTAGCTGAGCCCCTTCAGGCAAAAGACGCCAAGGCTACACAGACTACCCTCGTCGAGCATCCAGTCTACTTCTTCAGCACAATACTGCGTGATGCACGCGAGCAGTATACAATGCAGCAGAAGCTTCTCCTCGCACTCCTCATAGCCTCAAGAAAGCTGCGACACTACTTCCAGGGGCACCCCATCACGGTGGTCACCTCTTTTCCCCTGGAGCAAATCCTGCGCAACCCAAATGCCACAGATCCTGTCGCAGGGTGGAATATAGAGCTACAGCCATTCAATTTGCGCTTCGATACCACAAGGGTAATCAAAGGAAGAGCGCTGGCAGACTTCGTCGCTGAATGGACTGACCCAACCCCTAAAGAGCCTTTGGGAGAAGAACAAGAGCCCTCTGGAGACGCATTGCCCAGCCACTGGACCATGAAGTTCGACGGAGCTTTCTCTTGTCGCCACGGTGGGGCTGGCGTGGTCCTGATCTCACCAAAAGGCGATAAGCTGTATTACGCGGTCCAGCTGTGCTTCGGAATCGACAAGATCTCCAACAATATCGCCGAGTACGAAGGGCTGCTTGCTGGCCTATGCGTCGCAATCGCCCTAGGCATCAAGCATCTACTCATCAAGTGCGACTCCCAGCTCCTCATCAACTTCTCTAACAAAAGCTACAAGCCTAAGGACGACCACATGGCCTCATACCTTGAAGAGGTCCATAGGCTTGAGAAGCACTTCAGGGGAATGGAGCTCATGCACATCCCAAGAAAGGAGAACCAAGAGGCTAATGACATCGCCAAGCGCGCATCAAAGAGGCAAGCTCAGCCGCCAGGCGTCTTTGAAGAAAGGCTCGTCAAGGCATCCATAAAGCAGCCTCAAGAGGCCATGCCCGCAAGCACAGACGAAGCGCTCCCGCCACCACCTGCAAACGGGGCTCCAGATTGTGGGCCCCTACAGGGGAGCGTCTGTTGCTCACAGCGGTGCATCAAGAAGCAGGATGGATCGACAAGATCAAAGACTACCTCGACAAAGGGATCCTTCCCGAGGAAGATGTTGAAGCGGAGCGAACCGCCCGCCAAGCAAAATCTTACCAAATCCTCGAAGGGAATCTCTATCGCAAGCGCCCAAACGGCACCGTGCTCAGATGCGTTCCTCCTGAAGAAGGCAAATTGTTGATCAAGGACATCCACAGCGGGGAATGCGGCCACCACTCGTGCGCCCGCACCCTCGCAGGCAAAGTCTTCAGGAGCGGCTTCTACTGGCCTCAAGCACTTTAGGATGCAGTGGACATCGTCCAAGCATGTGAAGCCTGCCAATTCGACGCCAAGAAAATCCACCAACCTGCGCTGGGGCTACAGACTATTCCACTCTCCTGGCCGTTCGCGGTCTCGGGGCTGGACATCCTGGGACATTTCCCAACAGCGCAAGGCGGATATCGCTACCTCTTCGTGGCCATCGACAAGTTCACTAAGTGGCCCGAAGTGGAGGCGACGCGCACAATCACAACAGGCGCGGGGGTGAAATTCATCAGAGTCCTGGTCTGCCGCTTCGGAGTACCTAACCGCATCATCACCGACAATGGCTCGCAATTCACCAGTGGCATCTTCAGAGCCTACTGCGAAAGAATGGGCATCAAGCTCTGCTTCACCTCAGTCGCTCATCCGCAAAGCAACGGACAGGCTGAGCGCGCAAACGTAGAAGTCTTAAAGGGCCTAAATACCAGAACCTTCGACATCCTCAAAGGCCACGGCAAGGGGTGGATCAATGAGCTCCCTTCGGTGCTCTGTCCATCCGCACAATGCCACCGAAGCCTACGGGGGAAACACCGTTCGCTCTCGTCTATGGAGCCGAAGCAGTCCTCTCCCCACAGAGATAAAGCATGGATCCCCACGGGTCGTTGCCTTTAACGAGGACCAGCAAGAGGACCTCCACAACGACGACGTGTTGCTTCTCGAGGGACTGTGACGCCGCGCTGCCCTACGAGCGGCCAAATACCAGCAGGACCTGAGACGCTACCACAGCCGCAACGTGCGCTCGCGTACCCTAGAGGCAGGCGATCTCGTCCTCAGGCGAATCCTCTCCAGGGAAGGCCTCCACAAGCTGTCCCCGATGTGGGAAGGCCCCTACAGGGTCACCCACATTGCCAGGCCTGGCGCGGCCCGCCTCGAGACTCAAGACGGCATCCCCGTCAAGAATCCATGGAACATCATGCACCTACACAAGTTCTACCCGTGATCATCGTCACGCCCGTGATCATTGTCACGTCAAGACATCTGGCGGAAGAGACAGCTTACGGCTCAACCTCCAAGCATTTTTTGTCTCTACAGGTTAAAAGCTCACGACTTAAACCTCCCAAGCATTTTTTGTCTCCAGAAGGAACAAACGCAGAACGTGATTATCGTCACGCCCGTGATCATTGTCACGTCAAGACATCTGGCGGAAGAGACAACTTACGGCTCAACCTCCAAGCACTTTTTGTCTCTAGTGGTTAAAAGCTCAAGGCTTAAACCTCCAAGCTCCAAACGCTTCCCTCGAGGGTCAACCCTCCGAGCTCTCCTTGTAACGAGCCACCTCAGGCCGTTGAGAGTCTCTGCCACTAATGGGTGGTGCCCATGCCTCGATATGGTCAAAACATTAACTTGGAAACCCCAATCATAATGAGACAATTTCGTTCCCAAGTGAACTTAGCGCTACGGCGCCGCTCTGTAATATATTGGTGAGTTTTATTTACGCATTACTTCGTTGAAATGTGCGCTTATATCTCTCCACACGCGTACCTCACGAGCGGGGGCTGAGTACGGTGCCAGTGCCTCAAATGACACACCAGCAGCACTTCATCCGAGCTCTGGCTGGAGGGCAAGATCCCACAAACACGCCATCTCTACAGAGGACCTTGGTACTCACTCTCCTCGCGAGGAACGCCTGAGGGGAGCTATAAGAACGCACGAGTCCCCTGTATCGTGTTCCAGCGTTTGGGTTCGCCCCTCTAACATCTACAGGGAAGAAAAGCCCCCACAATCCTGAGGAGGCATCCGGGAACGATCCCTCAAGAGGACCTCCTCGCCAGGCAAAAAGCCTCTACAGGGCAAAAACTTCGAGAAGCTAAGTCTCGCACCCACGCCTTAAGAGCATTTTCTCCCCCTCTAGTGCACGTTTGCCCCTCAAGCGACTTCGCTTTCCCTTACGCTTCATGTACTACTCGCACGTCTAAGGGGGGCACTTGAGCATCGCGACTCAGGGCTCTTACCTCTCCTAGGCCTAAACTCTCCCTGGCCTTGCGGAGTCATTGCTCCTGCATACCGAAGTGGCGGAGTCATGGCACGAAGAGATGGGTCCTACCGACCCAGAGAACAAATAGACATGAAGATGAGTCCAAAGAGACCTCTCGAGGGGCAAGCAATCTTAAAGCAAATGGCAAATAAGAATATATTACAGGCCAAAAGGTCATAAATGTGTAAACACAAGATTGTTTCAGATACAAGCGCACGCAGGCGCGATAAGGTGTGGCTCAGGCGGAGGGGACGTCGTCTTGGACCTCCTCCACGGCGCCCTCCTCGGTCTCGGCAGAGGCTGCCTCCTCCTCGCTGTCCTCCGTTGCAGCCTCCGGCCGCCTAAAGCGGTTGCAGAAGGCATCAACCTGCTCGCGGAGGGAGTTGGAGACCCTGTGCGCATCCTCGTCTCGGGCGACCTCCATCACGGTGGGGAGGTCGAAGCCTGGCGTGAGGAGCCTGAGGTTGGTGAAGATGTGATCAACAACCACCCCCACGAGCTGTCGGCTCTCGTCCTCGATCATCTCGCGAAGCTCGGCGACGGGGCCCTCGAGGGCCGCGAAGAGCTGGTCAAAATAGACCAAGTACATGGCAACATCGCCACGGCCTCGGACCTCGGTGTGCGGCGCGTCCGCGCCGAGCTGCACAGCGAGCTCGTTGCCCCGGGCGACCAACACCTTGAACATGCGCTCACGCTGCTTTGTGAGCGCGCGAGCCGCCTGGGCTGAGTCCGTCGCCTCCGCCGCCCGCTCCATCGCAGGAGCCACCTGCTCCTCCACGTCCTTGGCCAAGGAGTTGAGGCCGTGAACTGCCTCATCGCGGGCCTCCTCCGCTCGCGTCGGCCATCCTTGGCGCGCTTCAGGCGAGCCTATGGCTTGGAGTTGGCCTTCTCGAGCTCAGCGATCCGCTGAGCGTCTGCGGCGTGCCTGGCCTTGAAGCGGCCCTCCTGTTTCTGGGCCAGGTCACGATACTTCTGAGAGTTGGACTGGCGGAACTGCTTCTCGCGCTCCACGAGGGCATCCTCGGTCTCCTTCCTCTTCTCGGCGAAACACCGCTCGAAGCGCTCATAAGCAAGCTTCTGGGCAGCGACATTCTCGTCGTACTTCAAGAGCACCTGGGCTCGGTCCCCTTCATGCGCCTCAAGCTCCTCGTGCTGGGCGGCTAGGTCCTTCTCCGCCTGAATGCATTGCTCCTCGTGCTGCCGCAGCTCTCTCTCCTTGAGGGCCAGCTGCCGCTCACGCTCGGCAAGGCCCTTGCGGTCCTCCTCCAGAGGCAGAGTGGCTTGCGCGGCCTGGTGGGCGGAGAGCAGCTGGGACTCCAGATGGCCCAGCTCGCGGCGCTTCTGCGCCAGCGAGCCCTCCATCGCCTCGCGCTCGGCCGTGGCCTTGCGCAGGAGCTCCGCAGCGGCATCGTGTTCCTCTTGGAGGGGCGCGAGAAGTTATGCGGCATCGCGGATGGCCCCATCGCGGATTTCCTTGGCGAAGCAGGTGGCCTCCTCGCGGGCGGCCTGCAGCGCCAAGTCCTCCAGCCGGCGCGCCTCGACCGCCGCATGGAAGGACGCCCATGACCTCGCCAGCACCTCCTGCTGCCTGGCGAGCTGTATGTCCCAAAGGGCGAGGTGCGCCTCCAAGCTCTCCAGGGATTCCCTCACAAGGCCAAAGGCGACCTCGCGACGCCCCGCGCTCCGGTCCCAGCCACGGAGGACCATCTCCTGGCTTGACGAGGGCCCCGCCCCGGCGTCGAGTCCCGAGAGCTTGGCCCCTGGTTGAGCTCGGGGGCTAGGCTGAGCTCCGCCACCGTCTGCGCCAGCGCCCTCTTCGGCGCCCGTATCAGCAGGGCGCTCCTCACCTTCAGCTTGGCGCGGAGACGAGGAAGAACCTCCGCTTGCGGAGGCGCCCGCGCCCACTGGCGCCTCGCTCGCTTCCGTCGCGGGCTGCACGGGAGCCGTGGGCGTGCACGGCGGAGTTGGCGCACGCGGTGGCGTCAAAACGCGTGGCGGCGTCGGCTCACGTGGCGGAGTTGCCTCGCGCGGAGGAGTGACCGCGCGAGGGGGCGTAAGAGCGTGAGATAGAGTAGAGGCCCTCTCCTCCGTATTTTCCACCACCATCGGCTCGGGGGGGCGGTGTAGGTGCCTCTGGGTGAGGCGCATCCGCCTCCGCCTGAGGCTCTGTCGCCCCCGCCTGAGGCGTAGCCGCCTCCCTTGAGGCACCTCCTCAAGGGGGGCCCGTGGAGGCCGTCTCCACAGGCCTCGTGGCCTCGTCAGCCACGGTCTCAGTCGTGGCTCTCTTCACATCAGCTGCCTTGCGAAGCCTACGGCGCTTCACAGGCACAAGATCACTGGCAAAAGCCCAAGAAAAGATCCTCAGTAAGGGGCAAAATAAAGAGAAAGCAAGAACCGAACGACCAAGCGTCATGAAGGGGGAGAGCCGGCATGGACCCACGCCAGGCCTGACGAGCGCCAGGAGGGCATGGTCTTGGCACCGGACCCCTCCGGGGGCGTCACCGCTTTCCTTTTGGAAGGGACGTCAGATGGCCTCACCCCAGGGCGGTCCACCGCAGCCTTGGTGCGAGGTCCGCGCCTTCCCGGAGTGGACTCCGCTTTGGAGGCCTCCCCCTCCTCAGTATCCTCCTCCACGGGGCGCGAGGGCGCCACCACGAAGAAGGCATCGTCATCGCCCGACGAGATGTCACAAACCTCGTCAGTGAATGGCACGGCTCTTGAAGAGGACACCTCCCCTGCCGTGGCCTCCTCCTCACCTAGCCCAGCTCATGAGGCCGAGGGAGAATCCGCTTCCTCCGCTCCTCGCGTCGCCGGCAAAGGCACCTCCGTTTCCGCCAAGCCTGTCAGGGTGAATGGAGGCATTCCCTCCAAGATGGCCATGCGCTCCGTCATGTTGTATTGATGGAGGGGCAGGAGCGTGACGGGGAGCTGATCCACGACAGGCACCGATGGGTTGACGAAGAGCGCGGACAAGACATTATCGACGGTCCTTGTCGTTGTCCTTGTTGTGAAGCCGCATCTTGTCGCTCGGGCCCGAGTACATCCACATGGGCACCGAGTGTGCCTAAAGGGGTGGCAATGCGGCGTGTTGCAAAGTCCGCAACGATGATCTGCCCCGTGAGGCCCTCCTCGCGAAGGAAACTCAGGCGCCCCATCAAGCTCGCGTTCCTCGCCCCATCGAAGGTCGCCTTGCCCCAATGGGAGTTCTTCAGCGATGGCTCATCGGGGAACTCGAGGAAGGCGCAGGGGTGCTCCACCCCAACGAAGAACAACTTCTGGCGAAAGTCGTCCACCTTCTTCGTCACCGAAGTGATGGCCTTGTTCTCGCTCCAGGACATGGGGATGTAGACACTCCCCATGCCGTCGACGATGCAGAATGAGACGCATCCCGAGCGCTCATTCTTTGCCGTGTTCCGGAGCGCCTAGAAGCACCGGAACATCCCCACCATGGGCTCCAAGCCCAGATACGCCTCGCAGAGGTAGGCGAAGACGGCGAGGATGAGGATGGAGTTGGGGTGCAGATGCAGCAACTGCACCTGATAGAACGCCAGCACAGCCTCCAGGAACGGCGAGAAGCGCGGCACCAGTCCGACGGCGAGGCAACGTTGGAAGATCGGAAAGTACCCTCGCAGGCGCTTCCCGTGCACAACGGGCTTCAGGGCGGTGGCGCCGTGCTCGTTCGTCCGGTCCGTAACCAGGAACCGTACCTTGGCGAGCGCCTTCTCATTGACGCGCACGCCCAACAGCGCCTCGCCCTGTACGACCTCCGGGGCCTCCGCCTCGGAGGAAGACCCCGCAGAAGCCTTGCCTTGCTCTTGAGGGGAATCATCGTCGGGGGCTCGGTGTGCTGAGGAAGACGGAAGGAGGAGAAATCGCAGGAGAGAGCGGAGGCGAAGAGCTCTAGGGGGCGCAAACTTCTGCGAGAAAGATTGGAAACGGTAACGGCTCCCTACTCCGACGCTCGGGCTTTATATCCCCTCAAGGAGCAGTTACCAGAGCATAAGGATGTCAATGGGTACCCATTACCCGCGTACCCTGCGGGTAAAAACCCTGTTAAGGTAAGGGTTTGGAGAAACCAAATACCCATGGGTATATAAATGAGAAAATCTTATACCCATCAGGTGGAGAGGGTGCGGGTATAGGTTCATATAACCCATACCCGCATACCCATGTACCCTTCTAGTAACTATTTTAATGATTATATTGTGGCTTCGCATAACTATGTGCTTTGTCGTGAGTTTTTGAACTTAAAGTGTATGGCTATGTGGTGTTGTTGTTTTATGACTGTGTTACTGTTTATACGATGTGTTGTTGTCTATGTAACTGTCGTGGGATTGTCACGGCAGATGTTACCCGGAGGTAACTTGAGATGTGGGGCATGGCGGCTTCCGACATCAGGAGCTTGTCTAGCGCAGCGTGGGGAAACAAAGGTTTACCCAGGTTCGGCCCCTCGTCTTGAGGTAAAGACCTACTTCCTGCTTCGGCTTTACTGATTAGGGTTTCGGGACTCGGCGCCTTAGCTTCCGGGTCTCGAGATTACAATGTGTCTCTCCTATGACTTGTGTCGGTTGAACATGTCCCTCTAGGAACCAGGAGACCCCCTTATATAGGTGGCGGGTCTCGCAGGAGGTACAAGGCCGGGTCCGGGTTCCTATCATACCCGGACTCTACTCTAAGTCCTCTAAGACTCTTCTTTCCTCAGCAGGACTCCGTCTTGTACTTGGTCTCCAGCCTTCTGGATCCTTCTTGCTTGCGGGCCAAGGGATACGTCGCGCACCGGCTTACGTATCACCCGGCTCATGTCTTTAGACTTGATCCGGCCCAGCCTCCTGCCAGGCCGGCTTATTTTCTATGTCGGTGGGCCTACCGGGTTACGATCCCCCCAACACTAGCCCCCAGGATAACTTGGACATCAGACTCGACTTGCTTCACCTTTGCGCTTTGGAGCATGTTTCTGGGGGAAGCCGTCAGTCCTTTTGTCCGGATTATCTGAAAAACAATAGACAACTCATTAAGCAAGCAGGCTCTCGGGTTACTTGTTCAGCCGGCCTGATGCTCGGTCAACGGCTCATAACCCGGCCACCACTTGCCGGCTTTCACTCTCTTTGCCCTTGACTTTCTCCTTTCTATGGTCTTTCTCTTGCCTTTCGGTCAAACTTCCAATTCAACGACATTTTTAATGTCTATCTGGGCGCGGGAATCGAGGAGACAATAACCACCTTGGAAAACAAAGATTCTGTCAGAGAATATCTCGCCTGACAGATTTTGTCCCCGAAGATAATCATTATCTTTTTATCTTCCCATCTTGCCCCTAGGTCAACCCTAGGAGCTTATAAATAGGGATGCCGGGGTAAGCAGTGGCCCACTCGCCAGCGCACGCTCCCACTTCATCTTCTTCCTCAAGCACGTCGCTCCATCTCCTCGAGCCCTCCGCGACCGAGCTCCCCTAGCAGTTCATCCGCAAGATCCGAACCAGGAACTCCAACCTTTGCGTAGTTAGATCTAGATCTTCTCCCTCCTTCTCTCGGTAAGATTGCCCCTCTTTTGCATTTCCGATCCCTCCATTCTTCGAGCTCTTCGGATGAACGCGTGTTCTTTGCTTATCGGACAAAACTTCTTTGTTCTTCGTGTTCTTGTTATGTTCTTTATTATTCTTGGTTTCCCGAGCGCCTCTAGATCCATTTCGGCCTCCTCTGTTCATTTCCTTTCCCGTTTCTTTCTTGTTCGTTCTTCGCAGATGAACTTCACCTTTGTCGTTTGACCTTCTCTTTTTCTACTATTTCCTTCTATTTCGTAGATCCAGACGACCTCTAATTTGTGTTATTTCTTGTTTGTAGAGCTCCGGCTTCCAGCAATCACCATGCCGGTTAAGTCCGCTGCTCAGCGCGGTCCTAAGAAGGTGAAGAGCACACCCGGCGCCGGGTCCTCCGGCACAGTCGTCGCCGAGAAGGCGAAGCGCAAAACCGGGTGCAACTGGGGCAAGTCCAATGTCAGGGATAGCCGGCTTGAAGAGCTGGTGAAACTCGGCATGCTTCCGCCTCAGTCGGAGGCCCACTGGCGCGCCCCGGATGAAGAAGAGAACCTGCCGCAGCCAGGACCCGGCGAGGTAGTTCTCTTTGCCGATCACATCCCCCGGGGTTTCAAGCCCCCGGGTTCCCTTTTCTTCCGCCAGATCCTCGATTACTTCCACATCCGTCCACAAGACATAGCACCAAACTCGGTGCTAAACATCACTCATTTTGTCGTCCTCTGCGAAGCCTATCTCGGCTTCGCTCCCAGTCTTCCTCTCTTCCTCGAGTTCTATTACTGCAAGCCCCAACGGGAACACCCGGGGGGGCCTCTTGTCTCCTGCGGTGGCGTTACCATCCAGCGCCGCCGCAACATCATCTTTCCGGGTGTGGCTCTCCACTCACACCCGAAGGACTGGCAGAAGATTTGGTTCTACTGCCAGTCACTCACTCCTGAGGGTGAGCCGGCCCTTCCCGGCTTTCGAGCTGATAGGCTCACCCTCCACGAGAATATGAATTCCTTTGCCTCCCCAGCTGATCGGGAGGCTATGAAGCCACTACTTGGCCGGTTCTGCGCCCTGCTGGCCCACGGCCTGACTGGCGCGGACTTGGTCCATTGCTGGGTTGGGTGGCGCATCATGCCACTCGGCATTCGGCCGGGCCTCATCTGCCAGTATTCCGGGTCTCCGGACGACCCGATGCGCTTCAACCGAAGCGGTCAATCGGAGGAGGCGCTGGTCCGGGTTATCCGGAAAATCGTCAATGAATCACCGGATTCACTGGCGAGCGCCGGCCTTCCTCCCTTCTGCGCCGCCAATCCGCTAAAGCCGGTACTTTCTGTTTCCTTTGTCTTTTTCTTCATGTTTCAGAATTTTCTCCAAGTCGCTAACCTTTAACTCTTTAGGCGGACGATACTTGGTGGTCCGCCGCGCTGCCTTCCTCGCCCAACTCTGCCGATGAGTCGGGTAACAATGTTGAAGAGGCCGGCTCCAAGGCCGGCGTGGAGGAAGAAGCGGAAGGTGAGTTAAACTCCATCACCCGTCTTTTCCTTGAATTAATGGACGCCGACATTCGGGAAACCGGTCTCCTTCAATTGATGAGGCCAATATGTCAGATACGGTTCTTCCGTCTTCAGACCCGGCCCCGCCGGCTTCCAAAAGGAGGCTTCGTTCAGACTCCGCCGAGGTAACTTCGCCGTGCCTGGGCTTATCTTGCTTTGCTTATTCTTACTTTGTCCTTACTAGACTTGTCTTGTTTAAGGAGGAAAGGGAAGCTCGTCGTCAAAAGCGCCGGCTTCGATCCTCCGACTCTGACGAGCCACTTTTTGAAGGTATTTCCCGTAACCCGACTCCTCGCCTGGTCAGGCCTCTACAGACACGCCCTTGCGTTCTTTATCCATTAGCCGGGACTGAGCGGCGGTCTCTCTCAGTGTCTTCAGATTCGAGCGATGATCTCTTTGGCGCCTTTGCTGTCAATGAGGGGTATGCCGCCTTTCTCTCACCCTTTTCTTTTACTTCTTTGTCTCTATTGTAACCCCCCTTCTTTTGCGCAGAGCTCGCACTATGCCCATGCCTTCTCCGGCTGTGGATGATGCTGCTGTTACTTCGCCCCTCCGTGCTGAAGGAGGGGCCGATAAGTCGCCGCCGCACCCGGCTTCTCCTCAGAAATCTGGCTTGCCGGATGTGGAGATCACCGACTCTGCCAAGGGTGACAAGCCCCTCGACTCCCGCATCACCAAGACCTCCGTGCCGGGTGCCACCACCTCCAAATCTTCAACTGGCAAGGCGCCCGGCTTCAAGTCCTATAAGGACTTGGATTTGACAGCTCTCTTCGGGGAGCTTCATAGGCGTGTTGGGGAGTCACGCCAGGCGGAGGACAGCGTCTTGGCTGAGCTCCAGGAAAAGTTTGAGGTATGCATATATATCTCTCCTAGTCCCCAAGTGTCGGGTTATCAGCCTGCGATGACCCGGGGCTTCCAACTTGCCTTGTTTTGGTCGATTATGTTCTTTGTTGAGTAGTCCCCAAGAGTCGGAATAACTGCTTGCAGTGTTCCGGGTCTTTGCTTGCTCTTTTTGTCTTTTGATTTGAGCTGAGTAGTCCCCAAGAGTCAGAATGATTGCTTGCAATGTTCCGTGTCTTTGCTTGTTCCTTGATCTTGGGCCCATAATTGAGTAGCCCCCAAGTGCCGGGTCTTAGCCTGCGCTACCTGGGACTTATAACAATTTGGGCTTTACTCTTATTCGCCGCGCCCTGACCATATGTTTGTGTTTCCTGTTTTAGGACCAGACCCGCTAGCAGGACCATGCCCTTGACGTTGTCAAGGGGGAGTTGAAGACGGAAGCCGGCCTCTGTGCCGGTCTTGAAGATAAGCTCGCCGAGCTTGAGAAGAAACTCGGCGAGGCTGCTGGAGAGAACTCCCTCCTCCGTCGAGAGATGGAGGAGCATGAGGCCAACTGGACGGAGCAGCGTGACAAGCTTCAAGAGGACCTGAATGCCTCCAATTCCAAATACACAAAGCTTGTTGCGTTTCTTGCTGAGATGACCACCGCGCTCTTTGGTAAGCCGGCTCTAATTTTGACGGTCACGCATCTTGGCTTGTACTGCCGCCTGACACTTCTGGCTTTCTCTTTCCAGGGTCTTGGAACCCTATCTGCAAGCTTGAGCCGGAGGGAAAGCTCAAGGCCGTCTACACGCTTGTGCAGCAGCTCTACTATGGAGCTGGCAAGGCGTTGATGGCCTGTCACGGATGGGAGAAGCCGCCCACGACACAGGCCAAATTCCTCCAACAACTGAATGTTCTGCCGGCTTGGTTGGATAACTGGAGGAGGTCTGCAGCCCGGCGTGCCTCGATGCGCATCTTGGCCTTGACCAAGGCGCATTACCCGGACGTTGACACGGAGCTTCTCACCAAGGGATGGCCCTGCAAGAGTGACGGTACTCCTCTCACCAAGGAGGACATCAAGGCCATAGATGTGAAGACCCGACACCATGCGACGGTGCTGACTGATAACCTCAGTCTTAGCACTTTTCAGGTGGGGTACATGGCTGAGGGAGCCAAGCTTTCTCCCAAAGAGCTGTCCTTGACGGGTCTTGATCCAAGCTATCGTGCTCCTCTGCCGACTCAGCCGGAAGTGGCTCCTGCGTCCGGGTCAGCCGACGTGCCGGCTCCTCCTCGTCCGGCCTCTGGCCCCTTCTCGAGCGTCTTCGAGATTTCCTGGGAAGATGCTGAGGGCTTGGCGAAGAGGAAGTCCAAGAAGAAGTCTACCGCCTCTAGCTCTTCCGGCTTAGCTCCCGAGACCCCAGCCGTACCAACTGAATCTGGCCCAGCAACATAAACCGGCTTGTACTTTTTAATCTGTCTTTGCACTTTGGAAACTCATTCTTTTGGCATGTACAACCTGTAATAGGTTAGTTTTAACTCTGTGAGGCTATGCCTGTGCTGATGCGCCTTCGTGCGCCTGATACACTTGCTTTTAAATTTTATACCCGGCCTCAGCCGTACTTTGGAAGCATATGTTTGGTGTTGATGACCCTTTCGATTTCCTTTGCATCTGCATAGCCGGCTTTCTTTTTGACTTCTTGTGTTAGAAACTCGAGGTCAATCAGGGTCTGCTAAGTCCCCAAGGGCATCATAGTCAGATTGAAAGCCCGGTTTGCAACATCTGGTCGCTGTGGCTTCTTTGCCGGGTTAGATTAACATCGAGCTAGCAGGCAAGTATAACCAAGAAATTGTGGCGTCTATGCCGGGTTTTGGGTTTTCAACTTGCAACTGATAGTTGTCAAGTCCCCAAGACCTGTTTGAGAAAATGTGGCGTCTATGCCGAGTCTTGAGTTTTCAACTTCTAACTTTTAGTTAGTAAGCCCCCAAGACCCTTGAAAGGAGTAAGAGTATAAGCTTGGTGGTGTCTCTGCCGAGTCTTAAGTTTTCAACTTCTAACTTGTAGTTAGTAAGCCCCCAAGACCCTTAAAAAGGAGTAATAATATAAACTTGGTGGCGTCTCTGCCGAGTCTTGAGTTTTCAACTTCTAACTTGTAGTTAGTAAGCCCCCAAGACCATTTATTGTGTAATATCTGGGCACTTTTGTCAACAAACTCATTTCTTCAGAGAAGTTTCTCTTTATTTATCATAAGATATGTACATAGCTAGCAAGCCGCCTCATTAAAAACCTTCCAGTCCCCTTAGGTACCCTGGTAAGGAAAAGAGCGCGTCTGAAACCTGCTGCTTTCTCACTAGAAGATACAAAAACAGAAAACTATGGAAGCCGGTCTGCCGAGTTTCCTCTGCCTATGTGTAGTATGGTCTAAGCTCTGCTATGTTCCATGGCCTGTCGTTCTCTGTCATTGGGTACCTTGTGTGATCTGTGTTTGGTCCTGTTGTTGTGTTTTCTTCCCTTAGGTCAACCAGATAGTAGGATCCATTGTGTAGATTTCTGCTTATCACGAAAGGTCCTTCCCATGGGGGAGTAAGTTTATGAAAGCCGGCTCTGTTCTGAGCCAATCTGAGGACCAAATCTCCTTCCTGGAAAGTCCTGGATCTAACCCGGTGGCTGTGATACCGTCTCAAGTCTTGCTGATATATAGCTGATCTTTCCAGGGCTAGCTCTCTTGCCTCTTCCAGTAAATCTACTGATGTGAGCCGGACTTTCTCATTTTCGGTCTCCACGTAATTTGCAACCCTTGGCGAGTCATGGATGATATCACTGGGCAGGACCGCTTCAGCTCATATACCATGAAGAAAGGAGTGAAATCTGTGGATCTATTTGGGGTTGTATTGATGCTCCAGACGACTGATGGCAGTTTTTCTTCCCAGGCTCCGGCTGCTCTGATCAGTGGAACCCGGAGCCTTGGTTTTATCCCCCTGAGAAGCTCCTGGTTTGTTCTTTCGACTTGGCCGTTTGACTGAGGATGTGATACCGAAGCCAGGTCGAGCCGGATTCCATTGTCTCCACATAATTTATGCATCTCTCCTAGTGAGAAGGTTGTCAGTATTGTCTATGATGATGTTGTGGGGATACCCGAATCTGAATATGATTCTCTTCAGAAATTTGACTGTTGTAGCCGCTGAGCAACTGCTGACGGCTTGTACCTCGACCCACTTTGTGAATTTGTCCACTGCTACTAGGAGGTGATTTTTCTTGCCGGATGATGGCTGGAAAGGTCCAACCATGTCCATACCCCAAACTGCAAAAGGCCATGTGATTGGTATTGTCCTCAGGTCCTGAGCCGGTACGTGAATCTGCCTTGCATATCTCTGCGTCAGCCAAAGCCGTCAGCCAAAAGAAACCATGTCTATATGCCTTGGCAACCATTGATCTTGTTGATGCGTGGTGTCCACAATCTCCTGAGTGGATCTCCTGTAGGATTTTTCGGCCTTCCTCTGGTGAGACACATCGCAGAAAAACTCCGGACGTGCTCTTCTTGTGTAGCTCGCCGTTGATGATGACGTAGGCCTTAGCTCGGCGTACAATTTGTCTTGCCAGAACTTCATTTTGTGGTAACTCCTCTCTGAGTAGATAAGCTAGGTACGGCTCTGTCCATGACGGTGTTTGATGTAAGGCGGCAACTAGCTGGGACTCCGGGTCATCAGGAACTGCAAGTTCTTCCTCAGTCGGCAGCTTGACATATGGGTTATATAACTCGGCCTTGAATACATTGGGCGGTATCGGGTCTCTCCTGGAGCCGATTCTTGATAGAGCGTCTGTCGCCTCATTCTTTCTCCTGTCAATGTGTTCCACTTGATACCCGGAAAAGAACCCGGCTGCCGTGTCAACCTCTCTTCTGTAAGCTGCCATATTGGCGTCCTTTCGATCCCAAGTCCCTGATACTTGCTGCGCCACTAAATCTGAGTCCCCATAGCACATGATCCTCTTGATGCCCATCTCCTTGGCAACTTTCAGGCCGTGTAACAGAGCTTCGTACTCGGCAATGTTGTTCGTACAGGGCTCGAAGTGTATCTGTAAGACATAACTCAGCTTGTCTCCTTTTGGTGAGGTTAAAACCACGCCGGCTCCAGATCCTCCAAATAGCTTAGAGCCGTCAAAGTGCATGACCCAGTGTTTGACACTCGGTGCTGGAGGCAGGGGGTCAAACTCGGTCCAGTCATTGATGAAGTCGGCTAAGGCTTGAGATTTGGTTGCTGTTCTTGGCTCGTAGTTTATGTGATAAGGACCCATCTCGATGGCCCACTTTGCTACTCTTCATGTCGCCTCCCTGTTTCTGATTATTTATGCTAGGGGAGCTGAGCTTACCACAGTTATGGGGTGTTCCTGGAAGTAGTGTGGCATTTTCCGGCTTGCCATGAAGACTCCAAAGACCAACTTTTGCCATTGCGGGTATCTCTGTTTTGACTCGGTTAGGGCCTCACTGACGTAGTAGACTGGCCGCTGGACCGGGTATTCTTTACCTTCTTCTTTCCTCTCTACGACAACCGCGGCGCTGACGGCTCGTGAGTTGGCGGAGACGTATAACAACATTGGCTCCTTACTTGTAGGAGCTGCCAATACTGGTGCTGTGGACAGTGTTTTCTTCAAATCTTCAAAGGCATCGTCTGCTTCTTGGTCCCATATGAACTTGTCTGACTTCTTCAGTAACTTGTACAATGGGAGTGCTTTCTCTCCCATCCTTGCTATGAACCGGCTTAGGGCTATGATGCAGCCCGTCAACTTCTGGACATCGTTTACGCACTCTGGCTTCTTGAGGTTCTTGATTGCCTTAATTTTTGCCGGGTTTGCCTCAATTCCTCTTTCTGAAACTATGAAGCCGAGTAACATGCCTGCTGGAACCCCGAATACGCACTTGGTCGGGTTAAGCTTCATCTGATACTTGTGGAGGTTGGTAAATGTCTCTTTTAGGTCATCCAATAGTGACCCGGCTTTCTGGGACTTGATCACGACATCATCAACATAAGCATGGACGTTGCGTCCAATCTGATCTTCAAAGCACTTCTGGATACATCTTTGGTACGTTGTCCCTGCGTTCTTGAGGCCAAAGGACATTGTTTTGTAGCAAAAAGCTCCAAAGGGTGTGATAAATGATGTCTTCTCTTGGTCTTCTTCTTTGAGCTTGATCTGGTGATACCCGGAGTATGCATCCAGAAAGCACAGTAGTTCACTGCCGGCTGTGGCATCAATTATCTGGTCTATCCGAGGTAGCGCAAAAGGATCCTTTGGGCAAACTTTGTTCAAACTTGTGTAATCGACACACATTCTCCACTCTTCGTTCTTCTTTAGCACTAGGACCGGGTTAGCCAGCCACTTCGGGTGATACACCTCCATGATAAAGCCGGCCGCTAGAAGGCGGGCTATCTCTTCTCCGATGACTTTTTTCCTGTCTGCATTGAAGCGACGCAGACCTTGCTTTACTGGTTTTGCTGCTGGATCAACGTGTAAGCTATGCTCGGCGAGTTCTCTCGGGACACCCGGCATGTCCGAAGGGGACCATGCAAAAATGTCGCGATGCTCACGGATGAACTCGACGAGCGCGCTTTCCTATTTTGGGTCCATATGAGACCCGATCGAGAACTGCTTGGAAGAGTCTCCTTCCACAAAGTCGACCATCTTTGTGTCTTGGGCAGACTTGAACTTCTTCTTTTCTTCCTCGTGGGCCGGCTTATCCAGCACACGCTTGTCAGCCGGGTCTACCTGAGACTTGTAGTATTTCAATTCTTCTTCTGAGCAGGCCTGATCTGCCATGATGGCGTCACCTCGGTCACACTCAATTGCCATGTCTTTGCTTCCCTCGATGGTGATGATCCCCTGGGGTCCCGGTATCTTCAACTTGAGATAAACATAACATGGTCTCGCCATGAACTTGGCATAAGCCGGCCTTCCGAATAAGGCGTGGTATGGGCTCTTAAGGTCAACCACCTCGAATGTCAAGTATTCTGCCCTGTACTGTGTCTTGCTTACTCCGAAAGCTACCTCTAGTCTGATTTTGCCGATTGGGTGAGCCGACTTTCCTGGTACTATTCCATGGAAGATTGTTGATGTTGGCGTTAGCCGGATTTCAGACAAACCCATCCTTTGAAAAGTGTCCAGATATAAGATGTTAATGCTGCTCCCTCCGTCCATCAGGACCTTGTTCAAGCGAAAGCCGTCCACTTGTGGTGCTACCACCAAGGCTAGGAGACCCGGGTGTTCGATTCTGTCCGGGTGATCTTCTCTACTCCAAGTTACTGGTTGCTCTTACCACTTCAGGTACTTTGGCAAGGCTGTTGCTACTGTATTGACCTCTATGTCTTTCAACTTTTGCTCTCTCCTGCATGTGTTGGTGGTAAACACATGATATTGGCCTTGACTGTGTAGTTCTTTTGGTGTTTGCTGATAGCCTCCGCCTTGGTGCTGACCTGACCCGGCGTTGTTATTTGGTTGTGCCCGAGACCCGGATCCTGTACTCTGGTTGCCCTGGTTACCATTGTTGCCAAGATTTCCTTGATTACCACTGTTCCCATTGTTTCCATTGAAGTTCCCTTGGTTCTGTTCCAAAGATTGCTCGTGCTTTCTCCATGCCCTCATGTCAGCGCATTGTGCTAATGTGTGACTGGCTGGTTTACCGTTCCTGGCATGCCTAGGACACGGCATGTTATAGACTTCGCTGATGTTTGGCCCTCTTGGGGGATCGGCTCTGAAATTTCCGCCGGGTCTTGGTCCTCTGTAACCTGAGGCTTGGGTGGTTTTGACAAACTCTGTGTTTCCTCCTTCATAGGGTCTTTTATTGTTTTGATTTCCATTATTCTGACTTGGCGCCGGGTTACGTGTTGCGTTGACCCGGTTGCTCTTCAGTTGCTCTTCCGTCTCGCCTACTTTTTTATCTGTTGCAGCATATTTGTAAGCAATTGATACCACCTCTCCGATGGTGATGTCTTGGCGAGCCGGGTCTTCTCTCATACGTCCCAACTTGTGTGTTAAAGAATCGAAAACACAGTTTTTCTCCATCGTGGTTATTGCCGTGTGAGCTGAAATATTGATTGAGGATTGCAGAATCTCTGTGATCCGTGCTACCCACTGTCTTGCTGACTCGGTTTTTCTCATGACACACCGATCTAGATCCGCTTCAGTGTATTGCTTCTTGCACGTCCCGGAAAAATTTGAGATAAATGTCGTCTTAAGTTCCTCCCATGACTGGATGCTGTTTGGTGGAGGCCGGTCCAGCCAAATTTTGGGTGCTCCTTCCGCCATCATCAGATATAGGATTCTTGCACAGAGGTTTGGTGTAGCGTTCTTCATGTCCATGGCCATGCTGTACCCACTCAACCATGTTTCTGGGTTCATGTTCGGCTCATAGTTGACAACCTTACTCGGCTCTTTGAATTTTTTTGGGAAAGGTTCTGACCTGATCGCGTCTGACAAACACTTGGGTCCTATTAAGTTTGCAGACGAGCCTCCTCCTTGACCCGGCGTAGGTGAATTTACGACGGGTCTGGGTTGGGCCGTGGCTCCGACTCTTGCTCCGGCTTCAGGTGTGGCTACCACAACCGCCGCGCGTCTTACTCTTAAACTGTCTACTATGGATTGGGCAGCGAAAGCGGCAGGCGCGGCCATCCTTCGTGCTCCATGCACCTGCTGCTGCTGAACTGGTTGCGGGGCTGGCCGGTTTACCGGTCCTAGCCTGTTTTAGACTGATCTTGCTACCACCGGCTCTGGCTGCCGAGTTCTGGTACGGGTCCTTGCCGGCTCTGAGTTGAAAGCTTGTGAACCTCGTGGGTTGTTGTTCTGTTGGACCACGACCGTCTTTAACAGATCCACGGCTCTCCTTGCTTCTAAGCCGGCCGGTGAAATATCGAAAGGTATCCGCTCTAGGGCGTGCGTTGCTGCAAAAATATTGTCAACTGGGTTATTGTAATGACCCGGTGGAGGATCAAACCTGGGTGGTGGTGGTGGTAGTTGCTCGATGATTGCTGCTCCGGCTTCTGCCACGTTTCTTGCTGGTGCTCCTGGCAGGACAGCTGCTGGCGCCGGGTTAGTTATTGCTACCGGTGCTGCTACTGGCACCGGGTTTGGTGTTTGAAACTCCAAGGCCACGAGTGCTATGGTATTTGTTCTGGTTGGGAGGTGAAGCCGGCTTCCGCGCCTTCTGTTCTGGACAGCGGTTAACTCGTCCCTTCTTCTCTGGAGGGTGCTTCTCTCTTCCAACAGGTTTTGCTCTCGCTGGATCACAAGGTGTTCCCTCTCCTGGATACGTCGGTGCTCGGCCGCACGCTCTTGGCTTGCCCTTGCCACCGCCTGTCTTAGTTCTTCTAACTCTCTCATCATGGCCGTGCTATTGTTTGTTAATTCACCTTGTGCCGGGCTTGCTGAAGTTCCTGCAAGCGCTTGCTGCTGACCCGGAGGTCTGGCCAAGTTGGTCGGGCTTGCAGCGAGTATCGGGTTTCCAAGGGGGATTCCCGCGGCTGGTGTTTGTATATGAGCTAGCGAACTGAAAGTTGGTAAGATCCCTCCCATTACAGGATTAGGGGGTGCATAGTTTGCTGCAGGCGGAGCTTGATGTTGATCCCAGTTTTCTCTGTTCTGCCTTGCCAACGCCTCAGCACTTGTTTCTTCACTCACGGAAGCTGATGCTCCGTCAGCCGGGGGTGCCCGGGTTACAATGTGAACCGTCATGTGACGCGCGGGTCCCAACGGTGCCGGGTAATCCTCATCCGCAAACCCGTCTCCAAAACGATCATCGAACAGGGGTAAGATTGACTCTGTGTCCGTATCTAGATCTGACATGTTAACTGGGGTAATGATGGGGTCCTCGCTGACCCGGCTCATCGATTCTCCCTCTTCTGGTGATCCGACTGATTCCTCTCCGCCTGTCTGGGTCATGGTGGCTGACCCGGACTCGGATTCGAACTCCGGCTCATACTGCTCCGTGTCGGCTCCCTCGGACCGGATCACGCCTACGAAAACATCGATCTGCCCAAAGATGTACATAGATCCAGTTTCCAAGAAATCCGCCTCTTCTGTCCAGCCGGAGTCGTCCACGATCCGCTTCCCTCCAGGGAGCGTGTGGATCTGGCCGATAGCTAGGTTTTCCATACCTCGCAGCGCTTCTCCTGAAAAAGTGATGCTCTTGGCCGTAGGCCCCACGACGGGCGCCAACTGTCGTGGGATTGTCACGGCAGATGTTACCCGGAGGTAACTTGAGATGTGGGTCATGGCGGCTTCCAACATCAGGAGCTTGTCTAGCGCAGCGTGAGGAAACAAAGGTTTACCCAGGTTCGGCCCCTCGTCTTGAGGTAAAGACCTACTTCCAGCTTCTGCTTTACTGATTAGGGTTTCGGGACTCGGCGCCTTAGCTTCCGGGTCTCGAGATTACAATGTGTCTCTCCTATGAATTGTGTCGATTGAACCTATCCCTCTAGGAACCAGGAGACCCCCTTATATAGGTGGCGGGTCTCGCAGGAGGTTCAAGGCCGGGTCCGGGTTCCTATCATACCCGGACTCTACTCTAAGTCCTCTAAGCCTCTTCTTTCCTTAGCAGGACTCCGTCTTGTACTTGGTCTCCAGCCTTCTGGATCCTTCTTGCTTGCGGGCCAAGGGATACGTCACGCACCGGCTTACGCATCACCCGGCCCATGTCTTTAGGCTTGATCCGGCCCAGCCTCCTGCCAGGCCGGCTTATTTTCTATGTCGGTGGGCCTACTGGGTTACGATCCCCCCAACAGTAAGTAATTTTGTTTTCATATGTTGCTTATCTGTAAGTGTTGTTGTTTACAAGTGCTTTATTGTTTACTGTGTGTTTCTTTTGATAATGTGTTGCCATTCATAATTCGATGTTGTGGTTTAAAACGTGTTGGCGGAGCATAGTGGGACCCCCCACGACGCACACCTTGGATCGTGTGTGACCGTTACTCATCTGGGTGCCGCGTGGCTCGGGCCGGCCGGGCTCTTTGGGCCCACGACGCTCCGCCTGCACCCATGGGCTCACTCGCACCCATCACGGGCCCGGGGGCTACTGTCGGCCCAGTGGGGACTGGGGTATGAAGAGCCCACTCCACCCAGGCGGCTAATCAGACAAAACGACTAAGGACCAGGCCTCGCCGCCTGGCGGGACCCTCGAGAGGCAATTCCCCTCGAGGGCCTGAAGAGGAAACGAGGGCCTCAAGGGGTCCCTCGCTTTAGAAGACCCTCCCGAGGCACCAGCGCGCCTGGAGGGAAGTCAACAGGAATCCCTCCACAGGCCTCCCCATGCCTGTGGGGAAACGTCACAGCCAAGGAAGTATGGCGGGGCGCACATGGCCTCTGCCAACCCACGTGGTGACTCAAGCACCCCCGTTGCCGTTTTGGTGATAAAGTAGTCAATAAAGTTGCGCCGCCTGTTGCAGGACTGCCCAGACCTTCCACTCTGGTGATAAAGCAGGTGGTCGGCGCAACCCTCCAAAAAGAACGTCATCACGGTCTCCACCTCAGAGACTGCCTTCCCTGCGGGCAGTACTGAAGGGGATCGTGTGCAGAAAACAAAAAAATTCCTACCGACGATATCCTAAAAGCATGCCAAGATCTATTCTATGCAGATATAGTAGTACGAACAGAGATCGGAATACGTACCCTTGTAGACCGAAAGCGCGGATTACGTTCCCGCACAAACGTTGTCGATGCAAACCGAAGAAGCCGACCTCAAGGTCGTGTAGAGGAAGCAGGCCTCCGAGTACCGCTAGCGCAGCACCTCGCAGGGAGTCGCACACGTACGGTGGAGACGACGACCTCCGAAGCTCCAGTCCAGGACGAGCAGCGGAAGACTTGGACCGGAACACCAGCAGCGCGGCAGCGGGCTATGGTGGAGGAGATCCCCTTGCTCTGCTCGGCGCGGCTCCAACTTGGGAACCACGAGATCGAGAGAGAAATCGGGAATTAATTGGTGAATTAAAAGGCTGGGGGTGCCCCTTCTTATATAGGCTCCCAGGGGGAGCCAACCTTGCCAGCCAGGCAATGTGGGACGATCCCCACATGCCTGGTGCGGCTAGGCTTGGTGCGCCGGCCCCCTGGTGGGCCCCTTAGCCCATCCAGGCCGGCCACCAAGGCCCCCACCGAATCCCCTAGGGATTTTCCCCCTCTTGGGCCTTCTTTCGACCAGAAGGCCCATTTAGGGAAATCAGCCTAAATAAATTCGAAAATAAATATATAAAATCATATTTGCATATTAATAACACTAATTAATATCAAACATAATATATATAATTTTTCCTAGCTCCGAAAACTCTTTCGGCGCTGCCCGATCTCCATCGGACCCCTCCCGGGACGCTCCCGGTGATCTCCTTCCTTTCCGGTTGTCTTGTCGAAACCCCTTAAGTGTGTTACCCTAGCGGTTCGATATAATATCAGGTATGATCAAGACTCCTCAATGATCAACGACTAACTCGTAGGCCTGGACCCCATGAATTAATCCCTGAGATATAACGAATGACTTTCATCTATCAAACCTGAACGTAAAGTCTTAGACCTTTTGCCATAGCGATACTTAGCACGTCCAAGCGTCGTTCCATAGATATCTCCATACCTAATCCCGACCTCGTTACCGACGACGCTATCTTCTACTCGTTCATGATCTCATGTCTCCGTGACCTAGTCACATGCTTGCAAGCTCATTAGACATGATCTCACCGAGTGGGCCCGAGAGTATCTATCCTGCTATGCGGACTGGCAAATCCAGCTCTTGACCCCTCGTCTCAACTACTCCTTTCCGATACCCAAAAGTATCACCGTTATTGTCATACTAAATAAGATACGACGTTTGGTACAATCAAAGTATCTTCCGGGAATAACAATAAGAGTTGATCTCACGGTCAAAGGTGTAACAACTACGTTCTCCAAATCTGGGTATGTCCATCACATCGCTCTCTAGCGATATGACTCTCATTGCCGACCGGCGCCATGCCCCATGACCGGGAAACCTCGATCATCAATCGCGCAACGAAACTAGTCTTAGTAGAGGCTACTAGGGACCTGGTTGTTTACGTATCACACCCGCATTAATGTTTCCGCTTAATACGGTTCTAGCATGACACAAAAACCTATTATGAACAAACGAGATATGATAAAGAATACACTTTATTAATTGCCTCTAGGGCATATCTCCTTCAGTCTCCCACTTGCACTAGAGTACAACTTAATCTAGATTACAACTTGGTAAAAGCTTAACACCCATAGCTAACTGGTGCTGTTCATGCTTATCAAGCGGGAGAGGCTTCGTGAGCGGATCTGCCACATTCAGATCCGTATGCACTTTGCAAATCTTCACATCGCCTCCTTGTACGTACTGACGTATCACATGGAAGCGTCGGAGAATGTGTTTGGCGGTGGAGTGAGACCTTGGCTCCTTGGCGTTCGCAATGGCACCCGTATTGTCGCAGAAGAGGATCACGGGGTCTTGCACGCTTGGGAACACTCCAAGTTTGATGACGAACTTCCTCAGCCACACAGCTTCATTCGCGGCCTCGCAGGCAGCAATGTACTCCGACTCCATTGTAGATTGTGCGACTATGGGTTGCTTCCCACTTCTCCAGCACACGGCGCCTCCATTCACCTTGAACACGTAACCTGTCTGTGACTTACAGTCATCGGGGTCTGAGCAGAAACTTGCATCTACGTAACCCGTTACGCCAAGTTCTTCATCGCAGCCACCATACACAAGGAACATTTCCTTTGTCTTATTGAGATACTTAAGAATGCTCTTAACAGCCACCCAATGCGGCATTCCAGGATTACTCTGGAACCGGCTTGTCAAACTTAGAGCTAATGCCACATCCGGTCTAGTACTCAACATTGCATACATGATCGATCCTATGGCTGAAGCATAAGGATGTTTCGTCATTTCGGCCTTACCCAGTTCCGTCACCGGACACTGCGCCTTACGCAATATCTTATTCTTGATAACCGGCAGAGAACCCTTCTTTGCCTTCTCCATACGGAAACGCTTCAGTATTTTATCAAGATAAGTACTCTGACTTAGTGCTAATAGGCGCCTTGATCTATCGCGATAGATTTTTATGCCTAAAACATACGCAGCTTCTCCTAAGTCCTTCATGGAAAACTTACTGTTTAAATATTCCTTCACGCTATTTAGAAGTTCCACATCATTCCCTATTAGCAATATGTCGTCAACATACAGTGCTAAGAACACAACCGAGCTCCCACTCATTTTCTTGTAAATACAGGTCTCTTCCACATTCTGGATAAATCCAAAACCTTTGATTACCTCATCAAAGCGAAGATTCCAGCTCCGAGATGCCTGCTTCAATCCATAGATGGATCGCTGAAGCTTGCACACCTTGTTAGCATTTCCTGGATCGACAAAACCTTCCAGCTGTACCATGTACAACTCTTCCTCAATGTTTCCATTCAGGAAGGCCGTTTTGACGTCCATCTGCCAGATTTCATAATCATAGTAGGCAGCTACCGCTAACAAAATCCGAATAGACTTAAGCATCGCTACCGGGGAAAAAGTTTCATCGTAGTCAATTTCATGAACTTGTCGGAAACCCTTTGCGACAAGCCGAGCTTTATAGACGGTCACATTACCATCAGCATCAGTCTTCTTCTTAAAGATCCACTTATTCTCGACGGCCTTACGCCCTTCGGGAATATCCACCAAAGTCCACACTTTGTTATCGTACATGGATCCTATTTCGGATTTCATGGCTTCAAGCCATTTCTCGGACTCTAGACTCTCCATCGCCTCCTTGTAGTTCGTAGGTTCGTCTTGCTCGACTAGCATGACGGTGCAAACCATGTTGCCATACCATTCTGGTGGGATCCGAGATCTACCAGACCTACGAGGTAGAACATCTTCCTCGACAGTTTCTCCCACTCCTTCCACGGAGTACGTTTCCGGAATTGCTTCCGTTGCGCCACTCGGAATCTCGAGTTCAGGATCAACGATTTCATCGAGGTCTACCTTCCTCCCACTTACTCCTTTCGCGAGAAACTCCTTCTCTAGAAAGGTACCGGTCTTCGCGACAAAAGTTTTGCCCTCAGCTTGGTTGTAGAAGGTGTACCCAACGGTTTCCCGCGGATATCCTACAAAGTTCTCCGACTTCGGTTCGAGTTTGTCGGGCTGCAGTTTCTTAACGTACGCCTCACAACCCCAAACCTTCAGAAACGATAACTTAGGCTTTTGGCCATACCATAATTCATACGGCGTCGTTTCAACGGACTTGGACGGAGCCCTATTTAAAATGAATGCGGCTGTTTCTAACGCATAACCCCAGAAGGACACTGGCAGATCGGTAAGAGACATCATAGATCGGACACTATCCAGTAGAGTACGATTACGTCGCTCGGACACACCGTTACGCTGCAGCGTTCCGGCTGGCGTAAGTTGGGGTACTATGCCACAACTCTTCAGATGTGTGCCAAACTCAAAACTCAAGTACTCTCCACCGCGATCGGATCGGAGATGCTTGATTTTCCTATTAAGCCGATTCTCAACTTCACTCTGGAATTCTTTGAACTTTTCAAACGTTTCAGACTTGTGTTTCATCAAATAGATATAACCGTATCTACTCAAGTCATCAGTGAAGGTGACGAAGTAACGATAACCATTGCGTGTCGAAACGCTCATCGGTCCACACACATCTGTATGTATGATCCCCAACAAATCCGACGCCCGTTCAACGAAACCTTTGAACGGTGTCCTGGTCATTTTGCCCATGAGACATGGTTCGCATGTATCGAGGGATCCGAAATCCAACGAGTCCAAGAGTCCATCGGAGTGGAGTCGCTTCATGCGCTTTATACCAATATGACCAAGACGGCAATGCCACAAAAACATGGCGGTATCGTCACTACACTTAATTCGTTTGGCTTCTATGTTATGGATGTGAGTACTACGATCGAGATTCAACAAGAATAAACCGTTATTCTCGGGAGCATCAACATAAAAGATATCATTCATATAAATAGCACAATTGCTTGACACTGATTTAAATGAGTAACCGTCTTGTAACAGGCAAGACCCACTTATAATGTTTACACTCAAGGATGGCACAAAATAACATTTATTTAAAACCAAAACTAATCCCGATGGTAGATGTAGAGGGAGCGTGCCGACAGCCACCACATCGACTCACGATCTGTTGCCGACGCGCATCGTCACCTCATCCTTCGCCAGCCGCCTTCTATTCTGTAACTCCTCCTGAGAGTTACATATATGAGCAACAGAACCAGTATCAAATACCCACGTATTGCTCCGGGCGGATGTAAGGTACACATCTATAACATGTATATCAAATATACCTTGCTCTTTGTCGACCGTCTTGCCAGACTTCTTATCCTCCAGATACTTGGGGCAGTTGCGCTTCCAGTGACCCTTCCCTTTGCAGTAGAAGCACTCCACGCTAGCTCTGGGACCAGACTTGTTAGTCCTGGGCTTGGCAGCCAACTTTGCCTCCCTCCAGGACTTCCAGCTCTGTTTTCCCTTGCCACCGGACTTCTTGAAATCAACGGTCTTGTTGACCATCAACAGCGTGTGCTCCTTCTTAATCTCCACCTCAGCAGTCTTGAGCATCACGAACACTTCACCCAGGGACTTAGCCATGCCCTGCATGTTGTAATTCATGACGAAGCCTTTGTAGCTTGGTGGCAAAGATTGCAACACCCTGTCAATCGCCAGCTCATCGGGAATCTTGCACTCCAGAGCATTCAGGCGTTGAACGTAGCCAGACATCTTGACTACATGCTCGCTCACACTGCTATGCTCTTCCATCTTGGATGAGAAGAAAAGCTCAGAAGCCTCATATCTCTCAGCCTTAGCCTGCGGCGCGAAGACAGCCTTAAGATCCGAAATGATCTCAAAGGCGCTCATCTTTTCAAAGCGCTTCTGCAGGTCGGCTTCCATGGCGTAGAGAATGCCACTCTGGACAAAGGCAGAATCCTCCGATCGGGTCTGGAAGACCTTCTTCTCATCCTCAGAGGCATCATCTACAGGAGGGTCACCTATGGCGGCCTCAATGACGTAGGCCACCCTATGGGGAGTGAGGAGGATCCTCAGGTTGCGGAACCAGGCCATGAAGTTTGACCCATTGGTCTTAAGCTTTTCTTTCTCAAGGAACAGACCTAGGTTAAACGAGGGGCGAGACATATACAATGGAATTTGCAACAACATAAGACTTTGTTCATAAAAATTCTGAGTTATAGTATTTTAGAAAATAACTAACATAACTCCCACTCAAACGAACATCCCTCCTGGTCGTTTAAGCGATTACACGACCCCCATCCATTGCACCACCCCTCATCATCAAAGCCGGCGGCACAACTTCAAGAGTAGAAAAAATCGTCCGCCACACCAATTTTGTGACTCGTGCTCGACCTTTCGGTCTTCCTGTTCCGAGGCCATACCTCTGAGTATGCTAGGCTCGCCACCAAAGACCTCCACGCTGACGCTTGTGCAACATGGCTTACACCCACTGTATGCGAACGACGAGATGTATGACACCCGATCATCACGGCCTGCCTCATAACGTAGAACTTTCTTGGTGGTGCGCGTTGGAGGGAGAACACTAGTGGTATTTTAAAGGGATCATCTTATTCAGCTACCGCCGTGTAACTAATGTATACTATACACACAATCACACAAAATAAGATGCACACAAAACATCAAATGTTATGCAATGTGATATTGTCCATTGTGCCATGGTCTTCTTGGCGCCCGCAGTTTATAAACAATTTAATAAACCTACCTTGACCATATCACATAGCCCCTGTAAAATAAAGTTAGACGCTTCTACTTTATCTTTTGCATGTTTTACGTGGCTTGGGGCTTTCGTAAATAGAACCGCTTCATACCTACGAATCTTATGACCACAACAACGATCCAATAATTGCATGTTTAAGCATCCCTTTCGGGCCCTCCATTGAAAATGCGAAGACCAACTAAAGAGAGAGAAACTGACACCCGCCAGCCACATATACGGTACAAGCCGTATGTCAGTAGTGGAACCAGTCTCGCGTAAGCGTACGCGTAAAGTCGGTCCGGGCCGCTTCATCAACTCAATGCCGCTGGAATACACAAGTGCACGCTAGAGGGTAGCAAATAACAGGAACGGTGCCCCCGTGCAGAGCACGGGTTCTAACAGTGTACAACTATATCTACGATAGATCGGCTCTGATACCACTGAAGGGGATCGTGTGCAGAAAACAAAAAATTTCCTACCGACGATAACCTAAAAGCATGCCAAGATCTATTCTATGCAGATATAGTAGTACGAACGGAGATCGGAATACGTACCCTTGTAGACCGAAAGCGGGGATTACGTTCCCGCACAAACGTTGTCGATGCAGACCGACGAAGCCGACCTCAAGGTCGTGTAGAGGAAGCAGGCCTCCGAGTACCGCTAGCGCAGCACCTCGCAGGGAGTCGCACACGTACGGTGGAGACGACGGCCTCCGAAGCTCCAGTCCAGGACGAGCAGCGGAAGACTTGGACCGGAACACCAGCAGCGCGGCAGCGGGCTATGGTGGAGGAGATCCCCTTGCTCTGCTCGGCGCGGCTCCAACTTGGGAACCACGAGATCGAGAGAGAAATCGGGAATTAATTGGTGAATTAAAAGGCTGGGGGTGCCCCTTCTTATATAGGCTCCCAGGGGGAGCCAACCTTGCCAGCCAGGCAATGTGGGACTATCCCCACATGCCTGGTGCGGCTAGGCTTGGTGCGCCGGCCCCCTGGTGGACCCCTTGGCCCATCCAGGCCGGCCACCAAGGCCCCCACCGAATCCCCTAGGGATTTTTCCCCCTCTTGGGCCTTCTTTCGACCAGAAGGCCCATTTAGGAAAATCAGCCTAAATAAATTCGAAAATAAATATATAAAATCATATTTGCATATTAATAACACTAATTAATATCAAACATAATATATATAATTTTTTCTAGCTCCGAAAACTCTTTTGGCGCTGCCCGATCTCCATCGGACCCCTCCCGGGACGCTCCCGTTGATCTCCTTCCTTTCCGGTTGTCTTGTCGAAACCCCTTAAGTGTGTTACCCTAGCGGTTCGATATAATATCAGGTATGATCAAGACTCCTCAATGATCAACGACTAACTCGTAGGCCTGGACCCCATGAATTAATCCCTGAGATTTAACGAATGACTTTCATCTATCAAACCTGAACGTAAAGTCTTAGACCTTTTGCCATAGCGATACTTAGCACGTCCGAGCGTCGTTCCATAGATATCTCCATACCTAATCCCGACCTCGTTACCGACGACGCTATCTTCTACTCGTTCATGATCTCATGTCTCCGTGACCTAGTCACATGCTTACAAGCTCATTAGACATGATCTCACCGAGTGGGCCCGAGAGTATCTATCCTGCTATGCGGACTGGCAAATCCCGCTCTTGACCCCTCGTCTCAACTACTCCTTTCCGATACCCAAAAGTATCACCGTTATTGTCATACTAAATAAGATACGACGTTTGGTGCAATCAAAGTATCTTCCAGGAATAACAATAAGAGTTGACCTCACGGTCAAAGGTGTAACGACTACGTTCTCCAAATCTGGGTATGTCCATCACATCGCTCTCTAGCGATATGACTCTCATTGCCGACCGGCGCCATGCCCCATGACCAGGAAACCTCGATCATCAATCGCGCAACGAAACTAGTCTTAGTAGAGGCTACTAGGGACCTGGTTGTTTACGTATCACACCCGCATTAATGTTTCCGCTTAATACGGTTCTAGCATTACACAAAAACCTATTATGAACAAACGAGATATGATAAAGAATACACTTTATTAATTGCCTCTAGGGCATATCTCCTTCAAGTACTACGTGGTCGGCCGCCTGTCGGCCACCGCACCCACCTTTATTAGTAATGAACCGCATCCATGGACGAATCGGCAGCGGTGGACTCCTGCTCCTCCACGCCACTACCGTGTGGGAGCCACCGTGGACGCCAAGCAGAAGGAGAGGGCCGGAGGCGCCTATAAAAGAGACAAGACCTCCATCGGAGAAAGGGTCGGCCGATTGCTTGCTACAACACTTGTAAACCCTAGCAATACCAAGTAGGATAGCCTCTGGCTGGAGGAGGAAGAAGATCATCGCTTCGCTCCCCAGGCAAGAACTGCCTCAAGGGGGCCCTCGGCAAGCTCTGCTGAACTGTAACCACCATAATCCAATATAGACAAGCATGAGTAGCGGTCTTACCTCCTCACGAGGGTCGTGAACCTGGGTAAGGGCCGGTGTTTATCTCTGTCGTGGGTGTTTCGTCTTCAGGTCCGGTGAGCAACGTCGCCCTGCCCCCGAGGGTCTTGACCTCCGCGTTAAATCCCCTTCATGAACTACAGGAAGTGACTACCCCCGATTCTAGGGAGTCATAACCCGACATAAGATTTCAAAGCCCCGTGATCCCCGTTACACGACTCTAGTGGCATCGTAAAAACTCGTGATTTCGGTCATTTCTGGCCGTTTTTGTGGGCTATAGCACACGGTTTTCGGGTGCGACGTGGATTTAAATGGTCCGGGACCCCGTCACACGATGTTCGCGAAATCATAAAAAACTCCTGATTTAAGGCATTTCTGGCAGTTTTCGTGGGCTTTAGTCCATGGTTTTTGGGTCCCGAGAAATTTCAAAGCCCCGTGACCCCTGGTACACGACTCTAGTGGCATCGTAAAAACTCGTGATTTCGGGCATTTCTGGCCGTTTTCGTGGGCTATAGCACACGGTTTTGGGGTCCGACGTGGATTTAAATGGTCCGGGACGCCGTCACACGATTTTTGCGACATCATAAAAACTAGTGATTTCAGGCATTTCTGGCTGTTTTCGTGGGCTATAGTCCATGGTTTTTGGGTCCCGGGAATATTTCAAAGCCCCGTGACCATCGGTAGACGACTCTAGTGGCATCGTGAAAACTCACGATTTCGGGCAATTCTGGCCGTTTTCGTGGGCTATAGCACACGGTTTTGGGGTCCGACGTGGATTTTAATGGTCCGGGACCCCGTCACACGATTTTTCCGAAATCATAAAAAACTCGTGATTTCAGGCATTTCTGGCCGTTTTTGTGGGCTATAGTCCACGATTTTTGGCTCCCGGGAAGATTTCAAAGCCCCGTGACCCCCTGTACACGACTCTAGTGGCATCATAAAAACTCGTGATTTCGGGCATTTCTGGCCGCTTTTGTGGGCTATATCACACGGTTTTGGGGTCCGAGGTGGATTCAAATGGTCCGGAACCCGTCACACGATTTTTACAAAATACTAAAAAACTCGTGATTTTCAGACATTTCTGGCTGTTTTCGTGGGCTATAGTCCACGGTTTTTGGGTCCCGGGAAGATTCAAAGCCCCGTGACCCCTGGTACACGACTCTAGTGGCATCGTAAAAACTCGCGATTTCGGGCATTTCTGACAGTTTTCGTGGGCTATAGCACACGGTTTTGGGGTCCGACGTGGATTCAAATATTCCGGGACCCCGTCACACGATTTTTTGCGAAATCATAAAAACTCTTGATTTCAGACATTTCTGGCCGTTTTAGTGGGCTATAGTCCACGGTTTTTGGGTCCCGGGAAGATTTCAAAGCCCCGTGACCCACAGTACACGACTCTAGTGGCATCGTAAAAATTCGCGATATCGGCAATTTCTGGCCGTTTCCGTGGGCTATAGCACACGATTTTGGGGTCCGACGTGGATTTAAATTGTCCGGGACCCCGTCACACGATTTTTGCGAAATCATAAAAAACTCATGATTTCATGCATTTCTGGTCGTTTTTGTGGTTTGTAGTCCACGGTTTTTGGGTCCCGGGAAGATTTCAAAGCCCCGTGACCCCTGGTACACGACTCTAGTGGCATCGTAAAAACTCGTGATTTCGGGCATTTATGGCAGTTTTCGTGGGCTATAGCACACGGTTTTGGGGTGCGACGTGGATTTAAATGGTCCGGGACCCCGTCACACGATTTTCGCAAAATCATAAAAAAAACTCGCGATTTCAGGCATTTCTGGCCGTTTTTGTGGGTTATAGTCCACAATTTTTGGGTCCCGAGAAGATTTCAAAGCCCTGTGACCACCGGTACACAACTCTAGTGGCATCGTAAAAACTCACGATTCGGGCATTTCTGGCTGTTTTCGTGGGCTATAGCACACGGTTTTGGGATCCAGCGTGGATTTAAATGGTCCGGGACCCGTCACACAATTTTTCCGAAATTATAAAAAAACTCGTGATTTCAGGCATTTCTGGCCGTTTTCGTGGGTTATAGTCCACAGTTTTTGGGCCCCGTGACCACCGGTACACGACTCTAGTGGCATCGTAAAAACTCACGATTTCGGGCATTTCTGGCCGTTTTCGTGGGCTATAGCACACGGTTTTGGGGTCTGACATGGATTTAAATGGTCCAGGACCCCGTCACACGATTTTTCCGAAATCATAAAAAACTCGTGATTTCAGGCATATCTGGCCGTTTTCGTGGGCTATAGTCTACGGTTTTTGGGTCCCGGAAAGATTTCAAAGCCCCGTAACCCCCGGTACACGACTCTAGTGGCATCGTAAAAACTCGTGATTTCGGGCATTTCTGACCGCTTTCGTGGGCTATATCACACGGTTTTGGGGTCCGAGGTGCATTCAAATGGTCCAGGACCTGTCACACGATTTTTACGAAATCATAAAAAACTCGTGATTTTCAGACATTCTGGCCGTTTTCGTGGTCTATAGTCCACGGTTTTTGGGTCCCTGGAAGATTTCAAAGCCCCGTGACCCCCGGTACACGACTCTAGTGGCATCGTAAAAACTCGCGATTTCGAGCATTTTCGGCCGTTTTCGTGGGCTATAGCACACGTGACGAGGGGTTAACTCGACAAATCCCAGGATTGTGCACCCCGGGTTGATTGAGGGGAAGAGAGATAGGTGTTGGTGATCACGACAGCTGACAAGCAAGGATTTACCCAGGTTCAGGCTCCCGGAGGATAACACCCTACTTCCTGCTTGTCTGATTATTGATGTGAGTAGCGATTACAATGGCGAGATTGCGATCTCGCTAGGGTTTGCGGTGGTGGCTATGAGCGTGTCCCTTAGGACGAGCAACCCTCCTGGTTTTATAGGTAGCCAGGTCTCGGGTAGTCGTTGCCGATGGCAATTACAGATATGGCAGGTTATGAGACCTAACCGACTTGGACTAGGTTACATGGTACCCCGAGTGGGCCTTCTGTGGGCCTCTGTCTCCTTGGCGCGGCCCAGGTAGCCTCACCGTGGGCTAGTTGAAAGATAACCTCACGTCAGTAGCCCCCGAGTGCTTGGTCGAAGCGTAGAGTCGGATAAAGGACTTCTTCCTCCTGGACGCGCCATTGGATTGCTTGATCTTGAGCTTGAACTCGATTTCTTCAGTCGAATAGACCTCTCCCGATGGGAGCAATCTTTGCAGTCGAATTACTTTGTCTTGTTCCTCTTTTGAAGCTTGCTTCTATTCAGCCTGTTGGCTTACTTGCAGATGGATTCGGCTGCTTAAGCTTACTTGTTTTTGTCTGCCACCCGAATAATTGGTTCGGGTTCTCGGATCAGCAGTCTGTCCTTTGTTGCTTTCAGTTGTGAAGCTTACTACTCGAATCGCTCAGTCGAGTTGTCATGTTGTTTTCCTTGTTTGGAGCCGTTGGCTTGATGACGTCATTGCTGACGCTCCGTTGCACGCCTCTGCGTCCGATGGGACGTGTCGTGGCGGGGCCCACTGGCAGAGCTGACCACGGTCAGCAGTGGTCACGTCTCCGAACTGGGCGCGAAATTTTCGCGGCACGATGATGACGCCTCGATTTCCGTGTGTCGTGGACGAAGTGGGTGGCGACGGTTGGTTTCTCCGTATGACACGTGGACGGTTGGATGTGGCTGCTCGGAACCGTTGCTCTGTGGACGGCTGAGATGAGTTGTTTCGAGGCATAAGTACTGCGTTCCGACGCGAGGGCATCATCTGCTCCAATCGTCCGCGCCTCCTTTTCCTCTGCTCTCTACCATTTTTGCCACCATCCGAGCTCCAAACCTTTTGTCCTCCCACTCTGTTGTTGTTCTTTGGAGCCATGGGCAAGCCGAAGACCATCGCTGGCTCCTCCGCCGCCGCCGCCGCCGAGGTTGGGCTGAAGAAGATCGACGGTGACTGGCAGAAGTAGACCGTGAAGAGGACGGATCTTGACGGGCTGCGCATGCAGGGCCTCCTGCCTTCTTCTGACCAGGCTCAGGTACGCGCCCCTGGCAAGGAGACATCCCCTGCACCCCGCGAGGGGGAGCGTGTTTGCTTCGTGGATTTCCTTCCACGGGGCTTCGGGTTCCCTCTCCACGATTTTGTTCGTGGTCTCTTGTACGCTTATGGGGTGCAGATCCACGATATGACCCCCAATGGCGTCTTGAGCATCGCTAGCTTTATCGTGCTATGCGAGTGCTTTTTGGGGATCGCACCCCACTGGGCGCTGTGGAAGTCGCTCTTCCTTGTTCGCAAGAACGTCGAGAAGAGCGGGTTGCCATACCCGGTGGGCGGCTTCGGCATCCAGGTGCGTGGTGACACCACGTACTTTCAGATGAAGAAGTCTGACTCCGTCCAGGGGTGGCGGAAGAAGTGGTTCTACATCCAGTGGAACCAGGAGGGCGTGGCGCAGTTTGACGGAGCTCGCGGGTTGCGGAAGACCCGCGCTTGGGCGCACCCGCTCGCCGCGGAGGAGAGGGAAGTGACGAGGCCTCTGATGAGCCAGCTGTGCAACGTCCTCAAGACCCTCGGGCGGGATACGGGTGGCGTCTTCCTGATGGCCACCTTCTTCCGTCTTCGCGTGCAACTGCTCGGTGCTCGGCCCCACCCGATGTGGGCCACTGAGGGCGTCAGCAGCGAGCTACTCGACGACGAGGAGGTGAAAACCAAGGTGAGGAGCATCACCAGCCTCCGAGCCGCGGACCTCTGCAACGTCAAATGTCCATTCGCGGCGTACGGAGCCGCGAACCCTGTTCCTGAGGTAAGTTCTTGACTTGGTCTCCTTGTTGTTCTGTTTCTTGATTTCTTGCTTCTTGATTTGACTTGCGTCTACTTGCTTCAGGGTCGATCCCTGTTGGTCAGCCTTCCTCCTCTCCCTGAAGACGGACCCGCCGACGAGGCGAAGGTTGTAGAGGAGGAGGATGACGACGATGACCTCCCGTCTGCTACCTCTCTCCACGAAGAGGTGGAGGATGACGACGACGAGGAGGAACCCGCACGGAAGAAACAGAAGCGCCAGAGTGGCGGCGATTCTGCGACTGCTTCGTCGCCCGCGAGGGGTGTCGATGTTGTTCTGGAGGAAGCCGTCGTGACGTCTTCGGGTGCACGGTCTTCGGGCGGCTGGAGTGAGCCCTTGATTGTTCCTCCAGTCAGCTCCGCGGCCCCACGTGTGTTTGCGCGGCTGCCGTCTGTCTCTCTGGGGAGTGACGTCGACCTCGAGACCACCAGGTGAGCATCTTGGCGCATTGTTGTCTTCGAGTTGTACTTTTCAGTTCCAATCTTCGAGTTGATCATTGTATTTGTTTTTGCTCCAGCCGTCGTTCTGACGATGCCAGCTCCCCTCTTCGTGAAGTGGAGCACACATCCGCCCCTTCGACGGAGCTGGTGACTCGAGTGGCGGTAGAGGAGCACGCACAACCTGCTGGCCTTGCATCGTAGAGTCGTGCTCCTCCTTCGGCTTCGGAAGACGTCGACCTCCTGGACCATGTAAATCCTTTATGCTTGTACTTATAGTCTTGAATTTTCATCGGGTGCGCGATCAGCGCTCCCGATGGGAGTAGCCCCTGAAGGTGTGGGTGACTAGTATAGTCGCCCACAACTTTATTAATTTCTTGCTTTTGTTTCAGCCGTACTACCGCCAGCAGCTAGACGCAGACGCGACTTATGTTCGCCTGGAGAAGGAGAGGGACCAGCCGCGTGCTTCTCTGGACCAGGCTATTGGGCGGGTTGCTGAGCTGGAGTTGAAGCTCCAGGCTCAGGCTGAGCTTGAGAAAGCTTTGCACGAGTCTCAAGAGAGGGAGCGGGTGCGGGTCCTCCAAGAGAAGACTCAAGTCGATCGTCTCCTCTCACTCGCCGGTGTTCTTGGGGGTAAGTTTCGGCTTGACGCCTACTGTGTGTTCTTTTGACTTTGTCTGACGTTGGACGCTGTGTGCAGAGACCTGCGGCGGAGCTCCCCCGGAAGGCTCGTCCAGTGACGAAGTTGACTTGGCGACCGCAGTCGGCTTCCTCGACCGTGTCTGTGCGTATGCGTCTGACGCGCTGAAGAAATCGACGGTCGCGCTCAAGAAGTCGACGGGAGCGCTTACGACGGTGCACCGGAGCATCTTCCCGAGCGACCTGCCGCCGACTGCCGTGGACGCCCTCGCCGTGCCGTTTGAGGAGGATGCGACCACCCTCGCCGACTTCACTCGGGCGCAGACGGTACGCGGCTCCGAGCTCACCTTCCAGCTCCTCCTAGGACACCAGATTCCGGGTGACTTCGAGAAGGTCGTCAGCGGCTTTCCTCGGAGGCCGGATGGCCGGACCGCGTCGCTGGGCGGGTGAAGGTGCAGGCTACACAGTTAGCCGAGAAGCTTGTGGCCCTCTTTGAGAGGGCGCTTGCCAAGGCGACTGAGGCGGCTGCTGCTCGGAAGAGCCGCTCCCGGTCGGAGTCTGTGGCCTTAGAGTAGATGTAGCATAGGAATCCGGCAGTCGCCGTGGCCTATACTTATAACTTTTGCTATGTAATGATTGGTGTCCTGTCGGGTCATCTGGCCTTGAACAATTTTTTGTGCTGAAATTGAGTATTTCTTTCTATCATGTTTGCCTTTACTGAACAGTCGCATGCTTGTATTGACTCTGTGCGTTCATGGCAGACTAATGTGCGCGGCGGCACTTCTTCTGCTGCTGGGCCGAGTGGCGAGGGATCTTCTTTGGGTGCTCGCCGTCGCCGAGCGGCGCCAGCTCCTCCACGGAGTACGAACGATCAGCGAATAATCACTTACTTGAAGAACAAGGTGGCTGAGCTTGAGGCGACCCTGAAGAATACCGAGCTGCTGCTGCAACGCTCCAGGTCGCATCCCACTGCAGAGTTCTCCCAGCGTGAGGATTTTTGCTTGGGGAGATCGATCTGATCAGTCGACAGCTACAAGGTTAGTATCCTTTTGCGGCTGCTTTCTTTGTTGAAACTTGCTTGTTCTGACTTCTAGCTTGTTTATGCAGATGTGAACCCGGATTGGCAGGCTGAGCAGGATCGCGTTGAGGAGCGTGTCACTCGAGAAGCATCTGGCGACTCCTACGAAGCTCGCCAATTCTGGGTGAACAAGTCGAGAGGGCGCACCCTTGCTCTTATGCTTGATCGGACTTGGCGTGCGGCCTTTCTTCTGGAGAGTTGCCGGAAGACCCTCTGGCACATCCATCGTGTGTACTTCCCGCACAATGGGCAGCCGCACGGGCTGGCCGCCTTGCTGGAGAGGTTCCGCGATGGTGATGCATTGAAGGAGATCGTCCATGCCCAACTCGTCGCTGGGGCGAATGCAGCGTTGGCGTACGTCCGGATGCACCGGCCACATTTTCCGCTGGAGAGGCTGCTGGATGGCCTGCCTGGGGATGCCGACTTCGCCGAGACCTTGGCGGCTGCACGCCAAATGATCGGGCAGGTTCAGAGGCTGAGTGAGCGCCTTGTAGGCCCACTCGACGCGCCGAAGGACGAGCCTGCAGATTAGGGTAGCTGTCTTTTGTTGTACAGGGTTAGCTATAGGTGGCGAGTATGCCAATGTAAATCACAATGTATGAGGTTAAAAACATTCTCGAGTAACGAAAATTAAATTGTTTGCAGTACTGTGCAAGTGTTTGCTTTAATCTTCGACCTGAGTGGCGCAGCTCCCGAGTGTCTTGGGTGGCGGCCCAGGGTTTTGTTGTGATCCTGTGTGGCGCAGCCCCCGAGTTCTTCGAGTGGCGACCTAGGATTTTTGACAAGGCCTGCGTGGCGTAGCCCCCGAGTAGGTCGAGTGGCAGCCTAGGATTGCAAGTGTTACCTGTAAGGCGCAGCCCCCGAGTGCGTCAGGTGGCGACCTAGGATTTTGAACTTGACCTGTACGGCGCAGCCCCCGAGTGGTTCGAGTGGCGGCCTAGGATTTTTTAATGAGGCATGCGTGGCGTAGCCCCCGAGTAGATCGAGTGGCAGGCTAGGTTTACAAGTGATACCTGTAAGGTGCAGCCCCCGAGTGCGTCAGGGGCGACCTAGGATTTTGAACTTGACCTGTGCGGCGCGACTTCCGAGCGTATCGGGCAGCGGCCTAGGATTTTATGAGTTGTGCTTGTGTGGCGCAGCCCCCGAGTGATTCAGTTAGCGGCCTAAGCTTTTCTTTCAACCTGTACGGCGCAGCCCCCGGGTGATTCGAGTGACGGCCTACGATTTTAGTTTGACCTGTATGGCGCAGCCCCCGAGTGATTCGAGTAGAGGCCTAGGTTATTGATTGCCTTGACTGATAAGATAGAGGAGACAACTTTTCTTTAAATCACTTTATTGATTCTTGTGAACAAGCCGCCTCATTAAAACCCTTCCAGTCCCCTTAGGTACCCTGGTAAGGGAAAGAGTGCGTCTGAAACCTGCCGCGCTGAGTTTTCTTGTGTACAATGATTGGGTCGACTAGGCATAGAACCAGCAAAGTTGTGCCACGCTCCATGGGTTGCTGCAGTCTACTCCCGTCTTCGAGTCCTTCAGGCGGTAAGCTCCGTTGCCGATTGCCTCTGTCACAATGTATGGGCCCTCACATGGGGAGGCGAGCTTGTGTACCTTTTTCTGCTTGAGGCGGAGGACCAGGTCGCATGCGGCGAATGCCCTCGGTCGCAGCCCCCGTCTGTGGTAACTGCGCAAGTCTTGCTGATACACGGCTGATCGCGTCAGGGTGATGTCGCGTGCTTCATCCAGGATATCCATGCTGTCTTCGAGTGCATCTTCTGCATCTGACTCGTTGTAGGCGACCACTCGCGGTGCGTCAAATTTGATGTCGCATGTGTGGCGCAGCCCCCGAGTGATTCGGGTAGCGACCTAAGCTTTTCTTTCAACCTGTATGGCGCAGCCCCCGAGTGATTCGAGTGGCGGCCTAGGATTTTAGCTTGCCCTGTGTGGCGCAGCCCCCGAGTGGTTCGGGTGGCGGCCTAGGTTATTGATTGCCTTGACTGAAAAGATAGAGTAGACAACTTTTCTTTTAAATCACTTTATTGATTCTTGGGAACAGGCCGCCTCGTTAAAACCCTTCCAGTCCCCTTAGGTACCCTGGTAAGGGAAAGAGTGTGTCTGAAACCTGCCGCGCTGATGTTTCTTGTACAATGGATGGGTCGACTAGGCGTAGAACCGGCGAAGTTGTGCCACGTTCCACGGGTTGCTGCAGTCTGCTCCCGTCTTCGAGTCCATCAGGCGGTAAGCTCCGTTGCCGATTGCTTCTGTCACAATGTATGGGCCCTCCCATGGGGAGGCTAGCTTGTGCACCTTCTTCTGCTTGAGGCGGAGGACCAGGTCGCCTGCGGTGAATGCTCTTGGTCGCAGCCTCCGTCCGTGATACGCTGGTGTTGCTGATACACGGCTGACCGCGTCAGGGCGATGTCGCGTGCTTCATCCAGAATATCCATGATGTCTTCGAGTGCCTCTTCTGCATCTGACTCGTCATAGGCGACTACTCGCAGTGCGTCAAACTTGATGTCGCAGGGAGGATCACCTCCGCACCGTACACCATGAAGAATGGAGTGAATTGGGTGGACCTGTTTGGCGTGGTTCGCAGACTCCAGAGGACTGACGGCAGTTCTTCGACCCATGCGCCCGCTGTGCGTCTTAGTGGCACGCGCAGTCGTTTCTTGATGCCGCTGCAGACGAGGTCGTTGGCTTTTTCCACCTGCCCGTTGGATTGCGGGTGCGAGACGGACGCATAATTGAGCTTGATACCTTGGTCTGAGCAGAAGTCTTTGAATTCTTCGGCTGTGAAGTTCGAGCCGTTGTCTGTGATGATCCCGTTCGGTACTCCGAACCTGAAGATGATCGATCTGATGAAGTTGACAGCTGATGATGCGGTCGAACTTGTGATGGGCGCGGCTTCGATCCACTTGGTGAACTTGTCGACTGCAACCAGAAGGTAAGTATGCCCTCCGGGTGAGGATTTCTTCAGCGGGCCCACCATGTCTAGCCCCCATTGGGCGAAGGGCCAGGCTAGTGGTATTGTTTTGAGCTCTGATGCTGGCGCGTGTGGCTTGTTGGCAAACTCTTGGCACCCTGTGCATTTTCTGACTAGATCTTCGGCGTCTTGCATGGCTGTTAACCAGTAGCCGGCTCGTAATGCTTTGGCCACCAGTGCTCGACTGCTGGCATGATGCCCGCAGATACCCGCGTGGATGTCGAGTAGGATGGCTTGGCCGTCGACTAGATCTATGCACCTTTGCAGGATCCCCGAGATGCTTCTCTTGTAGAGTTCTCCGTTGATGACGGTGAAACTTTTGGAGCGCCTGATGATGCGCTTTGCTTCGACTGGGTCCATTGGCAGCTTCTGGTGCAGTATGTACGCAAGGTATGGTCCTGTCCATGTAGCTTCGACTAGCATGACCTCCATGGGGACCTTGTCTTGGCTTGGCGGGTTCGCGTCGCCCTTTGATGTTGTGGAAGTGCTTGCTGCGGGCTGAGTCTTGATGGATCTCTGCGTGATGCGCACGAGGAAGACACCGGGTGGAACAGGAACCCTGTCTGATCCCATGTTAGCGAGGACGTCGGCTTCTTCATTGCTGTCGCGGCCGATGTGCCGTAACTCGCAGCCGTCGAAGGTGCCTTCTATCTGGTTCTACAGGTCTCTGTAGGCGATCATGTTGTCGGCGATGGCGTCGCGGGACTTCATGGTTTGCTGAACCACCAGGTAGGAGTCGCCGTATATCATGAGGTGTGTGGCGCCGCAGTTCTTGGCCATCCGCATGCCATGGATCAGGGCCTCATACTCGGCTTCGTTGTTGGATGGCGTCGGAAAGTCCATCTGTAGGACGTACTTTAGCTTGTCGCCTTTGGGGGAGATGAGCACAACTCCTGCCCCAGCCGCCTTGAATTTCTTGGAGCCATCAAAGTACATCGTCCATGCATTGGACAAGTCGGGGACGTTTGGGAGTTGAGCTTCTATCCACTCGGTGGTGAATTCTGGGAGGACTTGGGCCTTGATGGACTTTGGGTGAGCATACTTCAGCCCCCAGGGTCCTAGCTCGACAACCCACTTGGCGACTCGTCCTGTCGCGCGTTGGTTTGTGAGAATGTCTCCTAGTCCGGAGGAACTTACCACCGTGATCGGGTGCTCGGAGATGTAATGGACGACTTTCCTGGAGGTCATGAAAACTCCGTATGCCAGCTTCTGGTAATGCGGGTAGTTCTTCTTTGACAGTGGTAGACGGGCCTTTGCACGGGGTGACTGTGCCCTTCTTCTTCCCGTTAGACTACGAGTACCGTGCTCACCACCCTGTTTGTCGTTGAGACGTATATGTATAGTGGCTCGTTTTCCAGTGTGCCACCAGAACTGGGGAAGTCGTCAGGGTTATCTTGAGTTGGTCGAATGCCTCTTGCGCCTCTTGTGTCCACTCGAACTTGTCCGTCTTCTTTATCAGTTGGTAGAAAGGTAATGCTTTCTCACCCAACTTACTTACGAACCGGCTGAGAGCTGCGACTCGGCCGGCTAACCATTGCACTTCCCGGAGTTTGGTGGGTGCTGGCATTGTGTAACATCCCAATTTTGCAAAATTTTAAAACTTTGCATTCATACATCATTCATCATATAGGCTTAACTTTTAATCACATAAGTACTAAATAAAATTTCAATTATGAGTTTAAATCATGTTTAATCCCATTAAGTGTTTATTTAAACTTACTTAATAAATATAATTTTTCCAAATTTTATAATGGGAACGTTTATTATTAAAAAATTGCTAATTTAAATAACCTTTCCAAAATATATTTTTATGAATTTTTCTGAAATGTTTTGAATAGGTTTAAAAATCATTTAGTAAATCAGATTTGAAAACAGTTTTTATTTATTTTTAATTAAAAGAATATGTTTCCGGGCCGGCCCAGACGCTATCCGCCGCGCGCGCGTAGGATAGCAGCCCATCGGCCCGCTCCAGCGCGCGCCTCTCTCCTGTCTCGCTGACAGGTGGGCCCCACCTGTCAGCCGTCTTCCACCTCCGTCCGGAGATCGCGCCGGAGAAGGAGTCCGCGTCCGAGCCGTTTCTCGCCGTGATTAGCTCCCGTGCTCCCTCCTATATATTCTCCTCGAGGCCGCCTCCGAAACCCCCCCCCCCAAACCCTACCTCTCCGCCGCCGGGCTGCTCGGAATCGAGACCGCCGCCGCCGCCATTGGCGCCGGACTTTTGCACGATTTCGGTAAGCACCGAGCTCCTCGAGCGCCTCCGAGACTCCCCCTCGCTTCCCCATCCTCTCGCGCTTATGTTGAGCCCCCGCATGTGTCTTCTGTCGCAGCCGAACGCCGAAACCATCCTCGACCCGAGGCAGTCGCCGCCGTCCTCGACCCCGACGAGGAAAGGAGAGGTTTTCCGACGCCGCCGCCGCGCCATCGACCTCGCCATCTCCTCTACATTATTTTGGTAAGACCCACTCTTCCCGGGGCTTCGTTTTAACGCCGGAAACGTCGAGGCCGACGCGCCGCCGCCGCGGACGCCATCGTCGGCGAGCATTCCGGCGACCCGCGCGCCGCTCGGTTCGGCCGGGCGTCCTAAGCCGTTGGATCTAGATCCAACGGATCTAGATTAAAACGATCCCGCGCGTCCGATCTCATTTAAATCGGACGGCTCTCGTCCACGATCCGCGCGAACCGTTTTTGTCCAATAGGATCGCGCCACGTAGCCTTTTATTTTTCCTTTTCGCAGGAATTTTATAAATAAAACAGAAAATATGCAAAACTTAGAAAATTCATAACTTATGTTCTGTAAATCCAAATTCGATGATTTTTATATCCACGGATAGCCCTGCTAGTGTAGTTTAATTCTACATCATTTTTTTTTGCTTTTGACAAATAATAATTCAGAAGATCATCCTAGGAGTAATTCGGCTATTAAATCCATAACTTAAATAATAAAAATGTTTTACAAATAAACTCAATTGTTTTAGGTATTGGTTATTAACCTCTGCCCAGGAATATTAATATGTGTCTTAATTGAAAACTTTCTTAGAACAATAAAAGTTGTAATTGTAAAATCTAAGTTTTGCTATATTGTTTTCAATTATTAAAATTGTTAAGTGAAATGAGAAATTCCTAGAATATTGCATCTCATGCATTTAATAACAGAGAATATAAAACACCTACTATTTTATTCTATTGCATATCTAGTGTTTTCAAGCAGTATTTGCAAAAGTAGTATGCATGATAGGTTTTTGGGAGATTGTAGTATGCTATGCAAACCTTTTAGGTTTCCCCTTAGAAATTCCAGATTAGACCCCTATTATAATTTAGTGGAAGTACCTGCTGCAAAAATGATTGTTTTATGGTTGATGTGATAAATGAAAATTTCCACTAAATTAATTTAACGCCTGGGTGGATTGGGTCGATCGAGGAGGTTTCAAGTTGAGTGGCTTCTCAGGGCCAAGTTTCATGGTTGTCTTCGCCCAAGATAGTTTCCACTTACTTGGGGCCATGATATGCGGTGTTAACCTGAGTTGCTCACTTGTGGTAGGCCACCCAGGGCTATGAGATTTAAGTTTACACTGAGTCTAGTTGCTTATCGTGCAACCATTGGTCAATATGGGCTCTGTCTTGATGGAGTAAGTTGATGTGGACCTGGGTCAAGAGATTGATGGTGGTAGAGTTGATACGATGGTGGTAATCTCTTAGTATGACCATGGGAAAGCAACTTCTGAAAAGTCTCGTCTTGATCTTCTCCTTTTCCTTCTCACTAAAGGAGTGTAGAGGATAGTTTGGGTTGATTAAGTCTAATGGTGAAAGTGCACACACTCTCGAGAGTTAAAACCTAAGATCTTAGCCGTGTCCCCGGCATCGGACAATTTGAGTAACTACACAAGGCTGTGTTCTGAAAATCTCCTCATCCCAAATTTCTTAATAAAACTTTGTTGGGTGAACATGGGTAGGAGACATGGACTTGTCTCGAGATGTCTCTGAAGGAGAAGATATTGATTTAAGAAAATTGTTTATCAAAAGTAGGAGAAAACTTGCTTTACGCAATAGCCTTGAGCTCCACCAGCCAAATAAGCATATAGTTATAGCTTAGTAGAATATTAGAAAATCAAAGTCACTTGCCACCACAATTCAATTGTGCTGACCCTTTATAGCTGGGCTGCAACTAAACCTTGCAGAATGTCCGAATGAGGAGTAAGGGGGTCGTCTTCAAGCTACAACCAACATGATTTGCCAGTGGCTTCATGGAGAAGATGTAGCACTATGCTATCTTTAGTATTGCGTTTGAACTCTGAAATAAAGTGTGAACTATTTATTCAGCTAGCATTTCCGCTATGCTAAGTTGTAAGGATTATTTGTTTTTGGATCATTCGTCTCGTGTGTAATAAATTATGACATTGTACTGTGATATTACACTTATTGGAGAATGCGAGACTTATGTGATCCAAGTCTTTGCACTATTCATATGTGCCATTGCTTTCGTAAGCAAGGGCACTACATATGGTATCAGAGCACGAATGTTGCCTGTAGGCTCGAAACCCCAAGGATTGGATACAAACCCTAAAATAAATTTTTTTTAATTAATAAAATTCGAAATACCAGACTTCTTTTCTTATAATATTTTCCTTACCTTCTACATTCTTATTTTTGTTTCATCTCTTTAATTCTTACCCATTCAAAAAAATTTGTAGATGAAGAACTTCACTCGAGAGATGTCACCGCAGAAAGGAGACCAGTACTACTTTAGTGACCAGCTCCTTAATATTTCCAAAACCCTGAGGTTGACGCCGCCAGTCTTCAGGGGCAAAGAAATTATGTCTGAAGATTACCCTGAAGGTCGCTGGAAGATCGAGGCAGAAGTTCTCCCTCGTCTTGAACCCCCTGGATCGCAGTCGATCCGTTTCCGATCTAGATACCCCAACTGGAAGAATGGAGTGGAGATGGCGATGCTGGAGACCTTGTCCCGCATCATTGAGCAGTTCTATGACGAGATCAAGCCCAACTCCGTCTTTCGTCACTTTGCCAGGAGGGATAGCATTGGACAACCCGTTCAACCCTCACTTAGGGGTATGAACGAGAAGCATCATGGAGACCTTGGAGCTCATTGCCATAACTTGGATATACTTCTGGGACAAGAGATCTTCTACATGGCAGATATAAGGCGCGTCCACCGTCACGTTAAAGAAAGCTTAGAGGAAGAGAAGGATATTCTTCGTGTAGAAAATCAGCTGCTAACTAAGGAGAACAAGGAGCTTGAAGACAAGATTTATCTGCAAGACGATAGGATTGCGCAGAAGGATGCCCACATTTTGGCATTGCAGGCTCAGTGTGCTCATTTGTGTGAACAACTAAGCCAATTGGAACTTCAGGCAAATAAGAATCACCCCCCTGACGTCCCAGAGCCCCTAGTGATAACCTATCCCGATGAGGACACTCCCAGGGAAGCCACGGGTGTCAAGAAGCGCAAGTGTGGGAACACCCGCAATCATAAAGAGTTTCAAATTTTGATTAGAGAGACCACCAGTTATCCTTATCTTACGAGTATTTCTCCTTATCTCATCGAAGTTGTATTGACCTACCAAATTGTGGTGAGGCAGTACTTTGAAAACCAGGTCCTAGCTTGGTACTCAAAATCTCAAATTTTTCGAATTTATAAAATACTTCAAGAGTGTCTATTGGTTGTTGTTTGATGTGTTTCTGTGTAAGTGTGGTTGTGCATGGGTAGATTTCCCCTTGTAGTCTCTTTCTATCTCTACTTACCTATGCTCACACCATACAGATGCCTCCACGTCGTGATCCTGACAACAACAATGCCAACGAAATGATGCAACAAATGATGGCAGCTCAGACACAGTTGATGACCATGATGGCTCAGTTCATGGCGAACCAAAACAATCCACCACCACCACCGCCGCCACCACCACCCCCACCCCAAGTTGATCGCATTGCTAGATTCTTGAGGCTCAGACCCAACAAATTCTCCACAGCTACAGAACCTATCGTAGCCGATGATTGGCTACGCTCTGTGAACAAGGATCTAGTTACTTGCGAGTGTACTGAAATGGAGAAAATAAGGTTCACTTCCCACCTACTGGAGGGGCCAGCGGCACAGTGGTGGGAAACATATCAGGTCACTCACCCACTTGAAGGACTTACTTTGGAAGCCTTTAAAGAAGGTTTCCGTAATGCTCACATCTCAACTGGGATCATGAATCTGAAAAGGGATGAGTTTCGTACCCTGAGACAGGGAAACCGTGCGCTGAGGGAGTACATGGAGGACTTCAATTCCCTCTCACGCTATGCCCTAGAGGATGTGGACACCGATGCAAAAAGGAAGTATAAGTTTCTGAATGGACTCAATGGTGAGCTGAAAATACCATTGTCTGTAGCTTATGCTCCCAATTATCAGGATCTCCTTGATCAGGCCATTACTCTGGACAGCAACATCAAGAAGGAGGATAATAGGAAAAGGAAGTTCAGCGCCAATAAGTACAACACTAATCTGATGCAGAAGAAACCATTTGTTCCAGAGAACAGCGGAAGTCACCACAGTCACAAGATTGGAAGTGGCCACAATCATAACTGTCATATCCATAAAGTAGGAAATTCCGGATACAGTGGAAATGGGCAGGGTGGTAATGGACACAATCACCCGTTCAATGGGAACAATAGTGGAAAAGAGCAACACCGCCACAACAATGAACCGAAACGAGATATTAGTCAAGTGACTTGCTACAAGTGTGGGAACAAGGGACACTACTCCACAGACTGTCCAGAGAAGAAGAAGGCGCTGGAAGCTTCAAAGCCTAATCCGTTCCAGAAGGCACAGGTGAATCATCTTGATGTGGAAGAAGTGCAAAATGAACCAGATATAGTGATTGGTACGTTCCTACTACATACCTTTCCAGCATTAGTCTTGTTCGATACTGGAGCATCTCACTCATTCATCTCAAGAGCATTTGTTAATAAACACAAATTGTCTACTACAAGCCTGCTAAATCCGGTTAGGGTGAGTTCCCCCGGGGGGGAAATGCTTGCACAAACCGATTGTCAAAACTTGAGGTTACAAATTGGTAAACACTCTTTTCCGGTAAACCTGATAATATTAGAGACCCAAGGTCTGGATGTTATACTCGGTATGGATTGGTTGGCCAAGTTTGAAGGAGTATTGGATTGTGCGAATAGATCCATTACACTCACCACTCCCGAGAAGAAGAAGATTAGATACAAATCCAAATTTGAATTTAAGAAAGTTAAGCTAAATTCTCTTAAGAGGGTTAGCCTGGGAGACGTTCGTGTGGTAAGAGATTACCCTGACGTTTTTCCCAAAGAACTACCGGGAATGCCACCCGATAGAGATGTGGAATTTCTTATAGATTTGGTTCCCGGAACGGGACCTATAGCTAAGAGACCATACCCAATGGCCGTAGCTGAACTTAAAGAACTCAAGAAGCAGTTAGAGGAGCAACTGCAGAAAGGATTCATCCGTCCAAGTTCTTCACCTTGGGGAGCACCCATTCTGTTTGTAGAGAAAAAGGATAGTACTCAAAGGCTAGTCACGGATTATCGAGCAATCAACGAGGTGACGATCAAGAACAAGTACCCGCTACCAAAAATTAATGAGCTTTTCGACCAGCTAGAGGGTGCTTCGGTATTCTCTAAGATCGATTTGCGATCAGGATACTTTCAAATGAAAGTAAGAGAGATATACCAAAGAATGCCTTCACTACCAGATATGGATTATATGATTACACCGTAATGCCGTTGGGTTTAACCAATGCACCGGCATACTTCATGAACATGATGAACAAAGTGTTTATGGACTTTCTGGATAAGTTTGTTGTGCTTGTTCATTGATGACATCCTGATTTACTCCAAAAGTCAGGAGGAACATGAAGAACACTTACACCTGATATTACAGAGACTTAGAGAACATAAGTTGTATGCCAAATTTAGCAAGTGTGAATTCTGGCTAGAAGAAGTTGGTTTTCTAGGACACGTTGTGTCGAAAAATGGAATAGCAGTAGACCCAGAAAAGGTGTCAGCAGTGACAAAATGGGAAGTACCCAAGAATGTGGCGGACATTCGTAGTTTCCTTGGACTGGCAGGTTATTATAGAAGATTTATTGAGAACTTATCCAAACTTGCCAAACCATTGACCTCACTACCGAAGAAGGAAGTCAAATTCAAGTGGACTGAAGAATGTGAAATAAGTTTCCAGGAACTAAAGAAACGGCTGGTGTCAGCACCTGTTTTATGTTTGCCTGATATAGAGAAGGAATTCCAAGTATATTGTGACGCCTCGCACCATGGACTAGGAAGCGTCCTAATGCAAGGAGGGAAAGTGGTTTCATATGCCTCTAGACAGCTTAAGAAACATGAGGTCAACTATCCCACCCACGACCTGGAGTTAGCATCAGTAGTGCATGCTCTAAAGACGTGGAGACCCTATCTATTGGGAAAGCGTTGTGACGTTTTCACAGATAACAAGAGCCTGAAATATATTTTCACCCAGCAAGAATTGAACATGAGGCAAAGAAGATGGCTGGAACTTATTAAGGACTATGATATGAGCTTACAATACCACCCAGGAAAAGGTAATGTGGTGGCAGACGCTTTGAGCCGTAAGGTCCATGTAAATGGACTGACAGCGGGAGAATTGCCCGAGGATTTAAGTAGGGCATTTAAGGACCTCAGATTAGAGGTAGTACCCGAAGGATTTCTCGCAACACTGGACGTACAACCTTTGTTGATGGATAAGATTCGGGAAGGCCAGAAGGGAGACAAAGTAATGGATGAAATCAAGGTCAACCTGAGCGAAGGGAAGGCCAAGGGTTTTCGGGAAGATGAACAAGGCACCTTGTGGTTTGAGAAACCCATCTGCGTGCCGCAAGATGAGGATCTTAGAAAATTGATTCTTCAAGAAGCACATAACTCGCCTTATTCCATACACCCGGGAAACACCAAGATGTACATGGATGTAAAGGAAAGATTTTGGTGGAATAACCTGAAGAGAGACATCGCGGAATATATAGCTAAGTGCGATGTATGTAGCCGAGTAAAGGCGGAACATCAGAAGCCAGCAGGATTGTTGCAACCTTTACCTATACCGGATTGGAAAGGGGAACAGATAGGTATGGATTTCATTACTGGGTTACCGCGCACCAGATTGGGACATGATTCGATCTGGGTAATAGTGGATCGTTTGACAAAGGTGGCCCATTTTGTGCCAGTAAAGACTACCTACTCAAGTGCTAAGTTGGCAGAGATTTACATGAGGAGGATAGTATGTTTGCATGGTATTCCCCAGAGGATTGTGTCTGACAGAGGTACCCAGTTTACCTCGCATTTCTGGAAACAACTACATGAATCGTTGGGTACGAGATTAGAGTTCAGTACAGCATTTCATCCCCAAACGGATGGACAGACGGAAAGAGTAAACCAAATTCTAGAAGATATGCTGAGGGCATGTGCCTTGGACTACAAGTCTAGTTGGGATGATAATTTGCCGTACGCTTAATTTTCCTATAACAACAGCTACCAAGCGAGCATAGAGATGTCGCCGTTTGAGGCGCTTTATGGTAGGAAATGCACCACACCACTACTTTGGAGCGGTGTTGGAGAGCGAAGTTTATTTGGACCTGATATAATCCAGGAAGCTGAAGAGAAGCTTCGAATAATCAAGGACAGATTGAAGATCGCGCAGTCCAGACAGAAAAGCTATGCAGATTCAAAAAGAAGAGAAATCACATATGAGATAGGTGACAGGGCTTATTTAAGAGTGTCACCAATGCGTGGTGTGAAGAGGTTCGGGATCAAGGGTAAACTTGCACCTCGATTCATCGGCCCCTTTAAGATTCTTTCCTGCAAGGGAGAAGTGGCGTATGAGCTAGAATTGCCGGAAGTTCTGTCAGCAGTTCACAATGTCTTCCATGTGAGCCAATTGAAGAAGTGTCACCCAGAGATGACAGAAACCCCGCTACGGGATACAGTGCCACTAGAAGAAGTTCAGTTGGAAAGTGACCTGACGTATGAAGAGAAGCCAATCAAAATCTTGGAGATGGCAGAAAGGATCACACGAACCAAGACTATCAAATTCTGTAAGGTCCAGTGGAACCACCATACCGAATAAGAAGCAACTTGGGAACGGGAGGATGAACTTCGGGAAGAACACCCACATCTTTTTGCAGGCCAAACAGAATCTCGAGGACGAGATTCATCTTAAGGGAACTTTGCATTCATACATCATTCATCATATAGGCTTAACTTTTAATCACATAAGTACTAAATAAAATTTCAATTATGAGTTTAAATAATGTTTAATCCCATTAAGTGTTTATTTAAACTTACTTAATAAATATAATTTTTCCAAATTTTATAATGGGAAAGTTTATTATTAAAAAATTGCTAATTTAAATAACCTTTCCAAAATATAATTTTATGAATTTTTCTGAAATGTTTTGAATAGGTTTAAAAATCATTTAGTAAATCAGATTTGAAAACAGTTTTTATTTATTATTAATTAAAAGAATATGTTTCAAGGCCGGCCCAGACGCTATCCGCCGCGCGCGCGTAGGATAGCAGCCCATCGGCCCGCTCCAGCGCGCGCCTCTCTCCTCTCTCGCTGACAGGTGGGCCCCACCTGTCAGCCGTCTTCCACCTCTGTCCGGAGAACGCGCCGGAGAAGGAGTCCGCGTCCGAGCCGTTTCTCGCCGTGATTAGCTCCCGTGCTCCCTCCTATATATTCTCCTCGAGGCCGCCTCCGAACCCCCCCCCCCCCCCCCAAACCCTACCTCTCCGCCGCCAGGCTGCTCGGAATCGAGACCGCCGCCGCCGCCATTGCCGCCGGACTTTTGCACAATTTCGGTAAGCACCGAGCTCCTCGAGCGCCTCCGAGACTCCCCCTCGCTTCCCCATCCTCTCGCGCTTATGTTGAGCCCCCGCATGTGTCTTCTGTCGCAGCCGAACGCCGAAACCGTCCTCGACCCGAGGCCGTCGCCGCCGTCCTCGACCCCGACGAGGAAAGGAGAGGTTTTCCGACGCCGCCGCCGCGCCATCGACCTCGCCATCTCCTCTGCATCATTTTGGTAAGACCCACTCTTCCCCGGGCTTTGTTTTAACGCCGGAAAGGTCGAGGCTGACGCGCCGCCGCCGCGGACGCCATCGCCGGCGAGCATTCCGGCGACCCGCACGCCGCTCGGTTCGGCCGGGCGTCCTAAGCCGTTGGATCTAGATCCAACAGATCTAGATTAAAACGATCCCGCGCGTCCGATCTCATTTAAATCGGACGGCTCTCGTCCACGATCCGCGCGAACCGTTTTCGTCCAATAGGATCACGCCACGTAGCCTTTTATTTTTCCTTTTCGCAGCAATTTTATAAATAAATCAGAAAATATGCAAACTTAGAAAATTCATAACTTATGTTCTGTAAATCCAAATTCGATGATTTTTATATCCACGGATAGCCCTGCTAGTGTAGTTTAATTCTACATCATTTTTTTGCTTTTGATAAATAATAATTCATAAGATCATCCGAGGAGTAATTCGGCTATTAAATCCATAACTTAACTAATAAAAATGTTTTACACATAAACTCAATTGTTTTAGGTATTGGTTATTAACCTCTGCCCAGGAATATTAATATGTGTCTTAATTGAAAACTTTCTTAGAACAATAAAAGTTGTAATTGTAAAATCTAAGTTTTGCTATATTGTTTTCAATTATTAAAATTGTTAAGTGAAATGAGAAATTCCTAGAATATTGCATCTCATGCATTTAATAAGGAGAATATAAATTATTGTTAAGTGTGTCTAATTCTACATATGACATATTATGCATGCATACATCTTTTAATTGGTGTTGTGAGATATCGTGTGGATATTTATTTGTATGTATTGCTTGTGCTAGATTGTGAAGGAGAGGAAGGTCTTGCGTGTGATTGTTATTCTTGTTGTGCCTGCCCCTCCTGCTGCCAAGGCAAGTGACTTCATAAAACACCTACTATTTTATTCTATTGCGTATCTAGTGTTTTCAAGCAGTATTTGCAAAAGTGGTATGCATGATAGGTTTTTGGGAGATTGTAGTATGCTATCCAAACCTTTTAGGTTTCCCCTTAGAAATTCCAGATTAGACCCCTATTATAATTTAGTGGAAGTACCTGCTGCAAAAATGATTGTTTTATGGTTGGTGTGATAATTGAAAATTTCCACTAAATTAATTTAACGGCTGGGTGGATTGGGTCGATCGAGGAGGTTTCAAGTTGAGTGGCTTCTCAGGGCCAAGTTTCATGGTTGTCTTCGCCCAAGATAGTTTCCACTTACTTGGGGCCATGATATGCGGTGTTAACCTGAGTTGCTCACTTGTGGTAGGCCACACAGGGCTATGAGATTTAAGTTTACACTGAGTCTAGTTGCTTATCGTGCAACCATTGGTCAATATGGGCTCTGTCTTGATGGAGTAAGGTTATGTGGACCTGGGTCAAGAGATTGATGGTGGTAGAGTTGATAGGATGGTAGTAATCTCTTAGTATGACCATGGGAAAGCAACTTCTGAAAAGTCCCGTCTTGGTCTTCTCATTTTCCTTCTCACTAAAGGAGTGTAGAGGATAGTTTGGGTTGATTAAGTCTAATGGTGAAAGTGCACACACTCTCGAGAGTTAAAACCTAAGATCTTAGCCGTGTCCCCGGCATCAGACAATTTGAGTAACTACACAAGGCTGTGTTCTGAAAATCTCCTCATCCCAAATTTCTTAATAAAACTTTGTTGGGTGAACATGGGTAGGAGACATGGACTTGTCTCGAGATGTCTCTGAAGGAGAAGATATTGATTTAAGAAAATTGTTTATCAAAAGTAGGAGAAAACTTTCTTTACGCAATAGCCTTGAGCTCCACCAGCCAAATAAGCATTTAGTTATAGCTTAGTAGAATATTAGAAAATCAAAGTCACTTGCCACCACAATTCAATTGTGCTGACCCTTTATAGCTGGGCTGCAACTAAACCTTGCAGAATATCCGAATGAGGAGTAAGGGGGTCGTCTTCGAGCTACAACCAACATGATTTGCCAGTGGCTTCATGGAGAAGATGTAGCTCCATGCTATCTTTAGTATTGCGTTTGAACTCTGAAATAAAGTGTGAACTATTTATTCAGCTAGCATTTCCGCTATGCTAAGTTGTAAGGATTATTTGTTTTTGGATCATTCGTCTCGTTCTGTAATAAATTATGACATTGTACTGTGATATTACATCTTATTGGAGAATGCGAGACTTATGTGATCCAAGTCTTTGCACTATTCATATGTGACATTGCTTTCGTAAGCAAGGGCACTACACATTGTGAGTATGTTCTGCACTTTTTCGGGGTTTGCTTCGATTCCTCTTGCGGATACAAGGTACCCTAGTAGCTCTCCGGCTGGCACGCCGAATACACACTTCTCTGGATTCAGCTTGATCTGGTACACGTTGAGTGCAGCAAAGACCTTGCGAAGGTCATCGACTAGGGTGTCTTCTTTTCGGGTCGTGACGACGATGTCGTCGACGTAGACTTGGACGATCTGCCCGATGAGCCCTTTAAGGCATGCTTGCATTGTCCGCTGGTACGTGGCACCCGCGTTCTTCAACCCGAATGGCATTGTCTGGTAGCAAAAAACGCCGTCGGGTGTGACGAATGCTGTCTTTTCTTCGTCTTCGACTTTCAGCCTGATCTGCTGGTAACCACAGTAGGCGTCCAGAAAGGATAGGCGCTCGCAGCCTGCTGTCGAGTCAATGATCTGGTCTATCCGCGGGAGCGGGAAATGATCCTTGGGGCAACTGCGGTGAAGTCAACGCACATGCGCAGTTTCTTCGTCTTCTTTTTCTCCACCAGGACCGGGTTGGCGACCCAGTCCGAGTCCTTGATCTCTCGGATGAACTTGGCGTGCAGCAGTCCGTCGACTTCCATGGTGATCGCGTCTCGCTTGGGTCCTAAGAAGTGTCGCATGGATTGTTTGACTGGTCTTGCGTCCTTGTGGACTTTTAAAGAGTGCTCGGCGAGATTCCTGGGTATTCCTGGCATGTCAGAAGGTTGCCATGCGAAGATTGTCCAGTTCTCACGTAGAAACTCGACGAGCATGCTTTCCTATGCGGGGGTCAGGCTTGACGAAACCTTTGACCGTCTTTCTGCTGTCAGTCGGATGGACTTGGTGGGTTGCAGTGTCGTCGTTCGTGTTGAAGGCAGCGTCCTTGGCTGGTTTCTTGCGGGGTGGAAAGATGGTCTTGTCGTTGTCGGCTGATATGGCCTTGAAGTGCTCTTCGACCCCGAAGAACTCGGAGATTCTGCTGAACTCGCGGTCACAGTTGTTGGAGCGATCGAAGTCTCCACGCACGGTGATCACTCCTTTGGGTCCCGGTAACTTGATCATCAGGTAGGTGTAATGAGGTACGGCCATGAACCTGGCAAAAGTTGGGCGCCCGAGTATGGCGTGGTACTGTGATTTCCAGTCGACAACCTCGAAGTCGATCGACTCCTTCCTGAAATGCTCGGGTGTACCGAGGATGACGTCGAGTGTGATTGTTCCCATGGGCGTGATTGCCTGCCCTGGTACTATGCCGTGGAAAGTGGTTTCCGACTCTGGCAATTTCTCTGTCGACTTGTTCATTCTTCTCAGGGTATCGGCAAATATGATATTGATGCCGCTGCCTCCGTCCAGGAATACTTTCTTCAGGCTGTAATCGCCAATCAGGGCTTCTATCACCAGAGCGGCGTGTCCGGGTCGGGGTACATCAGATGGGTGGTCTGCCCTGGAGAACGTGATCGGTGTCTCCGACCCTCTCAGGTAGTCTGGTACTGCGCGCGGGCTGGTGGTAGCCTGAAGGACTTGGCGGGTGATGAGCTTCTGGATCCTGTTAGACGGGCGTCCCTTCTGGATCATGTTGAGCTGGCCCCACGTGGGCGGGTACGTGTCGGTCGCTGCCGACTGACCTTCGTGCTGCTGCTGCTGCAGCTGGGGGAATGTCCCAACCGCCTGCGCTTGGTTGTTGTTTGCGGGTGCCGCTTGAATGGTTAGCTGCGGAGCTCCCTGTATTGCTTGCACCGGGAAGATGATCTGCTGCATCGCCTGGTAGATTTTACGTGCTTTGCGACAGTCCTTCAGCAGATGATTGGAGCCCCACTTTCCTGTGTCCGGGTTGCGGAACGAGTGATGTTTGCAAGGTAGCATCAGCTCCTCTGCCGGGGTTAGCGCGTGCTTCTACTCGTGTTTCAGGCCTCCATCAGTGTGGCTAATGCTGCCGCTGCTGTGGTTGTACTGACTCGAGCTGGACGGTCGACCTTGGTCATACTGTCGACTGTTGTCGCGCTTGTCATCACGGGGGGTTTGATATCCCGCCGCTACTAACTCGATTGTGTCGGTGGTGTAACGTTGCTTCTTCTTCTGACGTCCATCCCGCCAGTTGTTTGCTTTGGCTTCTTTCTTCGGGGAAGTGTCGCGGACGTAGTCCTCTCCTTCGGCCCACTGGTTGGCTATCTTCATGAGCTCTATTGTGGTTTTCGGCTGGAGCCTACCAAATTCTTCGCGGAGGTCGCGGCGAGCAACACCGTGCATGAAAGCGTCCATCACACGGTCTTCTGAGACGGGTTCCATGGTGTTACGAAGGAGTGTCCACCGCTGGATGTAGGAGCGGAGCGACTCGTCTTTTCCTTGCTTGCAGGCCTGCAACTCGATGTAGGTTGTTGGCCTTGCGAATGTTCCCGAGAAACTTTTGATGAAAGTGTCTTGGAATTCTTCCCAGGTTCGGAAGGAGTCCTTGGGTTGGCTTGTGAGCCACCCGCGTGCCGAGTCTGTCAGCATAATCTGGATGTACTGCATTGCCGTAGTCGACGTCCCACCTTGGCAGGTGCAGGCGATGAGGTAGTCCTCGAGCCACAGGTGTGGGTCTTGTTTCCCGTCGTACCTGGGGGTTCCTGCAGTCAACTTGAAGCCTTTGGGCATGCGGGTGTCGCGGATGTTGAAGCTGAAGCATGCGGCGCCGCACGGCTCAAAGTTGCGGTCGGCTTGGTCGTCCAGGTTCGCTGCGCCACCCAAACGCTGGCTGCGGTTGCGGTCCACCGTCTTTTGCGTGATGACGTTGCGAAGGTCCGTGATTGGCTGGGCCAGTCGCTGTGCTCCTGAGGTTGCTGGTTCGCGGGCTTGGTATCCTCGTTCTTCGCGTGCCCGGCTGCTTGGTGCCTTGGCCGCCAGAGCTTCCTCGATTGCCTTCATGGAGGCGATTTGTTGCTTGTGGAGAAGGGAGCGCGCATCCCCCTCCGGCGGCTGTGTGAGCCGAAGGTATGTTTCGACTGAGATCAGAGCGGCGTTCACCGTCTTCGGGACGGGTATCCCATTCTCATCCTCGGTGACGAAGGACGAGTCAAGGTTCCGGGTGATTCTGGTTCGATCGGCCTCTGCCATGAGGGGAACGCGGGGTCTGTTTCGCCGTGCTCCTTGGTTAACTTCCGTACAGGAGGTAAACGAGATGGCGGCCCGCCTGGCGCTTGATGCATCCGCATCCCTCTTTCGCCGGAGCAACTCGGCCTTCTCGGCGCGAAGTCGCTCGCCTTCCTTGCGTAGCAAGTACTGGACCGCCAGGTGGTCCTCTCTGGGTGCGTCGGGTGGAGGGAACGTTCCCTCGTCGACATGCTTCATGGCCTGGATCCCCATGTCCCTCGTGATGGTGAGTCGCGTCTGGTCCGGCATGACCACTTCTAATGGATATGTGGGTTCTTCGTTGTCATCGGGTGGCGCTGTGTCGGCCATGAAGACTTGCTTGGGGTAGACTTTAGTCGGAGAGTTTGTGCTGCCGCTGCTGCTTCCATCGTCCGAGCCTTGCTCGGGATCGAAAATTGCTGCCACGTCGTGCGCAACGCAGTCGTTGTTGCGTCTCCTTGCGATCGTCAATGTGGTTGCGGCAGTCGCAGTCGTCGGAGCGAGTGCGATTGGCTTGGGGTAGACTTGGCGAATCCATGAAGACGCGCGCGACGTGTCTGTCGGCTGCGAGCCCTTGGTCGCACGCGTGGGTGCAGTCATTGTTGAGGTAGATCTTGACTTAGCCGACCGTGCGATCAAGATTGAAGGAGTAGACTCGATCTGCGTGGCCATTGCTGAGGTTGTCGATGTAGTCGACGCAGATGCGATCTTTGCGGGTGCGGCCGATGCGATCTTCGCGGGTGCGGCAGATGCGATCTTCGCAGGTGTGGCAGATGCAATCTTCGTGGGAGGCCTCGGTGATGATGGCGCGAGGGTTGTCGATCCGGGTGACGCCGCCGCGCGTGGCGCGGTAGCCGCAGACCTGAATATTCCGCGACTGTCGACGAAGCAGTATATGGAGGCAAAGGTGATGTGTATACCTTTGTACAGATCGACGTACACCGAGCGGTGGGCCGGCGGGTGGAGGACGTACTCGAAGGAACCGAAGCGGATTGGCTCCCTTGCGACGCGGACGTCGATCTTCGTTGCGGATGGAGCCGGAGCGACCATGATTCCAACACTTGTTTGAAGTCCCACAGACGGCGCCAATTGACGAGGGGTTAACTCGGCAAATCCCAGGGTTGTGCACCCCGGGTTGATTGAGGGGAAGAGAGATAGATGTTGGTGATCACGACGGCTGACAAGCAAGGATTTACCCAGGTTCAGGCTCCCGGAGGATAACACCCTACTTCCTGCTTGTCTGATTATTGATGCGAGTAGCGATTACAATGGCGAGATTGCGATCTCGCTAGGGTTTGCGGTGGTGGCTATGAGTGCGTCCCTTAGGACGAGCAACCCTCCTGGCTTTATAGGTAGCCAGGTCTCGGGTGCTCGATGCCGATGGCAATTACAGATATGGCAGGTTATGAGACCTAACCGACTTGGACTAGGTTACATGGTACCCCGACTGGGCCTTCCGTGGGCCTCCGTCTCCTTGGCGCGGCCCAGGTAGCCTCACCGTGGGCTAGTCGAAAGATAGCCCCACGTCAACACGGTTTTGGGGTCCGACGTGGATTTAAATGGTTTGGGACCCCGTCACACGATTTTTGTGAAATCATAAAAAACTCATGATTTTAGGCATTTCTATCCGTTTTCGTGGGCTGAAGTCCACGGTTTTTTACTCCCGGGAAGATTTCAAAGCCCCGTGACCCCTGGTACACGACTCTAGTGGCATCGTAAAAACTCATATTTCGGGCTTTTCTAGCCGTTTTCGTGGGCTATAGCACACGATTTTGGGGTCCGACGTGGATTTAAATGGTCCGGGACCCTGTCACACGATTTTTGCGAAATCATAAAAAACTCGTGATTTCAGGAATTTCTGGTCATTTTCGTGGGTTATAGTCCACAGTTTTTAGGTCCCTGGAAGATTTCAAGCCCCGTGACCACCGGTACACAACTCTAGTGGCATCGTAAAAACTCACGATTTCAGTCATTTCTGGCCGTTTTCGTGGGCTATAGCACACGGTTTTCGGGTCCGACGTGGATTTAAATGGTTCGGGACCCCGTCACACGATTTTTCCGAAATCATAAAAGACTCGTGATTTCAGGCATTTCTGGCAGTTTTCGTGGGCTATAGTCCACGGTTTTTTGGCTCCCGGGAAGATTTCAAAGCCCCGTGACCCCCAGTACACGACTCTAGTGGCATCGTAAAAACTCGTGATTTCGGGCATTTCTGGCCGCTTTCGTCGGCTATAGCACACGGTTTTGGGGTCCGACGTGGATTCAAATGGTCCGGGACCCCGTCACACGATTTTTTGCGAAATCATAAAAAACTCGTGATTTCAGACATTTCTGGCCGTTTTAGTGGGCTATAGTCCACGGTTTTTGGGTCCCGGGAAGATTTCAAAGCCCCGTGACCCCCGGTACAAGACTCTAGTGGCATCGTTAAAATTCGCGATCTCGGCATTTCTGGCTGTTTTCGTGGACTATAGCACACGGTTTTGGGGTCCGACGTGGATTTAAATGGTCCGGGACCCCGTCACACGATTTTTGTGAAATCATAAAAAACTCATGATTTCAGGCATTTCTGGTCGTTTTCGTGGTTTGTAGTCCACGGTTTCTGGGTCCCGGGAAGATTTCAAAGCCCCGTGACCCCTGGTACACGACTCTAGTCGCATCGTAAAAACTCGTGATTTCGTGCATCTTTAGCCGTTTTCGTGGGCTATAGCTCACGGTTTTGGGGTGCGACGTGGTTTTAAATGGTCCGGGACCCCGTCACACGATTTTTGCAAAATCATAAAAAAAAATCGTGATTTCAGGCATTTCTGGCCGTTTTCGTGGCTTATAGTCCCCAGTTTTTGGATCCCTGGAAGATTTCAAAGCCCCGTGACCACCGGTACACAACTCTAGTGGCATCGTAAAAACTCACGATTTCAGGTATTTCTGGCCGTTTTCGTGGGCTATAGCACACGGTTTTCGGATCCGACGTGGATTTAAATGGTCCGGGACCCCGTCACATGATTTTTCCGAAATCATAAAAAACTCGTGATTTCAGGCATTTCTGGCCGTTTTCATGGGCTATAGTCCATGGTTTTTGGGTCCCGGAAAGATTTCAAAGCCCCGTGACCCCCGGTACACGACTCTAGTGGCATCGTAAAAACTCGTGATTTCGGGCATTTCTTGCCGCTTTCGTCGCCTATAGCACACGGTTTTGGGGTCCGACGTGGATTCAAATATTCCGGGACCCCGTCACACATTTTTTGCGAAATCATAAAAACTCGTGATTTGAGACATTTCTGGCCGTTTTAGTGGGCTATAGTCCATGGTTTTTGGGTCCCGGGAAGATTTCAAAGCCCCGTGACCCCCGGTACACGTCTCTAGTGGCATCGTAAAAATTCGCGATATCGGGCATTTCTGACCGTTTTCGTGGGCTATAGCACACGGTTTTGGGGTCCGACGTGGATTTAAATGGTCCGGGACCCGTCAGAGGATGTTCGTGAAATCATTAAAAAAACTCATGATTTCAGTCCTTTCTGGCCATTTTCGTGGGCTGTAGTCCACGGTTTTTGGGTCCTGTGAAAATTCAAAGCCCCGTGACACCCGGTACACGACTCTAGTGGCATCGTAAAAACTTGTGATTTCAGGCATTTCTACCCGTTTTCGTGGGCTATAGCACACGGTTTTGGGGTCCGACGTGGATTTAAATGGTCCGGGACCCGCGATTATTGCGAAATCATAAAAACTCGTGATTTCAGGCATTTGTAGCCATTTTCGTGGGTTATAGTCCACGGTTTTTGGGTCCCGGAAATATTTCAAAGCCCCGTGACCACCAGTACACGACTCTAGTGGCATCGTAAAAACTCACGATTTCAGGCATTTCTGGCCTTTTCGTGGGCTATAGCACACGGTTTTGGGGTCCGACGTGGATTTAAATGGTCCGGGACACCGTCACACGATTTTTCCGAAATCATAAAAAACTCGTGATTTCAGACATTTCTGGCCGTTTTCGTGGCTATAGTCTACGGTTTTTGGGTTCCTGTAAGATTTCAAAGCCCCGTAACCCCCGGTACACGACTCTAGTGGCATCGTAAAAACTCGTTATTTCGGGCATTTATGGCCGCTTTCGTGGGCTATATCACACGGTTTTGGGGTCCGAGGTGCATTCAAATGGTCCGGGACCCGTCACACGATTTTTACGAAATCATAAAAAACTCGTGATTTTCAGACATTTCTGGCCGTTTTCGTAGTCTATAGTCCACGGTTTTTGGGTCCCGGGAAGATTTCAAAGCCCCGTGACCCCGGTACACGACTCTAGTGGCATCGTAAAAACTCGCGATTTCGGGCATTTCCGGCCGTTTTCATGGGCTATAGCACACGGTTTTGGGGTCCGACGTGGATTTAAATTGTTTGGGACCCCGTCACACGATTTTTGCGAACTCATAAAAAACTCATGATTTCAGACAATTCTGTATGTTTTCGTGGGCTGTAGTCCACGGTTTTTTGTCCCGGGAAGATTTCAAAGTCCGGGACCTGTCACATGATTTTTGCGAAATCATAAAAAACTCATGATTTCAGACATTTCTGACCGTTTTCGTGTATATTTATGTGATGGGTTTTTTCATTTCATATTTTTTGTATGGGTAAGAACATGGCATGAAAGACTGTATTAGGCCGCTTCTATATGTGCTGCCTTATTCTTTGTTAGCCCGATGTAGCAACGAGTCCTATGAACTTTTTTATCAGCTCAACATCTGTCTTGTACATTTTAGTTATCTAATTCAGTGAAAATCAATATGGATTAGGCTTCTAAACAAAAATATTATTTTCATGCAATTTTTTAATCAGTGGCATAGAAAGATTTATTTTTAGTGTTATCGAAGATTTAAAGAAAATGGACAAGTTTTGAATATTTATAAGTGGCATAAGAATTATTTACTTTTTTATGAATTTTTTGCAGCATCAATCTGTTTCCGTCCGGACAAACAAGAGCCATCCTCAGTTTTCTGAATTTACCCACGGCCTACACTGGTTCCTTTCGGCCCACGAAGCTCATTTCATAGTTTGGTGATTCATGTTTTTTTTAACTGCTCGGATGGGTTTAGTTTCCGCTGCATAAGCTTTTCTGCTTGGTGATTCCAAGAATATGTGTAGATTTGACTGATTGTTTATTTGTGAAACATAAGAGAATGCAACCGCTCATATAATGCGCACACGAACACACGAACACATACCCTATCACTATGAACACATTCAATAGACTAAAACGGCGGGTCATGTTTTGAGATTGACGAAGTCACCATAGGCCTATGAAACGTCGCCTCCACTGAATAATATTCCGACTAAATGAGAAACACCAGTGTCAAATCTGAGTTTTGAACTCTGATGAGCTGGGATATAACCACCTGTAACCATCTTTTTTTTAAGAAACACAGTACAAACGCAGATGCTCACAAACAAACGTACAAACACCCCTATGAACGCATGCACGCAAACCCTACACCTATGAGCACATCTGAGAGACTGGTCCGGCAGATTTTAAGGTTGACAAAGTCACCACAGGCGCCTCGTGGTTGACGGGCACGTAACTTACCACTGAAAGCATAGCGCCGGATAAATTCTGGAAAATCTAGGAAAGTGTGAACACCCATGTCAAGTTTAGGATTTGAACCTGGTGTGCTAGTTCCCCCACAAGGAACCAACCAGTTGAGCTAGTTCCACTTCACCACCTGTTACCATTTTGCCACAGGCAAGTTCTCGATTTTAATGAATATTTGAGATACCGAGTTATTAATTACTTAATTGTCTGAAATGTTAGTTTTGTCAGAATTTAAATTCAAGAAAGTCCACCCAAGGCGCTTTTTTTTCATGAATATATTTTTGGAGTGAGAATATACAATCAACTCAACTCCAAAGGAATTAGTAGTTTTCATCTGCCAGGGGCACAGGCAAAATTGGCCTTATATATACACAACACATTTGGCTCCTCCATTTATCTCTTCCTCTCTCTTTTTGCCCTCCAATTAGGCAAAAACAAGTTAGCGCCAGTTCTGATTATCATGCATCCCTCACATCTTCTTCGGATTGTAGTTAACACGAGCGAGAAAAAAAACATCCGCTCATGTACACGTGGACGACGACCCCACCTGCCTTCTCTTCCACACGATCGGGGCGATCATCATCCATACTGCAAGCAGAGCGCAAGAGTTAACAGATCCCTTCAATTCAATCAACAGTTTCTTCTAAGATGCAGCAGAAATATTTCAGAATTCAGAGTTCTGATGATGCGTACTGTGCTCAACATCAACAATGGGGTTCACACTTACTGTACGCGATCGCCGCTAGCCACTCGTTGCCGATGCGCACCCAGGCGCTCGCCCAGCCGACGTCGATCGTCCACCTGGAGGTAAAAAAAGATCACATAATTTTCTCGAGTCAGGAACAACACTTGATGATGATCAACGTATGGGTCTGAACTTTGTAGTTGCAGTCTGTCGCCAGTGTGTGTTTTTTTAGTCTGAAACTTACTTCTCCATCTCCTGGTGCGCGTTCCAGCCGATGAAGAGCATGGCGAAGTACATGGCGCCCATGGCGAAGACGAAGTGGAAGAAGCCGAACCCGTAGGGAATGTCGTCGTCCTCGGACTCCGTCTCGGCCCTCTTGAACTGCACATACTTTACGAGTCTCGGCTTCAGTTGTTCAACAGAGTACTACATCCAGCATAGGCCGTATATCATACTGTTTAAGTGGTGATATCAACATGAACAGCATACCTCAAGGCACTTGGAATCAATTCCCGTGGAGAAAGTCGCCGCGACGACGACGATCACCGCAATCACAAAACTCTGCACAAGATCCACAATTATTTTTCCATTGGGTAATGTTGTACTGAACTAGTAACACTCTCTGAAGACTGAAGTTAAGCAGAGAAACAGTGAGGAGAACCTATGTTCTTACCGTGATGTTGAGCCAGTCTGCACTTGTCGCGATCTCTGCTTTCCTATTGCAAATCTCGGTATGCGGCTCACTACAAATTGCACCATGGAAAATGAATAGATCGATCAGTAACTCTCGTATTAAAAAAACTAAGAAAATCAGTGTATCACCGAGGTAAACCGATCTTATGCCAACATGCAACGGCAACGTAGGAAATTCAGGTATGAATTAAACTTTCTCACCTTCTGATCGCTGACCAGCAGAGGAAGACGACGTAGATCCCCATCAGCCCCGGTGCCAGATACCCCGCTTTCACCTGATTTTTTTCCAACAGGTCGTCAGAATGCAAATTTCTCTTGCCATTCGAGATTTTCAGTGTGTGTGTGGGCTTATGTTAGTTACCTTGGAGTTGACGGAGATGTATGTCATGAGCTGCACGAGCACGAGGGTGACGGTGATGAAGAGGATGTTGTGCTTGCAGGACGAGTTGGGCGCGTACCAGACGTACATGAGGACGATCCCCAGGATGGCGCCCACGTACGCCACGATGGACACCACCTGCACCTGCATGTGGCTGCAACATAGATCGCCATTGTTAGCTAGTAGATTTGCAGTGTCGGATGGTAACTTGGTCCGTCAGTGGAGTAAACATGTACCAACCATCGCTTGAGGTTTATCTCTGACCGGCAGCAGTCGTTGAGCCACGTTATGAACCTGGTGACGCTGATGAGCTGGATCACGAGAAACGCCCTGCAGTTGAATTCACCAGGAGACAAGCAGTTGATGATCAAATTAGACATGTTCATCACGAATGAGATCATCACTGTTAACTGAAGAACAACGAGGCTATTATGCCTGAAAAAAGGCATGCAGGCAGGCAAGATGGGAAGAAGTAACTGTTCGTACCCTGCTCCGAAATGCGCCACCTTCCCGTAGAGCTGGATGAGCGGCGAGGGGGCGAAGAAGGGGACGGCGGTGAGGCCCATCCAGAGGACGATCTTGACCGGCCACCACTCGGAGTGCCAGGAGTTGCGGCAGTCGTGCGTCTTCCTGGTCCTGGCGGTGGAGAGGAACATGATGAAGAAGAAGAGGAAGCACCCGAGGCTGATCCGCAGCACGCCCTCGGCGCCGAGGCAGTATCGCCCGCCGTCGCACGCCGCCCTGAGTCGCCGGAGCTCGCCCAGCGCCGAGTGGCCGTAGTCGCGGACCGTCCAGGCCAGCAGGTTGGTGACCAGGAAGATGAGCGCGTACACGTACCGCGCCATCATCGGGTTCGGGCCCATGCACACGAACCGCACGCAACAGGTGTCCTCCTCCATCACCTCGATGCACCGCTCTCCGCCGCACCGGTCGCCGCAGCGGCCGTCGTCGTCCCTAGACGTCGTCGTCGTCGTCGTCGACGGCGACACGCTCGCGCTGCCGCCGCCGTCCCTCTCCATCGCCGCCGGCGTCATGCTCGTGCACGCCTCCTCCTCCTCCAACACCTGGATGACGCACGGCCGCTCAGAGCCGCTCTTCTTTGCCACGGCACCGTGGACGGTGGGCATGCCGGTGGTGTCAAGCGTCATCGGCTAGAGGCCTAGAGCTCTGCTGCTGCTGCTGCTGCTGGGTTTCCTGCAGACAAGAAGGAACAGAGTCTGTTGGTTCACATTGTCACGAGATTGTTCGTGGCGTACGCCTCCATCGATCTACCTAAGCTGAGCCAGTGGAGTTTTGATCGGCTCGTGACCGAAAACGATGTGTTGCTTTGCTTTGCACACAAGAGAATCCATATATGTGTCACCCGTCCTCCCCAACGGAGTGCCGTTCGTTCTGGGATTGCTACTTTATGTTAACTATATGGCCGAATCACAAGGCTATTTTCAGCCTACTTGCTTTGCTTTTGGACTAACAATACGACGGTTCTGCCAATCGCCTCACTTCTATGTTTGACTCGTGATGACGGGCGAAATTTCTAGTCCCAACATAGCTAACTAACTAACGAACTAACTAGAACTACTCCTAACCATGACGGTTTGTAGTACTAAGTAACCCGCTGTCCTAATCAAGGTTCGCCAGAAAACAAAATTCTAGTTTTCTCACATCCCAATCATATCAACGGGTAGCTAGGATTACGTGTTCCAGCACTGGTGCGTGCTGATTGATTCACCAAAAGCTGCATAAATATCATGGTATATATATCCAATTTGGCCTTGAGGATAGGAAAGCAAAGGTGCGAGTGGCCTTGAGTATGTACCAGCAGTTAAAAGAGATTATGGATTAACAGATGGAGGCATAGAAAGGAAAGAAAGCTCCATCCATGACTCATGGGAAGAGATAGATGCACATGTCTTTCTTCCTGTGCCTCTCATGTGGAGCTTGGATGTTTGTGGAAAAACAAAAGAGCAAAGCTGCAAAGCAAAGCGTATAAAATGCATGATAGCAGCAAAGGAGGAGGGAAAAGGAAAGAAAGGCTGGTCAAATTGCTTCAGATATATACCATTATTAAATCAGTAAAACGTCGTGCTTAATTTAGAGCAATATAATTATGTTGGAATCTGTACGTGGTTTGGGTTCAGACTTCAAATTAAGGATTGCTTCGATCGAGCTTAGTACCTTTGCTTAACCTGGTCCTCTACTCCTCTCTCTGTTGATAGTAAACAACTCTTGATCAGAATCATTTCTGGTCTAGCTTGGAGTCTAGCTAATTCCTTTGCTTAACATGGTCCTCTACTCCTCTCTTTGTCGTGCGCCCAGAGTTGTTGATTTCATAGTAATTAAACAACTCGTCGCCTGAATCATTTCAGGCTAGCTCTAGCTAGTAAGCAACCTTAATACTGTAGTACTATTTTACTGGTTGTAATTCAAACTAGATTCCTTTCCGAGAAACCAGATAGTTTGTGAGCAACGTGTAAAGATAGTATCTTCTTTTGCAGGCAATCAACCTATATGGCATCCTTTTTATGCACATATCCGCTTAAACGATAGATAAGGAGAACTGTTTACTCGCACATATTCTCTGAATGATATATAGTGAACTTTTGAGAGGATGAACGTACGGCTAGACATTACCATACGGCTCCACTACATACATGATCATAGAGATATTTTCCATATATGCAGTATAATAAGAAGCATCATATTTCGCATGAGCAACTAGGAAATTAGGGTCGTATATATTTCGCCTGAGCAGTACAAGAAATGAAGAATAATAATAAAGGAGCATCATATCATATATTAGCGCACCTTGATTAGAGTCAGTAGCACGAACGGAGCTTGCACCTTGCAGTGGTCCAGGCAGGAATGCAGAATCGGATCCTCCTAACCTCTGGTTAGCCGGCCGGCAGCTGTAGGAAGAAGGAAGCAGAAAGAGAGAGGTTATCAGTCAAGGAACGCATCTCTGTTGCTACGGGTAGCTTACGCGCTCCCGACCACGGAAGGCAGAACCGAATGCGCGCGCTATGTCGTTATTGTTGCGTGTTTTATTCCGCTGCAGCAGAAGAGAAGAGAAGAGAAGAGAAGAGAACCGATCCGAGAAATTTAAACAGCAATTGACCTCGAATATATACGGCATGCATGGGACGCCAGCAGTCTATCTCTATCTCTGTCTCTGAGTTCTTACTCCCGCCCGCCAAGGGAAAGAAACCGGAAAACGGGGGCGAGGAGGTTCGATCGACTGTGGGCTGTGGCTGGTGGTGTTCATGCATGAATGATGGTGAGAACGAGCAAGAGTAGTCGAGGGAGGAGAACTCACATGAATGATGTATCGGACGGAGGAGGAAGAGGAAGAAGAAGCGGTCCGCCTCGATAATGTGTTTGAAGCAGCCTGTGCCTGCCGCCGAGCTCAACTGCGGCTGCCAAATGGAGCTGCCTGTGCTGCGCGAATGCCCTTGCGTACGTTATATTGATTCGTACGAGAGGAGGAGGAGGATGAAGAGGAGGGGTTTGGAGGTGGCGGTGCTCCGTTTTATTCCCGCCGCAGCTATTTTATTACTACCACTACCGCTGCCGCGCGCTCGGTGGATTTCTGAATACACGCGCACTGCCTCTCTCCACACACGCTCGTTCTCTGGCTGTCCTCGGATCCCAGCGCCTCTTCTCAGCTGCACACATGTATGTTTGTATTTACCCTGGCCATGCATGTGGTTTAAAATTGTCTTGTTTTTTAAAAACCGGGGTGGGGGGTTCACAAAAAAGATGTGGACCGGCCGGGTCGACCCCACCGCAAGCTAGCTAGTCCACCGGGCAATGCTCCAAAACCATCTCTGTGCGGATCACTTGCGGCTATACGAAGAAGATGTGACGACCCATTCCGGCGTGGTCACAATTACAATTACACCGATCCGGCAAAATTCAGACGACACGACGGAGACAGAAAATAGCAGCCACCACCACCACAAATGGCACAGATCTTTTATATTCATTCACGGGAGGAGACAGATACAAAATCAGGTCTTTCTTAACCTTTGTTTTTCTATTCCATTCCATTGTCCGGCCGGCCGGCCGCCGCGCTGGAGACCACCAATCAATCTGTTGTGTTGTGCGGATCCCGGGTTATCCCACCAACGACAACTGGTGAGACCCGCCTCGATTATTGGGCGAAAGTTCTCCTGGATTAGTAGTCAAGATCAAGAATGTTGGCTCTCCCGCAAAGTGGCAACAAAGAAGCCAAGATCATAACAGGCTCTTCCACTCTCTAAACTCCAAAAAACCATCTTGGCTAGCTAGCTTCGATCGGGGTCCTAATCTCACTCGTGTGCTGTCTGTACATATCTATCCACTTAAGTTTGTTGTTGATTGATGCACTTTCTGATTAAAGGACAGTAGTTCACTTTTGTGCATATAAAATGAAGCCTGACCCGTCCAGATCACGCAGCTTAATTATAAATATAAATACAAATGGAGTAGAAGCTGCTGTCTGACCCCTCCGGAAGCCTACAGCCAGGAGCCAGCTGAAGAACCAAAGCCACTTATATGTGCAAAACTGCACATGCATGCAATTGGAAGATGATGCATGATGATAGTGCGTTGATCGATCCACACGATCGAATATGGCCGGTGAGCAATTAACGGACAGCAGCTTCTACTTGTGTTAAGCTGCATACTTGCAAGGAACCATGGAAGAATCGTCACAGCAAACATCCATATATATCTCTTTCGTGCACTTCTGGAGTGCCTATTGTCTGCCCGTGTGTAGGCAGCACGCATAAGGAATGCCATGCCATTTTCAGGCCTTGTTGCCTCCGCCAGCAATTCAGCACAACGTCGTTGATCGATCGATGACCGTACGTGTACACTTGTACCATTACATGGCTAGGTACAGTAGATCACACACTTGCATGAGGCATGCATAGTGCAGACGCGCGTAGTTTCCAACTGACTGAGACGCACTCGACCGAACCGCGCGCGTGCATGTCAATCGGTCACTGATTTCATGGTCCGTGTGGTGCGTACATGCTCATACAAGCACAAAAAAAGACGCGTCATAGTTTTTTTCTAAAACGGGGTCAAAGGCATTGGCACAATGCAATTCACCATGTCCCCCGAAAGGATTATGCTTCTCACTGTGCACACGAGTTAAGAAACCAAACAATTCCTTCCTCGCCACCAGACGCGACGACTCCGGACGCCAACCTGCGAGGGTGGCGCGTCGTGTCTCCTTGCATCGTCGTCTCGGCAGAGGGGGTTGCATACCAGCATACATCGCATGGGGGGCGTTGTGTGGCGGTAGCTAGCTAGGCACCCACATCAGATGGAGGTGCGGAGTGCCCCTCGATATCCAGATCGGGTTCAATCTAACTCACCAGTGCTCCGTGAGTCATCTTATGCAGAGTTGTCACGACAAACATGTTGTTGGAGTGATCAATGGGGAATACATTCTCTCGATACATTATAGCCTAGCATGATGGAAAGACCATTCCTACCGATAGTCACAATATCATTTTATCGAGTAGTGGGAAGACTATAAGTATTCCCTTAGTTACCCATTGTCGCTCTAACAAAAACGTTGTTTGCACCAAAAGCCATGGGTTTCACAGGGTAAATCAATTAAAACGACAAAATTTAGCGAACGGATCTACTATAGTCGGTACATAAACTTGTTTTAGGAATAAACTTTATATATCTCTTCCAATGAACAAAATAGCACGCTACAAAATATAGCGTGGCCCTTTTCAAAATGCTATAAACGCTATAGCGTGTTAAAAAATATATAATATATAGTCTGCATAAGTGAATATTAAGGATTTCTTCAACCGAAATAATCGGATCTATGACACAACCATTAATCAGATCATGTCCACTTAACCAGATACATGACACAAACATAAAATAGGAGATACAAATTCATGAACAAAATAACATCTAAAACCGAACCACCAGATTGCAGTGTACAACATTAATCAAAATTATTGGCCTCATCTTCTTCTTAACTAGACGAACAACCATATTGCACATCATTGTCATTACCAAAGACAGGAAGCATCTTATTCCTATGAACTCTCTTTCCTTGTGATGGTGATCCTTCAACTTGTATATCATCAGCTTCATAGCAGTTTGGGAGATTGGGAGCTCTTCCTACAAACTCTCTTTCCTTTTGATATTCTTCCTAGGAGCTTGGGAGCTGGCATTTTGTAGTTTTGTTACGTGTTTGGGCCGATGGGAGTTGGGCTTTTGTGTTGGGTGAATGGGTTCCAGACCTAGTTTTTCAGTTTTTTTTTGCTATACGCTATATTATTTAGCGTGGTATAGTGCGGTATAACACGTATATAGCGCGCGTAGCGCCGTAGCGAGCATTTTAGTTTAAATATAGCGTAGCCTCCTCAGAAACGTTATAATGCGCTATAAACAACGTCGATATAGCGCGCTATTTTGTCATTGATCTCTTCTTGAAGGCTTCTAATAGGAGTTGTGTACTTTTTATTTTCTTTTGCTCTCTTGTAATGGAGATTATGGTTGGTTGGAGTTACCGTCACGAAGGATGTGGCCTCAGGGTTTTTTCCTTTTGTTCTACATTGGTGTGTAATGTTGCTTGACTCTTCTGAATAATGAACAACATATGGCTCCTTGAATCAACGGGTGCAGAGGCGAGGGTATTCCATCTTTTTGAGAGAAAAAAGTTGAGAAACAAAAGAAGAAAATAAATGATGTTAAGTAGCAGCCGAACTACTCCTCACTTCATATGAAATAAAATTCACCATCTCTCTACCTAGAGTAGTAAGATCATTCACCATCTCTCTGCCTGAAGTCCTTCTATAGCCCCTCTTAATTATTTCTAAATCCACATATGAGGGTCTGCCTAGAGTAGTAAGATCATTCACCATCTCTCTGAAGTCGGTCTATAGCTCCTCTTATTTCTGAATCCGCATATGAGGGTTTGCCTAGCATTGTTTTCGTGTCACTCCACCATGCTCCTATCGTTAGTCATCTTGCCACTTTTCCTCCTCGCGCATTATCCTCAGTCGCCCCAATTAGGAGACCGTAGAGTTGTTTACCTGCATGAACGCGTGGTGGAGTTGTAACCAAGGTTTTCCACCATGTTGATACCGAAAGAGACTGTGAGCCAACGGGGAGTCGGGGATGGATCCGGACTTGCTGCATCCGAGACTGATGAGGCTCATGCTAGCCTGATTCTTCGTCACTATCAAGATTGGGAACTCTCGGTTTTATTTAAGTGGTTGACTAGATCATGCTATCTTCATCTTGAGGAATATCAACAAATCTAAATAATTCGGAATAATTGAGTGGTTGGAAATCGATAACAAATCGAAAGTAATTAATATATATTTGAGGAGCTCATTCATGATAACTTGCGAATGAACATCGTTCTTTTGTCGTTATTGGATATTTGGAGAAGCTTAGTCATGAATGGTTAGAATCTTGCTAGTTCTCTAGTCGATCTTGCTAGATATAAGAAATTTGTTCTAGCTTGTTAAATCGATCCATTAAAAATATGTAGAAAAGAAAAAAAATATTTAAAACTATTAATAATTATAAATGCAAGCCATTCTAGGCAACTTCAATTTGTGACATGTGCAATTTTTAAATTTAACAAAGCAAGAGTAACTATTAGAAAAAAATACAAATATACAACCGGGCGGGCGGAAAGGAGCGTATAAATTAATAATATGTATGTATGGTAGATATATTTAGTTTTGGTTTATCTTGTTTTTTTTGTTGGAATGTAGTATGTCTTACCAACTTTGATTCATGGTTGAGCCCCTTTGGCATCTGTGGAATATATATACTCGCATTTCTCCTTGATAAGTGAAAATATCGTCAATGGAAACTTTAGCAGTGAAATAGGCAGACAATAGCAATCGGTTTCGGTTGTTTTGTCGTCTGACGTATTTGGACGAGTAGATGAAGTCAAGATTCAGTGTTGCGGGGAAGACTCTCAACCAATTTCCTTCACTATTGGGCTGACAAAAGCGGCTTTGTGTGCGATAGGTGGCGAGTTATGTGTTCTTGCATTTTGGTCCCTTGTTTTGTGATTTTCTTTTATTTTGACCCTTTTACAAGTTGACGTGGGACACCGATATTTTACTATGAACTATGTACTGAGTAAAATGAGTGACTCATGCGTCTACCTATTTTAGTAGGAGGTACTTCCTCCGTCCACAAATAAGTGTATCAAGTTTGTCAAAATAAAGATGTATCTAGACATGGTTTTGTCTAGATACAACTTTTTTTAATAAATTTGAGACACTTATTTGCGAACGGAGGGAGTATTACATTTTTGTGAGCTGAACTTTTTTAAATATTTGACACTTGGTTCTACTCTAAAAAAGTCAACCGGGCTTTATGCTGAGTCCTACTAACCTTTCACCTAAAATATTAAAATAGTAACCTCACAATCATGTCCCCTTTTCATCCTCACACTCGCTCACTAACGGAAGTGGCCAGATGCATCTTCTCTCACGATTCCCCATCCTCACACTCACTCACCCATGGCAGTGGCCAGATGCATCGGAGCATCTCCGGCCAGATGCATCGGAGCATCTTCTCATCTCATTCACAATGACGATTATTAGGCCGGACGCATTCTCACAATAAATCATCGGAAGCTGAGGCTGATTGTATTGGGAGGAACCCGCAAGCATCGATTTGGCGCTTACTTCGTCTACACCGTCCGGACGAGCTACGGGCACAGTTCAATCGACATGTTTGTACAAAATCTGCTTTGCTGCCCTCTGTCACCCTTTAATTTGCTTTTGATTTCCGTTTTTCAGCGTATTTGAGGCAAATAGTTCTAGAGAATGATTTAACCAGAAATTACTTAATCACTGCGAGTAGAGGCAATATGTTGCAAAATTAAGATACCATGGTTGCGATGTAATATTTGTAGCAAATTATTTATTTTTTGTGCATTAATTCCATGCGGTTCTGGGTCCTTGGTCTTTCAATAGTGCCCGCGTTGGACTCATGGCTGGGTTGGGCCTGGACGGCATATTTTCGGAAATTTGGCGCTGATTTGGTGGCGCGCACCAAAATAATTGCGCGTGCCGCCGCACCACGATCCAAGTCATAAAACTGCCGTAGTCCTGATCCCCTTCCTAAAACAAACTCCGCCTCATTGTCGTCTCTCAGAACCGATCTAGGTTTGGCTTTCTCTACGGCGATTGCCCCCGTAGTTCCTCTCTGATGGCGGATCAATCGACACGAAGCGATCACAGTGGGGCGACAAGGTATCCCTCCGCTCTCCCCCCTCTTCCCCTGTCTCACACTGGCCTTAGCCAAATTATGACTATGCTAGCAGCATTAGATCAATATAGTTCGATGGCCGAGTTAACTTGTTTAGCTAATAGCAAACTCATACGTGTATTTGCCTCCTTTCCTGAAATGTGTTTACAATGACAAATATCATCCATGAATTTCCCAGCTTGGCTGCGAAAATTGAGCTAGGTCCCCTACTGGTTATCGTGGCATTAAACAGTTTTAAGCCTGAACCCAATTCCCTCATTTTTTTTGGTTTAGAAAGTTGGAGTTGGTAATAATCTGCCCACAAGTTAGTTTTCTTATCTTGCCGTATTAATTTTTGAAAATAGTATATGCGTTCCATGCATGGAGGATATAGAATTGATTGACCCATGCAATTTTCAGTACTTTGGTACATATTAGTGTACTATGGTAAGTGTCTGCTGAACTGTTATTTTCCTTCCTCTTATACTCCTACTAAACTGTGGTCCACAAATCAGATACTGAAATAATTATGTTCTGCATCGACACACTCATTAAATGTTTTCTGGCTGCTGATAGCTTAATACTGCACTTTACAACCATAATACTATGCCTTGAAACTTCCATATAAATAATTGAAAAACCAGTTTGTTCTTTATTTCTGTAGAAGTGTAGATGACAACCGTAGTTGGATGTACAGAGAGAGAAAGGGAAAATTATTCAGTCCAGCTTGGCAACATGGACTAGATAGTTTTTTGGAGTATGCGTTCTCATTGCCAGATTCTGCTGTAGATGGGGAATCACATTGTCCCTGTACCAAGTGTTTTTGTCATCATAAGCGCAAAAGGGATGACATGACTAGACATTTGTGCAACAATGGTTTCATGTTAGGATACGAGAGATGGACTAGTCACGGAGAGTCTGATACACCTGAAACTATAGAACATGATAATGATGGGGATCGCATGGAGGACATGCTAACTGATGCGATCGCTGCTGAAGGAGTTTCTGCGGGTGATGAGCCAACAGAAGTTGCAAAGAAATTCTATGAGATGCTGGTGGAAGCTGACAAACCACTGCATGAGAAGACCACACAATCACGTCTATCCATTGTAGGACGGTTAATGACCACTAAAACACAACATAACATGTCAGAAGCTTGCTACAATGAGATAATGAATCTTATACATGACATTGTTGGGGATGATGCTGCAAAAGATCTCCCCACAAACTTCCATAGGTCCAAGAAGCTTGTGCATAGTTTTGCAATGCCATACGTGAAGATTCATGCATGCCCTAATAATTGTATGATTTATTATAAGGAGACTGAAAATAAGGATAAATGCACAATATGCAAAGAACCTCGCTACGAGGAAACAACTACAAAAAGTAACTCTAGGAAGATACCAAGAAAAGTTCTACGCTATCTCCCTATTACTCCTAGGCTACAACGATTGTACATGTCACAAAGCACTGCCGAGCACATGAGCTATCATGCAAGGCCTCGTGATAGTGACAAAGTGATGGTTCACCCTTCTGATGGAGAAGCCTGGAAGAAATTTAATATAGAATATAAAGAGTTTGCTGAAGAAGTTCGGAATGTGAGGCTATGTTTAGCAACCGACGGCTTCACACCTTTTGGTATGACAGCGGCCACATATTCTTGTTGGCCAGTATTTGTCGTACCTTATAATCTCCCACCAGAAATGTGCATGAAGCAAAGTAACTTGATACTTGCACTAGTTATTCCTGGTCCAGATTATCCAGGAAAGAGCCTAAATGTTTTCATGCAGCCACTAATTGATGAACTTGATGATTTATGGAAAAATGGAGTATATACTTATGATAGGCATCGAAAGGAAAATTTCATCCTAAAAGCAGCTTTGCTATGGACCATTCATGATTTTCCAGCTTATGGATTAGTCGCATGTTGGAGCACACATGGCAAGCTTGCTTGTCCTATATGTGGATCTAACATAGACACATTTTCGTTGAAAAATGGGAAAAAACCATGTTGGTTTGACTGCCATAGGAGATTCCTTCCAATTGGCCATGCATTTCGTAGGAGTCTGAAATGTTTTCGCAAGGGGAAAAAAGTTTTAAAGCCTCCACTAAAGCCCATGTCTGGAGAAGATGTGTATAAAGAACTCCAAAGTCTTGTGCCTGATGAAACAGGCAAGAGTACATTTGAGGGAACTCCAAAGTCTTATGCTTTGATAATGGATTAATTCTCAATTTGTATATAACTAATAGCTTGCATCCATTTAGCAGGAATGTTCGCCTGAGTCATAGGCCTCCCTCAGTAACCAGGTCGACCAGGTCATCTTCTAGTGCCTCTGTGGGAAACAACAACATATCATCTGAATCAGCTGAGCAGACTAAAAGGGGTAGAGCTCCTAGAACAAAGACACAAGCTGGTGATAGACTGGAGGAGGCTGATCGACCCCTCATAGTTCCAGAGGGAATGTTAGTATTCAGTATGTCAAATGGTTTAGGTCTTCTTGGAGCTATATTCATATGCTAACTTTCTTTTATTATGTATTCTTAACAGTCTATGGATAAAGCACCCTTACACTGCTCGTGAACCATCAACAGTGCAAGGTGCATTAGTACGCCAGATGTATCCCGAGCCAATTGGTCCAGCTGGTGATAAAAAACCAGTGTTGTGTTGGGAGGACTACAAGTGGTCTCCTCGTGCAGGAGTTATGACGGCAGCTTCTAAAATTGTAGAAGAATTTTGGGTAAGTATATCCCCCTATAATAGCGTTGTTGTGATTACGGTAGTATGCTAGCTGACTAGATTGTGTCCATTTTTATATTTCTAGTGACGTGAATAGCTTTGTTCTGTATAACTATTCCTACTCGCATGCATAGCTTTGGTCTGTCCACAAATGCAAAACTAACTACATGTAATATTTTTGGTTATTCATTGGCAGTGGCGTTTCAAGTGTGACCCATCAAATCAAGAGAAAGCAGATGCTGCCTTGGAGGAGAACTTTACTAATAAAGTGAGACAGATGCTACATGAGGAAAAGGCCGCAGCCATTAAAAGATTGAACAAGAAAGGACAGATGCCTACAGAATTGGATGAGGAGGGTAACCAGTGGCCAACGAAATAAGCTTTGATTTCTGCCAAGCCACTTGGTTTTGGCACTGACATTGGCTGGCGTTTTCTTTGCGAGCATTGGAGTAGTGCTGCGTTTAGAAAGAAATCTTTCAACAACAGGAGGAACAGGCTAGCTCATGGTGAAACAGTCTTCCATTGTAGTGGTGCGAGAAGTGCTGTTTCTACACGCCAATATTTGGTACTATATTTTCATGAGGCATTTTTTACATCTTTTTAGTGTTGATAAATAAGAATGTTCCATTCATGCTGGATGATGTTTATCATTCTTAACCTGCAGAAACGCAAAGACGGTAAAGATCCTGGATTTAGCGGGGCTTGGCAACACATGCACAAATTGAACCGCGGGACTGATCAAGAGAAGATATGCAGCGAAAGAACTTCTAAATGTTGGGTTAGTCAAATATTTGTAACTTACCACATTTTATTCGCATACAAAACAATTATTAGAGCTTAACAAATATATTTTTTATTTGAAATAGGAAAACTTTGATGATGCAATGAAAAAGACCCATGGAGAAAACTGGGAAGAGGAGCACCCGGAATTAGACGCACAAATCATCTATGATTCGGCAGGTAGAATGCCACATGGCAGACTGGGAGTCGCCAATGAGCTATTTACCAAAGCTGAGAAGTCCAAGATTAAGTCTAGAACGCCGCTTGTGTCACAGTCGGTGTCAGTGCCGTCAGCCAGGGAGGTTCGCCTGGAAAGAGAAAACGAACATTTGCGACGGGAGAGCAAGCGTCTTCGAGGCATTGAGCTCGTTCTAAGGGTAATATGTCATTCTCTTGTAAATTAGAGTCTATGCATGATGGCCCTATACTGCCCTATACTGACTTGTGGACCTTTGTAGTCTTTGGCCGAGAAAGGAGGAGTGGACTATGATGCTATGATGCAATCAGATGACTTGGTAAGTTTAACACATTGTTAGTGGTAGGCTTGCAACAACAAAACTATAGAGTAATGCATCTTTTGTTTTATGGATAGGCAACATCAGATTCTGAAGTTGGATGTGGAACGAGAAGAGATGCTGATCCTCAACGGGAATCTGAAAAGGTTAGTTTTCTAAGAAACAATATATCATGTGTTGTTCACTTTTGTTTGACAATTTGCACTAGGATGCTTCTTCCAAGTTGTACAGTGAAACTCGAATAATGGTCCCTTGTCTTAGTTCACTCATTTTGACTACAACAGTACCTACACTTGTTTTGGAGTATTTGTGCATTATCAGCAGCTATCTTACAACTAAATTTATCATTTCTTAGGGAATGGGAAGCAATGGAAGTCCTAGTCGCGAGAAGAATCATGGTACTGATGATGATGAAGATGATATCTATGACAACAGGGGAGATGACGGCTATGATTATGGTGATGATTATAACTACGGCTACAACCATGGCGATGAGCATTATGATGAAGATAATGATGACTATGGTGATGACGGTGAAGATTATTGATGGAGAAGAGCGAGATTCTCAAGTTTTTAAAAATTAGTGTATTCAGATGAGTTGAACCATTATAATATTGGTTATTGTTTGCATTTTGCATTTGACATTTTCTGGATGGATCATACTGTTTGTTGGTCACTCTAAATATAATATACGTTCATGAGTAATGTGTGGTTCCATTGTTTCTAAATATATATGTAATTCCCCTCTCTGTATATCAGCTCTCGATTTTATAGCTACACCATCGGATTTTATATGTCGTCGTTAATTGTCATAACCGATGGGTTAATACTCCCTTCAGCTAGAACTAATACCGACGGGGCAATAAACCGTCGGTAAGAAATATAACCGACGGGTAACTAAACTGTCGATAATATGAAAATCGACGGGTAATAATAACTGTCGGAACTCTAATACCCGATCGCAGGCCGTCGGTTAAATGTGATGTCGAGCGTCCGAACGGTAGCCGGGCGGAAGATCATGACCGATGGCTTCCCGTCGGTTTATTACCGTCGAGCATCTGTTACCCAACCGGGCCGTCGGCTATAACTGTAATGGCCGACCGAGCATAGCCGACGGAAGATGGCCGACGGTAGCCCGTCGCTTATCAACATATCCGACGGTAAAATCAAATAGCCGACGGTAAAATAGCCCTCGGCTATATTGCAATATCTAGTAGTGCATGCTATAGTCTCATGTGTCTATTACCAGGAAAGAGACTAAAATTGCTCATGTGTTTCAAGCACGAATCAAAAGACGATGACAACCTTATTATTATGCTAAAATCCCAAAAGACAAAGCTAGGAGAATGTGGAAACCTGGTTGCCGCGTACCGCAGAGCTAACACAGCTCCGTGCACCCCATGCGCGCAACAGCCCGACCCAATAAGGGCTTGCCCAGCTAGATTTCGCTTTTGCCTTTTCTGATCGTTTTTTTGGTTTGTTTTTCTTTTTTAGTTTCGTTTTTCTTTTTTGTCTGTTTCTTTTTTTAGTTTCTTTTTCCATTTTTTTTCTGTTTTTGTGGATATATTTAAAATGTTCAAAATTTAAAAATGTGTAAACATAAAAAAATTAAAACTAAAAATTGTTCAGTTTTCAAAAATATTCAAATTTTAGTAAAGTTTTTATATTTTTGTGAATGTTCAACTCTTTAAATTTTAAAATGTTCAAACAAAAATTTGTTCAAAACTAACAATTGTTCAGTTTTTAAAAAACAATTTTGAAATTCTTTTAAGTTTTAAAAATGTTCATAACTAAAAAATATTCAAATTAAAGTCAAAAAATCTTCAAAAATATTTCAAACTTTGGAAATGAGATGCTATTGCGGCAGCCGGAACTGGGCCGAGAAATGCGGCCCACTAGCGTTCAGGGGTGCGCAGAACGTTGTTTCGTCCGTGCACTGCGGGAACTAGGCGCTCCCAGGAGAAATGCTCATCTATTTAGAAAGGGCCTAATTATGCTGAATATCATTAAGGCCTACATATATTGACATCAAACTAGTTCCCATTTTCTCACATTTTCCGATCAACGAACACCCAACAAACAACATCTAACAAAAGTAGTATTATTTTTTGAACTTTCTAACTAATGTATCTCGAGTCCCTATGTTTAACTATTTTAAATCCAAAATTAAGAAGAAGAAAAAAAATAATGGGTTACCCACTATGTGGTAGTTGGGCTCGGAGCCAGGTGGAGTGGCCCACGTCCCAGCTCACTCTTGCTCGCATTTGGTTGGGAAAGTGAATATCACGTCTTGTTCTAGAAGAAGACTTTGTTTCTTCAACAATCCAATCCAAACATATCGAAATCCCATTCACTGGAGCGATTGGTTCATGGATCGCCGCCATGCCGGAGAATTCGGTCGGTAATCCATCTCCATCTCCGCGTCTTGATTTCTTTTGCCGTGTCTCTATGATCTATCGATGCAAGCAGGGCAAGCTCCATCAATAAATCGCGAAACTGAATGGCAATGGCAGTGGTGGACGTGATACTCTGGCGGCGAGGCCGTGCCGAGGTGAGCGCGCTGGCCCTGGCGGGCACCGTCTCCACCTGGATCCTCCTCCGCGCCGGGGCGGAGGAAGGTACACGGTGGCGTCGCTGTCCTCCAGCGTGGTCCTCCTCCTTCTAACGGTCCTCTTCGCCTGGTCCAAGGCGGCGCGCCTCCTCAACCGGCCGCTGCCGCCGGTCCCGGACCTGCAGCCGGCGGTGGACGGGCTCACGTCCCTGCTCCACTCCGGGCTCACGGGCCTCTCTGCCGCATTCCGCCGTGTCGCGCTCGGCGACCCCGGCTCCGGCGGCCTCTTCTGCCAGGCCTCACTCTGTCTCGCCGCTGCCACCCTCCTCGGCGGCGTCGCTGGCGACGTGCCCACCTTCTGCTACGCGGGCGCGGTTGGCGCACTGACCGTGCCGACCCTGTACGAGAGGTGCGCCATGTCCGTGGAGCGGCACGCGAGGCTGGCGTGCGAGAACCTGTACAGGTACGAGATGGTGTACCGGAGCTTCTCCCTCAGGTGCTACCTCAGTGCCAGGGACTGCCTCGTCGAGCTGCTCAAGGAACCATGAATCCATGATCAACTGTCATCGCTCGCTGTTCATCTTCTCTACTACAATAAGGTGTTCTGATTGTTTGCGCTTGTTTGCCCTCAGTTTTGTTTTTGGGTGATTGATTGATTGATTCTTTTTATGCTAATGGTTTGCTGGCATTTTAGTTGACTTGTTTGTTCGTTTGGTCTTGGTCATGTCACCTTCCTACGAATATGAAACTTACCAGACTATTATGAACTTGATCTTACAAAAAAAAACTTGATCTACTCATGTCTAAACCTCTAGTTTCATTTTATAAGGTTCTTAGTCCTCCACAGAAGCTGGAGATCCAGAGTCCAGGACAGACTAGGAAAATATCGTCACCTGCAAACCTGTACCAGAGACCAAAGTTGTCAATTTTCTTCATCTCTAGAGGCTAGAGGACATGATTTACTTCACATTCACAAATATCACCATGATCAGAAATGGTGGAAACATACCTCATAATCGAAGCCTAGTTGTGAATCAAAGGTTCGGTTCAATGTTAATTAAGCCCGTGTTTGGTTGCCCCAGTGGTTCTTTCGTCGTTGTACTCCTCAACGGGTGCGTTCAAACTTTGGGCTATGTTTCTGCTCGTACTTTTGTTGCTTGCACTGCCACACATTTTAATGTGTATGTTTACTCATTTTATTCTACACATCTAATCAACGTGCCCAATAGTTAAAGTATCTTATATTAAAAACAGAGGGAGTATGAGAATAGAAAGGCAAGCACAATGGTGTTACGTGGGCTCTCTATGTGCTCTCAGTATGTGGGCTCTCAGTTCCAAATTTGTCTCTTTAGTTACGTGCGCCCCAATGGTTACTCTCACCTCTTCTCCACGTTGTAAACTTGCATCACACCACACTTGAAACAACTTGTAACTGATTTTAAAAATATATAAAAACTTACAAAACAAGAGTTGGGTAAAACATCAAGATTAGCAAGTGCTCAAAGGAAATTTCAAAAGATCGGCCATCTGCGGTCAATTTGACGAAAGTCCAAACTTGAACATTTAATTGAATAGTTATGGTTAACAAAACTCATACTCGATTGTTGTTGTAGAATCACAATGTATATAATCAGCTTGTTCATTTCGACCTCATCATGAAACGGTTAACTCACAACGTAGTCGCCGCGTTGGATGCATGTCGGACAAGGGGTCCATGGAGCCAAACAAACGGAGCAAAACGGACATTGTCTGTTTACACCCCTGGTTGAAGTTGCCGTAAATGTCATGTGTGAGTTGTTTATAATATTGGGAACCTGATGGTTAGCTCAAGGTGCATTGAGTCGGACTTTTTATTTTCATGATTTATTCCTATCTTTATTCTGTTGTTTTTATTTATATCTCTTTCTCTTGTTTTCATTATATCTTTTTTCTTGTTTCTTTTATAAGAACCGACGATCTCTATAATGGATATCGATAAGTATTGTTTGGAAAAAATAAACTAAACAAATAGCTCTGAGACCGGTAGACACGAAGCACCCTCGGTGCTACATCCATTGGCCACTGCCCTGAAGCATTGCATCCATTCCGAACAGGACCCGATTGGATTCATGAAAACCCGCTAGTGCCCGATAGCCAACACCAAACCGAGCAACACCGTTGGGAGGGAGCAGCGTCGCCAAGGGCACCACAATGCCTCCCAAGAGATCATACGAGATTGATGGTTTGTCCGCCAGTAGGGTTCACTTGCATGAGGTTGCACACTGTGTCGGCCCAAAAATTTGGGACAGTTTCACTCCCAGTGTCAACTAGGTATGCACACAATTTATAAGTGTGTGTGATACTAAAATAAATACTAGGAAGCCGTCTGAACACTACCCACATTTAGGTTTGTACACCCACCATCCAAACCAAGTGAGATTGGCTCCAAACCAAGTGAGATTGGCTCGATAGATGGTCTCAAGTCTCAGATGGATAACTTTTATTTTGAAGGTAGGCTCCACTATCGGTCTCCGCCACACTGAGGACCTGTGTGGTCAATCAATTGATCACACACGTTTTTGGCAAATCATTTCTACACAAGTTTAAATCATGCAAAAAAGATATAAAGCTAGTACAAACATGCGTCCTTGACATTGCAGATTTGAAATGACATCGCAGACTTGAAGCCACAGCATTGTGTTTGGATAAAGAGTCATGTAAATTTTTTTTCTCTCTCATTCCCAAACTGATATACGATCAAAAGAACGGTCGTGATCAAAACCTGCAAAAAGGTGCGTAACGCAACGGTCGTCTCAGAACGACACAAAAGGACACCATAATATCATATCATGATCACTTGTTATTTTCCTCAAAGGAAGCAAAGGGCCAAAGCCTGACCTGACCGACCGACCAGTGCGTGTAGTGTAGTGGCACTCAGCACACTGCATGAGCTTCCAAGAGAGATTTAATGTACTTACCAAAGCGAGTGTTACCACGAAAGCAAAAGATTACTTAATTAACAATCACAGATGCAAGCTTTTGGCCATAAAAAGTAAGCAAGCAATGGCTAAAACAGTAAATAACTTGGATTAGAATCTCAAGCTGTCACTCTCTACTCCTTCTAAGACCGGCAGATGTTCCAGCCTACCTATCAAGAATCTAACGAGAACATTAACAACCGGAGAAGTATAACAGTAAGACTAAATTAGTGTATCGCAGACTTGCAGTAAACAATCAGGAAAGCAGCAGCTGCAGAACTCAGGGTTAAAGAAATCCATGTGGACTGTTGTTGCTTCTGGAAGAATTCTCCAGGACCAGAGGATGTTTCTTGGGAAGAAAACATCTTATCCTGGCAGGATTCTTCAGAAGCAAGCGAGCACATGGCAGGAGAGGAAGATCTCACCGGCACCTCGGCCATGCCTCATCAAGGCAAACGACAGCAGGCAAACCTAAAGAAATTTGGACTGACCTCACATACTCCAGGATCAGAGATGTTTCTTGGACGATTCTTTTATGCATGTCCTTCCAAAGGTTTGTGCAAATTTTACATCTACAGTTCCAACATTCTGCTACTGTATGACAAATGAAATTTAAACTCAAAGTAAAGCCCATTCAAGGAATGAATGCAGGACACCAAGAACTGTAGCACCAAACGCGGGCTAGTGATTTTAGAATAGTTCTAACATGGTTCTTGGAAGAATAACATAGCCTAATTAAATCCTCTCAATGCCTATCATCAGAATCAGTTAAACCAGACAGAAAGTTGACATCAAATAAGAGGTGTATGACTGAGAAAGCATTGAAATTTCAGAAACCAAACAGGTATTATTTTCCCTGATTTTTCAGAGAGATCATAGGCTAAAAACCACCATATATTTTTCATGTTGCCACTCTGGCAAAGTTCAAAGTGCAATATGTGCTGAACCATAAGCAACAAATCACATCAGAACACAGCAACAGGGAGGAGGAAACAAAGGGGGAACAATTGAATAACCATGCTAATATGTGATAAAAGGACATCTACGATAAAAAAAATACTGACTAAATAATATAAGGATTGAATAACCAGAAGTAGCTGGGATACATTCTGAACGAAATGACACTCGATTTTTCTTGTTCTAAACTTATGCCTGACTGAATATTAACTAAACTGAACTGAACTTATGCTTCTCTATACATCTCACATATATCCCTGCACCTACAGTTCACTCCCCAAATCCTATTCTGTCCTTCTCAAACTCTTATTATTCACAACCCAATTGTCCATCAAATCTGTAGCCCAATCTTCCACCTCCAATCTCTTTCAAGTTTCAACACAAATTCTCTCGATGTGCAGACCGACACTACACTGACAGATGGTAATCAAGAAAAGTTTTGCGCACCTTGCGACTCTCTTCACGACAGTGCAGTGGCCATCAATCAAGAACACTAGCAGCCCTAAGCATGACAATGACCAAGTTGGTATCCATCGATGTAGGTGTGGAGCGAGGGCAAAATCATGTATTCCGTAGAGGCGGTGGTGGTGATCCATATTCTGCCGAGGAGACCGGCGGCAACGGGTCGGGGTTATAGGGTGGCGGTGGTGGTGATCCATATGAAGCCTTTGAGACTGGTGGCAATGGGCCGGGGTAATAGGGCGGTGGTGGTGGACAGGCACAGGGTGTCGGGGGTGGCAATGGGGGGCATGACGGATGCGGGGCAGGAGGGGGCGGCGGTGGGTGATGGACTGGCTTTGGAGGCGGCGGTGGGTGGTTTGGCGGCGGAGGTGATGGTGGAGGCGGGGATGGCGGTGGAGGTGAAGGTGGGGGCGGGGACGGTGGTGGTGGAGAAGGTGGCGGTGGGGATGGCGAGGGCGGGGGAGGCGATGGCGGCGGTGGGGCCGGAGAAGGCGGCGGCGGCGATGGCGATGGCGGGGGCGGGGGCGGGGGCGGGGATGGAGGCGGGACGAACGGCTTGCACTGGAACGCGGCGCAGTTGGCGGGCGGTCGTGCGTAGAACGCGGCGCACTGCTGCGTCGTCCGCTGGGCGGGACGGTTGGGCAGGCAGTTATCCCGGTCGCTGTCCCGGGGCACGACGCGCGCGCACGCCGGCGGCGGCTCCCCGGTGAAGAAGTTGTCGGCGAAGGTGAAGTTCTTGAGGCGCGGCAGCGCGCAGACGGCCAGCGGGACCGGCCCCGAGAGCAGGTTGTGCGCGACGTTCAGCTGCTCCACCTTCCTGAGCCCCGCCACCTCCCGCGGCAGCGGTCCGGCGATCCGGTTGAAGCTGACGTCGAGCACGGTGAGCTCCCGCAGGCGCCCGATCTCGGGGGGCAGGCATGAGTCGATGCCGGTGTTGATGAGGAGGAGCTCGTTGAGCGTGGCGGACATGTTGGCGACGCTGGCGGGGAGGCATCCGCGGAATGAGTTGTGCGCGAGGACGAGCGCGGAGGCGGGGGAGCTGCCGAGGTTGTCCGGGATCAAGAAGCGGAAGCGGTTGTGGTTGAGGAAGATGGCGTCGAGCGGGCGGTCGAAGAGCGCGGGCGGGACGGCGCCCTCGAACTCGTTGAAGCGGAGGTCGAGGAAGCGGAGCGCGGGGAGGGCGAGCACCACGTCCGGGAACCTGCCGACGAAGCGGTTGTTGCTGAGGTCGAGCTCGTGGAGGAGGCGGAGGCGGGCGAGCGTGCGCGGGAGCACGCCGCAGAAGCGGTTGGAGTTGAGGTGGAGCAGCGCGAGGTCGGCGAGGAGGCCGAGCTCCGCGGGCAGGTACCCCGCGATGTCGCCGTGGTTGAGGTCGACCCCCGCGACGGCGAGGAGGCGCGGGTCGGACGGGAGCGGCGCGCAGAAGACGCCCGTGTAGTTGCAGACGTCGGGGCCCGTCCAGTCGGCGGTGAGGCCTCGCGGGTCGGAGAAGATGGCGTGGAGCTTCCAGGTCTGTAGCGCGACGTAGGCGTCCCGGATGCCGCTGCTCGGGAAGCGCCAGGACGGGTCCACCTCCACGGCTGCGGTCCGGGTTTCGCCGAGGACACCTCCGTCGCCGGAGAAATCCAACGCCGCGGCCCCGCCGGCACAGGCGGCGGCGAGGACGACGGCGGTGAGCAGGAGTAGCGCGGCGCGCGTCATCGCATCTCCGGCGCAATGTGGAGATCTCAGGCAGCGCGCGTCCTTGCGCGGCGGGGAGGAAGAGCAGGGGAGTGGAGTGCGGTGACGAGGACAGAGCTGAGGTATTAAACGCGCGCGCAGCTCAAGGCACAGAAACTACAATGAAAGAGAAGGAAGGTGGGACCCAGGTGTGCGGTGCTGTGGTGGAGTACGTGTAGCGGAGGGAAGGCGTGGCAATGGCGGCGGAGTAATTGGGGGAGCGGGGGCACTGGGAGGTCCCCCGCGCTTCTCTCCGGCTTGGGCACTGGAGCGAAAGTAGCGGAGGGGTTTGAACTGAGGAAGGAAACCCCTGGCTGCGGCTGGTCGGGCCCGTTGCCGCGTTGTCCACTTCAAACTGCCCAAATACCGGCACAGGCCTTTTTACCTTTGGGTAAAGCAACATAAACAAGAAAAAAAACATAGTTAAACGAATATTTCTTTTTTTTTACAAAATAGCAAGGTGACCCTCGGAAAAGCGAGGGAAACATGTTGAATAGGTCTTTGAATCTCTCCTATCCGGAGGTGGAAGTCGCGTGTCTCCGGCCTCCCACTGATCAATTTAGGGTTGTGAGTGCAGTTCGTTCATATTTGGGATAGACCGGCTTACAAGTTTGATGAACGGGAGGAGGCCGAGCATCTCGATGTGAGGACTGTACCGCTCATCGTAGGGGAAGTCACTCGAGGACGACCCATGAGACCGAATCTTCAAGGGTTCAAGGTCCTGCAGACATACAAGTTAAAGGTTTACAACATATCCAACACATTCACGACAACCAAATATATTTTGAAAACCCAACAGTGATTTTATTACCTCACCATTATCCCTTAACAAATAGGCTCGGTGTTCAACATCATAGTAATGATCGAGTAACTGCAACATCCTACATAGTGCAACATATGTGAGGAAAAGGTCCTACTGTACCAGAATATAGTAGGAAAATTATAATTTATAGCACCATGTTCTTCATTTGCAGTCACAATGACATATACCTCTTCATCAATCAATGAAAATGAAAATAAGTGACATTGACAATCAAAACTGTTACAAACACACTAACATGAGTAAACTCATGCAAATTTGAGCTCTGTCCCTACAAACTGATGCCATCAGTCTATGTCCATACAATTGTGTAGTTTTGTAGTTGTATTTATTTAGGCCCCGATTGGAATGTAGTTTATATTTACTGAACTTTAAAGTTTTCGGAGCAGTGCGGTGGACTTTTCATAGGGGCTTCACATATCCGTGTAGAAATCCCCTCCCCTCTGTTGCCTCCCTCCCCCTGCGCGTCCCATGTCCCCCGTTTAATTAGTTTAAAATACGACATCCCAAGCGAGCCCTTAGACTGAGCAATAAAAACATTCTGAAATCAGTTGGATGTATTTAGACTGAACAATCAAAACGTTCTGAAAACATGTGTGTGATGAAGCTTAGACTGAACAATAGTAACAGAGTGGTCTGAATCTCTAATCTTAGGCTGAAGTGGTCTCTATGATCACCCAAACCGTTTTCCTAATTTTCACGAGAAGAAGTAAGTTCATCCACTAGGGAAATTTTAGTACATACGACAAGTGGAGGAAACATTGGATGCACATGTTGTCGCACAGAGGAGTCAAATCGGAGGATTCGCCTCGACCGCGGCTCGTAAGAACGGTGCAGTGGTGGGGCAGCTCGCGGCGACTGTGAGACGGAGCTCGGATGGGCGGTGGAGGAACGGAGGATTAGAGAGGAGGATTCGTCGCCGCCATCTAGCCCTAATTCGGCTGGAGAGGAAAAGAGGGAGAACTTCTCAATCAGCCGCCACCACGCTGACAGGATGTGTAGTGCCCGTCTGTATGAAGGGCGCTACCATATAAAATATAGCGCCTCATTAATAACACTAACCAAACATAATTAGATTGTGAAATAGTTTTACTGACTGTTCTTTTTTTTCATGTTCATTTTTAGCGAATTTGCCGAGGCCGGATCTGCCTCACGCTCGTATCACGTCGTTTTCCCAGGCGATAGGATGACCACGATACTAATTAACGCTTGTTTTTTTTTTGTCCCAGTAGGCTATCCTATGCCGGGTACTTGGTGGGCCGACGTGGACGTAGCGGTACTGGGCTGAGAGTAGCAAAGCAAAGCACGGAGAGGCCTCATCATTGTCCAGAACCAAGTCTCTTGACAAATTCTGTCGAAGTCGAACCTAGGGCAAAGGCATGTCGCCGGATCAAGCTCCGCCACGAGGCTCCTGCGTCCTGATCTCATGAACGCCTTCCGATCGCTGCGGCTTCTGGACGAGTATGACAACCACCGCCCTCTCCATCTTTCCTTCATCATTCAGCTTCAGTTTTTTCAGAAACACAATACAACGAAAGAAAGCGCTCATATCCATGCGTACATACTCACCCCTATAAACGCACGCACGTACACCCTATCCCAATGACCACCTCCAAAAGACTGAGCCGTTGGGTCAGATCATGAGATTGACAAAGTCACTATAACCGCCTCGCTGTCGACGGGAACATTTTCTCTCACCGAAGAATATTCCGGCTAAATGAGAAACACCAGCGTCAAACATAGAATTTGAACTCTAGTGTGCTGGGGGTACAACCACCCACCTAACCATCTTGCCACAGACAATTTCGGATCTACTGTATTTTCGAAATCCAACACTTCCACATATATAGGTAGAGTTCGAATTGCCCCCTCCAACTTGGATTCATGTTGCGACTTGCCGATATATATACGACACCTCACAGTTTTTATCTAAAAGGAGTTTTCATACAAATCCCAAAAAGTGAGTCTATCAGTATATGTATGGTCTAGGTACCAAGCGGACCAAAGCAGGGCGATGATACTATGGAGTATTCATCTCCTGACATGAGATAACTTGTTTTTCTGCTCATTGAGCTTGCTTGTTTCCCTCAATCACCTATATCAGCTGGATTTCTGCTTGATTATCACCTTAACCGTTATAGGAAGCACAAAAAACGAAAAGGAATATAGGCCCTCATCAAACAGGCCCCCCGAGTCGCTCCCAGGCGACCATAGGGGCGACGCCACCGCGCCACCGCTAGCTCCACCCTACCGCGCCCCTCCTTGCCGCTGCTGCCGCTGGCCTTCGTGCCGCGGTGGCGGCGGCCTCCCCGCCGCCACACAACTGGCTGGTGGGGGTGGGTCCTCGCGTCGTTCTCGCGCGGTGGGCGCCGGACCCGACTGGGACGGCGACGACGTCTCGCCGGCGATGGGAAGCCGGAGCGGCGGCTCCGGGACCGCAGTGGCGGCGGGGTGTCGGATCTGGGGCCCTCATGCCCGGATCTGGTGCGGGCGGAGGGTTGACCTCGTCGGGGGTCATGGCGGCGTCGGCGTGTGCGGGGCTGTGAACTGCGGCAGCTGCGCGCGGGGCGCGGTCTGGAGGCGCGCGGGGCTCGGCTGTGGTGCGCCTGAAGGGCTCGGTCAGTGCGCGGGAAGGTCGAGAGGGCCGTCGAAATGGGGCGCGGGCGTGCTGCGTGCTGCGTGCAACAGGGGCGTGGCCAGGGCGGAGGAGGGGCGTGGCTGGTCGGCGGCTGCGCTTGGGCCTGGTGCACGCGCGGCCGGCGTTCGATGCTGCAGCGGTGGCTGTGGCAGTGCTGCCCGGTGTGTGGAGGAGAAGAGGGAGGCGGGGTGCTGGGCGGCGGTCACATGTCATGGTCGTCTTGCAGCGGCGTCTGCTATGGCTTGAAGACCTGCTTTTCTGGATGGAAGGAAAAACTCCGGCATTGTCCAGAACCAAGTCTCTGAGGTGCTAATTAGCGCCTATATTTCTAAAAAGAATTAGCGTCGCCTCTTTTGTCGACGGATTAGGAGCGATTCGAACGCAGCCTGTTAGTTTCCATGGAATCACCGACCAAGATCCGCTTTTTCTCATAAATGTAGCACGTCAAATTTGATCTATTTTGAATATTTGAGAACCCAGACGTTCAAGGGGTTCTCAAATAAAACAAAAAGTAAAAAAGTTCATTTCATCAAGTTTTATTTTATGTAATCATTTACTCCCTCCATTCCAGAATATAAGATGTTTTAGATGTAACACATGTCGTCTAGATCCACACTCAAATAAGTGTATATGTACACTAAAACATGTCTAGATATATGTGTACATATGGATTTGAAAAATGACTAAAATGAAGGAGTATGTGTTAATATAAACCAACTAAAATCCCGCTTAAAAACAACCAAATAGCAGATCCAAATTATAAGAAATCCTATCGAAGATCTTTGTTCTCCCAGGGAACATCCAAATCGGCCAAATCGGCCTCCAGCGTATCAAACTGTGTGTAATTAGTCAAAAGCATGCGAGACACACAGTAGTAAATTATGCTCCTGCATTTCAGCATAAGCAATACTGTTATAAACAGTTAATGTCAGAAAATTGATTTGCAAAGTAGATAAAATAAGTAAATTGAAATATATATGAACAATGCATCATACCTACATATAGTGAAATTACCCATCATGTTCAAAATTCATCTGTACACACATGTAAACCTTCAAATTTCCAAATCCAGTGACACGGGAATTACAAGAAAGCAACTGGATGTCCTGAGCGTTACAAAGAGGTGAATAAGATAATACTAAAACGGTTTACCCATGCTACCTTGGACAGGATGGTAGTTTCAAAAATGAAGTTTTAACTGAAGACTAAACAAATGGAATCATGTCTACGCACCACCTTTTCTTCTCCTAGTTGTTCTTTTTACAGTATATGGAGTCCCGGCAGAAATTTTGGCGGTCTTTAAATTCTGATCACGATCATTCACAGGCTGCTCGTTCAGGGCCTGACTAGTCTCTGTGGGTAAACTGGTACTTGAAACAGTGATGGTCTCTGTGGGTGAACTTGTTCCCGGGACACTGCTTGTCACTGTGGGTTCACTTGTTCTGGGGAGAATTGTTGTTTTCTGGGATTTGCTTGCACTAATCTGCCTCCTTAGTCGCAACATCTCACCCTTTGCTAACGCTAGTTCCTCTTCAAGGTGTCTAGACCTCATTTCAAAACTCTCCTTCTCTGTCTGAAGCCTTGTGATAAGATTCTGCGCATCCTCGCTATTTTCTTGAGCCACGATCGTGATTTTCTTTTGTTCATCCAGAGCTTTTGATAGCATTTCTTTCTCTGCCTCAAGAGTGGCATTCTTGGAATGAGTGCTCTCTAGCGCCTTAGACAGTGACAGCGCACTTGTGTTCATCTCGTCCAGTGATCTGGTTGCCTCATCCAGGTCTGCTTCGAGAGCTCTCCGTGCTTGAGAATCTACCTGCAATTGCTTGGCCAAAGCTTCAAGCTCCCTATTCAAAGTACTCACAATTTTCCTTTCATCGACAAGCTCCTGTGTGGTAGACTCAAACTTCTTATACACATCCAGCAATTCTTTCTTCAGATTGTCACGAGCTTCCACAACAGATGCAAGCTCTTTAGAGGTAGCATCAAGTTCTTCCTGCCCCTTCTGAACCATCTCTTTAACTGAGACCAGCTCATCTGACAGAGCTTTGGATATTGATTCTACCTCTCCAAGCTTGGAAGTCAGATCCTCTTGCATTTCATTGAACTCATTTTGGAGGTTCGTAATCTGTAATACCAGGTCCTGATTCAATCTATTTGCTTCCCCAAGTTCACCTGAAAGTTTGGAAACCTCAGTTCTGGAATCACTCAGAGTTTCTTCAGTGGATTGAAGGGAATCTCTTAAACTCTTCACTGCCGCAACTTCATTTTCTAGCATTGCTTTGGTGGCATCCAGTTCCTTGTTCAACTCGACAATGATTTCGCGGTCTTTATTGGAGTCACTTAATGCAACAGAGAGCTTTCCTTCCAGCTGTTTGATTAGATCATCTTTCTCAGAGAGTAGTCCAGAATCTTGATTTGCTCTTGTCTCAGAAGAAGCCTTCAAGTCTGCATACTCTTTTATTAACTCTTCTATTCTTCCCTCAGCTTCATTCTTTGCAGAGTTCAATACTTGAACCTTCTCACTTAGCGAATCAACTGAAGATGTCTTAGAAGCAAGATTGCTTTTCATTGTATGTATCTCTTCCTCAAGTTGCTGTATTTTAGTATTCGCGAGATCAAGGCTTCTTTTAGATTGACCATAGTAAGAGTTAACGGTCTGGTAGTCTGCTTCCTTTGAAGAAAGTAAAGAGCTGAGTTCCTTGATTTGTTTTTCCTTTGTGTCAGTTTCTTGACCAAGAAGACTTAATTTTTCCTGCAAAACATTAGTTTCATCCACTTTCTCTGCCAGCTTGGCTTCAAGCGCATCTCTATCATTCCCAGCTTGTGCAATACTACTCTCTAGTCGCCGTATTTCATCCTTGAGCTCCTTGGCCCTTGTCTTCTCCCTTTTGAACTCTTCGCTTAGTGATGTTACAGTCTTTTTTGTTGAAGCCAATTGATCTAAAAGAGAAGCTTCCTGCTCCTGGAACTTCATCGATTGTGTCTTTTGTGCTGCCTGTTGCTCCTGTAACCTTTTCTCATACTTGTCCCTCGTTGATGAGATCGCTGCTTCGTTTTCAGCCAATTTGCCCTCAAGCTAAAAAAAATAGTATTGTAGACATGTCAGATAAATGTCCCATCTTCATAGGTCAATTCGAACAAATATAGACTTCAAGATATTAAAGAACTTAAAATACTTGTTCAATCCCTGCACTAGTTATACTGAGTGAGCCAGTTAAAAAATATTATGGCGGGAAAAAAGAGTATTGATGCGCACAAGTTTATCAGTCCTATATTTAGGAGCCTAATGAAAGCTATTTTTAATCAGTCCGGCCTATGTAAGCTACCATACACCCCAATTTGAGCATACCCGTTTCTTTAAAATACACACGCCCACATGCACCCACGCACTCGCCATCACGCCCACACAAACATGAGAAAACATGCACGCATGGAAAGTAAATTTATTGATGCGTATGCACACTACTATTTGCATCACTTCTCCTTTATTCTTTCTTGGGATCTTAGCTAATAGTACACAAGAATATCACTGGGCACTTTGAAAGAGTGTCAAATGAGTGGAGAGCATGCTGAATAAGCATAGTGGGGGTCATTGGATGGCAGAATGTACAAAAACACTAATCAAGCTAGCCAATCTCCACCATATAATAACTCAGTTTAACACAAAGGTAAAATCGCCAAAGAAGAAATTCATAAAAAAATCATATTAATTCAGCCCCTCAACTGAAGCTCTTGTTTATTTTCACGAAAGGCGATTACGTAAGGATGTGCTGCTTATTTATCTCTTAATAAGAACTTCCCAAACATACTCACAATAAAGAGTACACAGAGGCGGTGGCTATTCTGAAAGAGACATGATTCTCATTAAGGCTATACAAAATTACAAATCGGCATATCATAACGACAAACTACAGTAGCAGACACTAAGTACATGTTTGCAGATGACTTACAGATGAGATGACTGATTGCAGGGCCTTCTTTTCCTGTCGAGAAGTACCATACAATGCAGCAAGAACGCCCGAGGCAACAACTGCAATTGCATTCAGAAGGCCAGCAAGTGGATTTCCTGGAGGTTGTTCTTGCACCACTGGTAAGGGTAGTTCGGGTTGAGGGGCTTGTAGAGAAGTTTCTGCCTGAGCATCTCCAGGCTGAGGTTCATCAACCTTTGGGAGATCCTTTGTCTCTACAATGAGAAAGCAACATCAACTAATTACCTAAATTTGCCAAGTCATGATACATGCAAAAACAAAATACTATATCCGATATTGTCTACATAATATTTCTAAGTTAGTTGTACGAGTATGCAAGCACTAAACCGCAACTATAGTGTGGTGGAAATGGACAGCACCAGGATAGCAAAACGACAGACGAATTCAAAATATATTTTAAAGTAAAAGGCCACGAGTGATACTCAGCCCTAGTCCCAGTTTTAAGAAAATAAAACATTCGAATAGTAAACCGAACCAGTACATCGTTCAGAGGGACCATGCCAAGAGTTGCAGGCACACTGGAAAATATATATAGACCAGAAGTATAAAGTAACGCACAATAGTTATAGTAGATTCAAACAGAATTTTTTACAGTATTCATAAATCCTATCTTTAGTATGCCTATTTAAAATGAGGAGGGGAGTTCTGACCATCAAGCACAGCCTTGTTAGGTTTACAGGTGATTTTATTACGTCCAATCTTGAAAGTTTTGTAGCAATTCTGAGCTTGATGATCTATCCTTGGGGCAAGGATCCCCTTTCTTCTAATAAACCCTTGGGGTAATGACATGCCAAAAACTGCGATCAAATTAGGAAGTAATGCCTGAATCATATGCCATATTGAAACTCGAAATTCACTTGAGAAAAGTCGTAAGTAATGGTGCATAACTGCATAACTGTAGTTTCAAAGTTGTCGCACCATAATCTCTAAGCACTCTCATGAGACACGGACTGCACTCAAGTGCAGAATTTATGCAATGTCCAAATATATGGATACTGCACTGCCCGTGTGAACTTAGACATAAACCTTTGGGGCGTGGCATAGATTAAGGATAGGATTTAGTTTTAGGAGTTAGTCATAGTCACGATCGGCCTTTTAGTATATATGTAAATAGTTTCTGTTAGAAAAACAAAACAGTACTCCCTCCGATCCATATTAGTGGGCACAACTTTATCTAGATACACATCTATCTAGTCTAAATACTTAACTAGATACATATGAATTTAGACAAAGCTATGCCCACTAATATGGATCGGAGGGAGTAGGTCTAATGATCGTTGGGTCATATTCCTACAATAATGTAACAAAGATTCACGTTTAAATTTGAATTTTGGCAGAAACAGTCCTGATGTACAGCGTCTCATGCATCTCTGCACTAGTACAATTCTACATTAATGTGCAGCTGCAGCTGTTTCAAACTTGGTTCAGGAACTTGGGCTATGTCACACATTTTCCAAATTGCCAGGTCATATCGTCAGGTGGAAATTTCCACCAGATGTTTAGGTGTGAATCTAAGACGGCAGGTTGTCAGTTCACGACTGTATGGGTCACAGTATTTATAACGTTGGTCAGTGTCAGTTAATGAAAAATCTGGGTTAAAGTTAAAAACCCTTTTCCTCGAGCAGTGTCCGACAGATTAGGCGAGCATACACGAAAACAGAATAACAGAATGAGCCTGGGACGGAGTGTGACACTAACGGACTAACCGGTCACGAGCCCCCCGTTGCCTGGCGCGGCCGCCTTGGCCGCGGTGTCGCGGAGGAGCGGGAGCGCCGAGACGCCGAGGAGCACGGCCCGCCGCGCCAGCACGTACCGGGCCGCCTGGGACGGAGTAGACGGCCCGCCATCGGACGACGCGACGATGGCCGCGCCTCTCCGCGCGCGGTGGCGGACGGCGGGGGAGCGGTGCCGGAAGGCGAGCGGCGGAGACGGCGACGGCGAGAGGAGGAGGTACCCCATCGACGGCGCCACCCCTGGAAAGCAGCGGCGGGAGTGGGAATGGCGGTGGTGGTGTAGGGGGATTACCGGATTAGAAGCTGGCCCATCTCGGCTCGGAGGCGAAGCAGGAGAGAGAGAGACTGGGTTGGATAATTACGCTCATACCCCTGTATTGTTTTGAACCTGCACGATCTTGGCGTGGGTGGTGGGGTTGGGTCCTAGGTGTAAGCTCGTCCGGATTGTGGGCCATATGAGGTGGTGTGGGCTCGGGGCAACTCTTAGATCGTTATGGCTCGGATCATTAAGCTCACTAAATACTGGTTTGATTCGTTCACGAGCGTTTGCGAGCAACACGTTAAATCTCGTTAAGAAGATATACTCCTATCAGTGTATTCAGCTAATTAGTTAAGCATGGAGAGCAGAAAATTTTGAACATAGATATACTTGTAAAAATATGCGGACATGCATTGGTCTCTTACTGTGTATAAGAAAGACTTCAAAAATGTTTCAAGCCATACGGATTTGCATCATCTGTCACGATGCTAATGAGTTTAACGAGTAGCTCGTAAAACTCGTTATCTTAATTGTTTAACTCGTTTGTGTTAACAAGTTTAAATTGCACGTTAAGAAAACGAGTCGAGTTTAAACGAGTTGAGCTATCGAGCACCCATTAAACACATCGAGCTTCAAGCTTTATGTCGGGCCCTAACTCTAGCGCAATGATTCAAGTGTACATAATTTTTATTTACTCGTTAGCTCACCAAATGGGGCCATGTCCGACCTTTCTTAACCGCTTCATTGCAGCCAACACGAACGATTTATTTGGTCTGTTCTATCTGGCTTTTTTTTCTTATCATTGGTCATATTTCATACAACTTAACCTATCAAATATATCTTGCAAAAATAAACTATAACCTTTATTGTACCAAAATAATATCACGCCATGGCAGCATACAATATTGTACTAAAAATCGCACAAGGCCCACACTTGCCCCCGACCATAGTTCAATTGAGATGATCAATCATTGCGCTCCATCTAGAACTTTTGTATCTTTGCAGACCAATCCTTTTTTCGGGGTCAAGGTGGTCAAATCGGTCCTCATGATCTCGGAGTCCTCGTAGAAAAGGGAGAGCTCAACTTCCTTGACCTTTGACTTCACTTTCATGGCTCTAGAGTGGGCTTTTTCAAATCGATCTCGAGCTTTCTCTTTTGTATTATGAAGAAGTTCCTTGAGTTGTTATCTTTCTCTTGTCTTCGTGTTATCCTGTCTCTCTCTCCTTGCGCTTCATCTCTTCCTTCTTCTCACTTGACTTGTTCTTTGGGATATGAACACATTCAACGTTTCTTGCGAGGCATTTGTTTGAACATTACGCTTCACCTTTGTCTTGATGTTGCTCCTTCCCCGTGGCCTCTTCTTACTTGGGGCCTCATGGTCGACGGTCAGTTCGAGCCCACCTCTTAGCATAAATGCCATGAGTTTTGTTTACTTTGAAAAATCTTTAATTTTGTTCCAACAATGCATCAGGGTAAATGACTTGCCCTCATGTAGGGTCTTGAAGGTTTCCAAAGCTTGAAACTCCTATTTTAGAGATGAAACAATCTTTTCATATGTTGTATAGTAGGACTCGAATGGACGGGGAAGTGGAAGGAAGACATACTAAGTCCATGACCCATGTGCCACAAGTCGGGCAACACCATGTTCGCAAGAGCCAACGAACTTGCTACCCTCCCATTCGATGAACCATCCATCTCTTTTAAAGTGACACTTAATTGTGGTCACTCTCAAATTTATCGGGCTCGAATTGCCCGCACTCATGAAAGTATTCATGGCACCGATGAGTTTTATGAACCTCAAGGGACCTCAAGTTCAAGGTATGATGTAGTGTAGTAGCAAATTTCCCTCGTTGAAGAACCAGGGTTTATCAAACCAGTAAAGAACAAAGCTTATCAAAGTGTGAAGTGCATCTACATATAAAACACAAAGCTCTTTGTGCCCAACGTTGCTCAGTGCCAGTTCCTCTTTCATGCTACGTCGTAAATGTATTTATAATTTTTATGCTCCATGCATGTTTTATATCATTACTACAGGTTTATATTGTATTATTATATCCTTTTGAGTCATTTTTATGAACTAACATATTAACAAGTTATCTAGTGCCAGTTCTTGTTTTTTTTATTTTAGAAAATGTTGTTAAGAAAATATCTTCGAAATATTCCAAAAAGAATCTGACAAAAAGGTTTACGTCAGAACGAGGTCGAGCACCAAAGGGCACAAAGGGGGGCACACCCAGTAGTCCTGGCACAACCTCCTGGCGCATGGTGGGGGTACATTGTGTGACATCCCTATGTGCCAAAGGGTGGGGGCCTCACTGAAGGAGATATGCCCTAGAGGCAATTAATAAAGTGTATTCTTTATCATATCTCGTTTGTTCATAATAGGTTTTTGTGTCATGCTAGAACCGTATTAAGCGGAAACATTAATGCGGGTGTGATACGTAAACAACCAGGTCCCTAGTAGCCTCTACTAAGACTAGTTTCGTTGCGCGATTGATGATCGAGGTTTCCCGGTCATGGGGCATGGCGCCGGTCGGCAATGAGAGTCATATCGCTAGAGAGCGATGTGATGGACATACCCAGATTTGGAGAACGTAGTCGTTACGCCTTTGACCGTGAGATCAACTCTTATTGTTATTCCCGGAAGATACTTTGATTGCACCAAACGTCGTATCTTATTTAGTATGACAATAACGGTGATACTTTTGGGTATCGGAAAGGAGTAGTTGAGACGAGGGGTCAAGAGCGGGATTTGCCAGTCCGCATAGCAGGATAGATACTCTCGGGCCCACTCGGTGAGATCATGTCTAATGAGCTTGCAAGCATGTGACTAGGTCACGGAGACATGAGATCATGAACGAGTAGAAGATAGCGTCGTCGGCAACGAGGTCGGGATTAGGTATGGAGATATCTATGGAACGACGCTCGGAAGTGCTAAGTATCGCTATGGCAAAAGGTCTAAGACTTTACGTTCAGGTTTGATAGATGAAAGTCATTCGTTATATCTCAGGGATTAATTCATGGGGTCCAGGCCTACGAGTTAGTCGTTGATCATTGAGGAGTCTTGATCATACCTGATATTATATCGAACCGCTAGGGTAACACACTTAAGGGGTTTCGACAAGACAACCGGAAAGGAAGGAGATCACCGGGAGCGTCCCGGAAGGGGTCCGATGGAGATCGGGCAGCGCCGAAAGAGTTTTCGGAGCTAGGAAAAATTATATATATTATGTTTGATATTAATTAGTATTATTAATATGCAAATATGATTTTATATATTTATTTTCAAATTTATTTAGTCAGATTTCCCTAAATGGGCCTTCCGGACGCAAGAAGGCCCAAGAGGGGGGGAACCCCCTTGGGAATTCGGTGGGGGCATGGAGGCCGGCCTAGGTGGGCCAGATGGGGCCCACCAGGGGGGCGGCGCACTCCTTGGCCGAACCAGGCTGTGTGGGATAGTCTCACATTGCCTGGCTGGCAAGGTAGGCTCCCCCTGGGAGCCTATATAAGAAGGGGCACCCCCAGCCTTTTAATTCACCAATTAATTCCCGATTTCTCTCTCGATCTCGTGGTTCCCAAGTTGGAGCCGCGCCGAGCAGAGCAAGGGGATCTCCTCCACCATAGCCCGCTGCCGCGCTGCTGGTGTTCCGGTCCAAGTCTTCCGCTGCTCGTCCTGGACTGGAACTTCGGAGGCCGTCGTCTCCACCGTACGTGTGCGACTCCTTGCGAGGTGCTGCGTTAGCGGTACTCGGAGGCCTGCTTCCTCTACACGACCTTGAGGTCGGCTTCGTCGGTCTGCATCGACAACGTTTGTGCGGGAACGTAATCCCCGCTTTCGGTCTACAAGGGTACGTATTCCGATCTCTGTTCGTACTACTATATCTGCATAGAATAGATCTTGGCATGCTTTTAGGATATCGTCGGTAGGAAATTTTTTGTTTTCTGCACACGATCCCCTTCACTCACTCGCGCATCCTTTCGCCTATTTTTTCCGGACACAAAAAACCCTTTTATAGAGAAAATATTCTATAGAAGAAACCCGAGTCCATCGTCATCTCGAATCTTAGTTCGGGAGGGATTCAGAAACTCTTCCCGACACCCTGTCAGAGGAGAGATCATTGTTGGAGGCTTGTTTTTCGCCATGCCTTTCTATAGAGTGATGTGTGAGTAGTTCCATCTTAGACTAAGAGAATAATTAAACGTTCGGCTCGGAATTGTGTTAATAAGAGAAGGCATTTTTCTCTGAATCGTCTCTTAGCTAAGAAAATACCACCATCTCTCCTTCATTGTCTCCTCCAAGTAAATCTAACATGGCATCTAAAAAATGGCCGACCGCTGACATCATCCCATTATACACGTCGTCAAGAAAAATTATGTAGACGAAATCATCCATGCTAATTAAAGTAATTAATCGGTTTCTTATAATAATTATATAATTAATAACTTTCTAAAATTCATCAATACAAGCTGTTCACGGGAGCGATCCAGCCTACATAACAAGCAACGTCTGTCAAGTTATTTTGGTCCCATGAGTCCTGGTCTCGCCGGTGTTGCATGTAGGTCGTGATAGTCCCCCTGCTCGTGGGAATCCGCTCCCGAATTAGCGTTGATTAAATTAACCATTCATTTTGATAAATGATATCAATTAAATGGTGTACAAATTCCATAAATTGGATGGATTCTTTGGTGAAATAGCTAGAGAGTTTATTGTCATAATGAAAATCCATAAGTATTCCTTTATTCAGTATCAATATTTAAAGCAATACATTGATACAATCGAATCAATTTGGAACCAAATCAACAGCATTTAAAGCAATACATTGATAATTGCATCAAATTTGAACCAAATCAATATTCGTAATACTTGAACACGTATTTGTGACTCCCGGGCAACAGTGTGTCCTGGTAAAATTGTTTTTGAATTTTGAATTTTATTTTAAAAAAATCCAAGGAATTCTTACTATACATATGCATGTTTCCTATGTACGTGCCAAATTTTGGTAAAATAACAGAATTCTTACTATACATATGCATGTTTCCAACAGATATAAAATAACAGAATTCTGGTAAATGTAGATTGAATCTGTTATAAACTTCTCTTTTTGGTGTAGGCCAAAATATTGTGTTTTTTAGATACAAATATAACGTGTATATTTGTTTGTGTACCAAGTTTCAGAGTTTTCTAAAACCTAAAAGTATGTTTTCCAAAAATTTCACAAAATGGGCAAACTGATGCCCGGGAGCCAATCACTATTTTTTGTAATAACTATCCCATCACCTGATACTGCCATATATATATTCGACAGGCATACAGACCAGACGATATCGAAACCACCATCGAATTAGAGACAATGAATCCTTCAACCTCGTCTACCAGCCTGATGAGCGTGGTGGCTGTCCTCTTGCTGCTCTTGCCTGCGTCTTCGGTGTCAAACCAAACTATAATGGCTGCGTGCAAGACCGTCTGTGGCGGGAGTAGTTACGTCAGCGTCGAGTTCTGCATGGAGGCCCTCGCCTCCGCCGGCACCGGCGAGTCCGTCGACTACCAGATTTTCGCCGAGGCCGCCGTGGGCCTCCTCGCAGGCAAGGTCTCCAGCACCGTGTCCAAGATCGACAACCTGCTCCGGGGCAATGGAGGGGGCGCCAAGGACCACGCCGCCGTGGCTCGGTGCCTCCTGTCGTGCCGGTCACTGTACAATGGCATCATGGACGTTGGTCCTATATGCACCGCCGCGTTCAAGGCCGGAAAGTTTAGTGTGGCGACGGCTGTCCTAGAGAAGGCGGCGGCCGCTGCCAAGGAGTGTGAGGACGGATTCGGGAAGAACAACGCGTCCTCTTCGCCGTTGTCAGCGGAGGACGACGACGCGTTCAAGCTCGCAAAGCTCGGCGTGGGGATGATTAAAAATATTTGAGTACGTGTTAGTACCCTTCTTCACGGTTTGGCGTTTGATTTTATTTATAAAACGGAACTAGGGCATGTTTGGAATAAGTGGTTTGGTGTCTGTGTGTTGGTGAAACTTGGTGCCACTTGTAAGCATGTATAAGAGGACAACCGTTGTACTGAAAACCGATGCCTGAAACAATAACACGAAGTAAAAGACAATGAACTGTGCTAAAGTTATACATAGTTTTTTTACAAAGCGTAAAAAAATGCATACCACCCGCACTGGCTGTTAAATATCGGTTTGTATAGCGTATGTACGCTAACCGTACACGTTGTGTACTTGTACTTGTATGCCTGCCGTCTATATATATAACATGATCACGTGGAGGCTAGACCCCACGGAAACCCTAAACCTAGCGTATCAAACTTGGTATCAGAGCCTAGCCGCCGCCGCCGCCGAGATGTCGTCCTCTTCCTCGGCGATGCAGCTCGCTCCGCTCGGTCCTGTCGTCTCCGCCTCCTCCGTCGCTGCTGGCGGCGTGCCCATCCCCGCCCCTGCCGTTCGTCTCGACCGGAGCAACTTCATGCTCTGGCGTGCCCTCACCCTGCCCAACTTCTCCGGCGCAGGGCTTCATGGCTTCCTCGACGGCACGATGGCGGCGCCCGCAATGACCATCACCCAAGGAACGGGTGACGCGGCAAGAACCATCGCGAACCCCGCGTATGCGACATGGTGGACGCAAGATCAACGCGTCCTTGGACTCCTCCTCGGATCCGTCACACCCGAGATCTCCTGTCAACTCATCGGCAAGAACACGGCCGCCGCTGTGTGGGAGGCCATCCACGCCATGTTCGGAGCTCAAAGTCGCGCCAACGTGCGGCGCCTCCGGCGCCAGATCCAGGCGCTGAAGAAACTCGACTCCTCCGCCGCCGAGTACATGAACAAAGTCAGGGTCCTAGCGGACACCATGGCTGCCGCCGGCGAGCCCCTCTCCGATGATCTCGTCATCGACTACATGCTTACCGGGCTCGGTCCCGAGTTCAACCCCCTCGCTGCGACCATGATCAAGGATAACTCCGAGGTATCACTCTCGGATTTCTACTCGCATGTGCTCACCTTTGAGTCCATGATCCGTGCGCAGCAAGCGGAGGCACCCGCCGAGGACTGGTCTTCCTCGGCCAACGCCGCGTCGCGGCCTGGCTTCGTCTCCAACAACGGCCAGCCGCGTCCCTACACCGGCAATCCCGCCAGCCAAGGTGGTGGCGGAGGTCGTCCGTACGCCAATCCTCCCCAGCAGCAAGGTCAGGGAAACCATGGCGGCGGACAGTACGGCGGCGCTCCGCAGAACTATGGCGGAGGTCGCAACGGCGGCAATGGTCGCAACCGTCAGCGTCCCCGCTGCCAGCTGTGCGGCATCTGGGGGCATGTGGCCGGGGATTGCCGCAATCGGTATAACCCCGAGTTCAAGCCGAGCGCTCCACGCTCCGGCAACGCTGCCTCGACCTCGACCCCGACCGCCACCGCCGACAACCTCCCTCCGTGGCTCATGGACTCGGGGGCAACGGATCACCTCACCAGCCACCTCGAACGCCTTCAGGTTCATGATCGCTACGGTGGCAAGGATCAGGTGCACGTAGCAAATGGCGCAGGTTTGTCGATTTCACACATTGGTCACTCATCCTTAGCCGGTTCATCACTTCATCTGAAAAATATTCTTCATGTCCCTAACATTAGCAAAAATCTCATTTCCGTCTATCGTCTTGTTTCTGATAATGATGTATTCGTTGAGTTTCACCGTAAATTTTTCTGTGTCAAGGACAAAGCCACGAGGAAGGTTGTTCTTCACGGTAGAAGCCAGGGCAGACTTTACCCCATCCCCTTTCGTCGAGCGTCACCCCCACCACAGTCGTGCCATGCTCTCTCCGCCGCCAAGGTCTCCTCCACCCAATGGCATCAACGCCTCGGTCATCCAGCGAATAATGTAGTCCAAACTATTGTTAGGCAAAACAATCTCTCGTGTTCATCTTCAGATAGTCATATTTTAGTGTGTGATGCGTGTCAGCGTGGTAAGAGTCGTCAGTTGTCGTATTCCGCATCTTCTCGTGTATCCACCATGCCACTTGAATTAATTCATTCTGATGTTTGGGGACCTGCGGTCTCCTCTTCTGGTGGTTTTAAATATTATGTGAGTTCATTGACGACTACTCTCGTTTTTGTTGGATTTATCTTCTCAAACATAAGTCTGATGTCGAGCAGGTCTTTTATGCATTCCAGGCTCATGTTGAACGCCTTTTGAGCTCTAAGATCAAGGCAGTTCAGTCCGATTGGGGTGGTGAATATCACAAACTCCATCGCTATTTTCAGCGCACGGGCATCTCTCACCGTGTGTCTTGCCCTCATACGTCCCAACAAAATGGTGTTGCGGAACGTAAGCATCGTCACCTAGTCGAAACAGGTCTTGCACTTCTCGCGCATGCCTCTCCTCCATTACGTTTTTGGGATGAGGCTTTCCTCACGGCTTGCTATCTCATAAATCGCATGCCCACCCCCGTCATTAACCAAGATACACCCATCCATCGCCTCCTTAGTATCCCTCCTAATTACACTTTCCTTCGCACTTCTGGTTGCGCTTGATGGCCCAGTCTTCGGAAGTATAATACGCACAAACTAGCATTCCGATCTAAGATGTGTGTTTTCCTAGGATATAGTCCTATGCACAAGGGATATAAGTGTCTAGATAGGTCCACGGGGCGCATCTATATTTCTCGCGATATTGTTTTCGACGAGTCCATTTTTCCTTTCTCCACTCCCGGTGTCACGGTTGATGTCTCCACCCTCGAGCACGCCATCTCTTATCCTGTTTCCGAACCGGCTACGAGTGCTCACGTGCGGAATTACGACTTGTCCTACTTGTCTACTGACCCGTCCAATGCAGGTTCTGAGGTTTTGTAGGATGAGCTGCCGCATCCGTCGGCCACCTCCGCGTCAGACGAGCCGGCGATCGACGTGCATGTGCATGGCGCCACTCACGAGGCGCCCTCGCCCCCCAGACCGCCCTCTCCACACGCGCATGGGCCGGCCTCTCCACATGCGCATGGGCCGGCAAGCTCCTCCCCGTCGCCCGCGCGTGCCACTTCCGCTGCCCCGCCTAGTGCACCTGGGCCGGATGACTCGGTGCAGTCCGCGTCGCCATCCACCAGTTCATCACTGGTCGCGACGCCCTCGACTGCACCCGCCTCGCCTCCTGGTCACACGATGACCACGCGACTCCGTGATGGCACCCGTCGTGAGCGTGTTGTCACGGATGGCACCGTCTGCTACGACCCTCGGCGTCGTGCTTTCTTCGCCGCTCCCGTCTCTCATCGCGAGGCTCTTCGTGAGTCTGCCTGGAGGGACGCCATGTCTGACGAGTTTGCTGCTCTCTGTCAGACCAACAGATGGACACTTGTGCCGCGCCCTCCTGGCGTCAATTTGGTCAGTTGCAAGTGGATTTTCAAGACAAAGCATCGCCCAGACGGCTCCGTTGATAAGCACAAGGCTCGGCTCGTTGCTCGTGGATTCACCCAGCAACATGGCATAGATTATGGTGACACTTTCAGCCCTGTCGTGAAGCCAGCCACCGTTCGTCTAGTCCTTTCCTTGGCTGTCTCTCGTGGATGGATACTTCGTCAAGTTGATGTAAGCAACGCCTTCCTTCATGGTTTTCTCACCAAGGAGGTATATATGCAGCAACCGCCAGGTTTTGTGGATTCCCAGCATCCCACTCACGTCTGCAAGTTGCAACGTGCCCTCTATGGCCTCAAGCAGTCTCCTAGGGCCTGGTATGCTCGCATGAGTGCTCGGTTACTTGAGCTCGGTTTCACCTCCTCCAAGGCCGACACTTCTCTGTTCATTTTCTCTCATGGAGGCGTTCAGATTTATATGCTGGTATACGTCGATGATATTGTCATTACTGGCTCCACCCCTGCTGCAGTTAATCGCCTGGTGCATTCTCTCTTGGCTAGTTTCCCTATCAAGGATCTTGGCCCACTGGATTACTTTCTTGGTTTAGAAGCGTCTTCCAATTCCGGGGGCCTAAGTGTGACACAGCGAAAGTATGCTCTTGATCTTCTTCACCATGTCAGCATGGAGAATTGTCATCCTACATCTACTCCCCTTGATACTTCCGAGAAGCTAGCTCGTACTGGTGGCAGACCACTCGGTGTTGATGATGCTTTCCGATACCGCAGTGTGGTTGGTGGTCTCCAGTATTTAACTCTCACTAGGCCGGATATTTCCTTTGCTGTCAATAAGGTGTGTCAATTCCTCTCCCAACCGACGACGATACATTGGGAAGCCGTGAAGCGCATATTTGAAAGGATCGGTATGACACCTAGAGGGGGGGGGTGAATAGGTGCTAATTCAAATTTTAGGTCTTTTTCAATTTAGGCTTGACACAAAAGGTAAATTCACTAGATATGCAACTAAGGTGAATTTCCTATATGACAAGCTAGCAACTAAGCAAGATATAATAAGGCAATAAATAAGGATAGAAGTAACCGAAGTGAAGACACGAGACGACAAGGATGTATTCCCGAGTTCCTCCCTTGAATGGGAGTACGTCTCGTTGGAGAGGTGTGAACCAACACAATGGTTCAACGGCCACAAAGGCCTCACCCTAATCTCCGGTGAACCGCACCACAAAGGTTTGGTCCACTTTCCACTATCGGAATCCTTCGAGGCGGAATCCGGAGCCTTTACAACAACGATTCGGGGCACGACCCACAAAGGGCTTGGGGGCTCCCGAACAGCTACAATCTGTCACAAAGACAATAGGTAAGTACAACAATGGGCTAGGTTTCCTAGTGGAAGTCCTAGCAAGTGTTCCCTCAAATGAATGAGGGGGAAATGAAGAACGGCTCGGTGAAGATGTAGATCGGGGCCTTCTCCTTCAATCCTCCAAAGATCAACGAGTTTGGATGGGGGGATTGGGAGATCTTGAGTTTCTTGGCTTGCAACAATGGAGCTCCTCCTTTTCTAGGTCAAGCACTTTTCTGGAAGAAGGAGGAGGGGTATTTATACCCCTCCAAAGATGTAACCGTTGCAGCCAAACCCAGGCCGGAAACTCCGGCCCTAGTGGCCGGAAACTCCGGCCAGGGCGGAAACTCCGGCCTAGGGAGGCCGGAAACTCCGGGGGGCACCAGGGGCTGAACACCAGATCTTCAATCTGAATTGGACATCTTCGAGATACACGAGGCCGGAAACTTTGGCCTGGGGCGGAAACTCCGGTCCATGGGACCGGAAACTCCGCCCCTCACCAGGGGCTGAGCACAACTTCGGCAACCGAGCAACGGAGAAGATTCCGGTCCTCATGGACCGGAAACTTCAGACAGGGCCGGAAACTCCGGCCCCCTGGACCGGAAACTCCGGCCCCCACTAGGGGCTGAGCACACTTTCAGTGCTGTCTCTTTTTCTCCTCTTTTGGTGCTGATGCATCTGAAGAGTTCCTAGATTATCCTGCATTACTTAACACCAACTTAATACATCCACATGTTGTTAACTAGCACACAAAACACAGAGATCATAGAAATGTTCTTTCAATATTGCGCTACGTCAAGGGCACCATCAGCACCGGGCTGTTGTTTCGGGCCCAAGAAGATCACTCGGTGTCTTCATCCATGTCGTCATCTCCTTCGTTGTCGTAGTCCTCATCGGAGAGGTTCATGGGAGCCTTGCCGTGGTTGTGAGACGAGGTAGGAAAGGAGGTCACATCCGAAAAATCAGCCCAAGGAAAGACATCATGATTCCATTGCTCAAGAGGGACCGTGTCAGACGAAGATGAGGAAATGATGGGAATGCCAGCTTCATCTTCTTCCGGAGGAGGAGTAACATTTTCATTGTTCATTTTGTGCATCTCCTTGATCATCAAATTTTGGTTGCTCAAAATGTGTTTCTCTCTCACATATGACCCATGATTCTCCTTGTGAATGGCAACATCCATGCATAGCAGTTTCCTCTTCCACCAAGAGAGCTTGCGAAATTCTGTGTTTACCTTGTCCTTCCCTTGAAGACTAGTGGGGGGATCGGCATTCTTACTTCTCCTCTTGGGTAAGGGAACGTCCTCTTCATCACTAGTTTGTGGAGGAGGTGCATGAGAGGATGAAGCTTGCTTTGTGTGCTTGGAGAGAATATGGAGAGTACCCTTGGCATGCTTGATGAAGGTAGAGCGATCAAGTGTGGGCACTTTGGAGAGAATGAGCTTCATCACATAGGGAGCATAGAGTGGATTCTTGTGCTCGAAAATGGCCCAATGCATCTCGCACTTAATGAAATCCATGACATCCACCTCTTGGCCACGGCACTCCGGACCGGCTTGAAGGACCCTGTAAGCATGGTAGAGTAGGTTGACAAGGCCTCCTCGAATAGCATCCACATTCCCGGCTTGAGGGGCAAGGTTGAGCCGAACCATGCGGAGGAAGATGTTGAAGGTGGGAAGGAGGTCTTGATTAGAGCCCACAGAAGAAGCAACGGAGTAAAGAGGACGCAAACGGCTCTTGTTATATGCAGTCCCTTCCACATGCATCCTCAGCCCAACTGGAGTAGTGGCCCCCTTGAATTCATAGCCCAGAGCTGTCGCAAACTCCACAAAGTTGGAGGTGCACCTGATAGGTCCAGTCATCCACGTCATAGTGACATCCTCATCGTTGTCAAACACCACCGTGGCAAAGAACTGCTGCACAAGCTGAATATCATAATCCTGCTGAGTGAAAGAGATGAGCTTTTCCAGACCAAGCTTCCTAGCAATCCAAACAGCCTCCCGAAAGTATGCTTTCTTGTTCAGCGCCTCAAGATCCAGAATCTTCTGTTCACAGACTACGTGCTTCTCAATCCGAGCATAAATCTCCTGCATAATCAGCTGCTGCTCCCTCCTTGGGAAATTGGGGTTGGTGGTGTTGGGAGGCAAGTCATAGAACTGTTGTGACCTCATACGACGGAACTCAGGCTTTCCCATACCCAGAACAGTGGACAAAGAGTCAAAATGGGCTTGCTCGGCCTCTTCTTCATTATCAAAACCACCAAGTTCAGCTTGTCTAGTGGCTTCCTCATCAATAGTGCTCTGTTGTCTCATGCGGCCACTGCTGCTATCAAAAATAAGATTGTTCCTTGTTTGAGCTCTTTGTTTACTTGAAGCAAGGAGTGGATTCCGAGTGACCACCTTTTTCCTATGACCTCTGAAAAGAGAGTACAAGGATAGCATGGAGATAAGTTTGCATGTCCAAGAAAGCCAAAAGAAGAAAATTAAAAGTGTCAGAATTTCTCCCAGATATGAGCTAGGCCGGAGTTTCCGGCCACAGGGGCGGATATTCCGGTCCACACCGGAGATTCCGGTGCAGGAGGGGCCGGAGTTTCCGCCCTGTGGCAGGAAAACTTCAATCTAGGTCAAATCTAAGGAAAAAATGAGCACAACTAATTTTCTAGGGATTGAAATGCCAACACTAGGGTTCTACACCATGCAGCACAGGCAAAACTTCTCTCAAAACAAGATCTAGAGTGAAAACCTAGAGAGAGAGAGAAGAAAGCCTTTACCCGACATGGTGGAGGTCAAATGCGAGGGAGAAGGATCCCTAGCACTTGTACGGAGGAGGGGCCGGTGGCACGGCGGATTCCGGTGGCGGGGAGCGGCCGGAGTGGTCCTTGGAGGCGGCGACGGCGGCTGGGGAAGGAGTGGGGGTCGGGGGTGTGCGGGGAGTTGTGGAACAACTCCTCACCCCGATCCCCTTTGAAGACCCCAGCGAAACTGCCCAGACCGGAGTTTCCGTCCCTAGACACCGGAGTCTCCGGCCCTGGCCAGAGATTCCGGTTCTAGGGGCGGAAACTTCAGTCAGACCGGAATCTCCGGCCTGGAAGGCCGGAGTTTCCGGCCCCACCGACTCCAAATCCCAGGTTTTAAAGTGTTTTGGACATGCAAAGGCAAGAGGAGCAGTTTTTAAGATGAGGTAGGCCTGGGATAAGACAAATGGTCACTGGAGATGGTACCATGCACTCAAGTTTGGTAAGAAACAACAAAAGCGACATTAAGAAGCAACACTTGAGTGCATTTTCCATAAGAGCAAGAATGAAACAAGGAAAAACAAGATAACACCACAAGAGTATCAATTCTTCACAACGAAGAAGTTGGTGGCCAAGGCCACCATGTATGAGATTATGTGGTGTGATACCGCGAAGATATATCTTGGGTTCACCGCCATTACTCAACATTTAAGCTCGCAATTCATAAGAATGAACAAAGGAGACGAAAACAATTCTTACTATTGGCATAATGGGGGGAGGGAAAGTCCAATAGATTAGGACCGCACTCCCCCTATGTCCATGCCTACACCTAGACCAAAATAGAAAGTTGAGATAGAGGTGTGCATGCAAGGTAGTCAACCAATGCTCCTAGAATCCACGATATTTAGCTCATGCCTCAAAAAGGTGAACCGTGCTTCGTCAAGTGGCTTGGTGAACATATCGGCAAGTTGAATCTTCGTTGGAATATAACCAAGCTCAATATCACCCCGGTTGTTGTGATCTCGAATAAAATGATAGCGAATCTCAATATGTTTCGTTCTTGAGTGCTCCACGGGGTTGTGACCAATCTTGATAGCACTTTCATTGTCACATAAAAGAGGCACTTTGTCACAAAGGACACCGTATTCCTTTAAAGTTTGCCTCATCCAAAGTAATTGAGTGCAAGCACTAGCGGCCGCCACATACTCAGCTTCGGTGGTAGATAAGGATATGCAATTTTGCTTCTTGGAGGACCAACTCACCAAAGATTTCCCAAGGAATTGACATGCACCGGAAGTAGACTTCCTATCATCCTTGCAACCGGCCCAATCCGAATCCGTGTAACCGGCAAGAGAGAAGTTGGACCCCCTAGGATACCACAAACCAAACCTTGGGGTATAAACCAAATATCGGAAGATTCGATTCACCGCTATCAAGTGACTTTCTTTAGGATCCGCTTGATACCTTGCACACACTCCTACACTCAACACAATATCGGGTCTAGATGCACAAAGATAAAGCAAAGAACCAATCATAGAGCGATAGAGTTTTTGATCGACATCTTTACCCTTTGGACTAAGTTCAAGATGGCATTTGGTGTCCATAGGAAACCTCTTCTCTTTTGCATCTTGCATCTTGAACCTCTTGAGCATGTCTTGGATGTATTTGGCTTGAGAGATGAAAGTCCCTCCACTTAATTTCTTGATTTCAAAACCAAGAAAGAATTTCAACTCTCCCATCATGGACATCTCGAACCTATCCGTCATAAGCTTTGAAAATTCATCATTGAAAGCTTTGTTAGATGAGCCAAAGATAATATCATCAACATTAAGTTGACATATGAAGAGCTCCCCTTTTACCCTCTTTGTGAAGAGAGTGGGATCGATTTGCCCCACTTCAAAGCCACGATCTAGCAATAGCTCTCTTAGGTGCTCATACCAAGCTCGAGGTGCTTGTTTGAGACCATAGAGGGCCTTATCAAGCTTATATACATGGTTTGGGAAGTGTGGGTCCTCAAATCCCGGAGGTTGCTTTACATATACCAACTCCTTTAAGGGACCATTAAGAAATGCACTCTTCACATCCATTTGTTGCAACTTAAAATTAAAATGAGATGCATAGGCAAGTAGGATACGGATGGACTCAAGACGAGCCACGGGAGCATAGGTCTCTCCAAAATCAATGCCTTCAACTTGAGAGTACCCTTGAGCTACCAATCTCGCCTTGTTCCTTACAACCAATCCATGCTCATCTTGCTTGTTCTTGAATATCCACTTGGTGCCAATAACATTGCGGCAATCCTTTGGCTTTTCTACTAGATTCCATACTTTGTTGCGCTTGAAGTTGTTGAGTTCTTCATGCATGGCTTCCAACCAATCCGGATCTTCAAGTGCTTCAAACACCTTCTTTGGTTCAATCATAGAGATATGAGCTTGATGTTCACTAAAGCTTGCCAATTGACTTCTTGTGGAAACCTTGCGAGAAACATCACCAATGATGGCTTCAAGCTTGTGACACTTGATTTGCAAGTTTCTCTTGACTCTTTCTTGACGACGGGTTTCGATATCCCCATTGTCGCGTGGGATTTCGGCTTGATCACCTAGATCATTTGAGTCCCCGTCTTGACGGTCTTGATGAGCATTTCCATTTTGTTGCACATTTTCAATGATGGGAGAAGATGGATGCTCTTGCTCTTGATCTTGACTAGGGTTGAGAATAGGAGTTCTTGAATCTTGTGAGACCTCTTGGTCAACTTGAGGAGGAACTTGATCTTGTTCTTGGATAGGTGTCTCATTTGCTTCCATAGAGGGTGCCACTTCAACTTGTGATGATGGAATCTCCACTTGAGTGGAGCTTGTACTTCCTTGAGGAGGCTCATGATGAATCTCGATGGGGCGATGAAATCCAACACCCATCCTTTGTATTGCATCTTGAGGTTCCTCGTTATCTACATCACAAACATGAAATTGCGCCACTTGGGAGCCGTCATTCTCATCAAACCTCACACTACAAGGTTCTACAACTCTCCCTAAGGATTTGTCATAGACTCTATAAGTGTGAGAGTTTGCACCATACCCAACAAGAACACCTTCTAAGGCTTTAACTTCAAACTTAGAAAGATGTACACCTTTGATTTTGTAGAAACACTTACAACCGAAGACTCGATAGTAGGAGATGTTGGGCTTGTTGCCGGTAAGCATTTCATATGGAGTTTCCTTCTTCCCTTTGCGAAAGAATAACCGGTTGGAGGAGTGACACGCCGTGGAGATAGCTTCGGCCCACAAGAAGAGTGGAGACTTAAACTCCGCCAACATGGACCTAGCCATATCCATAAGAGTCCGGTTCTTCCTCTCGGCTACACCGTTTTGTTGAGGAGTATATGCGGCGGAGTATTGATGTCGAATTCCCTCGTCGCTAAGAAACTCATTTAGGGTGTAGTTCTTGAACTCGGAGCCATTGTCACTTCTAATGGCCAATATGGGAAGATTGTGTTGACGTTGAACTTCATTGGAGAAATCGATGATGGTTTGTTGAGTTTCATCCTTCGTCTTGAAGAAGAAAACCCAAGTGAATCTTGAATAGTCATCGACAATCACCAAACAATATTTCTTCCCACCAAGGCTAGGTTGAGGTACGGCACCAAAAAGATCAACATGAAGAAGTTCCAATACCCTTGATGATGAGATGATGGTCTTGCTTGGGTGGGGAGAATCATGCATCTTTCCTTCAACACAAGCCCTACAAAGACGATCTCTAGAAAAAGAAACATTCTCATTTAGTCCAAGAATGTGGCCACCCTTGTGAAGACTTTGCAAAGTTCTCATATTGACATGGGACAAGCGGCGATGCCACAACCACCCCACATCGGCCTTTCCGAATAGGCATATTGCTTGAGTGTTGGTTGACCCCGAAAAGTCTACCACAAACAACTCATTTTCAACATGCCCAACGAACATGACCTTTAGAGTCTTGCTCCTCAAGAGTACCACCATATCAAGAGTAAAATAGACATCAAAGTTCATCTTATTAAGAGCACGAACGGACATAAGATTGTAACCTAGAGACTCAACAAGCATGACATTTACAAGGGTGATATCCCTTGCAACTACCACCTTGCCAAGACTCTTTACCTCGGCTTTGGACTTGTCACCATAAGAGACGGTTGAGTGATTTAAATTTGGTCTCAACTCCGTCATGATCTCCTTGCTTCCGGTCATATGACTAGTGCATCCACTATCAATCACCCATTTAGATCCACCGGAAGCATAGTCCTACAAGAAATCATTTCTTGCATTTAGGTACCCATTTTTCAATGGGTCCCTTTCGGTTAGCAACAAGGGTCTTAGGAACCCAAATAGAATAGTCAATGTAACCATCATAAGGACCAACATATTTTGCATAAACATCACCATAATAATCAACATAAAGAATGTAGTTGGGATTGTTATGCCCCGCAAAGTCACTACGAGTGGTCTTGCCCCTAGTGGCATTACCACTCGCAATGTTAGTCTTAGCTTGTGCGGGCTTGGTCTTGTTCTCCTTGGTGTTGCTCACCTTCTTCTTTGCCTCGGCCACATACCCAAGACCTTCCTTTCCTTTGTGTGGTTTTAGCTCAAACAAATAAGCAAAACCCTTATCGTTACCTTTAGGAATAGAGGTCTTAGCATGATCCACCTTTAACTTAGCATTTTCTTCAATGACATTTTCATGAACACGAGGAAGAATGGTTATGCTAGTTGAGCAAGTTTTAGAGAGTTGAGTTAGGAGTTGCTCATGAGACTTAACAAGGATGGAGTGGGTCGTTTTCAAGACCTTGTGAGCTTTATCAAGCTTCTCCATATCCTCAAGAAGTATAGTATTTGCAACCCCAAGTTCAACTTTCTCCTTTTTAATCACTTTATATTTGGCAAAAACATGATCTCTATCCTTAATGATTTTACTAATGATTTCATCATTTTTAGCATCAAGAGATTCAAGTCTTTTCTCTAGAGTGGTTCTATATTCACTTTCTTCATCAAGAGAGCTATTTAAGGATGCTACGGAAGCATTCAAGGAAGCAATGGTGAGAGAATCCTCTCTCTCAATCTTACTCTTTTCTTGAAGAAGTTCTTCGGCCGCACATAGTTGTCTCATGAGAGACTCAACATGTTCCTTGGCCTCACCTTGCAAGTTAGTCACAAAAGTATCGAAGGCAACTAGTTCCTTCTTAATCTCAAGACTAGATTGATCATGCATAGTCTTAGGAGAAGGGGATGATACCTCGGTGACATGAGCCATGAGGCAACGAGCGGTGTTGATGGAGAGGTTCTCATTGGGGGATTCAAAGAGAGATGATGATGAAGTGGAGACAATAGCCAATGCGGCTACCTCTTTGTTAGGTGCATCTTCATCTTCGGAATCACTTATGGCATATTCCTCTTGTGCCACCAACACAATTCTCGGTGCCTTCTTGAAGAAGGGCTTTCTTGGTCTTGCGGGCTTCTTTTGAATCAACTTGGAGTGATCCTTTGGGATGAGCTTCCCATCATTTTGCTCACGGTTCTCATAAGGGCACTCTCTTATGTAGTGGTTCTTGTCATGACAATTGTAGCATGTCTTTGTCCTTGAGGCAAGCTCTTTCTTGCCACTTGTGTTGTTATCTCGATCAACACGAGCTTTAGCACTAGCCGGGTCATTCCAAAACACTCTTGTGGCAAGTGCAATGTGACCATTGAGGGCTTGCTCAAGATCATGTGGAGCAATGTTGCCAGGACAAGCTTCAACTTCATCATTTGTATCTAGGCAAGTCACCTTGGCCTTCAAGGCAAGAGAGGGACCTTGTCTCATTCCCATGGCCCTAGCACGGTTATCTTCGGCATTCTTGGTGGCAACCTTGGAGGCTTGAACTTCTTGCATAACTTCATGGGAAGACAATTGAAGGTAGTTGTATCTTCCTTGAATAGACTTCAACTCCATTGGCTCCGAGGGCAAGAGAGCATTCTCATACTTCCTCTTGACCCAAGCATCATCAACATATGTTGCTCCCACATCATAAAAGGCTTTGGCAAGAGTCTTGAGTCTACCATACATCTCTTCATGGGTCTCGTTGTCAAGCATGTAGAAACCTTCGGCGGCATTGCTCAAGGATTCATATCTATTTCTCTTCATGCTTTCATTTCCAAGGAAGGCACGCTCAAGACAATCCCAAGCTTCTTTGGCGGTGGTGGCATGTAGAACATGATGCTTGTCGGTGTCGCTCAAGGAGAGTTCAATCATATGGAGAGCGGAAGCGTTTAGTTGCTTTTCGGCGAACTCTCTCTTGGTCATGTTGCTTGGATCCTCCACAATGTATCCTTCTTCAATAATCCTCCAAAGCTCGATGGAGGCACTGTTGACATGAGATTTCATTGAGCGTTGCCAACTAGCAAAAGCTAATGCATTAAGCTTAGGTGGGGGACCTAAAGGGTTTATGCGGGTAGTGATAATTGGATCGGGAGAGTACCATCCCCGAACGGCATGATACTCTTCCTTTTCCTCATGCGAGTTGGGAGATGACTTAGGCTTATCATTTGCTTTCACCTCCTTCTCTTTTTGCTCTTTATCCTCCTTGGGTCCACCCTCATCGGAGTTAGAAGCTTTTTCAAGCGGGATGAAATCCGAGGGCTTGTTGTTAATGAGTTTATTGAGCAAGTCACGAAACTCATTAAACCTAGCATCCATGGAAGATGTCAAAGTTGTTTCCAAAGCTTTGATATCGGCCATGGATGCCGTGGTGGCTTGGTCCTTTTTAAGGGACTCATTAGCCTCAGCAAGCCTTGCGGTCTCATCCTCACTTTGTGTCATACTTCTCTTAGGCGGTTAAACCCAAAAAGAGAGCCTTAGCTCTGATACCAATTGAAAGGATCGGTATGACACCTAGAGGGGGGGTGAATAGGTGCTAATTCAAATTTTAGGTCTTTTTCAATTTAGGCTTGACACAAAAGGTAAATTCACTAGATATGCAACTAAGGTGAATTTCCTATATGACAAGCTAGCAACTAAGCAAGATATAATAAGGCAATAAATAAGGATAGAAGTAACCGAAGTGAAGACACGAGACGACAAGGATGTATTCCCGAGTTCCTCCCTTGAATGGGAGTACGTCTCGTTGGAGAGGTGTGAACCAACACAATGGTTCAACGGCCACAAAGGCCTCACCCTAATCTCCGGTGAACCGCACCACAAAGGTTTGGTCCACTTTCCACTATCGGAATCCTTCGAGGCGGAATCCGGAGCCTTTACAACAACGATTCGGGGCACGACCCACAAAGGGCTTGGGGGCTCCCGAACAGCTACAATCTGTCACAAAGACAATAGGTAAGTACAACAATGGGCTAGGTTTCCTAGTGGAAGTCCTAGCAAGTGTTCCCTCAAATGAATGAGGGGGAAATGAAGAACGGCTCGGTGAAGATGTAGATCGGGGCCTTCTCCTTCAATCCTCCAAAGATCAACGAGTTTGGATGGGGGGATTGGGAGATCTTGAGTTTCTTGGCTTGCAACAATGGAGCTCCTCCTTTTCTAGGTCAAGCACTTTTCTGGAAGAAGGAGGAGGGGTATTTATACCCCTCCAAAGATGTAACCGTTGCAGCCAAACCCAGGCCGGAAACTCCGGCCCTAGTGGCCGGAAACTCCGGCCAGGGCGGAAACTCCGGCCTAGGGAGGCCGGAAACTCCGGGGGGCACCAGGGGCTGAACACCAGATCTTCAATCTGAATTGGACATCTTCGAGATACACGAGGCCGGAAACTTTGGCCTGGGGCGGAAACTCCGGTCCATGGGACCGGAAACTCCGCCCCTCACCAGGGGCTGAGCACAACTTCGGCAACTGAGCAACGGAGAAGATTCCGGTCCTCATGGACCGGAAACTTCAGACAGGGCCGGAAACTCCGGCCCCCTGGACCGGAAACTCCGGCCCCCACCAGGGGCTGAGCACACTTTCAGTGCTGTCTCTTTTTCTCCTCTTTTGGTGCTGATGCATCTGAAGAGTTCCTAGATTATCCTGCATTACTTAACACCAACTTAATACATCCACATGTTGTTAACTAGCACACAAAACACAGAGATCATAGAAATGTTCTTTCAATATTGCGCTACGTCAAGGGCACCATCAGCACCGGGCTGTTGTTTCGGCGGTCCTCCGCCACCGGTATCAGTATTTTCACGGATGCAGATTGGGCAGGGTGTGTTGACGATAGACGCTCCACTGGAGGCTTTGCCATCTTTGTAGGCCCGAACTTGATTTCCTGGAGTTCAAAGAAGCAGCCTACTGTCTAGAGGTCCTGTACCGAGGCAGAGTATAAAGCATTGGCAAATGGGGCTGCTGAAGCCATGTGGGTCGAGACAGTGCTCAAGGAACTCGGCGTCACACAGCAGCGCACACCAATCTTGTGGTGTGATAATCTGGGAGCTACGTACCTGACTGCAAACCCAGTGTTTCATGCTCGGACCAAGCATATTGAGATTGATTTCCATTTTGTGCGTGAGCGAGTAGCCGCTGGAGATCTTCAAGTTAGGTTCATTTCCTCCAGTGATCAGTTGGCTGATGTGTTCACAAAACCAGCCACGAGGCAGATGTTAGACCGATTTAGAACCAATCTAAATTTAGTCTCTAGAAGTTTAGATTGAGGGGGAGTGTTAAATATCGGTTTGTATAGCGTATGTACGCTAACCGTACACGTTGTGTACTTGTACTTGTATGCCTGCTGTCTATATATATAACATGATCACGTGGAGTCTAGACCCCACGGAAACCCTAAACCTAGCGTATCAAACTCTGGCCACTCCAGCTATACATGACAGAAAAAGAAACCCGGTACCGAACAACATCTTTATGAAAAGTTTTGAAGAACTCTATTGAAATAAACAAACAACAACAGATTCAAGCACACTATCTTACAACAGCTAGAGGCAGACTCATCACTCATATCTCACCTTGACTCTCAGCTGACTGGAACCGTTGAGCTTGCGCCTAGCATTCTGTTCCTTTAGCTCCTTCAATCCATGCTCTATTCCTTGGTTGTCTTTCGCGCCATTGAACTGCACCTCCTTAAGATTCGTCAAGTGCTCGATTCCAACGAGTCTCTCATAATAACCATAGAAAAATGAAAGCACAATGATCTCGACATTTTGCATGGATCCTTGCTCAAACTGGTAAACTCCAGGAACACCACGATTATTGGTAATTCTCAGTTCAGTAAGTACCGGGAATTTATGGGTAGAACGTGCAACTATCATCGCGTCAGCGCAGAAGTTTGACTCAAGGGTCAGGAACTTCAGGTTGGGCAACTTAGATAGCACGTTGAATAGGGTGTCACCATGAAGGTATGCCCAAGCTATGACAATGTCAACAAGATTAGTCAGTTTCCCAACCCAATTAGTCAACGTAGGTGCAACCTGAACACCTGTAGATCCTTCAAGGGTCCCAGACAACCTAAGGTATCTGAGAAGCCTTGGTGGAGTTGACTTGAGGTTCTGCAGAAAATTTTTACCCGACTCCATATTACTTGCAATTTCAATGTTAAGGTATCGGAGGGAGAATAACCTGCTCAGTGACTCATCAAGCTTGTCCTGGTCAACTTGAGGAATGTCAGCTTCAACATAGATATCTAACTCTTGCAATTGTTCTAGATCACCGATCTCCTCAATAACATCACTGTTGGATCCGACCATCATATGATTCAACTTCCGTAGTGCCTTCATTCTTTTTAGGCCCTTGGGTGGTTTCCAATAAAATGCATAATCTTTTTTCCTGTCGGAGCACAGTAGGCTCTCAAGTTTCTCTAGCTCTGTCACTGCTTTTGGTATAAATTCAAGGCGTCGGGAGCGTACATCAAGTGTCTGCAAATGCTCTAGCTGACCAATTTTGGAAGGTAGCCGAGTGATATTTGTTCCTTTCAAGTTCAAGAACCTTAGAAGGTACATTCTACAAATATAACCCATATGCTTATCCCCTAGGCCCATGCAGTCTTCCAGATCAAGTACCCTCAACAGGGTAAACTCACCTAGCTGATTAAGCAACTTGTAACCATCAAGCTCAAACAAACTGAGTGATCGGACATGTTGTACATTCATCCCCTTGATGTCATTTCTCCTACCATGCCCCGCTGCCTTTTTCTGGGATGAAGACTCCTTGGTTGCCTCTACTCTACCATGGATCGAGAGGCGGCGAACCCTATCATACGACATCCCTTCGTACGCCTCACCTATTAGGCTTACAAAGTTAGCCTCAAGGGATTTGGACACCATGACCTCTAGCATCATGTCGTGCACACGACACATCTCCTCCCTCCCATCAAACCAGGTCACTCTATCTGCAGCCGGATCAATCATGCTTCTACTCACCAGTTCATTGAAGTAGCCTTCTGCAACCTCCATTAGGGTCAGCCCCCGCTTCTCAGCAACCAATCCTTCGGCAATCCATCTCCTCAACAGCCTATCCTTGGCAATCAAAAAGTCCTCCGGGAATATACTAAGATACATCATGCAACTCTTGAGGTGATGAGGTAGGTGGTCGTAGCTAAGTGCGATTATCTGCCTCATCCCCTCAAGGGTAGGGTGGTTATCGATCTGAGAACCAAGTGATTTCAGAACTGTTTCCCACATATGTTTGCTTTCAGGAGATCTGTAGCTTGCCAAAAGGCTGCCAATGCTTACAATTGCCAATGGCAGCCCACCACATTTTTTAAGAACCTTTTTCATAGACTCTTCCAAATCCTTGGGGCAAGAGGCATTCGTGGAGCCAAAAGCTCTGCTAAGGAACAACTTCTTGGAGTCATCTTCACTGAGGGGTTTGATATGATGAATGTAATCGTCAATAGCAGAACTGCATGCTTTGGCCACAGTATCTATCCGAGTAGTCACAATGATTCTACTATGGAGGTTGTTCTCTGGTAACATGGATCGGATTGCATTCCAAGCAGCTTCAGTCCAAACATCATCGATCACAATGAGGTACCTAGATTTATGAAAGAAACATATATGTATATTAAAAACTATACATATTTTTTTGCGGATAAAAGCTATACATAATGGTACATGAAGAACGGTGATTTCTCAAAGACGTGTAATGCTTTCAAAAACTTCAAATATTTTTGAACTTTTGGGAACCACTTCAAATATCTTATGTAACGCCCCGGGATTTATCCCCTTTTAGATTTATGAGTTTTCTTTTTCATCGACATGGCATCGCATCGCATCGCATTAATTTAATTTGTTGCATTTAAATTAAATTCCCCGCAATTAAATTCAAATGCATTTTCAAATTAATTAAAAATGTGTTATTTTCAAATCTTTTAAAAATGTTAAAACCTAGTTTATTACTTTGTCTATCCAAAACTAAAAATATTTTGTATAGGTTTTGTATTCAAATTCCTTTTCTATTTTGTTTTAAAAATATAAAACTGAAAAGAATAAAAAAAAAGGGGAGAGAAATAAAGCCCAAGCCCATCTAACCCCAAACCCTAGGTTTTGTCTCCTGAAATCTTTTCCCACCCCCTGGCATTTTGCAGCCGCCCCCCTCCACTCTTTTCTTTTTCCTTTTCCACTTTCCCCCTCCTTTTTTTTTCTTTCTTTTCTTTTCCTTTTCTTTTTCCTTCTCTTCTTACTTCCTTTTCCTTCTTCCCCGCTCGTCCCGCACGGGAGACTCCCGAGCGACTCGCCGGCCCGATCCTCCCGAGCTCTCCCTCCCGCAGCCCCGCTCCAAGCACTCCCCCGAGCCAGCCCCGGCCTCCCGCGCTGCCAGCCGCCGCCGCAAGCTGCGCGCCTCCCCGGGCCGCCGCGCGCCGCCCCTCGCCCGAGCACGAGCGCCTCCGCGTCTCCCGCGCCACCGGCCGCTCCCCGCCGCAGTGCACCTCCGGCCACTGCCCGCGCCTCCTCCCGAGCCGCTCGCCTCCGGTCGCGCCTCCGCGCGCACGCGCCGCCGTCCTCACCTCCTCCCGCGCCGAGCACGCCCCCACGCCTCGCGCGCCGCCGCACGCGTCCGCCTCTGGCCACCCCGTCGCCCTGCTCCGGCATGCCTCCTCCGTGCGCGCCGCCACCGGCTGTCGCTCCCGCCGTCACCCGCGCGTCTCGTCCGTGTCGCGCCGCCGTCCCCGCTGCCTCCTCTTTCCGGCCGCGTGCACGCCGCCGCCGCCGCCCGCCAGGTGTTCGACGCAATGCCCGCAAGAACCCCGGCGTCGCCTTTTTGTGTCCGAGTTGTCCACCCTTCGTGGTGTTGCCCGTGCGCGTGCGCGTCCTCTTCCGGTGCCGCGTGCCGTGACTGCCCATGTTCGTGTCGCGGTGCCCGATCGTGCGCTTTTCCTTCCGGTGTCCGTTACCATGCTCCTACGTGTCCGCGCCCGTCAACGAGGATGACCGAGTACGACAACTTCCCCGACCACTTCCACGACACCGACAAACGACGATGCCCCGGTTCCGCGACGACTACTTCCCCGACGACGACTACTTCCTCTACGTCCCGAAGACGTCGGTTTCGAACCCTATCTCTCCCGATCCCACGTGCGAACCCAAACCCTAACCCTATGCCTCTTTTATAAAATGTCATCTATCTTGTGCATATCGCATCATACTTGCATGTGTTGCATCTCTTGGGTTTGGTGGTGTAGCGATTCACCTAAATAATAATTATGGAATGTGTGGGCATTTAATTACTATTGATGCCTATTCCATTTAATTTGACTAGATCATCTTTGCCATGCCTTACCATCTTAATGGACATTTAATTTGTGGGGTAGATAAATAACTTCAACATTAATATTAATTGTCGGAATCCGGTTTCGCTTAATTTGGATTAAGTGCATCTCGCATTGCATCTTGCCATATCATGCATCATTCTCATATGATCATGCTGGATCTTTGCCGTAGTTATAAAATGCATCTTTTACGCTTTCCAGTGTCTGTTGCTTCTTCGCGGATACCACGTTGAGATGTGTGAGCAACGACAAGATCTGCTTCCATGCGGGATTTCCAGGCAAGCAAAGTTTGCTTGTTTACCTATACATTATCTTTCATTCCTGCCGTTGATCTCTGCTACCCTAGTTATCGATTCTTGAACTGCGATCCCATCACATGTTTATCCTGCAACCCATACAGCTTTATCCCCACAACCTAATACCCGTTGCATGTTTATCTGTTGGCCTTGCGAGTCGTAGCGCATGCTTAGAGTTGTTTGTGCGAGTCGTCTGTTGGTATTATGTTTCATCTGCTTAGTATGATATATTATTCTACCTTAATAAAATGTTGTATTATATTGGGGTATTATAATTAAAAGATAAGGCACCAGGCGGAAGGCCTTGCGAGGTGCTTTGTTCTGCTCAGTGTCGACCTAGGAACTGAGATTTTGTCCTCGGATCCAATTTTGAGCGCACTAACCACTTGTGGGAGGCCCAATGGAGCCCCCCTCGACTTTGAACGGATCTACAGCTTGTCCATGTGCCGCAACTAGTTCGGGTTTTCCATTTGCTCATATGCATGTGCATAATGATGATGATGATGATGATGATGATGATGAGAGGGTACGTGATACGGGGGGTCATATAGGTGTGGTGCGTACGTAGCGGACAGTTCCTACTGTGGTTTGAGCCGCATGGTGCGTAGGCACAAACTAATGAGTCCGCAATTGAGATTCGGCCGGACTCCTGACGCGGGTAACAACTCATATGGGTGGCACCTGGACTTGCTGTAGTGAAGGAATGAGTCGTGTTGAGAGGCCCTCACGGGTTGATCATGCGAGTATGGGTACTGTAGTGCACCCCTGCAGGGTATAATCTTATCGATGAGCCGTGTCCACGGTTATGGACGACTTTGGTGATGATGCTGGCTAACAAGATCTAGACAACTTGCACCTATTTAATGTTAATTAAATTGACTAGTAATACAGAATTACTTTTACAATAAATTATAATTAAAACTGTTCAACGTGTGAGTTTTCCCGAATTGCTTCCTCATATTTGGTTGAGGGGGTTAATTCGAGAATGGGTTATGTTTGGTGTTAGTTGTAGATGTTTATCTTATGCGCTCTCTTATCCCTCTCTAATTAGACGGAAGTTGTAGCGTGTCTCTTTAGGTTGCTAGTGCTGCTGCCGCTAAGTCCACCTCCCCTATATTTTGGAAGATGGTGTAGAAAGTAGGCAAGTCGGTTTTGCTTGTCAGGGAGTGCCCTGACCCTCTTTTGGGATGTGCTTTATGTGCAGTCAACAGGTTTGAAGTCTGACGACGTTAGCTTGGGAATCCCTCCGGCTTGGCTGGGCAGGGATATGGCGCCATCGCTTATCTTCAGTACTCTTAGTCCAATTTGCATCTTATCCGTAGTCGGATACTTTCTGCTTCCGCTGTCTTTTGAATCTTTGTATTGTATTATTTGTATCTTGACTCGTTCGAGTCGTTGTTGTATTTTATCTTCTGTTGTATTTGTGGATGTATCAAAACTGTTGTAATGTTATCACAATTCCACCCACATAATGCGCATGTTTCGGCGTGCACATTATGTCTGGTGGGCGACATAAAATCGTTATTATGCGGATTTCGGCGGGAACGCTTAAATCTATATAGTACCTATTTTAGGGCGTCACATCTTAGGTGATCATGAATGAATTCATTGCTGTGAAAATAGAAACAAAGAATACCAAGAAAGATTACCAAGTTTTTGTTTGGTTTTAACCTAGTTTTTTTTACGCTATATAGAACACATCACAATTTACTTATTGTGAAACAAACACACAAACAGCCACACAAACTTTTACTCGATCCTTTCGATAAACCTTTTATTAATTCCTATCCCACTGGACAACAGGCAGATCCATTAATATGACAATGTCAAACCACGTTCTCTCGTCAACTAAATATGATTAACCAGTGGATGCTACCTGACTAACTAAGAATCTAAATTGCTACTAGCTAACCACTTTATTAGATTAATATGCCACTTCAAAATAAGTAGAACAATGTGTAACAACAATGTTCGTACAGGTAATGGCAACAAACATACTACAACTTGCGCGCAGTGGGTGCAAATCTGTACAACAACTTCAAAATTTGGGAAATACTTTAACTTCAAACATACTTAAGAAGTGAGCCCAGCTTCCAACTTCAAGCATACATGAGGTCTATTGCGGCCTTCCCTCTTCCAAGTTATGATGGGATTTATAGGAACTATATAAATCTACATATCTATATATTTTCTTAAGTTTGAAGAACTTAATTAACAAATTAGCAATATTTACAACACCAATTGATAAAACTACTAGACGCATATTGGATCATAGTTTCATAATATATGTTAATTTAATATCACAAATATTGTGATAATTTTTCATAAAATTGGTGAAACTTTAACCGATAGGATAGAACCTGGAAATACTCTTATTTGTGGACGGAAGGTACCTCTTATCCGAGAGGGTCGTCTGAATAATTTGGCGGAGCTGTTCAGCGTTGACGATGTCAGGAAGGGGCTGCTGGTTGCGACTTTCTGGATGATCTGCTGCCTTCACCTCGATGATCTGATCCAGCACGTTCCTCAGGAGTCCCTCGAGGTGGGGAGCACCTGGGAAACGGACACTTGCGCTTGGCGTTGGAAGTCGGCTTCCAGCTGCCGGCACACCTCCATGACCAGCGTGGTCTTCCCGAGCCCACCGAAGCCCAGGATGGAGAACACCTTGACATCAGTGGCGTCACTCTCCGCCTTCACCTTCTGCGCCAGGCCGCTGGCCTGATCCGTGATGCCGACGAGCCTGTTGGGGTCGTCGGCAGGGCGGAGCACATGCGCGGAGGCCCGAGCCGTTGGCAAAGCAGAAGCAGGAGAGCGGCGCAGCGGCTCCAGGCTGACGCCGTAACGGGCATGCTGCTCGTTGATGGCGGCGGCGTGGGCGCGGAGGGCCATGATATCAGCAGCGAGGCGGCGGCGACACAAGAAGGTCTTAAGGTGCCGCTTGCACAGGACCATAAGGCGGTCGTCGGAGCGGCTCCTCACGCGGAACAAATAGAGGTCGACGCAGTCCTGGGCGTCGTAGGCCACCTCCCGCAGCTGCTTCATCCACTCCCGGACGAAGTGGTCCACGGCACCCTCCTCGGCTTCAGCCTGCATGCGGAGGAGGGCGTTCATGGTGGCCAGCTCGTCCCTCAGCCGAGCGACCTCGCCGCCCACGCCGCGGAGCTGCTGGAACTCCTCCCCCACCAGCTGCCCAACGTTGCTCACAATGGCATGCGCCGCGACCTCCATTACTTCTCTGCCTCTCTTTGTCCTCAGATGGAAGGATCTTAGATCTTACTCTAGGAGGAAGCGTAAATGGCAGCTAGCTATACTTCCATCCTAATACCTAATTATATAGTCTGCCAATGTTAAAATAGCGAGTAGGTCATAGGGAATCCCAAATTTCAAAATAACGTGCCGCCCAATAAGGTGCCAGCGAAAGCACCACTGGCATTGCGGTCTTCAACTCCTCTTACAAACAATAATATCCTCTCCGGTTCTACCTCTGTTTTAAAAGTAGGATGCTTTATATGTTCTACATGTTGTTTAGATGTATAATAAAATGAATGAATATATAGACTAAAACGTGTTTAGATACATTTTGTGTACATATGAATGTGAACAAAGGCTAAAACGTCTTATTTTTTTATTTTTTTGAAAATTAAAACGTCTTATATTTATAAATAGAGAGTACAATTTAACATAAAAAATGGCCGTTCCTCGCTCTCACGATGCGCCGCCCATGACCGCGGTCACGCCTCTGCCCTTCACCCACCTATCCATGCACCCCCCCCCCCCCCCCCACCAGCTCCCACCACCCCTAGCCTCCATCCCTCAAGATTTCCGTCTGGTGTTTCTAAACTTTGGTCCTGCCCCAGTCACCAGATCTGGATTGAGTCGCCGCTCTCCTCTACCTATGGCCTCCTCACTGACACCCGACAAGCAACAGATGGTGAACGACTCCACCATCTTGACAAAGCTACTGAAGGCGGTCTGCGCTAAGTCAACATGGCCTTTTTTGCCAAGCGAGCACGTGGCTGTCCTCCTGGCATCCTCAAGACCTCCCAATCCTTCAATTCCAAATCACGCCCCTGCCAACCATGATATGTGGCCTTATGTTGTTGGATCTGCGCATTCTTGGCGCAATAGCCTCCCCTACATCTTCTACTTGAGCATGTTTGCCCCGTCCCTTCGTCGTGACATCGCACCGGGCTCGGGCAGCTACTTCCCAGAGGAGGCATGGATGATGGTTGTCTCTCGCCACGCCAAGTGTGAGATGCCGGCACGATGACACGCGCCTTCACTGCACCGTGTGACTCCATTTCCCCCACGACATCATCCTCGCTCCACTCTATCACAACACCCTCACTGCACGTAGAACATATAAAGCATCTTACATTCAAAACAGAGGTAGTATTTTCTTTCATTTAGAACCGGAGAGGATATTATTGTTTGTATAAGAGGAGTTGAAGACCGCGACGCCAGAGGTGCTTTGGCTGGCACCTTATAGGCCGGCACGTTATTTTGAAATTTGGGATTCCCTATGACCTACTCGCTATTTTAGTGAATAAGTGTAATTAGGATATAAAACAGGTCGCGTATAATAAACTGAGTGAACATATAAACTAAAACGTATTAGATACATTTGTATACATACACTAGTAGAAAACAGGCTAAAGGACCAAACTCCAAAACCCCATTTGTCCCGGTCGTACTGCAAACCGGGACAGATGGGGCATAAAACTAGCCGGGCAGTTCAGGCGACACTCATTTGTCCCGGTTCGTGGCTGGAACCGGGACAAATGAGGTAGCACCCGCAGGCGACACCCATTTGTCCCGGTTCCAGTCACGAACCGGGACAAATGTCATGGTTTCAGTTACGCGCTCGAGCCACCGCCGCGTTTTTTCGACGCGCACGGAAGACGAGCGGAAATACGGCGCCGCCGGCGATTCCTCTACCCTCCGGCGATTCCTCTGCCCTCCGCCGACGATTCATCTTCCTCTTCGGCGCTATAAAAATGCACTGCACAGTACCATTTCTCCACACACCATTTCTCCACCACTCCTCCACACACCATTTCTCCGGCCATCTCTCCTCTCTTTTCTCCGTCCCTATGGAGCCACTCGTGCCTCGGTCTGATGAGTTTTACGGCTACGAGAAGGAAGGCATGCGGTTCAAGGTGTGGGTCACCAACTCTCGGTGGCGACCGAGACTCTTCTCTTCCAAATTTGCAAAGCTGATCGGGTGCCACAGGTCCTCGTGGATTTCTTAGGTGACGAGACAATCAAATTCTACGGCGTGGCAATCCATAATGACATGAAGATGCTAGCATACTACGGAATTATTATTCGGTCCGCGGTCGACCTGCAGAGGGATCGTCGAAACCCTACCGGCAATTTTACTCCTAGTCTATATGCTCTCTCTAATGCGGTCATTGGGACAAATCTTGAGAAGAAGAAGAAATACAAGAAGAGGAAGTACACGGACGACGACAAGGAAGACACATTACAAAAAGACCTAATTTTCGGATGGGGCAACGTTCCATTGAGCTACGATCAAGTCGTATATGCTGCTTTAGACGCTCGCCTTGGCTTCGAGATTGCACGGAAGTGGGATAGTCTACGCGGCTATAATACGGAAAATGATCATCTTAATGTCGTTGATGAGTAGACTATCTATGTATTCAAACATTTTTCATATTCATAGTTTTTCCAAAATTCAAAGTTTGCAAAAGTTATTTAAAACAGAAAACAGAAAAAGAAAATAAAAAAAATGAAAAAAACCTCCATATGTCCCGGTTTCAGTCTCAAACCGGGACAAATGGCCTCCTTGTTGTCCCGGTTTGTGACTGAAACCGGGACAAATGGGGGGGTGCCTATATATACTGATCATCAGCAGCCCCCTACCAAAACCATTGGAGGCATTTTTTTTTTGAAATGGAAGGAGGGGGTGTGTGCTAGTCTGTTTTGTTTGTATGCATGCAAGGTGTTTGATGAAATGTCCGAGAGAGTTCACGAATTGATTTGATGTACACTTAAAGAAGTTTATTCTTCTTTTCGATCAAGGTTAATTTTTCTCTCATTTCATTTGTAATTAATTGATACCGTGCATGTTCAGTGTTTATTTGTCGATGTTCTGTAATGGTTATTGATGTAGTTCATTATATAATGCAGATGGACCGACAATGGATGTATGGTGACCGACGCACTGCCGAGTACATGACAGGTTTGAGGAAATTTCTAGAGAAAGCCCAGGCCCACAGTACGAATGGTTTCATGTGTTGTCCATGTGTCAACTGTCAGAATAAGACAGATCACCCAAACGTGAGAACCCTTCAAAGTCATCTTATTCGGCATGGTTTCATGCCCAGCTATAATTGTTGGACGAAGCACGGAGAAAAAGGTGTTATGATGGAAGACAAGGAAGAAGAGGAAGATGATGACAACTATCCTATGTTCCCGGAGTACGGAGATTCTGCAACGGGGGAAGTTGAAGCTGAAGAGGCACCAGATGAGCCCACTGACGATCTTGGTAGGGCCATTGCTGATGCAAAGAGAGAGTGCGGAACTGAAAAGGAGAGGTTGAAGTTCGACCAGATGTTAGAGGATCACAAGAAATTGTTGTATCCAAGTTGCGAAGATGGTCAGAAAAAGCTGGGTACCACACTGGAATTACTGTAGTGAAAGGCAGAGTGTGGTGTGACTGACAAGGGATTTGAAAAGTTGCTGCAGATAATTAGGAAGATGTTTCCAAAGGTCAACGAGTTGCCCGACAGCACGTACGAAGCAAAGAAGGTTGTGTGCCCTCTAGGATTAGACGTGCATAAGATACATGTCTGCCCTAATGACTGCATCCTCTACCGCGGTGAGTATGAGAATTTGGATGCATGTCCAGTATGCACTGCATTGCGTTATAAGATCAGACGAGATGACCCTGGTGAAGTTGAGGGTGAGCGTCCCCGGAAGAGGGTTCCTGCCAAGGTGATGTGGTATGCTCCTATAATACCACGGTTGAAACGCCTGTTCGCGAATAAAGAGCATGCCAAGTTGTTGCGATGGCACAAAGAGGACCGTAAAAAGACGCGATGTGTAGACACCCCGCTGATGGGTCGCAGTGGAGAAAAATTGAGAGAGAGTTCCCGGAATTGGAAGATGACGCAAGGAACTTAAGGTTTGGTCTAAGTACAGACGGTTTCAATCCGTTTGGGGAGCAGAGCAGCAGTCATAGCACATGGCCTGTGACTCTATGTATTTATAACCTTCCTCCTTGGTTGTGCATGAAGCGAAAGTTCATTATGATGCCATTGCTCATCCAAGGCCCGAAGCAACCCGGCGACGACCTTGATGTGTACCTCAGGCCATTATTTGAAGAACTTTTACAGTTGTGGCGGGAAGAAGGTGTACGGGTGTGGGATGAGCACAAACATGAGGAATTTGACCTACGAGCTCTGCTTTTTGTAACAATTAACGATTGGCCTGCTCTTGCTAACCTCTCAGGGCAGTCGACCAAGGGGTACAATGCATGCACACACTGTTTGGGTGAGACTGAATGTTTATATTTGGATAAATGTAAAAAGTGTGTGTATCTGGGGCATCGTCGATTTCTTCCGATCAGGCATACCGCAAGGAAGAAAGGCAAGCATTTTAAAGGTGAGGCTGATCACAGTAGGAGGCCTGTCAACCGTACTGGTGAAGAAATATTTGATATGGTCAAGGATCTAAAAGTAATCTTTGGAAAGGGTCCTGGAGGTCAACAGGTTCCGAAAGACGCTAACGGGCACGCACCCATGTGGAAGAAAAAATCTATATTTTGGGAGCTACCATATTGGAAGGTCCTAGAGGTTAGATCTGCTATCGACGTGATGCACGTGACGAAGAATGTTTGCGTGAACCTGCTAGGCTACTTGGGCGTGTACGGCAAGAAAAAAAGATACAGAGGAAGCACGGGAGGACCAGAAACGTGTGAAAGAACGAGACGGCCTAAGTCCCGAACACTACGAAGGTCCTGCCAGCTACGCTCTTACCAAACAAGAGAAAGTAATATTCTTTGAATGCCTGAGCAGTATCAAGGTCACGGCTGGGTTCTCGTCGAATATAAAGAGGATAGTAAATGTGAGACTCCAAAAATTTCAGAACCTAAAGTCTCATGATTGCCACGTGATTATGACGCAATTGCTTCCGATTGCACTGAGGGGGCTACTACCGGAAAATGTTCGAGTACCCATTGTGAAGCTTTGTGCATTCCTCAATGCAATATCTCAAAAGGTAATCGATCCGGCGATTCTACCAGGGTTGCAAAATGATGTGGTCCAGTGTCTTGTCAGTTTTGAGTTGGTGTTCCCTCCATCCTTCTTCGATATTATGACGCATCTCCTGGTTCACCTAGTCGAAGAGATTCAAGTTCTCGGTTCTGTATTTCTGCACAATATGTTCCCATTTGAGAGGTTCATGGCAGTCTTAAAGAAATATGTGCATAACCGTGCTAGGCCAGAAGGAAGCATCTCCAACGGCTACGGTAACGAGGAGGTCATTGAGTTCTGTGTTGACTTTATTCATGACCTTAAGCCGATAGGTGTTCCACAATCACGACATGAGGGTAGACTTAGTGGAAAAGGCACACTAGGAAAGAAAACAAAAATTTGTATGGATGGACATTCTTTCACTGAAGCACACTATACAGTTCTACAAAGTTCTACCTTGGTGGCCCCGTATATCGATGAACACAAGAATTTTGTACGCTCTCTACACGCGGGGAAGTCTGACAACTGGATTGTACGTACACACATGGCCACGTTCGGCGGTTGGTTGCGAGCACATCTTGAAAATAAAGACAAGGTTGATGAAGAGTTACACTTGTTGGCCAGGGCACCATCTACAACTATATGTACTTTCCAAGGGTACGAGATAAATGGAAATACATTTTACACGAGTGTCCAAGATAAAAAGAGCACGAACCAAAACAGTGGTGTTCGCATTGATGCAACAAACAACAATGGGCAGAAGAACACATATTATGGTTGCATAGAGGAGATATGGGAACTTGACTATGGACCTTCTTTTAAGATCCCTTTGTTTCGGTGCAAATGGGTCAATCTGAAAGGCGGGGTTGAGGTAGACAAGATGTACGGAATGACAACAGTGGATCTAAACAATCTTGCGTACAGAGACGAACCATTCGTGCTAGCCAATGATGTGGCTCAGGTTTTCTATGTGAAAGACATGTCTAGCAGACCCAAAAAAAGAAACATCCTGGGAGTGGAGGAGCCTAGGCGTCACATAGTTCTTTCAGGAAAAAGAAACATCGTGGGAGTGGAGGACAAGACAGACATGTCAGATGATTATAATAATTTTGATGAAATTCCGCCTTTCGTAGTGAACATTGACCCAATCATCAAGTTGATTGAAGAAGATGCTCCATGGTTCCGACGCAGAAGAACTGGCGGTGTTGTGTGATGGAGATGTTGGTGCGATATGTAGTAATTAATATATTAAACTTTTTATATGAAGAAGATGCTCCATTTTTACCTGCATATCAAATGGATCCGTCGGCGTTGATAGAACAAAACACACGATTTCACCTGCATACAGCCCCACGGTGGCTCTTGATGAGTGCCTGCATATCAAATGCACCGTGGGGCGTATGCAGGAAATCCGAGTAATTTGTATATATTCCTCAGTAGATGAATTGAACTATTCTTTTGATATAACAAAACACACGATTTCACCTGCATACAGCCCCACGGTGGCTCCTGAGTGCCTGCATATCAAATGCACTGTGGGGCGTATGCAGGGAATCCGAGTGATTTGTATACCACACACCACCCGGCTAGGCACTAGAAGGAGGAAACACTGAGTGCTCGCCTCGTCCGAGAGGGGGCTATATATAGGGTCACAGGCTCAACCAGTGGTACTGATAGTGTTGATCCAACAGCTATCAAGTGCTCAAAAGAAGCACACCCCTGATCCAACGGCTAACAAGTGTTTCAAAGAAACACACGATCTGTGTGCTTCTTTAGTCCCGGTTTGAAACTGAAAGCGTTAATCAAACAGCTCAGAAGCAATCAAAAGAAACACACACCTGATCAAACGGCTTACAAGTGCTTGAAAGAAACACACGATCCGTGTGCTTCTTTAGTCCCGGTTTGGAAGTTAAAGTGTTGATCGAACAACTCAGAATTCCAAAGTTTGCAAAAGTTATACAAATTCACATTCAAAATAGTTTTAAACTAATTTAAATAATGGTTATAGAAACGAGAATTTTTTTTTGTATAAGTTAGTCAAATTCAAACACTTTTCATATTGAAAGTTTTTTCAAATTCCAAAGTTTGCAAAAGTTATACAAATTCACATTCAAAATAGTTTTAAACTAATTTAAATAATGGTTATAGAAAAGAGAAAATGTTTTTGTATTAGTTAGTTAAATTCAAACACTTTTCATATTGAAAGTTTTTTCAAATTCCAAAGTTTGCAAAAGTTATACAAATTTACATTCAAAATAGTTTTAAACTAATTTAAATAATGGTTATAGAAAAGAGAAAATGTTTTTGTATTAGTTAGTTAAATTCAAACACTTTTCATATTGGAAGTTTTTTCAAATTCCAAAGTTCTTTAAAACAGAAAAAGAAAAAGAAAAGAAAAGAAAAAGAAAAAGGAAAAACCACATCTGTCCCGGGTGGTGCATCTGTCCCGGGCTGAGCCACTGCCCGGGACAGTTGAGTGCTATCTGTCCCGGGCTGAGCCACCACCCGGAACAGTTGAGTGTTGCTATATAAGCAACACTTAGCCACGGGTGGTGGCTCAACCCGGAGCCAAATCAGTACGACGCCGTCAGGCTGCCAAAATTCCCCTCGAGCGCCGCCGCCTCCTTCCTCGCCGTCCCCGCGCCTCCGGCCATCCCTCCCCGCGCCTCCGGCCATCCCGACGCCGCTGCGCACTGCTGCGCCCTCGCCGTCCCAGCGCCTTCGTCCTTCCACGGGTGAGTCCGGAGACCGGAGCTGCCGCCCTCGCCGTCCCGCCGTTCTTCCTCGCCCTTACCAGAGCTCCGCCGAGCCATTGCCGAGAGTGAGTCCTCCTCCCTCCCTCACGACGCCACCGTGCCGCAATCCGCCGCCACCGCGTGCGTCACCTCCTCTACTGTGGATTCGGTTCACCATTGATGACGTCAGCATGACGTCATCATTTTCAGAAGCTTTTGTGTCATTATTTTTATCAAAATGTTATCATAAATGTCGATTCTACTGTGGATTCGGTTCACCTCCTCTACTGTGAATACAAACTTCTTATCAAAATGTTCATAAAAATAAAATACATGTTGTTGTGTCATTATTTTGTGTGTTTGAATAAACAAAATAATTGTTGGAATATCGTTGCAAATGCAAATGTGATATTATTTTGTTGAACTAGTGTAATGTGTTGAATTATTGTAATGTGTAATGTGCAAATGCAAAAAATTGTTGTAATGTGTAATGTGTAATGTGCAAAAATTGTTGTAATGTGTAATGTGCAAATGCAAAAAATTGTTGAAGTAGTGTAATGTGTTGAATTATTGTAATGTGTTGAAATATTGTAATGTGTTAAAATATTATTATTGCAATATGATACTTAGATCAATTTTGTTGATGCAGGTTCTCTGATTTGTCATCGTGTCGGAGCGCTGCCCCCTCGAATATCTTTAGAATAGATTTTACATTTAATTCTTTTCTTATATAGAATATATATTCATGAAAATCATTTTGTGTTTTGAAAATAAATGAAGATCATTTTAACTAATGAAATGTTCATTTGGATAATCCATTTATTATAAAATATATGAAGTTATTAAAGTTATTTAGTTTTATGACATATCGGTAAAGTTATTTAGATGTTGAGTTATTAAAATTATTTAAATGGATTTAAATCTCTTGCAGAAACTATGGACACCCGTAGAAATCTTCAACAAGAAGAGGACATGTTCGGCATCATTCGTGAAGGTGATGAATTGGACCCCGGCAGAAACCATGAACAAGAAGAGGAACACGTAGACGATTTCACCGGGCAATTTCTGAACGAGTCCGGTGATGGACTGGAGGGGCATTCAGACAGAATAGACGTCACCGACAGTTCAGCTCACCGACAGTTCACCGACTCTACTGTTGGAAAGTCGGCCGCCGAGGTAGATATATGCCCTCAGGTTTTTGTCTCCGTTGAAAAGATTTGTGTGTATACATATATTAACTATCACTTTTTCTTGTTTTTAGCCGTCGGCGGGCCATGAACCGGGACCAAGCAAAAAAGCAGCGGTGAAACGAGGCGGGCCACGGACCGGGACCAAAAAGCTCCAAGGGAAACAGAAGTACCACATCGAGGAGATCAATGAAAAAGGAAAACCGATTGCTCCCGCTAACCACGCAAGGAAATTTGTAGCTCAGTGCGGAGTCATCGTTCGGGACAGACTGTCCATCAGGGCTCAAGAATGGTATAAGCCAAAGGTGCCAAAAGAGGGGGTTATTTATGTCTCGAATGCAGACAAACAACTCCTTTGGGACGAGCTCATGCAGAATTTCACTTTACCGGAAGAGGAGGATGTAGAGGAGCCGGTTATAGAGAATCGATGCAAGGCCTGGACTTATATTGAGATGGGTGAATTGTTCCGCAGCTGGAAGAAAAGGCTTAACAAGTTCATAAAAGAAGGTAAAACTCCAGAATTTGTCGGAGTCTATGAAATGATAAAAGATGAGTGGCCCGAATTTAAGGCGTACAAGCAATCGGAAGCCGCTAAGGCCATGTCAGAGAGAAATAAGAAAAATGCAGACAAAAAGATATATCACCATAACATGGGGTCAGGTGGCTACCTGACGGCCCTGCCTAAGTTTCTGAAAATGGAGGAAGAGTTTTTGGCTAAAGGTATACAAATCGAGACATTTGACTGGCCAGACCGGCTTAAGGCTTGGTTCTATGGGCATGGTGGAAAGTTAGACCCTGAAACAGGTGACTGTCTTTTTACCAAGGAGCACGGACCTGACCCTATTAAAGCTCTCAGAGAGGTATGGAAGGAGGTCACGGAAGGCAGGCTCCACCCTAACAGAGAGAAGGACGAGCTATCGCGAGCCCTTAAGAATCCTGAACACAGTGGACGAACAAGAGGAACCGTCGGCTCTGTACCGTGGATACTTGGGTTTCCCAAAGATGTTGGCACTTATAGAAGCCGATCGAGAAAGAAGAAAGAGATTGCCGACCGGGCCCAGTGGATGGAAAATAAATTACTACAGCATGAGAAGGAGATAGCAGAGCTGAAGGCAGCGCAGACTCGACGGATGCCCTGCGAATCTGAGACGCCCGAAAATCCTTCTCCTGATCCAAAATCAATGCGGAGAAGCAGCGTGGCTTCGACGGAGCTCGATCGCCACAATGATATGCCGGGTCCTCGTCACCCCGTGGATAATATCGTGCAGCGGGAACTTTCCGACCTACATGTGCCATGCTTGAACATAACCGTGAAGGTGGCGCACGGCTTTGCCCTACCGCCTAGCCCAAATGGAACTTACCATTGTCGCCCTATTCCAGATGGCTATGCTGTTGTCGGGGTTGATGAGAATATCAAGACATATGAGGAAATTAAGCTGGACTTCCCTACGGGTGAAGACGAGGTTGAGTTGAGATTTGCCCTCAAGAGTACCTGTTTATGGAAAAAAGAATACATCGTGTTCCCACACATGCAGCTAAATCGCCCTCCCAGTCCACAAGCCAGTCCACATAACTACAACAACGACAACCAATGCGCTAGTCCAGACACCCCCCACAACGACAACCAAGGCGCTAGTCCATCTCCGCCGTCGCGTGAGCGTACTCCGTCGCGTGAGCGTACTCCGCCGCGTCAACGGACTCCATCGCCTCCGCAAAAGAAGCGGAAGTGCACCGCTGCGTCGACTAGTACTCAGAAAAGCGAAACGGCCGGGAAGTCTCGCTTTGTGAACTCTCGCAAAGATGCCGATACATGGGTCGAGGAGATCCAGACTTCCCAGAGAAAGAAGGCAAAAAAGATGTCTTTGCCTGTTCCGGTTTATTCTCCGGAAGCGATACGGTGGGCCATAGAATTTCTTACGCATCCGTCGCAATATGAACTAAATATGGACGATGACTACACACGCGTTCTGGTGCGTACATCTAAGAGAGTGCGGGAAGAACAAAAATCTGCTGCCACCCAGAAGAGAGATGTTCCACAGCTCGGAATGCAGGCGGGACAATCGGCCCCTCCACTCATATTGGCGCCTTACAACCGGAACCCGATCGATGATGTACTTTCGCAGCAAGCTAGAGATATGGGTATAACTCTGGCAGAGCTTAAGGCATTGCAAGCTGGCGAGAGTGTCACCATACATGAGGTGGTGCGGACATATGTGAGAGGACAAGATCTTGTCGACCCTGCAATGGTGCGCACTCTACCAGCTAGGTTGCACCAACTAAATGCATGGTACTTGCGTACCACGAAAAGTCAAGACGGAGACTGGCTCTATGGGAAAATTCCAAAGGATTTTTTTGGCCCAGGTGATGATGAGGTTCAAATCGAGTATTGCGAATTATGGCAGTTATTCAATTTTGACGCGCTCGACAAATCTATCATCAGTGCCTTTTGCATGTAAGTAATTAAATTATGTATATATGTCAGTAATTCTCTAGCTCTACTTATTTTTCATTGCTTGTAATTATCCTTATCACTATATTACTTTTGTACTCTATTATGCAGGCTGAAAATTATACAATCTCAAAAGCTGGGACTCAATCACAAGATTGGATTTATTGACCCTAATCGAGTTCATCATCATGGTTTGTTACATTACCCAGATCAAACGGAGGAGCTTTTGCTTACTTATTTGATGGCGCAACATTACAAAAACACCATAATTTTCCCGTTCAACTTCGAGTGAGTTGTTTACTTTCTTATACATACTCGATGTTAATTAAGTATATGTAACTGATGATTTAGTTATTAACAAATATAAACATATGGCAAATTTCACAGGGTATTATTTGAGATTGATGTTGAAAAGGCAATCGTTGATGTCTTGGACCCATTATCGAAACCTGAAGAAAAGTTCGACGACACGAAACAGATGCTCCAGAGGTAATTTCGTTCATTATCACAATCGACCTCGTCTTTTCTAATAATATATAGTAATTAGTTAACTTCTTTACTAATTTTTCATACCGTAAACTTCAGGGTTTGGGACAAGTTCACCGGTTTCCACAAGGATGTCGGTATAGCTAAGAACCTCACTTTTAAATGGCGAGAGGTAAGACGTACTAGCTAGGTTCCACATACACATATTCTTAATTTCAGTCTCACAATACCATTTTTTCAATATTTTTGATTATTTTTTATTAATTTCTTATCTTATTCTATCATAAAGTGCGCGAAGCAGCAACAAGGCACCAATTTGTGTGGATTCTATGTCTGCGAGTTCATCCGAATTCACTTCAATGAGGGTGCATACTGGAATAGGGTACGTTAACAATTCATTCAAACTTGTTCACTTTTCAAATTGAATTATTTTCATAATGGTTGATATATTGGTGTTGATCTCTCCTTTTTAGTTTGAGACGATCCGAAACAGGCTTGATGCAAAAGACCGCCTACTACCAATCGCGGAGGAAATTACGGGCTTTCTGCTTGACTATGTCATAAAGCCAGGCGCAGAATGCAGTATAATCCGGCCGCCAAAAAAGACCATCCCGAGGAAAAAATAGGGTCTAATGCTTCTCTGTCATGTAATGATCTCTGTTTGTAAATATTTAGACATGATCTTCCGGTTGTAAATATTTTTTTGGGAGAACTCGTGTACTAGTAGTATTCATGACTATATCCCGAGGAAAAAATCGTGTATTCATGATATATATTACATAGTAACGTATAATATGCAACTAGATCTTGTTTGAAATGAAACATAAATGAAAAAACACAAACACAAAAAAATCAGTAACATAAATAGAAACAGAAACAAAAATAGAAAACAGGAAACAAAACAAAAGAAACAAAAAAAAACATATATACTGTCCCGGTTCGTATTACGAACCGGGACAAATGAGTCGCAGCCAGAGGCTGCCTTGATTGGCCACGTGGCCCCTCTATTGGTTCCGGGCCGTGGCGTGCCCGGGACAAATAGGGGAGGCTATTTGTCCCGAACACGCTGTCCCGGGCGCGTGACCGGGACAAAAAGCCCTCACGGCCTGGGACCAGTGGCTTGTTTTGCTCTAGTGATATGAATGTGAACAAAGGCTAAAATATCTTATATTTATAAATAGAGAGAGTACAATTTAAAATAAAAAATGGCCGTTGCTCGCTCTCACGACGTGCCGCCGGCGACCGCGGTCGTGCTCTGCCCTTCACCCACCTATCCATGCACCCCCACCAGCTCCCACCACCCACCCCTAGCCTCCATCCCCCAAGATTTCCGTCTAGTGTTTCTTAACTTTGGTCCTGCCCCAGTCACTAGATCTGGATTGAGTCGCCGCTCTCCTCTAGCTATGGCCTCCTCACTGGCACCCAACAAGCACCAGGTGGTGAACGACTCCGCCATCCTGGCAAAGCTACTGAAGGTGGTCTGGGCTGGGTCAACATGGCCTTTTTTGCCTGGCAAGCACGTGGCTGCCCTCCTGGCATCCTCAAGACCTCCCAATCCTTTAACCCGTTTTATATACCCAGGGCACCTTACCTGCAACCCGTTTTATATCCTAATTACACCTATTCACTAATATTTCATATTAAAGTGCAATACTTACGTTATTCTATCTTTTTTTGCATGGTTCACATTTATCTTGAAATAGAGCAGCAAAGTCAGGAATCAGCTGAAAAGGCATCGTCAGGATGCACAAGTTCACAAACTCCAAAAACCCCAAGAAATTCATGAAGTCATTTTTACTTGGGGAGGATCCCACATGGGACTTGTCATGGTATTATCACGACAGATATCATCCGACGATGACTTGAAAATGGAGACATAGCGATCTAACGTCACAGAGATTATCTAGCCTAACTGGTAAGAAGATTTACCCAGGTTTGGCTCCTCTCCTAGAGGTAAAGACTTACTTTTGGTTTGTCGTATTGATATGAAAATGACCTCGATTACAAGAAGCGATTCCTCTACTGGTATGGGGTCACCATGTTAAATACGAGGGTTGATCGAGAGGGAGAAGATGGTACTGCTGGTGAAATCGTCAACTAACAAGTAAGGATTTATCCTGGTCCGGTCCCTCGATCGAGTTTAAGACCTAATCCTGCTAGTATGGTATTGATTTTGGCGAGTTACAAGGGTTCCTGGTGAGATGCGATCCCGCTATGGTATGGTAAGTGGATGAAAATATGAAAACGTCCACCCTAGATCGGCAACACTCCCAACCTTTATATAGTATGCTGGGTGTCGAATGCTCGTATACGGTCAGGTTATAGTATGGTAAGTTTCTACCGCCATAGGTTACCTCTTGCTTGGGCGTACGCCCGTGTCATGGGCATCTGATCTTGGGCTTCACTGAGAATGAACAAACAAATAAGGGAATTTCTTGTGAAGAATAGAAAGATGAAGAGCTCGATTCCTACTGGGATTGCGGGTTCGGATCAAGCACGAGAGCAATGGCGAGCTCCCATTACTAGCCGCCGCAGCAGCTCGTACGATTAATGCCCGGCCTGGCACAGCACAGGCACGAACAGGTCCAGGTACGGCCATGCCCGGTCCGGCCTGCTTCAGTCTTGCTTTCGTGCCGTGCCGGTCCAGCCCACATACCTCAAGCACAAAGTAAGCACGGGCCAGCTTAGTGTTATCTTGCTATATTTTAGTGTTACAATTGTTGTTGTTGAATTCGACAACCTAAAATTCATGATGATGGTGAATGAAATTAGCAGAGGCCTCCACGTACTCAAAACTCGCCGGCTGGACGGTGTAGAACGAGAGGCCATCTACGCCTGCAACAGCGCCTCGGCCTCCTCCTCCATCATTTGGCGCGTCGGCGCGGCCGACGAGTCCTCGTCATTCTCCGTCTTCACCTTATTGCTAGTGTCAGCGAGAGCCGAAGCGGCGGGCCTAGTCCGGTGTGGTGGCGGCGCCGACCACCTCGGCTCATTCTTCACGGCGAGGGGGACCGTCTGAGCGCGCAATGCAGTCGACGTCATCGCCGAACGCGAGGACGACCCGCGCGACGTTTCCGGCTTCAGCGTCCGCGGCGCCGGCGCCAACCACGGGGCCCGCTGCACGAGAGGGACGAATCCACACTCGGCGAGGACAACCTCGAAGTTGCGACCACCCCACCAGTGACGGCGCCATTCCCTATTCCCCGTCGCCGGCTTGTACATGTTGGTGTGGTCGTTGATGGATGCATGGCGCTCCGCGGCGAGAAGCGGTCCACCGTGGGTTGTTCACCGCCTACGCCGGGTCTTCGCGCTGCTCCGGCGTCAGGTCCAGGCGGCGGACGAGGATGAGCTCGTCGAGCCCGGTCCCTTCGTCCGGTAGGGGAGGGACGGCGTACCACATGGCGCTAGTAACCCACCGCCCGAGTAGGCGCTTGCTCGGAGGAACGGGGTCGCACCGCTGCTGCCTCCGGCCTCACTGTTGTGCGCCATCGCCGGTAGAGGAAGAGGAGAGTAAGAGGTGGTGCTTGGAGGAAGAGGAGAGGAAGATGAGCGTCGGTGGGAGGGAGACGCGACTCATATAACCGCGGGAGAGCCACCGCCGGCGGTTCCTGAGGCCGTCATGTACTCCGGTTGACCGACGCGGCCATTCAATGCGGAGCAATGCGGTGGTTTGCCGCCTTACCGGCGGCGGTTCGCAAGCCCGCGATGTGTTCGAAACTTTGCGCGCGAATGGAGGTGGGCCTTTGGGGAGTGTCGATGTGGGCACATGTCCGGCACCAGTGGCGGAGACAGTACCCGGCGACCCGGGGCAGCTGCCCGGGCTCGCTAGCTCGTTACCTCAGGACTCCGTATGTCAGGTACGCACTATTTCAGCTCGTTTTAGCAAGACTTGCCCGGGCAAATTAATTACACAGCCTCAGGCCTGCATGGCAAAAGCCCAAGTAGCAATTTAGTCAATTAGTTCAGCAGGTTAATAAGCCCAACTAATCCACTAGTCCTTTGCCCACGATTCACAAGTCAGTTTTAACCACAAACGCGGAAACGCATCTTCATCAATCGGCCGCCGACGCTTGACGAACTACATAATACAAGAATACAGACGGCTCCTTGATCGCATCTCGGCAGGCTGCATCAGCCACTCGTGAGACGCAATCGCGACTCCTCCCGACGGTGACGACTGACAACGGAAGGCGGCATCCTCTCGGCTTCTCCGGTTCTCCCATCCGGTATGCTAATTGATTCTAGCTAATTTATTCGTCAGGTTTTAGGGTTTGGTCTGTCGGTCTGAATTGTACAGTGGGGGCTAAGCGAATTGATTTAGGAAATTTCCTGTAACCTCACTACAACGTTGCTAAGTAATAGGCGTTTTAAATTGTTGAATTTTGATTTCAGTAATTTATGTATTTCAGATATGAGGAGGTTTATGGTCCCAAGAGCAAATGTTGTGCAGCCAGAAGAAGAGCCACCGGTTCATGTTGCAAACAACAATGGGTTTGATTGGGCTGATATTCTGTGTGATCCTGCTCTTAGGAAACAAATTGTTGAATATGCTCCAGAAATCCAAGACCAAGTTAGAAGGGCATACATATTGAAGGGTCCAACCCAACCAATATTAAAGTATCCTCGTACAGGTGTAAGAGCATTTTCTCAATCATGGTAATTCACGGTATAATTGGATAGAATATAGTCAGTCCATGGATGCGGCTTGTTGTTTCTATTGTTTCCTATTTAAGCAACCTGGAAGGGCTGAACACTTTGCCTTCGAAGTATTCACTAAGACAGGATTTAGGGATTGGAAACATGCATACAGAGCCTTACCTGAACATGTTGGCGGATTGGATAGTGGCCACAATAAGTGTGTTCGGCATTGTGATGCTTTCAAAAATCAAAAACAACCGAGGAATCAAAAGAATTATATAAAATTCGTTTGACTTCTTCTCTAGAGCGTTCAAGATATTTCATAGCACAACGTTTGTCATTCCGTGGCCACAATGACTTCTTCTTCGCTGAACAAGGGTAATTTTCTAGAAATGATAGATTGGTACAAGAACAACAATGAAAAAGTGAGAAATGCTTTTGATCGCGGTGGCAAAAATTACCAGATAACTTCCGGTGACATGCAAAAAGAGCTATCAAAGTGTTGTGCAGAAGAAGTCACCGAAGTGATTATGGGAGAGCTTGGCGATAAAAAATTCTCCGTGCTTATCGACGAGTCACGAGATGTATCCGTTAAGGAACAAATGGCTGTAATGTTGAGGTTAGTAGTTGTAAATTAGTTTCATTTGTTTTTTCCCATTCTACCTGAACTTGTGCTTTATTTAATCATTATCTATATTTTTTCTATAGGTATGTGAGCAATGAAGGGAAAGTTGTGGAACGATTTCTTCGTCTTTACCACGTAAAAGATACCACATCTGAAGCACTAAAGTTAGCTCTTTTTAAGATTCTTGACAGTCACAAATTATCAATTTCAAGGCTACGAGGGCAAGGATATGACGGAGCTTCAAACATGAGAGGTGAATTCAATGGCTTGCAAAGAAAGATTCTAGATGAGAACCCCTATGCTTTCTATGTGCATTGCTTTGCCCACCGTTTGCAACTAGTTGTTGTCGCTGTTGCTACTTCTTCTTGCTCATATATTCATGATTTTTTTAAGTACGTATCTCTGATTGTGACAACAATTGGTTCATCTTGTAAGAAAATGGAAGTATTGATGGAAGAGAGTTACAAACAGATGTTGGATAGTCTTGAGAGGGGTGATTTATGTACAGGAAGGGGCTTGAATCAACAAACTAGTCTTGCTAGACCTGGAGATACTAGATGGGGTTCACATCATAAAACTTTGCTTCGTTTGGACGGAAAGTGGGCATGCGTTATAAAAGTTCTTAGCACAGTTGATGCACATGGGCGTAATCCGAGTCATGCAGCGGGTTGTGTTGAGAAAATGCAGTCTTTATATTTGTTCTTGTGTTGAAGCTAATGCTAAAGTTGCTTGGTATTACTAATGAGCTTCTAACTTTTGCAAAGTAAAGATATAAACATTGTGCAAGCCATGGAATTAGTTGATGATGTCAAACTTCGGTTGGCTGCTATGAGAGATAATGGATGGGATAGTATTTTTGGAGAGGCCCAACAATTTTGTGGTTCCAACGGTATTCCGGTGCCAAATATGGATGCTGAAATACCTGTTCGAGGCCGCTCAAGGCTAGAGGGAAGGACCATCACCAATCTTCATTATTATCGAGCAGAAATTTTCTAGGTTGTTATTGACAAAATATGTGTTGAGATGAATCACCGCTTTGGTGACTCAAACCAGGAGGTACTTGCTTGTTTCTCATGCCTTGATCCCAAAAATTCATTATCCAAGTTTGATGTAGAGAAGCTTTCTCGTGTTGCTGAAATTTATAGTGTTGATTTCTCTAATGATGATCGTGCAATATTGAGGGATCAACTTGAGACTTATGTTCTTCATTTCATGAATCATGGTGCCTTTTCTGCTTGCAAAGATGTTGAAAGTTTGGCTGCAAAAATGGTTAAAACTGAGAAGCATTTGGTATTTACATTGGTTTACAAGCTCATTCAGTTGGTTTTGTTATTGCCGGTGTCAACGGCGTCTGTTGAGAGAGCTTTCTCGGCAATGAAAATTATCAAGTCCAAGTTGCGCAACAAGATAAATGATGATTGGTTTAATCACTTGATGATATGTTACACTGAGCGTGAGGTGTTTAAATCACTTGATGATGTCGATATAGTTCGACGGTTTCATGCCAAGTCTCGTAGGGGGATTTTGCCAAGGAACTATTAATTTCTGACGGTACGTGTCTTTTAATCAAGTAAGATGTATTATTTCTTATTGTTAGTTATGGATTATGTTCTTTCAAACTATCATGAAAGTATGCTTATTTAATTTGGTAATTATATTTTCATTATATGTATTGAATATTTGGTTGGGATTCTCAGTTTTTTAGTTAGCTTAAGGTTCGCCCCGGCTCCTATTTTCCTCTGGCTCCGCCACTTCCGGCACCCCCAAATGAGGCCCAGTTAAATAACTTGTAACCATGTCTCCGAAAAATCCAGCAGAAGGTATACTGCATAACGTTCATATCCACTTGGTGCGTTTACACGGACATAGTCCTCTATACGAGAACATGTCGTTGCATTCCCCTCCTTCAGGTTCGTGCTTCTTGATGTCCGCAGAGTGCAGCCAATGCAATCTTCCTTTTTTTCCATCTTAGTTAGGCTTTGTTTGTTTTAAGACTTTTTGTGGAGATTAACAGGGATAATCTTCACAGGGATTGGGTGAAACCCTATCTTCACCCAATCCTCACGATTTCCCAATCCCCAATCCACTTGGTAGGGGTAGTGTTTTGGATATTGAAGAAAAACACTAGAGTTTTGGGGAATTCTGGAGAAAAGTGGGGATAAAACCTATCGAATTCATTAGAAATAAACGGTAGTTTGGTGATATGTGGGGATTCGAGATTTGACCGGGATAATCCCAGCCAATCCCAAAAAAAACTCTAAAAACAAACAGATCCTTATTGGGGCCAGCCGTTATTTCTAAACCTCCCAGTTATTTGCTTCATCAGCTCGAGAGTCAGATGTTGCACATTTGTCTGTTTCCGTTTTATTCTTCTTTGGCAAATTAATTTTTAATTTCTACGATTTCAGGATTAATTCTTCACTGCCTTAGTTTATCTATCCGACTATCCCAACATTACATTCACTGATAAAAACTAGAAACATAGTTTTGCTGATTTTAAACTTGGTTAAGTTGGTTTTAATAATAAAATAATATGCATGTTTATTTGGTCTCTACTCATTATTATTTTCGAAGGTGATTCTAGGCACAGTTGCAAGATAAAAAGTTTAACCATCATTTTCGAAAAGCATATAATGGATAATTCACATTCATATTTTAAAATACACGGTTGCGCCCATTTGAATTTTATGATATGATAGGTGTACCTATATTGCACGGTTGCACCTTTGAAGAAATTTCTTACTATTATATAGGATTACACCTATTCCTAGTAATTCACAGGCCACTCCAAACAGAGGAATTGAGTCCAACAATTCCACAATACTAATTCCAGGCCTCAATTACTACATCCAAACACATCATTACTATTATATAGGCTTACACCTATTCCTAGTAATTCACCAAAATTTAGAGACTGGGGGTCTCAAATTGGTTGTTTAGTGCATCGGTGAAGAAACATAAGACATTAGGAGCTACCGCAAGGTATTATATTCTGCTTTCAATGTTCCCTCATATGTTTATATTAACTATAGAAACACATCAGAATGTAGGGGGCAAAAAATGACAATTGATATTTACTTGCGTTCTCTACAAAATTGAACACGAGGTGACGGGCGTGCAGAAACGTGTACGACACCAGCAGAATGTGCAATCGTACGCACCATGTCCTTTTTCTTTGTGTGCGGCACGCTCCTTTCCTCCTCACGGTAAAAACATCAACGACAGCTTCCCGAATCTACCGCTGTAAAAACAACTTGTCGACAATGCTGATGCACGCACGCACGCACGGGCACGGCGCGCCCATGGTTTGAAGCAGCGGGCACCCAACCCGTCGTCATCGTCGTCACCAGCCGCTGCTGCCATCCCCATAAAAAGGTGCAGACGTCGAGGAGCTCGGCTCACGGCATGGCCGGCTCTGAATCCTATACAGGAGGGCCTGGCCTCTGCCTCTGCCCTGTCTGTCAGGTTCATTTCCAGGATCGGCAGGGGCCATTTCTAGGTAAATCGGCTCCACCCATCCCACCGTCCTGAATTCTCGCTGCCGACCGCCATGGATATATCTGATCTCTGATCTCTGATCTCACCCATAGATTTCAGCGAAAGCCTTCTTAATTCTTCCACCGCGTCTGCCCTTTTTTTGGGATCCATACCATACATAGGCTCGCTCCAAAGATCAGCACAGGTGGCGGTTCGTTCAGCAGTGATCATCGATCAGCGCCACATTGTCACCATGTTATTAGCTGGGCAATTATCTAGAATATAATTGATCACTTCAGCTAGTAGCTACTTACGACCACTGGTCTCTTGATTTCACCCATCATCAGACACCACTATCAGCCTAGGTTATGGTAGGGCATGGGGCAAGAAAAAAAAGATGCCTTTAGTTCTACGAGTGGAGCAGGCAAATCAAGTCAGTTAAACCATCGTCATCACCATGTCCAGTCCATCATCATCATCTTCTTCTTCCTCATGATCGGTGCTCAAAGCAAAAGAGGCATGGAAATGACCCAAAGCAGCTCAATGTCATTATCTCTCACAGGGTAGTGTAGCAATGTGCAGACATGGTCACTGCTGCCAGCAGGAGGAAAACGAAAAAAAAGAAAGGAAGAAGAAGATGAAAAGGATGGGTGGCACTGGCCAGCAGCCTCAAGATCAAAACTACAGGACCAAAGGCGAGCGGGCAGGCGACCTCTTTTTTTTTTCTTGTTCTACAAAGCCCAGATCCCTGCTGCAGGTTACAGGGGCTGGTAAAAATGGCAGCAGTTCAACTCCCACAACCGACGACGACGACCCACCGAGAACGGGCATGCGCCGTTTCTTCCTCCTCAGCTCCTCAGCTGCTGATCAAAAACAGCGAGCTGATCGCAATGCGCACTGGTAATGGATGGATCTGTGATTGATCACCACACACCCCCTGGAAGAAGCAAGGGGAAAATTTTGAGTGCTTGCGGAAACGGCGTCTTCTCTTCTCGGTGGGGCCACCGTCGCGGCGGCGGGTCATGTCGCCACCATCATGCCGGCCATGAAGATGTCCTCGTGCGGGGAGGAGCAGGGTGAGCGAGGGGAGCCCATGGTGGCGATGTTGTTCTCGGCTTCCTCCTCGAGCAGGATTTCCTGGTCACGGCACTCGGCGCTGCAGAATGCTTTCTCACCCCTGCGATAACACACGACAGATCAATTTGTTCAGTTCAGTGTGCCTTTGGTTTCTTTCTTTCTGAAGATGCATTGAAAGAACAGTTTGTGGTGAGAAATAATGCCGTCCGATTAATGAAAGAACAGTTGTGCTGAGAAATAATGCAGTCCGATTAATGGACGCCCAAGCAATTTGTTCAGTTCACAACTGATCTAAGGAGTCGGTAACCATCTCCGAACAAACAAACAAAGAAAAACTGAATCTTGCGGTCGAAGAATCAGAAGAAGAGTCATGGACGACAGTACATACCGGTAGATGTAAATGTCATTGCCCTCCAGCAGCTTCTTGCAAGTGAAGCAGGAGCTGAGGAAATCCTCGGCGGCGGTCTCGGCGGCGCACTGGAGCACCAGGTAGGACTTGGCAGCTCCGACCTTCACCTCCACGGCGGCGCCGACGTCCTGGGGCTCCAGAATGCAGTCCCCAAAGATGTGGGTCGTCTTGGGGTTGGCGCCGCGGGCGATGATGCAGGTGTAGTCCTCCGACTGCTCGACCTCGCTGGCCGAGACCGAGCCGACGAACCGGCGCCGGACGACGGACGCCGGCAGCGACCCCGGCCCCGGGAGCTCGCCGAGGTGGAAGCAATGCCGCTTGGCGCCGGCCTGAGGCCCAGCGTCGGGCCGCGCGGCGGCCTCCGGACCAGACTTGAGATCCCCGGCGTGGAAGAACCTGCTGCAGGGCACGGACATGCCGGCGGTGGCGGGGGCCGGGCAGGAGACGGCCTTGCCGAGCTCCGGCTGCGAGTGGCCGCCCCCGCCGCAGCCCTTGGGCGTGGACTTGAGGCGGAGGCGCGGGCTGAGCAGGCAGGTGGTGGCGCCGTTGGCGCCTGCGCCGTCGCTACCGACGTCCACGACGAGGCCGAGCCCCACGGGCTCGGAGTCCCAGGTCCTGGGCGAGCGCGGGGACCGGAGCAGGAGCGCCTTGGGGTCGAGCGGCGACGTCGGGCTCCGCTCCGACTCGCCGCCGTCCGGGGAGCGCTTGGCGGCGGCGAGCCCGACGAAGAGGCGCGGCACGGCGAAGAGCGCGCCGCCGGCGCCGCGGGGCCGGCCGGCGTCTCCGCCGCCGGAGCCCTGGTCCGACACCATCCTCCGCAGCATCGCCGGCCGGAACAACAAACACCCCGCCGATTCACCGCCTGCAACCGGGGATGGATGGACGGATGGATCGATCAACAAAACATCACAAATCTACTCCGTCCCACAAATCAAAGACGCGTTCTTTCACCCCGGACGTCCAAGATCACACCACCCCGGAGGAGGAAACCGCCAGAAACCTCCAGACCATTCCGAAACTCGTCCGTTCTCAGCAATGCAAGCAAGAAAGAAAGAAATAGCGGCCGGCCACCCCTTCACCTTTGGCTTTTGCAGCTAGCTAGGTGGAGAGGAGTATCTTCTCCTTCCTCTGCCTGCCAAGAAAGGAGGGAGGGAGGCGAGGAAGAAAGCGAGCTATGGGCCGGGGATGGGAGTGGAGTGAGGTGGGGGAAGGAAGCGCTCCAGAAGAAAAGCAATGGGGGCACGCACGGTCGCAGCCAAACAAACCACACTGTGCTCCTCCTGCTCGTACCACTCTACTCTATACCACCACTGATGCTCCCGCTCTACTGTGTGCGTCACTTTCGCATGCATCAAAATCAGAGACGCAGTGGGGAGGGAGATGGCTAGCTAGCTTGTGAAATACACCAACCTCCTCGCCATTCATGCATGTCAGAGAAACGGAGGCAGACGCGACGTTTTAACCCTGCGCGCGTCTGTATGTATATGTACTGCACTGTACCCCGCGGTCGGTACGCGAGCGTATGAATACGGTCTAGCGCCTAGCGGGTGCTATACGATTACTATACGGTTCAAGCCAAGGACGGGACGGCCTGGCCCCCGAGAGGCTTCAATACTGGTAGACCTGTCACCTCCGTCTGGCGTGCGGTGCTGGTAGGTGTGTAGAGCTATTTCGTACACGACGTATACGTCTCATATTTTTATGTCTGGGGGAAAATTCGTGATGATATAATCAAGGCTTCGATTCATTGAACATATAGGCCAATAATTGAATTTTCTCTATACAAGTGAGCTGAATTCAGCTCGGTTCATCATCCACTTTGTTGCTTCCTCGCGATGCAATGTTCGACAAATATAACTACTTCATAACATATCTAGATATATTCACTTTTATGTAAATGGATGTGAAACGGACGGAGTAGGTGGTAGTTTGACTCTCACATTCGTGTCTCCCGCGCTCGCTAAATCCTCACGGGAGACTCTCCACCGCCAATACAAGGGTCTCTCCCTTTTTCTTTCGATGGACTGGTCGGTCACAGTGGGGAGCGTGACGTAGCCGGCCCCACCTAGGAAATATGTTAGTATGTGTATTAGACTGTTTCGTAATGGGTGATATGCCATTTCTACGTTGCCCATTCGGCCTTCTAGCAAGCGGTAGCTTAGGATCGAATTCTGGTTACTCAAAACTGCTTATTCTTCTTCCTTACGTGCAGGTTCTTCTACGACCTCGGCGAGGGATTCATCGACGACGGTGCCCCAAAAGGATTGTGTCCCCGGCAGCGATGTTCGTGCCCACATTCTGAAGTTGAGAAGTTTTGGCGTTCATTGTCAAGGACCTGGTTGCTTTTTATGTACTCTTTTTTGGGGTTACATTTGCAATTTCTGAGAATATATAGTTGTTATTTGCCTCTCCCTCTATTACTTAAAGTGTGTAATTCTGTACGCCTCGCTCCATTAATACAGTTTATAGGCCTTAGGATCATTATCCGATAATTTTGTCAAGTGATCATGTTGAACTGTTTCACAGATACATATTTTAGTTTAGCCGAAACCCGATGTTAAATTAATAACACTCCAAGGCGGAAGATATAAAGTACAAACCCAGCTTATAAGTAGTGCCGCATAAGAAAGGCTAAAAGCTCCTAAAAACAAGGCATCGAAACTAAACTTGGACAACAAATAGACCAAAATAAAGGGCAAGACCAAAGCCTTAGTAGAACTACGTCGAGGAGGATGCAAGAAGTACCACCTAAATCGTCTCTCACACTAGAGCTCGGGTCGACGCACAAACTAACGTTGCACACCGTCGAGGAAAACACAACTCCATCGCACCAAATGCTACCAGGGATTAACACCGCCACTGTCAATGCACTACCGCTGATAGACGAATTGTGATGTTATGAATGAAAATGACCAAAACGCATTGCTTTGGTCAACACCCATTTGGCTCTTGGGGATGGGATTAAGGTAATGTTTGCAATTTCTTAGAACATATTTGTTATTTGCTTCTATATTTGGGTTCTTGTTGTAACTTTGTAAGGATCACCCACTAATGCAGTTTTCGATTGGACCGTTCCATGAATCTAGATGCCTTTTTTTTCAAACGTAAGGCCATGTTTGAAACAAAGGAAACCGGTATGAATTTTACACGAAAATTTCCTATGCTGGTTTTGAGAACAAAGAGATAGTAAACTTTGATTCATTTGAAATTCCTATGGGATAGTCTATTCCTTGGAAATTTTTGAGGAAAAAGGTTTGACCTCATGTTTTAATCTTTCTATGTCTACAATTTCTGTTTTTCTGTGTGACATCCAAACGACACTTTGCAAATTTTCATGTGATTTAAATTTTAAAAAAATAACTCCTCTGATTTTGATTATATCAGAAAACACGACACCTCATTTTTTACGTTTTTACTTTCTGTGTTTTATACGGGGCCTAACCGATTCTGGACCGGTCAGTCCATCAATAATAACCATAGTGAATGAGATTTTTTTTATCAAAGTTTAAGGCGGTCGAGATTTTTGTTAATGGAGGCTTAGATTCGTTGAACGGAGGCCAATAATTCCGTTTCCTTTCCTTTCCTTGTACATTTGAGCCAAATTCAGCTCCATTCGTTCACTTGTTGCTTCCTGGATTCAAGCAAGGAGGAGAGTAAGCAGATCAGGTTCGACTGTTCAATGAATCTAGACACTTCTTTATCTAAAAAAATATAATCTAGACGCTTCTGGACCAGTCAGTCCATCATCAGTACGTAATCACAGTAAACGAAAATGTCCAAAACACATTGCTTGTACTCCACTACAGTTACAGCTTGCTCGTCCAAAGTTCAAGCTCGTACGTATTTAATCCGCTCCCACTTGAGCGGTTCTCTCCGTGCACACTTTGCATCGACTCCCAACATGTCTCCGGCCGAATGAGTAGCCAAAATAAAATCAATCAGACGGCATCATCATTCATCAGCAACCAATCAATCAATCAGTCGTCCCATTAACTTAACCCAGCACCGAAATCTCCTCTTGATCTCTATCCCATTTTCTTAATACTCCGTACTGCTTGTAGCAGCATTCTACAATCATTGTGCCTTTAGGGTTTTCTTTTCTACTGCCGTATTACAGTATCTTCTTTTCCGGCGCTGCACTGCACTGAATTGCAGCAAGATAAAAAAAAGATACTGTAGTAGTAGAAGTATACGCACGGCACAGTGGCGCTCGTGAGTGAGCTTTTGTTTTGTCGAGTTTCGAAGCTGCCTACACTGATGATGATGCCTGCCGTGTTGCAAAGGTATAAAGTGATCGAGAGGAGCCGATGGCGATACTACCTTCTCGTGGTAGTAGTAGTAGTAATTCATCTTTTTCCTGTATCTCGCTCTGTTCTGTTGGGCCTGTGAGTGTGTGTGAGGACTGAGGAGAGCTCATCGCTTTCTGGATAAAAGCAGTGCGGCTTTGGCCTTTGGGTTTCCACACATCACCACGAAGCAGTGCAAAGCTACATTGGTTTCACTGTTTACACTGCTGTTTTGCGCATATCCAGTACTCAGTGAACCGTCGTGTGGGCCCACTTGGCTACTTTACTTCTTACTCCTTGTAACTTTTTTTTGGAACAAGCTCACTCCTTGTAACTTTATAGTAAAAGCATCCCCCTAAACTGCCCCTAAACCGGTTTGGGTACTCGGAGCCGAAAACGTTCCGCATCGGCGTGCCCCAAACGTTACCGGCAGATTGGGTCTCTCACCTGTCCGGCAACACACACCACGTCGGACAAATCGAGTCGACCCCGCTTGGTTGCCACACAAATTTAAAATAAGCATTCATATTACTTCATGCAAACATAGAACAAAATATAACAAAAGAAAATAGGACTACGCTCGACTACTCCGGCGGGCTCTACGGCCGCAACGCCGAGTACTCATGCGGTATCTGCGACGGCTACTACAGCCGCGTTTTTAGGACGACAACTCCACTGAATCGTCATCGCTGAGGCGACCGGCGTCGCCTCCGACAGCGTTGTTGGAGCCCTTGCCTGCATAGCCGCCCTCCTCCGGTAACATTCGTGCGCCTGGGCCGAGCGACGATGTTTCCTCTGTCTGACCTCCTCCCGTGCCGTGGGGAACTCGGCCTCCAAGTGCCTTGACTGGGCGGCCATTACAAGGGTGTGATCGTTGGGCGTAGGGCGGCCCCAAACTGTCGGCGTCGTGGACGCCCACACCCAATCGCGTTGTCGGCGCCCCTATCGGACAGCCTTTTGGGGGTTATCGGTGGAGATGCGCTCACTCAATGAACCGTGCGTGTGGGCCCAGCTTAGCTACTTCACTTCTTACACTCCATGCAACTTTCATATATTACTAAGCAGCAGGCATGGTCAACAACTATCCAATCCATCTACGGTGTGAAGCGAACCAGTGTAAACCAGGAAAGTCATCAGGCAGTGAGCCTGGCAGTTGCGTTTGGACCGGTGTGCGCACCATCTGAAAAGAAGTTTACACTCCTACTACTCCTACCAGTACCAGGAATTTGAAAAAGGACGCCCATTTGAAAATACAAACAGATTTCGGTTTCAGACAGAATAACTTGTACGTAGACGTGTGTTTATTTACTACTACTCCAGAGTCCAGACTGCAGTCTCCAGGCGTGACGCAAATTTTCTCCGGATTCTCCACGGAATCCCAGGGACACAAACTCTGCACACACGAGTAAATGACGCAAAACCACCAGAATTGGGGCCGAGTTGTCTCGTTGCCACCGAAATTGAGCCTAAGGACAGAGAACACCGATGTTTGGGGCAGGAGTGTGACAAATAGCACTGATTTTTCAGTTTAGTAGTCTTAACACAAATTCTGACTGAGCTCGCCCACTGTCAGGCCTACGTGGCAAAATTAAATGGACGTGGGACTCCCTTCAGGCAAAAAAAAAAAAAAAGAGGGTCAACAACGCGGGGAGGCGGCTTCTCGTCCCCGCACGACGGCGGCGGCCGCCGCGCTAGACCCGTTCGCCATGCCCACGGCGCCGGCGTCCAAAAAGAAGCATGTGGAGGCGCGCACCGACGACGCTCCCGCCCGTCTCAGATCGCACGTCTCGCTTGCCGTAGAGCTTGCTAGCTTGATGATTATTGACCTTGTAGATGACGAGGAAGCAGGGGAGCACGGCGCGGCTGTCGAGCACCACGAGCTCGCCGCCGCTCACGTCCACGGAGTCGTGCTCGCTGCCGTGGCAAGAGTGGTCGTTCGCGCGACGGACGCGGCCGGCGATGAAGCGACACACAAGCATGCCCCTGCGGCCCGGGGCACCGCCTCCGACGCGGGCATCCGCATCCGCGTCCGTCGCGCCGCTGCTGGCGAACGTGCGCACGGCCGACGAGGACGGCCCGGTCGTGGCGACGGCGGCGCAGATCACCTCGCCAACGCCCCCGGCCTCCGCGGCGGCGCGGCACTGGAACCGCATCCTCTCGTTCACGTCGGCGGCGCTCCGTGCTGCGCACCCGGAACAGCGCCTCCACGTCGGCGGACTCCGGCGCGGAGCGCGCCACCCCATCCGGACGCGAAGATGAGCTCGACCACGCGTCGGGACGAGTGGCCCTCCGGGCATGGTTCAGAGCGCGGGAGGCCGAGCTGCGCGGAAGCGTGAGGCCGAGCTGGGAGAGGAAGGGGCCGCGGTGGTGCGACTGGCGGCGGCGGCATCGGCGGCGAGGCCGAGCTGCGGGGCGGCAGCGTCCATCCTGCTGGTGGTGCGACTGGCGGCGGCGGCGGAACTGGGAGAGGAAGAGGCGGCGAGGCCGAGCTGCGCGGAATCGTGCTCGAGCGCGGCCGGCGTGACCTGCCTCCCTGCGCCGTTGACCTTTTTCATTTTTTTATTTTTTTGGCTGAAGTGAGTCCCAATTTCATCTAATTTTGCCACGTAGGCCTGACAGTGGGCCAGCTCGGTCAAAATTCGTGTTAAGACGACTAAACTAGAAAATCAGTGCTATTTGTCACAAGCTTGCCCCAAACACCGGTGTTTTCTGTCCCTAGGCCCAATTTCAGTGGCAATCTGTCATCTCGGCCCCAATTCTGGTGGTTTTCCGTCATTTTCTCCTGCACACACGCACGCGCGCGCGCGCGGTAACCCACGCGTCGCCCTGGGCGGCGGTTAACTCCGTTGTGTAATGCAACCACACGACACGCCGGATCCTCTGCGGCCGTCCGGATCTCGACGCGATCTGTGTGGCGGTGCGGCTCGGCGCAGACGATCCTGGGGGTTCCGGTGCGGGGCCTACCGGGCAGGGAGAGACGGCGTACGGGCGGGCATTGGGCTCACCGCTTTACGGGGACAGCGATGGCCCGGCAATTGACAAAGCTGACTGCGACTGCCTGGGATTCCTTTTTTTATTTATTTATTACTTGTGGGGCACCGACCATTTTCTTTGCTGCTACGAAATAATGATTCCCTGATACGGACTCAGGATGGTTTCTTGCTGAGAAATAATTCCCTGCTGCTGCCTGGGTTCTTCCTCGATACGGGATCCCGTACCCGTCTGATAATCGTACATACGGTTTTTTGTCTCATAGCCGCACTTAGAGCATCACCACACGTACCGAATTGACCCCATGGAGTTTGGATCTAAAATTTACTCGCAGCAGGCCAAGTGTCGGCACGAGCCGGTTCCTAGACACGTCGTTGGTAGTTCTGGCTTACCGTCATACGCACTACACTCTTACATCTGTGTTTGTTGATTACATTGTGCAATAGTTCGTTCCGTCCGACTAATGGCGCGAGACGCCAAGAAGACAACACGTCTGCCAGCACGCGCGTCACAATAATGCCGCGGAGCAACTGGAGCAGCACCGCTTCCGGCGGCTGGAGCTACGACGCCACCACGAGGAGCATCACACGACCGCGGTGACAACCGCGAGGTGCTGCGCTAGGAGGTAGTCAAGACGCCTCGACATTTGTTGACCGTAAAGGATGCGCAGCTTCACAACCGCCACAAATGCTAGACGAGTTTCAGGGTGGTAGCAGCACCACTGCTCAGCGGACAGAAGCGTGTCGACTACGTCAACCGTCAAGCGGTGATGGCGTAGGATTCCGTCGGAGCAACGGGTCGACCCCAACTCCGCATCGGCGCCGTGGTGGACGTGGGGTACGGCGCACACCACGTCACCTTCTTCTTCTCGACCGTAACGCGGGATCCACCGTCAGAGTGATTTGCTTCGGGCGACGAGCGTGACCGCTTTGACGAGGTGGACAACGAGTTGTCCGACCTTCCCTTACCTGCCACAGGAGCGTCATCGGCAGCTAAGAAGAAGGGGGCGCATGGGGGGGGGGGGGGGGGGGAGCTTCTATAGACATCTTCCTCGCATGTAGTGGTTGACGAGTATCTATAGAGTCTCACCGGTGTTGGGATAAGTCTTCTTCTCCCCGCCTATAGTTTTGGTTGAGTTTGTTAATTATCGTTTAGGTTACGAAATGTATGTTAGTTAAATTTCGTTTAAATTCACCGTCCTCGATATTCATCTATTTGTTGTAAAAATTATGATCAACTCGAGACTGCAGAACGTTCGGGGAGCGCCCGCGGTGGGTTACACTTAGACACCACTCGAAATCCAGGCCTCGGTTATGACCCTTCAAATGGCCTTGATTATTAGGCCCCTACTAAGTGACACGTTTGCAGGTGGATCTTGCTAGATTTGTCGTACGATCACGGCTCCCCCAACTAGTACTACACTACATACACTACACCTTTGGAGAAATTTCTTGCAAATCAAAACCGGAAAAGCTGAGACGTGCACTCATCGGAGTGAGTGAGGCCCTCTCTGTCGCCTTGCGGACGTACTCGTACTCGTACTCTGTAGCGCGTGCGGATCTCGAGGCGCATCTGACGGCGCAGCAGCAAGATCCGCCTGCGATCGTACGGCCCGAGGGACGTTGGTGGAGGTGGAGGTGTGGGTGGGCCCCGTCGCACGTGCCGCGCAGGAGGCACGGTACAAAGGAATACTGTACGTACGTTACGTACTGCTGCGCCCTCCCTCTTCTTATGCTCTACGGCGCTACCGACATGGTTGAAAAACAAAAGCATTTTTTTCTCTCAATAGATACTATATGTACTGTAGTGGAGTAATAATCTCTGGAGCAGACAAACTTTCGGGTGAGTTAATTACCATTTTGGTACTGCAGTAGTGCAGTGGCATCGGTGAAGATACGTGCTGGTTTTTGTGTGCATTATTTTCGCATCAAGTTGTGGTTAAGAATGAAGCACGCTGTGCACAGGAAAATACCCCTTCTGGTAGCAAGCCGGATAGCGTAGATATTTCACGTGCTGTATCTTGATCTATAATCAACTTGTCGTGTGACGTATCGACGCGTGGAGCACCGATGGAGAAAACCAAGGATCTTTGCATAAGCTAATCAACTCAAAACACAGGCACAGCACGCAGAAATGAGCACTGTGAGTCGTAGGTGGCATTTTACACGTTCTTATATGGCCAGCGCTAGCCCACAGCCGGGTGTAGCAAGCTCTAGCTACAGCCGCTTCCGGAGCCGTTCGATCCAGTTAAATGAACCGATCCCACGCGTCTGATCTATGTAACAAAAACGTTTCATGTGTAACATTTGGTGTCCATATATGTAACATCGAATGTAGCAAAAAAGATTTAGAAAATGTTTCGCTTAGTAAATGTAGCAAAAAAAAGTCAAACACAACATTTTTTTGGCGCATGTAGCACCATATGTAGCATTTTTTTGCGAAAAATATCAATATGAGAAAGCTTTTGCAACATTTTTATGTTGCATTTTTTTGTACGTATGTAGCATTTTGATGAATGTAACATCGATGTTCAACATTTTTTCCCGTGAGCTTTGAAATGTAGCAAAAACTTTTGTAGCATTTCAAACACATCAATGTAGCACAAATCGAAAAGGTATGTAGCACTTCTAAATTGCGACATCGATTTTTAAACATTTATACATAAACTCAAAATTATAACAGGACACAAATGTAGCATTTTTGGTGTGTCGATGTAGTACAAATCGATAATAAATTCAACATATTTGTATTGTAGCAAAATCAATGTAGCGCTTTATCTACACTTACAGTACAAATATGGTCACGTGTAGCAAATTTACTTCTTCTCCCAAACACCTCACCAATCACCACCCGTGGAGGTGTGATCCAAATCCCCATCAGGTTGCTTCCTCTCCCGTCAAAGACGCCAATTTAGAGCAACGGTGCCTGGGATGAGGACGGTATCTCCTCGTTCCTCATTTTTGTACAGATATAAAGCCACAAGGGATGAGGACGGCCCGGAGGTCGTAGACAGCCATGGCCACGAGCAGCGCCCAGGTGTACTCCCTACCCTCGACCATCCCCACCCAGCTTGCGCTTGGACCTTGGTCGTAGACGGCCATGGCCACGAGCGGCGCCTAGATTTTCGCCGCTGTCTGGGAGGCAGACGATCAGCATGGGGCGAGCAGGCGGCTTGGAGCTTTCTGCCAGCGGCTGCGGGGGCCTCGCCGGGGGAGATTCGGGCGAGCGCGGGCGGCGTCGCCGACGCCGGGGGCCTCTAGGCGCGGTTGTGAGGGGCCTTCTGGTAGCTGTCAATGCGGGGGCTTTGTTTCTTCTGTCCACGGTCTGCGGGGGAGACGACACCGGCTGTAGCTACAGCCGGTTGATAATAAACGTTTTCCTTCTTATATTCGTTCTTAACTCATGGAGGGTTTGAAGAACCAACAGGTTCACGTTCTACGAGTAGTATATATATGAAAACAAAGAGACTGGCATTTTGGAATATCAGGAGCCATGCATGTAGCTCAGGCTCCGTTTTAGGTTTCTATGAAAACCAACTAATACTGTAGATAACAAATCTGAAACTACAAGTGTTTATTTTGAAATGTCGTTTTGGCTCCAAAAACTTCACTGCTCCTTCAGTTTTTTAAATATCAAAAACTGTATTTATAAGTGTTAAAAATGACGAGAAAAAATATGGGCATAGTCAACGATGCATCTTACAAGTATACAGAATTACAATGTTAAATACATTGCTATGAAAAAATATTGTAAATTTTGGATATTGGAAGTGTGTCTACTCATGTCCACACAATTGTTACTTTCGGGTAGAGTGGAATGTAAAGTATCTCAAATTTATATTTAACACGTTTGCGGAATAAATCATTGGAGACATGCAATACTATTTCTAGGGTTTAAAAAACTTATGAATCATATTTTGTAAATAAAGAGGTCACTAGATCTCGGGAGCTAGAACCCGAAGGGATTTGTCGGACAACAACAATATGATTATAACATATGGAAGGACTTCAAAGAGTAAGATATCACAATGTGGTCTTTCCTTTCTACAACACACACCCTAGACTTGAAAGAGTAAGATATCACAATGGCGAAACGGTGCCACAAAACCGGTTTCAAAGCTCCGACCGCCTATTAAGAAGACACCGAGTGGTTGTTTCCACAAAAAAGTCTGTTGTTTTCTATTTATTCACCTAAAAAGAATATCAAAATTACCGTGTTTTCGAGCATTTGTTTTGTGAAATAGACTATTTCATAGAATCGTGGGGAGAAAAAAAAAGAGAGACACGCACTACACAAGCTTTTACCTCATATACATCTTTTACACCTTTCAGCCTACCATATTTTTTTGTTTTCTATTGAAATCCAAGATACATGAAACTCTATTATAGTATGTGATTGTTCTATTACTAAAGTTCTGTCTCTGTTCTAGATGAGTTTTCCATTACAGTTTTCTCTCTGAACACGTGGGTCTCAGTGATGGTTGTACTTTGGGGTTTTAAATAGTCTGTTTACTACTCTCTCCCTCTCTCTCCGTTGAATGTTAGTTGTCGCTGATTGATTTAGTACACTCTTTTTTACTCCACACAAGGTATTTGCCCGATGGTCAGCCGCGTGTAAAATCAGCTCGGTAAATAAAATGACCGATGATGCATGTAGCCATGTACTGTATATATGTTGTCTTCTTGACGTAACGAATATATTTACAGCTGCTGCCCCTGTTTCACCAGGCGGTGCACTTCACGAGAAACTAAAAATTCCTGGCCCAGATCGTGGACCATACCACACAACCTCACCTGCAAAGGTTTATTGCGGTCATTATTCAACTTCATGGGAGTGGTCATGCTCACCCGCGCAGAGGCGCAGAAAATAATCAAGTTCCTCGCTCAGCGCCATGAATTCAGACACCTGCAATTATATATAAGTACATATACATATATATATAATTTCGATCATCATCTGTCCTATTCATCACCATTTTTACTCCGGGAAACAAACAAGCACGTACGTACGCCGGGGTTCGGTTGCTTTCGTCCATGCGTCGCTCGCCGGAGAGCAATGCAATGCTCCATAGGAGGACTGCCTACTGTGCAAGGTTCCAAGCCAACAATGGCGATGTGTCTGCGGGTGGCGACGCGACGTGAGCCCTCTTCCTCATTGTTGCCTTGTAGTGCCATCCTTAAATTTGTTTTGTTTGCAACCACTTTGTGGCTCCCAACCACCGCTAGCTGACTAGCTCCTTCCGGTTAGAAAATAATACTCTTACTAGCTACATTTTACTAGTATTCTAGATTTCTAGTAGTACATATTTGTACTAGCTAGCATTCTACATTTTACTTTGATTCGTTTGCATTGGGAAATCGTGCGTGGTTTATTTATTTGGTTAGTAATAATAATACTCTCCCTAGCTACACTGCATGCATGTGTGTATTGATCTATGCTTCATCAGGCGGTGGCACTTTTATGCTGTCCCTTTGGAAGATTTTGCTACCGGGCATATTCTTCCTAGAACGCCATCTTCAGATACAATCTTCTTGCTTAAACAACTCAAGATTTGGTGGAAGAGAATCGTTGGGGAATTGTGATTTTGTCATGCATGTTTCCACATTTGCTCCCATTTCTATAACCATACACAGGCTCCTGCTTGCCACTCCACCCTGGCAGTAATAGTTAATTAGCACTCCCATGTCGACACTTGATAGGTTTCTCTAAATTTTAATCATAAAGTGGCACTAGTGAACCTACTCCGGCCATTGTTTGAGACCGGCCGATGGTCCATGCGATGCATGATTTGTGCACTGTTTGAAAGGGGTGTGGATGAAGACAATGTAGGCAAAGCCCTGTTTGATTTGTTTGTTTGTTTGTTCCGGAGCGCCAAAGCATGTGGCCCACGCAGCACTCATACCGTGGGCCAGGGGAGGGTTAGCTAGGGACCCGAATAATTGGTAGGGCTGGGACCTAATTACTAAAATGCTGGGTGATGACAATGTAGTTGCTTCCTCCACCCTTCAATGTCTTTTCTTGGCTCTTGTTCCGTACCTTTAAGTTCCAGTAGATCTCATGTAATTGTGTCTTGTGGAGTATAAACTTTGAGCTAGCTCTCTTTTGTATTTATTTTTTAAAATATAACCATGGTTGAGGAAAGAACGACCATAATCACACAAAATGATGTCGGTGCATTAGCGTTATTTTTGTAGCACCTGATATGAGCTCCGCCTATTTATTTAGAAGAAGGAGAAATTACCTATTTATAAGAAAAACTGACCGAAAACCGATAAAGACACAACGTCCGGATGTCTAGTTTACGCGTAAAAGTATCTACATATCGCTCCAATTTGTTCGCTGTTTTACCCAGCACACCATTGTGCTAGACTACCTACATTGCAATGGATGCGATGATGCCCTTGGGGTTTTTCATGGCCAAGTCTGTTTGCTTGTAGTGGGGCTAGGCTGGTCAAAATGAATTTGCATGCTCAATTAGTAGCTAGCTAGCTTTTCAGCGGCCGTGTGTTTGCCTTTACTTTGTGGGATCATCAGGGAGAAGCCAATTATTATTCATCTCCAGTACTATATCAGAGACCTTATCATATCATTCGTGGCTCCACTCTATGATTGCTTGCAAGAAAAATAAATGAGGAAGGAAATGACAAGGAGAAAATAATACACCTATATCCTGCGGGCTGCCGCATACGAATATCATCATGGGCTTCTCACCCGGCCTTGTTAGTCGTATGGGGCACAATTCGGGCCACATTGTTGTTGGCGTCCTCAGCAGATGGACACGGGCCGTCAGCTCAAAGCTGGAACCGTAATTCTCGCCCTAAGCGAGAGGGAGCTGGAAATCATTAGAAAAAGGTTAGGTACATGCGCGTGCGCTGCAGTGCTGACAAGTGTCGCAATTTTGTTCGTTTCTGCTCCCACCTTTTCTCCACGCGGTGACAAGTGGCAGCTCCTGGTGGTGGGCAGAGGGTTGTATATGCATTTATTTTGAGATTCGTTTTTTAAAAACGAAATATCTTGAGAAACGTTTATCCTTTTTACGAACCGTTTTCACTTTTGAACACCTCGCGTCGAGATTTTCAAAACTAGATCCCATATTGATAGGTTTCGACAAACTTTTTTTTGTACTTTGGATTGTGTATGTTTTGTACACCCTAAGTGTAGTCGTACGTACAAACTGAATTTTTTAGTTGTACGTACAACTTGCTACGTGTAGTTGTTTGTACAACCCGAATGTATTTCTACGTACAACATGTCCTCTGTTGCTGTACAACCCGGTTTATGTTGCTGTACAACCCGGCCTGTGTGTTGCTGTACAACCCGGTTTTTGTTGGTGTACAACGCGGTCTCCGTTGCTGTACAACCCGGTCGAGGTTGTTGTACGTACAAACTGATTTGTGTTGCTGTACAATCCGGTCTGTGTTGTTGTACAACCCGGTCTATGTTGCTGTACAACCCGGTCTGTGTAGTTGTACATATATAGAATCCGAGTATCTGTGTACTATCAATATTTTTTGTAACTAAATCTCATGTACTATCAGCTCGCGGCCGGTGCGCAGGTGCATGCTAGCTATGACGCGCGTGGGAGCTTCTACGTGGCGACAATACACTCGTGCGTGAATGACCGATCGACCTTCGCAAAGACTTGCCTTTAGATAGCGATACCCGAGGGAGCTACGTTCCGACTACAGGTTCATTGCTACTGGGGCGGTCTAGGATTTTGTTTGACACACATGAACATGTTACTGGAAAATGTAGAGATTTTTTCATGTAATATGAAACATGTTAATAACTGTAGAGAGCACGAATAATAGTTTTACATTCTTAAACAATTTGATATGTGCGAGTGCTTACATAGATGGTGAAAGAGACATTTTAAAGTTACAACTTTACTAATTTCATTTATCAAACAGTCAAATATGGGAGGTCCTCCTCCCATGCGACGCTGCTCCTTCTGTCAGTCTGATTACACTACCCTGTATATGGTTTGAAGTTGGTTGAGGCTCCAAGGCAAACTCTATTTCTAAGTCAGTTTTGATGGTTTGGCCCAATCAGCCTCTTACATATTTTTCAAGTTATACAGCGCTTAGGCGCAATAATATGCAATTAAGCAGTCACGTACATACTTCTAGATATAGTAGTTACATGCAAGTTTCTGTGTAATTGCTCGCTTGTTTGTTGTAACTTCGATGGATATGGAAATAATAAAAACGGTTGAAACTGATTAACACAATGTTAAAAAACCTTATTATAGATCAATCAAATAAAATGGGTAGTGGTTCAAGTCACGTGAAGCACCACAATGTATCTCACTTCAATTCAAACACGCTAATTTGACAATTTTTCTACCATGGTTGCCTCCACCGTTATGCTTTCCGCCACGATTTCGCCCGCCTCCTCTAGCTCCGCCACCAATGTTGTGGCCTACTCCATGATCTCCACTGATGCCACCACCACCGCCACCACCAAGACCATTGCCGCTATTGCCAACTCCGCTTCCTCCACCGAGACCACCGCCAACACCTTTGCCGAGGCCACCGCCGCCGCCAACTCCTTTGCCCAATCCACTCCCTCCCCCGATGCCACCACCGCTGCCCGCTCCAAAACCGCTTCCGACACCAGCTCCCATACCTTCGCCCGTGCCACTGCCACCGCCACTTCCAAAACCTCCTCCTGAACCACCACCTCCTCCAAAGCCACCTCCTGCGCCACCCCCACCTCCGAAACCTCCTCCTTCACCTGCACCATCTCCTAAACCGCTGCCTACACCAGCACCACCTCCAAAGCCTCCACCCATTCCCGCACCAGAACCGAATCCGACACCGGCGCCTCCGCCACTTCCACCACCCATGCCTCCTCCGACGCCACCACCAAAACCACCACCCTTCCCTCCGCCGGTGCCTATGCCGCCGCCACCTCCAACGCCTCCACCGCTTCCACCACCCATGCCGACGCCACCACCAAAACCACCACCCTTCCCACCACCAGTGCCTATGCCACCACCTGCACCGCCACCACTTCCAAAGCCTCCGCCGCTTCCACCACCAATGCCTCCACCCATGCCGCCCCCACCTCCAAATCCTCCACCACTTCCACCGCCAATGCCTCCACCTGCACCGTCGCCGCCTCCAAACCCTCCACCGCTTCCAGCGCCAATGCCTCCACCAATACCGCTGCCGCCTCCAAATCCTCCACCGCTCCCGCCGCCCATCCCTCCTCCAACTCCACCACCAGCACCGCCTCCCATGCCACCGCCAAGACCCTCACCCAAGCCTCCTCCGGCTCCGGCACCAAATCCACCACCGCTTCCAAATCCTCCACCACCACCAGCGCCGGCTCCTCCTCCAAGCCCCCCGCCACCGCCCATTCCTCCACCAGCCCCTCCTCCAAGTCCAGCACCAACGCCCATTCCTCCACCAGCTCCTCCTCCAAATCCACCTCCACCACCGGCGCCCATGCCACCACCAGCTCCGCCTCCACCTCCAAACCCACCTCCACCGCCGGCACCCATGCCAACGCCACCGCCACCACCAGCTCCACCTCCACCTCCGAGTCCACCGCCAGCACCTAAGCCAGCTCCGCCGCCGGCCCCTACACCTCCTCCGCTTCCGAATCCTGCACCGCCGCCCATGCCGCCGCCTACACCACCACCTCCTCCAAACCCACCACCGCCGCCCATACCTCCGCCTCCACCAGCACCACCTCCCGCTCCACCACCAGCACCAACGCCACCTCCCAAACCACCACCCGCACCCCCACCAACGCCTCCACCGCCACCCTTACCGTGCTTCTTCTTGTCGCATCCTTTGGCCGCGACCGCGCTGGCGCTCCACGCCACGGGCTCGCGCCAGGCGCCGGCGCTCGCCGCCCACACAAGCGCCAGCAGCAGGCACGCCATTGCCCGGCTCCCCATCGGAAGCACGCCTTTCTAACTGCGAGCCTGCTAGCTTCGTGTTCGCGTGTATGGACGGATGGTGGTACACTGGCCGTGTGTTGTGTGCTGGGGAAGCGGGAGGCGCGGCGCGGGGCTATTTAAACAGCAGGATTCAGGAAGACGTACGCGTGCATTGGCATTGGATTCAATGGGCTTGGACAGACACGAGCCTGCTTTCGGTTTGGTGGCGAGCCGGCCGGGGAGCGTTGACATGGCTTTTGAGTGCGTGCCTGTGATCAGGCCGATGAGGCCGGGGCTTTGGTTGGCGCGCTTATGACTTTTACTCCCCATGCATCGACGTGAGTGAGCTAGATACTCCTCAATCCTCATGCATGTAATGTATAGATACATGTTTCTATTGGTTGTCTAGCTTAGCTGCTTGCCTGCTTTTAGCCTGTGACTTGTATAGTTGTGTGTGCAAACGATGCAGTGGATGGTGCAGCTGTCCATTAATGGCGAGGAGCTCACAAAGAAGCGATGTGGGTAGGAAGGGAGAGGAGGTACAGCTTGGCTTGCACGGGGTTGATCATGTCTGAGAACTAGCGATGAGCTCTTTTCTCTGCAAGTGGGCTTATTGTTGTCCAACCAGAGAGACCCCAGGTTGACGCTCACAATTTGGGTATGCTTTGTAGGTGTTGATGATGCTTAATCTTGGCAAAATTCTCTGTTGATCTGAGCGTAAACAAGAACCTGCACGTACTGGTGTTCTCAGGGCAAAAATAAGAGATGAAGTTGTCAGATAGTTCAGTTCAGACAAACCGAGCAATGCACACTAGCAAACTCGGGTCGAGGTGGGCTTGCATTCTTATAAACACCAAGGCAGACGAGCATATATACAAGATCCTACAGAAACACGTATAGTACATGCCATCAGAATCGCAGACTACGTCTACTCTGTGCCAAAAAATGACAAACATGAAAATTAAGACACGATACTGAAACGGATCTAAGCACTGGTAATTAGTGGTCAGTGGTTGCTTCTCCGTGCTCATCTTCCTCCTTTCCTGAAGTGAGACTTGAGCTCCTGGGCGACGCAGAACATCGTGTCCATGGTGTCCTCGTCCAGGTGGGCGTCCTTGACACCACCGATGGCCAGGATCGTCCTCAGCCAGTCCTCGTGAAGGGTGGAGAACTCCGCTCTCCCTTCGCTCGACTTGAAGTTCCTGGCGATCTTCGACTTCATCATCTGCCCAGCGACGGACGCCTTCTCCACTATGGACATAGGGATCCCTGCCATTGTGGCGACCTGCAGGCCGTAGCTCTCAGGGGAGGCGCCTGATGCGAGCCGGTAGAGGAAGGTGAGCTCCTTCTCGTCGTTGCCTCCGCTTCTTGGCCTGAGCATGCAGGCCATGTGCTGGAGGCTCACATGGGGGTGGGAGGCGAACTCCTTCGTGAGAGGGTGGTAATGTGTGGCGAAGAGCAGACGGCATCGCACCTGTTCCACCAGGTGGCGGAATACCTGTGGCACAATGCAAGTAGCATAAGCACGAAATGTTTGTCAGACAATGGAGATCCATGAATGATGAGCAAGGCAAAAGTACATCATAACATGCCCATGTTGCAAGTGAAAATTTTATCTTTTTGTGCCTATCTCATCTATCACGGATATGCCAAACCAGCTTGCACATATCAACAGGGTACTATGCGCCACAGGGCCTTAGGCCACAGTAACATCAGCTACCACCTAAGAGCATACTTTGTACAAGGACAGGTGATAAAATAGTGTAGCATGAGGAAATAAATACTCACAGCATATGCAATTGCATATCCATCAAATGTGCTTGTTCCTCTGCCAAGCTCATCAAGCAAGACAAGAGAATCCTCGGTTGCATTCTGAAGAACAGATGCAGTCTCGGTACATTCAACAAGAAAGGTGCCTGCAAGAATGCAACTAATGTTGTAACAATCCAAGTTATGGTTGACGTGTCATACCTAATCCAAATTCGGCCGTGCTTTCTAAGTTGGTATTGACGATCCACGGATTTAGTCGAACATATTTTTAGCATTTAAAATCAGTGATGCATTTGTTCTCCAACCACATTTGAATATTTGACTTATTGGGAACCAATTTGAGGATATGATTCTCTGATGTAATCCTTCAGGGATATGCCCCACGTACATATGTTGTACAGTTTTATAAAATAGGAAATATACCATATGTGTCTCCCCTACTGTTGCCTGGTCAATTTATTTTTGTAAACATATTAATTAGGAAGGGAAACTACATTTTTTAAACTTCATTGTATTTGATAGGCATGACCAAATTTTGTTAGTTGTGACTACTTACTTTCTCCAGACATAATCCGGTCTGTTGCACCAAGCCGCGTAAAGATGGAGTCAGCAAGGGTCAATTCACATGATGTGCACGGGACATAACATCCAAGCTGCAGACCAGAAGAAATCCATTAACACATCTAAACGGGGAAGCACAAGTGTTCACAAGCACAAGGGCATGCATAACAAAATTTAGTTATACATACCTGGGCAAGTACAACAGCCAAGCAGGTGGCACGCATTATTGTAGATTTCCCTCCCATATTTGGACCAGTCAACAACAATGAAAAGCGATTATGACCAGATAAATCCTGGCCAAGAGATAAATCATTTGGCACAAGCCCAGTTGCACTTTCTGCAAAAGCATAGGGATGCCATAGACCCTTCATCCGAAGTACAGGCACTTTGTCTTTCACCAGAATACGTGGTCTGCACATGGTACCAAATGATAACAATGTCATGGCTGCAAAGGACCTAAGGACATCAACAACGCTGATGGCATTGATCACTAGAGACCATTCAGAAGCTTTTCCAACAAATAGTTCCACTAAAATAGCCAAGGTGTTGGCATCATCGTCTTTGATATCATGATCCTGTCAAAACTCAAGATCAGACAATAAGTGGGAGAGTATTGATGGAAGCCCGGAACAAACAGCCAGTAACAGAAAAAGAAGCAAACACTTAGATTGATAATGCACATAGAAATGCCTACCTGGTACCGTGGAAAGTCATTCTCTATAGCCTCTTCAAATTGATTAACTAGTTCATCGAGAGAGCTCAGGGTTGGAATATCCACTGACTTGGACAGTGCCGGTATACCATGGTCCTCTCTTTGTAGAACACTTAATAAGTTTATTCCAACCCGAAGGCCCTTGATAAGCATGCCGAACGTTTTAATCTAGTCCATACAGAAAGTCACACTTCAGTCAGTAGCATAGATACAGGAAAGAACTTCATAATTTGCACACAAAAAAACCTTAATTGAATCTAGGCCATACAAACAGAACTATAAGCTGCAAGCCTGCAATAAGCTTATGAAGCTAGGATTGAACAGAAAAGAGCAACCACTAACCCATCTCTTTAATATCTTTTCTCCAACAAAAGGCAATGTAACAGCAGATGTTAACCCCACGGTGGATCTAACTCGACCAAGTAACCTCTCAAGGTCAGGAATTTTCCGGAGATGCTCAAGTGTAATAGAGCCCACCCCACAATTTTGAATGAAGCCCTCAACAATGTCAAGCCTCCTATTAACAGCATTGACATCCTTTAGCGGATGGCAAATCCATCTTCTTAGAAGCCGCTTGCCGGATGCAGTTATGCAGTGATTGAGGTGCTTGTACAGGGTACCTGCAACAAAGTATAGAGTTTACTGTGTCTGTATGTCTGATATAATAAGTAGAGGAGGACGCAGGTAGAAGGTGCAATCATACCTGATGAGCCACCATCAAAACTGTTGTTGAAAACCTCCAGGTTCACAAGAGTCTGACCATCCATCCTCAGACAAGTTTGGTATACATTGTAAGGTAATACTTCCCCGTTTTTTAGAGCATCCTCTAACTGTTTTCAGATTGTAGCATATCAGAACTTGAACACATTTCTGGCTAGAGTTGTAACGGGCAATCTTAAGAAAAGCACATTATATTTAGAAAATAAAAATTAGAAAACAATGCCTAATTACAGTGTTTTAAAGCAATTCTTAAGCGTGTCTGAAAAAGGGAATGTGATTTACTAATGGCACAACCAATTGACAAATCTGAAGTGTGCAACAAATGCAGTAGAAGAAAGAAAGAGTTGGATTAACATAAGTATACCATAAGTCTCGTCAAATGACCAATAAGTCCACCAAGTGCACAAACAACTGCATCTTGATTCACTGAATAATCCAATGCAGATAACCAAGAATCCGTTGATGCTTTAAAGTATCCTTTAGAATGTACTAGCATTCGAATTTGTGGGGCGTCAGAGAAATCTGTCCCAGATAGTGGGGTCAGCTGCATTTTCACAGAGCCTGCAATTCGAAGAAAGTTCTTCAACTTCACAAGTCTGATATCAGTTTACTACTAGTAGTTACAAGACAAGAGCTATAATCTGTGGTTGACCTATATATGATGAAATAAAATACTGATAAATAAAGATACTAAAAGAGCAAAAGATTTTGTTCGACAGAGAAAAGAGCAAAAGATTATGAGATTTCACCTGCTGAGGCATATTTTAACATAGATTTACGACTTTCTCTTGAGAGGCCTGACCAAGGAATATATATATTAGTTCCTATATACATGAAAGATACAAAATAAAATATGTACTGACCTGAGGATTCATAGATTATCTCCCTTGGGGAAACCTGAAATAGCATACTACTGACTGATTGTTTCTGATATGTTAAACGAAAGGAAACAAATTGCAACAGTAACAAACCTACCTGCACCAGCAAAGCCCCCAAAGCTGCAAGTGAATCATCATCCTGGAGAGAACCCACCCAAATTTTAAGAGCAGCATAGTCTAGAAAAGCAAATCCATACACCCGAGAACCATTAGAAGCTAGCATAACCTGAAAAATACAAAAAGGAAAGCCTGGACGCATTAGCTCAGCATCATCTATGAACAATAATTGCTAAAAACTAATTCATGATGCATTAGAGCACTTGTGGAACAAAATGCAGGAGAGAACTAGCTTGGTACAAACTAGGGTATGCGACACTGCATGTTACACAGGAGAATGACACTGAAAATGTCATTTTACTTGCAGATAACCAATAGGTGCATGTGTATCAAGAAATGTCTTTCTTCATTTCTTGGCTCCACATATCTCTATATTCTTGCCATAAAATTCCAAGTATTTATAAATTGTGATGAACCAGATTTTAGGTTTATCGCTGTGTTCATATGTAAACCTATTTGGTTAATTTGTATTTTGTCCAAAGACCACGAGTTTGTAGTTATTTACTGTATTTTGAGGAAACAGTGTTCTTTCTAGTATCAGATAGTTAGCTTTGGTTGTTGTACAGTGTCTACTCATATGTATGAGATGAACTTACAAAACATTTTAACAAATCATATGAACTTACAATTAAAAAATACAGCAAATCATATTGGTCCAAATGAAATTTACTGCTTTGTTAGCAAAAGACAAACCTCTTTCAATGCAAGAAGATGAACAGCATCAGCTCCTATATTGCTGTCAGCTGCAGTTGATGGCGTGGAAACATGAACTAACTTCCTTTCAATAACCTTGCATAAGTAAAAAAAACAAATGGTTACACTTATATGCCGTCAGTCCCTTGTAGGGGGAGATTTCTGTGCATCCATCGATGCAAATGAATGTTTGCCTTCAAGTGCGGCTGCACATGCCATAGGGTACATTGCTAGGGCTACTACCTTCATTCTTTTCTAGTTGTCTTTTAGACCAATATGGTCTCTAGTGTGCATGCGACAACACTACTTTTGTAGTCACATGTTCACGAAAGTTATTAAAAGTGAATTATTTCTAAGTATTTAAATGCAATAACATGTGCACATGACAAATCCAAGTACTATTGGGCATAGAATGCAATCAAGAAACAAGGAAAGTGGGACACTTACTGAGTTTGGTCCTCTAGTTTTTGCTTGTACTGCAGATTCCATTTGTTCGATCCTTCCAACTTTATATCTAGAGGGAAATACTACACAGATGAGCAGTAGAACCACCAAAATAAATAATAATAATAATAATAATAATAATAATAATAATAATAATAATAATAGAGCAGAAGCGATATATATCCAGCACTATTTGGGATGTGTCACATTACAAATCATATCATATAGTAGCATTAAAAGGAAACTAAACGCATTGTGAAAGCAGTTGAAAAGGTCTAATTTTCTGGAACTTGGCAACGGTGGCACAGGAACTGATAAAAAAATCAATATTGAGAACATTTCTCATATTATCATCAACAAGCACAGAGACGGAAACAAAAATATGCCTATCAATGCCAACCAGAATAACTGACCATAATTTTGCTGATGTTCAAAGTAATGGTAAGATTAAAATGTTGCAAATTAGCAATTCTAAGGGAAACAAGGAGCTTACCCCCGAGCCAAAAGCTTTTCAACAGCATCATCTATCCCACTCTCTGAAATACCAACCTTCACATAAGATGAAAAGGTTATTGCTATATGTACCATAGTGTGGTAATAAAGCTACCAAATATAAAAGCTACAAAGTTCCCTTTACTTCAGGAGGGTTTAGTACAAAGAAGTTGAAAGAAAACATAAGGTTATATTATAGTGGCCAGCAAAATATGAATGCACAAGCTATTGAGGATGAAAACAAGATGAAGTGCTGTATTGCTACAAGCTTGGAACAATTTAGCCAATTGTTTTCCCGGTGCCAAAAGAATGATATCACACAGATTACTTTGTCCAGATACTACAAATGATATAGCACATAAATAATTTACGTCGAATGGTCCAATTAAAGATATTTGCTACTCAGAAGCAACACAGTAACCACAAGTTGCATTAGAAATTAATTACAATTTAGCAGGATCAGTACAGCAGACACTCAGAAGTCAGAACTCAGAACCAAGAATTCCAATTTCAGAATAAGAGTGGTTATGGTTTATGACTTTGGGTACCTGTCGGCATTTGCCCACACCACTGATAGTCATTTTCCAGTCAAGTTCCTGATGGCCAACTTCAGCATCTACTTCATAGAGTTCATAAAATTTTCCCTACAAATACAGGAAAAACATTTATGTAGGTTATATATCTCAAGTACCACACAAAAACAGGTCAGCGTAGTTAATTTCGGGGGCTGTGGAGGGGGTCAAAGCAGCATTTGAACTGTGGGATGTATGAAATCTGAGAGGCTAAGAAGAAATGAAGGACCCCAAAACAAAAGCAGATAACATTCTGGAGTATTAACCAAAAAAACATCATTTTAAAATGCCTTCTGGTGCATATGTCAGTATGCATAGAGTAATTGAGTAAAACTGCTTAAAAGTATGCAAGCAAACCAAAAAATCCCACGGTAGTCCAATGAGTAAAAAGCATATAGTTCCAATTTATATGGTTAGGCGAATGCTCAATATGACAAGGTATCATATGGTGATTAGCCTTGCAGTAATCTTTCACATGAAAATCTTGACAGTAGACTGCCAATAGGCAGTGCATGAGTCATTGATGATGCAACTTACCACTTTGAAAAATAGGATAACATCCATATATTTGCACTTAACAGTCCAGTATTGCTTTTGAGATGTTGACATCTTTCTCAATGCATCAGGTGGAATAAAAAGAGTTCTCTTGTCATAAAGTGGATCCTCTGGCCGCCTTTTATTTGCATCCCAGATATTCTGAGGATTCAGCCATTCAAATTTACTACGTGCACCTTCAGCCATTTCATCATGGACCATCTTCTTAACTGGAGAACAATGGACTGATTTCACCTTCTTATTTGAACCCCACAAAGGAGATTGATCCTGTTGAACTCGCTTAGCACGAGGAGTCACTGCTCGTGTCAATGGCGTTTCTGGTTTCAGAGAAACAGAATCAAATTCCGGAAATAGTGTAGCAGGTGATCCATTATGTTTACCATTCAGAAATACTGAAAAGTTTTTGGAGTGGTTCTGCAGTGGAGTTCCATTCGAATCAAATTCTGCAAACAGATTTGTTGCTTTAATGTATGAAGGGTCTGAAGATCCAGAGAATAGCTTCTTTGAGTGTTTCATTGTAGGAGTATCATCTGAATCAAGTCCAAGGGATGTCCTTTCTCTAACATGTTCACCACTAGAAGAGGTCGATGGTAACTTCTTTGATGCATGCTGTGAAAGAGTTGGATCTGAACCATACTCTGATAAAGGTGTATCAGCTCCACGAAAAGGCCCAGAGAAGATTCTCTTTAAGTGATCCTGGGAAGGAGTTTGTACATCAAACTCTTCAAATATTGAAGCAGCTTTAATGTACTGATTATGGGGAGACTCTGACGATAGCTTCTTCGAACACTCCTGAAACAGAGTTTGATCTGAACCAAGTTCTGGGAACAGTGTGCTTGCGCTAACAAATTCATCTGTGGAAGACCTCGTAGGGTACTTCAACGGCTGATGCAGAGGACTGACATCTGCGAATATTGTAGTTTCTCTGCTATAACTGTCACTGTGTGGTCCAGATGATAATGCACTTGGGCGCTCATTTGAGGTATGCTGATTTCTAACAGGTAAGGCTCTCTCCGTAACATGTCTAACCTGGGCAGTGTCTTTGTTTCTGCAACAACCACAAGAGCATCATCATGATGGCACGACAAAAGCAAGGCAATTTGCAAATATGGGAACCAAAAAGAGGAAAGTACGCTGACGGAAACCAGCAAAAAAAACACAATGGGGAGTTGGGTACCAAGCACAAAACAACTGACATAAACCCAATAACACAGACATAAATACACCCAATCGAAGCAATCATTAGTCCGTTGCAGCAATCCAGATTTACACACTCAAGTGAATGACAGTTAGCAAGTTAAACACAATAGAACTACGGTGAGTTTTCTGTCCGCGTTTCACAGATGCAAATGTATAATCAAAACATAAAATGTTACAAAGCACTACCTAAAACGGATTTGAATGACCAGTGAGGGCAGCGTAGGCTGATACCTACCAAGCGTGCAGTGGCCAGAAAACAGGAACCGTCGAGAGCTAAGCACATGACATGAGAAGGGGGGCAAACAAAGACGGTGCGACGGGCGGCCAACTCGCATCGACCTCCTCCATAGTGCTACTGGCCTGGCCACACAGTCGCACTAGTGTAGCAGCAACAAGCGAAACCTAACAACAAAATCGACCGAATCCCCATTCGCCGTCGATTTCAGCTAGTAGCAGCGATCTACACGAATCCGCTGGGAGCCACGAGTGAGCTAGCTGGCCAGGCCTGGCCACACAGTCGCACTAGTGGCTCCCACACAATCCAACAAATAATGAAATAATCGCAGACCCGCCCAGCCAAGCGGCCACCAAACGGCTCCAGACAAAACCCTAGCCTCCCAGCGCCGGTACCGAGTGAGTGAGCTAGCTGGAGAGTACGTACCTCCCCTGCGACGGCGGCCGCACGAGCCTGTCCATGATGCCGTCGATCGAGGACGCGGCGGGAGGGCGCGGGGGCCTCTCGGGGGTCGTGCCGGCGCCGGCGGCGAGGGGGTCCCCCGGCGGGGAGGTCCGGCGCGGGTGGAGGAAGGAGAGGATGGACTGCTGCTGCCGCCGCGGCTGCATCGCGGTGGGCGGGAGGGGAGCTTGGAGGTGGAGTCGGCGATGGCGGGAGCGAGAGGGGAATGGGAGGGAAGGGGGCGAGGGGAGAAGGATGTAGATGAAATTATTTGATTTGGGGGGAATTGCGAGCGGGAAATGAAAGCTAGACGTAGAGGCACGCGGCAATTTTATTTGGTCTTAAAAACGAGTTCATACAGTTTATGTACTTGGTCATTTTATCTTTCTTTTTTAGAAAACTCGGTCATTTTATCTAACTATTGATTTTAAATACGAGTCTATGTAGTTTGTGTACTTGTTCATTTTATTTGATCTTTTAATTACTTCACGGTTTTCATGTGTAGCTTCCATACAATCCAAATGTGTCCGCTCGAGTATATTTTACACCGAGCAGTTTTCGTATCGTCCAATTCATGACGAGCGACGTTGAACATGGAGGAGGTCACCAAGGAGGGAAGGAGGCGACCATGACATTTTTCACGTGATAAAAAGGAGGGGTAAAGATCCTGGGCACAACTCCGCAGAAGATTATTAATAGGTCCATTTTAAGTATCGGGAAATTTAACATGCCAAGCACCAAACACAATTTTACTGGCTATGTTAACGACATTTTTTTTGTGGTTCGAAGGAAGTATAAGAAATTATGTACTTATGACTTGCAGTTGGCATATCGATTTAATCTTGGCAAGAGGTTTGGTTATTGTAATATAGTTTTCTTATTTCTTAGTGATTCCAGCATGTTCAGGGTAGCCATTTTGGAAAATCAACCGGTGCATATGATTGAGACTTCTCGGGTCTTATCCCGTGATAATTGGTAGGATTTTATTGTCAAGAATATATTATATATATAGGATGTTTTCTATTTTATGAGAGTTGATAGGAAAAAAAATTAGGCCCACACGACTGCACCGGCTTAACTTGCTTTATTTGCACATCATCATCTTCGACGAGACTCCATAATCATCTCGAGTTATTGCTTGAGACACCAGGTTGAACATGAGTTTGAAGAAGAGATTTATTTTAATTGTGTGGACAGTTGCATGTCCTCATGATACCAAGAAAATCATTTTTAGCATATTTTAAAACTTCAAACATATTATAGAACTTTTATTTCTAGTTTCCCCCGCCGTTTGTGATTAACTCTAACTGGCCAACAAATGGCGGGCACAATCTTTCACCAGACACATCTTTCCTAGCCAGAGGAGAGCCGTGACGGAAGTGCGCCCCGCTAATTTTCGTCGTAACGAGAGCAACTCCAACAATATACTTGTTTTTACGTTTTAAATCACCAAATCAATTTCTTCCATTCCAGATGATGTATAATAGATCAACGCTGAAATTTCAGATGAATAAAATAGGTCACCACACCTTGTGACCTTTTTTCACAAAGACAAACACATGTGACACAAATATCATGAAACTCATATCTTAAATGATTCTAAACACAAGGGGAGTACAATTTGTACTCAAATTTACATCACACAAATAGTTCATCAATTATTACACAAAAAGTTCATGATCAAGTTCCACACGCAACTAAAAATACAAAAAAATTGGCTCACAACAAATAGTCACGGAATCAAACAAACTACCTGTGTTCTTGCCAAGACCATGTCCACTACTTGTCGATAAGACCCTTCTGAAGATCCTCGTGCACGTCGGCATCACGAATGGCATGGTAAGTACGTGCCAAGAAAACGGGAGATGCGGTTTGCCCTCCTTCACAGCCAAACCAACTGACCCATCAACTGATAATGACCATAATTTAAATCTTTTTCCCCACTCGTTCTCGATGATCTTGTTGTTCATGATCACGCAAACGGTCGTGATGTACCAAAGGACCTTTTGGTTCCAAAATCACACAATCGGTGTAACCCTACAATAAAAGAGTTAAAATAGAAATTTAAAGTTATATCAAATACATTGTGTGGCCGGTGGTGGTAGGTGTGTCATCCATGACGACAGAGCATGACAGAGGTGCATAACCGTAAGAGGAGGTCGACGGTTGAGGTCGCCTTGCGGGAGGTCGGCGGTGGCTGGAGTGCCTGGGTCGCAGGCGGTGAGGTTCGTACTACGCTAATCGATGACCAACGCGGTGTCATGGACCCGTAGATGACCGGCGATGAGAGGCGAGGGCCCAAAATCGACCGTGATAAGCTCAACGATGGCGTGGCTATTCATGGGGGTGACGGGTCGCTGGGTTCGGCGAGGCTCAGCGGGGCCGGAGGGCCGAGTGGGGACGTGTGATGGCGTCAATTTAGGAGGCTGGAAGGTTGAAACTGACGGTTGTGCTGCGCACGCGCCCCTCTTTGGTGACATATATGTTTACATCACCAACCTCAGAAATACACATCATGTGATAGAAAATTACATCACTGACTACGTTTACATCACCTGATAAGGATGCACGAGACTTTTGGTATCCGGTGGGGGGGGATTTTCCATGGAGACGCCCGCCCGGCCCAGGGTTGTCTAGAAAGAAAACGACTAGTTGTCAGACTAGTAGCGCACGTTGTCGCCGGTGCATGCCGCTTGGCAGACGCCGATCGAGCTCGTTGGATTTGGACGCGGTGAAGCTTCCGGGTGGCTGCCACCGTGCCAGCCATGGGAAACGAAACGCGGCAGAAGCTTCGAAACCATCGACTTTTACACTGCCAAGCAGTCAGCAGAGCAAACAAGAGAGGGAAGCTCCCGTTCGCCTGCCACCCGGAGCACGCACGTTTGACTAGGAATTCAACGTAAACCCTCCTATATAAACAGGCCGCATCCCCGCGTCCACGAACCGGTAACAAACCACGACTACTAGTCCACAACCGCCACCAAGATCCTGCCTTTCTTCCTTCTCACCGGTGCAATCCAATCTTCACGGGCGCCGCCGGCGGCTCTCAGAGGGAAGGGAAGGAGGAGCATCGATCGATCTCCCGGTTCGTTCACGGTTCACGCGATGACTCAGGCGGCGGCCGTCGAGGCACCCGGCGCCGTGGGCGTGGCGGTGCAAGGGCAGGGCGGCGCGAGGAGGCCGGTCGTGGCCGGCGACGGCAGGAGGGTCGACCAGGCGGTGGCGTACCTGCTCATGGCCGCCGCGCTCGCCGTCACCTACCTCGTGCACTGATCATCCACCGGAGTACTGGCGGGCGACGGCGAGGGGCGTGACCGCGTAACAGTTTGTCGTTCGGGACTGCAGCTAGCTAGTAGGAAAATCCTTCCTTTTCGTGTCACTCCGTCAATCTTGTAAATCTTGAGCAGGGCTATTCATCATAACAGTGTGTTCTTTACAAGCTACTGTATTTTTTTAAAACTTCTGTGATGGGCTGCCCGGAATCAGATAGATCGGTCGGTAGCTCAACTTGAATCGCGCATGTTCATGTCGCTTCATCCGTATCCATCAGTAACTAGCTAATACTACTTCTGAATTCCACTAAATTGATTTCTCAATTCCTCTGAATTTTAGTCAAGTTACCAGCACAGATTGCTTGACCTTTGGAAATGAGAAATTGCATATTTCAACCTTTTTTAATCACCTTGCCAAACAACACACAATCTGCAGCAGGCTGGACAGGTCACGCTTGATCCAATTAAGAATTGTATAAATGAGAAATTTTAATCAAAAGTACTGGCGACACAAAACGTCGACACCTATGTACAATCACCATAATCTAAGCACAAAGGTGTTCCCATGACTTTGAACACAACTAACTAGGCAATGGGGGAAGTGTCCATGCTCTCTGATTTCCCCCAGCTGGTACAAGCTGGAAACGGCGAGGACCCTAAACTTGTTCAACTACCGACCGCCATAACACACAACACAAAGGTGGAGTATGCATCTAAGGCTAGCCAGATTCCTCCCCAGAGTCTACATCAGGCTCCGAGTGATCATCTCCAGAGCCTGATACCGTGACTGACTGTGAATCATCATTATCTTCAGAGCCTGAAACAAATTCTTCAACTGGCTCTGAATCGTCATCTTCAGAGCCAGACAAAGAGAACTGCTTGGAGATGGGCGTCGGTCTTTGCCTCGTCGTTTTCTTGGTCATTGCTTCAGGCGTAACCTGCCCTGGTTGCACCATCTCTTCGTCGTCACTTTTCATGTTTCTTCGACTCCGGCGAAGCCCTTGTCGAGGCTTGCTATCGACCCCACGGGCAGCGAGACGGGTCCTCTTACGCGTCACGACAACCTCCTCCTCCTCCTCCTCCTCCTCCTCATCCGAGTTGCTCTCCTCGGAATCAGAAGCATCAGTGTCTTCATCGCTGCTGGAGGAGCCGTCATCCTTATCATTATAGTCGGAGAGTTCAACATCATCGGAACTAGGATTATCTAGGTCCTCGGCTTCCTCCTGTTCTGTAGCTTCCTTATGCTCTGGATTGCTGTCAGATCCTACATTGGCTCCAGTGTCTCCCTGATGTGAAACTTGCCTTGTCTTCTTGTCTGCCTCCTTATGCGGATCAGATTCCTTTGCTTTCCTGCATTGAGGCACAAGGATTCTTATCAAGAAGACTGCATTTGACATTGCATAAGAAAAGGGCAACTAGTAAAATTTCAGTAGATGAGAATACAATCCACTCCACTTTTGAGGTTTCTTCCAGGAAAAAATAGACAGGGTCAAATTCCTGGAACCAAGACCCAGACATCAATTCTCTTCCGAATTTCTAGATGCACCATTCCCCAAACAAATGCACAAACTGTCGAGCATGCTTATTTACAATGTATAATATCAAGGAAAGATGCACTTCGAAGGCAGCAAGCAATACCACAAGAGACTTGCGTATGAGTTTACTGCCCCAAAGCAGCTAAATGCTACTCCTAAGAAACTAGAGGGAAAAAGCAGTGTAGTGGTTTTAACTTACGCTGTAGCTTTTATTGCCTCCTTTATGGAACGGTCATAATCAGCTGCACACAAAACCAATACAGGATATCAATCTTAAAATATAGAACGTGGTCACAGTTTATTTAAAGGTTAAAATATCAACTTCTACAAAATTGGAAAATAGTGGAAGCCAGCTATATCACATCTTGCAAATGTTAAATCGCAGTACTGGTCTGTTTAGTGGGAGACGAACAAACACCAACAAACCAAATCAGTGTTCCATTCTAATAAACTTGCCTCAGGATTATTAGAATCAGTAAAAAATACTAGAGATAGATGCATAAAGTTGACTACAGAATGAGCGACGCCAAAAGAGCATGAGTTTTCAACATAAACAACCAAGCTGAGTGCCAATGTTTCATTTTTTCACGTTTAGCTAAGGTTGTTGAACAAAGAAGCTCCTTACAGTAAACATAGCTGACAGGTTTACGTTCACGTAAAGCGCGGGTTTGGATAACATTAGCAAAAGCTAGACGTTCATCCTTCTGCTGCTGACGTTTTAAGTTCCTCTGTTTCTTCTGCAAGTTAAAGAACAGGTAAAAATGGAGCGATGAATCATCAGTGTGATAAAGTACAGTCTGCTGTCAAGGATAAATGCTAACATTACAATAAATGCAAGTATGCTGGAAGTTACCTTTTCAAACTTCTCTACATCTGGAACGGTAGTTTTCATAAGATGCTCTCCAATGGCAGATTCAGATCGACCCTTGCCGCATAACTTTTCCTGTCAACGTCAAATGTCAAGTATCGGTTTTGTCAACGTCAAATGTCAAGTACTAACAAGTGAAACGCATAGGAAAACGTATCAGCAGGAATCCTAACTGATATATCAACAAACTCATCGAGGTTAGTTGCAATTGTTTCCCAGTGAATATTGAGAACTGGTTTTGTCAAACGGCCATTCTTCCCCTTCCAGTTCTTCTTAAAATCAACTGTTACAGCTTCTTTGAATAGTCTGTGGCCAACAGTTGAGTCTCCAACGTGCCTAGCAAATAGAAAAGTTAATGAAGTGTTGGCAAGAAAAAAAATACCAAGAGGTCCTCAGTTATTTTCCGGAATGTGCAATTAAAAGAACGAAGCACTAAATGAAAAGATTCCAGGTAAAATATTGCCGAATGATGTGAAGCGTCACTTTAACTGAAGCATATGTGGCAAGTGCCATATTACAAGAGTTCTTCTGTGGATACAATAGGTGTTCATTTGAAAACACAGAAGGGTAATACCAAGAATGGAGAAAATTCTTATCAACCAGTCACATTTGTACCTATTGAGTTTCTATGACAGCCATCAAAATATCTTATGCATTAAAGCTAATTGCTTGGCTTACAGCTGAGTATCTCAATTTGATCATCATGATTAAAAAGCATAGGGAAAACCAAAAACAATATCAAGTATACGTATATCTATGGACTATGGTAATAAATTGTGGTGTAATTCAACTCTTTTAGTTATTCAATATAGTTAACCCAAGTATATCACAAATTGTATCAACTACTATTTTAGAAATTGGATATATGCAGAAACAGCTTAAGCTAGGTGATGAACCCATAGCCCAATAAGTGATAACAGCCCCATTGACATCATATGATAGATTTGAGTATTGTAGAAAAAAGTCATAACATGTCTATGATATGCAAGCCACCTTGTGTCTATGACATGTGCGCATATGGTCAAATAATTGTTTAAAGTTTATATTACATACATATTATGTTTTGCCCTCATCAAGGGTAACAAAACATTTCAGTTACTGGCAATGCCACAAATTCAAGAAAATTGCAGTGATTGGAGATGATAGATTATGAAAAAATAAGGAAAAAGGAACAAAAATACACACCAGTATATAGTCCCATCGTTGGCACTCCCTAACTTCTCTTTCCGGAAGTTGGAAATATTAACTCCTTTCTTCATTTCATCATTAACGTACCATACTGCATCATTTTGCTGCATTATACATAATTTCTATCAATCTAATGTGCATAAAATGCTCAAGAAAACTTGTTGACATTTTGCTGATCAAAATACTCAGCTAGCTGAAGCTTGATCAACTGAAAACTTGTTCGGAGAAAGCAATACCTCTGAGCGAACTTCACAGAGCGCTTTGAGTATAAATAAACGAGTCATTGGATCCATCTCCTTAAACGTCTCAACTTCCTTACTGCGCCGAGAAATAAGTTACGGTGATGAAAAATCAACAGAGTAATACACAAGCAGAGCATTATTAACAATACAACGATGCATACCCAGGATTTATTTCGAACGGGTTCGTTCCTTCCGCAACCTGAATCCAAAATTTATTAAGCGCTGGGCTAGTACATTCTATTTGCATTAGTAAATGACCAATCAATGTCTCCTAGTCACCTACCCATGACCACCAGTCTGTTAGTTTCTTGGCAGTTGCTATCACCCATCCATCATCAACATTGATATTCTTGTTGACTGGTGGTATTCCCTGATACATTTGACAAGTACAACTTAGCAAACAATATCAGGGACAACCATGGCATGGTACAAAGAAAGAAAGCTAGTATTTTGTTACGTCCAAGGCAAGAAAAACTATAACAAAATAGGGCTAGGGTAATAAAAATGCTTTTGGCAGATGCGTAGGGAATTAGGCAATATATCATTTATGTATAATAACAACAAGGCATTATGTTACAAATATGTAAACCCAGAATGATGCGCCACACAAGTCCTGTTGAGAAACGTAGAAATCACTAGAACGCCATGTTTTTATGACCCCAGAGGTTTTCAATGTAATTGATTCGCCTTAGTCGCACAACACCATGGACAAATAGTTAGCGGAAGATCTTCACTCAACAATATATTATCTGGAATGACATGCGAGAAAATTGCAGTACATAGAAGAGAATTTTTTTTGTTATCAAGGCAGAATATCTTGATTACTTGGTGAAAAGCAGATATCCAATTTAACCATAACGCTGTTTTAGCTTCATACCAGACATATATGGGAGTAATTCCAAACACGCATTCATAGCAGGAGCATGAAACCAATGAGACCAGACCACCCTTGTTTCATAAACGCTACCATGAATAACTAAACAGAAGAGGAAATAAAACTATGCATTCCGATCTCTGCCCACGAAATTACACTGTCGGCCGAACCCAATCAGAGCAGCAAAGTGATTTTTTGTGTGTGTGGCATGAATGTGTTGTAATTAAGAGGGCAGTGAAAAAGGATAATACTACCTTCAACAGGGCAATGTGGATGCGGGCGAGGTCGCGGTTGTTGGTGACGAGCGCGGTCTCGATCTCGTCGGCCGAGAGCCCCAGGCCGGCCTTGATCACCGGCTCGAACACCTGCGAATCCGAACCCGTTGATTATGACGAAGCACATCAGGGATAGATCACCGGGAGGGAGGGGGTGATAGAAAACCCTAGGTTTGAAGCGGGGGCTCACCTGGAGGAAGTGGAGGACGGAGGCGAGCTCCCAGCGGCGGCGGAGGAGCACCAGGGGATCCTCGGCGGGTCCTTCCTCCTCCTGCGTCGGCGGCGGCCGCGGGGACTTCGCCGGAGAGGAGGGCCTGGCGCGCTTCGCCGGCGACGCCATGGGGTGGGAGGCGTTGGGTGGGCGGGAAGAGAGGGGAATTCGTGGGCAGGGAGGCGGGGAAGAGACTGTGTGTGCGTGGTCCACTATTTCTAGGGCTTTTTTTTTTCTACATGTTTCTTTACTCAAACACACCTGGCAGTATGGCACTCTACAGTACCATGGGATCAGGCTATTTTTTTTCTTAGAGCCACAGATCCGGCTATATTTGATCTCGATTTTTCAAATATAGCAAAATCGTGTTTCTAAATTTGTAGGTACTGTGCAGATATTACCCCTATCAATTTCCATTAGAGAATAGTTCAAGGGAAAAAAAGTTAATGGTTTTTGCTAAATCTCAATCCATGAGATGTTATCAACTCGTTTAGTGGCCAATTATGATATGCGCGGCCACACAACAAAGTATAGGTGTGCAATCTTCACCACAAGTTTGAGAAGAGAGGTTGAGAGTTATCCACGTATAATTGTAAGCATGTTATAGGTACTCGTTTTAGGCTTTATCAATATAAAATCACGAGACCAAGGGGTTGTTGCATATACACAATGCTAAAGTTCATCAAAGTAACTTTTCAAGCAACTAGGAGTTGGCACATCCTTCCATGAGCCTTATATATGTGACTCACGCCCCGATCCTCATGGATTCACGAGCAATGGATGAGCAGATGGGGGAAGTACGTCAATAAGACGACAGAAAAACAAAAACACACAAAGGGGAACAAGGAGTAACAAGCTAAACCTGAAACGATCTTGTCACTATAACTCAAAATCAATCTAGTTAAGCTTTTAGTAAAACATTTTCTCTCGCCAGGAGGTCCACCGGCCCAATAGACCTCTAGAGGGTAGATGGGGATAGAGGGGCCTCTGAGTTATACATCCATATCTCTAGAGGAAGGTCTTGAAGTTTTGGATTCTTGCAAGAATTGGAGGGGAGTGAATCACTAGGTTTAGTTCATATATAGTCTAACACTAGTTGTGAGGGGGAGGGGGTCCCGGTTTATCGTGTTAGCCCTGAAGGGGTAAGTTGTGGATAAGAGGACATGGCGAAAGACCAAATTTAATCTTATCAACCAAGTGTTTCTGCATCTAGTGACATATGTAATGATATGCATCTACAAAATTGACAATTCACTTCATTACCAAATTTAAAAAATACTACAAATTTCTTTCATATACATATGTCCCCCCACCCCACCCCCCAAATGCCCTAGCATACTAGTTTTACCATAACAAACAAACACGAACGAGATAACATGACAAGAGCACACCAAAGAAACATGAACAAGTTTCATCTGAATAATGTTTCTCTTAAAAGAAGATGCACCATCGAGGCTAGAGAAATATGACCATAATCATGTAGGGTAGCTTACATGGTTCTATATAATGAAAGCGCATAGAGATATATGATCAAACTATTGACATGAACCCATATTTGGGGTGGACTACTACTTATTCATCATGGAGGAAAGGGAGAAGTTATCATAGAGGTCGAATATGTAACTGGGATCGATGTTCCAGCGGAGGTTCCTCATCCAATCATCTCTAGCTATGACCTCTCTGCTTTTGTGTTTTGCCTTGTATCGCCCTCTCTGTCTCACACAAAACCACAAAAGGGTTTCTATATATATGCTTTTAGGTCAAGACGGAGGCAACATATAAGAATGGAGACAATCGGACGATCATGGGAATTTGGACCTGCCATGACGCTCCCAATTGGGAAGGCGCGTCGTGTGGCCGACAACTCCCCCACATGAAAATATGTGGGTGTTTCTTTGGTTATAACCCTTCGTCTTCTGAAGATATGATCACAATATTTTCTCCAAATTTACCGAGCTTCAACATGAAAATACATGATTCCTACCTTCCAACATTAAACAACAAAGTAACTGAACTTCACGGGAAACCCCTTATGATCTCTAAAAAAATTACAGAAAACATAATAATCATTGCAAATTTCATGGATATTAATATATTAAACTTTGAAGGCATAGGTACTTAATCTATGTATCACATATCGTTGCAGGAATTGCCTACTTGGCAAGGTGCCGACCAAGGCAAAAAAAATATACGCATGGAACGGCTGCCAATAGGTTTATCGAATGTTAAACCATGACTGGTACTTATACATGTAGATTTAATGCTTGTGATGAGGTATGGTTGATCAAGACAAGATTTTCCCTTTCGTACATGGGATATATATCAGGGACCTATGCCATCTCAAATGATCAAATCTAGATCAACATAAGGGTAAGTGTTAACCCGACTAAGGAATCTGCCTCACAAGCTATAGAATGAATGTCAAGACATCTTAATAAGGATAAAAGGTAATTTCTTTAGGCTTCACCAATATATGTTGTGATGCTTTAGGAGCACTTGGGACTTGACACATTTTGCTAGTGTCATCTACGAGTTTTCAACTGATTACAAAAACTCGTGTGGTGTAAGTAGGAATACTCATAACCCAAGACACAAATCGAGTTGTTTGAGTAGGTAATAAGGCTATTTGAGTCGTGCCACGTGGTCCCGAAACTATAGGGACGCACACTCACGGTGTTGTAGGGTTGAAGAGACATTGCCAGCCACTTTCATGCCAAAGTTATGCGATCAGATCGGATTTAGCAATCCATGACCCAACTTGCTCCTTGTAGCTTTGCTTCTTGTAGTTGTGGCTACTTTGGGGCATTGTTCCCACATTAATCAGACAAACTATGCAAGGGATCCATAAGGACGATGAGTACAACTTCATATGAATTCCTCTCTACGCGTGCATGTCTAGTGGTAATCCATTGAATTGTAAGATTAACATGATCTAGTTTACGGGTTGGAATGTTTAAATTTATGTTAGTGTATCCTCTCTATACCGAACACCTAACTCATAAAGAAAAGGCCATCCTGTCATCATACTAGTGAATGCATAAATTTAGACCATATATGACCCAGTACGTGAAAACCCCCCTCAACTGTACATTAATCTTTTGAGTCCCTTCCAACTTATGAGCTCAAGCTCCGCAACTATCGATGAACATTGATCTAGAATAACCAATGCTTCATGCGATGTAATTATAATTTCATGTGAGAAATATTTTGTGTGCCACTGGGTTCTTGATCATCCTAAGCACTATGATTCGGGATCCGAAAGCATATATAGGACAAGCACGTGGGGTGGGGCCACTCATGGTACTCGTATAGAAAGCTCGAACGAGGATACTTTTCTATAACATAGGTACATTAGTCGGTGACTTAATATTTTGACAGTTTGTGAAGATTTTCTACACATAATGATTTGTCTTTTTTGCAAACAACATTACTGTCTTTTTCTCCTTTCCTATCAGCGAGTTCCGATCTTTGTTCGAATTTGTTCATTCGTACCGAACCACTTGCAGAATCAAATCTATGTTCCACAAGATCCTATATCAGATATACATCCCCCTTGCATTTATGCCAGAGACGTCGCCAGGGCTATGGTGAAAGTGCATTCTATGTACTCTCAGGTTTTGGTGACTAATGAGAACATAAAAAGTATTATAATGTTTGTGATGAAGCATGCAGGCTCTTTTACAGGTTGACTGATAAAGAGGAACACTTAGTTTGCCTAAATGTCATTTCAACTACACTTGGTATTTGTTCAGGAATTCAGTAAGGAGATTTCCGGGGCTCGGAGATTTCCGGTCCACAGACTGGAGATTTCCGAACCGTCCTTATTTTTCACTAAGTCTGAATTGAAATGCGTACTGACTCCAACTCAAGCTGAGCCGGAAATCCTCCCGGAGATTTCCGGCGCTCGGAGATTTCCGAGCCCAGTCCGGAGATTTCCGAGTGACAGAGGAATTTCGACCAAGTACAGAACTCAAATTGCGTACTGACTCCAAAACAATTTTAGCCGGAAATCCTCCCGGAGATTTCCGGCGCTCGGAGATTTCCGAGCCCCAATCCGGAGATCTCCGAGTGATAGAGGATTTTCGACCAAGTCAAGAAGCCCAACCAGTATTCATCCAGTTTCTTGCACAGCCGGAAATTGCACTGGAAATTTCCGGGGTCCGGAGATCTTCGGTCCTCAACCCGGAGATTTCGGGCTGGCGGCTGTGCAACGGGCAGATTTTGGGGAGGGGTATAAATACCCCTCCACCTACCTCCAGCATTCTAAGCTTCTAGATTTTCTCTCTCCTCCATTGGTGCTGAAACTCGTTTCTCCCGGATCTCCCAATCTAGCCACTCAAATCCATTGATACTTGGGGATCTGAGGGAGAAGCCACCGATCTACATCTCCACCGAAGCGATTTGACTTTCCCCCTCTATTTCTTGAGGGTCAACGAATCTAGGGTTCCTTTGTGGATAGCTAGGTTCAACCTTGTGTATTTTGATCCTTTGTGGATTCCTTTGTGGAAGTGACCTGTTGTGGTCGTTGTGAGAGCCCCCAATTCAGTTGTGGGTGTGTGCCTCACGAATTTGTACGGGACATTCTCCGCCCTTAAAGGAGTCCTTAGTGGAAGTGTGGATTCGCACCTTTGTGGTCGAATTCACAGTAGAATAGGGTGAGGCCTTTGTGGCGTTGAGCAAACCTTTGTGGTAGCTCACACCTCTCCAACGAGACGTACACCTATGTGGTGGAACTCGGGATAAAATCTTGGTCTTCGAGTTCCTACGGTTGTTTCGTTCCACTCTTACCGCATCTTTATTTCCTGTACTTGCTTAGCTTCCTTGTAGTTTGTCACTTGTGTCACCTAGTTGCACATCTAGACAACTTACTTTCTGCTAGCCTAAAACTGAAAAAGACATAAAAATTGGTCACCACCTATTCACCCCCCCCCCCCTCTAGGTGGTCAACTGCCGTTCAATTGGTATCAGAGCCAGGTTGTCTTTTAAAAGCTTCACCGCTTGAGACCAACCTTGGACAATGCAAGTTGACCCAAAAGAGGGTTCCGAAACGGACGCCGCGACTTTGGCGGCAATGCAAGAGAAAGGTGCCACTATGGCCGATATCAACTCTTTGGAAACAAAGTTGACATCGTCCATACAAACCGAGTTCAAGAAGTTTCATGATATGCTTGAGTCTCTCAATACATCTAAAGAAACCTCTCTTGCATTGCCCTCAAAGCCTCCGGTGCTTCCGGGCATTACTCTTGATGTGGACCCCGAATTGATAAAGGGAAAGCAATTGCCTTTGGATGAGAAGGGTGATGCTAGTAGTTCCTCAACCCATCAAAACACTCCATCATCCAATGATGAAGTGCCTAAAGGCTACAACGCCACTCCTCCCCCATCCCAATACCATACCCCCAATCCCATTATTCCTCACCCGCAAGTTTCTCATAGGGGTGATCCCCCATTGCTTAAAGATTATACCTTTTCTCAATGGCAATACATGATGAAGTCTCATGTTTGCAGCTCTTCAATCGAGTTGTGGCGCATCATTCAAGTTGGATACAAGCCGCATGATCCGACCAACCTAACAAGAAGAGAAGTGGTGGAGGCTCAACTTGATGCCACCGCTCTCTACATGATCCAAAAGGCGGTTGGGAACAAGGACATGGCTCGCATTCAACATCTCACCACCGCCAAGGAGACATGGGATGGTCTATCCGAGTTGTTCGTTGGAAATGATAGCATGAGAAGGAACCGCTATGACTCTTTGAGCAATGAAGCCGAGGGCTTTTTCAAGCTTGATGGTGAAGACCATGAGATGATGTATCAAAGATTGGTGACCATAGCCACAAGCTTTCGAGAAGTGGGTGCCTCTCATATTGATGATGCTTGGATCAAAAGGAAGTATGTTAGCTCTATGATGGCTTGTGAGCCTACCGACGTCAAGAGTCTTCAAGGAAGACACAACTATCATCTCATGACATCTAATGAGGTTATGCAAGAGATGGCCGCATACAAGGTGGCCACTAAGAATGCTCAAGATGCAAGGGCAAGGGCTCTTGGAATGCAAAGAGGCACAACCAACCTTGCTTTGAAGGCTACCGTTGAGGAAGACAACGATGATGATGATCTTGGAAGCTTTGCCGCCATGTCCGAGGAAGCACTCAAGATTTCTTACAATGACCATCTCGCTCTTGCGGCTCGCACCTTTTGGAACAATCCCTCAAGAGGCAAGATGCGTTTTGACAAGAATGCACCTCAAGCCGATAGGGTCTCACCCTCCAAGTCAAGGACATGTTACAATTGTCAAGACAAGTTCCATTTCGTTGCCGAGTGCCCTTATGAGAAAAGAGAAGAGCATGGTGGACGTCTAGTGCTCAAGGACAAAACCAAGATGCCTCCCAAGAAGGCCTATGGAAAGAAGAGGCCTTTTAACAAGAAGCCTCGCATCATGTTGTTGACTCAAGAGGAGTATCCCACCGATGATGAAGAGTCGGAGGAAGAAACCCCAAATGAAGTGGCGGCCCTTGCCACCACCTCGACAACTATCATCTCTCCATCAACGACAAGAACTCCTTCAACTACGACAAGCTCTTCATCGTCTCTATTCACATCGCCTAATGAGAACTCCATCACCAAGAGCTCAAAATGTCTTATGGCAAAGGCGTCGGAGGTACCTTCATCCTCCTCCTCTCTCATGAATGAAATGAATGAGCTTGATGATGCCTCTAGCTTTCAAATCAAGCAAGAGCTTGTGGCGTTCGACTCCTTTATCACTAACTTGCAAGGTGATAGCAAGAAACATGTTGGTGCCCTCATGGTTCGAATTGGTGAGATAGAGCATCTCAATGAAGAGAAGGGTAAGATAGAAAGAGAAGACGCTAGTTCTCTATCTTATTTGAAGTCCTCTCTTGAGGAGATTGAAGAGTCTCATGCTCGTCTTAAGGAGCAACTTGAAACTATTGAGGAAACTCATAACTCCTCACATGCTAAGCTCATTAAGGATCGTGATATGTACTTTGCTAAATTCAAGGTGGCTCAACAAGATAAAGCCGAATTTGCGGTTGGGCATGTTCGACTCATTGAGGACATGGAAAATCTCGTCATAGCTCACAAAGCTTTGGAGAGTGAACATGCTCTTCTAAAAGAGTCGTATGCCCAACTTCAAACTCGGCTAACTAACCTTGATTCTCTTAGCATCTCTACCTCTAAGTGTTCTTGTGATAATGCTAATCTTGTGAAGGAGAATGCTAGGTTGAAGAGTGAGATGACTAAGGCCGCCACATCCAAGATCATCCTTCTTAAAGGTAAACAAGTTGCTGAGACTCCCATCGTGGATCCTCACACTCGACAAGGAAAGGAAGGTCTTAGATATGTGCCTCCCATCAAGATGAATGCCAAGAAGGGCATTCCCAAGAGCATCAACCCCATCCAAGCCAAGAAGGCCGACTCCATTCAATCCAAGGAAGGTCTTGCGAGTAGGAATGTCACAAGGGGCAAGCCTACTCGTAAAGATCACGCCGGGGACAACAACCCTAACTATGCTTTATATGTCGATTATTATGGGAATGTTTGTGCTCGTTACATTGGACCCTACTATGTTTTTATTTCATATGCTATTTGGGTTCCTAAATCTCTTGTCGCTAACCATAAAGCACCCATTGTGAAGCAATGGGTTGCTAAATGCAAGAATTAATCTCTCGTAGGATCTTGCTCCCGGTGGTTCAAAATGGATAATTGATAGTGGATGTACAAGTCATATGACCGGGAGCAAAGAACTTGTTACGGAGTTGAAACCTAATGAAGATCAAGTAACCGTAACTTTTGGTGACTTATCAAGGTCTAAGGTAACCGGGTTTGGCAAAGTGGTAGTTGCCCCCGACATTTCTCTAGTCAATGTCATGCTTGTTGAATCTCTTGGCTATAATTTGTTATCGGTTCGTGCCTTAACAAAGATGGGGATCTCTCCCTTCTTTGATAAGGACATTGTGGTCCTCTTGTGGAGCAAGTCGCTAAGAGTGGCTTTCGTGGGACACGTGGAGCATGAGCTCTATGTGGTGGACTTCTCCGGAGCCACCACTTCTCAAGCCATGTGTCTCTTCGGAAAAGCCGACGTGGGTTGGCTTTGGCATCGCCGACTAGCTCACGTAAACATGCGTACTTTGCAAAGTCTTCACAAGGGTGGCCACATTCTTGGACTAAAAGATCATGTTTCCTTTTCAAGGGATCGAATTTGTAGAGCTTGTGTGGAAGGCAAGATGCATGACATTCCTCATCCAAGCAAGACCATCATATCGTCATCCCAGATTTTGGAGCTCCTTCATGTTGATCTATTTGGACCAATTCCGGAGATAAGTCTTGGTGGCAAGAAATATTGCCTCGTGATTGTTGATGACTATTCAAGGTATACTTGGGTCTATTTCTTCAAGACCAAGGATGAAACTCAACAAGTCTTCATCGACTTCTCAAAGGAAGTTCAACGCCAATATGACCTTCCCATTTTGGTTATTCGGAGTGACAATGGGTCGGAATTCAAGAACTACACTCTTAACTACTTTCTTAGTGAAGAAGGCATTCGTCATCAATATTCCGCTGCTTACACTTCTCAACAAAATGGCGTTGCCGAAAGAAAGAACCGGACTCTCATCGACATGGCGAGATCTATGTTGGCGGAGTTCAAGTCTCCCATCAACTTTTGGGCGGAGGCTATTTCCACCGCATGTCACTCATCTAATCGCCTCTACTTCCGCAAGGGTTTGAAGAAGACTCCATATGAGATCCTCATCGGCAATAAACCCAACATTGGATACTTCCGAGTGTTTGGATGTAAGTGCTATTATCTCGTCAAGGGTGTCCGGTTAGGTAAGTTTCACTCTAAGTCTCTTGAGGGGATCTTTGTCGGTTATGGTAGCGAGTCCCACACTTATAGAGTCTTTGATAAATCCTCCCGGATTATCATAGAGTCTTGTAGTGTGGAATTCGATGAAAATGATGGCTCCCAAGTGGAGCAAGTTGGTGTTTGTGATGTAGGTGATGAACAACCTTTTGATGCTATTAAGAAGATGGGGGTGGGCTTTCTACGCCCAATTGAAGTCCATAAAGAAGTTGTTCAAGATGACTCAAGTTCTCCCATCAAGGAAAACTCACCATCACAAGAACCACAAGGTGGCTCACCCATAGAAAATGATGATTCCCTTCAAGAACAATCTCAAGATCCTCCTCAACAAGGGCATGCTATTTCTTCTCAAGATGAAGCTCATGATGAATCTCAACAAGATCTTCATCAACAAAAAGATCATGCCTCCTCCACCAAGATTATCGAAGCCAACTCCACTTCTCCAAGTTCTACTCAAGGGCAAGATCATCCTTCTCCACCTCATGAAGAGACTTCTCATGATGATCAAGGCCCTCAAGAAGGTCAAGACGAGGACCCAAAGGATCAAGATGTTCAAGACATTGTCCCCACCACAAGGGCGGCAATTGAAACTCGTCGTCAAGCTCGCTTTGCAAAGTCTTTGGAACTTCGAGCATTATCTCTCGACAAGGTCATTGGTGATATTCGAGCAAGGGTCTCCACACGAAGTCAATTAGCTCACTTTAGTGAGCATCAAGCACACATTTCCATGGTCGAGCCCAAGAAAGTCTTTGATGCTCTTGAAGATCCCGATTGGCTAGGGGCTATGCATGAAGAACTTAACAACTTCGAGCGCAACAAAGTGTGGCGTCTAGTTGAGAAGTCTAAAGATTGCCGCAACGTTATTGGCACTAAGTGGATCTTCAAGAACAAGCAAGATGAACATGGTATCGTTGTGAGGAACAAGGCGCGGTTGGTGGCTCAAGGTTTCTCTCAAGTCGAAGGCATCGATTTTGGAGAAACTTTCGCGCCGGTCGCAAGACTCGAATCGATACGTATTCTCATCGCTTTTGCTTCTCACCTTGGTTTCAAATTGCAACAAATGGATGTAAAATCTGCTTTTCTTAATGGTCCATTGCAAGAACTTTTTTATGTTAAACAACCCCCGGGCTTTGAAAACCCCAACCATCCTCACCACGTCTATGTCTTAGACAAAGCTCTCTATGGCCTTAAACAAGCCCCCCGTGCATGGTACGAGCACTTGAGAGAGTTCTTGGTAGACCGTGGATTTGAGGTTGGGGTAATCGATCCCACTCTTTTCACTAAAAAGGTTAATGGTGAACTCTTCATTTGTCAATTATATGTCGATGACATTATCTTCGGTTCTACTAACCGTGTGTTCAATGATGAGTTTTCCAAGCTAATGACCGACAAGTTCGAGATGTCCATGATGGGTGAACTCAAGTTCTTTCTTGGCTTTGAGATAAAGCAATTGAGGGAAGGGACTTTCATTTGTCAAGCCAAGTATATTCAAGAGATGATCAAGAAATTCAAATTGCTTGGACTTAACGGTGTGACGACTCCTATGCAAACCAAGTGCCACCTCCAACTCAACCCCGATGGTAAAGAGGTAGACCAAAAGGAGTATCGTTCTATGATTGGGTCTCTTCTTTATTTGTGTGCCTTTAGGCCCGATATCGTTTTAAGCGTGGGAGTGTGTGCCCGTTATCAAGCCGCGACTAAGGAAAGTCATTTGATGGCCGTAAAGAGAATCTTCAGATATTTGGTTCATACCCCTTGCTTTGGGTTGTGGTATCCCAAAGATGGCACATTGTCTCTTTGTGGATATACTGACTCCGATTGGGTGGGCGACATTGATGATAGGAAGTCCACATCCGGAACATGTCAATTTCTTGGAAGATCTTTGGTGAGTTGGTCCTCGAAGAAACAAAATTGCATCTCATTATCCATGGCAGAGGCCGAGTATGTTGCTGCCGCAAGCGGATGTACTCAACTTCTTTGGATGCGGCAAACTTTAAAGGATTACAGTGTCCTCTTGGACAAAGTGCCGCTTTATGTGACAATGAGAGTGCCATCAAAATTGCATACAATCCGGTGCAACATTCAAGGACCAAGCACATTGAGATTCGTCATCACTTCATTCGCGATCACGTGGCACGAGGAGATATTGATCTATCATATGTTGGTACAAGGGATCAATTGACAGATATCTTCACGAAACCCCTTGATGAATCCCGCTTTTGCTACTTGAGGAATGAGCTCAATATCATAGATTCTCGGGCCTTGGCTTGAACTCCGTACACACACTCCAACGTTTAAGGTTTTATAAGACCTAGAGGTACGCATGGACTTAGGGGGAGTGTTTTCCTAATACACTGGACTCTTCCTCCCCCTATTATGCATATAGTGGCATATCATTGCTAAAACTTCAAATTGAATCTAATTTGTGAGCTTCAATGTTGAGATGTAGTTATGGACCCAAGATATATCTTCGCGGTACCATGCTACAACTCATACACGGTGGCCTCGGCCACCAACACTCTTTCTCTTTGGATTCTATTTGGTTTTATTCTTTAATTCTCACTTGCATTGTCTTTGGTTCTTTTGGGAAAACACACTCTTGTTGGTCTTCTCTTGTGTTTTATGGTTTTTGCAACTTGAGTGTGTCTTCTTTTCAGTTTGAGTGTCTATCCTAAGCCTTTCACTATCTTGTAAACATGCTTTTCCCCACTCATGTCCCCTTTTGGTTTCTTATTCCTGGAGTTTTTGGGTTTGAACGGAAATCTCCGAGCCTTACTCGGAAATCTCCGGGCCACCAGAGAATTTCGAGAGTAAGTCCATTCAAAAATCAGCACTGACCTGTGTTGATTATTGACCGGAAATAGTCCCGGAAATTTCCGAGCTGAGACTCGGAAATCTCCGGCCCCTGCGATTTTTGACACCTAAGTCCTTTTCAATTTCGGCACTGACCTCAGGCGAAGCTGAATCGGAATTAGAGCCGGAAATCTCCGGGGTCCGGAAATCTCCGAGTGTGCCAAAAGTTTTCCAGGGCTAAGTCCTATCCGGAAATAGCCCCGGAAATCTCCGGCACCCGGAAATCTCTGAGCCTCAGTCCGGAAATTTCCGGTTCAAATATTTCCTGCCTATATAAGGGCACGGGTGGACCGGCCGGTTCGGCCAGTTCTTCCACCCCGTGCCCTAACTCTCTCTCTCCTCCGAAAATCTCCATATTTTCCTTTCCTCGCTGCGGGTGGATCGTTCGAGGGTTTCCTGTGTGCTTCGGGGATCTGCTTCTCCTCGTCAAGGGCTTCGTTTCCATCCGCACGCTTTTCGCAATGTCCTCCGGTAACTCCTCTTATTTCAAATCTAGGGCGAAACTTGTTTTCGTTTAACCTAGCAGATTTAGGAGGTTGTTGGTTGTTTCCTTTGGTAGAATTGCTTCCCTAGTCATGTTCTACCTTCCACATGCACAGATCTGTTTTTCAGTCATAGATTTTGTTCAGATCTGTCAAAATTTCGTGCAGACCGGAAATTTCCGGTCCTCACTCGGAAATCTCCGGACCCCGGAGATCTCCGAGTCAGACCCGGAAATCTCCGGCCTGCTCAGAATCAAAACAGCTAAGTCCAGAAACTATGTTTGTCAAAACTTTTCTAGTATGTTCCTTTTTCAATCTTGGACATGAGTGCTTACCCCATATGCTTTCCATCCACTCTTTGCTGTGTACCTGCAGGTTCCAACCCTCGTGGCCGCTTCAAGCAAATGGCTACTCGCGGAAGAGCCAAACCAGTTCACTCACGCCCTCCCAGTGGGTCCTCAAGTGAAGACAACTCACAAACTGAGACCTCAGCCATCCTCAGGAAACCTATTGGTGCTAATAAGAAGAAGAAGACCGAGCTCCGTCTTGAAGACTTCAACAAAGGAAGTTTTCGCAAGTGGCGAAGTGACCTCTCCTATGATGTGGAGTCTGATGATCCCACTTACTTTTGCACTGAGATGGCATGGATCTACATGGAAGTCTATCAGAAGTTTTCCATTGACAAGCCAATCTGCCCCATGAAGTGGATTGACTTTGACAAATTAATGAAGAAGGCCGATTATTTTGGTGGTGCTGTGAGGGTTTGTGGACTTTTGGGTTTGGAGCCATTGATGAGAACTGAGTGCAACTACAACGTCTCTCTTATCCATCAGTTCTATGCCACTGTGGTGTTTGACTCCTCAGAGGATATTGGGATGACTTGGATGTCTGGCAGGCAGCGCTTGACTTCTTCTTTCAGAGAGTTTGCTCAGATTCTTGGATGTCCTTTCCGTGGTCTTTCTACTGCAGCTGGTGCCCGCATGCATGTCCATGGCGTGTCCTACAACAAACACGTCATGACTGATCTCTACCAGCCTAGAGGGAGGATTGGCTCTCAGAATGGCCTCCTACCCACTTATGATATCCTGCTTCGCATGTTCCGTTGGACCATTGCTCCCATTGCCGGCAATGCAGATAATATTGTCGGGGCTCTAGTAAACTTGATGGCCAAATCTCATGATGCCTATCTTGGGGAGTATGCGGTTGAGCAGGAGGTCTATAAGGTGGATGTCATGGACTTTATTTTCCAGGAGATGTCACTAGCAGTCTTTGAGAGGAAAGTTCCTCCATATGCTCCTTATATAATGTTGCTCATCAAGAGCCTCTACAAGCTTTCTGAGCAAGACGATGATGACTTTGATGCAGCTTTTGCCACTCAGCCTCACAAGCCAGCCCTGCTTGTCCAGAAATCTGCTCACTTGGTTCAACAACAAGCCACCATGCATGAGATCAATGAGGATGAAATTTTTGGTGGTCCATCTCGGGTTCCCTCCAATCCCAACATCAAGAAAGCTGCCAAGAAAAGTCGCCCCTGGGTAGTTCGAGCAATTGAGAAAATCATGAACATGAACTGTTGCATTCACAGTGAGAACTACTCCATCTACTCTCAGAACCATCGTATTATGCAGTGCCAAGAAGTAATGATGGCTCACATGAAGATGCCTGCTCCGAAGCAACCTTTGAAGCCTCGGGTTCCCTTCAAGGATTGGAATGCAGATGGTCTCACATTTGATTGGGATGATGCTGTGCCAGAGGACAGCGATCTTGAGAATGCTGACACAGAGGAGGAGGAGGAAGATGATCAGGACGCGGGTTCCGACTCTTGAGTCATGGGACGTTAGTGGAACCTCCTCCCTTTTTGGTATCTTGATGCCAAAGGGGGAGAAGTATCTCTAGGACTCTCGGGATTTGCATGGGCTAGGAGCACTTCTTTCTTTTCGCTTTGCTTCCTTCAGTGCTCTTTTTATTTCGTGACTTTTTTTGTTCGTCATGTGTGTGAGACATGAGTACTGTTAAATTCTCTACTGTAATAACTCTTTATCTAAGTTTGTTACTTCTATTGTGTTTGTGTGTGCTTTGTAAAATCTAGGGGGAGTGTTGATCCTAAGGAATGTGCACTTTGTATTCCAAAGACATTCTTAAATAGTGCACTCACTTAGGGGGAGCTCCGTCTATATTTTGCAAATCCACTTTTTTTTGTGTTGTCATCATTCGCCAAAAAGGGGGAGATTGAAAGTGCATTCTATGTACTCCCAGGTTTTGGTGACTAATGACAACACAAAAAGTATTCTAATGTTTGTGATGAAGCATGCAGGCTCTTTTACAGGTTGACTGATAAAGAGGAACACTTAGTTTGCCTAAATGTCATTTCAACTACACTTGGTATTTGTTCAGGAATTCAGTCAGGAGATTTCCGGGGCTCGGAGATTTCCGGTCCACAGACCGGAGATTTCCGAGCCGTCCTTATTTTTCACTAAGTCTGAATTGAAATGCGTACTGACTCCAACTCAAGCTGAGCCGGAAATCCTCCCGGAGATTTCCGGCGCTCGGAGATTTCCGAGCCTAGTCCGGAGATCTCCGAGTGACAGAGGAATTTTGACCAAGTCCAGAACTCAAATTGCGTACTGACTCCAAAACAATTTTAGCCGGAAATCCTCCCGGAGATTTCCGAGCCCCAATCCGGAGATCTCCGAGTGATAGAGGATTTTCGACCAAGTCAAGAAGCCCAACCAGTATTGATCCAGTTTCTTGCTCAGCCGGAAATTGCATCGGAAATTTCCGGGGTCCGGAGATCTCCGGTCCTCAACCCGGAGATTTCCGGGCTGGCAGCTGTGCAACGGGCAGATTTTGGGGAGGGGTATAAATACCCCTCCACCTACCTCCAGCATTCTAAGCTTCCAGATTTTCTCTCTCCTCCATTGGTGCTGAACCTCGTTTCTCCCGGATCTCCCAATCTAGCCACTCAAATCCGTTGATACTTGGGGATCTGAGGGAGAAGCCACCGATCTACATCTCCACCGAAGCGATTTGACTTTCCCCCTCTATTTCTTGAGGGGCAACGAATTTAGGGTTCCTTTGTGGATAGCTAGGTTCAACCTTGTGTATTTTGATCCTTTGTGGATTCCTTTGTGGAAGTGACCTGTTGTGGTCGTTGTGAGAACCCCCAATTCAGTTGTGGGTGTGTGCCTCACGAATTTGTACGAGACCTTCTCCGCCCTTAAAGGAGTCCTTAGTGGAAGTGTGGATTCGCACCTTTGTGGTCGAATTCACAGGAGAATAGGGTGAGGCCTTTGTGGCGTTGAGCAAACCTTTGTGGTAGCTCACACCTCTCCAACGAGACGTACACCTATGTGGTGGAACTCGGGATAAAATCTTGGTCTTCGAGTTCCTACGGTTGTTTCGTTCCACTCTCCTTTACCGCATCTTTATTTCCTGTACTTGCTTAGCTTCCTTGTAGTTTGTCACTTGTGTCACCTAGTTGCACATCTAGACAACTTACTTTCCGCTAGCCTAAAACTGAAAAAGACATAAAAATTGGTCACCACCTATTCACCCCCCCCTCTAGGTGGTCAACTGCCGTTCATATGGGCTTTGGGCCACAGTGACAAGAAAAACGAGTTATTAATTGGAATAGAACGCAATCATAAACCAAAATCGTGTAGGGTATATTATAAAAGAAAGCCTTGCCTCACTCGCAAGTGAGGACCTCTAGAGTACTCCATAAGAGCGGAAGGCAAGCACATGACACATGGTACTCTCTACATGATAATACTAGAGGGGAAAAACATGGCGGAAGGTGGATGCTGTCGGTCTTGGCGCGTCATATGAGACGACATTCCATATGCAATTTTTTGCTTAATTTTGGTACTTTTTAAGACCATATCAAAGTCGCTAATATCGTGCCTCATTTATTTATAAGCATTGCTTTATAATTTTATGAATAGGAGTTTATCTGACCTTGTCACCAATATAAATTGAATGCATTGCATATTTTTCTCAATATTCTATTACACAAGTATCCACGTGGACACTCCTTCTACTGTCGTCAGTCAAGTGACCTCTGACAGCTAGTGAAGTTTGTCCTCCACCACGTCACTCCAACCCTGAAGTAGTACTCGGTCACCTTTTCTCGAGAGGTGTGGTACCTCTTGATGCCATGAGTTCGAAGTCAAGAGTGCTACTCGGTGAGCTAGCCACATGATCCTAAAAGTTAGGATATAAGTCGACATAATCAACGAGACGCTATAGGGCAAGCACATGGCTGCGAGGACACTCATGGTCCTCGTGTAGAAACTTTGAACGAGCAAACTATGTAATGATGTAATGTTGATCTTGGTGTTCTATTTTGTCAGTTTATGATGACGTATTCTAAAACAACAATACTGTCGGAAAAAGCTGACAGCTAGAGATCTCGACAATAATGGAAGGCAAGCACACGTCACATGGTTTTCGCTGCATGATAATCCTAGAAGGAGAAAACAAAACGTGGGGAGGTGGATGTTGTATTGTTGTCGGTCTTGAAGCGTTGTATGGGACGACATCGGGCATATCAGTTTTACGAAAGAAATGGCCAAGCGGCCGAAATACAACGCGGATGGCACATGCGCCAGTCACGCTCCACCATTTTTTTTGTTTAATTTTGATCCTTTATAAGACCATATCAAATATCAAAGTGTCTTATCGTGCGTCATTTCTTTACGAGCATCGCTTTGTACTTTTTGCCAAGGAGTCTGTCGAACCTTTTCATCAACAAACTGAATCTCTTGCATACATATATATTTTCCTCGATGCAAAGTAGGAATATCACACAAGTACACGTATATATATCCACGTTGTCACTTTTTGCACCGCCGTCAACCAAGTGTCCCTCACAGCTAGTGCCACGTGTGCTCCGCCGCGTCTCCTCCGCGTCACCCCAATGCCCGAAGTAGTAACCCCCGACGCTCCTCTCCACAGCCGCGGCATGACGCTCCTCTCCACAGCTTGCTTCCTTCCAAAACTGACCACGCTCAGTGCCATCGCTCACGTTTCACACACGCGCCGCGACTCCTCCCTCCCTCCCCACCTCCACAAGCAAGCCCCTCTGCGCCGCCGCCGCCGCCGCCGCGCTGAAGCCCTAGCTCGCGACCATGTCGTGGCGCCGAAAGTAGGGCAAACGCCGAAGGTTTGTGGCGCCGCCTGAGCCTGAGCCGCAGCCGGTGCCGGAGAAGAAAGCTCCTTTGCCGCGGCTTCGTCATTTCCCAGACAACGACCACCTGTCGGAGGACTACTCTGACCTGGTCGACGCGACCGAGATCGCACCCTACCTGCCAAGATCCTTATTCGAGGACATGGAGCGCCACCTGCCCCCTGCACTCCGGGCCGCTCCCAAGGTCGAAAAGCTGGCGATCATGCAGCGCATCCTCGCCGGCAACGCCCCCTCGCCGGAGAAGTTTGCCATTGTAAGTTTTTACGTGTGTATGTGTATATATCTCCCGGCCGGATCCAGAACCTGCATGCGTTTGTTCTTGCTTGATGCCATTGCCTAGTGGACTACTCGTTTCGCACGTACTTATGCTTGAAATTAACTGGTTTGGAGATTATTCCACACGCAGATGGAGAGCGACATACAGTACAGGAAGAGGATCTGTTCACTATATAAGGTTTGCTCTTGCTTGATCTGTCCCCCCTATTTCTATGAGAGGACTTTTGCAGGCACCTAAAGTGTACAATTGATCTGATGCATAAGTTATGACGTGCAAGAGATACATGGTCTTTGGCTTCTGCTTCAAACAATAATAAATAACTGTAATATCATTGTCTTTCCCTAAGGAAAAAACTCAAATCAGCGAAGGGACTATTTCAAATGCGTGTTAGCTAAAAAACCATACATGTACACAAAGATCTATGATTTACACTCGACCGGCCGGATGGCTGTCTCTCACAGTAAGTTCAGGTGCATACGTACGTACGTACGTGCGTAAGCTCAAATGAGCGCATGCTCAACTAAGTTCAGGTGCTCCTCAGGTTTAATTGGGTGCTTTCTCAGATACACCAGCTAGCTTGTGCACATATATATACGCCTCGCTCCCAGGTTTTCACTGGTTCTACTTGCCGGCTGGTTGATACACTATTCTTCATGACTCAAAAGGAGATACAAGATAACTTCATATGTCGTCCCTTCACGGACAGATAAGCTAGCTCCATATGTCCCCTGAGAAATTGCTTGTTCTGTATGTAAGATTATGCTCAAAAGTGAATCTATGTGTTAACTTTTATTTGCTTAGATATTTACTTCTATGTTTATTAATGCAGTATCTTTGATATCTTTTACAACACATGCTCCATTTTTCTGTCTTATATAAAATCATATACAAGATCCACTTACCCACTGATGATTCTACAGCCTCTACATCCCCAACTTTACAGAATGAATCCTGAAGCTTTCTTCTTGCCTTCCTTTCTCCGAGCCATTCGTAGAAACACAGTAGAAAGCTTCTCTGATATCATCCGCGAGCCGACACCTAACGTGTATACATTTCCCATGTTGCGGCCGATGTTTTGCGAAATGCTCATGAACGAGGTGCTTGTGACCTAGATTATGTTACTGTTTTTTCTCAAATTGATTTTGAGGCAATTTTGCAATGGTTTTCATGTTTTAAGATTATTTCTTTACATTTGCACATTTCAATTCAACTGATTAAATCCCTTTGCCGGTACTTACAGGTTGAAAATTTTCAAAACTGGGCACGTCGAGAAAAACATGAGATACGTGATCCAAATAACTTTGACAAGCCTGGCAATGGAACCACTATTTCTGATATTGGAATGAAAGAGATGCTTGATGACCTCATGGAGCAGTTTATCTCACCTATTTCCAAAGGTCATATCTCGACAGAAAAGCCAAATAATGCCGTTTTCTGTGAAAGGGGGACAAATTAGAAATTCCTATAGATATTTGCGCTCCAAATAAATTTACATTTTGAAGGAAATTATATCTTAGTTTTTTTTATGTTTTCAACAGTTCTTTTCCCTGAAGTCGGTGGTGGATGTTTGGACTCGCAACATTCTTATGTTGTTTCATATAGTAGTGGAGTTCACAGGGAGGACATTGGCCTAGGTACACATGCTACTACAGATTAGAAAGCAACAAGGACATAACATTCTCCATCTATTTTCTTGCAAGGTTCCCCTCGTAGTATAAGAGAAACAACTAGCTATATATACAATATATCCAAGTGTTAATCATTTGCCATGTCTCAGATGTCTATATTATCATTATATATACTTGTTCGTGTAGTGATCATTGACTTTTTCCAAACTGTGAGCAATGGTAGTTACATGACACTAAAAAATATTGCATCTGAGCTATTTGTATTAATACATATATGCATGATATAATAACATTTTCTGTCCCACCGGGCCTCTGGTTTGTGTTATCTTCTAAGATACTATTTTTCTTTCCACTTTCGTTTGTTATACTCCTCACAATCAATTTAAACCTACATATATTTGTAGGGATGCATGTGGAGGCCGATTCTGACATTACACTAAATGTCTGCCTAGGCAAACAATTTATTAATGGTGAAATGTACTTTGTTGGTAGACGTTGCGGGAAGCATTATAATTCAGGATCAGAAGAACAGGTATTTAACTTACGGTGTAATCTTTGTATTAGGCTAACTGTCCATGCATTTATCCAAAACGTTATTTTTCTGCTATTGTAACTAAAAACGACCTCCCCTCTACTAGTCTCCTTTAGTTACTTCAACATTTCAAGAAAAATTCTTAACCCACAAACGATTGTTTGTAGTTTCAGGTATGTAATGTTTGTTAATGTTTTGTTTAGATCACCTACTGAGTACGTAAATTTTATAAGTAAACCCTAAATGAGTTTTTTTTTCATAATATACTATTTTCCATTGGATGTTACATACTTACATACTCGCCTTGTTCCAATGCATGCTATCCAATGGGTACACACATGTTGGAATATTATGCACAATTTTCATGATTAATTCCAGTATATTTAACATTATAACAGCAGCTACTAGCATGTTAATCTCGCAAATACTAGATGTATTAATTAACATGAACAACAGCAAAACATCTACATACATAGACATACTAAATCGGCACATCGGCACGTGATGAACGTACCGAACAACTGTAGATGAAGTAGTCGTAGTCGTCGTAGTAGTTGCAGCAGCAGCAGCGACGGCAGCAGCTTCCTGAAGGCGATGGCGACATTGTTGACGAGCAGCCCGCGAGCGTACACGTCCAGGAAGGCGAGCCGTGATGAAGAGGTTGAGAGCAGTCGCGCGGAGCGCTTCCCAAAAACCTTATTCGCCCTCTCCCGTACAGGATCACAAGGACGAGGGTTCCGGAAACCTGCTGTCCCGTTCGCCGGTGCTCGGGATGGAGTAGACTACGGTGGCGGCGAAAGGCACGAGGTGGCAAAACCTAGATTGGTTCGGTGTATTTGCAGCGCACGCAGTGCCCGACTAGGGAAAACCCTAACGGTACAACATGGGCCAAGTCCACGTCGCGCACGTTTAGGTCGGTTACAGTAGCCCACGATCGGCTCGGCGAGATTCCCGCAACCCGCAACCCGCGGCGCGGCGCGGCGCGGCGCGACGAGACGGGCGGGGCGGGGCGGGGCGGGGCGGGGCGGGGCGGTGCGGTGCGTGCGTGCGAGCGACGGAGGAGGAGGAGCGCGTGAGAGAGCCTCATGTTCTCACAAGCTTACCAAGTAGCACTCCACTCCACTATATAAGGTGGTGCCACTCCTCTTAAATTAGCAATGTGGGACTAAACTTTAGCTCCCACTCCACTCTCATGTGTGCTGCCATTTTTCCATGGGCTTTGAGATTTCAGAAATTGCTATTGGGCTTTCCACTCATTTGGGTCCAAATTCTAACAACACATATGTGGTGGATGTAACCTACCCTTGCACGCATATGTAGGGAATTTTGTTTATTCACATGACATATATTCATAGATTCATATTATATCTTCAATTTTCCATCTCAATAGAGTCAATGTAAACGTGTGATATTTCTGACTAAATTTATATAAGCCCATGCTTATTTAGTAACTAAACATCAATCTCTCTGCCTTTTTCATTAGTTGCATACATAATGAAAAATACTCCACATTTTCATGGCAATCTGTGCATGTATCTAGCTATGCTAGATTACGCTGTCCGCATTTTCCTCAGATATATCTGTATAAATCTCTACCAAGCACTATGACTTGAACCTGGGCGAAGTGCCGAAGTGTACCCAAGGCCACTCCTGCTCTCCGTCATAAGCTAATCTCACGATTGGATGAATGACATAAAATAAGTCCATTAAAAGTGTTAACCACATACCACTTTCCATTTTTTCGTTATCAATACATAAATCTATAAAGATGTGACATCACAACTATACTTGTATTTATTTTGTCGGTCCAGGAAACATTTCTATATTCTCATGTAGTTGGACAAGCTTTGCTATATCATGGTCATCATCGACATTGGGTACTTCCATCCTATGGATTCAGGGCTAACATGATCATGTGGTGCAAAAGGTACACTTACATACATCTTATTCCGCAACTCTAAATGCACACACATATTTATTGATGTCTATACATGTGTTACCTGTTTCTGTTGAAGCTTTACCTAGAAAATGCTTTCTTATTTTAATTGTCCAAATGGCCAAAAAAACATAACTAACTTGTTAGTCCAACCAGAAAAATGTTCCAACAATTATCTCTAAGTCATTGAGTATACACGCTTGGGGTAAGAATATGACTTTTAATATGTCACTTCTTGTGGTTGACTAGGCACGGTTTAACAAGAGTAGTACTATCTTTAATAAATTGACTGACTATGAGTGGTATAACTGGAATGTGCGATGTTAACATCTACTTCCTGTGCATGTTGACATATGTATGTCTGATGTATGTTGTCTTGGAGATGCTTATGATCGTGTTAGGTTTAATGGACATACATACATACATACATACATACATACATACATACATACATACATACATACATACATACATACATACATACATACATACATACATACATACATACATACATACATACATACAATCCACAATTTTTTTTGTATGTAAACAAGTTTGCTTCGTCCATATAGCTCATTGTTCAAGGAGGTGAGGGAATGCAAGATAGATTTCCCCGATTGGTGCAGCAAATGTGTAAGCTAAAACATTGTGAGCACGCGGTATGGAATATACCGATATCATAAGGCTGGTAATTGGACTACTCATTATGTACTTCAAATTGTATTTTACTCAAGAATCATCATATTATTTTACAGCTAGACTAAACTAACTTTGGTTTCCGTCCATCGGTAATTTCAGGTTCGTATCCAAGTCGGGCAATAAAGGATATGGTCTCTAGGAATTCACCAACATGTTCTGGCATGCTTAATTTACTGTATCCAACATATGTACTCTTTGAGTTCGTTTCAACACATTCCACAAAAAATGTGGCATGACTATCTAATTAATCGATTTAGCATATTGGACGTGTGGATAATTAACAACTAGACATTGCAATAGATGGTCATGCATTGATCTAAAAAAAAGGAAGAACCTGCCAACATTCATCCTAGCCTAGAATAATAATAGTAAAAAGGCTCATTAAGGAGGCCTAGTTGCATATAGTTGTGTGCGGTTGTGCGTACATAACGAAGTTTGAAGAACCGTATAAGAAATGCTTCATGATGAACTACCCATATACGATGACAAAAAACTAAATGGCTGGTTATGACCGCCCTCCCACCTTTCCCGAAATGGATATGTGTTGCATCTACTTTATTGGTGTGCGTGGCCAACTCCGAGTACGACGACAATCTCCTCCAACACCCCACTTATCTTCTACAAGATTTGGGTGCGCCGGTTTCTAAAAAAAATATTGTCTCGTTCAGTTAAGTTTAGTATATGCCTAAGCCATTTTGCCCGTTTACTTTTAAGTTATACCTACCTACGGTCACTCAATCACAAAAAAATACCCATCATGCCACCCAGAAGTCATATCGGTTTGGTTTGTTTGTTATTTCCTTTTGTCGACCTCTGCGATTCACTTCTACAATCTTTCAAATGAAAACGGCATCCAACAAATCCGCAGAGAACCTTCCTCCATAGTTTGATGGCGTAGCTTTTTGTACATCTCTATATGCTCGATTCCAGTCTTCAGCGCCGACAAGTGGGTCTGGAGGGTGGTGACCTTTTCTCCTTCAGTTGGCACGGCGGCCAGCCCAACACCAAGTCGATGGTCATCTACCATGCAACCGCTAGCCACCTGGGCGCCGTACTTGAGGCTGTTACGACCGCCAGGAGCTGGACGCGTTTATCCGGGCTTTGCATTGGTCCAGAAGAATCGAGCGCAGAGACGTGGGGTGGGCTATGAGCGCCTCCTAGTCCCAATCAGCCAATAGTCATGTTGGCCGTTATTCATTCCGCACAATTCCCTCTTGACCCGATGCTATGGAAGGACCTACGTCCTACCCCATTAATTTCTACTCTTACACATGCTACAACGAGCTGCTTCAAAGCTTGCCTAAACTTTTTATGCGCCATCAAACCAAATCAGCCCCTTCAAGAGCAGCGGCAGCCACAACGATGACCCTAGAGCTGCAACCCCCACGCCATTATTGTACATGCAAGCTTTGGAGCTGCTCATAGAAGTTGTGCCTGTTCGAGCCAATACCAACCTAGTGGCGGTGGTCCTTGGGTTGTCGCCTCGTTTGTATTTCGGCCTCGCCGTGCCGCGTACAGCCACCGGCGAGTCGTTATCTCAGCCTTCCGTGCGCAGGTAGAGGAGTGGGGAGGAAGACAAGGAACTATTGGTTTGTTTTTTTTGGCAAAAAATAAAACTTTGTCGGCGGGCCCTTATTGTCGATGAGAGTAGCATGTTATTGCAGTCCGACTCATTGCATTTCCGATGCGCCAAACATGCCTAGGGTTTAGAGTGTTAGTTCCCGGGATTTAAAGTTCAGGTTCGATTTAGCTTCTCCCTATAAGTTCAAGGTTCAATTTATATTTTTTTTCTTTCAGAAACATTTTGTGCCACTGGAGCCGGTGTATACTTAAGACCCGTCGCTAGCGACGGGGTGCGAGCACGTCCCAAAGACCAAAAACTCATATGTGTGTTAGTTTTGCCATATGATGCGTTTCCAGAACGGGGAGTCCATCACGGTCTATTTTTCAACTATCCACGTGTCAGTCCATGCGGATGACGCGTGTCCCTGAGCTTCTTTCCATTTCAGGACGCGGCTCTTCACCCGTCCCGGAAGCAAAAGAAGAAAGTAGTAACTCCCCTCCAGTGCATTCAATCACTGCTTTCCAAAACCCTCACCTCCGCCTCATCACATTTCACACGCCGCAACGCCAACGCGCTCCATCCCTCACCTTCGCTTCATCCCTCTCCTCCGCCGGACCAAGCCCTAGCCGCCAACCCTCGCTCAGTACCATGGCTCCCATTCGCCGGCGCCGGGCCCAGAACGTATCCCACCAGAACGAGCAGCAGTCGGTGCCGGTGCCGCAGCCGCAGCGGCGGCCGTTGCTGGCGCTCCGTGACCACCCTGATCCGGACCACGTCCCGGAGGACTACTCCGACGTGGTCAGCCCGGAGACGGACCTGCTCGAGCCTGCCGCGTACCGGTTCATGGAGCGCCGCCTGCCGCCTCAGCTCCTCGGCGCCACCCGCGACGAGAAGCTGCGCTTCATGCGGAGCGTCGTCATAAAACACCTCCCACTCCCCGTACCGGAGAAGCAGCGAATCATGGTATGCATTGTAATACTTCCGCACGTAGATGGATGGATCTCCAGGCCGTAGTAGTTGTTGTAGTACATGCAGGCGATGGAACGATCGAGTATATACTTCGTACTTGAGATTAATGAATCGCATGGAGATCGACTAACTGCTTATGAAAATTTGTTTGAACTCCACGCAGGCGGATCTCTGTCGGAGACGATACGTCCACAATATCTGCTCACTATATAAGGTTTGCACCTTTCTTACCAACATCTCTGCATAAGTGCATATATATGTAGAGAGAGATATATGACCATCTGTTGTTCGATTCATTTTGTTTTGTGTATTACTATTTTTTATCTTCTCTCATGTATTTCGATGAGAGCTTCGTAAGATTGATCTCTGGCCTTGATTCCTCGGATAGATATGCCTGTATGGTATAGACTTTTCTTATGACTGCCTCGAAGGATATACCATATGGGCTTAATTTGTATGCTTTTTTTTGGTGCTATTAAAAATTATGCTCCTAATAAAGGGTATCTATCTCTATTAAATCAATTTCTTTGATATATATATATATATATATATATATATATATATATATAATGCTTATGTTCTTATCCAAGTAGTTGTTTTATTGTTTAAATCATCCATAGCAATGGCCATGATGTCCATTAATCTATGAAGTGTTAACGCATGAGCCATCTTTCTTACACACGCATACATAATGCATTATTTTGTTCATGAACATTTGCAGCCTCTGCATCCTGAACTCTACAAAATGAATCCTCCCGCTTTCTTCCTGCCTTCGTTTCTGCGTGCCATCAGGGGAAACACTGCAGAAAGCTTCATGGATATTATCCAACAGGTAGCACCTAGAGTGTACGCGTTTCCTATGCTGCGACCTGCATTCTGCGAGATGCTCATGAATGAGGTATAACCGGATGTCCTGGATTGCATAGCTAGCTTGCTGTTACAGATTTATGTAATTTGTTTGGATAAAGTTCCGATCGTGTTTTTCATCTTTCAAGATGTACAGTTCTGTACTTGTCTTGCGCATTTGACTACAAGTTGATTACAGGTAGACAATTTTCTAAACTGGGCACACATGACCAAACAGAAGATAGTTGTGCCAAATACCATGGACAAGCCAGGCAATGGCGCTGCTCTTTGGGATTTTGGAATGAAAGGGATGCTGGATGAGCTCATGAAGCAGTTTATCTCACCTCTTTCCACATGTATGTACTTATTTTTATTTATTTATTTATACATATCACTCTTGTTAATTAATTTTCCTTGCTGAAGAACACAATATTATACATGTACTAGCTTGATATATTTATTTAAGCCAATGAATTCTTTTGATCTTAACGGAAATGGTATTCAAATTTTCTCTTGGTCTCTGCAGTTCTTTTTCCTAGAGTTGGCGGCACATCTTTGGACTCGCAACATTCTTTTGTTGTTTCATATAGTGGAGATGACAGTGGCCTAGGTACCTATTGCTACTACAAATGTGCAATAGTTACATAACAACTTCTTCGACATCCCTCTATGTGTCATATCTCTTGTGTAGAAGAAACAGTAGCTTACTTAGAATTATATGTTTATATCTTGATCACTGATGTTTACAAAGTGGAGCGCTATGGTAGCTACCTGTTGGAGGTGTTATATTTTAAAATATAATTTTATATTTCACTGCCGTGAACCGAATTGTTTGTTTTCTGTAATATTAATAGTTCAAAATATGCAGGGATGCATACGGAGGATGGTAGTGTTATACTAAATGTCTGCCTAGGCAAACAATTTACCGGCGGGGAAATGTACTTTTGTGGTAGGCGTTGCGAGAATCATAAGAATTCAAGAATACAAGAAGAGGTACTATATTTATCACGCATAATTTTCGTACAAGCTTGGTTAATTAAATCCCCACTATCAAAAAAGTGCTATTATTCTTCTAGTGCTCATTCTGAGCTCCCCCTTCATTTTCCGATTTAGTATCCATTCATTTAATTATCTATCCAATCGAAATTTCTTAACCATACATGACTATTTATAATCTAGATATGAAATTGTCATGTTGGTCATTCATTTGCATTAATAAGAGGTTGATTAATTTAAATGTCCAAAACATTCACCGAATGATAGTTTCATTTAATTTTGTGTGGGAGTCACTGTGTAAACCCTACATTTTGAGAATGGTGTGAACATTAATTTGATTTTTGTGTAATTTTTTCAAAGGGTATTTTCGTGTAAATTCGTACCAAGTAAATTAGATGATATTACATCTAAAATCATTTATTAATCTATTGTATTTTTATACTAAGTTGATTGAATGCCAATTTAAGGAATTAAGCCTCTTTTTATTGGAAATGGGTTTAACACCACAACCTCTACATCGGAGTGATGCACACGGTCTTTATTGCATAATTTGCAAAAAGTATATAAGAGTTTACAAGAAATCTCAACAACAGTGACTACAAAACAGCCACCGAGAAACAAAAACAAAGTTTTCAAGTGTGGCATAACCTTCGAATTAATCCCCTTGAGTAGAAATTTCTTAACCAGTGTAGCATCGTTTTTTATTGGAAATTGTGAAAATATGTAAGATATTTGTTTACAATACCCAAGGATGGTGTTCAGCTAACTTGATTTTGTTTTTGCGTTTTGGCCTCTAAAAGTAGATAATTTGAACTGACAATTTTAATTAATTAGTACCTTCAGCAAGCTGAAAATATGCCCGCAGAAAATCTAAAAATACATATATTCTAGTCATGGCAACAAAATGATGTAACATTTATATGAAGAGATGTGCTATTATGCAAAGGTTCAATACTTCAAATTTAATAAAAATGAGAAACAGAGGGGTCACCAGCCAGAGTACAACGTAGGATCCAACAGAGAACCAAGTCAACTAGGTCGGTAGGGTAGAGCGGCTAGGGTTTATCCATTGGGTAGTTTGAAATAAAAATAGATGACTAAGGGTAACATGGGATAGTTGGGGTTGGATGCGATTATTGTTGTACCTCGGGTAGGTATAGGCCTCGATCCTTCGGCCTAATTGGATTAGTCCATTAATGCTTACCAAAATTTGTATTTATGGTTGTTCACTAATGCTAACCAAATTAACAAACGAAATCATGTATTCCAGTTAATTCACTATAGATAATAATTAGTTTATATTCTTGATATTCTGTGTCGGATTTGAACATAAAATTAGTCCATATTGAATTATTACCTAACCATAAAACCTTATGAAAACAATTTATTGTTGATGAAATAGCCTTGTTTTTTGTAGATATTTTGAGAATCATGTTGTACCATAGCATACACATATGGTGAATAAAAAAGTGGATCGAATGGTCTCATTATATCACTAATTGACTTATCTCCCATGTTTAGCTGCACTGTAGGTCGTGAAAGACTGTAGAAATGCGAGTAAGATCGTAGGAGGTTTTTATCGGAAATACAAAGACATAGTTAGTTTACCCAAGTTCATGTCCATATGATGGATAATAGCGTTATGCCAAGTTTATGTGCAAGTGATGATAAAAAATACGACTTACTTTAAGGAACGGAGAGAGTATCACTTTAGTCTTCGCCAAGGTTCTCCCAACCCTTTTATGGATGCATTTTGCTAAACGGCTAACCTTCAGCTCGAGTCGATATGATCCAATCCTTAACCATGCTAGGAGTACTAAATTCCCTCTATCAAAAAGGCTTATTATTCATTTGGTCTTCTTCTTAGTGATTGTCGATCCAATATAAAGTTCTTTTGTGTAAGCTATCTTGAGGAGGTATGCACGCAGGATTATATATGACCAGATATGCAACTACATGTTGGTCATTTCTTTGCATTAACTAGTGAATGATTAATTTATATGATTAAACTCATAGAATTCTAGTTTTCTTTATTTTGTGTAGAAGCCTCTATAAATTGTGTAATTGGAGAATCATGTGAACATGTACTTTTTAGTGTAAGGTATTTGGAGGAGGTATTTTTTATAATATTTTGAGTTAATTAGATGTCATTTTATCCAAAAGAATTTTTAAAGCTAACGAGGGTTTATAAAATGAACCCAATCAGGACTAGCCCTTGGTGGTATTTAATTTTGATAGATAGAAGCCTATTCCTAACCATGCTAGGAATACTAAATTTCAGCTATCAAAAAGGCTTATTATTCATTTGGTCGTGTTTTTAGTGATTGTCGATCCAATATAAAGTTCTTTTGTGTAAGATATCTTGACGAGGTATGCACACAAGACTATATATGACCGGAAATACAATTTCATGTTGGTCATTCCTTTGAAATAATAACTAGTGATTGATTATAATTTATATGACTAAAACCTAGATAGAATGATAGTTTTATTTATTTGTGTGGAAACCTCTATGTAAATTGTAGAATAGGAGAATCATGTACTGTTTTTTGTGTAAGATATTTGGAGGAGGTTTTATATATATTATTTTTTAGTTAATTAGATGTCATTTTATCCAAAAGTTTTTTTTAGGCTAGTGAGGGTTAAAAAAATGAATCCAATCAGGATTAGCCTCTGGTGGTATTTAATTTTGATAGATATATAGAAGCCTACTCTATGGAGAATTCCAAGAATTCTGCTCCCGATAAGAGAGTTGAACTCTGGCCGCAAGGTCCGCCACTACGATCCTAACCATTGGGCTACACCCCAGGGGTTTACACTAACTTCATAGAATGACCAATTTAGCAATTATCACCCTTGAGTTCTTGACACCAATTCCTAGAAGTTCTTAACCGTTGTAGCACTATCTATAATAGATAAATATGAAAAATTGTTGTGAGTATTTATTTACAATACATGAGGATGGGTGTTCATTTAACTTGATTTTGTTTTTGGTTGGGGGTTCTAACAAATCTAATAATTTGAACCGAATTCCGAATTAGTTAGTACCTTCATCGACAAGCTAAAAAAATGTTGTTGGAGCATATTTCAATGGTTCATAGTTATTAAAATCAGGTTGTTTTGGCTGGGTAGTTGTGACCGCTAGAGAAGGGACATTGGCAAAGAGTGGATGTTACTGACTGTGAGTGGGGAGGAGAGGTGTGAAAATGTACTTTCATCTCATTTATGCCGATTAGTGGTTTCTTTAAGATCCCTCTCTAGCGACACATGCCTCTCTATCGATAGAACATACATTTGTTTTTTGCAAAACACGTCCAGTATACGTTCGAATGGATAACATCGTCTACTCGGATCATCTCATCACATATGAAAATGTGAATATATTAGATTTAATCCCAGCCTTTTAATCTTAGGTATCTGTCATCTCTTCCCACATCATCCATGCAGCTCATGCTGATCCATGTCACAAAAAGAATTCCGTCTATCACAATAGCACACTTGAGAAAAACTCAGATATACAGTACAAATATTAAAATATGACATACAACATGAAAATATATATTGTACTGTAGTAGGACGAACTAGAAATATTTTATGGATACATGTGGTATGTTTATTCAGTAAAGTACTATGTTGAAATGTTGTGCAGTCAGTGAGTCCTTTTTTCTGTGGGAACCTAGTCTCGTTATAAGGAAGATTAACCCACAACATTCGTGCAATTACAAATGAACACATCAAAGTTATTTTTCAGTACGGCTTACTTATACGATTCACATTTTGGCCGTGCTTGTCATTGGTATAATTTACTGAACAACTTTTTTGGTAATGTATGATAACTAAATTCATTTATTGTTCATAATTTAGCTATATATGTTTACTAATATGAGACTTTCTACATTGCTCCACGTTACTCATAAGAGAATGAAAGTATGGTCACATTTGATCCTATTTGAAAACGATTGAACCCATCCAATCTAAACTTCTTCTCACCCCGTCTGTGGTGATCATCTCCGTGTATCCGCCCCCTCCCCTCCACACTGCTCCACGAGATTTGTCCCCAGGTCCTCTCGTGTGCCACGTTTTCTCTCTTACTCTTGTATTCATAACGGATTCCAGATAAACTAGTATAATATATTTCTCCAAAACTAAATGTAATTGTAGCTGCTTATTTTGTTTTCCACATCCTCCTCCAGTATTCACTTCATGATCTTCCTATGTTCACTCTTATTACAATTACTACCACCAGGAAACAAATCGGGGCAGATTAGAGCACCTGCATCATGTCTACAAGTGCATGTCACACTCTTATTTCTTTAATATTTTTTGTTTAGGAAAGAATTATATATTCCCATGTACCTGGAGAAGCCTTGTTGTTTCATGGACGTCACAGACATCATTCCCTTCCAACATCGACCGGCTTCAGGGCTAACATGAAAATATGGTGCAGAAGGTACATTTTCATGCATCTTGCCCAATAAGTTACATGTTCGTTCATGCTATATGAGAATTTTGTAGGTACCATTTATTTATGCATGAATTCATATGGTATAATATATACATAAAATGTGCATGGGCATCATAAAAGAATAGGATTACTGGGTTGGGTAACCCCAACGATTGATTGACAATCTGAGTCACTATCCGATTGCTTTTCACGAGGGAGATAAATTTCCAATTTTATCATTTGTTCTTCAAAACGGTCGGAATATATATAATATTAACTATATTTGACCAAAAAAAGTATATTAGCCCTTGTCTCTCGGGTCGTAGTACATGAGAACAATATTAAAGTTAACTAAGTACAATCAACAAAAACATATATCATTAGCAACAACTGTTTGTCGAGTCTCAGTACATTTGAATGTACATATACTTTCTTGAAAAATATCAAACGTAGATGGTAATTAAAACAACATGTCAGTTTATGATCATTCTTTCTGGTGTGTGTAATTTTTTAACGAAAACTCTTACTCGACATGTTGACTAAAAACTTGGGGACAATTTCACTATGTTAGATAGTTTAGATAATTTTGCATATCTGAATGTTGTATTTCTAGCTAAAGTCACATACAAAAATACTTAACACGCCTACACGCCTGGGCGAGGGATAGAGATATATGCAATATAGAAGAATCTCAAATTCTCAATCATTTGTGTGTAGCTTAAGTAGCATCCTTACTTTGTTTATACAGTTCGGTTTATGAGGAGATGGCAAAATCCAGGACAGAATTCTCTGAGTGGTGCAGAGAATGCCGAAGCGAAATCAATTAGAGAATCACAATGAATCGATGTCATAAGGATGGTAAGTAATCAGCTCCTGTACATTCTTCAACTCAAGTTACATCGTATTTGAGTCAAGATCGTCACATTAGAATACTAAGTTGATATTGTATCTAACTTCTGTTGCTCCATTCGAAATTTCAGGCTAGTTTCAACATAAGTGGAAAACCGATGTTATCCTCGGAGATTATGGCAACAAGACATGGCATGCTTAGTTTTTTATCTAATACATATATATGTTCATCTAGAATGTGTCTCAAATATTCCTAAATATGGGTGGCTTGCCCACTAATTAGTTTGTTTGTTGACCGTTAACTTCTCGCAGAGGCTTCTAAAACATGTTTTATTTATTTTTTGAAGAGCATACACCGTAGGGAAGGCCCCTACGGTCTGAGATGATTTTTATGTATAGGGATATGAGAATAAATTCCCAATAAGGCCCTGTTTGTCTCTAGAGTTTTTCGGGGGATTGGTGGGGATTATGCCGGTCAAACTCCAAAATCCCCACATACCCCAAAACATCGTTTGTTTCTAGTGTATGAGAAAGGTTTTATCCCCACATTTCACTACAAATCCCCAAATTCTAGTTCATTTTTCGTCAATCCCCTAGGGGATTCAATACACTACCCCTACCTAGTGGATTGGATCCCCAATCTCCTAGGGGATTGGGTGAAGTTTGGGGTTTCACCCAATCCATTAGAGGATTATCCCCACCAATCCCGTAAAATACTCAAGTAACAAACAAAGCCTAAAGTGCAACACGTTTAAGGAGACTGAAACTGAAAAGAAGAGTACCATCATCATACAATGATGTCCCTAGTCCACTCTATATGTGACGTAACCATCAAAAAAATTACCCTGTACTGATGAATCATGAGGTCATTTTGGAACTGGACTATCCAACGCCCAAAAGAAGGTTGATCATTTATGAAGATTTTCCATTACGAAGCATCGAAGCTTCCAAATTTTCCATGTCACACAGACGACTGTCTCCATAAAATATGGACCCTGGAAGGATAGGATGGCTCTGGCCAAGCGATGGAGCATTTCCAAGTTGCAATCCCACGTAATACCAACCGCGGCCCAGCATAGAGATGCACATTGGTGCACTGGAAGAACAGTGGGTCTCTTGTTTCTAAAAGCGGAGATGCGCATAGCCCTCCTCTATATGCCAATTCTTGCGGGTCATTAGATCTTTGGTATTGAGTGTGTCGTGCAGGAGGAGCCACAGGAAGACCTTAAGCGGGAGGCAACTCGATGACCAAACTGACTGAACAGAGGCATGACAGTGTGCCTGCGCGAAGATGAATTTGTAGTACCGTGCTGAAGAATAGTTAGAGCCGCCCCAAGCAAACGTATGTGTGTGTGTGTGTTCCTCTAGCATGGCCGAAGCTTGCTCTCTTTCCTCAAACGTTTGAACTGATAGGGGAAGTGCATAGGTAACATTTGGGTTCTGCGAGAGTGCGAGGCAGCCCTGTTTCCCACCAAAGCATCTTCATTCAGCACAAAGGAGTAGAGATGAGGAAATTTATTGCACAACAAGTCTTCCTTTCCTTGCCAACAAGTCTTCCTGAAAATAGTCACGTGTCCATCATTTACATTGGTTCTTGTGATACTGCGGTAGATGTTCACCAAGCTGAAAATATCTAGCCACCAGAACGATCCTCTAGTGGATTGAGCTTGGGGTGGTGCATTCCCATACAAAGACCATACAAGTTTAACCAATGGGATGTCGGCCTTGCAAAAAAAATGTGAAGTTGCTTGATCAGAAGAGCACAATTATAAATTTCCAGGTTTATCACACCTAGACCTCCATGCTTCTTAGGACGGCACACCAAATGCCAGGCTGCAAGGGCGTGAGAGGAGCCAGATTCCTCGTTTTTGTTCCACCGACATCGATGAATTTTCTTTATGATAAATGTGGTCAACGGGGGAATGATCACTCTCTTGACTTTATGTTGTAAGGTAGGTGTGCCTCAGCGCAGCCATTTTAGGCTCACTCGCTGCCTTTGCCACTGAGCTAGCACTCAGTTCTCAACCCACCGGAAGACCAAGATACGGGAAAGGGAGAGTGCGAGTGACACATCCAAATATATGTGCAAGATCATCTAGACGTTGGGTGTCAATACCAATGGTCATCATGGAGGTTTTTGCATAGTTAATCTTCAGGCCAGTGGCTAACTCGAACTGCTGCAGCAAGTTTGTCTGTAACAATAGCTGTCTCGCGCAAGCTTGAATAATTACTATTGTGCCGTCTGCGTATTGTACAATCGGAAAGTCTGTATCCGGGATTGGGAGGGGAGCAGTAAAGAGCCACTTTTAGCCAGTTGATTCACCATGGACTGAAGCAGATGAGCACCTTCAACAAGTAACACTGGTGAGAGCGGGTTGCCTTATCTGACGCCACGACGAAAGGAAATTTCTTGGTGGGAACCTTGTTAAGAACTATCGTAGACAAGTCAGTTGAGAAGATTGATTCAACCCACATGATCCACATATCATCATATCCTTTGCATCTCAGAATTTTCGTAAGTGTTTGTTGTCCAATAGTGTGCAAAATCAAGTTCCAAAACTACCGCTTCAATCCTAGCCTGACGGCATTGATGGATATAACCATATGCCCAGGCAACACGGTCCTTTATGGTTCTAGTCTTCAGAAAACCTTACTGGTTGGCATGTACAAGCTTCAATATTTTGATCTGCAACCGGTTGGCCAGCAATTTAGTGAGTAATTGGAAGCAAGAACTGAGAAGCGAGATCGGTCTATAATCGTTTGGTCTCTCGGGAGCATTAAGTTTTTGGATGAGTGTGATGAATGCACATCATTTATACTCTGTAAATTAACCGTTCCCAGCAAAATTTCATGACAGAGACGTCAGAAGTAGAATTTGATTATGGGCCGAAGTTGATTATGGACCAACAGGTTTTGATGTACAGACCGTCAGGTGCTTTGTCGGTTGGGAGCTCATCCACGCTGAGTCAATTTCAGCAACAGAAAAGGGGTCTGACAAGGTTTCAACTTTAAAGATCCGTAGCTTGCTGAAGAAAACCAGAGAAATTAGAAGCCGAATCAGCTGGAGCTGGGGAGCCAAGCCGAAACTTTAAAAGTCTGGCGAAGTGGACTAGCTTTCTTACGATGATCAGAGGTCAAGGAGCCATCAGATCATTGAAGAGAAGACATAGTATTGTGACCACTAGGACCGACATGAAGAGGCTCGTTTGGCAAGTTTGGGCTCCCCCAAAAATCAAGTTTTTCGCATGGCTTGTCCTCTAAAATAGGATTTGGACGGCGGACCGGCTAGCTAGTCGAGGTCGCCCCAATTGTGGCCTTTGCCCGCTTTGTAAGCGTGCCCCCGAGTCGGCCAACCACCTTCTCGTGCATTGCCGATTTACCATGAGGTTATAGGGCATGATTAAAACTTGGCTTGGCATCGATGACATTGAGACCTCCGGGTGGCCGCTCCTCACCTTGGGTGAATGGTGGGCACAAATGACTATACGTCCTACCCCCGCAACGTAAGGGCTTGGCATTTATTACATTACTCGCCTCTTGGGAGATTTGGAACGAGCGTAACGCTCGGGTCTTCCGCAACAAACACTCCTCGCCGCCCACCATCCTCGCTAAGATAAAGTATGAGGCCAAACTTTGGGTATTTGCGGGAGCCAAGGGGTTGGGCAACATTTTGCCGGGAGGGTAGTGGTCTATAGGGCCTCCTGTTTGATTTTCTTGTTGTGCACCACATCTTGTTTGTCACTCCTCCTTCTTATTTAATATAACGGGGTAAAGCCTTTGCCCCTTTTACCTTTCAAAAAAAATAGTATTGTGACCATATCCGATTGTCGCCATTGAGTTGACGAAAGCAGACTTTTCACTTCCAAACTTACAAATGCATACGGATGCATTCCTCCAATTCACAAATTTATCTACTTTTTTATGGGGTACACTTTCTCTTTGCGAGCTGGTCAGATTTATAAGTAAGTAAGATCTTGGTTTATTCAAATTGCAAGGACTCTCAAGCACACGTATTACCCAATAACGAAAGTTTCGTAAGGGGACTGGTAACTGCATCCAATCTCCGAAAAGTCCCGATTGTTTCGATTTTTGGAATGGGATATTTACGGAATCCCAAATTACGATTTTCCTTTCATTAAGGTACGAGGGCTTCTTATTCCACAAGAACGAAAGCACTCTGCTGGGCCGACACTGACACTGAGAGACGAAAGCTAGGGGAGCAAATGGGATTAGAGACCCCAGTAGTCCTAGCCTTAAATGATGGATACTAGGTGCTGTGCGACTCGACCCGTGCAGTGCTGTAGCTAACGCGTTAAGTATCCCGCCTGGGGAGTACGTTCGCAAGAATGACCGACGATGTGAGTGTATCTATTTGTGTTCCGTATCTGCTACCCATACAAAACATTAAAAAACGTGTTCCTGTTTATCAAATGTGAACCAAACTGAACATATTCTTTGACCGGGCTCATCTTTGTCTGCAACTTTTCCGTTTCATCAGAGGATTCTCGGCTTCTCGCATAGTAGATGGTCCGCAGACGCTGAGCGCAATGAATCAGGGTAAACGATGAAGCGGAATAATGTACTAGAGCTCAATCTGTTCAATACTCAAGTTAAACAGCGATGGTACAAAAGTTACAGGTGGTACAAATCATCCTATCAGCAAGAAGCAAGAATCGTCCAGTAAAATCAAAAGGAACCAGACTGGCCTTAACGACGGTACGGCTGTTGCGCCGCTCCGGCCCCGTAGTTATGGGCAGCAGCACCAAACGCTGCTCCAGGTCCGCCATACAGCACGCCCCCCCGCCGCGCCGCCATATTGCCCGGCGGGTAGTACGCCTGGGCAGCAGCTGGGCTCCCATACCCAGCAGACCGAGCTGCGAATCCAAAAGAACGAGACACTGGGTTCTGGAAGGATGGCCCATAGCTTGAGCCCGATCCCCTCGCGGACTTGGCAGCAGGGAAGGACTGAGGCCCAGCTGCTCCCCGTGCTCGCTTGTTCTGGAATCTGTTTCCGCTGCCTAGCTTCTTCTGGTCAGCCTTCTCCTTTTCCATCCTTGCCACCTTCTTTCTCAGGTTGCTGGTGTTAAATGCCGATTGTAGCTGGCAGGCCTCAACACACCTGATGACAGACTTGCAGCCGGTGCACTCCAAGCTTTTTGACTCTTCCTGCAGAAAAAACCATGAGCTTATCTTGAGCAACACAAGTTACCAAGTACACAAAGGATGGAGAAGGCATGTCTCACTACCACCAAAAGCAAATAAACTAATACCAAAAAGAAACTTTAGAAGTTTGCGTAAATTGTAACATTCATTACTCCCTCCGTTAATAAATATAAGGCCTATAATCTTTCAGATCTTCTTCACGATTTTAATGAGATTTCCCACTTTTTGTATCATTTATCTCCTCTCTCTACAACGTTTACGAACACTACCACACACATGTCTCTCACGGTTTCCCATGACAATACACTGGATAGTGGATAGCAAGCAAGGTCATTCCCATCTACTATCCTCTTGTTTTTTTGTGAATTTAACTCTACATGCTGAGCAACAAAATAGGCCTTATATTTTCACAACAAAATAGGCTTTATATTTTCAAACAAATGAGTGTGAGCTAACCAGAAAAATTATTTGTAAATGTGCATCCAACTCCAAATAAGACACCAAGCAAATCCAGGACTAAAACAATGATCCGTATGGAGTAGATGGAGCCAAGTAATCTACGACTCCAAGATTTTCAACATGAATCTACGACTGATGAATAAGATGATATTTCATCAGATAAATACTGTAATTTTGAATCAACTATTTAAATCTGACTGGCATAATTGGTTTTCTAGAAATGGTGTACACATAATGCTACAATGAAGAATCTAGAAATCTGATGTCACATATTTGACCCAAATGGAAGGTTTTCAAATGAAGGGTACATCACTAATTTTATGTCCTTCGTTAACAGATCTCGGCACAGGCACTCAGACAGAAAAAGCCTATGCCCAAATTGAATGACGAGTTACAGAGTCAGAGGACATATTCATTGGAATAAGAGTAGAAGGAGTCTTACAACAGCAGAACCGGAGCGTCTTCCACTACTCAGCATGGCCTGAGCCTTCTCAGTGAACTCCTTTATATACGAGTTAAGAAGAGGTACAGGTGGAAATCGCTCGAACAAACCCGCCTCATAAGAAATATATATAGCCTCAATTACATTTCCTGAAGTAATCAATTCCTGGACAACATCTGAAAGTAGTAACAATATAATTGTGTCATGTCTTCCTTTCTCCTAACTAACATAGAAGTCATAAAATGCAAAATAAGAAGATCTAAAAATATTAATTGAACACAGGACCTTTAACAAACAGGCTAATATAATTAATAGTTGTGAAAATCAATTCATCGGAACATCTAAAGATATTAACTGAACACAGAACCTTTAACAAACAGGCTAATATAATTAATACTGTAGTTGTAAAGATCAATTCATCAATCTTCTAAATGGTTATTAGACAAACCGTAACGTAGTGGGGAAAAAGCAACTTCGAAACTATGTAGGTTCCATCATTCCACTCAATCCAAATGCAATCCAGGGACAAACTCACAAATAGCAAGAAACTACCTACATCAGTGTTAGTTTCGAGATAAATCTTAACATAACAAAAGTTCAACAAGGTCTATCGAAACTTAATCTTGAACTTGTGATGTTTTTGGTCCATGGATAAGCTCATGATGAATTAAGTACCTAAGTTCTATAATCTATATCTCCAAAATACTGAGCATACACCAAAACGAAGCAACACCACTAGTACTTTATGATACAGCTCAAGGAGAACGTCATAACTAAGAAAAGTTGGCATATTCATGTGATCCTAAATCCATCAGTTCTAAGGATATATTTTTCTCAATCTACAAAATGGACTTTAATTTGCACTGTAATCAAATGAATGACACAATCCTCATATGCAACATTACTTGAGTCTCTAATTCTTCTAGCATAATACTTCTACCAATGAATTGTCTCAACTTCAAAAAACTGAAGACCTGTTACTGATTTAGATTAATACACGAAATAAATTTTAAAACCAGGCCAGTAGGTCATCATTACCTGCGACACTCTCCTCAAACCCAAGGAGACACGCAAACTTTGCAAGCTCCTTCCTCCGTCGGTTAGCGACAAACAGGCTCCTCAAGAACTCCTGGTCGAACTTGTCTTTCAAGGCAAAGGCCGCAACCATCTGCAGGAATATATGAGCCTCTGCTTGCCCCAGTGCACCCTTCTTCTCCTCCTCCTTGACTCCTCCTCCCGTTGCCTTCTTCACTTCCTCCACTTTGCTCTTTTCTGCTTGTTCTTTTGTCTTCTCCTCATCTGCCACTTCCACCTTTACTTCTTCACCCTTCTTCTCCTTCTGTGCTTCCATCTCTGCTTCCTCTGGGTCCTCCTGTGCTTCATTGTCTACTTCCTCAGGGCTTTCTTCTTCCTCATCGCCTGATGCAGCCAACAGCTCCTCCGGGTCTTCCTCTTCTTCTTCCTCCTCCACTTCTTCTTCCTCCTCCACTTCTTCTACCTCCTCCTCATCTTCCTCCTCTTTCACATCATCTTCAGGCTCTACTTTCTTCTCTGGCGGTGGCGTTGCTGCATTATCTAAGACCACCGCCGCTTCTGTCATCTCCACCTCTTGGTTACTGGGTGCTGGCGTGTCCATCTTGATCCCAAACCGCTCAGTCCAGTCCTTGGCGACCGCAGCCGCCCTCTCAACCAACGTATCTCCTATCTCCGGAGGCTTCCGGCCATCAGAACCAAACAAGGAGCGCAGCAGCATGCCGAGCACCCAGCACTGGTCCTCGCCGGCGCCCTCTCCGGCAGCCACGAAGTCGCTGAGCACATCTAGGACGAGGCGAGGCGGGTCGACGGACGCGGCGACGGCGGGGGCGACCTCCTTGCGGACGGCGGCGAGCTCCCTGCGGCGCGCGGCCATGAAGCGCCAGAGCGCGGGGCCGTCCATGCGGCGGCAAATCCAGCGGAGCGCGCCGCGGACGTCGGCGGGGGGCGGCGCGGCGGACTCGGCCTCGGCCTCGGCGACGGCGGCGGATAGCGCGTCGGAGGCCTCGGCGAGGCGCGCGGGGACGGAGGCCTCGCGCGCGTCGAGCGCCGCGAGGGACTCGGAGGTGGACGCGTCGGCGGCGGCCGCGGCCTCGTCCGCGGACGCGGAGCGCGCGGCGACGTCCTTGTCGAGCGAGGCGAAGTGGGCGAGCGCGAGCGCCCAGGATTCATGGCAGGAGGCCAGGAGCTGCTTCTGGGAGTCGAGGTGGGCGAGGAGGCGCTCGACCTCGCCGGCGGCGGTGGAGTCGTCGGTGGTCGCCATGGCGGCGAGGGCTGGGGGATTGTGGGGCAGTTTCCAGATTGGTTCGTTGCCGGGGATGCGGAAGTGGGCTTTGGTTTGGATTTGCATCTGGACCCTATTGGGCTCACCCTATCATAATAGCTCAAGGCCGAAATTTGATAGAGCCTTGGCCCATTAGTACGGTCGTGGGCTGAGTGGAGACAGTGTTGGGCCTTCGGAACTTGGAGCAAGTCCAACAGTTTCCTAAAATGTCTCTCCTATGTACATGTAGGGACTGCCCTAAAATAATCTCTTCTAAAATATGCTCAACTCCAGCAGTTCCCCTAAAACATCTCCCCTATTTAATTTTTTTATCTATTTTTTTAATATTTTAAAAATACGGTATAACTAAAATGTAAAATCCAACGGCTACCTTTATAACTGTTAACTTGTAGTATCAAAAACTAATCCATCACCAAAATCTGAAAAATAAACAAAAAAACTCACGGATATCGGCATATTGCAGTGTCAAAAAACTCACTAATATCGGGATAGGGGAGTCTTCCACCTCCCCTACTTGTAGTGGAGACGAGCGAGCAGAACCGGGGGCGCCTATAAATCGGGGGAGCATTGAGGAAACTGTTGGGCGGTTGTTTTTGACCTTTTTCCCATAAAAAACGTATAGCGGAGGGTTTGAGGGAACTGTTGGAGTTGCTCTTAGGCTGTACTATCCTCAACGTATGAAATTGTCACTCGTTCAGCCGGCAAGTTTCAGAAAGCATCTCCAGCGGTCCAAGCCTCAAAAGGTGAAACGAGGATACTTTTTCCTATTGTGCCACCGATTGAGCATGAGGAAGACGTTGGACCATCCTAGGTCAAGGGCAATGTTCGGGATATGCTTGAGGACGTGGGAGCGTAACGGAGCTCAGAAGGAACGGTGTGAAAACTTAAGGAGGGACTAGAGGAGTTCGAAGGACGATGGCTCATGTGAGGGTGGAGGAGATAAGAAGGTGGTGCCAGAGCGGTACCGGAATTCGGGGGAATAGGAACAAAGTGGTTTATAGGGTGGCTCGATTAATGTGTGGGGACGAGAGTCAGGTTGGCGAAGATCTGGCCTGACTCTAACGACGTTGTGGGTGAAGCGCCAATGAGAGACATGAGAGAGGGCGGGAACACGTGGAAACTACATCTCGTCTCATCCAATTATAGATAGGATTTCGGGTCTAGAGTGCACAATCATAGGATGGTGAAGGTTTGTTTCTTGGTCTTAGGCCTCCAAAACTATATTATGGATCTTAATTGTCGTATGTGTGAACCGTGCTCTTGCCTTGAATGGCGTAGGTTAAACTAGATCTTCAGAATGACTTAACTTCTACTGGTTTCGTTTTGGCGGTGAACGTCACAACCGACAGGACACAGAGACCTTGATTTTTATGCATACCAATGGCTGTGCTAGACCTAGAACCAGGTGATCGATGTCATTCTTTAAAACTACAAATTAAATATGGAAAAACAGACATGTTTATATGAATTCCGTTGTGAGTTGGCATCATAATGTTGTGTGTAGCATCACCACGGATGGTGAAAAATCAAACTGCGACCAGCGGCGGCAGTGCTACACATTGCTTGTAATGTCAACTCGCATCACAAGCATGTGCAAAGCACTCTTTAAGTTTCCTATATTATTCATCATAAACTTTAGAAAACCATCAAAAGAGATAAGATGAATTGGCATCACAGCGTTTGAGGTCCAGCACCGCCACTGATCGAGACGATGTTAACCTTGTATATATGACAAGAAATTGTCCATCTAGAATCTTCGTACAGAGATACCAACCAGCCGTAATAACAAAATAAGGCAACTTTTAGGGTACCTTTTACTACTCCTAAAATATGACTAGTATGGTTTGATCTAACGGTTGAGAAAGATTTGACCCAGGAGCCCATTATATTAAATGTTTTCAGTATTAATTCGGTGGAAAAAAAGATTAACCACGATCTTAGCGCAACAGTTTTTCAGGAAAAGAAAAAAAATCATTAACGAGAACGTCTCTGCCACCGCCAACCCCATCTCTGCCCTCGACGATGTCGCCTCCATCTGTTATGTTGTTTGATAGCAGACAACTTACATGGAACCATTCGATGTCCACGGCGGCAGAGAACGCCGGGCACCTGCACGAGCTCCGGCCACCGGGCACCATGTGGCGTTGGCACCACGCACCTGACCGACTGCGAGAGCGTTGAGTAATCGACCGTGCACTCTGTATTCGGACGGAAACGAGGCCGAATCATGTCGCGCCGCGGGGGCACTGATGCATGTACGCCGCTGCGAGCAGCCACCGATGGCCTTGCAAGCCGCTTGCGGCGCCGACGGCCCCAATACCTGGCATTTCGACTCTCGGAAGGAATGAGGGAGGGGGCTTTCGTCGTCTTTGACCACCGGAAAATGGCGGCGACGTTGGGGAGCCTATCCCGTCTTCGTCAGGAGGCGTGGAAGGGGACAGAGAACCGTGCATACATGTTTTTTGTACTTGGGCCGGGGCCCATGTACATGATCTGTTTTTGTACCGTGCGATTTTGCCTCGGGAGGTCACTAGTACAAATCATACTAGTCACCCTTTAACCACTAGTATGAATTGTTATTAGCCCTTAGATTAACGAAAATGAATGGCTATCCTTCATTTGAGGGTACCATAAAAGGGGTTCCAAAATAAAGCACCTGCCCATTAAATCTCATCCAACAAAAACTGAAATGACGGCGGCTGACGTACGGATCATGTCAAAGGAAGTGACTGGCAGGGGACGGCACTGCATCGTCATCCAGTTTGTTCTCAAGTCCTGCTCATCCATGAGCTGTGCGGTGCGGCGGCGCCAGCCAGCCGCCTTCATAACTGATGAAAGAAGAGCAGCTGGTTGCCGAGTAGACGCACGACATACCTAGGTCACAGCTCCCTGTCGTTTCCATCGCTGGGCCGTTTCTGCTGTCAGCTTGGAGCTGTTCACGTCGCAACAAGATCACAGTTACACCTTCAGAACCACTTCTGCAGCTGGTCCAGTCTGCCTACCTGCCTGAAGAACTAACTGTTTGCTGATCAGCACGGCGAAGATATATTTCTTTCAGTACCTCATTGTCTGAGAAACAAAATTCAGAATCTGGTAACTGAAGCATCGTGCAAACAAGCTACACCTAATCTGCTGTCTAACTCTGAAAACTTGTATGACCTGTAAGCTTCAGAACCTGAAAGTGTTAACTTGCTGCCAGGGATTGTTTTCTTATAACATGGGTTTAACTTTGTGCAGTCTTGCACAAAACAAATGCAAATCCGTACATAGCACAGGTGAGCGTGAGTCAAAGCTACCGTCTTTTCCTTGGAATTGGTTGAGGAGAAAGCGCTGGTGCGATGGACCTCCGGATGCTATTTCATTACAGAATCCGACGCATCAGGTCAGGTGCTGGCGGGCAGACGGCGGCCGAATGATTGTAAGCAAACGTGCAGGCCAGCAGGATTAAGGTATCCAAAGCACCAGGAGGCAGAGGAGAGGATGATGATGATGACGACGTTGATGATTAATCAATCGAACCTCTTCACATGATCACACATAAGAGGGAGCTCGATGAGCTATGCTGGCCATTAAACGCAAACATGGGCTGCAAGTTGAGGATTCAGAGCGTTTTCTTAATGCAGGTTGCATCGCCTGGATCAGCTCATCATAGTTCGCAGTTAATGGGATGCTCTCAACATCAACAACAAACAATAACAAAAGCTTAAATAAAGAGCACATACGTACTATCTTGAAATATTTGTTTGTATTGCCACACTGCAACTGCCGTGCAAATATGGTTCTGCGACCCAGCTTCACTTTGTTACTTATGAAAATTCACATGGTCATACACTATGTTTCGCTATGCTAACTGAAGAAAAGGGCAAAAATGAATTAAGATGTAATAAAGGGCAAGGAGGACGCTTGGATCGGAAGGGAATCTGATATGGGCGGCACCGTGCAGCTGCTTCACGCAATCAGCATTCAGCAGGCATGTGACAGCACTAAAATAATGATAATCAGACTTGTTCAAATCGATTCCTTTCCAATGGCACGAAGATGCGTTGTAGTACTAGAGTAGTACTGACATGCATCATATATAGGCGAGCTTGTAATGTTATGGCTTTTCACTTCAGTTTCCTAATCCTCGACGGCAAAAACAGTTCGTAGCAAAAGAAGGTAATATTAGTATCTCAATTATTTGTTCGGTTGAAAACCAATCTGTGGTTGGATGGCTTGGCTGATGGTTGTATCCAGCCCCCCGCGTTATTCAAACCCCGCATTTCACGTCGTGTATGTTGACATTGTTTCTAGCTTTGAATACATGTTACAATGACAATAAAAACTAAAAACCAACAACCTTGTATATAACCAGTAAATCTATAAAATGGGAAATTAGAAGTACTATGGAACTTGAAATTCGAGGAAACTTGCAAATAATTCTGACAATTGAATATTTTCATATTATTTGTAATATCTCTCAATTCATATTTAATCAACCTTGCTGTTTTCAGTTATTTCATAATAAATATCCTTTAAAAAAATTCTAGTTTTCTAGTAACAAGTTTTTGCAAATCCGAATTTTTGAAGTTAAGATTTATTTTTTGAACCCCAAAATATACAATTTTAAAAAATGTTTGATTTTTTTTGTTTTGTCCACTTGGCTCGCCTAGTGAATTCTTTATAAACAACCAAACCTGAGAACGTCTATTTTCGTATACTTCTCTACCTTTTTTTAAATCCTATTTTCTAGTAACAAGTTTTTGTCAGATTTATTGTTGTTTTCGGTGGCTATTTCCCTTTATTTTATTTTCCCTTTATTGGCATTTCAAGTGTGGAATACCACCTCCAAGTCAACTGTATACGGTTCGACTGATCAAGTTGTGAGACCAAATAACAAACATGTGTTGAAAGATAGGGCTGAAACTTAAACTTATTTGATAGTCCATTCACTAAAACTACGTCGAATAGTTGGTGGTGGACACTTTTTAAATTTATATATGCATGGGCCTCAAGAAATTTCACACTTTCCGACAGAAAACAATTGCTTTAGTTGTGATCTTCCACTTCAAGCAAAAGTGGCACGTCATACATAGATACATCGTACATGACCCTCCCAGAAACGAAATTTACGTTATCTACCCAGCATGAGACTCGAAGACTGTAGCTGGCCTTGTATCTGAAACATATTAATACAATCTTGCGTGCATAAAGATATCAATGCTAGAGAATGTGGTATCCTGATGTGCAATGGAGCTGTTCTTGGTTCACTGTATACGGTCACTGCATCACCTTTGCTGGGGGGAAAGAGGGTATGCATCAGAGAGAAGATCCAGTGTACCTGATAAACACTAGATGTAAAATTCTTGATCAGCTCGTGCATTCTCCATTTCAAAGAGAAATGGAAACAGTTGGTTATGCAGCAACAACAGTGTGATGCCATATTGCCATCCATACATACACTTCAAAACAATTCGAATGAATGAAAATTTCTTCATCAGATATGTTTATTCCTGGTACACCTGGTAAAATTCAACGAGATGCAACGATTTGTCCGTTCATGCTACGCTATAAAGAGAATCAACGAGATGGAAATTTCTCCAGCAGTTTTCTGTTATTTTCATGGTCAAATAAAACGAGTCCTTACAACATTAACCAGCGGATATTTGGATTTTCTGAAAATAGTCTCATATCTCGCTGTCACCTCTTTATGAGAATCTTTCTATGGTCAAACCTGAAAGCGTTAGGTGCATTTTACAAACGAGGAGCATGGAGCACTCCAAGTCCAATCAACTTCACATGCAAAGACGCATGGACTAATCCCCAAGAAACATGTTTGACCAAGGAAAGGCTATATGCACTTTGCACCTAACTAACTGGATTTGATTACGATGATATGCACACCCATTGAATTGGATGAGCTAAGCAACATTTCTGGTAACTAATTTAGCATGTTTAACACAGTACCGGCTGAAGGAAATCCTTATCAAGTTATCAAGCTGCCAAAAAAAAATAAACAATCCTTATCACAATGTGTATAGCTGGGAAATTTAAAGATTAGTACCTATCTTTAATTCAACGCTTGAAGACATGTGATTTACTTGTCACAAACTCAATCTGCACTGCTGGTAAATTCATACAGATTTAGTCCTATCACTGTCATGCATAAAGATGGCAGCAAGATTGGTAAAGATTCGGCGCAAGCAAATATTGCTGCTTAATACTGATCGTGCCACTGGGATTGAGGAACTGCCATTTACAGTTTGGGGGGAAAGAACGTTTCATTTTCACAGCCGACGACTCCGACACTGAAATTGGGACAAAGAAAGAACGAAAGAAAAGGACGACGGCCGGCGGCTGATCGTGTCTACACGGCGACACTCTGCAGCACCCTGGAGGGGACGGCGAAGCGCGCGGAGAAGGAGCGCGAGAGGTTGTCCGGATCCACCCACGCGGCGCCGTCGTCGAAGTTCTGCGCGTAGCTGTAGGCGTCGTACGGCTCCCGGGACGCCGACGCGCCGCCCATCGGCACGCAGCCGGTGGTGCAGAGCAGTATCTTCCTCTTCTCCCGGACGATCTTCCGCCACAGGCCCCTCAGCTTCGTGCCGCACCCACGAGACGAGGCCGAGGCCGCGGTCGCGGAAGCGGAGGCGGGCGGCGCCCCACCGTACGAGGAGGCCTGGTCGAAGAAGTAGTCGTCGTCGTCGTCGAGATCGAAGCCGCCGCGGACGTAGCGTCGGGACATGGAGGGGCCGCAGGAGCAGGAGGCCTGCCGCTGGAACCGCTGGCCGTCGGCGCCGTCCATGGCGAGGAGTGGGAGGCGGCGGTTGCAAGAATCAAGAATGGGGGCAGAGGGGGAGGTTGTGGGAGAGATGGGAGGCGCTCGTCGCGGGTCGTGTATATGTAGCCGGTGGGTGGCTTTGCTCGTGGGTTAGGATAAAAAATGTATTAATCTAAAAAAAGGATAGAAAATACTGTATCTTTGTAATTAAGTAAAATATAATTGTCTTAACAACCAATATCTGACTGGATTAATTATTTTCTGACGAGGAGAGAGTAGCTGGATAGTGTAATCATCATGGAACAGCCCATAGCCGACTGGAAAATGTACTCGCACGAAATTGCTCTGGAATTTTGTTTGTTTCCAGAGAGTTAGAAATGCTTAACTTATGTGTGCACATGTGGCTTTTTTTGTCGGGTGAGTTTATATTAAACAACAATGATAATTCCGTCTCATGCACACAATAATTTGATTTGTTAGTTATGCAAAAAATGTTATTAAATTGAAATAACTTGAAAAATATTGTTTTTTGGTCGTACACTGCAATGCCAACAAAGTACTGGATTTATAAGATCGACGAAACCACCATTGATCTCAAGCTAATGGGTATACGCGCTGGCAACCATCCATATTGGTTCTCTTCCACATTATAGAAGTCACTTTGCCTCCCGAGTTATATAGTGATCCCTTTATTTTGAATACTACACCCTCCAAATTTAAATATAGATGTTTTAGTCTTTTTTCCAAATTCATATGTATATAGATGTATATCGACACATTTAGTTTGTAGTATGTAGTCAAAATGTGTAACACCTAAAACACTTATATTTAAAAACGAAGGGAGTGGTAATGCACTATATTTATAAGTTCTACAAAAAAGGTTAAAAAATAGCTGTAGTCAATGATGCATCCTACAAGCATGTAAAATCACAATGCAAGAATCCTTATATTATGGGTTACACAAAAACATTTTTTTTTGAATATTTTTGAGATTTGAAAATATGTAGATTCAGATTATAGATTTTACGTAAAGTATTTCAACTGAGATCGCCCTTTTGTGGTATACATCATTGAGAACATGTTTTTTTTTTCATAATGCTAAAAACTTGTACATATGATTTTTTCTTCTCAAAATAAAGAGATCGTTGAAACTCGGAAAGCGGAAGTCAGACATTTTTGTTCATAGTACATAATTTTATTTTAGTGATAAAAATGTTCACGCGGGCGTCCAACTAAATAAATTATATGACCGTCATACCAAGTCAGCTAGGATATCTCATCAAGTCTGAGTGATGGAACATAGATGGCTTTTTTCATCAATTTATGGATTCTTGAAATCATTCTAAATAAAGAAAAAACGAAGTCTTTATTTGGTTCTCAAGTCACCTACCAATGTCGTCAGTTAATCCTAAAATAAATGAAGATAAATACCAACACCCATGCCAAGTTTAGGAGTTTAATCTGTCCGTCTGGTTACAACACAAGGGACCCAACCACTAAGATACCCTCAGTTCGCTGCAATAATGTAGAAATAAGAAAATGTACAGGTACACCATTATGCTCTGAGAATAAGAAAATAATCCATATGGTTAGAGAGGGTATGTATTTCCTAGCTTACATTAGCCATTTGCAACCGAAATGGAATGAGAGAGATGAACTTATCCCTATCCTTTCTCTATCATGAGAATTATTTGGTCCTATGCCTCCACATCTTGGAAGTTGACATCTTGAAGACCCCTTGAAGTGGAGATGGCACCAACTAGGCAACTATGGTATGTAAACGAAGGATCCACTCTCGTCTTCTCTTGGTGGGATGACCAAATTGTAAGATGGTCCAAATATGTAGCTTTCACATGTAACTGACCACATGGAAAATGCCTTTTGCCTCCTGGTGACATGTGATCGTCACGGTGGATAATGTACCCACAAAGTTACATTGTCTCAGACTTTTTGCGCCGCTACCAAATTTCTTTGTCGCTACCGAAATCCCGGCGTTTTGAACAAGTCCTTAGTTCCATGTTTCTCGGCTGGCAAAATAATTTGCACCAAGAAATCTGTAGTGCTAAAAATAAGAAGACATTGTTATCTATTTCAAAACATAGAGTAGCAAAACTTACAGTTAGGTGCTTGATTAGGCTTGATTGCCCGTTTATCTATCGTGATGATCATCATTGATACTAAAGTGTTCACTGCTTTGGATAATGTACCTTTTGATGATCACGAGTGGGTGCGCATCCTATAATCACATTATTTTTCATCGGAATCCTCTAATCACGTATGATTGATTTATCCGGTGGCAGTTCCTTTCTGAACGAGATCAATTACATTAGACCAAGCTAATTGATCCTCCTCTTGTTGCCAAGTGGCAGGTTAAACCTTCGGTTATGCCTACCGTTTAGCAGCTTGGCTAGCTGTTTGTTGCTTAGGGATTACACTAAGTCACTAACTCTAATATGCCACGTCTGTTGCATCAGCAACATAGTTCATGGATGTATAATATTCTCGGACGTCTACTGACGTCGACGTCTGGGTTTATGAGTGAGACTCTAGCAGTTGACACAGCACTTAACATGCTTCTCCCATTTTAACTTGTCTACATAATTTTCTCTTTTTAATTTACAGAGTTGTGGAAACGATCAGTTCCTAGCTAGAGGGCTTTAAACTTCCAACTATTTATACTTTGGCATGTTTGAACTTTGAACTGCTGATGAGCCATGGCATCTGCAAGTTTTCGTGAGGGCAAAAATACCAAATAAGAAAGAAAATAGAAACAATATTAGTACTGTTCAGTGTTCAGACAGAATGCCAGATTTGACTATTGGCGGAAGCATCGCATGCAGTGCCGATCTCCACGCAAGTTGCTGAGAAAAGGATCTGAAATATGGTCAAACAAAGCAAGCAGGATCAGTTGTGAAACCCTTCAAACTTGTTTGACTTGGAAAAATTTCTTGAAGCTTTAAAGATCATGGTTCACGAGAGGGGCCAGGAAAAACATTTAAAAAAAATTAATGGTGGCCGAGTCGTGTGTCTGTTCAGACTTGCTTGTCAGAGAGAATCATTCTGCGGCAGCAGTTTCTTTCAGAAAAAACGATGTGCAACTGCCAACAGTATTCATAAACAAATACTTCCAGCTAGAAAATGGCTGGTACTGTGCCGACGAGTATTAAAATCTGGATTGCGACGTCCTCACGACTCACAAGTGTACAAAGAAACAGATATCACAAGTGTACACGTACGGTACGCCGAAACACACATGACGTGTTAGTATCTCACGTTTACGACCACAACAGGGACGACGCAATGACAATTCCTACTTCGTCGTACATCGCTCTCGTACATCTACCATGATGTAAATTCTTCCCACCTTACAGTTCCTGAAATTCGTATAGCACAATATAGTTGACCCTGTTTACAAAAACAGGCCCCAAAATCCACATACTGCCATGTTTATGAGAAAAATAGGCCACAAAATCACACAAGCGATGGAACCCTATCATCCACACGGAGCTAGTCCACCAAAGGTAACAAATACACATTCGGTTGTGTACCCTCCTTTGGACTTGCACCACTCTGCACCAACGCACCGTATGTGGGCCATAACACCACACAAACATCTCGTAGCTCTAAGCTATGACTATGCAGGTAACCACATGAAAGATCTTAATACGTTGGGCCACCACTCCACGTTATAGCCGGATCAAACAATGTCAAATTTGCGGTTCGACGGTTTCACAGCTCACATAGATCCAAAACGGTCGTGCCTCCCAGGGTCGTCACTACGTAGTAGACCGAGGTCGCCATCTCGATGTACAAGCACCGTCCTGGGCAGCTGCCCCACATCCAAGTCAACCAACCACATAACTGCCCTACCCATCTGTCGTGGGGGCTATCACAGCTCGAAGGAGATGTCTCCAAGAAGGTAGTGACGTGTCGGTCCACGCCGCCCGCTCGATGGAGTTTACGTTCTCACCTAGAAATTATAAGACTCGGAACGGCATATCGATTCAAACAAGGAGAATTACGTCCAAAGACACCAGAGTCATTGGCACCCGAAGTGCAAGGCTTTCACTATCAATAGTTTTTTCTATTATATTTATGAAGTATTATACTACATCCGTCCCTAAATGTAATCATTTTTAGATATTTCTAGATTCATACATATCTAGACGTATTTAGAGTTTAGACACACTCTAGCGACTAGGCTCATTCATTTGGCATGGCTCCATATGTAGTCTACTTTGAGATATACCTAAAAGATCTTATATTATGTAATGGAGGGAGTAGTTGCCAACTATTTTTTTCTACAAGGTTGGTCAAAATTAACATTGCTTGACTTTTTAGAAGAAAAAATATCATCTTGTACAAATAGAGGTAGTAGCATCAAAATCGACGTAGAGCAGTTCCGTTTTTCAAAGAAGTGGAAAACCAACCAGGAGATAGAAGTGAGATTAACTACTCCCTCCATACCGGTTTATATGATGCAATTAGCAATTCTCTATAACCAAGGCATGAGTCTATTGGGTGAGAAAACTTTTTAAATATAATATTTATTGTACAAATGACCAATGACTAGCACATGCATTAGCCTAATTAATTGGAGTTTTAAATAAAACACAAGATGATTGGTGGAGGGAAGCAACATGTGTAATTAAAATGGGTATTAATTGCTAAATTGCATCCTATATTTTGAGAATACCTGGTTTTGGAATTGCATCCTATAAACCGGTATGGAGGGAGTAGAAAATTATGCCAAAATTATGCTTAAAACCGACATCTAAGGAAAATTAATGCAAAAACAAATCAAAACCCTATGAATGAGCTAAAACAATATACCTTAAAAATTAAAGGGATATTTGTAAGTATACGGCATACCCGAAAAATCAGATAATTAGGAACATTCATGAAGTATCCACATGGTTAATCAAGAAACAATATCCTCTCTGAGTAGCTTTTCTTAAAGTTCATAGAAGATGCCAGATTTGAATACCAAGTACCAACACAAGAATCGCGCGTTGCCATGCAGTGCAGATCTCCAGGCAAATTGCCAAGGAAAATGATCTAATGGCCAAACCTCAAGCAAGCAAGATCCGTTGTGAAACCTAAACTTGTTTGACTCCGAACATTTGGTAGCAGCTTTAAATAGATAATGAGTCCAATGTGTCTTTGTTTCAGACTTGTTTGTCAAAAAAATCGTATTATGATAGTTTCTTCCCCACACAAAAAAACGATGCGCAACTGCCTACCGTGTCCGTAAATAAATATCCAGCTAGAAAAAAGGCAGGTTTTGTCTCTGGCGAGTATTAATTCTGGATTGCGACATCATCATAAGTGTCCAGAGGAACAAGCATAGGAGAAGGCCTCAAGTGTGCAGGCACACACACTACAAGGCCATACTCTATGCAAACTTTTTTTTTGTACCTATACTCTATGCAAACTTGTAAAGAGTGCACAGCAAGTTCTACATACAACAAACTGAAGTCCGGTGTTTCAAAGAGAATATTTGTCTAAAACAACTAGCGGGCAAATAATAAAATGGCAAGTAGCCGAGCAGTTTATGGACAATTTCAAAATGATAGAATTATCGCTAGTAGCGATCTGTAAGAGAAAAAGCTTACGTTACTAAGATATGTCACTAACTAATTATCTACACAGGCAGCTTTAACAATCGCTTCTGACTGAAGCAGGGCACCCAGTGATGTTATCTTATTACTTGCTCATCATTAGAGGATATATATAATAGTATATAACTTCAGGTCCTCCTCCATCTGGTAAATTTGGGCCTTACGAAACAGAGAAGTTGGGAAATGCATCCAAGCTGTTTGCTATCAAGCCGCTTAGCCCTAAACTGTCAGTTCCATTCAAAATCCTAGAGCAAAATGCTCCAAGCTCTGGCTCACCGGTTGATTCAGGCTGAAAGCGAGCAGGTAACCATACATAAGAATTCAGCAGCCAGACGAGAAAGAAAAGCAAAGGATCTCAAAGATATCAACATTTCTTAGAAGCCTTGACCGGTACCATTGAGACATCTGGTTTCACATTATCATTATTATTGCCAAAGCCTTGTATCTGAGCTCTTAGTTCCTCTTTTGTACCTTCAGTGCCACAATGCTGCAGAAAGAAAAGGTGATAAGCAACAGGTACGTGTTTGGAAGACAGAACCTTAGAAGAGCAAGGGAATAGAAGCTACCTGGTCGCCATCTGTATCAGATTCAGGGATTGCGCCCAGGATAGATGACGCAATAGCACTAATGTTGCTAGGCACTAAAGAGGCTTGCTTCCGGGAAGGAAATGCATGACAAGCTTCTTCCGCGTCCCAAAGGGCTGAATTTGACGCCTTTGGTTGGTAAGTTGTTTGCTGTTGAGCAATCAAAGAGGCGATAGCAGCATCAAATGAGTCGCATGTAGCAGGAAGCTGCTGAAGAATCGAGTTGCTTTGTGAAGGCGGTTGTTTGCTGTCTTGAGAGGGTACAGCTTGTGATAACAATGCTCCAAAACTGATATTGGATATGCAGTCAATCCATGAAAGTGGTGTCACTTTGCTTTGGTTATCCTAATTTCAGAACAAAGAAGATTAGGTCGCAAGTACAAATGACATGATTGTTGCGAGAAACACGTGACATTGATACTCACCAGCACAGTCTGTTCTGTATTAGACTCGGCAGATGGTCTGGCAAAATTAGCTGGAAACTTGCTCAAATTAGCCATTTGTTTCTGTTCACTGGAAAAAGGATCTGAAAGCTTATCGCCAATAGTCTTTTCTGCAGAGTGTTCAGATGGTCTGGCAAAATTAGTTGGAAACTCACTCAAATTAACCGTTTGTTTCTGTTTGCTGGAAAAAGGATCCAAATGCTTATCACTGATAATCTTTTCTGCAGAGCGGGCAGATGGTCTGGCAAAATTACTTGGAAACTCGCTCACATTAGCCATTTGTTTCTGTTCACTGGAAAAAGGATCCAAAGGCTTATTATCGCCAATAGTCTTTTCCGCAGAGTGAGCTGATGTCAAAGATGCCTCACTACTTTGCTGCTTCAAATTAGGTTCAAACCATCCATACCTAAGCAAGAAGAAATGATAATTAGCTATGCATGTTGGATTTTTTTCGGGGAAAATACTTCATTGATTTTCATAACATGCTACTTTACTTGACAGACTCCAAAACTGAATCATCATTGTTAATGTATTATATATATATATGTTGTTAATCTCATGAATCATAAGAAAGGACACACAGGTGCAAACTGGCATTAAAAGTAACGTTTTGAGGATGAGAGATTAAACCTTAATCGAAATGTTGAAGGGCTGCCCACAGCAACATAAACATCACCAGCCGTGCAAGAATCCTTAAGAGTCCATTTTTCACTGCCAACTAAGCTATCCAGTTTAGCATTGTAAGGGAAGAGCATGAGGTCGCCTTTTGCGCAACTAGAACGTCCCCATTTTGTGTTCAGATGTTGCACAATTGAGGACATCTTCTTTCGAGGAGCCATAGTCAACTCCAGGTAAGGGTTGTGATTCTCCTGTTTACATTAAGCGGTGTAATAAGCCATACAAAGGGGAGAAAGGTGAACTTTAAAGAACATTGTATGTAGTATTTATACGAATCTCTTGCAAGAAACTGAGATAATCACCTGCTGTAGGACCTTTTGAATCGCCTCATCTATTGGGAAAAACTGAAGCTTCATCTTTCCAGAATGATTTGGTGGCTGAGCCAACAGGTTTGTTGAATTGCTAAATGGCGCTACCATAAAGCTGGCCCTCCTAAATGGAATCTTGGTGGCAATAGTCTTACTGCCAGCATGGGATTGAGCATCTCCCACTATGCATTTTGCCACAACATTGCCTGAAAAGTAGTATTTCATTTTAGCATAGTGTCACTCATGGAAATCCAGACATATGGCTAAGCATTAGACAGAAACATATCGTTCTTTTAGTACAATTTTAGCTACTAACGAGCACTTAGTTTCCTACTGTGAAAGTTGATTTTGTCTGCAATGAGATTCAGTACAAATGTGATAGAAAAGGAAATAGGGCAACAAGACATCACCTGACGATTTTTTGGAATATTTGCCTGGCTTCAAGCCAAGCATCTTATTACCAGGTTCGACCTTTGCATCTGTATCATTTGGTTTACCACGCTGCTGAGGAGCTTTCATGATTTTCCAAAATTCAGCAGCAGTAGCTGTCAGGTTCGATATTGGTCTTGCCCTAGGAAACCTGCATTCAAATGAATTGGGCAACCCAGTTACTGAATCTACTTGTAGAATTGAGCTTGCAACGACTATTTTCAATTTGAGAAGGGTGATCACATGATCTGCCACAAGTTCTTCATTAAAAATGCGCACAATTCAGATCAGAAAATTAGCACATAACGTGAGAAGCTATAACAAAGTGCTAGGAAGCAAGGGCGTTCTAGTTTGATTTAACAAAAAACATGTCCATATTGCAGGAAGCAAGTACATTGTTGTGCGACTTTAACAAAAAATTCTGTCCATTGCAGGACGCAACCACGTTTTAGTGTGATTTGAGCAAGGATCCTGTTCATCGCATCTGTGAAAAGATATCTGAGGCGATCTCTCTGTTTACGCCAACAATGGATTACTATATACTTGTTCCAGTTTTAAATACACATACATAGTTGCGGTCACCCATTGAACGAGTTCATAATTTTACTGGCGGTAGACAACCGCCAGGCAACCAACTGATCCCTACTGGTGATGGCTACAAACCCACCGGTGGCAGCAGGATCTCTCCCGGAAGATTCCGTACTACTCCTAGCAATTGCAAATTACAGCATAATAACAAACAATAGGAAAGAGTTTAGTTGGTCAATAGAATACGCTGGTAACAAACAATTGCAAATTATAGCATAACTCGAAGGGCACTTTCCCCCCACCCCCCCAAATCAAGCGCGGATTCGAGAGCCGAAGAACCCTAATCCACGAATTCAGACTCCGCACCTAACATTTCAGAACCCCTCACGACCACACGAATCGCGCTGTACGTAACCCAACCGCACAGATCAAGGCGAGCGGACAGACGGAGGCGTACCTGGGCTCCTCGCAACCCTAGATCTCGGCGCGGGGAGGCGGCGAAACCCTAGCTGTCCGCCGGACCGGATCCGGCGCCGACGAGCCGGTCTCCGGGCAAGGGCACGGGGCCGAGCGCAGCGCGGAGGGGCGCGGGGAGAGAGAGCGGCGGGTGGGCCAGAGGAGGGGCGGGGATCCCGACGGGCTCGCCGGCCGAGCTCCTCGGCGTGGGGCGAGGAGCGGGAGGGAAGAAGGAGGAGGAGGGAAGAGCACGAAAAAATTTCGGGGGCGATTTGCCGCCTTGTTTCCTCGATCGAGAGAGAGAGAGAGAAAAGCTTTTCGTGCGGGGATTAGAATACCGTACTTTTTTTAATAGGGTAAATTAGAATACCGTATGTGGAGAGGAATTTATACTCGTGGAGCCGTACTGGGCCTAATGGGCCGTGTACTGGTAGAGTCTTCTCGTGCTAGAAAGGCCAGAACCGTTTCTAACGGCCGGCCCATGGAGCCACCGGCCTATTAGTAGTCCATCGTCCATGCCAGAAGACCGCTTCTTGGGTTGGACTAGAGGAAGGTCGGCCTTCGTGAAGAAAAATCGAGAGCGACGCGCGCGTCGTTGCGACACGTGGCACAAATTAAGCAAGCGGTCCCGCGTATGTCCAGATCCAGATTTAAATACAGATCTAGATCTGGATCTATTATTAGAGTTGTACAAAACACAAATTAAGATAGTACAGCAACGCAGCAGAACGGGATATACAACAACGCAGATCGGGTTGTACAGCAACGCAGACTGGTCTGTACAGCAACACATATCAGTTTGTACGTACAGCAACACAGACCGGGTTGTACAGCAACACAGACCGCGTTGTACAACAACGCAGACCGGATTGTACAGCAACATAGACCGGGTTGTACAGCAACAACGACCGCGTTCTACAGCAACACAGACCGGGGTGTACAGCAATACAGACCGGGTTGTACGCACAACTATATTCGGGTTGTACGAACAACTACACCTAACAGGTTGTACGTACAACTACAAAATTCAGATTGTACGTACAATTACATTTAGGTTGTACAAAACATATACAATCCGAAGTACAAAAAAAAAGTTTGTCGAAACCTATGAATATGGGATCTAGTTTTGAAGATCTCGACGCGAGGAGTTCAAAAGTGAAAACGGTTCGTAAATCGGATAAACGGTTCTCAAGATATTTCATTTTAAAAAAAACGAATCTCAAAATAAATGCATGTACAACCCTTTGCCACCACCAGGGAGCTACCACTTGTCACCGCGTGGAGAAAAGGTGGGAGCAGAAACGAATGAAATTGCGACACTTGTCAGCACCGGAGCACACGCGCGTGAACCTTTGCGAAGGGAACCCTTTTTCTAATGATTTCCCCGCTTCTTTCTTCAGTTTTTTCTCCTCCTCCCCCTTCGCCTCTGATGTCTGCTCTGCTCCGGGGAGAGAGAGGCTCCACTTCCCGAAGGTTCTCGAGGCGGCCATCGTCCAGATGTCGGCGGCGTGACGAGGGGAACAGGCGGGCTCCGGAGGACGAGGGAAGGCGGAGGCGGACGTGCACCAGGGGTTCCGCCGCTCCGCCAACGCGCTCTCGCAGCTGTACGCGCACTCCGTCGCCAGCCAGAGGGCCTCCTTCCGCGCCGGCGAGCGTCGTGCCATGGTCAGTCAACTCAACACCCCCTCCCTTCCCCGCATGTACGATTTTCAGCCTTCTTCCCGTTTGACCGTTTGATGATGGGTTGTTTCTTGTTTGTCGTGCGGGTGGAATGAGCTGATTTCCCTAAATGGGCCTTCTGGTCGAAAGAAGGCACAAGAGGGGGGAATCTCCTTGGGGATTCGGTGGGGGCCAAGAGGGGCCGACCCAAGTGGACCAAGGGCCCACTAGGGGGGCCGGCGCACCCTCCCTAGCCGCACCAGGCATGTGGGGGTATCGCTCCGGGGAGGACTCCCTTCGCGAAGGCCAACTTGCGCGCGAGAAGGAGCCACGTGGCCCCGTGTCCGCATGTGAGCAGTACAACGAAGCCCCCCGCGGGTTATGGAGTCCCCCGCCCGTGCGTATGAAGCCCCCCACGTACGATCCAGACGCAACACGTCGTACGAAGCCCCTCGCGTCGTCGATCCGGACGTACGACGTACGAATGCCTCCGCGTATCTGTACGATGTGGATCCACACGTACATGCACACAAATTTAAACGTATAAAAATATAGACATAAATGTACAGCTACACAAACTGAAACGTACAAGTACACAGAATCAGCTTGTACGTACAACTACACATACTCAAACGTATAACTGTACAGATTCAGATTATATAGATCAGGTCATACAACTATACAGATCAGGTTGTACAGAACAGGGTTGAACGTACAACTACACAGATTGGCTTGTACAGATTAGGTTGTATGTATAACTATACACAGGTTTAGCTGGATGTACAACTAAACATACGGGGTTGTACAAACTATACACAATCCGAAGTACAAAAAAAAAGTTCGTCGAAACCTATCAACAATGGATCTAGTTTTGAATATCTCAACGCGAGGAGTTCAAAAGTGAAAATGGTTCGTAATTCGGATAAATGGTTCTCAAGATATCTTATTTTGAAAAAAACGAATCTCAAAATAAATACATGTACAACCCACTGCCCACCACCAGGGAGCCGCCACTTGTCACCGCGTGGAGAAAAGGTGGGAATAAAAACGAACGAAATTGCAACACTTGTCAGCACCAGAGCGCACACACGTGAACCTTCACGGAGGGAAGCCTTTTTTTAAGAATTTCCGGCATGTGGGGGTTAGTCCCACATTGCCTGGTTAGCTAGTTGGCTCCCTCTGGGAGCCTATATAAGAAGGGGCACCCCTGGCCTTTTAATTCACCAATTAATTCTCAATTTCTCTCTCGATCTCGTGGTTCCCTTGTCGGAGCCGCGCCGAGCTGAGAAGGGGGATCTCTTCCACCATAGCCCGCTGCCGCGTTGTTGGTGTTCCGGTCCAAGCCTTCCGCTGCTCGTCCTGGACTGGAGCTTCGGAGGCCGTCGTCTCCACCGTACGTGTGTGACGCTCTGCGAGGTGCTGCGCTAGCGGTACTCTGAGGTCTGCTTCCTCTACACGACCTTGAGGTCGGCTTCGTCGGTCTTCATCGACAACGTTTGTGCGGGAACGTAATCCCCGCTTTCGGTCTACAAGGGTACGTATTCCGATCTCCGTTCGTACTACTATATCTGCATAGAATAGATCTTGGCATGCTTTTAGGATATCGTTGGTAGGAAATTTTTTGTTTTCTGCACACGATCCCCTTCACCCCATGCATAAGAACTCCGCTCCTCAGCTGCCACCCCTTTGTGCCTATATTTGGGCGCAAAAAAGTCACCCAGTCGGTGATGTGCTACATCAAGTGGTCTCTCGAGTCGGATGGACCACTCCCATGTGGTTTCTTTGGCACGACATCGGCGAGGTGGAGTGGTAGCATCCGAAAACCTATGCAAGTATGTGTGGTCAAATGGCCAGCAATACTTTTGGCATCATGGACTTGTTTTCGCCTTGCCCTGAGGTAAACGATGTCTTAAGCACGATGCATGTTTTATTCATATAAACCGTGTGCAAAAGTCTCCTTATCGCACAAACGTGTGTGACTGACTGACTGAAACATGGATATTTAGTAATCACCATATATGTGTTTAGCAGGCTTTTTTATATAAAAAAGAATTTGTAGTTAGTAAGTAGGTGAAATTGCTCCAAGATAACAACAACATTGCAAAGATATACAAGGGACCATGATATGCATACATGATCAACAATTCAACATATGTGCAAGACAAGAGGAACACATGCAGTTAAACACACGCACGCATTAACCGCGGCAACCGTGTATTTTGCTGCAGCCGCGTGTATAAGGGTTTGCCGCTACTTGATGTCGTTTGGGGTCGGCGATCATGTTGGGTTTGATCCCGAGAGCAGAGTAGCTGATAAAGGTAACGCTCGCCGCAGGCCGCCCCCCTTCGGCCTCATGGTCCGCCAACATGACGCCAACCAACACCAGGGCCACCAGCGCAAGCTGCGTGGTCACCTTTCCCATGTGTGCGTGTTCTTCCTTCTTGGTGTTTGTACACAAAAGGAAACTTGGTGCATATGAGTGATGTAGGTTTGCTATTTATTGGTGTGTAAGATGGGGATGCTGAGAAGGGGTCGCTATTTTAAGGGCATCATGCCTAAAATACGAGCGGACCAGGAAAAAACACAGGTTTGCACTATATTTAGGTGATGTTTGGAACGGAGCACCATGAATTCCAACGTATGGAGCTTGAAGTCCCTCTATCATAGGAGCCCAAACTAAAAGGTGGTTGCCTAAGATCACGTACACCACAAGTGGAGGCCTGACTCTATTATGAGCATCTTTTTTTTGAACATCTTGAAATCAATATGCTCAAGTTTAAAAAAAAAAAATTAAAAGACTTTCTAAATTTAGACAATGATGTATTTCTAACAACATAAGAAATCTCAAGTAAAAATAAATCATATTCTGGCTTAGTGATCAAAACGTAATTACTATTATTATAAGGGTTCCCTCGCAATGAGATAGACCGCTTTTGAGCCACCCACGGGTAAACCATAGCGTACCATTTTTCGCACAGGGAGCCCTTGGTGGAAGAGGGTCTGGGTGAGAATTTTCCCTTTTTTCTTAAATTCTGAAAAAAAAATCAAAATGTCATTTGAACCGAGCATCCAAATCCTGACAGGTTTTCAGGGCTGAGCTACTCGTGTTTAGATCTTCAAGAATAGATCCTTGTTGATATGTTTAGATAAAATAATTTCACAACCAAAAATATAAGTTGCATGCTTTCAGATTTGTAGTGCAATGGCTTTCACTTACAGTATGTTCTGTTGCATCGTCTCAAGTACATGTTACGTCCTGCCCAAAGTACATGTTAGGGTATGTCCTGCTCTGTTTTTGTGTCATGTGCATAGCAACTATTCTACACTATGTTTGATTGCATTGATATTCTACTCTTGGTGCATGTTTTGCACTTTTTTTACGTCATGCCTCAGATTTAGCACTGCGTCGTATATTTTGTCCTGAGTGTATATTTTGCATTGCCTTATATATTCGTTGTGGGTGCATTTTTTGCGCGCACTATGTTCTACCCTTATCGTTGTGACTATGTTTTTCTGCCTTCATTCCTCGACTTTGAGTGCATGTATTGCACTATCTACCATATGATGCTAGTGTTCTGATGTCCTGTCATGACCACAGACCACCTAGCTTGCAGTACCATTTGGCTTACTAATGTCATGACTATGAACGGTAGGTCCACGGAACCGTTTCCAAAGGCCGGCCCACGGAGCCACCGGCCTATTTAGTAGTCCATCGTCCATGCCAGAAGACCGCTTCTTTCTTCAGTTTTTTCTCCTCCTCCGCCTTCGCCTCCGCTGTCTGCTCTGCTCCGGGGAGAGAGAGGCTCCACTTCCCGAAGGTTCTCGAGGCGGCCATCGTCCAGATGGCGGCGGCGCGTGACGAGGGGAACAGGCGGGCACCGGAGGACGAGGGAAAGGCGGAGGCGGAGGTGCACCAGGGGTTCCGCCGCTCCGCCAACGCGCTCTCGCAGCTGTACGCGCACTCCGTCGCCAGCCAGAGGGCCTCCTTCCGCACCGGCGAGCGCCGTGCCATGGTCAGTCAACTCAACACCCCCTCCCTTCCCCGCCTGTACGATTTTCAGCCTTCTTCCCGTTTGACCGTTTGATGATGGGTTGTTTCTTGTTTGTCGTGCGGGTGGAAGGAGCTGTAGTCTTGGCCGAGTTCTTGGGTTGGCGAATTGCCCGGGGATTAGATTAGAGGGTGGTGCGTCATCGCCTCTACTTCTGTCGAGTTCCCGGTGGTCTAGGATTGGGAGTTTGGGCTTTTCTTGCTGGATTTAGTCGTCAATTCTTGCCTTCTTGGTGAGGTTGTAGGATTTTGGGGGATTCTTGATTGCCTGAAGCATGTCACCTGTTCGTGGAAATTCGGTGATGCGCGTCTTGGTACTTCTTCAAAGATGGTGTCATATTGTTGTGCAGACACCATTGGAGGAGCAGAAATGAATGGAGAACTAGCAGCTACTACAAAAACTTACACGTGTATGTATCCAATTGTGCCTGCATTCCGGCGATCTCTATGCTAAGAATTGCGTCTGCGGTTCTGACCGTGTTCCTGGGTCTCCGTCCGTCAGTGCCGACGAATTACCCGGGGATTACATTAAACATTAAAGGGTGATGAGGATCTCGCCTCGAGTTCTATGTAGTCACCAGTTGGTTTGTATAGAGAAACAGAAACTTGCTCAATTTAGTCGACAAATCTTGCTAGCTGCTGGAATTTGGTGGCTTCTTGCCTGAACTGAAGCATGACACCTGTTCGTGGAAATTCGTTGTGCAGCAAGAAAACGAGATAAGGAGAAACGCATGTCTTGATGCTTCGCAAATATCGTGTCGTAGTGTAAATCCATTAGAACTGAAGACCCTGTCGTGTAGATCTTCCGGGTGATCTCCTGTGTGATGAAGAGGTGCTTCGGTTGGGGCTGTCGAACCATGCAATGTTTCTTTGGATGTTGTGGAATGTTTGGGTGAAATATTATGGTCATAATGTTGCTTTCGTAGTGGGCTAAGAGTGCATAGAACACAGCTCACCGAATTGTACTTGCCTGGCCTGAAAGAGTGAAGAGTTTGCGTTTTTTCGCATCTGCAATTTGGTTTTTGATATAGTGTTCTAACTTCCGAGTAGTAACTCACTCATGCCTATGTAACAATACCATGTAAGTCGTATGCATAAACTGTTGACATCATCATTCTGTATTCTTAGTTCTATCAACGGATATTGTTTGCTGCAACTGATTTTAATGCGTCTTTGTGTTTTGGCAGGAGGGCGTGTATCAGTGGATATCCAGTCAGAATGAAGAAGCATCGGTGTCTGTCGCTGATGTACTCGGTTACGTACAGGTCATATTAATAACTTGACTCAGCCAAATTTCGTGATTTTTTTACTGTGTTTCACTTTTCACATATTATGTCAATGTCTTGTTTCCAACTCCTCTCGAAGCCGAGGACTGGGGTGCTTTAGAGAATTTCCATCTCTTATTGTTTTTTTTTGCGGGTCCATCTCTTATTGGTTCACAGTAAGATATACAAATATCTGAAAATTTTGATGATTTGTATATCTAAATGCTAAACCTTCTAGTACAAAAACTGGCAACAACCTGAGGCTTGGTTCAAAAGTGATGTTTCCCGCTTTTTTTTTCCTTGTTGCTCTTGCTGTTGTTATGTCAATATCTGACCCAAGTCCTTGATGTTTCTCTTTGCTACACAGAATGAGATCGAGCGCAGAGGGGGCATGGCAGGGTCTCCTCAGCAGCCAGCAAACAGTTCTCCTTCTGCAGACGTCCAAAGTAGCATCTTTGAATTTGGAAATGTAGTGCCTGACCTAGACTCTCAGCAGTGGCAAACTGATCTAGCAAGAACTGCAGGCATCCCGGACGCTCTCCCCAGACCTTCGCAGCAAGATGTCCACCTGTATCATCCGGTTCATTTTCCAGGATATGGCCACGTCGACTCACCGCCGAGCAACCACTCTCCCCCAAACCAGCATTCCCTGCAAAGCGATTTGTCCGAGCAATCTTCGGATATGGATCATGATTCTCCTTGTAAGTAGTGAACCAGATGAATGGTGCTAACTTTGTTCATCTAGTTCCTTTGGAGCCTTTGGATACCAGTTCATTACTTGCTTTGCTGGGGAAGCCCCATGGTGCTTCCTGTCAAGGGTTAGCTCACCTTCAGCTATGTGCCGACGTGCAAAACCGACCTGTGACCGCTCGTCTCAGACCTTGTAAATGACAGACAGAAACTGACTTTCGCAGTCCCTGATGTTGATCGCGGGATGAGCTCACCAGCTGTCCATGTTACTGATTGAGTGATTGGAAGATAGGACCAGGGGAACCTTCTCGGCATAATTGTGCCTGCATTGTCAGTTCCTCTTCCTGTGCTTACCTGATGACCTGTCTCTGGTGAATAGGAATCAATTTTGTTGTGGTGTTGCATATTAGTTGCTGATATCACTGATATGTTCTGTGTGTATCTGTAAGAGCTGCATTGGCGCAGAAAGAGAGTGCATTGTTTCACTCTTATCCTGTATTTTTTGCTGTTTGGATGTTTCTACCTTGTAAATAAATACACAAGGGGAGTCTTATATGCATGCTTTACCAGAAATTATTTTCAGGTTTTATCTGGATTCTGTCAACATGATTTAACCAGAAATTATTGTCAGGTTTTATCTAGATTCTGTAAACATGATTGTTTTCTATTGATATGGTCATACAACGAAGTGGTCAGCCTCAACGCATGTAGATTGAAAACTCTGGCCTTTTAACATATGGCGCAAGAAGAATAACTGCCAAATCATGTATGCTTATTGATAGACAGATTCAGTTGGAAGCTCCTGGGATAAGCATGTATATCTGACATGACAAAAAATGATGTCTTCATATACCAGTGTACATCTTCTGTTTACAGGAATACAAGTTACAGCACAAGCAGTTCAATATGCTTGAACATCTAAAGTCAGATAAAAAGTTAAATCACACCGTGGGAGCAAAGCTCCGTATGACTGGGAACAACTAATATACATCAGTTTTAAATCACATCATGGGGGGCAGAGAGCAAGGGATTAGCCATCCTGCTCGCTGACCATGCAGCAACTGCTCGCGCCAACTGTCAAGTGTCTTCCCAGTGTCAGCTTCAAATATGGCGCGTGTCAGCAGGGAAGCGGGCAGCCGAGCTCGTTAGCTGCTGCAGTGAGGAAGGCAAGCGTCATCCCGGTGGCCTGACGGTTGTGGGCTTCCCACTCTATGCATCTCTCGACGTCCGCTTGCCAGTTGGTCATGCTTGCTGCCGCGCACCGGTAGCTTGAGCTTTGGATGCTGTTCCGTTTCTCCCCTTGAATGATCTTGGTGGAGTTTACTGGTCCGCTGTTCAAGATGTCACGAAGGACGGACATGCTGAGCGCCCGTACGTGCGCGCTGGGGTGGGAAAGGCAGCGTATGGTAGGTGATAGACGGCACTGCAAGTCACATTTCAGTTAGCATTTTGAATGGTGACTATGTTTCAGATGAGGTGTGTAAGATCCAAGGAGAGGACATACCTTCAGCAGATTCGAGAGGCCATCAGCAACTGCTACGCCTGGATCTCCCCATTCAACAATGAGATGAATAGCTCTGGCGGTTACTTCTAGAAGCTGTCCATATTTACAAATGGAGTCAGCAGAATCAACTTTTTGAAACAAGGAATAAAAGAATGCTTCTTTAGTGATAGCCAAGTACAACAGTTTATATGTTCCTGCTATTTCCTGAAGAAGGCTTGTGAAGGGTGTTACCTCTAACTGAGGCAATGTACATGCTTCACCATCGACAAGCATCCCATCTGTTGCACGAAGCAAAAGGTCTGAAGCACTAGCAAGAATTATTAATGCTTCTGGGGTATCATGGTTCCTCATAAGCTCAGCTAGCAGTTTCACTATTCTCTGGTTGACTCTCCACATCTTCTGACCTTGCTCGTCATCTCGAGCAATCCAGGGCTGCAAGTCCTTCTCAGCCTGCATATAGGATTCCATAAATATGATAGCAAATAGAACGCATGTCATGAAGCCAATGTCTGCTCCCAACATGAGAAACGAACAAAAGAAGCAAAGCAAAAGCTATTAAAAAAATGACTGAATGCTTGAATAGAGCAAATTCTTTACCTGCAGGACAATAGCAGTTGAAGCCTTGGCCGGTGAGGCTGACACAACGTCGCAAAGCGCATCTACAACCTATATGTTAAAAGATGTCAGATGTACAGTCAATAAGAATGCTACCAAAACAAAGAATCTCTCCGAGGCATGTGTAATCCTACCTTTCTCCAACCCTGATGAGCTGATGTACTTTCTGCAGACATCTGTGTTTCGGGAGATGCAATAAGCTTATGCCACAGCAATGAGACAACGGAGAAGCATAGTTCCTGTTTTTCTGACATTACAGATCTTAGGAGAGTTTGAGAACCTTGATAACCCCCATTCCTATCCATGGTAAGGAAGTTTGCCAAATCAGATGCTTCCACCTGTAAAGTTTCAATAACTTTCCCAGATGTACTTGCAATGTTACCATTTCGCCTAGCCTCTTCTGCGCATTTCATGAGTGGTCTTGAAAAACCATTTTTCTTGTGTGAGGCTGATGTATTCTTCTTTTCCAAGTTCCCATAATCCGATGAGCTGATGTTGCTTTCCTCAGTGTGGAGTTGATCATCTTTCTTTACTGTTGTAAGGTTCAGGTGAGCTTCCAAAGGCTCAGCTTTGTTCACGATGGATGACACTGTCTTACCATGCAAGTCGATCAAATGGTAAAGCGATGATGATCTGGTAGAAATCTCAGTATCCCACTTGCATCGCTTCAGTGCAGATAGTGCATTTAGGCATGGCCTCGACCGACGAAACAACTCGGAAACATGAGCAGCAACCATTGCTGCTGCAACTATCTCATTTGAACTATAGCTCCAGGAGGTCCCGACTGATGATGGCTTCAAGGAGAAAAGAGCTTCCAGGATGCCAAGAATTCTACGAGTATGGAGAATCGCTGAGCTAACGCTATTGTGTAGCTCATTACTGATGCTATTGGTTTTTCCAGGCATCATTGTCTTTATAGAGTCTTTTATCTTTGAATTTGTTCCGCTCTTGCAAAGGATAGGGAACAACTGAAGCTCACAAGACAAAGCACAAACAGCAGCCAGCACATACGAGTCAAAAGTACCAACAGGCCCTTGTTTCTTCTTGCATCTGTTACTTCCATTGGTTAATCTTGAGTCCTCAGTGGCCTCCTCAGAAGAATGGTTACCACTGCCCGTTGGTCTTTTGCTGCCCCCAGGCAAAGCTTGATGACTGACAGAGACGGTTAATACTACAAACAACAACCGGGAAGCAAGGTTCATCGAGGCACATGATTCGACAAAGAGTGAATGTATCATCGTACGGAGTTCAGCAACAGCAAGGCTCTTAGACGGACTTCTTGGTTTTTTGGATGGTTCAGAGGTTTCCGAAGGGAAAGTTCTTCTGAGTATAGCTTCAACCGTTGCCACAAATATTCTCATAAGACATGCTTCAGATGGACTTCCACGAGGTAGATACTCAAATACTTTTAACAGTGGCAAGTATAGGCTCCATGATAGAGTGGGTGGCTGAAGCGGAGCAGCTACAACAATTTCAGGCAAATCAACTGCTGATGAATTCAGAGGTAACAAACCATAGGCAGCTTCCCAGATGGTACATATTCTCCATTCAACATCAGGACCATGAGCGCACAGCAAGGAAGCAATGCCTTGTGCAGTGGCATCAATAGTGGTTTCAGATGCAGGAACCTCCAGCTGCGGATAATTCAAGGTGCATGCAGGTCAATAGGTAACACTGTAATTAAAATGTGGATTCCCACATGGGAAGGTGATAAAGACAAAAGAGGAATTTGCAACTTCGGTGCGAATGTTCTAACAGAATTAGCTTATTTGATGATAATCTTATAAGAATAGTCCTAGAACTAGGTAAATCAAAGATAGGTGAATAAAGATTTGGTATAAGCAAGTGTACAAAAAAGACCAAATGCTGCAATTTTCTACTCAAACATGAAAGTTAACTATTCCCTCTGCTCTAACAAATAAGGCCTATAAATTTAATCAAAAGTCAACATTTCTAAGTTTGAAAAGTTTTATAGACACAAATATGAACATCTACAATAACAAATCAATATTAATAGATCCATCATAAAATATAAACCTATAGTGCATTTATTCAATATTAGGTGTTTGACATTTTCTTCTATATATTTGGTTGAAATAAGTAGGATTTGAGTTTTGACCAAACTCATATGCCTTATTTTTTGGAAGAGAGGTAGTGCATGCATTATCATCTGTCGTAATGTTCTAGCTCATCAAATACAGTAATTCAGTTTGCAACTAACAATGCCTACCTACATAAATAGGTAATAAGGTGTCCTGAACTTGACTGCACAGGGTAGGGCCTCAGAAAAGGCTAACTGTGCTTTCAATCAGTAACTGAACTACTGAAGGGAAAACAAGCAACCAAAATGATAATTAGCAAGATGCAGAAACTACTGCATACCTGTCTTTTGTATGATGATACATAGCCACCCAGTGGTTCATGATGCACCTCCACTCCTTCGGCATGTCTTAGTGGAGGAAAAAGCAACGTTGGTTGGGATAGTATACGAAAAAGCAAGGCAGCGGCCGTATCGGCAGCCATGCCAGCTCTCATAGACATTGCAGTTCCAATCGCACGCAAGAAATGAAGATGCAGCCAATTTTTCGGAAGCTGAACATAAAATGAAGTTGTCAAAATTAATAAAGGTGCGCAACCCTAAACATGTGGATGTGGAAATTTTGTGTCGTGAGGCATCACGGTTAATAGCACTGAACAAAAGCCTGAGTTCATGTTGTTATACCCGCATGCCAGTAGCATAATCTTCAGCGGCTCTAAGGAGTTCAACAAGCTGTACTGCTGCATCAAGTGCATCTGGAGCCCATGACGGTGGTGCTTCAAGAAGACCAAAAAGCAACCTTTGTGTAGCACTTGGAGTAGCAATTGCATAGTATCTAGACAGGAGAGTAGCACACTTAGAATAATTTCGAAAGCAGACTTAGTATAATAGTGTATAGGAGCTTATACCTATGAAACAAGCGAGCGTAGGGTTCAAGAGGCGGCAGCCCGGCCACCAAATGCTCATCCAAGGGTGTTGTTGGTGGAGGTAGCAGAAGCGCAGGAACAGCTGCCGCGGTTAAGTTTGCAGTCTCGTATCGAGCTACTTCCTCGTCACAGACACTTAAAATAACTCCAGCTCCATTGGCAACAGCCCATCTAGGGGTGGATGGCATAAGTTGTGGGTGCTTACCAGCTCCCCGGCTGTAAGCTATACCAAAAAGACATACTATCAGACATGTTCTTAATCAAAGAAATGTGCTGATAATAACTTTAAGCCATTGCACTGAATTCCACGCTCTTGGAAAAAACATCGTGCAAATATAACGTGATATGTGACTTCAAAGCATTGTCCTTAATGGGTATTCAGCACAAGGAGTAACACCGCACTATCACTAAGAGCTGCCTATGGTAAGTTACGAAAAAAAGATTAAGTTACCAACCAGTTGTTGGAGGCTTCAGTTCTCCACCAGCTGCATATTTTCCCATGACTCCACCACACCTGATGCGTTTGATGAAGCAGAGAGTAATCAGCTAATATTATCAATCAAAGACAATCATAGCAAAGTAGCAAACTGTTCGAACAGTAACTGCATATATACCAACAAGCTGAAATCATTAACATTACTATTCATGGACATCTTATGCTCCCATTAACATTTGATTAGCAGCATAAATTCCCATTAGAAATACTGGAAACATGCTGCAGTTTGGACTTGATTACGAGTTCCTTCCCTTACTCCTGAATACTGTCAAATATTATCCTATTTATCAGTTTGTTGTATCTGCGGAACTGTTTTCCTCATATAATTATATTTTTCTCCATCCAACTTAGCCACTTGCCCATTTTATTCCTTCTTATTAAGATAAGCTCATAACCTAGGTCACATTTCATAATAAAAAAATAAATTCTAGTCAACGGGAAAAAAGTACAAATATTATAACTCACCATCTGAAATAGTCACTTCTTATGCCCAAAGGTGCAGTTAGCAAAATGTCTGTTATCCAAGGAGATAATGGCCTCAATGGCTTCCGTTCAGGTTCATTTCCTGGAGAGCAATTGGCTTTCTCCTGTGAGGAATAACTTGTTGTGGCCTGGTCAGAGGTGTTGTTACATTCTGCAACTTTGAAGATTGGCCTATTGTAGTGAGTTAGAACTCGAAGAATTTCTCCACAGGCCAAAGCCCACTGCTCTGAATACTCCTTCTGCAGCCAAAAGTGCACTTTATGAGCAACAACACTTCAACCAACATCAACCAAGAGAATTTAAAATAACCAGGACAGTAAGGGCCTTACCTCAGAAGTTTGGGTAAATAAAGAGATGAAGGAATTGAATGGGGAACCATGCCTGTCGTAACTCAGTGTCCCATCTATGATGCGTGAAAGAATTGGATGTACAACTGCATGACCATGCTCGGGGTGATGGAGAACAAAAGTTGCTGGTAATATACAAAGAAGTGTGTCAATTTCTTTCTTGAAATGCATGTAGTGAAACATGTAGCTATCAGAAGTTCGTGCATTACCTAATACTTCATCTACCAAACGTTTTTCTTTTGATGGATAGCAACTTTGGATGAGCTGCACACAAGCAAAAAAACGGGTCTAAAAGTTAACAGAATCGATGTAGATTTTACCACAGAAAGTATTCAGCTATGCTAGGAGATACAGTACCTGAGCTACATCCTCCGGGAATTGCTCACTGTCCGATGTAAACTGACCAAAGTACTCAACATAGGCCAGAATTTGTGCCTTCAAACAGAGAACACAACATAAGTGTCTTGTTAACATCAGGTGTCTCCAAGTTATAGGCTTATGTGACCCAACCATCAGTATGGTACCTGTTTCTGCTGCGCATCATGTGGCGGGGGCCAGAAGAGTGAGGAGAACTGGAGCCCATCAATCCACTTCCCATTTGACACAGACATATCTAGCAGTTCAAGACCCTGCTCAAGAAACTAAAGAAAAACTCTCAGAAAGAAAGAAAATAGAAAACCTGCTCCAGTTAGCAAAAGAGTGTCTCTAATGTACAAATGCTTAAATCACATTGGTTTATCCGTCTATTGCATGTCATTTTTTTTATAAGCTACTTTCCTCGGAAACACAAAACTTCAGCAGAGACGGAACTTCGCCCATGAGTACTGTCGACTTCATCAATCATACGCCGGCGGACATGCCGAAAAAGATATACAGCCCATAGACAGCGCTAACAGAAATCAGAGCAAAAAAGTCTGAGCTAACCATGATTCTATTGCCGATATATCTCACATTTAATTTAGGAAATTTGATTAGAAACCTCCACGCTAGATATAGTATAACTAGACAGAAGCAAAATATGTCCATCTCAAATATGTAACTACTACCGCAAGTTGAACAACATCGAAACACAAAGCATGGAGGTTGGAATTAAATTCTGCAAATCGGAAATCTGAAAAGCGAAACGCTGACATACAAATTCAGCCACTTCTTTTGACATATGTTTTGTTTACCTTACTACTTCTTTTAAAGATTTCTGGCTGCGAGAGCTGTGAATTGGATCCCAGAAGCCACTGCGGTTTACTAGAATTAGACTATAGCTCAAGTAGGGGAAGTGAAAATAAAATTACAAGTTATCATGGAACTATCCTCATCACAAATGATTTTCATCTCTGCTCTTATATCGCTTCCACGCCGGAAGGTACGAATATCCACACGCCGAAATGACCCCCAAAAGGTGCGAAATCCAGCTCGAATCCACACCTGATCACTCAGCAGCCGAAATCATCCAACAATTCGCATTAACAAGCGTCCATCCGCCGTTGATCTACTCGAGAGTACCCAAAACAACCGCAGCGCAATCAGCTCAGCATCGCCGCCAGACACAGGCGTACGTTTCCACTAGTACTACCCACCGGGACCTCGTCCGAGCAAGCTCACCCGCGAATCTACCGACCAGCTCCTCCACGAGTTACAGGGACAGAAATCAAGGCGGAGTAAAAATCAACAGATATATACAGCGCAGATTAATCCAACAAAAAAAAGCTCTGGGAAATTCCGGGTAGCAGAGGAGGGAGCTGGGAGCTATACCTAGTCTGGGCGCGCTCCGGCGGCGAATCAGCGGCGGCGGCGAGGGGATTACGCGGCGAGGCGAAGGGCGAAGGTGAGGAGAGAGAGAGGGAGAGAAGCTTCGAGGGGGCGAGCGAGGAGAGGCGAGGAAAAGATTTTTTCCGTATCGAGGGGCGGTGCTGTGCGTAGTGTAGCGTTGCCCTGGTCATTCCACTCGCTGGGCTGCGGGCGGGGCCCACGGTGGGGGTTCTCTCGCTGGCAGGTGGGACCGGGTGCTTGGGCCCGCTGGTCGGAGACTGGTGGTGGGTGCGTGTGTAGAGATACTTATTCGCAGCGTGCGCGGCTGGGGGCTGCTGACATGGCTGGCGCCCTGATATTTTCGGGGGGAGGATGGCATGGATGCCATGGATGACCCCCACCATGCCATGCGTCGCGCATATTCGCATGCCACATGTGTCATTTGCACGTTGATCCGTATACTTTGAGGAAATTTCGATAAATGACTTATTTGGTGCTTGGTGCAATTGTTCTCTCTCTTTTTACTTGACGAATCTTAATTACTCCCTCCGTACATAAATAAGTGTCTCAAGTTTATCAAAAAGATATCTAGACAAATCTATAAGATATTTTTCACGTGTATTACTCGCCTAGATGAGGCAGAAGTGTTGAGAAGACACAATTCTTATGTTTTTTAGGCTCCATGCCAAGCTTCGAGATGTAGCACGCTGGTTCATGTATCGAAATCCTCACCGGCGCATTAGGATTCTAGCTCCCTCCTTCCACCTCTCTTGTAAATTTCTCTATTTACAGTATAAATAAATGGAATTTATTTATTTTTGATGTTAAACCTAGAGAAGATGTGTGATATGGAATCTTTTTGTACATATCGATAAGGAGTATAGTGTTATTTATAAGGAAGGAATATATGAGCATTTTTTTAGCATTATTGTGTTCACTTTGTGCTTGTCATTTCTTACTATATTGTCTTTCGTGCTAGCTTTTTCCCTCTCAATAGGGTCATACATTACTTTGGCACACGTACTTAGGGGTTATTTGATTTGTAGTATTTCGGAAAATTGTAGGAATTGAAAGATGGACTTTTGCAATGAAATGTTCATTCAAATCCACAAGGTTTTCCTTGCACCATAATTTATTTGCTTGGAGGTTTTATGAGCGAATGATTTGTTCTGTTGGAATAAGATAAACTGTTAGGGAAAGTGTCTATACAGATCAGTCCTACAAATCAAAATTCCACATTTGAAAAAGATTAAGTCCTTGTCTTAAAAAATGCTATCATGATCACGATTGTAAAATATGGGTCCGGTCATTACAAACCCAATGAAAACCTGACCTAAAAAAATGCATGAATAGGATGGCTTGGTCGTGCATGTGCGTATGATTATTATTTTTTAAGAGGTTGAGGTGAGAGTATTTGTTTTTCATATGAAATCTTGTGGGGATGTTTCTTAGTAATAAAATATATGGTTTACAATCATACAAACACATATAACACATGCATTTAAAATTCATAATGTTTACCCCCTCATTAAAATGGTATATAAGAAATATAATCTTGAACAAATACCTTGACAAATGGGCAGTACTACCAAAGCGACCATACTTAACCGGCACTGAAATAAACTCCATGCATGGCGCAAGCATGAGTATGTTACTACCAGTCAAACACGTCTCCTAAACTACTGTAGGACCGAGGAGCGAGTGATGTTGAACAAACACCGACGTAATTTCATTGTCACTCAAGGGCCTTCCAGCAAAAAGCAATGCACTAATCAGATCCATCGCTGATGGCACGACACCACAAAAGCAACGACCGATTAGTCCGTCGGATGGAACCATCGGACGGCCACGGCGAGACGCGTGCTCTGGTCGTTTTGACCCCGGCGGGCGGCGGCGAGGTGAGGTCAGCCGGTCGGCAGGCACGCTGGACGGCTGGGGATGACGGACGGTGGTGGCGCATCCTCATACATAGTTTAATCATTTCGTCAGCTCACTATCGTGGTGGGTCCCGCGCCACATTTGGCAGATCTGTGCGATTAGGTCCCTCTTCGTGCGTGTTTTATAACTACATAAAGCATGCGTCGGCTGTTTGTGTGCAATCCCCTGCTATCTTTTCCTTGGGTGGTTGATGGTAACAGCCGTGGAAACGACGGGGACTGGTCGAGCAATGATTCGTGTATCTAGTCACGGATGGATGCGCTGGGGAAAGTTTCTACTGTTTTGGAATGTAAACGACGACGAGCCATTGGTTGGTGAGTGAAAAATATCGGCAAGGAAGAAAGAAAGAGTGGTTGAAAAAAAACGACGACATGTCTAGCTAGCCAGTTATATTATCTCGGAGCAGGAGAGATTGAGCTAGAAAGAAGTTTATGCATGTATGCGTCTCTTCCAGGAACAGACAGTACTACTACTATAAGTAGCTAGCTTAGCGAATTGGGCGTGCCAAGTATACACGGCAGAGCTAGGTAGTATCTTAGGCAATATTTTGCTGGGTGGAACATTGGCCAGCATCTAAGATCTAGATGGTTCCATGCACTTGTCCCGTCTACTACCCGGTTTAGTAGTACTAATACAAAGTCGTGGGCACCAATCATGGTGGGTTTTATTAAATAAAGAGAGAAAACAACGGGACACGTCACACCCACTTACGCCACAGACCATAGAATACTAATCAGCCATGTAAAATATCTGGAGCACCTTGGGCCGTAGAAGCGTCTGGAATCTCCCTTGCTTTGCCGGAGGGAGGGAGGGAGTAGGTGGATGAGCGAGCCACACGGCGCTCTCCGCGGACGTCGCGTCCGCATCGGACGGCCACGCGCCCCCAGCAGAAGGTTTGACGCGACGGCCAGGGCCGGAAGAACACGTCCGGAGGAATGATTCGACCGGAGTGTACGTGGAGAGTGTATCCGGTGAAGCTAATTATTTGTCGTCAGGGAGTGTGAGCTAATTATTGCTGGCTTTCGTCTTGGAACATGATCAACACGGAACACGTCAGATGACACCCATGCTAAGGCTACGACAAGTGTCGATCCAGCTCGCTTGTAGTGTAGTGAAGCGGAGGATGATGAGCATGGGAGTTTCTTGGGCAAACGTTCAGCTATCCATCCGGAAACGGGAAATCCATCGCGCGGCCTGCGAGTCCGCACGAAGACGCTGCCGCTGTCCGTCGACCGTGCCACGGCCAAGATACGACGCCGAGCTGCCAGCGCCAAGCAAACGATCTCCTCTCCTCGCGAGGGAGGCAAAACTATCTCAGCCAAGCAAACGATCTCCTCGCCAGAAGTATCTCAGCCAAGCAAAACTATCTCCCCCCCAACCCCTGCCAAACTATCTCTCCTGGCCAAGCGAAACTATCTCCAAGCTGCAAGTGGTGGCGAGATCGATCGAGCCAATGGCGGAGGAGCAAACGATATTTTGGTGATCTCCCTGAGGCACCGCACCGGGCCCACGCGTCAGGCCGTGCGATGGAAGCACACAGCGGGCTTCCGCTGTTTTGGAAGCTATACTACGCCGGAGCAAGTTTCATTTTTTCTTCTTGGGAGGGAGGAGATTTTTACATTACTCCCAAGAATGTAAAGTTGATGTGACACGACAAAAAAATAACATTCTGCTTCGGGTTCGTAGTCAACTGCTAAGGCAAAAACATTAGAGCGAGCAAGTACAATAGAGTCCAGTCAGCTGGCTATAAGGGTTTAAATATTATATTTGTGCTTATATGGAGGAGTGAGAATATGAGAGAAAAAGGAGATGGGCTCTTATGCAATAGCCAGATCTAGCACGTACTTCTAGGCACTATGTGAGAGTGGGTGGTGGGACATGTTTTAATAAAACATCACATATTTATGTCTCACTATTGTAAATGTTGGCTATAAGGTTGGCTATATATGACATGACAAGTTCTTATAGCCAACAGCTGGCTATATTATTGAACTATAGAACTTGCTCTGCACCCGGCAGCACAATGCTTTGCCACCCAAAAGTGGTCAGCACTAGCTTGCTTGCTAGGCTAAAGCCATGGATGATGGATCGCCAGCCACTCGAGTTAGTTAAGCAGATGTGGTACTGTGCTAGCATGGCTGCTAAGCGGACATTTGTTCAGAAAATGGTGGACGTAACTCTGCCGACGGCTGCACATCACCTCATCCTCCAACTTCCAGGGTTGCTCAGAGGCGCGTTCGAACAAAACATTCGGGACGATCGCCGCCATGTCCCTCGGCCTACTCCTCTTTGGCCCTTCCTCCGGGGGCGGAGCACAATGTTTACTGATGTTCATGTATCCATAACATTCACGGTCCGGATCCAAAAAGTTTCATTGTTACATTTACAAATGCGAAAAGTGAAGGATGAAACTCTTGAGTGTGGGATTAAGGTTATTGCTCAGGATGAATGTAGTGATCTCCTGCTCTTCTTTACTGTATTATTTCAGGTTTTATTTGTTAATCATGTATACCACACGATACATCTCCTCCTCTTCTTAACCGAGGAGGGTGCAACAAGACTTACAACTATGCAATTCTCCATGGATCAGTAAAAGAATTTGACAAGGTTGCTACTATTGGGTACTATATATTTAATGTTCATCCCCGATATTTCTCGGAAGATGCTAATAATTAATAACCATCAACAATGACAAGTAATATGTTGTGGATATTCTTAAACAACACCATTAACCTTCAAATGGTGTTGGTCCTACAGACCGTGAACAGATTCGTGAGGTGGACGGCCCTCCCGGTCTTAACCTAATTGTGCAAGAGGGGAGTATCACGTTTTCGTATTGGCTTGACTTCAGTTCTATAAAACCGAAGTGACAAACATTGAACCATATTTTCTTGTTCTGCTCGCGAAAGGGGAGACTTGATTAAGTGGCACGGTTTTTCCACGGAAAGGATGAACCGAGATGACCTTTTCTCTTGGGTGGAACTTTATGTACCATAAAAAAAACATTTTATTCTTTTCTAAAAAGTATAAAAGGTGCCTCTTTATTTTGTTTATTATAGAATTAAAGACGTGGATTTTCTAACATGGTGGCTAGCTATGCATGTCCTGGAAACCGTTGGATATGGGTAGTACTAGTTCTGTATATTTTGGGCGGCTAGATAGAGGTTGCATGCGTGTTTGTGTTATCTGTTACATGTAGATCTTGGTTTTGTTATCTAAAATAGAGGAAAGAGGAATCTTTTACAACCACGTTTGAATTGTGGACGGACAACTATTTTACCTATGTCACAAAGGTTTCCTATTTTAAATATATGTTCGTCAGATAGTATATTTTTTAGGAAAACTGGGTAGTATGACTGCCTTGATGAGTGAGTAATAAAGAGTTTTTTAACTGAGTAATAATAAAGGTCAGCCAGGATTAAATGATGCTGGTTAGTGAGGGAATAAAACGGTGCATGTCTTTTCTAGACTAAGCCCCGACCGCCCAGGATTGTAAAAAAACATTATGTCTTCGTTTGTGATATGGAATCAGAAGTGTAAGAAAATTATTGACATGATTTTGATAAGTTCAACAATTTCAATAATGCTTTAATTACTTCTTTTATAAATAAACACAAGTACGTGCAATATCAAGACACCTTTCTCGCAAACAGAAAAAAATAAGAAGCCGCTTTGCAACTTGAGAAATTGCTGGACATCGAAAACAGTTAATTTTTTGCAAGTTATAATACCAAGCAAGGTCTGGATCCAGATCAAGGTATGGATGATATATCCATCTCCTATATGATGTCAGTTATCTCACGTTCAGATAGTTTTGGTGTTAAGGTGGGTAAGCAGATTCAGATAGTACTAGTGCTAAATGTGGTGTAACCTGTCCAAAATTCAAATAAGGCGTTCTGACTCTTATAGTAGTTATAGCTAAGTTGAGAACGACGTCATTACTTGTAATAAATGTGATATGTATGGGTGCATACTCTCAATATCTCAATAGGGTGATCCGACGACAACCAACTCATGCACACCTATCCACCATGTTAGGAGGCTATTTCCCATAGACTTAATTATCCACTAAGATGAATAAATCATTCTCTATTTATATTCTTAACCAATATATATCCCAATCAGTCTCCAGGTATTTATATCAATTCCTATTCGGTAGATTTTTTTCTCTACCATAACCAGTTTGAACTGGTGACACGAGGATTTTAAGTCCTCTGTTCTACCAACTGAGCTATCCTGACCTATTCTTCTGCATAATCTTAGTAGAGTATTTGTATCTATGTCAATTAAAGGGACTAAGAAATCAATTAAATAAAGTATTTCAAAATCTAAATTCCCTAGCATCTTTGGTCTTACATCGAATAGCTTCCCCGCTTAACTAGTCATCCAACTTTATCTCAATTCGACACACTCATACATTCCAACTAGACTTTCACTAGATTCAGTATCAGTATGAGAATTGGTTACTCTGCCTCATATTAGTGGAAAGTTCAGACAAGAGCAGAACAAAGCGAAGAGAATGGGAGTTTGATGTCCCACATCGTAACTATCTACTTTAGCTCTCTCTACAAAGTTGACTAATTTAGGGGTATAGCTTTATCCGATACTCGGTGCACATTAAGTAATAAATTATCACCTGTCATTCATGAGTGATAAGACATTCCAATGGTCTGTAAATTTATATATACATTGGTTATGAAAATATAATTAGGACTCATGCTGAATTAAATTAGTTATATTTCTTACACTAAACTTTTATATTTTGAACTCTGTTGTAGCATGATATGATCTTATTGAGTACTCGGGGTGGAGTATAATTTCCATTGCTTATTTTATACGGTCAACTATAAAATATTTGTTCCAAAATATTAGTTAAGTGTTGTTAATTATACAATTCTATTGTTTATTGATAAGAAAATACACTTCCATTGTTCTATATTTAAAGAGTGGTTTAGAAACATGGTTTCCTTCATAAGTTACTTCTAAAACCGTATAAACTTTATATATTATTATAGTGTACATCTCTAGATCATATGGTCAAAAAATATCTTACAAAACGTAATAGTATATGCGTAGTTAAGCATACATGTAAAAATATCGAGAGCACAGACTGAATTGTGAGTAGGATTCATTACTGTTTTTTGTGACCACAAGTGTTTTTGCGAGTTAACATGGATTCAGTATAAGACAAGAAGTTTTGACACTAAAGATAGAATCACTAATAGTAATCACAGCTAAATGGGGCCAAAAAACTTTGACCGGAAAAAAATCAGAATAAGAACCCAATGTGTATCCATTGAGTGTGCTACTCGCAGCAAGCTCATACCGTTGATTTCTAAATGGAGAGGGATCAAGAATCCTAATTCTCGCTATTTGGAATGGATCCAATTCTATCGAGTCTGGAGATGTAAGGGGAAAACTTTTATTTCGCATTTCCACCTATTTATTCGAGTTCAGCATGAAATCATTTGCGCTACCAAGTACTGCGACGTTTTTGTAATCTTTAGGTATTTACTTTATAAAATCGGGATGATAAACATAAGTAGGATTGTAAGCATCGAATATAATAAGAACCAATCGATTTCCATGGAGCAATTTGCACTTCCAGCAACTGATCTTGCTTTCGAAATATCGCTCAACACATTTTTTACATCATGTTCAGTACCTTTTTGCAAGACTGTCCTTAGTTTAAAATCACTCGTCTATTAAGAAGCATCCAAGTCTCTAATTTATCTCTAAGAAGAGCTCTTTTTTTTTTGAAATTTCAAAGAAGAGCTCTTTGAAACTATATGTTGTGAGGTGAAAAATTATCAGTTTTTTTTTATGTCGAGCTATATTATAGTATACAGTTAGATATCACGTTGCTAAAATATCTTAATAACCTAGCCATGTATCTTTAGAAAAACTCGTTTGTAAGGGATCCCCGGGTGAAAAACGTTTCTAACAGCCATAATTCCTGTACACTTGCCTTAAATAATAAAACATTTTTGCTCAAAAAATAAATAATAAAACATTTAAATAGCCATAAACAACTTGCAAAGCGCAGAGAGGAGAGGTTCTCAGAAATGGTAAATTGTAGTCCTATATCATGTGAAGGGAATATGCCCTAGAGGCACTTAATAAACATAGTTTATTGGCAATATCCCAATCGTTCATTATATGTTTTACACCATGCTATAACTGTATTAAGCGAAAACATTAATACAGGTGTGGTAGATAAACAACCAGGTCCCTAGTAGCCTCTACTAAGACTAGTTTCGTTGCACGATTGATGATCGAGGTTTTCCGATCATAGGGCATGGCGCCGGTCGGCAATGGAAGTCATATCGTTAGGAGTAACGATGTGATGGACGTACCCAGTATTTGTAGGACATAGTCATTACGCCTTAAAACCGTGAGACCAACTCTTATTGTTATTCCTGGAAGATACTTTGATCGCACCAAACGTCGTATCTTATTTAGTATGACAATAACGGTGATACTTTTGGGTATCGGAAAGGAGTAGTTGAGACGAGGGGTCAACAGCGGGATTTGTCAGTCCGCATAGCCGGATAGATACTCTAGGGCCCACTCGGTGAGATTATGTCAAATGAGTCTGCAAACATGTGACTAGGTCACCAGCTGACATAATATCATAGACGAGTAGAAGATAGCGATGTCGGTAACGAGATCATGCTAGGTATGGAGATATCTGAGAATGATACTCGGACACGCTAAGTATCACCATGACAAAGGGTTTAAGACTATACGTCCAGGTTTGATAGATGAAAGTCATTCGTTATATCTCAGGGGTTAATTCATGGGGTCCAGGCCTACGAGTTAGTCGTTGATCATTGAGGAGTCTTGATCATACCTGATATTATATCGAACCGCTAGGGTAACACACTTAAGGGGTTTCGACAAGACAACCGGAAAGGAAGGAGATCACCGGGAGCGTCCCGGGAGGGGTCCGATGGAGATCGGGCAGCGACGAAAGAGTTTTCGGAGCTAGGAAAAATTATATATATTATGTTTGATATTAATTAGTGTAATTAATATGCAAATATGATTTTATATATTTATTTTCGAATTTATTTAGTCTGAAAACCCTCAAGGGAACTTTGTGGGGGAGGCTTGGCCGGCCTAGGTGGGCCAAATGGGGCCCACCTAGGGCCGGCGCACTGCCCTTGGCCGAACCAGGCATGTGGGATAGTCCCACATTGCCTGGCTGGCAAGGTTGGCTCCCCCTGGGAGCCTATATAAGAAGGGGCACCCCTGGCCTTTTAATTCACCAATTAATTCCCAATTTCTCTCTCGATCTCGTGGTTCCCTTGATGGAGCCGCGCCGAGTAGAGGAGGGGGATCTCTTCCACCATAGCCCGCTGCCGCGCTGCTGGTGTTCCGGTCCAAGTCTTCCGCTGCTCGTCCTGGACTGGAGCTTCGGAGGCCGTCGTCTCCACCGTATGTGTGCGACTCCCTGCGAGGTGCTGCGCTAGCGGTACTCGGAGGCCTACTTCCTCCACCCGACCTCGGGGTCATCTTCGTCATCTTCGTCGCGCCGAGTTCTCCGCGACCTAGAGGTCGGCTACGGCGTCTTCATCGTCAACGCTTGTGCGGGAGCGTAATCCCCGCTATTCGGTCTACGAGGGTATGTATTCCAATCTTCGCCGTACTTCTATATCTGCATAGTGTAGATCTTGGCTAGTTTAAGGATATCGTTGCTAGAAATTTTTTTGTTTTCTGCACACGATCCCCTTCAGTGGTATCAGAGCCGATCTATCGTAGATATAGCTGTACGCTGTTAGAACCCGTGTTCTGCACGGGGGCACCGTTCCTGTTATTTGCTACCCTCTAGCGTGCACTTGTGATTCCAGCGGCATCGAGTTGATGAAGCGGCCCGGACCGACTTTACGCGTACGCTTACGCGAGACTGGTTCCACTACTGACATACGGCTTGTACCGTATCTGTGGCTGGCGGGTGCCTGTTTCTCTCTCTTTAGTTGGCTTTGCATTTTCAATGGAGGGCCCGAAAGGGATGCTTAAACATGCAATTATTGGATCGTTGTTGTGGTCATAAGGTTCGTAGGTATGAAGCGGTTCTATTTACGAAAGCCCCAAGCCACGTAAAATATGCAAAAGATAAAGTAGAAGCGTCTAACTTTATTTTGCAGGGGCTATGTGATATGGTCAAGGTAGGTTTATTAAATTGTTTATAAACTGCGGGCGCCAAGAAGACCATGGCGCGATGGACTATATCACATTGCATTACATTTGATGTTTTGTGTGCATCTTATATTGTGTGATTGTGTGTATAGTATACATTAGTTACACGGCGGTAGATATATAAGATGATCCCTTCAAAATACCACTAGTGTTCTCCCTCCAACGCGCACCACCAAGAAAGTTCTACGTTATGAGGCAGGCCGTGATGATCGGGTGTCAGACATCTCGTCGTTCGCATACAGTGGGTGGAAGCCATGTTGCACAAGCGTCAGCGTGGAGGTCTTTGGTGGCGAGCCTAGCATATTCAGAAATATGGCCTCGGAACAGGGAGACCGAAAGGTCGAGCACGAGTCACAAAATTGGTGTGGCGGACGATTTTGTCTACTCTTGAAGTTGTGCCGCCGGCTCTGATGATGAGGGGTGGTGCAATGGATGGGGTTCGTGTAATCGCTTAAACGACCAGGAGGGATGTTCGTTTGAGTGGGAGTTCGGATAGTTATTTTCTAAAATACTAGAACTCAGAATATAATGAACAGAGTCTGTTTTGCAAACCTTTGTAGATATTAACCATTGTGATAGCATCTTTTCAAATTAGGCGCATTCCTGCGATTGAGAAACTTAAAAGGTTGGGTCCAAACTTCATAGTTTTATACTTTAGCTTGAGCATACTCCTTGTTTAAACCGTTAGCTCTTTGTGATACAATACCCACTAGGAGATAAACCCGGAGATTCCGCTAGCAAAAGATAATTTGGATTATCGGATTTTGAGCGGATGATATCATCATAGTCCAGTGTATGCTATGATCTCTGCCATAGAGAACCAACGGTGGGTACGAGTTATTGGATCGCGAACATATGGTTGCTAACTCGGGGTACCTCTATAGTTGGGTTGATGAAGTTTATCAGTACGTTGACTGATTGTCTTCTCAACCAAGATGGAAGAGAATACACACATTGAGGGAGCACGTAGCGGTCATACTTAATGACATATGTTCATGATTAATGAACATTGAGACGCCTCGCTCAGCTCAATCACTGGATGACAGACATCGTTGCCAAGTGCAAATCCTCTGTCATGGACTATGTCATGCAAGGGGAATCGTTCACCTTCATGGTTCTTGATTACGGTGGAAGTATCAAGAAGATGAAACAGATCGCCGGAAGTCATCAATGGTGATGGTGTATATATGATATACATGTTATGAATGTTTTAGCTAAGCAAGTACTCGCAGTAGTGACTAAGTTTTGGACTAGTCATGTTTTGTGAAAAACCAGGTTTACTGCTTGAGTAGCTTAAAAGGATGAGGCGACATTGCGTGTTGATAATGGCAATCAAGTTGTTGTGATGGCCATAGACACTCTCCCTCTAGATCTACCATTTGGGTAAATTCTTTATGATCGGTGGTTGGTATGATCGTTACGAGTGTGTCTCCTCTAGCGAGACACTTGTTCATACATGATAGTGACAAATTTGTGTCCTATATTTATGGAGTAATGATCATATGCCGATTTGAATTTAGATGGTAGAAGCTCCCACATTCATAATATTAATGCCAAAGGATACAAACTTAATAAAGACACCACATATGTGTGGCACTACCGTTTAGTCATGTCAATGTTATATGCATTAGCTCCACACTGGATGGACCTACAAGTCCTAAGATTTGATCTTTTGACACTTGCAAAATAACTGTGACACTGTTTTCGGAAAACGGGCATATAACTTATTGATAGTCATACATAGAGATGTATGCGGTTCAATGAAGTAATTGACGGGTAGTGGAGATCTTTATTTCGTGAACTTCACTGAACGTTTTGAGTATAGCTTGTTGAGAATCATGCATATGGGTGTATGTGAATCAATGAAATACTTTAACGTGTAGTGGAAGTCTTTATTTCATAGACTTCATGAATATTCCGAGTAGATATATAGATATCCACTCCGGGGAATGTTAGTATGAATTTTTGATTCGATCAAACGAAGTTCAGAATGAAGTAGGAAATAAACTTAACAAGAAAATCAAATTCCCGCGATGCAAATCGAGGAATGAAGATTTGAGTTATAATGTTGGCACATCATTGGAAGACTTGTGAGAAGAGTTCCACAAATTACGTCGCATGGAACACCATAGTGTTATGGTGTGTTAGGGCGTCGTAATCGCACCCTATCGGATAGTGTGTGGTAAATAAATCTCTTACCGAATTATTGTGATCATTAGAGTCATATGGTAGAAACGTAAACACTCACGTTAGCAAATAGGGAAACAATTTGAATCCATGGAGACAATACCATACGAGTGATGGCATGGCTTTTGAGCCTGGATTGTCGTTTCAGCAATTTAGTGTTTCGATGTAATCGAACCTAAAATGGATTAATCTTTGTAGTATACCCTACCTAAAGAGTTAGTTGGGTACATGTCTCACGACATAGGCAAATTTTTTGCCGGGACATACCTTGCGAAAGAAATAGTTTCTTGTCCGAGGGTATAAGTGAGAAAGAAAGTAGAGCAAGACGAAGTTGGTGAACTTCTTCTCCAAACATCAGAGTGGCGCAATCGAAAGTGTTTTCGGTGTCAGGCCCCACAGCTTGAAAAAGCTAATGATTCAAGATCATGATGTTCTGAGCTCATACTAAGAGCGTAGGCATACGAGGTTGTGTTCCACACTGTGTGTTACGACAATCTTGTTATGAAGGTCATATTAATGGAATATGATAGACCTACGAACTACGAAGAAGAGATGGTGGACGTAAGTCCGAGAAATGGCTATGAGTCATTTGTGATCCGAAATAAAATCCATATACGATTACCAGGTATTGACTTGGGAGATCTTCTTGATGGCATCTAGGATGTTGATAGTATATGGAGTTTTATGAGAGAGTAGACATTGAGCAGATTCGATTTGTCGTGAAACAGTTCCGACAGACCACATGAGAGTTTGTCTCAAGTGGCGAAGCCTAAATCTATTCTGGATCGTTTAGCAATTACTATAATTTCGAATGAGAAATTGATAGATGGATGAGAAAACCATGGTTCTTAATAGTGTAATTAAGAATAGTTTATAATCCTGAGGATGCTAAACATGTATGCAAACTTCGGTGGTCCATTCGTGGGCTGAAGCAAGCATATCGGAGCTGGATTCTTCACTTTGATAATGTGATCAAAGAATTTGGAGTTATCCAAAATAGTTGAAGAAACCTACATTTGCAAAGAAGTGAGTGGGAGCAAAGTAGCTCTCCTTGATCTTATATGCGGAAGGCATATTTGAGTGGGAGCGAAGTAGCTTTTCCTTGATCTTATATGCGGAAGGCATATTTGAGTGGGAGCTAGGTGTCATTCGTGATTTGGTATGTAACAACATATTGAATGACACAGATCCTCTAGTACAGTGTAAAGGATTATTTAAGTGATTAAATTTTCTGTGAAATGAAGTTAGGAGTATTAGGCATCCGATTTATAATTGTATAGATCAGAGGGGGCTTAATAACATTAAGTCGGAGTATTTCCTAAGTCAGGATTCTGAAGTGTTTCAGAAAAGGACAAGCGAAGAAAGAGGTTCTTGCTTGTATGACTAGGTAAAAGATTAAGTTAATCTTGACTTTTTCAGTGATAGAAAATGATGTTCGACATTCTCTATGTATCACACATAGAGTCTATTAGGCTGAAAGCTCGACTTGGTGTGACCCGAGTTCTTGGTTGAAGAACAGGTTCTAGAGTGATCCTTGTGTGGATCAATGAACAAACGTTAAGTTTATTCTTCAGTGTCTATGAGAACTGAAGATAGGTTTTCTAGTAACGGGTAAGAGTGGAATGGCAACTTGCCGTAAAGCGGTTACGATGATGCAAATTATTACACTGACCCATACGACTAGAAATCTCGTATAGGAGATGTCCTTTGTTTTGAAGATAGCCATGGTTAGTTTGCGGAGTTGCATATGAATGCACTGTCGCACAATCTACATAGGTATAGAAATATATCGCGACTTTAGAAGTAGCAAGTGTGATTGGACTGAGGAGTTTTCCGAGCGTAGGTGGTCCCCTTAATAGATCTATTAGACTTTTAAGGTGCATGCTACGCGAATGCTCGAGTCTCACTCCATCCACTGGGATATATTTCACCGTCATCGTAAGATACGGGTTGATGTCAAACTAGGTGACATAGAAGTGCTGCAAAGCACATATAGGTCTCAATGTATGAGATCTACTGACTGTATTCCTCTTCCACGAGGCGAGCAGGCACCAAGATGCTATGGGTGTTGAGCTTTTACCAGGTTGTAAACTAGATTAAGTGTTACTCTAGTGCAAGTGGGAGACTGAAGGGAATATGCCCTAGAGGCACTTAATAAACATAGTTTATTGGCAATATCCCAATCGTTCATTATATGTTTTACACCATGCTATAACTGTATTAAGCGAAAATATTAATACAGGTGTGGTAGATAAACAACCAGGTCCCTAGTAGCCTCTACTAAGACTAGTTTCGTTGCACGATTGATGATCGAGGTTTTCCGATCGTAGGGCATGGCGCCGGTCGGCAATGGAAGTCATATCGTTAGGAGTAACGATGTGATGGACGTACCCAGTATTTGTAGGACATAGTCATTACGCCTTAAAACCGTGAGACCAACTCTTATTGTTATTCCTGGAAGATACTTTGATCGCACCAAACGTCGTATCTTATTTAGTATGACAATAACGGTGATACTTTTGGGTATCGGAAAGGAGTAGTTGAGACGAGGGGTCAACAGCGGGATTTGTCAGTCCGCATAGCCGGATAGATACTCTAGGGCCCACTCGGTGAGATTATGTCAAATGAGTCTGCAAACATGTGACTAGGTCACCAGCTGACATAATATCATAGACGAGTAGAAGATAGCGATGTCGGTAACGAGATCATGCTAGGTATGGAGATATCTGAGAATGATACTCGGACACGCTAAGTATCACCATGACAAAGGGTTTAAGACTATACGTCCAGGTTTGATAGATGAAAGTCATTCGTTATATCTCAGGGGTTAATTCATGGGGTCCAGGCCTACGAGTTAGTCGTTGATCATTGAGGAGTCTTGATCATACCTGATATTATATCGAACCGCTAGGGTAACACACTTAAGGGGTTTCGACAAGACAACCGGAAAGGAAGGAGATCACCGGGAGCGTCCCGGGAGGGGTCCGATGGAGATCGGGCAGCGACGAAAGAGTTTTCGGAGCTAGGAAAAATTATATATATTATGTTTGATATTAATTAGTGTAATTAATATGCAAATATGATTTTATATATTTATTTTCGAATTTATTTAGTCTGAAAACCCTCAAGGGAACTTTGTGGGGGAGGCTTGGCCGGCCTAGGTGGGCCAAATGGAGCCCACCTAGGGCCGGCGCACTGCCCTTGGCCGAACCAGGCATGTGGGATAGTCCCACATTGCCTGGCTGGCAAGGTTGGCTCCCCCTGGGAGCCTATATAAGAAGGGGCACCCCTGGCCTTTTAATTCACCAATTAATTCCCAATTTCTCTCTCGATCTCGTGGTTCCCTTGATGGAGCCGCGCCGAGTAGAGGAGGGGGATCTCTTCCACCATAGCCCGCTGCCGCGCTGCTGGTGTTCCGGTCCAAGTCTTCCGCTGCTCGTCCTGGACTGGAGCTTCGGAGGCCGTCGTCTCCACCGTATGTGTGCGACTCCCTGCGAGGTGCTGCGCTAGCGGTACTCGGAGGCCTACTTCCTCCACCCGACCTCGGGGTCATCTTCGTCATCTTCGTCGCGCCGAGTTCTCCGCGACCTAGAGGTCGGCTACGGCGTCTTCATCGTCAACGCTTGTGCGGGAGCGTAATCCCCGCTATTCGGTCTACGAGGGTATGTATTCCAATCTTCGCCGTACTTCTATATCTGCATAGTGTAGATCTTGGCTAGTTTAAGGATATCGTTGCTAGGAAATTTTTTGTTTTCTGCACACGATCCCCTTCATCATGATGATCAACAAAGCTCTGAACGGGAGGCTCTCCGCTCGGCAGTGGGACGTCGCGCTCATGTGGGGATCCACTCGCTTGCTTGACTCCCAACAGCTTTGGTGAAAATATCAGGCTGAGTGCCCGAGTTTTTTTTAAATAATACGTTATTTTATTACAAATTTGGCCAGTAGTACGCGCGTCAGTGGATTTTCAAAATTAGCGCGTTGTCGGTCCCGGGCGGGCCGAAAGTCAACTTTCGGTATCTCCTGAGCCGAAAGTCCTCTACGCATGCAGGGTGGCAGGAGGGGTCCCGCTTCTTTCGGCCCCGAGGCGAGCGAAAGTCAAGTTTCGGCCTCGGCCGGAGCGAAAGAGCCTCTTTCGGCCTGGAGCGGAGCGAAAGCTCGCGGATAAGAATCTCCGCCAGCTCCTCCCGGCCGAGCTCGCTTTCCCCTTCCTTCCTCTTTTGTTCCTCCAGCTCGTGTTCTTCCTCTGTTCTTCATCTCCACGAAATGAGCAGCTGATTCTAGTCAAAAAAATTTGCTGCAAGTGATTAGATAGCTAAAAAAGAAGAGAGAAGTGCTGGGCATCCAAGATCTGTTGATGGGTTAGGTTTTTTTGGACTCGTTTTGAGGGGTGGAGGTGGAGGATCGGGAGCAATGGTGGTCAAGAATGGTGAAGGATAGTGGTGTTGTGCGCTAGTGTTTGAGAAGGTGGTACTGTGGTGGAGAGTGGAGGCAGTAGATTGAATCCGGAGAGCTGTGCTGACGGGATCCACACGCGTCAAGGGTAAACCCTATTTAGTCACTAGATGATGATTTATGTTTAGTGTAATAATAGTTTATGAGCTAGCGTAAATAGTGTAGGTACTTTTTCGTTATATTCTGTTAGTATATTGTCTAAATAATTTATTAGATGGATACGTTAATATTAGTGATAGTCTAGACATTTAACCGGTGGTAGTAATATTATATTTTGTCAGTTAGATTTAGTAATATTATTAAGTGCTCGTAATAATGGTCGGTCATAAATAAATTTGTTTAGGTCATGGAAGTGGTTGATATTGTCGTGCACTACGGCGCCGGTAATGTCGGTGTAAATGAGTCAGGTGTTATTTAAGTGAATTTGGTAATATGTCGATTCAGCTTACAGACCCGATGAATTTGAGAATAGCTGTCATTCAGCACTATTTCACAATGAATTTCGGGTTTGATCCTAATAGCTGGACAGTTAAGATTCAGTTAATATGGAGCAAATCCCGTACAAATATTTTTCGGGAGTTGTTACCGCTGGATCGGACAAGTCAGTGGACATCTTGGCTGGCATCATGCCAACGCCGAGGTACACAACCAAAAATCTTGCTGATGTTTTATCTGAAGCAGAACAATATGGAACACGGTGGCGAGGGTCCGGAGCATGGACAGAGTAGTGAGCATACTGGATCAGAAAATATTGATTTGTTTGGCTCTGTGTCACATATTTCTGAAAATTATGAATTAGTCAGTCGGCCGGATCAACGGAAGTAGGGGAGGCAGATGGGGATGAGCATTAAAGAACATTACAACAATAAATGTTGAATGAAGATGAGGATGGCCTTGCAGAAGATCTTGATTCTGATAATGAAGAGGATGATGAGGAGGATGTTGATGATGTGCCTATTCCTGACTCTTGGAATGTGGACAAGTCGAACATGACAGTCGTGCATGACAGACCCTCTTCGTCATGGGAGTATCACATGAATAATATTCAAATCGGTGCTCAGTATAGCACAAAGCAGCAGCTTCGGGAAGCCGTGATTAAGTGGGCTTTGTCCACGCAAAGGATTTTCCGCACTGAAGTCTCAAACAGTCAATATTTGACTATGAGTTGTGTTGATATTAACTGTACAGGAAGGGTGCATGGTCACTTACCCAAATATGACGTGATGTGGGTGGTATCCGGCTTCGAGCCGCACACTTGTGAAATATCGAGTACAATGAGTGACCATCCAAACCTGACCCAAAGAAAGGAACGACCGTACCTCTCATGTATGTCTTGAGTTCGATGAATCGGCTCATTGGTAACATGCCTATCAAACTTATCCGCAAGCCTCATGATTTCAGCACGGATTTGTTCTGTGGTCCTATACGGAAACCCATCTCGGCATAGCCTCGCCCCTAGCAAAGCGAGATGTCTCTCACTACCAATAATTTCTTCACGTGGAACTTCCCTACCATCTACCTTCAAATAGGTGATAATCTTAGCTAGATGCTCGGATGCGGCTATGTGAAAGCCGGACACACACTTCTCACAAGGTACAATATACACCATGCTGGCGCTCTTTGAGAGTACCCCGCTTAGCCTAGAGTGGTTTTTATAGGACAATTGAGGTGAAAACGGTCGCGGGAAATGGTGGCGGGAGGAACAGGCGGGAAACGGTGGCGGGAGAAATGGGCGGGAAACAGTGGGGGGAGAAATGGGCGGGAACGGCTGGCGGGAGAAGCGCGCGCGAATCGGTGGCGGGAGAAACTGCGTGGCGGGACAAATAGGCGGGAACGACTGGCGGGAGAAACGCGCGCGAATCGGTGGCGGGAGAAACTGCGTGGCGGGACAAATAGGCTGGCGGGAGAAGCGCGCGCGAATCGGTGGCGGGAGAGATAGCTGTGAGGACGGGGGAGAATCTGCATGCAACACTCGTCTTCTTCCGGGCCGAATGAGCCTTTCGTGTCGGGCAGGACCGAAACATGGCAGCTTTCGGCCCGGGCAGGACTGAAAGTATCCTTCGGCCCCTCCTGAAGCGAAAGCCACTTTCGGCCTGACCCAAGCCGAAAGTTGGAGCTTTCGGCTCCCTCCGGACCGACGGCGCGCTAATTTTGAAAATCCACTGACGCGCGTACTACTGGCCGAATTTGTAATAAAATAACGTTTTATTTTAAAAAAAAACTCCTGAGTGCCCTGTGAAAATGTGCAGAATAAACATGGTCAACTCGTCCAAGTGCTATCATCACTAACTAAATTAGGAAGTCCTCCGGTGACACAGCCGGCCGGATGTCTTGTGCGCAGCTTTATACTCCGTAGATCGGATGGCCATCCATCAACCCATCACCTAGCAAACGAGATAGATTATCCAATCCCTAGTCGGCCATCGAGCTGATACGCGTCGCTGGAGGCTCGCAGCATGGGCTGTACTACGCCGCGTGGCACGGGAGTTCGTCGTTAACGTATGCGGGAGCAGATAAGACGCCGCCGCCGCGGCGTTGGGTCCCGGACCGGACGGAGAGGCCAAGCCCAAAACAGCGACGCGGTGCGGCGAGGGGAGCCGTGTCAGGGTCTCGCCGGAGCCTGGCGTGTGAGGCTGCGGCGCGTGCCACGGTGCACCGCGGACGACCACATCCGCAGCAGCGCTAGGAAACGCCGTAGTACTGGGAGCGGTGGCTAGCTCAGAGTCAAGACAATGGAGTCGCGGGTACCGAGAGGATTGAGAAACTGTGATCGGGTCTCCGCGCGCCACACCTACAAAGTTCTCCTTCGAATGCACTCACGGTCGGACGGCTATCGTGGGCTCGTGGCCTCTGCCTCTGTCCCCTCCTGAAAATAAATTAAGATCTGGTGTGTACTCATCTGGCCTGTAACAGAAGGAGAAACAAACTGAAAAAGCCGACTTTTTTCTTCAGCACAAGCTGAAGAACCTAAGCTCATCTGGCCCAAGTGAGTTGTAAGATCATTCACTCCAGGGCACCCAGGCAACTCCTTGGCCCAGAAACCACATCCGTTGGGCTTGGGCTTGAAACATCCATACGGGACATGGACATCATCACCCTGTCCTCCCCGGCAGCTGCGAAATGTTTTCTCGATACGGTTTTATAATACTTTTTGTTTCATTCTTTTGGTAAGGGAATTACTTATATTTACATATGCCACCGTAGTTTCTTTAGCAAAACCTTCATACCTAATTACACCAAAAAAATAAAACTATCATGCTTCATTAATAATTCACTACTCAAACTACTACTATATCGGATAAAGACTAACAACCAAGGGTATACTACCCACTGCCAACATTGTTAGATTTATTTTGGTGGAAGCCCCAACCCCATCTAAGTTCAAATTATATATATATGTAGTGAGTGTACATATTGTACCTTCATTTTCCCAGCATTTATCCGACGATTATATTTTCAATGGTAGTGTTCTGTTTTGAAACAAGGCAGAAGCTTTGCCTATTTCAATTGTTAAGAAGAAGTTGAGCACAAGTTATAACAACGCGCGCGACGCGTTAACCGAAAGACTAAGACAACTACTCTCACGGCATGAATGATTGAGCTCAAATGTTTGAGAACAAAATCCAAAGTATTAAGGAGAACGAACAACAAACACCGACCACACAAGTATTTTACATCCACAGTACCGCCACTACACATCAGCAAACACACCTTAAACTTTTTCCTGCGATCATCCATCAGTGATGCAAAGAACCACAATAGCATCATCGGCCTTCCTGGGGTGGTTGCGAACTGCATTAGCTGGTCAGCGTCGCCTCTGATCAACCCCCTATCTTCGTTACCATATAAACCTGCCGAATAATGAAGCAAAGAACACATGTAGACGATAGTTATTACCATAGGAGACCTAACTGCTAGCTTCTCAAAGGTTATCCTGTTCCGGAACACAATTAGGGCCCGAAGAAAGCATACAATTTGAAGAGGAACAAAATTTAACCAAACTTTAATGCACGTGTAAAAAATCAGAATTAAAAACGGAACACAATTCGGACCAATTGTGGAATAAATCTCCAGGGTCCATAGAACAAACCATGAAGAAGGCCAGGAGCCCAGGAACAATTTTAAGGGCCTACGTTCCGTACGATACGACTCAAACGAAGTGCATGCGAACATCTAGCATTTTGGTCCAGTAGGATTTGACAGAAGAAAACCTACATGCTGGCATGCATGCATGCATGACAGAATAAAAAAACACACGTGCCGCTCGGCGAGAGTTTCAGAGACGAGGTCCGCCGGCGGTGGTGAGACCAAGGTAGTCCGCCGTGAGAGGCTTGAAGATGCGGCGGTGGTCGGACTCCAGCGCGGCGGCGAGACGAGGCCATACGAAGGCGCTGACGATCCAAGTCGCAGGGTCTTCCGGCTTGGCGGAGATGCAGAGCAGGCCCATGCAGAGCCTGCCGAGGCTGGCGTGCACGGGCATGGCCAACGCGGCCTGGCCGAAGCCGAAGTCGGTGTCGCCCGGGAAGGAAGACCAGACGGTCTGCGCCAGCGTGGGGCTACCCAGCCCGAAGGTGGCGGTCTCGAAGAACTTGCCGGGCTTGTGCACCTCCATCCAGTCCACCATCTGCCGGTACAGATCGTCGTAGTCCACCGACGTGATGGCCTCCCGCGCCATCGCCGCCACGCCCGCCAGCGGCTCGCGCAGCACCGCGCCCGCCGCCGCCTCCCCGACCACGTAGGCCGTCATGGTGCCCGTGTAGCTGCGCAGCGAGGCGCGGAGCTCCGGCGACGACAGCCGGTGCCGCCCGTCCACCCACCACAGCATGCGGCAGCGCTTCTCCTCTCCCGCCAGCAGCTTGGACGCCCCCACCACGCCCGCCAGGACCTTCCACAGGTACGCCGACACCGCCAGCACGCGGGAGGTCGTCCCCGCCGCCTCGCGCAGCCTCGCCATGTCCCGCGCCTCCACGTAGTAGAGCCGCTCCACGAAGCTCTCCTCGGCCGTCAGGGCGTTCACCTGGTGGTCGTGGTCCCACCGGGTGTACATCCCGTCGACCGAGGCGCCGTACGACGGCGGGTCACGCGGCCGGAAGACGGCCGAGCTTCGGCTGTGGGTGGGGCGGCAGTCGACGGTCCCCGCGCGGACTAGCTCCGACCACGCCCTCACGATCATCACCCCGCTGTTCCCGTCGCCGAGCAGGTTGTTCGTGCCCCACACCACGGCGAAGCCGCCGCAGCTGAAGGAGACCAGCTGCACTGACAGCCCCAGCTCCTGGGCGTACGGGACAAGCATCATCTTCACAGACCCCTCCGTCTGGCCCCAGTCCAGGGTCCGAAGCTCCACGCCGGCGTGTCCGACCACAAGCTCCGCGCCTTGGTTGTTGCAGTGTATCGCGGGGATGCCAGACGCCAGATCGACAACGATGCGGCCACTCAACGGGATAAAATGGTTTAGGAAGGCCGGCAAGTGGTCCTCGAAGGCGGCAACGACGGCGTTGAAGTCGCCGCCGGCGGGAGGCTTGCGGTAGACGCATACCACGGACGCTTGTACGGAGTTGGTGAAGAGGTCGAGGTTGGAGACGGCCATCACATGCGGCTCCAAGGAGGTGTCGGAAGCCTTGACGAGACGCCGGCTCACCACCCGGATGGGCAACCCACAACCCTCCATGTCGTTGCTTAATTTTGCGATGAACATAGGGAGTGCTTGACAGTATATATACCAAACTCTGAATCAACCCTCCATGTTTTTAATAAGTATTTCAAAATTCAGTTTTCTAGTTTCTTTTTATTTTAAGGGATGTGTTATTTTATGAATAAGTTTAGAAATTTCAAAAAAAAAATCCATTGAAACATTCCATGCATATTGCGCACATATTTGCACAATATTTTATTATACTCAAGAATTCTGGATAAAATTTAAAGTAGATATAATTTTAAATAGATTTATATAAGGTATGTTCACTTTTTATGTGCAAAATCTTGATGAAATATTTGTGGTTTTAAAAAATATGGACAAAATTTACGCTCGTACATATATTATATCGATGTGAAATAAGTCAAATATGATTTTGAAAGTACATACAATTTTATTGTAACAAAATAAATCAGATAAATTTGGAAGTAGGTACAATCATCAATAGATTTAAATAATTTATGTCCAAAACATGACAAAAAAATTATATGTGTGAAATCTTGATGAAATATATGTGGTCTCACCAAAACATGAATTGAAATTTGCGTGAAACCTATATTATACTCGAACATATGCCATACCGGTATGAAACAAGTAAAATATGACAATCTAATTTATTGAAATTTATTTATTTTCAATATATTTCCATAGCGATTTTTTCTTCAAAATGTGTTCATATTCATCTTGTTTTGAAGAACTCATTGCCATGAACTCAAATATAAAAAATGGGATATTGCCTCAAAAGATATGACCCATACAAAATTGATAAAACAAACTAAATAAAATGGGTGGGAAGCAAAATTACCCTTTTCGCCGCAAAAGTACTCACACTTATGTGTGCGGGACAAACTGCTTGTACGCACATGATAGAGGTGAAAAGGCAGGTGAGCAACTATTAAAGGGAGCAAAGTGAATGGTATTATGTAATATGTGTATCAGGTACGAAATGCCAAATACCAAAAAATAGAGGACGAATCACAAAGCATGATCTAGTGGTGCATGCACGTCCGGTAAAGCACGGTTCCACCAGAAAATCGGCGTCCGAAAATTCTAGTCGACCGCCACAACCCGGCTCCTTCCATCTCTCCTCTCGCCGCTGGCTAGTTGTTAGGCCTTCCCCTCTGAGTGAAGTGAGCCTAGCTCAACTGGTTTGGTTCCTTGTGGTGAAACCAACCCACACAGGTTCAAGTTTCAGATTTGGCATGGGTGCTCACATTTCTTGGATTTTCCAGGATTTAACCGGCGCTATCCTTTTAGTGGTAGGTGACGTGCCCGTCAACAGCGAGGCGTCCGTGGTGACTTCGTCAACCTCAAGATATGCCGGACCAGTCTCTCGGAGGTGCTCATAGGGGTAGGGTTTGCGTGTGTGCGGTCATAGTGCTGTCTGTACGTACGTGTTTGTGAGCGTCTGCGTCCTGTACTGTGTTTCTAAAAAAAAATGCCTTCCCCTCTAATCTACACAGTCATAAGCGAGATAAAGTCTAGATAAAAAGATGCACACTCATGTTGTGGACCTTGTGGTTCATTCCTGCGACCCATTTAATTTTTTTTGTGGGTTTTAACTTCTCAACTGTGGACCGATATTTACAGTTTTTTCACATAATTTGCCGTACTCCGTCAATAAAAATTCTTTGGGATTGTCACGCCGTTTCGCACAATCTTCGTGTTGTTAATGTTTTGTTTCGGCGTCGATCTTGTCATGTACATATCTACGTGTTTATTGTATGTGTGTTTTTCAGTCTCTCACATGTCTTCGCTCAGTCGATGTCACTCGTTGTTGTGTAGTCCGTCATTACAACACAACGGCCTCCACCGCCGCGCCGCGTGTTGTCTCTCTCCTTACCACCTCATGTTTAATCCACTAGCGCGGGTTCTGTTCATGTTGTAGTTTTTTCCTAATACTAATACTGCTTCAGTAGAGTATTTAATTTGAAACCATATTGAATTAATGCGTCGGCCATCTCAAGCAAAAGTCTGACATGATGAAAAGAGTTACCCAACATATATTTATATTTCAACAGTAAGTACACCGTGTAGTAGATATATAGATATATAAGAGACGAGAGTAAATGATAGGAAATGCCGCTGTTTGTTACCTCAAATAGGCCATGCATATACCGGACCTTCATAGAATCTTGTACTATATGACCAAACGTAGTAAAGAATATGGCTCAAACAGTTTAACATGGCCTCGCGCGCGCTAGTGCACGCCCCATGTTGATTAAAGTACGTTCAGGCTTTTATTCCGGAAGTGCATCGTTGGCGTTGTTAGTTAGTGACGCCAGAAATTAAAACCAGCGTGTTGGTGACGCAACAGTACATTCTTTAAGAGCTTGATTCCTGTTGGTTGTCGATCATATCATACGTAAAACTTATGGAGTACTTGAGAATTTAACACCGCCCTAGTTCGGTAGATCGGCCGGGATGCGGTTGGCCCTTCGATCCAACTTTTGAGGACAGTTTGGTGGATTGCTTGAGTCTTGAGTCTATGTCCTCGTCCTCCACATTGAATTTCCTCTTTTTAGCATGGCCCTCATCCAACACCGGACAAGATGGCCGCCCTAACGATCACGTACGGTGCGTGCTATACAGTCTTACATGATGATTATGTATAAAGAAAATAAGAGCTTTATTAACCGTACATTGCACCGATGATGTGTATACGTAATTGCCGTACAGGAACTGGTTGCCCTATCACATCCCACCTTCCATCCTTGCAAGTGAAGCAGAGAACTAGGCAGTGGCCGGCCTAGTGGTAAGAGTTCGACTCCCGTCCAGAGGAAGCGGATTTCTGGGATTCTACTACATAAAAAATTTCATTGGTGCTAGTGCATATGAAATTTTATTTTTTTTCTTGTAAGTGAAGCACATGCAACACGCTCGCAGATGTTGCAATATTAGTGGGGCGAGTGGATCGTCTTCCCCAAATCTCCATTTCATCGTCTTGGCTAAGATACAACCATTCTTGCCCTAAAGGCCTAAACACAAACCCTACTATAGTAACAACTAGCCTCAAGAGGGACAAGTATATACGCAAGTGCACACTCAAACACCCCCGGCTCCTAAGTCCTAAGACAAGCTTGCATAGTTGCATTTCAAAACACACTGTGGTTAAACAGCAACCCAAACCACGAGAGTCCGGCCGTATCAACATGGAAGCAACAAGAGAAGTCACTGCGAGGCCGGTGATGCTGCTCGTGGAGGAGCTCGCCGGCGAGGTGCCTGAGCGGTACGTGATGCAGCCCAATGAGCGCCCTACCGTGGGCGCACTACCGGTCGCTCAGATCCCTGTCATCGACCTTGGTGTCCTGTCCCGGGAGCACGCAGCCGGCGGCGGCGGCGGCGGCGGCGAGGAGGCGGCGAGACTCCGGTCGGCGCTGGAGTCCTGGGGCATCTTCCTGGTAAATAGTAAAAATAATAATTGATCTAACAATATATAATCAGTTTGCGGACAATTCCCTCGCTGCATGCGCACTGCAGGTAACCGGCCATGGCGTGGAGCCGTCTGTGATGGACGCCATGTGGAGCGCGTCGAGGGAGTTCTTTCGGCGGCCGGTGGAGGAGAAGAAGAAGTACACCGACGTCCTGCTGGTCGACGGCGAGCACTACGATGACTACCACGAAGGGTACGGAACCAAGCAGGTCCAGTCGCAAGACGAAACGTCCCTCGAGTGGTCCGACCGCCTGCTCCTCCAGGTGGAACCGCAGGAGCAGCGAAAACTCCACCTTTGGCCCGAATCTTTCCGGTAAAAACTCATCAAATCATACATGCCGTGTACTAACGATCGATCGAGAACATGAAAGAGGAAACTAATTAGCACGATCGATCCTTCGCAGGGACGTTCTGCATGACTTCTCCGAACAGCAGCGATGCGGCATGTTGAACAGCATCCTCCTTCCGGCAATGGCGAGGCTCCTGGGGCTCCGCGACGATTACTTGGTCGGACAGCTCCGCGGCCGGGCCACCACCTTCGCCAGAGTGAACTACTACCCGCCGTGCTCCAGACCTGATCTTGTGTTTGGCATCAAGTCCCACTCCGACGCCACGCTTGTCTCCGTCCTCATGGTGGACGATCATGGCACCGACGAAGGACTCCAAGTTCTCAGGGACGACGTCTGGTACAACGTCCCGGCTTCGAGCCAACCCCACACACTGCTAATCATCGTGGGAGACGCCACCGAGGTATAAATAAATAAATTTTGGTTTTGTCCTCATGTCATGAAATTTAACAAAAAAAAACCACTAAACTTGAATTTCATCTGAATCTTTTTGAGAAAGATATATTTCGGAAAAAAATCATTTTTTTATCCCGGGCTATTGATAGCATATGTGTGATTCTCTAGTACGATGACGTGTCTCCAATTTTAATTCTTCCTTTTAACCTTTTGCTTATGTTGATGAAGATAATCAGCAACGGGATCTTTAAGAGCCCGGTGCACCGGGCTGTGACAAATGCCACAAAAGAGAGGGCTTCCCTGGTGATGTTCTATGGGCCAGATCTTGAGACAGAGATTGGGCCAGCCGATGAGCTCATCGACGAGAGGTGTCCAGCACGGTACAAGAAAGTGAAGGCCCAAGAGTATCTTGCTCTTCAGTATGAGCATTTATCTCGAGGGACCAGAGCCCTAGACACGGTACGGATATGAGTCGTTGGTGTCAATTGAAGCCTCAGTGGTACCTTGCTCTTTTTTAAGTCTAATTTTCCGTTTTATTAGGTATCTATATTGTTTATGTTTATTTTAACTCTACACAATTGATTTATTTTATTTAATAAATCTGGCTTGTTCGCTAAGAAAATGTGTAAAAAGGTGCTTTTATGATAATCAAGATGTTCATGAACATAAACAACGAAATATCTATCTGGCAACATTTTGCATACTAAATATCAGGAAAAATGAAAAAGATACGTCTTGATCCAAATGAGATAACAAGTCAAAAAATAATGATTTCAACATATCTATGAATCAACAAGAGACATTCTTTCAAACGACCGCCACTGTACGTCCCAAGAGCAAACACAGATCAAGTAAGGAAAAATTGGTACATCAAACGAACCTAAGAAACAAGGGGTTACACATAGGATACACAAAAGAAACCGCAAGTTACGTCGACATGAGCAACTTTACACTGTTTCACCAAATCCCAGGCAATAACCCTTAGCACCGGCGCCGGAGCCCCAACACCGCATACCATTGCCGCCCGTACGTAGTTCCTCTTATTGCCCCTAGCTATTGCTTACTTGAGTAGTGTACGTATACCTCACCATAACTAGCTATACAACAACAACAGTAATCAGGCACGACACAATGCATGTACGACTGCCGGTGCCAGTGCCGACGCATGGTGGCTGACGGCTGGCGGGGCTACCAGATGAAGCTCATCTCGGCGTTGGCGCGTGCATCGTCGTCGTCGTCGCGGGAGGGGGAGTGGACATGGCGGCCCTCGTAGGTGGTGATCACCATGCGCGGGTCCTCCGCCAGCCGCTCCACGCGCTTCTTCACCCGGCACTTGTCCTGCGTGCACCGGTAGTAGCTCCTGCAAGCATTTGCATCGCCAGCTTAATTAGTTTTCTATATATCTGTTCTGCATTATGTACAGTACCTGATAGCTGATATCTGCCAGTGAATAATATTCAGAGAGTGTAGACGCAAACGTATATATGTAAGCGCAGTACCCCTATACTGAAAATTCTCAATCATTGTCCGACATGAAAAGAAGAAATAATATATATTCAGATGATAAAATTCCAGGGTACCCAGCTGGTACTGGCATCATTCCCTCGTCTCACCCCACGGGCAGGAATGGATGGGGCATAGATTCAGAAAGATGTGGTGATAATTGCTTGCAGGGTACAAAAAAACTTGGGCCCTTTGCAAAGCTCAAATCCACCCATTCATCATCATCATCATCATCCCATGGCCCCTTTACCAAACAGTGGAGATTCCTTCCTCCCACACGGCCAGCCAGATCAAAGCACGTAGAAATCACACATACACGCACAAAAAAACATTCAAAGTCACTGGGCATAATCAACGATCCTTTGATAGATTGGATGGTCTCATGGTCCAGGATTTTCCATAAATTGGTTGGTTTTCAAACTGGATAGTTGTCCAAATAATTTGTAAGCTGGTTTGCTAGCTAGCTTAGAAACTAGGTAGATTCCTTGCTGGAGATGAATGAACACGTAGGAAAAAAGAAAAGAAAACGAAGAAGAGGGATGATTGCCAGGATCTGCCAGTTGATTGGAAAGCCATGATGCTGCGCGGTAGTGTGAGCCAGAGACCGATCGATTTGGGTCTCTGAGTGGCATCATTGCACGGGCTTAATCAGATTGGACTGGATGCTCTCCTCATTGTCCGGTGCTAGCCGTGGGTCGATATTTTCGCCATGATCACCACCACCCACACACATATGCATACCGGTCGATATATTTTGATAGATTCAAATCTAGACTAGACACGACGAGATGATACATAAATCTACATAAAAAGTATATGGAGAGCAAGAGCTATCTAGCTGTTTCAATTTGTTTGCTGCGACAGACATGCAGCTGTTGCATATGCATGCGGCGCCTCACACACGACTTCAGTGGAACTATTAGATGGTGCAATGAGCATGTCACAGACTTGTTCTGACTACACGAACGGCTCGAGGTCGATCGAGATCACTACGTTGGACGATGTGCACCCCTACCATATGCATGAAATGGACTAGTCCAACGAATAAAGCAAATACAGGTTAGCTAGCATGCATCTGACTCATGGTCGATCTAATAATCTAGTTGGGAGTACACATGAAAATAATGTGCTAGCTAGGTTAACAATGGAATAGCCGAATAGGAGCATGTTTTGTTCCTTAATTTATGTACGAGTTAGCTAAACAGCTAGCTAGCTACGTGCTAATTAATTAACTCTTTGTTGATGTGCATCATATTAGGGTTCAATGTGTAGAGAGTAGAGAGACAGCACGAGGACCAGACATAAGAAAGCTATCTTTGGACCAGCTAACTTTGCAAACACTTTACCAAGCTTTTCCGATCCAATTACTGGAACTTTAGGAAAAGTTAACTACTGTACGAGCGTACAAAGGTTTTTCAGAGTTGCGCTCTGGTTGGCTGTTAGCACAAGTATTACAAAAAAGCTTTAGTTTCTGCATGTGAGAATTATCTTCGCTTCTCATGCATTTTGCTTCATATTATATTTTTCAACAGTATTATTCACTGAAAAACTCAAACACTTCAAACATGGTATTTTAAGAATGTATAGTAGCATTGATTTATGATCCACCACCAGGCAATTTATACAAACTCAATTGAATCGTAAACACTCATGGAATACAGTTCAGCTAATGTGGTAAGATAACATGGACCTTATTCATATCAAGATCATCATGCTTATAAATACTCATCATATAGAAATTGTATCAACAACATTATTACTATATTTCTAATTTAGCTACCAAAACGTCTTACATTTTGTTACAAAGAGAGTATTATTTATTAACTACTCAATTTGTTTGTAAAGTTAAGATGTGGTAGCTTTTTTTTGGCTCACCCATATCTAGGTAGGCCTTAGTACAAGATTCACATGAATGTTGCACTAAAACATGTCTAGATACGCGTGGGGCAGAAAAGTCTGAAACATGTTACATTTAGTGACGAGGGCAGTAGTTATCGAGAAACAATGAGATTAATTTTGTATGTTGCTCCCTCCAGCATGGTTTACAGGACATGCACATGTAGTTTAAAACACATTTTGACCATAAATTTAGTCACAAAAAAATCATATCATATAAACCTTTTGTCAATATAAATCCAATGTTTTTTTTTGCAGCATATAGTTTATATTTCGTTGACCAAATTTAATAGTCAAATGTTTTTTCTTAAACTGTGTGTGTGACATGTAAACTATGACATAGGGAGTATAATATATATGTCAACCATACACAGCCGTCGATATATATGTAGCAACGTCAAATACAATATGTACTTGCAAAACAAATATGTCCGGATAAGAATAATAAACAAATTATGCGTGGAAACTAGATTACCACCATTGAGATGCATTCTAAGCAGAAATGGTCAATATTAGAACACAAGCATGACGGGTTCTCTCCCTTTGTTCTGAAATCGTATTATATGTTTGTCTAGACACCATAGAGTTCCTAGCTTCATGCAAACGAGGAAGAATATCGAAAAAATTAAGTTATAACTCATTAAGGCATTACGTTCACAACTAAAAGTTATTACTTCGTAAGTATTTTTTTTGTACTTCCATAGTCTCATAGAGCATTTAAAACTATATGCATTTAAGCATCTAAAAAGAAAGTTTTAACTAATATTGATTGAGTACACAAAACTAAAATAGCTTGACTAAAATTATCCCAATAATCAAAGTCAAACAGTGTTGATTCATGCTTTAGGATGCGCATAGTACGCTTCCGATATGGCATGCATACATACCTTGTAAGTAACAATGGTTAGTAAGGAAAAGAACAAGGGGACAATTAGCACGCAAAAACATAATATGCCTAGGATAAGAACATAATGATCCTTGGAGAAAGGCTAGTTCATAAATTTGTGTACATTATGCTAACCCTATCAAGCATATTACTCCTTAGTACCAACAGTAAGGGAAGTGTACGAAGGCCATTTTTTTTGTTTCCTATATATTGTTCTTTAGCATTTTATCTCGTGTTTGTGTCCTTGATACAACACATGTATGTGAAATATTAATGCATGTAATAGTCTTAAAACCCGTTTAACATGCATAGACTATTCTGAAATATGTGTTTTTGAAGTTTACAAACAGAAAATTAAGAACTGTCTTTCCAAGAATTGTTTTAGTCAACATTTATAATGTGTGGCCACTAAACCTATTTATGCTCAAAATGTTATATTTTGGACTATGGAGTGTGTAATTTTACTCCCCTGTTTAGGGAATTGGAAACTAAATCCAAACTTCCTATATAACAACTTATTTACAATAGTCTGCTATACTGGGAAAATGCATTTTCTTATTAACTGATTAGCCTTTTTGTTAGAGAAAGATAACCCTAGTTAATCAAGGTGTGACATGTGATGTGTTCATCACCAAGTTGAACAGCAACGTTTAGTAAAAAATAACTCAATTCTTCACAAATTAATTAACCATCTTCAGATTTGATCTTACAAAAAACTATCCCCAGATTTCAGTTTGACACAAGCTATATATATAGCAAATTCTATATATCAATCATCTCATAAAATCGTACACATACATGCACACACAAATGATATATGTGGCGTGGTGTATAGTTGCATCACTTACGTACGTACCTTGGGTGCTGCGTGTTCTTGACGACCTTCTGGCCGTACTTGCGCCATTTGTAGCCGTCGTCGAGCACGTCGACGTCGCTCATGGTCTTGAAGCAGAACCTCGGCTCCCGCACCTTCCGCCGCGCCTTCGCCCCTCCTCCTCCTCCGCCCGCCGCCGCCTTCTTCATCCTCACCGCGCCGACCCCCATCCCCGCTGACGCCGCCGCGCCCTTCCCCCTCTGCCTTTCTCGCTCACCCTCCTCGCAAGACCTAATTAGCAAACGAAGAAGGACATGTCGTCACAGCTCACACATAACACAACATGAAGAGAGAGACGGAGGGGGGGTTTTACCATGGATGTGGAGGGGGCGACCTGGGAGGATGGAGGACTCCGGCCGGTGCATGGAGGTGCTGGAAGGTGGGAGCGGCGGGGAGAGTGGAGGAGGTGGTGGTGGTTGGGTGGTCTAGCGCGAGGGGGCTGAAACCTAGGAGGCCATGGTGGTTGGAGAGAGCACCACCGCTGGAACTGGAAGGAGGATCCGAGCGTTGGAAGCTGAAGTTTATGGCGGTCGGCGTGGATGCGGCCGCCATGCCGCCGGCGTTCTGCCCGTGGGATGACATCTCCATCGCTGCCCTCCCTGGTGATTGGAACATCTCTCTCTCTCTCTCTCTCTCTCTCTCTCTCTCTCTCTCTCTCTCTCTCTCTCTCTCTCTCTCTCTCTCTCTCTCTAGCTTTGCTCTGCTGCCCGCGTCTTATGCGCAGGTGTGTTTGCGTGTATTGCGGTGTGATGTCCTCTTGTGTAGGGCAGTCGGATATTAGGACTTGGTGAGGGACTGAGTGAGGAATTTTTATATAGCATCTGGTGAAAGCTAGGTGAAGAGAGTTTGTTATCTTATCTAAACCATCATTTTCTTTTACCACAGCTTTGAATGATGGACTTGTTTTTAGATAATTAGGTCTGCCAGGCATCAGCGATAAATAAATATTAGATTGATAATATTATTCCATGCTAATAATAAAAAGTAAACCTCAAAGCTAACCTCTCGCTACTGTGATAGTATGACCTGAACAAATTTTAGCTGCCTAAGCATTAGAGGTTTAAAACATGCTATCAATTGGTTAACCAAGTATACTTAGCCCTCCGCTTGAAAAAATATAATCTCTATACATGTTGATGTGGCCATAATTTATGCTACTACCTCCCGTCCATTAAAAGCATTGTTCAAGATATCGGCCGATATCCCGATTTATCGCTTATCGTTGTCTGACCGATAAGATAAATTGGCCAATAATTAAGTCGGCCGATATACCGATAAATCGGCCGATATGCCGATAAACCGTGCGATTTAGCCATTATCATAGGTCGACCGATAAGTTTCCGATAAACGATATCTCCAACATTGATTAAAAGTGTCAGAAGAACAAACCGTACGACACACAAACTCAAATCTGCAGCAGCGACAATCTTTTAGGACATGACAGAGTAGTATTTTGTAGGATCCTAGGTGGTTAGTGGTAAGAGGTAAGTGTGGAAACTTGTATCCTGACGTTCCCTAGGTGCTTAGTGTTAAGTGGGAGTGATTTTATTTCTATCCACACCAGGGATTGAGCCCATGTTTCATCTATATGTATCTTAAAGGAATGAACTTATCGAACACGTATGTTTTTGTCAATAGTGGTAAGCGGTTAGTGTGGAAACTTGTATCCTTGCGTACCCTAGGTGGTTAGTGGTAAGTGGAAGTGATTTTATTTCTATCCACAATAAGAATCGAGCCCATGTTCATCTATATGTATCTTAGAGGAATGAACTTATCGAACACGTATGTTTTTGTCAATCTTGAAGCTTTGCATGTCCCAATCACTTGTATCATGTGTGGACGAATTGAGTGTCCTAACAAAGCGTGTGAATTCGATTAAATGTTCAGTACTACATTTGTTCCCATATATAAACCGTTTTGGTAGGTCATTTTAGCCAAGGCTTATATATTAGAATAAGGTAGTACTATTTAGACTTGCAAATAAAGATTGCCGTAACACACATGATATCTAGTTGAAACACGTGAACACTCAATGTCATTGAAAAACCATGTTAGTTAAGAAAATACAGTATAGAGAAGTGCATATATTTGTCAACTGCGCCTAAGCTGACTAAAAATAAAATTGAAATGACTCATCTTACGGCTAATTAAAAGTACTCCCGATTCGGGAGTCCCATCAATCTCATGTGCGTGTGTAGTACTACAAAGGGAAGAGGCACCCATATCCCAAATAGATTCATGGGTCAAATCTGTCTCAAAGGCACGTCTTGACCCGGGCCGGCCGGACGGCCATCATCGACTAGTGTCTGGTGCAACCTTTGAACCCAAAGCTCTGGTTCTGCTTGCTGATCCCAAACAACTCTATTTTCCTCCTTTTGTGTCCGAAAAGCTCACCTGCTCCTCCATCCTCAGCTTGGCAATCGATGGCAAAGTTTCCCAGGACCTGATGTAAAAGGCTCCCCTTTTATAAAGCCACCCAACATTATTCTTGGTCTTTTGGACACATGTGATTCACATCTTTTTTGTACCATCAAATCAATGCATGGCCGGCAGCATCGTGTATGTACATACATCCTAGTTGCACAATACACATTTACAACCATGTGGATGTTCTAGGCGGCTCTATGAATTACTTGCAATCGGCTAATGATATACGGGTTTTCTTCAATCAGGGTAGATGGCGGCATTTTAATAGAGTGCAAAATGCATATACGGTTTCCGTCATCTGGTCAAAATTTTAGTTTCGATATTCGCTTTTGGGGCTACATTAAAGATTGGTTTGGCCATCGTGCACTTGACCTACAAACATTGACTACACACTATAGAAAAATGACGGACGACTCGACCTTGAATCGCAAAGCTCCTACGTCCCTCGCCTTGCTTACTTCTTGGTAAACTTTGAATGCCGCCAACACATGTCTTTTCCACAAAAAAACATGTCACTCTTTTAGTTGTCCTCTATACGATTAAAAGAGGCACAACATTGGGTGATAATGTGATATGACTCATGTAATAGGAAGTTGTTTACATACATATGCAAAATTCAGTTGATAATTTTTTTAGAAAGGCTAAAATATAGTTCACGTGTTTCTTTTTTATTTGATGATTAAAAACTGGTGACATGGACAATTGCATGTATGAAAAGTAGATGCTATGGATAGGTTGCATGCAAAAAAAATATTATCATTACCTAATATTAGTGTGATGAGTTGAATAACTGGTTGGCTAAAATAATGGGCGATGTGGATATCTTTCATGTTGAGATAGAAAAATCATAAATGACATGTACTTGATTTCGTTTTATAAGAGGTATAGATAGATATATAAATTGATTGTCCTTAGTCTCTAATCAAATATACTAGTCCTTCCAAGTAAGTAAGTTTTCCATCCCGGGACTTTGGCTTTATAGTCTTTCTTTCTAGCTGATTGCACAATGCATATCTGTTCGTGTGTACAGTTTTTCTTTCATACAAAACGGAACATGTATTGCGCAAATAGACTATGTATTGAATGTAAACCAGACAAACATATAAAATGAGAAATATATGAAGATGGTCTACCTAAGTTTGGTTTAGCATGCCCATTATTGTTTAAGAGAGATAGCTAGCTAATAATACCACTACATGAGTACTCAATAATGGAGCATGCATGGAGAGGTGCATACAAAAAATGCAGTATGCAAGAAGAGATCGAGGATGATCATATCCAAACGACGAGCAGACATGGGCATGTGCACCCTACGCGTGCATGCTTCTGCTTTGGTCGATGGAGCCATAGCGCACTCGATCATCTCATCTCCAACCCACACGAGCGAGCATGCACTTTTTCACAGTGCTCGCACGATGGAGCTATCATGGCCGCCTTGCTAGCTCCATCCATGCATATACATCTCTGCCTTTGCCACTCCGACTGCTCATCATGAGCGCGGCCCATACGCATTCTCGCACTGCATCCGGAACAAGACACATTGTACCATATTTTTATACATGATTTTGTATATATATTGCGTAAATATATGAAGAAATATCGGCATTATACCTTTCGTAGCTATTAGGTCTTCGTTGCAACTTTGACCGAACACATGCATGATATGTACGTACGTTACAATTAAAACCTACCGTTGTGTTCTTATATATATTGAAAAATTGTTGGGAATCTTTGAGATAGACTCTTAGTTTTTTTATCATCTCTAAGATTTCCTTATGTTGCACACATTAATTTTAAAGTTGATTTAGAATATGAAAATACTAGACGACACATGATTAATAAGAAATGCCAATTTCATACGCCGTCATCGGAGAATTAGAGTTTTCGTTTAGCGTACTAATAGACCTCCAGTTTCAGGTACCCGACCAGTGGTCAATGAATAACTATTTTTTTGTTCTCAAAACACGACGTAGACGCTCAGTGAATATAGTCACTCCACACTTATGAACGCAGTGAAGCACATCCTATCCCTATGAATACTTTTAAAATACTGATCTGGCAGATCAAGTTTTAATATTGACGATGTCACAACGAGCGTCTAACTGTCAACGTCTCTCACTAATTTTTTTTTTGACTAAATGAGATACACTAACGTCAAATTTAGAGTTAAAACTCTGGTGGGATGGAGCTAAACCCACCCTCGTAACCTCCTAACTATCCTACAAACCTGCGGGATAACTAATCGACGGAGTGTCACGCAATGACAGCTGCATCGACATGCAGGTACGTCCCACAACTCCACTTGATGGACCCGATTATGGATCTATTAGGATCTTGATTACAATTACGCATCCAACATGTGACCTGATTATGATCGATGCATCTCACGGACGGATCTCGTCTCGTCAATCATGTCAGCCATCAGCCATGCACGCACGTAGGGATGCATTTCTCACCAGTGCATGCCCCTTAATTTATCCAGTTAATTAATCTTTTTTGAGACAATCGTGGAGAGTTTTAAAAAGAATAAATAGCCCATCTGCTGGTCTGATCGTCCAGACGTCCACGTTTGAACCTGGTTCATATCATGATGCCAGGCTGCATGGCTCGGAATGGAGATGCGACGGTGAACTGGCCCGGCATAGACTTCACTGACCCAATTTCACAGCTCAATTCACTCTTTCTACCTCTTCCCCACTCTCCGACTTGTGTCGTCGCCCTCGCCTCCTCCCTCTTTCTCCTCCTCTGTGTTCTTCTACTCCTCTCCTTCCCTCCCAACACCTCCTCTCCCTCTGCTTGTTGTTGCCGCCAGTCTCTCCACCACCGTCGCAACCAGTGGCGGAGCTAGAGCAAAGTCAATTAGAGTGCCCTACCATGTAATATATGCTGTTTTGGCTCACCATGATGCACTAATGACGATTATAGGGGGTGCACAGTGCACAGAGAGATTTTAGCTAATTACAAGGTAAACAGAAAGCTACTCGGGTGCATATGTGCACCCCTTGACACCATGCAACTTCGCCAGTGGCCGTAACCACATCTCTACCCGACACCACTACCACTTAGTGTCCCCGATGCCGCCAATGCCAGCATAGTTGATTTTATTTAGATCGATTTAGTGGGCTCCGGTCAGTAAACCTTGTTGACAGTGGTACGTATAGGCGAGCCAGGCTTACGTTAATTAGGTTCATTGCTCTATACGCCTTTGAAACTCAGTTATATACTTCCAAAATCTGTAAGGGTGTGAAAAAACGTGTTCTCATGTCAGAAAGCTTCTGACGAAACCTGAAAGGGCATTGGGAGTGCACTGTGGGGTGGGATAGACAGAAGTGGCAGAGCATCAACTATATCGAGGACCGACGAATATCATTTTGTTGCTAATCTGATCGAGGGAGGTGATCACCTTGTTTTTGCTTCAACTCACTACAGAGTAAAGCCCGGTCCTCTACATCAGGTACAATAAGGGAAAACATAATTACACCGTCCGTCAAAGCAATCCATGTAGAGCAGACTACAACCTTTTTAACAAAATATTCCGGTGCACTTGATTCAAATTTCGCAGCACTCACTAACACAACATTTCTTAATAAATATCTAGTATGTAAATAACTATTCGGTCCCGGATATACGGGGAAACAATTACGCGAGTTCATTCTCACCAAAGAGCTGCTATAATTAAAAAAAAAAGTAGAGCTGCTGGGTCTGGAAATTAGCGTGAGCGACGAAGAACTGCCCATAAAATCCATACATATGTCTGGCCTGGAGAAGCTTAGTAATAACTGGCCAAGCTACATAATCTTGCTTTCAGTGATTGATTCATGGAAAACTATTTTCATCCTTTTTAGTACTGTTGCCCAATAGAATAACCACTGCACAAGAGCAACTTCATGTTCACTGCTCCTCATGCCATGGACTTCTATTTCTTCAAGGCAATTCAGCGCGAGATCCTCCATTCTCCAGTTTGGTGGCTGATCGCAGATGCAACCTGATGGGAAAATAGTTTGTTCCTGAAGCAAGGGTTATATCACATAAGAAGATTTAATTATATGGTTTACGCATAAATTTAGAGAGACAGATATAGGTGGAAATTATTAAACTTGGTGAATACTTGCAGATATGCCATCAAAAAAATTTCAAAAGAATAACACCTGCAAATTAGTTTGAATTCTGAAGTCAACCTATCGCGGAAATTATGATGATCATACATTGATACAAGTACAATGGACATCACTAATACAAGTCTGTAACAGCGGTGGTGCGGCGGCCTGCTCCTCACCATTGTCAGGGATGCGACGACGACAATGTCGTGTTCGACACACGACCAGCGCTCCCTCGACTCCGGCTGGATGGTGTCGTAGGACTGGTCAATAGTGTTAGCGAGGTAGAGCTGGAACAGCACCGCGGCCTCCTCTTGCGGCTTCCTCTTACGCCAGCGCCCGTTGCGCTGGTTGTGGTGGTGGTGGCGAAGCGGGGTATCCGGACACTATGTTGGGGTGTGCCGGAATTTTTTTCCGCGGGCTCACCGATGGAGATGCTCTAATTGATGATTAGCTAAAAATTTATATATGCCATGTGTTAAACTTTTTAAGCAAATATTACTATCAAAATAGATTGTGCACATCACCTAAAAACTATTATGGGCCTCGTTGGTGATGTAGCCCATGAACTCGGATCATCACATTGGCAAGATCCGACACCTTGGCCTCCGGCGGCAGCTAGCAGCTGGCTGCTTCAACATACATGCACACTAGCAAGCTGCACCAAAGCAACACTTCCATCGCCTGCAGCGATGAGCCAGACAGCCCAACGTCCTGATCACACCCTACTGTCGGAGAGGTGGGGAGGTGCAGACGGTATGATAGATATGCATGGTACCACCAAATGCTCACGACGGTTGGCTTCTGCACTCAAATTGTATCTCATCACCGTCATGGACTAGACCGGCTACCGCAAGCACATCGGGGGTAGCACAGCTGGTATTACCACATGTATGTTGAGTGGTACTAAAATAGGTTGTTAGATTTGGTTCAAAGTTCAGACAAGTTCATTATAGTCTGAAGTTTAGCCACGAGGTCAGTTTGGTTGTTTTGGCCCTGGGGGAATGTCTAAGTCTGTCCCATGACATGCAAAAGTAGGCAGGGAGCCTGGCTCCTAGGAAATGAGATTGAAAACCGTTTCTCCCAAGCCATGCTCGTGAGATGCAGGGGTATTAACATGTATCAGCAAATAATTATCATGGTCTAAGAAATATTAGTATATTTTAAAGTAGATTCAGAATTCATGGCATAAATGAATATTGTATGAAAGATTCAAGCAAAATAAATATAATCTTAATATTTGTCCTTTAATTTCATTATAAGCTGTTGAGTATTGATTTGACAGAATACCACCACATTACAGAAAACTGAGTTGTGGCCTTTTCTACTTCCATAACAGTTTTGCTAACATTTCACAGGAAGGATTGCGCACAAACAACAAAATATTTCTGCTTAACACAAACTTATTTTTATTGGATGATTGCCAGGATTTGTTTAATCAACTTATATACTACATCGACAACACTGTATAAAACAAGTCATATCAATAACCCTCCATTGAATCACACTGTCATCAAACCAATAGCTCCTGAATTAGATGCACTAAACTCTCATGGCAAGCATGGTACCAACACAATGATTCAGTACTGGTTCTCATGGCAAGCAAAGCATGGCATTCGTACATATATAGTCACACATAAAAAAACACAAAAATAACTTAGCAGCATACAGAAGTAGGTTACCTTAACGACATTGCTCAGGTACCCCTGCAGATCTCACTAATAAAGTAGTTTGCCAACAAATAGAACTTCTGGACATCAAGCTCAGCCAATCCTCGCAATGTCGCCTTCCTCACATCAATAGCAACCATCAGTGCCAACTCGTCATTGTCCCTGGTTCTGGTCTGAGAAAGCAAGTAAACGACATCATCATCGTCCATGCTTAGGATTGGGTATGCCACTGGAAGCTCCCTCAATGGTCGTGAGATCTTGCTGCTCAGCATAGCCGCGAGATCAGGAAGACATGGGTCACTGCTGGCATCCAATCTGATATCTTTAACATCAACTGCACAGTCACGGTGCCACTCACCAATTACGGCCGGTGCTATCGCCATGTTCCATGTCGTGAACTTCCAGCCATCACGGACGACCTGAGACTTCCTCGAGTATAAATTGCGCACCCAGTCGGCGTAGGAAACATCGTCAGCTGCAGGGGTGGTGGCGTCGTTCAGCAGCACTTCTCGTGTCATGAACTCCAGCTCGACATACTTGATGGAGTCCTTGTTTCGGCTGATGGTCACGTCCCGTATAAGGTTGGGGTCACCACCGCCCCAGAGGAGGCGATCCCAGTTGCCCCTCGCCGGCACCGGCAGCGGGACGTCCCGGAGCCGCGGGCGTTTCCTGAGCACGTCGCAGAAGAAGATGCCGCGCCAGAGGTCGACCCAGGCGACGGTGCCGTGCTCGCCGCCGATGGTGATGGTCTTCCCGGTCTTGTGGTAGAGCCTGGCGTCTGCTCCGGGAAAAGGGATCAGCTCGTCCCTTGGGAACTCGTTCACTGACAACGTCTTGGTGATCCATCCTTTGGAGGAGTGTGATGAGGATGATCTGTAGAGGTGGAGGCGGAAGTCCCACCTGATGAGCGCGTTGCCGTTGAAGCGGGGGATGCAGACGCCGAGAGCGGCGACGGCGTAGGAAGCGCCGCGGCTGATGAGGGCGGTCGCGGAGCTGTGGATGCATCTGGTGTGGTGGTCCTGGCTAGGGTTTGGTAGCAGGTCTAGTCCCTGGGCGCGCGGGTTGTAGACGAAGTAGTCCCAGTCCAGCCCTCCGCCGCAGCTGTAGGGGTGCAGGGGGACGCAGAGGAGGACGAGGTCTGCGTGGGTGGCGATGATCTTGGGCGCTATGCAGCTGAAGTCCAGGCCGGGGCAGTGGACGCAGAAGTGGGAGAGGTGTGGCGGGCGGGCGGCGCGGAAGGTGAGCGTGATGGGCAGGCCGGTGCTGGTGGTGCTGTGGGCGGTGGTGTCGTTGGGGAGGTCGGCGATGTAGCACCACCTGTCGAGGAGGACATGGCCTGCGGCGGCGGCGGACTCGGGAGGAGATGGTGGAACCCAGGAGGAAGCTTTCATGTTCGTGAATTTGACCTAGCTAGGGACGCGTCAGTTCCTGGACCCGAAGACAGACCGGGCCGATTTCGGCTTTATATTGCCAGACCACGCACGCAGCCGCCTCCATAGTCCATACCGACTCCACAGAGCGCCGATCAATCAATCTAGGAGCGTGATGGCGGGCAGGACGACGACCTCTTAGACTGCGATGAGAGTCAACCAGATCAGCCTGAGCTGGATTCCGACGACGAGATCATCGGTGAAGAAGAATTCCAGGCGATTCTGGCCAAGTCGGAGCAAGAGTATATTGAGACGTTTGCTCGCCTGGGAATTCGGGAGCGCGCCTGCATCGGCGACTGCTCTTCGGACGACGAAGATGAATTAGCAGACGATGATGCTGCTGCATGAATCCGCTGTACTGGGATGATCATGCATCCAAACTGAGATGATCGATGGGGCACCTACGGCTACCGATGCCTCATGATCTACTGACTACTGCTGCATATGTTGTTGCGCCTTGCTCTACATAGATTGCTTTGACGGACGACGGTGTTAATTTGTTTTCCCTAACCATTGTACATTTGTACCTGATGTAGAGCACCTGGACTCTACATGCACGATACCCTTGGCTGTCCCAACAGAAGAGGAGTTCATCGAATCGGATCAGTATATATGAAAGAGAGTTATCATGTCGTATGAAATTAATTATTACGTAAAGCACCAGTGGTCTAGTGGTAGAATAGTACCCTGCCACGGTACAGACCCGGGTTCGATTCCCGGCTGGTGCAGTTTTTTCTTTTTTCTACTAGTCCTGCTACGTTTTGATCATTCTTAAACTGAACTAACCGAGAAATCTGTATTGTTTCATAGGATCAAGAAATAGTACCACTCACAGTCACACTGTGACTTGTTACGGGTTCATGAAACAATTTTTTTCCCGAAATAAGAAATCTAGGATAATGGGGGTTCTGCATATTGTTACGGGTAGGCTTCATCACTAAATATATCTTAGCGTGTATGTTCCGTCAGTGCAGATCGCAACACAAAAGAAATGGTGATAATTTGCTTTACGAAGAAATTGGATGGTTCAGTATCGTACTTGAGAATAACTTTCAGTTCAACCAACTAAACATACAACTTTCAGTTCAGTATCCCATGTTTATCGACGGTCCGCTAGCTGGATATTGTGTGACCGTTAAATTCGCGTACCCATATGAGATAAACAGAGGACATCGGTTGAGCTGGGACACGTGTTGCTTAATGTTAGGGCAGGGTTGTTCATAAGAGGATGGTAATGAGTGCAGCTATACTCAAAGTGAAATCTACAATTTTTGTTTAAAACTATATGGGCTTGCTGGTTCCGGAAGGGAGGATGAAAAAAGAGAAGTTTCATCTCTACTCAAGATAATATGTAGAGCTTCCCAGATATGTTACGCTCATATTGGCTTCCTTTATGTTCATTAGGTACCCTGGTGGCAAAGATTTCGTCCTGTTTTCTCGGAAATATTTGCATCTTCTGATTATAATTTCTTAATATTGCGTGGAGGAAAAATGAGGCCAGAACTACAATTGTTTTTTCTGAAATAAAACTCACCAGAAGAGCAGGCATGACGCAGTGGTGAATTACTCCCCACTGTTTTTGTTTTGAAACACATAGACTTTATTGATCAATATGGAGCAACACCACGCCATACCACTATACCAGAAATCTCACGGGATCTACCTAGGAAGTGAGTTGAAATATTGACACCTCGAAAGAACACATGGATGAAAGAACAGGAGGAACCAAACAAGTTACACATTTAATGTCTTCCGCTGACAGCATCAAGCGTCAATCGATCAACCTCCACTTGTTGGATAACCGACTAGCAATCTGAAGCCATCAGCAAACACCTAAAACCCTCTATTTCTTGGATAAACTATATGTATTTTAAACAAGTTACACCTAACACTTTCTTGGATTACTATCACCGGCGAACAAAAATATGTGCCAGCGGTAACCATTATCACTGCCGTACCAGTACCGCCACACACGTGTTCACTAGTCGGTAGCTTATTTTTATTCGCCGGTAGTTGAGTTTTTCGTACTAATGTGGCCTGATAACATTGTACCTCTCTTATAATTACCGTGGGGGCACCTCCTCAAACTGATCCCATAAATCGCGAACAGATTTCCTGCCCAAAACGATGTTGCGTCCACCGTGATGCGACTCCTCGTCCCACCACACCGCGCCTCCCATGCCCGCTGCCTGACCGCCGACGCCATCAAGCTCGCTGACCGATCTCCGCACCACATCGCGTCCTCACGTCTCATCAGACAAAGCTTTCATCTGTATCTAGATCTCCACCGCCGAGCTATGGCGCTCAACCGTGGACAATCGTCGTTAGTGCCTCCTCGATTGCTGGTTGATGGTGAAATAGTATTGGGAGTGGTTTAGGTCCGGCCGCCCACCCGATGAGAGGCTTCATGACTCCTTGGTGGATCTGGCTCTGGCATGGTCAATCATGTGATTCAACTGGCAAGCTGACCGAGGACAAGCATGCCGATGGTTATATGTCTCCCGCAACACTTCTCATGTCCTCCGATGTTCCCGACATTGGGCTTGTCCACATCAAAGTGCTACGGTTCTCATCTTGAAGAACTCATTGTACCTAATTGTCTTTTTTTTAGGGCTCAATGAAGCACGTAGGAAGCAAGAATAAAGCTAGCAACACAAACAATCGAAGCAAAGTGTGATTATCAACATGGATATATCATATATGCATACATGGGAGCAAAATTTCTGTTGGACGGAAGCGAATTTTCTTCCGTTTGGAAACTATTTCATATTTATTAGAAACATAAATTTTTTGTCTTGATGAAAAATTTATTTGAGCAATTTTGTGCCCCATTCTTCCACCGCCATATGCCACCTGACATCTATGCTCCTAATTGATCTCAACGCCGGCGTGCATTGGATGGAAATATACTCGAATAAGATTTTGTGTTCATTGTCTAGAATTATACGTAGTTTTTGGAAACTTGCTATTTTGCACATGCAATATGTTTCAAGTGCTTAAGTGCTTTTTTTTTTGAGAGACACAGTACAACGCAAGCGTTAATATACACGCGCACACACTTATCCATATGAACGTACGCACGCACACCCTACCCCTACAAGAGACTGAGCCGGCGGGCGGGTCAGGTCTTGAGATTGACGAAGTCACCACAGGCGCCTCGCTGTCGACGGGAACGTCGTCTCCCACTGAAAGAATATTCCGCCTAAATGAGAAACACCAGCGTCAAACCTGGGGTTTGAACTCTGGTGGACTGGAGATACAACCATCTTCCTAACCATCTTGCCACAGTCAAGTTCTCTGCTTAAGTGCTTAATTCAGAACGGATGGTAGAAAGGATGATGTTTATTTACCGAGTATAATCAATATTTAACCAAATTTCATAAATACACATGCATCCTTCCTACTTCTAATCTGAACAAAATTCTTGTTGCCCGGAACACGCTTCTCTCTCCACATTTAATTAGTGCGCACAATTTCGTTCCCAAAAATCTGGGCGCCTGGCCCCATCCGATTCCCTCGCCTCTGCCCGCTTCTTCGCCCTTCACGGACGAACATAACATGGCTGCTGTTTCCTCCTGGGTTCCACCTTCTCTTCCCGAGTCTGCCGCCGCCTCAGGCCATGTCCTCCTCGACAGGTGGTGCTACATCGCCGACCTCCCCAACAACACCACCGCCCAGAGCACCACCAGCAGCGGCTTCCCTATCAAGCTGACCTTCCGCGCCGCTCGCCCGCCACTTCTCTCCCACTTCTGCGTCCACTGCCCCGGCCTGGACTTCCGCCGCATAGCGCCCAAGATCATCGCCACCGACGCAGACCTCGTCCTCCTCTGCGTCCCCCTGCACCCCTACAGCTGCGGCGGAGGATTGGACTGGGACTACTTCGTCTACAGCCCGCGCGCCCAGGGGCTAGATCTGCTACCGAACCCGAGCCAGGACCACCACAGCAGGTGTCTCCACAGCTCCGCAACCGCCCTCATCAGCTGCCAAGACGACGGCGGCGCTTCGTACGCCGTCGCTGGTCTCGGTGTCAGCATCCCCCGGTACAACGGCCACGCGCTCATCAGGTGGGACTTCCGCCTCCACCTCTACAGATCCTCAGATTCCAAAGGCTGGATCACCAAGAGGCTGTCTGTGAATGAGTTCCCGAGGGACGAGCTCATCCCTCTACCTGGAGCAGCAGACAACAGGCTCTACCACAAGACGGGGAAGACCATCACAATTGGTGGTCAGCATGGCACAGTCGCCTGGGTGGACCTCTGGCGCGGCATCTTCTTCTGCGACGTGCTCAAGAAACACCCACTGCTCCGGGATGTCCCGCTGCCGGTGCCGGCGAGGGGTAACTGGGATCGCCTCCTCAGATATGCTGACCCTAACTTTGTGCGCGACGTAACCATCAGCCGAAACAAAGACTCGATCAAGTATGTCGAGTTGGAGTTCATGACACGAGAAGTGCTTCTGAACGACGCCACCACACCTGCTGATGTTGTGCGTAATTTATACTCGACGAATTCCCAGGTCATCCGTGATGGCTGGAAGGCCACAACATGGAACATGGCAATAGTACCGGTAATTGGTTCGTGGCGCCATGACTCTGTAGTTGACGTTAAAGATATCAGCTTGGAGGCTAGCGACCCATGTCTTCCTGGTCTCATGGCTATGCTGAGCAGCAAGACCACACGGCCATTGAGGGAACTTCCGGTGGCGTACCCAATGCTAAGCATGGATGATGATGATGTCGTTTACTTGCTTTCTCAGACCACATCCAGGCAAATGGGCAAATTGGCAGTGATGTTTGCTATTGATGTGAGGAAGACAACATTGCGAGGATTCGCTGAGCTTGATGTCCAGAAGTTCAATTTGTTGACAAATTTTTTTGTTAGTGAGATCTGCAGGGGTACATGAGCAATATTAAGTTAACTTCTGGATGATGGTAAGTTCCTTTTCTGTTTTTATTTATGTGTGACTATGTATGTATGAATACCATGCTTGCCGTTAGAACTAGTGAATCATTGTGTTGGTACCAGTCTGGTTTCACTAGGATCTAGAGCTTAGCAAGTTAGTGCATCTATTTGAGGAGCTATGCATGGCTTGATGACTGTGATTCAATGGAGGGTTATTAATATGACTTGTTATGTCAGTGTTGTTTATGTTGTATGTCAGTTGATTAAATAAATTCTGGCCATCCAATAAAACTAAGTTTGTGTTAAGCAGATTTTTTGTTCTTTGTGCGCGATCCTTCCTGTGAAATGTTAGCAAAACTGTTATGGAGGTAGACAAGGCAACAACTCAGTTTTCTTTAACTGTAGTGGAATTCTGTCAAAGAGGTTTGTGTCAGTGCTTCGCCCCTACCGAAACTTAAAGGGAAAAGTTTATCCTGGTTGTTTTTTCGTCGGGCTCATGAAGCCCATATTGCCGTCCGAATCCGAATTTTTGGCAGGGTAGGAGCACTGAAGCCTCTGTCAAATCAATACTCAACAGCTTATATTGAAATAAAAAGACAAAAATATTAAGATTATATTTATTTTGATTGAGTCGTCCATACAATACTTATGTTTGTCATGAATTCTGAATCTACTTTGAAATATACTAATATGCCTTAAAACTTGGTAACTATTTGCTGATACATGTTAATACCCTGCATCTCACGACCCTGGCTCGGGAGAAACGGATTTTAATCTTGTTTCCTAGGAGCCAGCCTCGCTGGTTACTTTTGCATGCCACGGGACAGGCTTAGACCTCCCCCTAGGTAACCAAACGCCTAAAAGATGCACCCACAGAGCCTGGCCGGGGCCTCTGCAAGGAACCAATTGCGGTTCTTATTGGACATGGAATTGAGCTGTGTTTATGACTGAAAATAAGTTCCTCTAGGTTTTCACTTCAAGAATAATATATTTGACCAAAACAAACATGCATAATTTATTCTAGCTTTTATGTTTCATTCTATTTTTTGTGCTAGTTACTGATAAACATGAGACTTGTTCTTGTTGCATTAAATTAATAATTCATGCTGTAGAGAATTCTTTTCTCATTCAAAACATGAGCTATTCTCGTTGATGCAGGTAGAAGCGAAGCAGTGAAGCGAGCTGAAAAGTAGCTGTCAAACAAACTGATCAGGGTAATCCATCTGAGGTGCATGCGAAGAACTGGCTAGAACAAAAAGGCGTCAACCTGTTTGTTGAAACATGGTACAAATAATCTGGATGCAGACATTGGAAATTGAATTTCCTTAGTTGATTTATGAAAATTATGTGTAATGCAACTATCTGGATTATGTTGATTGCAGTATGTAGACGCAGGTACTTTATTATGTACAACTACTGAACTTGTGTGGGCTAAATGTTTTGGTTGAACCATGTTTTTATGTGTTTTTATTTGTTTTTATTTTTTCTGTATGCACATTTTCTCTCTTGTTCCTGGCATGCCTCGTAATGTCTATCTAATGATTGATTTAAAGGTACAACTCCCTTAATTTTCATTTATTGGTTGATATTGCAGTTCAAAAAGTAAATAACTAATGGTTTTGCTAATTCTCGGGTGCATGAGATTTTCTCAAGGCTTCATCAGCGTGCATGTTTCGTTAGTGCTGACCGTGACAATAAAATCATGGTGGTACTTTGGTTTACGAAGAACTGGATGGTTCAGCATCGTTTGAGAATAACTTTCGGGTCAACCAACTAAACATGCAACAAATTGCCACCATTTAGGTGTAGTAAGAAACATCTAGGTCATGGATAATATTGTAAGATTTAGAATAGAGATATTTCTAACTATGAGTTGCGGGATGACCACTAACACTAATCCAACGATCTAACGATAGTATTTATCGATGGTCCGCTAGCTGGATACATGCGACCGTTAAATAATCGCGTACCCATATGAGATAAGCAGAGGACATCGGTTGAGCCCGGACAAGTGCTGCTTAATGTTAGGGCAGGGTTGTTCATAAGAGGATGGCAATGATGTGACAGCTATACTCAAAGTAAAATCTATAAGCTTTGTTGAGAAATATCTGGACTTGTCGGTTCTGGAAGGGGGATGAAAAATAAGAAGTTTCAGCTAATTTGGACGGAGCAACCAGTGCTCAAGATAATAGGTAGAGCTTCTCAGATATGTTACGCTCATATTGGCTTCCCTTATCTTCAGTAGGTACCCTGGAGCCTGGAGGCAAAGATTTCACCTTGTCTTCTCAGAAATATGTGGATCTCCTGATTATATTTCTTAATATTGCATGGAAGAAAAATGGGACCAAAATTACGAAACAATTGCTAAAATAAAACTCAACAGAAGGGCAGGCCTAGCACAGTGGTGAAGTACTCCCCACTTTTTAAGATGCATTTCAGGTTGATTAGGATATGGTGACTTAGCAGTGGATTTCTAAGAAGTAATTGGGCTGAAGTTTGGCACATAAAGGGATTAAATAAGATGCCCTGTTTCTGGGTGTGACGTCCTAAAATCGGTACTATGTAGATTTAAGCGTTCCCGCCGAAATTCGCATAATAACGATTTTAGGTCGCCCACCAGACATAATGTGCACGCCGAAACATGCGCATTATGTGGGTGGAATTGTGATAACATTACAACAGTTTCGATACATCCACAAATACAACAGAAGATATAATTACAACAACGACTCGAACGAGTCAAGGTACAAAAGATACACTACAAAGATTCAAAAGACATTGGAAGCAGAATAGTATCCGACTACGGATAAGATGCAAATTGGACTAAGAGTTCTGAAGATAAGCAATGGCGCCATATCTCTGCCCAGCCAAGCCGGAGGGATTCTCAAGCTAACGTCGTCTGACTTCAAACCTGTTGACTGCACATAAAGCATAACCCAAAAGAGGGTCAGGGCACTCCCTGACAAGCAAAACCGACTTGCCTACTTTCTACACCATCTCTCAAAATATAGGGGAGGTGGACTTAGCGGCAGCAGCACTAGCAACCTAAAGAGACACGCTACAACTTCCGTCTAATCAGAGAGGGATAAGAGAGCGCATAAGTAAACAACTACAACTAACACCAAATATAACCCATTCTCGAATTAACCCCCTCAACCAAATATGAGGAAGCAATTCGGGAAACTCACACGTTGAACAGTTTTAATTATAATTTATTGTGAAAGTAATTCTATATTACTAGTCAAATTAATTAACATTAATTAAGTGTAAGTTGTGTAGATCTTGTTAGCCAGCATCATCACCAAAGTCGTCCATAACCATGGACACGGCTCATCGATAAGAGTATACCCTGCAGGGATGCACTACTGTACCCATACTCACATGATCAACCCAAGCAAGCATCAGGGCTTCTCAACACGACTTATTCCTTCACTACAGCAAGTCCAAGTGTCACCCATATGAGTTGTTACCCGCGTCAGGAGTCCGGCCGAATCTCAATTGCGGACTCATTAGTTTGCAACTACGCCACCATGCGGCTCAAACCACAGTAGGAACTGTCCGCTTCGTGTCGTACCGCACCTATATGACCCCTCGTATCACATACCCTCTCATCATCATCATCATCATCATGCACATGCATATGAACAAATGGAAAACCCGAACTACTTGCGGCACATGGACAAGTTGTAGATCCGTTCAAAGTCGAGGGGGGCTCCATAGGGCCTCCCACAAGTGGTTAGTGCGCTCAAAATTGGATCCGAGGACAAAATCTCAGTTCCTAGTTCGACACTGAGCAGAACAAAGCACCTCGCAAGGCCTTCCGCCTGGTGCCTTATCTTTTAATTATAATACCCCAATATAATACAACATTTTTTTAAGGTAGAATAATCTATCATACTAAGCATATGAAACATAAGATAAATAGACGACTCGCACAATCAACTCTAAGCATGCGCTACGACTCGCAAGGCCAACAGATAAACAAACAACAGGTGATGGGATGTGGGAATAAAGCTGTATGGGCTGCAGGATAAACATGTGATGGGATCGCGATAAGAATCGAATACTAGGGTAGCAGAGATCAACGGCAGGAATGAAAGACAATGTATAGGTAAACAAGCAAACTTTGCTTGCCTGGAATCCCGCATGGAAGCAGATCTTGTCGTTGCTCACACATCTCAACGTCTTATCCGCGAAGAAGCAACAAACACTGGAAAGCGTAAAAGATGCATTTTACAACTACGGCAAAAGATCCAGCATGATCATATGAGAATGATGCATGGCATGTCAAGATGAAATGCGAGATGCACTTAATCCAAATTAAGCGGAACCGGAATTCCGACAATTAATATTTAGGTGCACGTTATTTATTTACCAGCAATATTAAATGTTGGTTAGCATGGCAACACATGGCATGGGTGATCTAATTAAATTAAATGGAATAAGGTATTATATATTTATTACCCCACACATTCCATATTGAATTATTGAGGTGATTTGCTACACCCGCAAACCCAAGAGATGCAACACATGTAATTATGATGCGAAATGCACAAGATAGATGACATTTAATAAAAAATAGGTGTAGGGTTAGGGTTTGGGTCCGTACGTCGGATCGGGTGAACTAGGGTTCGGAACCGACGTTTTCGGAACATAGAGGAAGTAGTTGCCGTCGGGGAAGTAGCCGTCGCGGAACCGGGGCATCGTCGTTTGTCAGTGTCGTGGAAGTGGTCAGGTAGTCGTACTCGGTCATCCTCGTTAACGGGCGCGGGCACAGAGGAGCACGGCAAACGGACACCGGAAAGAAAGCGCGCACGGGCGGGCACCGCGACACGAACACGGGCGGCCACGGAAATGCGGCACCGGAAGAGGACGCGCACGCGCACGGGCAGCACCACGAAGGGTGGACAAACACGGAGAACAAAGCGACGCCGGGGTCTTGCAGGCATTTTGTCGGACACCCGGCGTGTGGCGGACACGGGGAGGACACCGGACGGAGACGGCGTGCACGCGGCCGGAAGAGTAGACAGCGGGGACGACGCGCTGCGGGAGGCGACGGCGTGGAACGGATGCGCACGGCTACGTCGTCTTCGTCGTCAACGCTTGTGCGGGAGCGTAATCCCCGCTATTCGGTCTACGAGGGTATGTATTCCGATCTCCGCCGTACTACTATATCTGCATAGTATAGATCTTGGCTAGTTTAAGGATATCGTTGCTAGGAAATTTTTTGTTTTCTGCACACGATCCCCTTCACGTGTCCCCCACATGGCAGAAGCTGATCGAACAAGGCTCACCCGCAACCTCGACTCATCCTTCGTCACCGAAGATGAAAACGGGATACCCGTCCCAAAGACGGCGAATGCCGCCTTGATCTCAGTCGAGACATACCTCCGACTCACACAGCCACCGGAGGGGGACGCACGCTCCCTTCTCCACAAGCAACAAATTGCCTCCATAAGGGCAATCGAGGAAGCTCTGGCGGCCAAGGGGCCAAGTAACCGAGCGCACGAACCAACAACATCGGGCATCCCAGCGGCGCAGCGACAGCCAGTCAAGGACCTTCGCGACGTCCTGACACAGAAGACGGTGGACCGCAACCGCAAGGAGCGATCGGCTAGTGCGGCAAACGCGGACGACCACGCTGACCGCGACTTCGAGCCATGTGGCGCGGCATGCTTTAGCTTCAACATCCGCGACACCCGCATGCCTAAAGGCTTCAAGTTGACGGCTGGCACACCAAAGTACGACGGGAAGCAAGACCCAAAGCTGTGGCTCGAAGACTACCTCATCGCTTGCACCTGCCAAGGCAGAACGTCGACTACGGCAATGCAGTACATCCAGCTCATGCTGACGGACTCGGCACGCGGGTGGCTCACAAGCCAACCCAAAGACTCTTTCCGAACATGGGAAGAATTTCAGGATAATTTCATCAAAAGTTTCTCGGGAACATTCGCCAGGCCGACGACCTACATCGAGTTGCAGGCCTGCAAGCAAGGGAAGGATGAGTCGCTCCGCTCTTACATCCAGAGGTGGACACTCCTCCGCAATACCATGGAACCCGTGTCAGAAGATCAAGTGATGGGCTCCTTCATGCATGGCGTCGCTCGCCGCGACCTCCGGGAGGAATTCGGTAGGCTCCAGCCGAAGACCACAATAGAACTCATGAAGACAGCCAACCAATGGGCCGAAGGAGAGGACTACGTCCGGGAAACTTCTCCCAAGAAAGAGGGCGAAACAAGCAACTGGCGCGAGGCACGTCAAAAGAAGAAGCCACGTTACACCCACGATTCAATCGAATTAGTAGCGGCGGGTTATGAAACCCCCCGTGAGGACAAGCGTGACGGCAGCCGACAGTACGAGCAAAGTCGGCAGCCCAGCTCGAGTCAGTACAACCGTGGCAGCAGCAGCGTCGGCCACAATGATGGAAGTCAGAAACGCGAGTGGAAGCGCCCGTTGACCCCAGCAGAGGAGCTGATGCAACCCTGTAAGCATCACTCGTTCCGCAACCCGGAAACAGGCAAATGGAGTTCCAACCACCTGTTGAAGGATTGCCGCAAAGCAAGAAAGATCTACCATGCCATGCAGCAAATCATCGCCCCGGTGCAGGCCGTACAAGCGGCACCGCAGCTAGCCATCCAGGCAGCACCCGCAAGCAACAACCAAGTGCAGGCGGCAGGAGCGTTCCCCCAGCCGCAGCAGCAACAGGGTCAGTCGGCAGCAGCCGACACGTACCCAGCCGCACGGGGACAGCTGAACATGATCCGCCAAGTACTTCAAGCCATCAACAGCCCGCGCGCGGTACCAGACTATCTGCGCGGGTCGGAGACACCAATCACATTTTCCAGGGCAGATCACCCATCGGAGGTAATCCGACCCGGGCATGCCGCACTCGTGATTGAGGCCTTGATCGGCGACTACAGCCTGAAGAAGGTATTCCTGGACGGAGGCAGCGGCATCAACATCATATTCGCCGACACCCTCAGACGAATGAACAGGTCGACAGAGAAATTGCCGGAATCGGAGACCAACTTCCACGGCATAGTACCAGGGCAAGCAATCACGCCCATGGGAACAATCACACTCGACGTCATCCTCGGTACACCCGAGCACTTCAGGAAGGAGTCGATAGACTTTGAGGTCGTCGACTGGAAGTCACAATACCACGCCATCCTCGGACGCCCGACCTTTGCCAGGTTCATGGCAGTACCCCACTACGCCTACCTGATGATAAAGTTGTCAGGGCCGAAAGGAGTGATCACCGTCCGCGGCGAATTCGGGCTCTCCAACAGCTGCGACCGCGAGTTCGAGATCTCCGAGTTTTTCGGCGTCGAAGAGCACTTCAAGGCCATATCAGCCGACAACGACAAGACCATCTTCCCGGCTCGCAAGAAGCCTGCCAAAGACGCAGTGTTCAACACGAATGACGACACTGTCACCCACCAAGTCCATCCGACTGACAGCGCAAAGACGGTCAAGGTCTCATCGAGTCTGACCCCCGCATAGGAAGGCGCGCTCATCGAGTTCCTACGTGAGAACTGGAAAATCTTTGCATGGCAACCTTCTGACATGCCAGGGATACCCAGGGAACTCGCCGAGCACTCTCTGAAAGTCCACAAGGACGCAAGACCAGTCAAGCAATCCATGCGACGCTTCTCAGGACCCAAACGAGACGCGATCACCATGGAAGTCGACAGATTACTGCACGCCAAGTTCATCCGAGAGATCAAGGATTCGGACTGGGTCGCCAACCCGGTTCTAGTTGAGAAAAAGAAGACGAAGAAACTACGCATGTGCGTTGACTTCACCACAGTCAACAAATGCTGCCCCAAGGACCACTTCCCGCTCCCGCGGATAGACCAGATCATCGACTCGACTGCAGGTTGCAAACGCCTGTCCTTTCTGGATGCCTACTCAGGTTACCAACAGATCAGGCTGAAAGTCGAGGACGAAGAGAAGACAACCTTCATCACACCCGACGGCGTTTTTTGCTACCAGACGATGTCGTTCGGGTTAAAGAACGCAGGTGCCACGTACCAGCGGACAATGCAAGCATGCCTCAAGGGGCTAATCGGGCAGATCGTCCAAGTCTACGTCGACGACATCGTCGTCACTACCCGAAAGGAGGATACCCTAGTCGACGACCTCCGCAAGGTCTTCGCCGCACTCGCGTGTATCAGATCAAGCTCAACCCAGAGAAGTGCGTGTTCGGCGTACCAGCCGGAGAACTACTAGGGTACCTTGTATCCGCAAGAGGAATCGAAGCAAACCCCGAGAAGGTGCAGAACATACTCACAATGCCAGCACCAACCAAGCTCAGGGAGGTGCAACGATTAGCTGGCAGAGTCGCAGCTCTCAGCCGGTTCATTAGTAAGTTGGGAGAGAAAGCCTTACATTTCTACCAACTGATGAAGAAGGCAGACACGTTTGAGTGGACACAAGAGGCTGAACGGATAGACGTCGCCTAGAGGGGGGGGGGGTGAATAGGCGATTTAAAACTTTTTCGAGGAGCCGGAATATCCGGTCCAAGAGTGACCGGAAATTCCGAGTAGCCGGAATATCCGGTACACAAATGACCCGGAAATTCCGGTATGCTTGATAAAGGCGGAATAAAACTAGAGGTTTACTTTAACAAGCATACAACCTAGATATATAAACTAGGCTCACCTATGTGCACCAACAACTTAAGCTAAGCAATACTAGTAACAAGATGATAGCAAGATATATGACTTCAAGCACGAAGGCTATCACAATGTAAAGTGCATAAGTAAAGAGCTCGGGTATAGAAATAACCGAGGCACGCGGAGACGAGGATGTATTCCCGAGTTCCACCCAAAGGTGTACGTCTCGTTTGGAGAGGTGTGCGCAACCACAACAGGTTAGCCGCAACGCCACAAAGGCTCACCTTCTTCTCCTGATGAACTCAACCACAAAAGGTTCAAGTTCACCTTCCACTATTGATCTCCTTTGGGGCGGAGATCGAATCCCGTACAACTCTTGAGGCACACACCCACAACTTAATTGGGGGCTCCCAAGTCTTGAGGCACACACCCACAACTTAATTGGGGGCTCTCAAGTGACCACAAAAGGTCTTGACCACAAAAGGTCTTGGCCACAAAAGGCCGGCCACAAAAGGCGTCTAGGGTCCAAAGACCCAAGAGTAACAAGCTCACAAGTAATACCACCACGAATCCTCGTGGAGGGCTCAAACCGATGCAAATGCAATGGCAAGAGCACACGAAGTGCTCAAGTCCGTCACTCTCAAATTCCAGCACAACAACAAATGTTTATGGGGGAATAAGAGAGGAAGAACAAAGGAAACCACGAAGGAGTCAAATCCTTCACTCCCAAATCCCACCAAAAGCAACTAATGCTTATGGGGGGAGAAGAGAGGAAGAACAAAGGAAACCACAAAGGAGTCAAATCCTTCACTCCCAAATCCCACCAAAAGCAACTAATGCTTATGGCGGGAGAAGAGAGGAAGAACAAAGGAAACCACAAAGGAGTCAAATCCTTCACTCCCAAATCCCACCAAAAGCAACTAATGCTTATGGGGGAGAAGAGAGGAAGAACAACGAAGAAGAACCACAAAGGAACTCCAAGAACTAGATCCACTAAGTTCCCCTCACTTAGAGGAGAGATGGATTGGTATGATTGCAGATCTAGATCTCCTCTCAACTTTCCCTAAAGAATATGGAAGATTCAATGGAGGGATTGAGAGGGAAGTGAGCTTTCCAAGGTCAACAATGGAGTAGGAGAGAGGGGAAAGTCGTGCTGCCTTGGGTTGGCTGGGGAAGAAGAAGAGGAGGGGTATTTATACCCCTCCAGGAAATATAGTCTTGGCTGTTTCGACACCCGGAAATTCCGGTATAAGTTAGACTCGGAAATTCCGGTCATCCGGAAATTCCGGTCTAGAGAGACCCGGAAATTCCGGTCACCCGGAAATTCCGGTCTAAGAGAGCTCGGAAATTCCGGCTGGAGTCAGAAGCAAAACCAAACTTTTCCTTAGCCATTTCTGGAGGACTTTTCTGGGGGCACTCGGAAATTCCGGTATATGGAAATTTCCGAGCACAATTTCCGACTGGAGTCAGAACCCTTTTTCTCCTTTCCTTAGCCGTTTTCTTGGATGAGCTGGGGAACCGGAAATTCCGGTAGGTAGGGCGGAATATCCGGCCCCAATAATCCGAATCAGCAGAACACCGAAACGAAAACTGCTATAACTTTTGCAAATGAACTCCAAATGAGGTGAGACCAATTTTGTTGGAAAGATAGCGACGATGACTACCCAACAAGGTGAGACCAATATTGCATCCCATAAATAGAGTAAAATCTCCACACATGGCAAGGTGTGGGACTTTCCTCAAGGTAGAACCGGCAATATTTCCGCCACCGAAAACGCAACAAGTTGTCCAAAGTAAAACCGATTTCGATGAACTAGAGCTTGACATGGAGATGAACCAAGCTCTAATTCCTCACCAACAAAAAAGCCAAATAGGAACCAAGAAACATGATATGCCAAGTATGCAAAGGTTTGAGCTCTCCACAAGAATGCGATCAAGTTACTAACTTGAAAGCCCCTCTTGATAGTACGCCTATCTATCCTATAGCCCTATCAAGATCATACCTTTGCCTTGAGCATTCCACTTGAGTTGGATGATGACTATCTTGATCTCTTCAAGTGGGTCATCTTTCTTGATTGCGCGTCCAATCACTTGCTTGATGTAGACTTCTACAAATACTCCCCCATGCTCACAATGGGAGAGTCTCGCTAAGCTTCGTCTTCATGTATCCATTGCAAGCACCAAGCATAGGATCTTTTCGAGAAGGCTTCTCTTGGTCTTGCAAAACTCATCTTTTCTTCACTAAGATGATGTCTTGAATCTTCAAGACATTCTTGCAATAAGCTTCACTCAACACATAAGCTTCAAGAGTCCAACACATGAACTCCACAATTCCATGGACATGATCTATAATGATATCTCAATGCAAACATTAGTCCATAGAGATTGTCATTCAATTACCAAAACCACACATGAGGGAAAATGTTCTTTCAATCTCCCCCATTTTGGTAATTGATGACAATCTCTTTTGAGAGGGTTTATAATATGGAATTTAACGAACAAGAATGGTTGCACTAACATCAAATACTACAAAGGTATGTGATGTTAGTCCATCCACATATATAGAGCAAACTCCCCCATAATTTATGCACGTGTGTATGAACATGAATTCATTGCATATATTATCGACCATTACCGATGGTGGAGTTTCCACTATATATATAAAACCAAGCAACGAATGCAAAGGCAAGGAAGGCAAATACTTAAGAAGATACCAAAGTAGATACCAAAGTAAAAAAGCCAATTCCATACAACCCTCCAAAACTTCTCCCCCATTGGCAACGATTGCCGAAATGGGCGAAAGGCTTTGGAAAGGTAACATAATAAGATCTCCTTCATGATTTATGCATTTCTCGTGATATGAGTGAAATCAAATGCACTTATCCAATGACGAATAGATGAAGGGGATCAAACTATATTGAGGATCCAAAAATTGCACAAGAAAGATACCAATTGAAATCCACTGGAAGGATACCAATTGCAAAAGGGGAAAAGCATTCACAAAGAAGGAAGCAATCAAGGGATCCAAAACCAATTGAGCAAAAAAGATATTATGATAAGATCAACCAAGTGTTCTAAAAATCACGAGGGAACTCCCCAAGGTACATGCACAAGAGATGATGCCTCTCGTAGACAGAGTTGAGAGAAAAATATCAGCAAATTTCATGATGATGGCCTACAGTGGTAGAGTCACGGTGATAAATTCCCTACTGACTTCAATCGCGATGTTTTCTATGTGTTCCTTGGAAATTCCTCCAAAAATCTTGGAACATTTGGAAAAAATAAGAAAGCATGTGTTATGGGATAAGAAGACAGAAGATGGTGTGAAAACAAATTATCTGGTGGCTTGGGATAGAGTATGTATGCCTAAGAAAAAAGGAGGTATTGGTGTTTTAAATCTCAAACTACAAAATGAAGCCCTATTACTAAAGTTCCTTGATAAGTTCTATAATAAAGCTGATACGCCATGGGTCACATTATTATGGAAGGCATATTACACTGGGAAAATACCCCATGCTATTGATTTATGTGGATCATTCTGGTGGAAAAGTGTAATGAAATTAAGTCCTACTTTCAGAGGTTTTGCCAAGTGTTCTGTTGGAAATGGAAGATCAGTACTAATGTGGAAAGACAGTTGGATGGATCAACTGGCCTGTGACAAATACCCAAGAGCTTTTTCCTTCTGTAAAGATGAGGATATTACCTGTCGCCAATTTCTGGGAGCAACAACCCTGGCACATAACTTTCACCTGCCTCTATCTACTGAAGCTCTACAAGAAGTGAGAAACCTTCAGCAAGAGTCGGTGTCTCTTACACTACCTGATAATGATCTAGATAAATGGGTTTACCCCTGGGGACAGAATTTTACCTCCAAAAGGTACTACCAATATTGCTTCAGGGATATCACACCACATGCAGCATTCAAATGGATTTGGAAATCGAAATGCACACCAAAGGTCAAATTCTTCTGCTGGCTTCTCTTTGCAGACAGACTAAATACCAGAAACTTACTTAGCAGAAAGAAATTCAACATACAAGGAAACCCATACTGTCCAATGTGTTCTGACCTAGCTGAAGAAACAGTGGAGCATTTATTCTTTCATTGTCCATTTAGCACAATGTGCTGGACAAGCTTGCAGCTATACTGGGATGACAATGGCCTAGGCAGACTTGACTTGGTTGCCTCTGCCAGAAAGGTGAATAAAAAACCTATGTTCATGGAAATTTTTATGATTGGAGCTTGGAGCCTTTGGAAAGAGAGAAATGATTTAGTCTTTAATGGTATCAGACCTGACATCCTATCCTGGAAGAGACGTTTCTCCTTAGATTTTGCTCTGTTGGTTCATAGGACAAAGACAGACTTACACAATTTCATTCTTCATCTCTCTAATAATTTATAGATCTTCTTGAGATTTAGTTTTCCTTTAGGTTGGCTTCTCAGCCACCTGCTTTTGTAATTATGTAAACTCTATTCTTTTCAATTTAATGCTGGGGTGGAGGCAGTAGGGGTTTTCCCTACTGTCATAAAAGTTTCAAAAAAAGGTACATGCACAATGAAAAGATTTGTATTTCAATATGGTGTGCATAACATGGAATCCTCGCTTCCTCCTAGATAATTTTGAACACAAAAAGGTGCAAGATTGAATAAAGGCTTGCTCAACCGGGAAAGGATGGGTGTGACATGGAAATACAATTTAGGAGACTAAACAAGGATGAGCCTAAGCAACATCATAGTCTTTCAAATTATGAGGCACATAGTGCGTATCATGTATTTTGCAAACAAGCACACCCAAGATGATAAATCAAATAGGATCACAAGCTTATTAAGAGGCAATGTGAAACCAATAGAAAAACAAAGCTTGTGCCATTTAGAGATCACCAAAGAATCAATAAAGTAGTAAAAGGTGATCACTAAAGACTTTGAATACCAATTAAATATGTAACTACCCTCATGTGTATAAGTTTCTAAGTGGACACTAAGTCCTCAAAGAAACATGCACACACAATGTAGGTACAAGGTCAAGCACATGATATTCAAGAGGAAGTCATAAATACACCGATAAGAATTTTTTCTTAAAAGCAAAGCACATAGCTCAAATTATTCTTAAAGGGTATAGATGAACTTCCAACACCAAGTTCTCAAAGCATCACAAATACCCACATAGGATAAGTGATAGTTGGGATACTTCGAGACACAAAACAAATATCACATAAGGCAAATGGTTTAAGAGAATTCATCAATATTGCATATGAGAGACTTTGAAATGAATTTGCTAGATTAACATATTTGGGATCCATGAATCATGAAAATGATTATATATAAATATATATTCCCCTTGATGTTTAATCATCCCGGCTAACTCACATTTGCAATGAAGATGTTTTGAAAGAAACTTTGCAAAAACAAAATCAAATGCAACTTAGTGAAACTCATGCCAAAGAACAACCTACACAAGGTTGAGAGCTAGAAGTAAACGCATGAGTTATATACTTGTTACCGAGATAGCATTGACGGTGTAGAAGATGAGAGTTCACAATCATCCAAGCTTGGCTCCAAGAAGCACATGGTGAAGACATCTTCTTTAAAACGAGACAAGCTTCCAATGCATCTCTCATGTACCTAAAACAAATCAAGTACACTATGGCACCCAAACTAATTGGGTCCAAAGTAGTTAGACCAACTACAATACATAGGACAAACTCCACATAAATATGTGCATACTGATATGAAATAGAATTTCATGCACATCTTAGCCATTTAGGATTTGACGGAGTTTATCCTATATATTGGATCAACGAAAGTAAACATGCCATAAGATATACAAATAGTAAATATGCATGCACAAAACTTTTAAGAACCAAGCGAGATACAATTTGGACAAAACCCCAATTAAATCAAGAAGCTACACAAAAGTGATGACTATCTTATAGCCCTATCAAGATCATACCTTTGCCTTGAGCATTCCACTTGAGTTGGATGATGACTATCTTGATCTCTTCAAGTGGGTCATCTTTCTTGATTGCGCGTCCAATCACTTGCTTGATGAATACTTCTCCAAATACTCCCCCATGCTCACAATGGGAGAGTCTCGCTAAGCTTCGTCTTCATGTATCCATTGCAAGCACCAAGCATAGGATCTTTTCGAGAAGGCTTCTCTTGGTCTTGCACAACTCATCTTTTCTTCACTAAGATGATGTCTTGAATCTTCAAGACATTCTTGCAATAAGCTTCACTCAACACATAAGCTTCAAGAGTCCAACACATGAACTCCACAATTCCATGGACATGATCTATAATGATATCTCAATGCAAACATTAGTCCATAGAGATTGTCATTCAATTACCAAAACCACACATGAGGGAAAATGCTCTTTCAGAGGCGCAGGACGCATTCGACCATCTCAAGAAAACACTGACAACCTCTCCAGTCCTCGTGGCACCGCTGGAAAATGAGCCGCTGTACCTATACGTCTCAGCAACGAACAGGGTGGTGAGCACGGTGCTCGTAGTCGAACGCGAAGAAGAAGGGCACAGTCACCCGGTGCAGAGGCCCGTCTACTACCTTAGCGAAGTGCTCACCTTGTCCAAGCAGAACTACCCTCATTACCAGAAGCTGGCGTACGGAGTCTTCATGACCTCCAGAAAGGTCGTCCACTACTTCTCCGAGCACCCGATCACGGTGGTAAGCTCCTCTGAACTAGCAGACATTCTCACAAACCAGCGCGCGACAGGACGAGTCGCCAAGTGGGTTGTCGAACTAGGACCATGGGGGCTGAAGTATGCTCACCCGAAGTCCATCAAGGCCCAAGTCCTCCCGGAATTCACTACCGAGTGGATAGAAGCCCAGCTACCAAATGTCCCCGACTTGTCCAACGCATGGACAATGTACTTTGATGGCTCCAAGAAATTCAAGTCAGCCGGGGCAGGAGTCGTGCTCATCTCCCCCAAAGGCGACAAGCTCAAGTATGTCCTACAGATGGACTTTCTGACGCCGTCCAACAACGAAGCCGAGTACGAGGCCCTGATCCACGGCATGCGGATGGCCAAGAACTGCGGCGCCACGCACCTCATGATCTACGGCGACTCCTACCTGGTGGTACAGCAAACCATGAAGTCCTGCGACGCCGTCGCTGACAACATGATCGCCTACAGAGACCTCTACAATCAGTTGGAAGGCAACTTCGACGGCTGCGAGCTGCGCCACATTGGCCGTGAAAGCAACGAGGAAGCCGACGTCCTCGCTAACATGGGGTCAGACAGGGTGCCAGTCCCACCCGGCGTCTTCCTCGAGTGCATCACGCAGAGATCCATCAAGACTCAGAATACAGCAAGCACTGCAACAACAAAAGGCGATGCCAACCCGCCAAGCCAAGACAAGGTCCCCGTGGAGGTCATGCTAGTCGAAGCCACATGGACGAGACCGTACCTGGCATACATACTACATCAGAAGCTGCCAGCCGACCCAGTCGAAGCAAAGCGCATCATCAGACGCTCCAAAAGTTTCACCGTCATCAACGGAGAACTCTACAAAAGAAGCATCTCAGGAATCCTGCAAAGGTGCATAGATCCAGTCGACGGCCAAGCCATCTTACTCGACATCCACGCGGGTATCTGCGGGCATCACGCCAGCAGTCGGGCACTGGTGGCCAAGGCGCTACGAGCCGGGTTCTACTGGCTGACAGCCATGCAGGACGCTGAGGAGCTGGTGAAGAAATGCACAGGGTGCCAGGAATTTGCCAACAAGCCACACACGCCAGCATCAGAACTCAAAACAATACCATTAGCCTGGCCCTTCGCCCAATGGGGTCTGGACATGGTGGGGCCGCTGAAGAAATCCTCACCCGGAGGTCACACTCACCTCCTGGTTGCAGTCGATAAGTTCACAAAGTGGATCGAAGCCGTGCCCATCACAAGTTCGACTGCATCCACAGCGGTCAATTTCATCAGGTCAATCATCTTCAGATTTGGAGTACCGAACGGGATCATCACCGACAACGGCTCGAACTTCACAGCCGAAGAATTCAAGGACTTCTGCTCGGAGCAGAGGAACAAGCTCAGCTACGCGTCTGTCTCGCACCCGCAATCCAATGGGCAAGTGGAGAAAGCTAACGGCCTCGTCTGCAACGGCATCAAGAAACGACTGCGCGTGCCCCTAAAACGCGCAGCAGGCGCATGGGTGGAAGAACTGCCATCGGTCCTCTGGAGTCTGCGAACAACGCCAAACAGATCCACCCAGTACACTCCATTCTTCATGGTGTACGGTGCAGAAGCGGTCCTCCCCTGCGACATCAAGTTCGACGCACCGAGAGTAGTCGCCTACGACGAGTCAGATGCAGAGGAGGCACTCGAAGACAGCAGAGACACCCTGGATGAAGCGCGCGACATCGCCCTGGCACGATCAGCCGTGTATCAGCAGGACCTGCGCAACTATCACACTCGGAGGCTGCGACCAAGAGCGTTCGTTGCAGGCGACCTGGTTCTTCGACTCAAGCAAAAGAAGGTGCACAAGCTCGCTTCCCCATGGGAGGGCCCGCACATCGTAACAGAAGCAATAGGCAACGGAGCTTACCGCCTAAAGGACTCGAAGACAGGAGCGGACTGCAGCAACCCGTGGAACGTAGCACAACTCCGCCGGTTCTACGCCTAGTTCAAAACAATCATTGTATAAGAAAATCAGCGCGACAGGTTTCAGACGCACTCTTTCCCTTACCAGGGTACCTGAGGGGACTGGAAGGGTTTTAATGAGGCGGCCTGTTCGCAAGAATCAATAAAGTGATTTGAAGAAAATCTGTCTCCTTTACCTATCACTCAGAGGAAGCTCAAAATCCTAGGCCGCCACTCGAACCACTCGGGGGCTGTGCCACACAGGTTGAAATAAAAGCTTAGGCCGCTACCCGAACCACTCGGGGGCTGCGCCATACAAGCATGTCCAAAATCCTAGGTCGTCACCCGATCCACTCGGGGGCTGCGCCACACAGGTTGAAACAAAAGCTTAGGCCGCTACCCAACTTACTCGGGGGCTGCGCCATACAAGCATAAAGTCAAAAAATCCTAGGCCGTCACCCGACCGACTCGGGGGCTGCGCCAAACAGGTCAAGTTCAAAATCCTAGGTCGCCACCCGACACACACGGGGGCTGCGCCACACAGGTCACACTTGTAACCCTAGGCTACCACTCGACTTACTCGGGGGCTACGCCAAACAGGCCTTCTCAGAAAAATCCTCAGCCGCCACTCGAACCCACTCGGGGGCTGCGCTGTACAGGTCAAGTTCCATATCCTAGGTCACCACCCGACATACTCGGGGGTTGCGCCAAACAGGTAACACTTGTAATCCTAGGCCGCCACTCGACCTACTCGGGGGCTGCGCCATACAGGTCTTAGCCAAAATCCTAGGCCACCACTCGAGCAACTCGGGGGCTGCGCCATACAGGTCAAGTTACAAAAATCCTGAGTCGCCACCTGTTAAAATCAGAGACTGCGGCATATAGGTCACACTTGAAAAAACCTAGGCCGATGCCTAGCATACTAGGCGACTGCGCCATACAGGTCGCAAATCAAAACAGGCATTTTCACTTTCGAGAAAACAAATCAACTCTCATAACTCGAAAGTACTTTAATCTGTTACATCATGCTTACACAGGCACATTTGCCCTCTATCGCTAACCCTGTACATCAGACGACAACTACTCTAAACTGCAGGTTCGGCCTTCGGCGCATCGAGGGGACCTACAAGGCGCTCGCTCAGGTCCTGAACCTGCCTGATAATCCGGCGCGCAGCCGCTAAGGTCTCGTCGAAGTCGTCGTCACCCGGCAGGCCTTCAAGCACCCTCTCAAGCGGAAGATGTGGCCGGTGCATCCGGACGTATGCCATCGCCGCGTTCGCACCAGCCACAAGTTGGGCGTCGACAACCTCCTTCAGCCCTTCACCATCGCGAAACCTCTCCAGCAAGGCGGACAGCCCGTTCGGCTGCGCATTATGCGGGAAGTACACACGATTGATGTGCCAGAGTGTCTTCCGGCAGTTCTCCAGAAGAAAAGCAGCGCGCCACGTACGATCAAGCATGGTGGCAAGGACGCGCCCCCTCGACTGGTTCACCCAGAACTGTCGAGCTTCGTAGGAGTCGCTGGACGCCTCTCGGGTGACTCGCTCCTCAACGCGAGCCCGCTCGGCCTCCCAATCAGGATTAACATCTGCACGCATAAAATGCAAGTCAGAACGAGAAGGAAAGCCAACAAAGACGGCAGCCGCCAAAGGGATACATACCTTGCAACTGCCGACTGATTAGGTCGATCTCCCCAAGCAAAAAATCCTCACGTCGCGAGAACTCCGCCGTAGGATGCGACTGGGAACGGTGCAGCAGCCGCTCCGTATTCTTCGGGGTCGCCTCAAGCTCCACAACCTTGTTCTTCAGGTATGTGATTATCCGCTGATCATTTACACTGCATGGAGAAGCCGGCGCCGCCCGACGACGGCGAGCACCCGAAGAAGAAGCCGCGCCACTCGGCTCGGCCACAGGAGAAGGTGGAGCATCATCGCGCACAACATTCTGCCAGGGATACGCAGAGTCAATACAATCATGCGACTGTGAAGCGCAGATCAACTCAGAAGAAAGAAAGTCAGCAAAATCAATATTGAAGACCAAAAGACCCGACATGGTAATATTCATTACAAAGCAAGAAGTTCAAAATACAGACCGCGGCGACTGCCGCATTCCTAAAGCTACGCCTACTCTAAGGCTGCGGACTGCGACCAAGAACGGCCCTTCTGAGCGGCAGCCGCCTCGGTCGCCTTAGCAAGGGCCCTCTCGAAGAGTGCCACAAGCTGCGCGGCCAGCTGCGAGGCACGCTCCTTCACGCCAGTCAGCGACGCGGTTCGGCCATCGGGTTTGCGAGGAAAACCGCTGACGACCTTCTCGAAGTCACCTGGAACCTGATGGCCTAATAGGAGCTGGAAGGTGAGCTCGGAGCCGCGTACCGTCTGCGACCGCGTGAAGTCGGCGATGGTGGTCGCGTCCTCAAACGGCGCAGCTAGGGCGTCCACGGTTGCCGGCGGCTGGTCGCCCGGTAAGATACTCTGATGCACCAAGTGAGGGCTCCAGTCGACTTCTGCAACGCGGTTGCGGACTTCTTCAGCGCGTCTGAGGCATAGGCACATACCCGGTCGAGGAAGCCAACAGCGGTCGCCAGGTCAACCGTGTCACTCGACGCGTCTTCCAGAGGAGCTCCACCGCAAGTCTCTGCGCAAAAATTCAAGGTCAAGCAAAGAAAAAGATCAAAGACTGCGTCGAGCTGTTGGCGATAGTACGGCTGAAGCAAAAGCAAGATGTTAATAAAGTTGCGGGCGACTATACTAGTCACCCACACCTTCGAGGGCTACTCCCATCGGGAGCGCTGATCACGCACCCGATGAAAAATCAAGAATGTAAGAACAAGCATAAAAGACTTACGTGGTCCAGGAGTTCAAGGTCCTCTACAGTCGAAGGAGGAATGCGGCTAGACGATGCAACGCCAGCAGGCTCAGCAAGCACCTTCTCCACTACCGCCGGCGTCCCCAGCCCAGTCGAAGGGGCGGATGTATGCTCCACGTCCCGAAGGGGGGAGCTAACATTGTCAGAACGGTGGCTGCAGCAAAACCAAGCACACCTGTCAACTAAAACGTCGAAACTGCAAAGTACCACTCGAAGGATATTCATCACAAAGAAGCTCACCTGGGGGTGCCGGCGTCGTCGTAGCTCTCCAGGGAGGGCGAAGGCATCCGCGCGAAAGAACGTGGCGTCGCGGAGCTGACTGGAGGAACGTTCAGGAGTTCGTCCCAGCCACCCGAGGACTGCGCACCCGGTGATGTTGCGACGACCTCCTCCACAGTTACGTCGGCATCTTTGGCAGGTGACGACGCAGTGGCAGAATCGCCACGACTCGGAAGCTTCCTTTTCTTCCGCGCGGGTTCCTCCACTTCATCCTCCTCCTCCACCTCGTCACGGGGAGAGTGTGCGGAGGGAATCTCTTCGTCTTCGTCTTCCTCCTCGACAAACTTCGACTCGTCGTCGGGTCCGCTCTCAGGAAGAGGAGGAAGGCTGACGAACAGAGCTCGACCCTGCTGCAAGTAGACACAAGTCGAATCAAAAAGAAAGGTAGACTCAAGTCGAACAAGGACAAAGGGAAAACAAGACAAGACTTACCTCAGGAACGGGGTTTGAGGCCCCGTAAGGAGAAATCGGGCACTTGACGTTGCACGCGTCCGCGGCTCGGAGGTTGGTGATGGATCTGACGTTGGCTTCCACCTCCTCATCATCAAGCGGCTCGGCGCTGACGCCTTCGGCGGCCCACATCGGGTGAGGCCGGGCGCTGAGCGGCTGCACCCGAAGACGGAAGAAGGTGGCCATCGGGAAGACGCCACCCGCCTCGCGCCCAAGGGTCTTGGTCAGATCGCGCAGTAGGCCCAGCAAGGGCCGCACGGCCTCCTTCTCCACGACGGACAGCGGGTGCGCCCAGGCGCCGGTCTTCCACAGTCCGCGTCCGCTGTCGAACGCGTCCAGGCCGTCCTGGTTCGACTGGACGTAGAACCACCTCCGGCGCCATCCTTGGACGGAGTCGGACTTCTTCATCTGGAAGTACGCGGTGTCACCGCGCACCTGGATTCCGAAGCCGCCCACGGGGAAGGTCAACCCGCTCTTCCCCACGTTCTTGCGAACGAGGAAGAGCGACTTCCACAACGCCCAATGGGGCGCGACACCCAAGAAGCATTCGCAGAGCACGATGAAGCCCGCGATGCTCAAGACGCCATTGGGGGTCAGATCGTGGATCTGAACCCCATAGGCATACAAGAGACCGCGCACGAAATCGTGCATGGGGAACCCGAAGCCCCGCGGAAGGAAATCCGCGAAGCAAACACGTTCCCCATCGCGGGGAGTGGGGAAGACCTCCTTGCCAGGAACGCGTACCTGGACTTGGTCGGCAGGTGGCAGCAGACCTTGCGCGCGGAAAAGCTCCACCTCGGCCTTCTTCACCGATGACCTCTGCTAGTCGCCATCGGGTTTCTTCATCACCCCGGCTTCATCGGCGGCGGCGGAGGAGCCAGCGGCGCTCTTCGGCTTGCCCATGGTCAGGTCGCAAGGTGTACGGACGAATTGCCCGGAGCTCTGGATGGCGGCGGAAATGGTAGAGCGCAGAGGAAAGGAAGCACAGAGCGATTGGAGAAGATGAAATCCCAAACGTCAAGACACAGTACTTATGCCTCGAAAATCAGCATCTCAACCGTCCACCGAACAAGGGCTCCGAGCAGGCACATCCGGCCGTCCACGTGTCGCACGGAGAAACCAACCATCACCGCCCACTTCGTCCACTATGCACGAAAACCGAGGCGTCGTCATCGTGCCGCGCAAATTTCGCGCTCACTTCGGAGACGTGACAACTATGGACCGCGGTCAGCTCTGACACCGGGGCCCGCCACGTCACGTCCCATCGGGCGCAGAGGTGTGCAACAGATCGTCACCAGTGACGTCATCAAGCCAACGGCTCCAAATCAACTGAAGCAGCTCGACAGAGTGATTCGAGTAGTAAGCTTCAAAGCTGAAACCAAGGTAGGATCAGCCAATGATCCGAGAACCCGAAGAAACCATTCGGGTGGCAACATAGTAAGCTCGAGCAGCCGAATCCATCCACAAGTAAGCCAAACAGGCTGAGTAGAATCAAGCTCACAAGAAGATGAAGGCAAAGTTATTCGACTGCAAACGTTACTCCCATCGGGAGTGGCCGGTTCGACTGAAGAAATCGAGTTCAAGCTCAAGATCAAGCAATCCAATGGCGCGTCCAGGAGGAAGGAGTCCTTTGCTCGACTCTACGCTTCGACCAAGCACTCAGGGGCTACTGACGTGGGGCTGCCTTGCGGGTAGCCCACGATAAGGCTACCTGGGCCGCGCCAAGGATGGAAAGGCCCACAGGAGGCCCACGCGGGATACCATGTAACCTAGTCCAAGTCGGTTAGGAAGCATAGCCTGCCATATCTGTAGTTGCCATCGGCACCAACCACCCCAGACCTGGCTGCCTATAAAGCCAGGAGGGTTGCCCGTCCCAGAGGACACGCTCATAGCTACAACACAAACCCTAGCGAGATCGCAATCTCGCCATTGTAACCACAACTCGCATCAATAATCAGACAAGCAGGAGTAGGGTGTTATCCTCCGGGAGCCTGAACCTGGGTAAATCCTTGCTTGTCAGCCGTCGTGACCACCTTGCACTCATCTCTCTCCCCATCAATCAACCCGGGGTGCACAACCCTGGGACTTGTCGAGTTAACTCCTCGTCAGCGGCGCGGACGGCGGGCGTGCAGACGGCGGAGGTCGGCGGCCGGCGGCCGGCGGCTGCGGGGGCGACGCGGCAGGGACCAGGGGAGGTGCGCGGGAGGCCGGAGGCGGCGGCGGCGCAAGGAGGACGGGCCGGAGGCGCTGGAGCTCGGGCTGACGGAGCGCGGCGGTGGGAGCGGCGTGAGGAGGCGGCTGCAGGGCGACGACGTGGGGGGCGACGGGAGGAGCTCGGGCTCGTGCGGCTCTGCCGTGCGGGCTAGGGAGGAGATGGCGCCGGGGGCCGGCCGGGGCGCGCAGCGGCGGCGTGCCGGTGCGGGCGGCGGCGGGCGACGCGGGGGCAGGGCGGAGCAGGCCGGCCGGAGGAGGAGAGGTGCGAGAGGAGGAGCACTCGTCCGGAGGGGAGAGGGCGGCCGGTGGCGCGCTGGTGGCGGGGTCGGGGGCGTGCGGGAGGGAGAGCTCGGGCTCGGGCGGTTGGTGCGGAGCGTCAGGTGCATGCGGGAGGAAAGAGAGAAGAAGAGAAGAAGAAAAAAGGAGAAAAGAAAAAGAAGAAAGGAAAAGAAAGAAAAGGAAGGGGAAAAAAAGAAGAAAAAGAGGTGGGAGGATTGATTTGCAAAAAGCAGGAAAAGGAGGAGGGTGGCTGCAAAATGACAGGGGGTGGGAAAGAAGTTTCCAGGGGGAAACCCTAGGGTTTAGGGTTAGATGGGCTTGGGCTTTATTTCTCACCCGTTTATTATTTTCTGATTTATATTTTTAAAACCAAAACGAAGAGGAATTTGAATACGAAACCTTTACAAAATATTTTTAGTTTTGAATAGACAATTTAATAAACTAGTTTTTAACATTTTTAAAAGATTTGAAGATAACACATTTTTAGTTAATTTGAAAAGCATTTGAATTTAATTGTGGAAATTAAATTTAAATGCAACAATTAAGTTAATGCGATGCTATGTCGATGCAAAAAGAAAAACTCACAAATCTAAAAGGGGATAAATCCCGGGGCGTTACACTGGGCTTGCTCTGGCTGAATTTTCTTAGTGTGAATCGCTGTACTACTAGTGCCGAAGTCTACTCTCTTTTTGCTATGACTGAATTTTCTTAGTCTGAAGTTTCTTAGTCTGAATTGGTGCTTAAATTTTAGAATTCTACTGTACATATGAGCACTAAAATTTGAGCACATGTTAGCAATGTCTTTTGGAATAGGAAGTACTAGAAGGAAAGACGCGCCTTGCCGTGTCTGTACTAATACGAACAATGATAGATGGTGAAACGTATATAAAAACAACATCAATGAAGGAGAAAATCTTACCACTGGCTGACTATTATACAACATGATTAATTAAACATAGAGAAGTAGATAAGCTGCACAACACTTAGTTAGACGATCATGATACATCGACAATTATGAAATGTCATGAAAGTTAAATTGTATATTTGTATACCTTCATGGTCATGACTTTTCTGCACTCTAATAATTACAACTGAGCCTAGACAAACATAGGTCCTTTTTCAGTGTATGCATTGAACCATCTAAAATAAAACTCATGATTTTCTTACATAATCTGGCTCGTTCTTCGGAAAAAAAATCCCAGATAACTACCAACATCATTTTCACCGGTAATATGTGGCATCCAACAACAAGACATATAACTAATCCTTCCACCCGTAGGCACCATCGATTTGTCCTTCACGGTTTCAATCCCATCGCATCTGCCACCACCACCGAGTCGAGCTCTACTAACAGCAACTTTGACATCGATTGTCGATGCGAGAGGCCACATCGGTGTTCATGTGCAACTACTGCGAGTGTTGTAGGAAGTCTCATCTCACCGAGTTGGGTGGCCACCAGATAGGAGCGTAGGTGTCGAGCAAGTTAACAATGAACTTGACACGCGACATCAGGGATGGAGGTGCCCTATAGTCCCAGCCCTCCAGGTCGTTGGCGAAACCAGGGAGAGAAATGATGTCGCGTGACATAGGCAGTCCAACGCTATGGTGGACGCTGACGACAAAGATAAGAGATAGGGACTTCTCAGATAGAGCCAGCTGCTCCGAACTCACTGCGTCTCCTTTGTTAAAATAACGAAACGACTATTCATATTTCATTTGTTTATGAAATCTCACTCTATAAACTTTTTTTTGTATTTTGATCTACACAAAAGTAGTAATTTTAAGGTGAGGTGCTATTTATCGCTTGTTACAGCCACAATATTTTTTTATAGATGGGAATTCTTTTTATTTTATAAAAATTTAGCATGTACGTACAAACATATATGTATGTATCCAATCATTCTTTTGTCAATCTGTATTTAAAACTGTGATTAATAAATAAATATAGATCAATGAGGTCCACCATGATGTGGACATGTGGGAGAAGGAGAGGACACCAATCCTAGGGAGCTTAGTATATAGAAAGATAAGTGCATAATTTGATTGGTATCTGTATTTAAAACAGTACTATGGTTTCTACATGCTGGTAATTATTTACTTGTTATAAATCATCGTGAGATGGGAAAAGACATAATATTACTGTATTATTAGTTATGAAGGCTGGTGCATTTTCACTTTTGTGTCCACACAATGTTTCTTGCGTTTTTTGCTTTCTTCCTGAAAGGCTAATGGTGGAGTATTGTTTATTTATTTATAGAGCATCAACAACAGTTCTTGTTCAATTATGAGACTGTGACAGTAACCATTTTGATCTGATCAGTACGTGTATTGCAACACTGTAGTATGATTTCAGAATTTTTACTGAAGTAATAATATGTTTTTGTTGGATATGTGCAGATGCTCCTGATTAATTCACTCACATATGAATCATAATGTTTTTTTGTGCCCTAAAGGTCTTATGAGAGGCGGAGTGTGGATTATTGGAACAATTGCTGTACAGAACTACAGATACATTCTCACTTTTGTGGATTGAGTAGTTTATTAAACAAGGTGGAAATGAGATGACAGCGAGAACAAGTCTTACAAACTAGAACACACATGCTGACAGAACACACACTGACAGAACATACAGTAACATCTCAAATGCATTGCTTGCTTCAGGATCCAAAGCACCACTGCATTGCTTCAGGCTTAGAGCACACATATACTGGCACCACACAAACACTAACACACGAGCAGCTTGCTTTAGGCATCAGGCCTCGATGTGACAGACCACACTACTAACTTCAGTCTTTTACATGATCTTCAGGCTTCAGACTGCACACTGACTGCTTCAAGCTTCAGACTGCACACATTGACTGCACTACAACAAGATCATACTGAAAAACTGTAAATTAGCTTCATCTTCAGTTCCTCCGAGACTGATTAAGGTACTGTGAAGAAAACGACCCTAGTATGAATTTATTGTGGAGGTAAAAAAGGTAAGGTAAAGGAAAGAGTATTCGATCGTACTACTCTTTTAACGTCGTGTTTGAATGACAAAATCAGTAACGTCCTTATTTATAGGGATTGCAGAGCTGTAACCGTCAGAGCTAGTGATCCGGCATAAACTGCCCACGATCGCACGTATCTGTTGAGACTTTTTTTTGAGACCGTATCTGTTGAGACTTGAGACCGAGAAGATAGGTATCCGATTCCTAGTCGCCAAAGGCGAAGAAAAGAACAGAAAAAATACAAGATTCCGCCTATATATACGCAAGACTCCAAGAAATCCATAGAGTTCTCCCGATTCCAGCGAAGAGCACGAAATTCCTAGTCGCAACTCGCAAAGGCGGACGAGCGTGATGGCCGGGAAAAGGAAGGCGGCCGGGGAAGATGATGACGTCGAGATCATCGGCGAGGAAGAGTTTGTGGCGATGAAGGCTGAGCCCCGCGCAACAAGGATCGAGATCGACACATCTGGCCTCTCCATCCACACCCTCGACATCACCCGCTACATCGACTTCGAGCTGGACGTCGACGGCGGCTACACCAAGTGGCGCGATCTGTTCCTGTCCGTCCTCACCGCGTTCAACGCCCGTGATCATGTTGAAGTGGAGACCGATCCTCTCCACGCCGACGAGGAGTGGCGAGCGGCGGACGACGCCATCGTCCTCTGGATCTACACGACAATCTCCGACGAAATCCACAAGGTCGTCGCGGCGGCGGACGACACGGCCTACACCGCCTGGCACCAGCTGATCCACTTCATGGCGGCCCGTGCACTACACCTCGGCAAGGAGCTCAGGGCCACCGTCCAGCTGGGGCACATGTCCGTGGCCGACTACTGCGGCAAACTCAAGGGCATCGCCGACCAGCTCGCCGACGTACGCGAGCCCGTATCCGACGAGGCGCTCACGACGCAGCTCATCAACGGACTCGACGTCGGCCGGTTCAAGGACCAGCGGGAACTTCTCGAATCCATGCTTCCTTTCCCCTCCTTCGGGGATGCACAGTCCAGACTCAAGATTGCCGAGATCAAACTCAAGCCTGACGCCAAGGCCGACACTCAGATCCTACACGTCAAACGGCAACGGCAGAGGCGATCGCGGCTCTTCTTCTGAGATCCAGTGTAGCAAGTTTGCAACGGCGACAACCTCTATCTCTACTTCGGCGTGATCTTCTCCGCAAAGATTTCGCACAGTTTCTCAAAATGTAAAGCTAGCAACAAGTCCTCTCCCATTTGTGAGGCCTGTCAATTAGGACGTTCATAATTTTTTCTAGTTTTATTTACTGCAGCAGCTTTTCAGCTTATCCATTGTGGCCTTTGGACCTCCCCCATTTTCAGTTTTTGTTGCTACAATTATTATTTGGTTGTGTTAGATGATTTGATTATTCGTATTATGCATGGACCTTTAACCTTACAAAATGGTTCAATTAAGCATATATATGCCCTGCAGTAGTGATATGTGAAACAATCATCAGAGGCCACCAGGGCCGCCGGATGCAACGCCAACCACCGTACCCCGCCGAGCACCATGCCCGAGACCGAGATCCACCATGGATCCAGCGGGGAGCCGCGGGAATGAGGGTCAACGCCGCCGTAGGGGACATGGGAGATCGACGCCGCAACACCCTCCAAGATAGGAGCGCGGTGCCGCGGGAAGCAGATCCCCACCACCCCCTTCACTGGCGGCACACGTCCTTAGTTCGACAACCGCCTAAAGGGACGCCGAGGGAGGGAGGCGAGGTGGAGTGAGGTGGCAACATGGAGTTTTAGGGTTTGCTTCTCGGGTCGCCTGGAGGGGGCGACACGAGGAGGGAAGTGGAATTAATCTAGCATCTCAAATTATGAAAGTACATGGTTACAACCGGCAGAATACAAAATGACCCCGACATAGTAACCTAGCGCGCAAAGATTACATCGTTCCATCGAAACAAACAACACCAAGTTGTAGTAAAAGATCATGACACACACACCGTGTCACCGTCATCTATCTCAGTCCCAGTGCAGATTCACATCGTCGTATTCGTCTTCCTCCTCCTCGTTGTCACCACGCTTTTTCTCGAGATCGTCCAACATGCGAATCCGGGCCTTGATCTCCTCGAAATCCTCTTCGCTGATGGTGAAGAAGCCGGTATACATATACCTCTAGGTCACGCTCCTGGTAGTCGAAGAGGACGTCCGCCGCCTTCCTCTTCCCGGCCGTCGTGGATTGAGGGTTGATGGCTTGATGCTCTGTGGAGTGTGGCGGGAGGAGGAGGCGGCGGCGCGGTCCTGCAGCACTGTATATAAAGGCGGAGCAGCGGATGAGCGTTCTAACGGGCTGGAAACCGAGAACGTATTGAGTTGCCCACGGCCGACGGCCCACGGGCCAGTCCGCCTGGCTCTGTCTCTCACGTGACGGCACGTGCGCTGGCATCCGATGTCGCACGAAGGAACACGAAGCCCAGAGCTGAGCGACGAGGCGGAGGAGGAGAACTGACCGCACGGCGAGAGATCGGGCCACCACCACCCAGTCGCCGCCGGGGAGGGAGCGCCCGCCGGAATCCGTGGTGAGCTACCCTCGCCCGCCTCCTCCCACGGGCGCGACATCATCCAAAGACTCTGCTCATCGCCCCCGGCCGTACCGTACCTCTCCCTTCTGGAGTTCTTCTGACCCGCCGCCGCGCCCTAACGGCTACCCCCCTCGCCTTAGCGTCACCGCCGACGCCTCCATCCCGCCCCCACGCCCCCGCACCCCGCCTCTCGCGCGCGTCGCCTTCACGTCGCGTCCCTGCTGTCACCCACCCCGTCCCAGTCAATGGCTTTGAGGTATGTATGTATGTATGAGCCTTTTCTCATCCAGTGATTAGTTAAGGAAATCCCACTAAACTTTTCAGTTTCTGCGTGACGCCATCTAGATCCGCCCTGAATTGTAACAGTAGCGAATTTCAGTAGTAATTGCAATTCTCTGTTGCATTTATGACATTTCTGTGTTTGAAAACAAACAAATAACCTCAGACAACACTGTGCTGTTAAATTTTCATAGCTTTTGTTTTTGAAATAGGAACCATTTTCGGAGCGGTTCATATACTATCTGTGCACCGTCTAGTGTTGGTATATGCAACTGTGAGCTATATATAGTGTTCTCCTTGCAGCTTTCCTTTCTGTATTATGTTGGCTAAGTCCCTCTTTTTTTTGTGTGCAAGCAATGTTGCTTGCTGCTACCATTAGCAGGTGAACTGCAGCGAGATAACAATGTCCATATCCGGTGAGACGGATGGTGGACCTGCTGTGCTGCAGTTATATAAATGGGAAAGATCACAGCCCTATCTTGAACTATCGAAATTCCGGGAAGCTTCCATATCTCATACAAGGCGCCTGTTTGGACTGCTCTCGGATCATGGTGACGCTTGGCTGCTTTCGTTTATGCTCTATATATCATTGTTTCATCATCACCTGTGTGTCTTATTTCTGTACTGATTATGATTTTACACCCCCAGGCGATCTTGTCTTGTCAACGGTCAATGTCAAACCATCACAAGCTGAATCACCTACGGCCCTCTCAGATGGTAGCCTGCCAGTCTTTAAGTGCGTTTCTTCTATTCCCAGAGTGAAGTCTTTAGCATGGGGACACTGCCGTGATGCTTCTAGTAAACTTGAGGTTCCGGCTTTTAGTGATTTTCTTGTTTTATCTGGTGATGATTCAATCACAGTTCATGCGTTTTGTCATCCCTGTAGCACAGCAACAGTTAATTGTGATACTGAAGATTTGCATGGGGACTGGAAAGAATGGTTTCCTACCGAGTGCTCATTGTCAGAGGATGGGCAGTCAGGTCGAACAAACTGCTTTCGTTCCTTTCTAACTAAAATCAGTGGATCTGTTTGTAATGGAAAATACCAAGCCAGATTTCCTCTGAAATCTTCATTACCTCATTCAGCAGAGGTGGTATCATTTAGCATATATGATAATACCATGTCCTTTTTGAAGTTCTGGTCTAGCAATCACACTATGAAGGCTAGGATACAAACCAACAGTGGATCTTCAGATGATCTTGTTAGTCATGTATCTGTAGCTGAAGCATCATGCAGCTGTCAATGGGAATGTTTAAAAGTTTTGCCAAGTTCTTCTGGTTATTTGATTGGTTTAGTCTTATCTCCTAATGAATCAGTGAGTTGTGAGGTCCATGAACACAATACAAAGGATATTTTGGTGGTTATACTTGAGCTAAACCCTTGGGGTATACAATGGAACGTTGTGGTGGACCTTCAGAATGCATATACTGATGTAGGGCCCAATCCACAGTGGGTCGATTTCCAACTGTCAGATATGTTTCTTGCCTCCCTTAACGCAGTGGGTCTTGTTGCCATTTGGAATGTGAAAACTGGGCACCCTATCACCTCCTTTAGTGTTCTTCAACGGTGCAGAATAGATCTGGAGATGCCTTTGGGGAGCACCATACCCGTTGTAACAAATTTAGATGGAGAAAGCACATGTGGTGGGAATGTAGTGGGCAGAATATTTAAGAGGTTAGTTTTGGCACCATATTCTCTACTTGTTGCTGCCGTAGATGAGGTCGGGGTAGCCTATGTGTTCTATGCTGATGATATGTTAAATTTCAAAGCCAATGCGCATGAAATCTTTGGCCAGCCTTCTATGAATCATTATAGTGACAGTTGTGCTTCCTGGGAAACTGCTGGCCGTGGGATTGAGAGTCTAACATTTTGCAGTCATCAGTCCGGTCAACAAGGGTTACGTAATCCTGACAAATTGGATTATGCTTTTCCAGAAAGAGACAATGTTGGCCTTGCCCGAGCTAGGAAAAGAAGAAAATACTATAAATGTAATGAAAATCAAGGGGATAGCTGGCCAAGTGGTTTCAGTACTACATCACAGATGGAAGATATGGTAACTTATCCTTACACAATGGCAGCTTCTAGTCCCATGCGAAGAGTAGTCCTTCCTCCATCCAGATTGCAGGAAGATATAATAAGCCTCTCACCATTTGGACTAACAAGGATCTTTAAAGGTTGCAATGCAGACGGAAACAAACATGTATCAGTTGTTCACACGAAGTTGCTTATGGATTCATCGTTACTTGACGAGAGTGATATTAATGATGGTTTTTTGGACAGAAGGCTCTCATTTCAGAAGGATTTTTCTGTTGCTGGAGAATCTGCTGTTTGCTGGTTTCAAGGATATTTATATTTGATTTCGCAAGATAGCCTTTCTGTGGTCCTTCCATCAGTGTCTACTTCATCCTTTTCATCTTGTGTCAATGATATCCAGTTTTGGCAACCAGGTTTTTCTGGTGGTACTGCGTACAATGCTCTGAATTTGACATCAGTAAATAGACCTGAAACAAGGTGTAAGGCCTGGCAAATAGAGGTTCTGGATAGAGCATTGTTGTATGAAGGACCTTCATTAGCAGATAGGCTCTGCTGGGAGAATGGTATGTTGCCATTCAGTTGGCTTTGGCTTTCTATTTCATCTTGTTTGTCATCCTGCTATAATTGCTACGTTTTGCTCTAACAGCCCAGCCTATTTAAGTATTTCAGTTGTGGAGTTGCATTTCCTATGCTGTGTCCTGTGTTTCTTGTTTAATAGTACTTTCATTGATTATTATATGGGCATGACATACTCGTTTATTGAGTGTTGAAAGAATAGCTCAGATTTGCTTTTGCTTTTCGTCTTTAAATCAAATGTTTGTGCGGTAAACTAAACATTATATGCAAGATTGCAAACCAGTTTGAATCCAGTAAACTGCTAATTTCCTCAAAGTTATTATTCCTATGCATACACATTATAAAATTTGGCATCTGGTGATCTGGTCAATGTTAATCAATACCATTTAGGTAACTGGCCAATCAGCATTTGCTGGAATCGTGCACTGTGCTGGTGTTTGTCACAGCAAGAACTAAGAAAGCTTCAACAGTAGTACCTGAACATGATGCATATTTATTAAAAGAAATAATAATGCATTATTCTCGCCTATCCTTCTGCGTCGATTATCCAACAAGCAAGAGTCTTCTTAACCTCTTTCAGTATATATGCATTCCCTAAATGATACATATATATTTGAGAGTCCAATATCCAAGAATATGACCTCCTGATGCTGATGACTTGGATATTCTGTACAACGGTTATATCATTCAGAAAATGCATCACACACTCTAATCTTATTTATTGCTTTGTCAGGATGGGATCTGAAAATCTCTAGGCTGCGTTGGGTGCAATTGTCATTGCATTACACAAATATCAGTGATCTGGAGCAGTAAGATCCTCTATTCTCTTTTGTTCTATCAATAATTTCTGTAATTTGTTTTTACTTTGGCTTGAATTTCATATGTCTTACTTACTCCTGAGTTCTCATTTTCTTAGATTTATGTTGGAATATTTGGAATGTGATTCATGATGATATGCCTTGATGATTTTGATGGATGATTACTATTGCTTGGAGTCCAAATATTTTATACAAAGCAACCTTTATACAAGTGGATGAGTGGAAACTATCTCCATAGTTAAATGCACCTGTACAAGAATGATGAAAATAATTATTCCATATTTACTTACCTTTATGGTTTATTTGGAGGCCGATAAAATATTTGGTCTTGTAGGAATGGGGCAAAGGCAAATCTCTCTTATCAATTGTCGGGGAGGACCAAAGTGCTAAATTGTAGGATTTTGAGGGGGTTTTAGCAAAAAAACTAGGGTGTCTACACAACATTTCGCCACCAGGAATGAAACTATTTTCTAGATGGAAAAGTTCCGTTCATAAGATTTTCTTAGATTTGTTCTGAAGTTCCAAGGTTGAAGTAGATTGTTGCATGTTATCCTGGATCTTCTTTTAGTAAGTCCGATTTCCGAATACAGTCATATGCTTGTAGTTCTTGCTTTGCGCTGTATGCACGCTTTTTGTTTCTTCTAATTTCTACGTGATGTTTAGATGATTATTCTGTATGCATGAATGTCTAACATTAATCATTGCTAGATCATTACATATGCTCGCGGAGGTCAATCTTGCAGAAGAAGGTGTTTTGCAACTGCTATTGGCATCTATGTATCGGCTATTATGTAGAACAGGAAGTGATTATGAGGCTGCAGTGTCATCCAAGTATATTTCTTCTCTGATGGCATATTTATAATGAATAATTAACCATATTCGTAATTAGGATTCTTCTGTCAAAATGACCCATTCTCTGAAATATCCTGTTCTCTGTCTAATGTCTGTTTAAGCTGTAATGTGCAAAGAACTCACTCGTTACCTCAGTGAGGACTGGGTCAGTATCCAATAAATTAAGGATTCATTGCCCTATCAGTGTCCTAGTAATGATATAAAATTGTTCTTCTTTTGTTCAGATAAACATGAAACCTGAAGCTCCACTGCCTCAGCTTTAATTCAATGAGCTCATTTTAAATCCTATGAAACGATTTGTTATTTCAGCTTTTCATTCTGTTCACCTGCTTCCTCTAAGAAAATATTTAATTTTTTTGAGCAGAGTATCACATAGCGGAACTTTTCAGATATTCATCATTTTGCTAAATGAATAGATTAATCACACTGAAGAACAGTGTAGACTTTTTTTGTCAATGAAGCTTGCAGTCTGTCATATGCTTGTAGCTTTTAGCTTCATGTAATTTGTAAGCTTACAGTGTGAAAACAGGTTAATGGTTTTAGCTGTCCGCTTTGCCACAAGAACAATCAAGGGTTATGGGCTTAATAAGCAAAAGAAAGGTAATATCTCTTCTCTCCCTATCTCTCTCACATGTACACTTTGTTATTTGTGAGGTTGATTCTCTTTGTTTCTCTGACATGCCAGACAATTCACGAAAGCTTCATGAAATGGCTTTTCTTTTGGGCGTAATTCGAATTATCCAGGGTCGAATCACTGCAAAGAGCCAGAGTTCTACCCGGATGGTATAACGATAGATGCTTATTTTGCAATAAATTTATCTTCTAATGTTTTCTTACGCACTGCTATTGAAATATACCAACCAAACGATTCTTCTTATTTGGCATGTTATACTTTATAGCAGGGAAATGATAAAAGCTCACTGAAATTAGGCAAAGAAGTACTACAAAACGATTCTTCTCTCCCAGTTATTGTAGTGGATGGTGTTTCGTCAGGACTGCCAGGTGGTTTAGATACTCATGACATACAAGGATCAGCATCTACTGTGTTTGAGTTTGTTCCTGGTAGCAACGGGCAGTTAGTGTTAACACCAGTTGAATCCTCTATCACTACTCAGTTTCACGACAATAACACTTTTCAAGGAACCACTCAAGTTGGAAGACTGGTTACTCAAGGAAATGTCAAGGATATGATGTACCGTTGGGAAACGAATAAACTTGACTTGAAAACAGTAGTCAGAGAAGCACTACAATCTGGCCGACTACCTTTGGCAGTTCTTCAGCTGCAACTATTGCGCCAGAGGGAATCATGTTCCAATGATGATTCTGAAGACGCATTTTCCGAAGTTCGTGAGATCGGGAGATCCATTGTTTATGATTTGTTAATGAAGGTGATTGGGTACCCTTAGATTATAAATGTTTCTCTCCGTCATTCCTGTTGTCTAACACATAATTTACAGGGTGAGAGTGGACTGGCTGTAGCAACGCTAGAGAGACTAGGAGATGATATAGAGTCGGACCTTAGACAGCTTATGCAAGGTACTGTCAGAAGGTCACTTAGGCTACAAGTTGCCGAGGAGATGAAGCAGCGTGGGTACATGAGGTCAAATGAGTGGACAATGTTGGAGACCTTAGCACTGATTGAGGTTTGCTTCTGCACCGTGCTCAAGCTATATGACAAAATAATGTTCTTACAATGTCTTTTGTTTCTGGCATACGTTTTCAACACACATAGAAAAAAATGAATGCTTGCACGCTGTTTGTTTTCGTACTGATTGACCTTTTTCCTCTGAAAAGCGGTTTTACCCAAGCAGCAGCTTCTGGGACACTTATCTTGGCAGGGAGAATGTCATTCATGATGCTGCAAATATTGTTACACTTCCAGGGGAAGATAAACCAGTGCTAACACTCCAAATCTGTAACCACCCTGCTATTGAATGTGGTGATGTTGATGGAGCTGTGCTTGGCTCTTGGGTGAATGTTGACGATTACACTGATTTAAAGGAGTTCTCTCAAAGCAACCTTTCCAATGGCTATTGGGCATGTGCTGCTGTGTGGTCTGATGCTTGGGATCAAAGAACTGTGCACCGTGTAAGTCATGACTTGTCCTTTCACTTCTTAGCTGGGGGATTGCACCTTATTTCTGATAGTAGCCTTGTGCTGTAGCTCATCTATCGAAGTGTGGAGATTTTCTTGTACTCTTTACCATTTCTCTTTTTTTTTTCCTTTCTTGGGAATGTGTGGTGTATGATTTAATTGGTTGTGGCATTTTTTTGGCAAGCTGAGTAGATTTTAGCACACCAAACTCTAAAATTAGGGCCCGCATTACTTATTTTCTGAACTGCAGACTTAATATTCTTATTTATGTTCTTTAGATAATACTGGACCAGCCTTGCCATATGTCCGCTCAGCCCGATCTCCCATGGGAATCCCAGTTTGAATATTTTGTTGCTCATAGTGATGTCGGGGGAGTCTGCAAACTTCTGGACATGATTCCTGACAGTGTACTTCTAGAAGGGATTCTTAGAGTTAATGTGGACAATTCACGAGTTGATTACAGCATCGTGTCTGATGTGACCGTCCCTGATTATAAAATGTATATATGTGACTCAGAGGAGCTAGAACCTGCTTGTATGGAGGTACCGTATGTCAAAGTATTCAGATCCTTGTCTAATCATGAATCAACATCATGGATTAGAATGCTAATGCAGAAAGAACTGGCAAAGAAACATATATTTATGAAAGAGTACTGGCAAAGTACTACTGAAATTATACCTGTACTTGCTCGTGCTGGCATACTTATTAATACAGACATTGGTCCCAAGAAAGAATCTTCTGGCATTCTTATTAATACAGACATTGGTCCCGAGAAAGAATCTTCTATGCCATTTTATGCTTCAGAGTTGCCAGATGATGATCGTCACCGGGCTTGTGAAAGAGCATTACATAAACTAGTCATGCGTTTCTGTGTGCAATACGACTCTCCGTACCTACTTGATATTTATCTGGACAACTGCAATTTAGTTCTGGAAGAAGACTCTGTCCCTTTGCTCAAAGAAGCCGCGGTAAGACATACTGTATTTTTGGTTTATCATGCTTGCATTTCTTTGTGTTCACCTATACTTGCCAATTTTGTGACCCCCGGCAGTGGGGAACCAGCTGGTTGTTGCAGATAAACTTATTTACTTTGTTAGCATATGTAAATGGTTACTGTTTGTGTGGAGTCGAGTTTTTATGATAAGTAATGCCTGATTTGCTCCCGATCAATGTTCCATGCATTTTGCATTTTAGTTACTACCTCCGATCCGAAATTAGTGTCGGAGAAATAGAACTTTGTACGTGCAACTTGTAACTACAAGTCGCGTCACTTTTTTCGGATCAGAGGAGTACTAGCTATTCATTATTGTTTGGAAAATGTCCGAAAGTTCCAAACCTTCCGTTTTCAGTGGGAATCTGCATATGGGCATATGCATAACCTGTTCTTTTCTGGTTCCCTGCAAGTGACCAACTGCCCCCTTTCTTTGCAAACCTGTTCTGTCTAACACAGGACCAATTATTGGTAGAAATTTCTACCTCATTGAATGGTAACTGCGTGACATTTGCTACCCTTCATCTTAACACCTCCATGCCTGGTATTTTAAAAACCAGCTACTACTTTATGGCCACTTGCTCAGTAGTGGTAGACAAAGTACTTGTAATGCTGCATTATATTACAGACGTAAGATTAAGCTCCTCAACCTGTTCCCCAGTTTAATAAGCATTAATGTGACTTGGTTGTTATGGCACACAATTTTTCAGGGTGATTGCAAGTGGGCGCAATGGTTACTCTTCTCCAGAGTCAAAGGTTATGAGTATGAAGCATCTTTTTCTAACGCCCGTTGGAATCTGTCACAGAAAATGGTTAATCATGGCAATCTAACTGCAATTGAGATAGATGAGATATTGTACACTGTTGATGATATGGCTGAACGGATTGGGGAAATGTCTGCATTAGCTACCTTAATGTATGCTTCACTACCAATTCAAAAGTCCATATGTACTGGAAGTGTGAACAGAAATCGCGGTTTATCTTCTCAGTGCACATTAGAGAACCTAAGTCCCTGTCTCCAGCAATTTCCAACGCTATGGAAGACACTTCGCTCCACTTGTTTTGGGCAAGATGGGTATGGTTGTCTAAATTATTCTCCGACTAACGGTAATCAAGATACAACTTGCGTTCCCTTATTGGTTTTGAAGCCAACCACTCACTATTTCCTGAAGAAAAACAAACATAAAAGAAAATTTGTGTCCTTTTCAGTGCCCGGAAAATCATCAATTTCAGAGTACTTGTGCTGGCGCTATAACATTTTTTCCTCTGCTGGAGGAGACACTTCATTGTTGCAGATGCTTCCGTGTTGGTTCCCAAAATCTATTAGAAGATTAATTCAACTATACGAACAGGTTTTTTCTGTCCTTTGGATAGAATTTTGCAGCTAACTTTCTTGAATATCAGTATTATTTTGTATTTTTTCTCTGAATCATTATGTATTGTAGCACTACGCTCTACCCCACATGATATTACGTGAGTTTATATTCCTATACATAAATATCTATGAGAAATTTCCTAAATTTTCTTCTAGAAACAATCTTTTGGGATGTTCCAAAGCACTTCTAGTAGATACAAAATTATGTTTTTGTTCTCAATATCATTGTTGTTTCTCTGTGGGAGCATTTAAAACTTTAATCATACTCTTGGATATTACCAATACATTCTAATTATGCACTAGAAATGCTAGTTTTATTGAGTGTCTAATTATGGTTACTATGAAGGGGAGCAGTAGGCTAGCTTACAAGGAATAAGAGTATTTGAGACTCCAAACATTCTTTCCTAGGATATTTTTTCTTATTAACCACATCTGTGATCAGGGCCCTTTTGGAATGCAAATGAGTGCACAATCATCTGAAGAGTTATTTACTCACAATGTCACGGATTTCATATATAATACCACTGGATATAGTGAAACCAATGCATTGTCCTTAGAAGCATCCATTCAACGAAGTGTTGAAGAAGAACTATATTCTTCCCTTGAGGTATGCTAATCTTGCAAAGAATATACTCGATTCCTTATTGGAATATAAAGTTCTTTGTTTTTATATCTTGCATCTTCTGCGCCATTTTTTTTTGAAATCCAAGAACTTCATATGTTATCTTGAATGCGTGCTAATACGCGTACTTGGACACTGATTAACAATATGGAAAACATATAGTCCACCATGGCAAGGGCCAGAGCAGAAGTGCTTGATGAGCCTAAGGCCTGACAAGCTTAAACCCCCTCCAAATGGTTCGTTTTGAAGGATGCTTATCCACATATAACATAAGCCTACCTATAGTGGAGAAGCACACACTTGAATGCTTTTATGCTGACTTACATTTCTTAAATCGACACATGCAATGCTCTGAACTTGGGGTTATCGCCCATATACTTGCTGTATTCTGTTACAGTTCATAGCTTCTCATTCCAAAGTACTCCCTCCATATCAAAATATAAGATGTTTTAGCACAAGATATGTTCACATGTATGTAGACATATCTTAGTGCTAAACCATCTTATATTTTGATACGGAGGGAGTAGTAAATTTTAATTAACTATCCCTCTTCAGGAGAAAGACTTGAGGGTGGAGCATCATTTGCATCGTGGTCGAGCACTAGCTGCTTTCAGGCATCTTCTTGGGAAAAGAGCTTCACAGTTAAAATCAGCCAATGCACGCCAAGTGATCTCCACACAGTCTGATGTTCAAGCAGATGTACAACTGATCCTAGCTTCTTTAAGTCAAACTGAACGATCAGTTCTTGTATCGGTATGTTCATCATCCCGACTTACTTTTTTCTCCAGCAACTTTATACTGGCCCGATATCTATCTAAACCTTACACTGCAACATAAACTTACTTTTTTCTCCAGCAACTTTATACTGGCCCGATATCCATCTAAACCTTACACTGCAACATAAATAACATACTGTATTAACAAAATCTGAACACCATGATAAATAAAATATCTGGACTTCTAGTGAACGTGTCACTTATGAGGTGACTATGTTTGATATGCCAAAGTTTGTTTCCCTATTTTAACTTTTGATACCATCATACTGGTATGCTGAATGCCTGGAACATATAATCAACATAACCTTTGGGAACAAGTTCCATAAATGATTTATCAATTTTGTTGATTTAGAAATTAGATTTTCTGTTTTATACTTAAATTCTAATGCTTTAATTTCTTGTGTGTGCTGCAATATTTTACCACTTCTCCAGGTGGCTCCACTAGCTATTACAAACTTTGAGGACTCAACACTAGTTGCTTCCTGCACATTCCTGTTGGAACTCTGTGGCATGTGTGCCAACATGCTTCGGCTAGATATTGCTGCTCTTCAGCGCATCTCTTCCTACTATAGCTCGGGTCAACAAAATAAACAATATGAACTATCTTCACCAAGGAGCTCTGGGCTACAAGTGTTCTCCCATGGAGCTGACATCGCTCCTGCTCTTGCTCGAGCATTAGCTGAAGATTATGTCCAGTCTGATCATCTTCATGTTTTGGAGCAGAAGCAAAACTCTGGGGCTCCCAAAAGGGAACAACCATCAGTACCTCTTATTGCTATATTGGAGCACCTTGAACGAGCAAGTTTGCCATTATTAGACGAAGGTAGAACCTGTGGATTTTGGCTGTTGAGTGGCATTGGTGATGCATCTGTTTACCGGTCACAGCAAAATGAAGCCAGCCAACATTGGAATTTGGTCACAGAATTCTGCCAGACACACCATCTCCCGTTAAGTACAAAATATCTAGCTTTACTGGCTAATGACAATGATTGGGTATTGTACACTTTTTTTCCTTAGCTTGTAGTAGTTATGTTATTTATATGCCCTACCATTGATGTGATCATGCCTTTGGCAGGTTGGTTTTCTAACAGAAGCCCAGAGGGCTGGTTTTCCGATCGAAGTTGTAATCGGAGTGGTACCTTTTCTTAATCTAAATAGTAGGAGTTCTGTTAATAATTGTAGTTGAGAAAACATTGTACTGATCGCTTCTCCCTGGTGTTGTGTTCAGGCTTCCAAAGAGATAAGAGACTCAAGATTGAGGACTCATATACTAACAGTTCTGAGACACACGCTGTCAAATAGAAGGAAATCTTCTAGTAGTATACCCTCAGGAAGTAGAGAGTCATCTTTCTTGTCCGTTGATGGGGACAACCCCATGGAACTTTTCTGCATACTTGCTGTTTGTGAAAAGCAAAAGAACCCTGGAGAGGCACTTCTGAATAAAGCGAAGCAAATGCAGTGGTCTTTATTGGCATTGGTTGCTTCATGTTTTCCAGATGTGACTATTCTCTCATGCTTAAGTTGTTGGCTTGAGATTACAGCTGCAAGGTAATACATTGGGTATTGTAGCAGTTTGTGATGTATATGACATTTTGCAAGATTCATTGCTGTTCTTGTGTAATTATGTTGCCTTGACATTTTATTTCTTTCTTCAGGGAGTTGTCCTTGATCAAGGTGGACAGTATTTCCTCTAAAGTAGCTAAGAATGTTGGATCCGCTGTTGAGGCCACGAATAAATTGCCAAGCATGAGCAGGAATGTTGAATTTCGTTACAACAGAAAGAACCCAAAACGAAGAAGGTTCTTAGAGGTCTCTCTAGATAGCTTCACATCAGGTTTCTCGCTGGATATCACACGTGGGCCAAATGCTACTGCAGTTTCCAATCCTTCCAATATTGATGTCCAGCAGGAAAAAAGAAAGCCCACCCCCGAAGAGACTAAATTTCCAGTTGATATTGATGAGAGGCTTACATCTTTATCAAGTATAGTAGCGGTGCTCTGTGAACAACAGTTATTCCTACCATTACTTAGAGCCTTTGAAATGTTTCTGCCATCCTGCTCGCTGCTCCCCTTCATTCGTTGTCTTCAGGTTAGTAAAAGTATGTCATTTCGGGCATCCTTGGCTGACAGCCAAAAATTGGCATGCCATTTGGCAACTCCAAGATTGGCAAGGTGTTGTTAGCCAATTTTTTTTTTTTTTGCCTAAATATTGAGAAGAATATTTTCAGCAACAAACAAAGCAGACCCTTAGTTTACTAGTGGTATACCAACTAACTGAGAATTTTGTTTGTGTTACCATGGAAAGGCATTTTGTCAAATGCGCCTGTCCGAGGCTTCTGAGCATTTGACATCATTTTCGGTGAGAATAAAAGATGAAGCCTCTCAGTCGAACTCGTCGAAAGAAGCATCTATAACAGGATGGGTAGTTGTTACAGCTGTAAAAGCCGCAGATGCAGTACTCTCAACCTGTCCATCAATTTATGAGAAGAGGTGTTTGCTACAGCTCCTTGCAGCAGTTGATTTTGCAGATGGAGGCTCTTCGTCAGCTTACTTCCGCCGAAGTTATTGGAAAATTAATCTAGCTGAACCTTCCTCATGCAAAGAAGGTGATATCTACAAGTGGAGCGATTCCATGGATGATGCTTCTCTCATGGCAGCATTAGAAAAGGATGGCAGATGGGAGGAAGCTCGCACTTGGGCAAGGCAACTTGAATCAGGTGACATCGCTTGGGAATCTGCATTTGATCATGTGACGGAATCACAGGTATTTTGCTTGTATTCTTTATTTCGTACATTTCTCATAATTTTCTACATTCTTAACTATGGCTTACAATTGATGCTGACATCCGTCTGTCCAATGTTTCAGGCAGAAGCTATGGTTGCCGAATGGAAGGAGTTTCTCTGGGATATTCCACAAGAACGTGCAGCTTTGTGGGGCCACTGTCAGTCACTTTTCACGAGATATTCTTTGCCTCCATTACAGGTACTGTGAATGCATTGAGATATTGTATATGTGATACTTATCTAGTTATCTTACCAATTCAAGTATATGTGCAGGCTGGGTTATTTTTCCTTAAGCATGCTGAAGAATTAGGAAAAGAGATACCAGCACGAGAGCTCCATGAAGTACTCCTGTTATCTTTACAATGGCTTAGTGGAACTATTACTAAATCCTCTCCGTAAGCTCCCTTGTAATCTGTTTTGGTGTTATGTTCGGTCTCACCTTCTCCTTACAGATATGTACATTTTTCTGCAGGGTATATCCTCTTCATCTTCTCAGGGAAATTGAGACTAGGGTTTGGCTCCTGGCTGTAGAGTCAGAGACTCACTCGAAGGCTGATGGCGAATGTGCACCTTCTGCTGTTACTCAGAATCTAGCTATTGGAAATAGTACCAGTATTATAGAACAGACTGCAGATGTTATAACAAACATAGACAATAGTATGAGTACTCCAAGCATGAGAGCTGCAGAAAGAAACGGCATGATGGATAATAACCTATCACGCAATCAACATGTGCAACTCTTTGAGTATAACAGTGAATCAACAACGACAAATAACACAAGAGCAAAACGAAGAGGCAAAACAAATCTACCACTTGGACGAGGTTTCACTGATAATATTGAAAGTAGCACAAATGATTCTGGTGATAATTCTAAAATTGTCCATCGTTCTAAGATTGGAGAACAAGCAAGAAATTTACTATCTGAAGAGGAATTTGCAAAGATGGAAGCATCTTTGTCTGGTTGGGAGCAACATGTCAGGCCTGCAGATATGGAGAAAGCTGTGCTCTCCTTGTTAGAATTTGGACAAATAACTGCTGCTAAGCAGCTTCAACAAAAGCTATCTCCATCATATGTCCCTGAAGAACTTGTTCTCGTTGATGTTGCTCTAAGAGTTGCAAATAACGACAGTAATGGAGAGATCAGTTTATTATGCTTTGACACGGAAGCACATGCAATACTTCAATCACTCGAAATAGCAAGTAGCAGCAATATGATCGATCCATCACAGGTCTGGTTATTTTTTCATGAACTTCTATTGAGCAAATAGTGACCACCAAATGCCAACACTGACTATTTACATTAGTTAAACATAGACTGTAGAATTACGGTTTAATGTCTCTAGTCGCAGTATTTCCCTTCTGGACAAAGGCAACAAAGCACTGCCATATCATCGATGTATTGCACATTTACATTTGCGTAGGTGCTCATCCAGTCTACGAGTTCTAGGTTGGATATTCAATTTTGTTTTGGCATGTTTCGTGGTAATCTAGATAGAATAAATACTCCTGAAATGTTGCAAGCATATTATAGCATTTTGTATTCTGAAAACAGTTACCCAACTATGCACATGTAAATAATAGGGTGGAGCTTCATTTTATTTTCGGCATGTTGCATGGTAATCTGTATAGAATGACTGCTCCTGACATGAAAAAAAATTTACATAGCATTTGTGTTCTGAAAACACTCGGCCAGCCTGGAACATGTAAAATGACACCATATTTTCTCTAGTATGTTTGGTTTACACTTTTTAATTTGCCACACAAATATACATAAGGTCTAAAAGCTAAAGTTTGATTCAACTTTATGACTATTTTTTCTTATAAATTCTGCACTAAGTTTGTAATCGAGTTACTGATATTATGTCTAATTGCTGACAGTATGCTGGAAACAAACAATCTGTATTTCAACAATATACAAATAATTCTTAAACATGTATGTCAAGCTGGCAGCCATGTACTATTTCTCTAGCTAATGCACGTCGTAAACTTTTCTTCATTTTAAATAACGGTGTGAAGTTCCAACATAATTTGCTTTGTACATCAAAGTAGTTCTCATTTATTTTGAAGACATATTGATCTAGTTAATGTTAGATGGTTATTACCAGATGTTGAATTTAACAAGTCTGATAACGCATGCAAAATTTTCTTTGTGACTTTGAGTAAGTTGGCCTGAAGTGAATAGGAAGTTCCTAATCCAGATTTGACAGTTCTTGCGAGATTATGATCTGGTGGATGGTAGCCATTATTTTTGTCAATGGTTGTAATGTCATATTTACTATTACTTGCATGATAAATTTAGTTTGTAAATGTTTGACTAGTGAACAGTTCATCAATCATAATGTTATTTCATGTCAGGCTATGGAGAAATTAGCCATGAAATGTGGTGAGGGTCGTGGACGAGCTCTTATTAGGAGGATAATTGCAGTTGTGCAGACTGCAAAAATACTGGGACTCTCATTTTCTGAAGCATTTGAGAAACAACCAATTGAACTTCTGCAGTTGCTTTCCCTGAAAGCTCAGGATTCTTTTGATGAAGCTAAATTTCTTGTGGAGACACACATCATGCCTGCATCTAGCATTGCGAGAATTCTTGTGGATTCCTTTCTAAAGGTCTGTCCACTGCACCATCATTTATAGTGCTCCTTGTTATTGGAGAGAAAAACTTACACGGATTATATTACATATCCTTACTGATTTGTCCACTAACTGTAGGGTCTTTTGGCTGCACATCGTGGAGGTTATCTGGAATCCCAAAAGGAAGAAGGCCCAGCACCACTACTATGGAGATCAAGTGACTTCTTGAAGTGGGCAAAACTATGCCCATCTGAACCAGAAATTGGCCATGCTTTAATGCGTTTGGTAATGACTGGGCATGACGTACCACATGCTTGTGAGGTTGTGTTACCTTCTCCTTCTTTCATTCATGTTTCAGTTTCTTAATGTATTCAATGTTTCCACGTATTCCTTCCATCCGCCGGACTTGTATGGCTGAGACTGGCTGTAACTGGCTTAGAGAGGTGCTTAAGAACAATATAGGATCATCACCAAACCTGATGTTACATAGGGAGTTAGGATAGCCTGCAGTGGGGTTGGCTAACAAGACCAACTATGGGAGGAGGATGTGGCTATGGCGGATGAATCTGGGCGCTGAAAGTGAGTTGGAGGGGAGGTGGTTTGGCAGTGGGGTGTAGGTGCCAGCACCTGGTAGATGTGTTGGGAGGTCATTAAGGCACTGATGGCAGTTTGGAAAATGCAGGCAGCTAGGCTGATGATGCATGCAACTCTGGTTGGGGTGGGGTACGGAGACAAGTGAACATGTTGGTGTTGGATGACAGTGTTTGTGTTGTCGAGTGCTGAGTGATGTTGAGGAGATGAAGCTGGAACATTGGATTTTGCCGTCTTATGGTGTTCCACAATACTGCTATTTTTAATATTTGAAATTTATGATAAGAGATGACGAGGTTTAGGTGGTAAATTAGGGCCTTCAACACCAAATGTTTGTTGTTCAGTCCTGGTTTCTTGGTCGGTAACCGTTGGTCTTGTAAGCCCTGGCTGTGTATATTCTGTCATGATTGGGCAAATATAAAGTGAAGTGAAGAACCAAGATTCTTATTCAAACGACTTGTTCAGTGTCAACCAGAAGCTTTACATTTTTTAATGACTGTGCTCTACTTCCATTTCAGTATTTCTTATATTTAATAGCTAGAAGTTGATGGTTTGCTTACATGAGCTATTTTGTAGAATAGTTATTCAGACGACTTATTCAGTGTCAACCAGAAGGTTTACATTTTTTAATGAGTGTGTTCTACTTTCATTTGAGTATTTCTTATATTCTATAGCTAGAAGTTGATGGTTTGCTTACAGGAGCTATTTTGTAGAATAGGACTACGCATACTCTCCAAAGCTGTAGTAGCATTTATCTTTGGTGTTGTATAGAAAGTCCCAACACAGGCTAGATGCATTTTGATCGAGTTCTGTTTGGTTTGAGATTTACTGATTTCTTGATGTTTCTTTACTGCATCAAAGTTATTCATGCCAAATGTTATTGCAGGTTGAACTCCTTATACTGTCACATCACTTCTACATGTCGTCATCTTGTCTTGATGGTGTGGATGTTCTCGTCACATTCGCAGCTAATAGAGTGGACTCATACGTTTTAGAGGGGGATTTTTCTTGTTTAGCTCGCTTAATCACTGGAGTGAGCAATTTTCACTCCTTGAGCTTCATTCTTTCCATCCTTATAGAAAATGGGCAATTGGAGTTGCTGCTTCAAAAGTATTCTTCCACTGACACAGCCACAGTGACACCTGCATCAGTTCGAGGGTTCAGGATAGCTGTTATTACATCACTCAAACATTTTAACCCTGATGATGATGAAGCGCTCTCTCTGGTATGTATCCCCATCTCTTTTTCTTGCTCCCTCAGTCAGTTACATAAATTTGATTATGTCCCCTGCTGATACAGGCAGTAATTTAGGTCTGAAGGCATGTTTAGCACATTATGTAGAACAATTTATTAAGAAGTAAGCACATTATGAGTATATTGTTACTTGATTTTTTGTTCGTGTTTTTTTAATGAAGAATAGATGGAAAACCCAATATATGAAAAATCATTTAAGCAAGCACCTCATGACCTATAGCTTTGTGGAGGATAATGCTGATTAGCAGCATGTCATGCCAGTTTCTCATCAGTACGAAATGGAAATGTACCGATCAGTGTGCACCAGTAGCTTGTTTGCCTCAAGCCCAGGACCATCTGTGAGATTGCATGAAGTACAAAAACCGTACCAGAATTTAAAAAATTGGTTTCCGGTCATACTACTTTGTTCCTTACAACTTGTCTCTTATTATGACAAGATAGGACTTCCTGCCTTTTCCTTTCGCTCCTCATGTAATCTATGTGTCCGATGCAGGTATACAAGCACTTTGATATGAAACATGAAGCTGCTTCTCTCCTCGAGTCACGAGCAGAGCAGTACATGAAAAGCTGGTTACTTCGGCAAGATAAGGAACGGCGGAATGATGAGCTCCTTAAAGCTATGCACGACCTTGTACAAACGGCTGAGGTTCTTTCAACAATTGACGCTGGACAGCGGACACATCGTGCTTGTGCTCGCGCTTCCCTCCTATCTCTTCAGATCCGTATACCCGACCTTGTATGGATTGGTCTTACAGAAACCAAGGCACGGTGGATATTTGTGGATCAATCTAGGTTCCAGGAGGCCCTCATCGTTGCTGAAGCATACAGCATAAATCAGCCAATGGAATGGGCCCCTGTCTTTTGGAACCAGATGCCGAGACCTGACCTGATCGAGTTATTTGTGGGTGAATTTGTACTAGTTTTACCCTTGCAGCCACCAATGCTCGTCGAGCTTGCAAGATTTTACCGCGCAGGGGTAGCAGCCAGGGGTGACCAGCCACACTTCTCCGCCTGGCTTTCTCCTGTAGGCTTGCCTGCCGAGTGGGTGAATCTTGGCAGATCGTTCAGGAGCCTGCTGCGTAGAACGAGGGATATGAGGCTGAGGCTGCAGCTGGCAACCCTTGCAACGGGGTTTGGCGATGTCATAGACGTCTGCAATGGAGTTCTGGACAAGGTCCCAGAGAAAGCTGGTCCGCTGATCCTGAGGAAGGGCCATGGGGGCGCATACCTCCCTCTCATGTAAAGTAAATCATCTTCGCTCGATGCATCTACTTCCAGCCTGGTGGCAACGAATGGTGGATAAATTTGTATATGAAGGCAATGTTTTATGCTTTCTTTGGCCCAGTCGTCTGGCAATCAGTTTTCTCTTTTTTTTCTTCTAAATTCTCTGACGGTGGGCAAGGGCCATGAGTAGGGATTGGCATAAAAAACCGATAACCGAACACCGAACCGGAAAAACCGAAACTGAAACCGAATAGATCATGACCGAAATGACCGATCAGTAATTTGGTTATCAGATCTCACTAACCGAATTTAATTAGGTAAATTCGGTACCTTGCACTGTTTAACCGAAGAGACCGAACTAACCGGAATATAGGCCTTTTCTCTTTGCAGTTTGTAGGCCAAGCCCATTATACAACAGACAAAAATACAAAGCAGCCACTTGCATCGCTAGATTGCCTAAAGAAATAAGCTGCATCGCTCCTGCAAGCTTCCCATGATCCTAAACCTAGCCGCCAGACCCTCCTGTCGTCGCTCACTCGCTTGCCCATCCAACTCACATCGGTGTGCTCCAGCTGCCTCCACATGGCGCACTCGTACGTTTACATTCCCATGGCCGGCGGCGCCGTCCCCAACCATCCCAAGTCCAACACCACGAGACTACAATGGCAACGTCCTCCTCGACCTTCTCTTCCTTTCCCTCGTTGGAGTGCAGCCGCCTCCAGCCATGGTCCATGGCATGTCGCCAACAGCCAGCCCTCCGTCTCTTCAGAGTACTGATGAAGCATGTTGCTTACCTAGCTAGTTCGGTCACTTCGGTCTAACCGAACACCGGACCGAAAGTTTCGGTGGACCGAACGCTAGGTTCCTAAATATTCTCACATTAATTCGGTCATGATTTTTAGAAAACCGAAATACTTAAAAACCGTATTAACCGAACCGAATACACCGAGATAACCGAATGCCCACCCCTAGCCATGAGGCCGTTGGGGCTTTCAGATTGTACATATTGTAAAGCATTTTGAGTATAGGTTGGACACAGGCAATGGAATTCAGTTTTGTAGCCCATCCGCCCAAGACGTGTTTCCCTGGCATGGATGGTGATCTTCGATGGACCATATGATGTATGCGTAAAAAGCATTGTTATTGCGATATATCGAGCTTTATGCTCCACCATAGAATAGAAACAAATAAAGGCAATACTCACCGGATTGAATAAATAAGATTCTGCTTTATGTTGTACTGGGGTTTGATCTGGTTATCAAGTCTTCTGTATTTGAGGTACTGTCCTGCAACCGTCAGATCGTGGCTCGCTTGCGGTCCATCCAACGGCAGTGCTGTTACCAGCGCATCTTGCTCCTTGGAGCGAGCAGCGGCATGTGCGAGGTCCCACCCGCTTAGGACGCTGCTTGCAAAGCTGTTAGAAATGATCCACTGCCCGGCAGCGACAAGAGTTTTGTCTGCCACCAAGCATCTTCGCAAGCTCATTCAGCTGCTAGCTCGTTCACTAGCTCAGCTGGATGGATGGTCGCCGGCGGCCTGAGGCTCACTGAGGCGATGTCCCCGGCCGTGCAGGGCAGGGCTGCCGCCTTCTCGTCTCCCGGCAACCCTGCCGCCAGTCGCCGGAGTTGTCGCCACCGTACCCTTCAACTACCGAAGTAATGTTACTGAGCCCTCTTTCTGCACTGCGTTTATGTTTGGACTTCGGAGATGCAGAGCCAGTGATAGCATAGAGAAACATACACTATGTCGCAAGGCTGTTACTTGCTGATTTTGTTTTCGGGATTCTTAGAAAAGATTTTGTTTTCCTGCCCCAGTAGTTTACCATATTGGCGATCTAGGCCTTACATCTTTTTTATGTAGGTTCTCCAACAACGCTAGATATTTTCTGGCGCCCGTGGACCTTATCCCACTCTATAGTCTATCCCAACCTCTGCTTGAATTCGCATGCCATGTGCTCCAGCTATGTCAACTTAGGGTGTTTGGCTCTGCCTCGCATGAAAAACGAGTGCAATTTTTACAAAACTGGATGTCCAAAGAAAAAAAAAACTTATATAAAACTTACGGTCTTTGGTTCAAAATAATGTCATAGGAGCGAGTAGTATTGGAGACCATAGTAATTTTCCTATATGGACTATATTAAATTCCATAGATTTTTTCATGACGTCCAAATCTAATAGGGTTCTCATAACAACTACTCGACATTGTTTGTTCGCATGATTTTGAAAAAACATGAATGTGGAAAATATAGCATTGAGATAAAACAATATATTAAATCCTTCGTGTATATGTGATACTCTCTTTGTTTCTAAATATAAGATGTTTTAGGTATTCCACATGTTGACTAGATACATATTAAATGGGTGAATATACGTACACACTAGAACATGTGTAGATACGTGTGGATCTATAAAAAACTAAAATATTTTATATTTTAAAAATTGAGGGAGTAGAAGACATATATGATTGCACAAAAAATCAAGAATTTGTCTAAGCGAATATAGAAAATTCCCACTTGGATAGGGTAAAGAACATCTTCCCATAATCAACTGAAAAGTCTTTTATAGTTTTCAATCGCTAAAATAGAGTTGCCTCATGTTCTGAATGAGGGTAGTTTAGCTTGTTTTTCTTTTTCTGCTTTTATTTTCTGCACTGTAGACAAACTTGTGGTTTTTATTAATAGAAATCAGAGTGAGGACTCTCTTTTAACAAGCAAGAATCCTTCAAAATTTTCCCAAATCCGTTTAAACCAAAGAGACAGAGACCCATACCATGGAAGATGTTATACAATGGAACATATTATGTTCGAGAAAATAAAATCTTCCCCTGTGGTGTAACAAAATTACATATGCGGTTGTGAAGTGAGCCTAGCTCAATTGGTTTGGTTCCTTGTGGTGGAACCAGCCCACCCAGGTACAAGTCCCAGACTTGACATGGGTGCTCACATTTTCCTGGATTTTTCAGTATTTAACCGGCGCTATGCTTTCAATGGTAGGTGATGTGCCCGTCAACAGCGAGACGTCCGTGGTGACTTCGTCAACCTCAAGATATGCCGGACCAGTCTCTCGGAGGTGCTCATAGGGGGTAGGGTTTGCGTGTGTACGGTCATAGAAGTGTCTTTACGTGCGTGGTGTGAGCGTCTGTGTCTGTAGTGTGTTTGTTAGAAAAAGAAATTACATATGCGGTTCCCTGTATAAGATTCAACACAACAAATTTCGGTGTTTTCAATTCATGTACAGTAGGATTTTTTTTTTGAATTTGTACAGTAGGATATTCTATCAAAAAGATCCTAGTATTAATTTTGTGTTTTCAATTCGGATTCTTTCGAAAGGATCCTTGTAGGTTTTGTGTTTCCACATTTCGAAATCATGCAAAACACAACCCAAGTGAAACTCGCGACTCTCTCACACGTGTCCATCTAACACGTACAGCTAGCAACTGGCGTGGCCTTCCGTGCATTTATTAACTTTTCCCTGGAAGCTTCTCCTCTGCTTTTCCCCCGATTCCTTCAAACGACTCACCCTTCAAACCCGCAGATCGCAGCCTCCTCCTGCTCCGCCGCGCGCTGCCCCCGATGGCCGCCGCCGCCGCCGCGGCTCCCGCGCTGAACCGCAGTGCCAGTATCGACCGCATCCCGGCGGAGGCGCGCCGCATCCTGCACCGGCTCGCCGGCGAGCTCTGGGGCGCCGACGTCGACCCCGCGGCGCTCGTCGTGTCCCAGCTCAAGGGCGCCCTCACCAACGAGGTCTTCCGGGTCACCTGGCCCGGCGGCGAGGGCGACCCGCGCAAGGTGCTCGTGCGCATCTACGGCCAGGGCGCCGACCTCTTCTTCGACCGCGCCGACGAGGTGCGCACCTTCGAGTGCATGTCCCGCCACGGCCAGGGCCCCCGCCTCCTCGGACGGTTCCCCCAGGGACGCGTCGAGGAGTTCATCAACGCCAGGGTACGCACGCACGCATCGTCGCCCATGTCAGTGTGGCAATGTTATCTCAGACGCCATTTCTCTTGAGTTCTGACGCGTCACCGTTTTTGTTATCTCAGACGCTCTCGGCGCCGGATCTGCGCGACCAGGAGATCTCCGCGCTGATTGCCAGGAAGCTGCGGGAGTTCCACGAGCTCGACATGCCGGGGTCCAAGGACGTGTCATTGTGGCAGAGGCTGAGGTACGCTTGTCGCTTGGTGAATGCCGATTCCTTCTTATGCTACAGTATATGCCAGCAAATGTGGCAGAGGCTGATTGCACAGTGTTGGTTGTATCAATCAGGCGGTGGCTTGAGGAAGCTCGTAGCAGGTGCTCGGCTGATGAGGTTAGCGAATTCCGGTTGGAGTCGCTTGGCGATGAGATTGCGGAGCTGGAGAGCGCACTGTCGGCGGCGGCGGTCGATCAGAGAGTAGCATTTTGCCATAATGATTTGCAGTATGGGAACATTATGATATATGAAGAGACCAGACAAGTCACCTTGATTGTAAGTATACTTATAAATGAATATCTGTGAATCGTTACTGAGACAAACTAAACTAGCATCTTGTTGCATAGATAGAAGAGTACTATGAAACACAAAATCTGAACTATAGATCGTCAGACTGTAGTTACTGCTAGTGCGTCTTAGTGATTCAACTTCAAGGAAATCCGGCAAAAGGGGATTATTCAGAGCAGGCTCTTAATCTACCACTAATTTTAAAAGCCCTTTATCGGCAAAGAGTGTGCTAAACTATTGGCAGGGGTAGAAACTGCTGCGGTTAAGAAATTACAACCTTCCAAATAGGAAGTTACAAAAGCATGGACAATTTGGTTGCCCCTTTGTTTTCCTCTCACCCCTAATTGCGCCCTTGTTGATCTCTTTTATCCTCCAGGACTACGAGTATGCCAGTTTTAACCCTGTTGCATTCGACATCGCTAATCACTTCTGTGAGATGGCTGCTGATTATCATACCGCTACACCCCATGTGATGGACTTCACAAAATACCCTGGTTAGTTCTATTGATAACCATATGTACAGAATTGTCACAACGTTACATGTCGTGTGCTCTTTTATTATGTAGATCACTGGTTTGATTCCACTGCCTAATTTTTCAGACATGGATGATCAGCGGACATTTGTTCAGACTTACCTTAGTTCTTCAGGTAATTGGAAAGCTCTTCAGGAACAACACACTGCTACGCTGAAAATATCGATACTATAGAATGCAAGCTAAACACTACTTCAGTATGTCGCTCAAGTATGCCGTTCTTAAATGCTTCCTCTGTTGGTCAGGTGAAAAGCCATCAGATAAAGAAGTCGAAACATTACTTGGCTCGATTGCAAAGTATACTCTTGCAAGCCATCTCTTTTGGGGTCTGTGGGGAATTGTCTCGGTAAGCTCCATAACACAGAAATAGACACCTATCTAATTATCCGTAATCTATCATACCTGACTAGTTTTTTGCTTCTCCTCTATGTCTGCAGGGGCATGTGAACAAAAACATCGACTTCGAGTACAAGGAGTACGCGAGGCAACGGTTCGACCAGTACTGGCAGACAAAGCCTATAATACTGCAAGCCTGCAACCCGACTAGTTGATCCTGTGCACGGCTCTTTCTTTCTTTCTTCTTTTGCCAAAGTGAATTTCTGTAGTTGTATGTCCTCTTGATTAGCTGCTGTGAATTATGTTTCTCAGGCAATTTTGACTGCGAATCCCTCAGGTCAATAGACCGTGTTATGTAATTAAGGCTGTGCGTAGACAGTCGTTCTACAGTTTACACAGGCTTCTTCCAGGTCAATAGTATCTGTCCTCAAAGAATCTCTCGGACATTGGGTTGTGTATTCTGCAACCAAGGACTAGATTGTCCAGAGGTTAATCACTGCCCTTTTCTTATCCGTGTAGATTATGGAACTGATACCTTTTCAGTGCCAAATAATTTATAATACCTGATCCACCATCATGATCATTGCAGTGTATATAACATGGCAGTGCTAAAGGTAGGAGCTCCATTTTTACAATCCCGGTTCGAGTCGCCCCCTATTGTTGAACACGATGTCCTGGCATACATTTAATCTTGTTAAACAAAGAGACAATAGCAACGATTGCTGAATTTGAAGCAGGAAGAGATGCTTACTCTCGGGAAATACCGATAGGAAGTCTACGCACAGTGGCGCCTACCTCCTCGCCGCCCCGACCTCCTCGATGGCCTCTGCTGGTTCATCGTCGCCCCCGACCATCCCTCACACCAGGCAAAAATCTGATGGCATAAGCCGCCGGCGTTCGACTGAGGCGTGGCCATGCATAGGCGCGCGGAGACTTTGGCGATGGCCCCAACATATGGCCGCCGGTTTCTCAGTTGATTCCCGTCGTGCAAGGAATCAAGTTGCTGAAGATGGTAGTCTGCGACGTCGTCGTTAATCGATCAAGGTGCGCCGAAAGCTAGGCAGTGTAGCGATTTTGTAAGAAACGATTGTTTCTGGGTCCTGCCTGATCTGCTCAGGATGTGGTAGCTTATTTTTCCTGATACATTACGTTTTCACTGATTGCGTTATGGACTAAGCACACAATGCCTAGTGCCCTAATTAAGAATGATGAAGACGTTCAGAAAAAATAACTAAAAATTTCACCAGTAAATCTATAAAAAAAACTGCACCAGCCGGGAATCGAACCCGGGTCTGCACCGTGGCAGGGTACTATTCTACCACTAGACCACTGGTGCTGGATGACATATATTTTGTAGACATCATATATACTTTCAAAGCCCGCCTCTCACGCCACTCTTGGGTTTTCTCTTTCACTCTGCTCTCTTAGTTTTAGTTTCAGAAAAGGAGCAACATCTGAATGTGAAAACTTGTTGGGGGCGCTTGTCTTCAACCTCTTCACCGTGGTACGTAGCTAGTCAGGCTTTCGTCGTCCTCACCATGTTTGGTCTCGAAGCTAGGTCGTTCCAAGTTCTAGGTTGGAGTTGTTACATTTACATGAGTTTTTTCTAAGCTGGTGCCACCATGCACCACTTGGACCTTGCTGCTCTTCTGAAGCGGCACCACCAGTTGGCCCCAGGCAGCTGCTTGTTCTTCATGCCATCGTCGACGCGGCTGAGAGTGCACCTCAATGGGATGTTATCGTTGTGGACGCAGGACGCCGCCTCCAGATCGCTCCTCCGGACTACTAGGGACAGGCAGCTGGCATCGCCGAGTATCTCCTCCTTGCGGAACACGGTGTGCTCCCAGGTCTTGTCTAGGATTTCGATGCAGATATTGGTGTCCGCGATCGGGACCGGGGCAGAGTGTGTGATGGGCATGACGACGGAGACAAGCACAGCGACATAGTGGGGCACGCCCTTGTCGAAGCCGCAGGGGGACACCTTGACGCGCCATTGACGACGGCGGAAGTACAAGGTCTCGATGAGGATCGACGGGGATGCGGGGTGCATCAGCCCCAGCTGGGAGTAGCCGGGGATCGCCAGGAGCATCCTCTCGTACTCTATCGGGGAGGAGCGGCTGTCCATCGTGGAGGTCTCGATCGTAGCTAGTAGCTAAGATTTTGGTACCTACGTACGTACGCCAAGCTCCTGTTTATATAGATGATTGGGATGGGAAATCCGTGACGGGATCAAATTCGATCGTTCCATAAACCGGAAACCGAATTGGTCTGTGTCTCCGTGAAACGACTACCGTGTAAAACAGGTCAGGACTTGCATTATCTCGGCCGTCGGTCACGGCTGCTAACTGGCGCGGCTGCTGTGTAGCGGTGGCTGGCGGCCGGAGAGGAAGACATGGACGTGTGCAAGAGACGAGCATGTAGTCATGTACTTGGTGAAGAGCTTCTGCGTGCCGATCTCCATGATTTCCTTGCTGGGCACCCAGGCCGCGAGGATGTCCACTCCCGGCGCGATGACGTCGGGTTTCAGGAAATCAGGAAATCAGGCGTGGGTGCAGCAGGTTTGACGCCGACAATTAGCTTCCCACATGAGATGTATGACCATGATCCAAATAAACTAACAAACACTTCACCTTGTTCCAAAACAGATCGACGACAATTGGTACAGCCGTACAGGATACGATGCATGACGAAACTTAAATCGTAGCTCATGCAGGCAGGAATATAAACATCTTATAAATATGGTTTGGCAGCGATGAACCCTGAAGTCGCTTCAGGAATATGGGACTGGTGGCCTGGACGACCTGGCGATCGGGCCGAAGATCTTCTCTTCGTAGATGAAATAGTCCTCCTCCTCGACCTCAGTGAAGGCGAAGCCATACTGCTCGTAGTGCTCGAGGATCTTAGCGTCGCCGGTCGTCCGTGATAGCATTGCTTCGTGCCACGCGAGCGCAACGACATCATCACATCATAAGGGCCCTTGTACCTCTCAGCGATCGCCTTAGACCTCAACACCCTGTAGCTGTAGGCGCCGGTGCCGGTGGCTTTCTCCTTCAGTAGAATATCGATGTACTCCTGGCTCACCCGAGCAATCTTCTTCCGCTTGCCCGCCTCTGCCTTGTCTCCCTCCGATTGATAAACAATAATGTTGGATTATTGTCAGTGGGAACCCCGGAGCCCTCACTTAGAAATAAATCTATTCTAAATTGTCTACAACATTATCCATATATACCCGTGTTCCTTACTAGGTAGACCTATAGGGTGAGAAACATTATTCTCAAACGAGACAGCACTGACAGAACATACACGCTGAAGCCTATCTTTATCTAATCTCTACCTAATACTAAAGGAACGATGGTTTCCTTCCTTTGGTTGGTCCTGGCCCCACCTGACATCCTCATGTGTTGATCGTTTTGTAGAAAACCCCTGACACATAGTGAAGTCAACCCGCAATCCATCATTTTTATAATTTAGTCTCTCGGGAAGTAGGAAGTAAACCCACAGTACAACATGTGTAACTGGACAGCTTTTGCACTTTAGTCCACTGCAACTTGTAAGGAAGAAGGCCAATACTTTATCCTTGTGGTGTGGCCCATGATGCGATAAAATACGGAAAATAGGTCTAAAAATAAAAAAATTACAGATAGGACTAAAATTTCAAATTTTTGTACACACAAAAAGAAGCAATCAGATCCTTCGGCGAGCCGGTGACCAAACAGTCACCAGCGCCACCCGTTCCGCTCCCCGTGCTCTTCCAGCAAACAATTTGAACACATAAAAAGGAGCAATCAGGTCTTTCGACGAGCCGGTGACCAAACGGTCACCAGCGCCACCGGTTCCACGCCCTGTGCTCTTCCAGCGAACAACCTTTGCCTCAGACCCGTGTGCGTGCTAGCTTGATCCCTGTCTATGCATGTCAGGGTGACGTCATTCACTGACGTAATTTCGACGACGACCAAGCAAGAACTTTAAATTTAGGCCGGTGCGAGAGGAGGAGGATGACGGCCGTCGCTGCGGCGACCATCCCCCGTAGCGAAGCACAGGTATTTTTTCTAGTATACGCATAAGTTCGGCGATGAAGTATACCGGTAACAACATGCAAAAAACCCATGATCCTTGTTATCTTCTTTCGGAGTTTTTTTGTTCTACTGTGCAGCGAGTTGGGGTGTGACCGACTGACTCCATGATCCTATGAAACAATTAATAGAGAAGTCCCGAATTAGGCTCCTTGCTGTCTCGGCTAGTTCAGTTTTAAGAATGATGAAAACGCACATATAGGACGTGCCTGCAGAAAAAAGAACTAAAAATTTCACCAGAAGTTAAAACGCTGTGAATCTAAAAAAAAAACTGCACCAGCCGGGAATCGAACCCGGGTCTGTACCGTGGCAGGGTACTATTCTACCACTAGACCACTGGTGCTGCATGACATATATTTTCTAGACACCGTATACATTTCCATATTCCGCCTCTCAGCGCCATTCTGGTTTTTTTTCCTCCCTCTGCTCTCTTAGTTTTAGTTTCAGAATTCACAAACGCACGAACAATGTCAACAGGTCAGCACTGCAACAGGAATCCCAGTCGACACTATATATACCATCATCAAACTGGCAGGAACAGCCATAATTTCAGAACAAGAGAACTTGGAAATTCGAGTCCATTTCTCAATTGGCTGAGGCATCACCCAGTCCATGGATCCCAAGAGCAATGCTTACAATCTGCCCTAAACTGAACCTGACTTACCTGTCCATTGCGCTTGCCAACTAGTGCAACGATACCAAAGTGATAATTCAGCTTTGGCAGCTTCCTATTTTCTTTCTACTATACAGTTCCTAGTTTCCTACCAGTCCAGCATATCGATCATTGTGCTTGAGCAACATCACACATGAAGTTGCAGAAAAAACAAGAATGAAAGAAGAAACAAAGAAACAAAGAATTTCGGCCATTAGAGAACTTGCCTGTGGCAAGATGGTTAGGAGGATCGTTGTATCCCCAGCCCATCAGAGTTAAACCCCAGGTTTGACGCTGATGTTCTCATTTAGGCGGAATATTCTTTCAGTGGGAGGCGACGTTCCCGTCGATAGCGAGGCGCCCATGGTGACTTCGTCAATCTCAAGACCCGCCGGCTCAGTCTCTCGGAGGTGCTCATAGGGGTAGGGTGTGCGTGCGTGCGTTCATAGGGGTGAGTGTATGCGCTTTTATATGAGCGCTTGCGTTGTATTGTGTTTCTCAAAAAAAAAAAATCGGCCATTAGGAAAGAAAAAAGATCCACTTTTCAACCGATTTGCTGTCCGCGACTCACCATTCATGTGAGGAACATTTTAAACAAAATATTCCAGTGCACTTGATACGAATTTCGCAGCACTCCCTCATATGTGATAACTAGAGTTCAGTCCCACGTATACGGGTAAATTAAACAAGTTACAAGAGGTCATTCTCACAAAAGCAAGGCTGCTGGAACTGGAAATAAGCAATTGTCCGAGCTCCATGGCCTTGCTTTTGGCGACTGATTCATGGAAAACTATTTTCATCCTTTTCAGTACTGTTGCCCAATGGAATAAGCGTTGCACAAGAGCTACTTCAAGTTCACTTCCCCTCAGCCCATGGACTTCTATTTTCTCAAGGCAATTCAGCGCAAGCTCCTCCGTTCTCCAGTTTGGTGGCTGATCACAGCTGCAACCTGGTGGGCACGGAGTTTGTTCCTGAAGCAAGGGTTATATGTATCCCATAAAAAGATTAGCTTATATACTTTATGACATAAATTAAGAGAAACGGATGAAACCAGAAATTATTAAGCTTGGTAAATACTTCGAGAAATGCCATCAACAAAATTTACAACACCTGCCAATTAGTTTGAACTGAAGCTCTCAGCTACCCCTCTCTCTCTCTCTCTCTCAAAAGAACAGGTACAGAAGAACCCAAGAAGTTTTGGCCTCGCCTGTTTCACACAGCCCGCAACCTTTTTCTTCAATATCTTCTCGCTGAAAGTAAACATGATTACATGGCTTAAATAGCCACAGATGCAGACATGGCCAGAGGCCACTCACGCCACTAACACCACGTCCTGCATGCAATCTCGCCACACCAGCCACTAACTCACGAACCTGGCTAATCAGCTAACAAACGCATGCATGCTCTCAACTAACTAACTGAGTAGATCCTATCCAAATCCCTGCATGCATGTGGCAGCCTCACACCACCACCACGGCATCTCACCAGATTTGCCTCATCGCTCAGCCGATCCAGCATCTCACCTTACATGTAATGTCTTGGCTGGAAGTATAGAAACTAGCTAGCTATATGCAAGGACCCACACGGTGAACCTGCAGGTCAGAGCGAGCGAATTGTCTTTCAGGCTTGTTGGCCTTTTGAGTCAAACAGGCTGCAGGATGTGGACAAGGTCAGTTCCAGTAGGAGCTATCAGACAATCATGCACAGCCGCACGCCTCGGCGCTTCAGTTGACGACGTCACCTTCTCTCCCCACGCCATCGAGCATCCTCCGAGCCACCAAGGTACAGGAATTAAATGCCGTAATTCTTCGATCAAATTTTTTAATTCCCTTTATTTTTCAGGTACATATCTCTACTATATAATATGGTCTAAGGTGTCCGTCGTGGCGTTTTTGCGATTTAGTTCCTCGAGAAAATAGAAATTAACCCGCAGTCCACACATTCAGTTACAACGTTTACGTTTCAGCCCCTGTTACCGGTTCGACAGAACGACACGACTCTGCTCTCCCGAGAGTCCTCTAGCGCGCCAGGCCTCCCCGGAGCCGCCGTTGACCTTACACCTAGGGTCGAGGATGTCATCGCAGCGGGGTGCGGGGCTGCTCCTGCCCGCGCTCGCCGTGCCGGGGCTTCTCCCCCCGCTCTCTCCGCCGAGCAGCCCCCCCCCCTCTCCGCCGGCTGATCTCGCTCCCGCATCGGGCTAGGTCGACTGGTCGAGCAAGATGGTCGTCCCCGTCCCACCTCTCCCCTTCCTCCTTTCTCCGCTAAGCAATTGTAATTAACTGTTCTTCAAGAATGGATCGATGTGGTCTTTTTACTGTGAGCTTTGATCTGTGTGTTTCCTGTGTTCATTGCTTGTTTGCATCCGAGTATAAATCGATGTACAAGATTTTTTCAGATTCTTCAGATGTTTATGGAGTAACAACAGTCTTGATTGGATGTTTCTCGGGCAGGTGCGGACGATCTCCTGGACTGGTCCTCAGCTTCGATCCCTAGCTGGGCTACTCGAGGGCCTCTTGCTGGCCTGGCGCTGTCAATTTCGGGTTGTTCTTCTGTAGCAAGCTCTGAGTGGTGAGCTACTTCGGTTGCTGTCAGGTCAGCGGATGTGACTCTATTGCGCTCAAGAACAGATTCAAATGTGTTGTTACTGTGTTACAGAAATCCTTGCACATACGGGAGGAGGTAAACTGGCAGCACAATTGAGTCTAATGGGCAGGTTTATCCAAATGGCTACAGTCGTGCACACTGGATGCAAGGTTCTCTTTGCTTGATTGCAGGGAATGAGCGTGAAGCCTGAGATTCAGATCAATGTCTTCATTTATTTTCCAAATTGTGTTTGGGTAAGGATTACCCAGGAAGAGGATGATGAGGCACGCGGTCGAGGGTCGACCCTATGGGGACGATGAACTGGGGAACCAAGGAGGCCAACACCAACGTCGTAAGTTGCCACACTACTCCATTATAGTATCCTCATTTCCGTTATTGATTCTTATGTAACCCACGTTCATGGAAAAAATGTTGATTAGTTATTACTTATGACTTGTGCCATAGATATGCGGGATACATTTGCATCAATATGCACTCATGGAAAGATACACATTTGCTATTCTCTGATGTGCATTTGCATCTTAGGACGGAGTACATAATCTCTTACTTTCTTGGTATTTAACTTGATCGAAAATGGTGGAACTAGAGTTCTTATTGTACAATTTTATGGGGTTAGAAATTACAGACCAGTTTTTGTGAACTGTTGAAGCAAAATCACACTTAAAGATTTATGAAAATTTAGTCGTCTCCTACTTTGGATCTGGTATTCCAAAAAAATTATTAGATACTTACCCTACACTTCAGGCTATAAAAATGACTTGTATGTATCTATATCATAATCATACAAACCAAGGATGCTGAAGTAATATTGAAGATGGAAGAATCACTGACGGGCGCAAGCACTATAAGCTAATGAGAGATGCGATGGAGCATATGTTAATGAGGGTTAATGTCTAGATCTGATCAGTAGCCGCCTAAGAACATGCACAATGCACTCCAACCCACTACCAATGCTTTGGTTGAAAAACATTTCCTAAACCAGACTTCCCTGGGCATTAAGGTAGTTGTTGCTTATGTATCAGTTGATTGAGTAATATGTGGTGCTTTGTAGTTGATGTGTTCTGTTCTATCATTTGTTTCCATCAGTAAAACGTAGCTATAGATTTTTTAATTCCCTGGTATGTTGCGTCGTTTAGAACTTTGTTTTATGCGTCAGGATTTGAACTTCAAATCTAGAACGTCCACATGAGCATATGCGCATGAGTGCATAACTAAAATACATTGCCTAGGTGCTAATTTCGTAGTACCTATGGGTGATGTTAGTAATTTTTTAAAACCGTTGGTGCTGCAATTTTGAATTTCGATGTAGCTTTCCGTTGCTGGTAGTATAGCGTTTCCAAAATTTTGACTAAATATGCTACTGGGACGTTACTTGGATAACTCCTAAAAAGCATTGTTCTCACAATTTTTAGATCCGAAGTAGCTTTGCATGGCTGATAATCAGTGCATATATAACAGGATGTTCGTTGATTATGTCTATACTATGACTGATTTAATTGTATAATGCATTATTCTCCCATATTCAGTTTTGTTACTTTTACAATATTGACTGGTTGATATCCATGACAATTTCACTTAATTTGGTACTTGTGTGCTTTAATATTTCAGGCATTGACAAGATCGGATTTGGGAGATCGACAGACGAGAGCAAGTTGGATGCCCAGCCACAAATGTCCCCTGACAAGGTCATTGTCACACTCATACTTATTGATAGTGGTATTGGTATGACCAAGTCATATCTGGTGAACAACCTTGCAAGGTCTGGGAGCACTGTGTGGTAATGCCGATATGTTCAAGATTGGTCAGCTCGGTCATCCACTTCGTCTGATCCTGATGTTTTAAGCTTGAGTTAGAGTTGATGATGTAGGCATTTGTTAAGTTGTAGGTTTCCCTAGAGATTGATGAGTTGAAATAGTGTGATATGCTGAGTTATGTACGGATTCCAGTAATCATAGGCTCAACTAATGATATGTTTATCTTAGGAGCAAAGTTGTGCAGCTGCTCCTTATATGTTCATCACACTGGTTAGTGGGTTTGAAACTTGATTTTTTTTGTTATTTCTTCTCAGCAGTTATTTTACGAACCTCGCAAAGATGGCTACAGTATGAGCTGGACTATGAATTTCACATAAGGACTATGAATTTCACATAAGGAATTCTAAATGATTTGTAAAAATATAATCATTTATGTGCTCGCCATCAGTGATGAGGTATTTAAGGAGATACTATCAGGTTTAAGCATGATCAACTTATTTACTATGGAGAAATCAACAACTATACATGTGAGATAGGTCCATTCAAATGATGTTGTTTACATCAACTATTGAGCTTAATTAGTTGCTTAACTAAAATACGTCATAGATGTACCAACAAGAACTTGTGCGTCTTCATGATGCAGTTTTTTCCTCGCCGTTGCAACACATGGACATGATTGCTATGCAGCTCGATCGATTATGAGTCAGAGTTATGACACGCCGAGGGACTACTACGGCCACGGCTCCCACGGCGGCCGGCAGCGCCGTCAAGGGCCCTTGCTACGCCAACGGCACGACCACCAGCATCGCGCCCATAGCCACGGTGGCCATGTACAAGGCCGTGTTTGCGGGAGACACCCTGGAGTCCCGCGTCCATCGACGTGCTGGCCGCCATGGACCGGGCGATCGCCGACGGCGTCGACGTCATGTCGCACTCGCTGGGCTTCCCGGATACTTCTTACGACACCAACGTCATCGCCATCGGGGCATGCTGCGGGCCGAGCCAGAGATGAGCCCGGCGATCCTGAAACCCGACGTCATCGCGCCGGGAGTGGACATCCTCGCGGCCTGGGTGCCCAGCAAGGAAATCATGGAGATCGGCACGCAGAAGCTCTTCACCAAGTACATGACTACATGCTCGTCTCTTGCACACGTCCATGTCTTCCTCTCCGGCCGCCAGCCACCGCTACACAGCAGCCGCGCCAGTTAGCAGCCGTGACCGACGGCCGAGATAATGCAAGTCCTGACCTGTTTTACACGGTAGTCGTTTCACGGAGACACAGACCAATTCGGTTTCCGGTTTATGGAACGATCGAATTTGATCCCGTCACGGATTTCCCATCCCAATCATCTATATAAACAGGAGCTTGGCGTACGTACGTAGGTACCAAAATCTTAGCTACTAGCTACGATCGAGACCTCCACGATGGACAGCCGCTCCTCCCCGATAGAGTACGAGAGGATGCTCCTGGCGATCCCCGGCTACTCCCAGCTGGGGCTGATGCACCCCGCATCCCCGTCGATCCTCATCGAGACCTTGTACTTCCGCCGTCGTCAATGGCGCGTCAAGGTGTCCCCCTGCGGCTTCGACAAGGGCGTGCCCCACTATGTCGCTGTGCTTGTCTCCGTCGTCATGCCCATCACACACTCTGCCCCGGTCCCGATCGCGGACACCAATATCTGCATCGAAATCCTAGACAAGACCTGGGAGCACACCGTGTTCCGCAAGGAGGAGATACTCGGCGATGCCAGCTGCCTGTCCCTAGTAGTCCGGAGGAGCGATCTGGAGGCGGCGTCCTGCGTCCACAACGATAACATCCCATTGAGGTGCACTCTCAGCCGCGTCGACGATGGCATGAAGAACAAGCAGCTGCCTGGGGCCAACTGGTGGTGCCGCTTCAGAAGAGCAGCAAGGTCCAAGTGGTGCATGGTGGCACCAGCTTAGAAAAAACTCATGTAAATGTAACAACTCCAACCTAGAACTTGGAACGACCTAGCTTCGAGACCAAACATGGTGAGGACGACGAAAGCCTGACTAGCTACGTACCACGGTGAAGAGGTTGAAGACAAGCGCCCCCAACAAGTTTTCACATTCAGATGTTGCTCCTTTGCTAATCGTCACATATATATGGTTGAGACCCTCAGTACTTAGTGAAATTCTCAAGTGCTTGCCGATTTAGAACATGTTTGGTACGCGACTTTGTAACGTAGGAGTAACAGATGTTGTAGACATGTTTATGTTTAGGGCTGACCCTTACTATCACGGAATGGTGGTGCCAGCATATCCGATGGTGGTATAACGAACTCTCATCATTTTGGTGCCCCAATAATTTTGGCCATATGTGCACACTCTAGACTCAGCCCCTGATTCCACAAACCAAAAACAAGTCACTGTTTTTTAGGGTTAATTGGATCTATTCCATTGTTAAATTCACAGATTGGAGAAGAACTGTTACAAAAATCGAACTTGGAAATTATATGCCACTCAAACTTCTCAATTCCAATGCAGATCTTTTCGACTGTACTGAACAATTTGCAACCAGCAGTATAATTTGGATTTATCTGAATTTTGGGGAAAACCTGGGGCGTGTATCTGATATATTTTTGATAAATTCGGGTGCCTCACATTAATCAATAATCCCCCAACCCTCTAACCAAATATAAAACTGAGGTGATGAATAATATTTTGGATGGGTCATTCAAAATGGATGGAGTAGGTAAACAGGGAGAAGCCAGGAAAGTCACTTCAACCGAGAAAGTTCAGTGTATACTTCAGTAACTACTCGTTGATAGCTCAATAACTAAAATATATGGATACTCGGTGATATATTGTGCAATAAGATGCATACATTTTTTATAAATAAATGGATACAGTTTTACATGAAAATAGCTAAAATACAACCACACAAATCAGAAATCACTGCAACAATTTGTGTCTATCAACCGTTGACAATTTTAAAACTACAGACAGATGGACTCACCCTCTAGTTCTGTTCGATCCAACCCATATATTATGCATCTAGTTCATGCGCATAAGTAATAACTAACAAAGAAGAGACGGCAGCAATCAAGCAGCTGCCTCCCTTCTCTTGAGAGTAACCATCATCCCGTTCCAGAGCTCGCAGGCATCACGGCATGGCCTTCCACCAGCTCGACATTGAAGTTGTATATGATGGAAGCAGCTGCGACCTTCATGTTGTAGAGCGAGAAGATGATCCTCCTTGAACCCGGGTCATGGATTTGGCAGCAGGTTCTCTGTAGCAGAGGTAGAGGGCGCAGTCTCCTTGAACCCGGATCGAAGGTGCCAAGGGCACTCCGGCAGCACGCGGATCCCCGGTTCCTTGCCAATGCCCATGCCGACCTTGTACCCCATCGCAGCCATCATCTTGGCCCCCATGCTGTGCTTCGTGTAGCCTGGGGGCAGCCCCGCGTCCGGATCTGTGACCACGACGTAGTCCAGACGGTGGCGATGAGCCATCATGAGCCGCTTGAACCTGTCCCGCTCAGCGATCCCCCGCCCGTGCCACATGCCGGCGGAGATGAACGTGACGGCCGGCGTGGTCCTGCCGCGGGAAGCAGCGAAGACGGAGGAGGCGCCGGAGTCGATGGCATCGTCGCGGGTCTCGGGGGCGGCGCGCTTGCGGCCGCTGAGTTGGTGGTCTCCCTCCTCCATGCTGGTGCCGGTTAGGTTTGGTCTCAACTCGATTGGAGGGTGCGAGAAGGATGAAAGTCGTGGAAGAAGGGGTCGGTTTCCTCTGGGCAAGTCCAATTTGGGTCGTACTCGTATCCACTATTTAAAAATCTCTACCTAATAATAAAAGGCAAAATATATCTATTGGCTGACCACGATCTTGTCTTACGGCGTGCTCACCGTTTGGGCCGTCCGATCCAACTTAGACCCCACGCAGCGCTACTACCTTATCCACTTGACGCGTCTACTCTACTCTCGTTCCCCATCCCGTTGATGCGCTCGTCCTCCCTCGCCGCGTCCCCAGCATTCCGCGACAGTGCTCCTCCTCCCTCGCCACGTCCTCACCCTTCTCCGCTCTGGCCGCCGACGATTAGCTCCCGCCCCCCATCGCATAAGCGGTCCCGGCTCACCCGCGTGGCCGTCAAGCGCCGCCGTGGGATCCTCCGGGGCGGAATCAGGCGGCGCTCCGCGAGCTCCCCACCACCGTGTCTAACACCGCGGCAGCACCCCGTCCGAGGGGAGGAGGAGCGCGTGAACGGAAGCAGGTGCGTCCACATAGATACCCGCCTCTGTGGAGGAAGCCAGCTGCGGCGATAACTCATGTTTTGCGGGTCTCTGAAAAGAAGCCGTTTCGCAGACCTTGCAGTGGGGTGGTTTGATGCGTCGGTGCTTGGTTAATGGTTTGGTAGGGGTGGGTTTCTATGGAAGAGGCGGGATGTAGGTGGAGGCTACGCGTAGGCCGGCGGCGGACTAGATCGAGGCGATGCAGACGGACGCGACGGCCAACTGCGCGGTGCGTGCCATCCTCATTGTCATTGACTGGCTCGTCGACGTATTCAAGCAGTATAAGCTCGTCGCTGACACGCTCTACCTCATGGACTCCTAGGTCGACATGCTTCTCTCTGCCAACAAGCTTGGGCGCAACAGGCTGCAGCTCCTCGGCATCACCGTAATGCTCATCGCTGGGTAAGTGGAGCCTCCGGATGTAACTTGCTACTGGGATCTTGTTTTAATATAGTGGATGCCTCATGTAAACTATAGCTTTAATATGTAAGCTTTGTTCAAGTTAAAACGTGGTTGTTACATCCATGTTTTTCTCATCTAATTGTTCAAATAAGTAGGCTTTATGCATGTTACATTCTTAAATTTGGCGCTGGAGAATGGAGATTATGATGTATTTTCAGTGCTGGTGGATGCAATTTATGAGAAGTAATTACGAAGTTTTCTGTACGTGTTTTTAGAAGAAGCTCTGAACCTATGAAGTTGCTTTCAATATATATGTGGATGTAGTTTTTTCAGAAAATAACTTTAAGTTTTTTTTTGTATGCATGCGATCAGTAGATGTAGTTTACCACTCACAATATTACTTTGAACTTATTTTTTTGGGTATCCATGATGTTACATTTACATCCCTAAGGTTATGCCTTATGCGATGTAATTTTTACTATAGCGATCAGTAGATGTAGTTTCCCCTGACAACATAGCACTTTGAACATCTTTTTTCCGCGTATCCTGGATGTAACATTTGCATATACATTCCATATGCACTGTTGTTACTTACATGGATTTGCATTGCCTTTTCGATGGATGTACCTACTACTTGCATTGTAAATTCTACTAATTTGCATGTGCTTCGAATGTGAATTACTTGAATTTAACTCATCAGATTTTGGTGATACATCTGCTGGACGCTAGCATCATGCAAGGATTAAATATTATGTCACTTCAGATTTTACATACACACCGGGATGTATCTGCTCTTAACGATGTTGCTAAACTACTGATGTAATTTGTCAGTTATGTCTATATTGTCCCTGATTTACTACCAGTTTTTGCTGTCGCTAGCCGTTCTTCCTGATGCATCTTCGTTTTGTTTTTAGGCACCTGGATGTAGATTTAGCTGTAGATGGTTCCTACTTCTTACCCGGGATCATATGCACATGGATGTAGATTCGAGTTTACCCTGGATGTATGAACTTTTGAGGCCTGAAATCTTGATGTAAGTCTCGGTTCACAACTTCTTAATATTTCCTCACTGTAACTGGTTCAGAAGGTTGCACCTTTTTTCTATTGTCTCCCCTTTATGTTAGTACTGTTTTTTTGTGGTTCCACTAGCTGCATTATCTACTGTTTGAAGTGGGAACATACATCTAGTTTACATCTGGAAATATGTACCAGAGAACAAAAGGGAGAAAAGTGTAGGCAGATTCAAAGAGAAGTTTTGCAATTACTCCTAGTTAGTTTCAGGTTGATTAAATCTCAAAAGAAGTTTCACGTTGATTAGAACATGTAACTATGTAAGCTTGCAATTACTACTAGTAAACACATGCATGTATTTTTTGAAGCCGGAACATACATCAGATGCTACATAGTTTTCTTGCAGGGGGTTAATCAAGTTGGACTCAGAAAACATGACTAACATCTATTTTACAACTTGAAAATATGTACTGTACAAGAGAAACAAAAGGGAGAAAATTGCAGGCAGATCCATAGGAAGTTACATTCAGAATTAAAATGGCTCTGAGATAACAAGAGATGTATCAGGTACATTTTCTTACTCCCTCCGTTCCGATGAATAAGGCCTATATTTTTTTACAAAAGTCAAGCCAAGTAAAGTTTGACCAAACTTTTAGAAAAATCTACAAATAAATATGATCTTATACAAATATCATATGAAAATATAGTCTATGATGTTCCTAATGACATTAGTTTTATACTTTGCAAGTTAACACCTTTTAATGAAAAGTTGGTCAAAGTTTACATGGATTGACTTTTTCAAAATAATATAAGCCTTATTCATTGGAATGGAGGTAGTACTTTACTATTCAGACATCACTGTTGTTCTTCAATGTAATCTCCATGAGTTTTTCTGACGACGACTACTCTGACGGTGGAGAGGTCGCAGGAAGAACAATGCAAGGCGCGCCACCGGCAGCTTGGACGAAGGACGCGCGCAGAAGATGGCGAGTGCACAGGGGGCGGTGAGCGCGCCGGAGAAGACGACTGCGCTGGTCGCTGCAGACGACGACCGTGCAGGAGTCGTCGATTGCGGAGAGGACGGTGAGTGCCGAGGGAACTGCAAGCGCGCCGAAGACGACGACCGCACCGAAGTCGACGGCCCTGCAAACGCGCCGGTGGGAAGGAAGGCGTGGGCGCGCCGTCGGCGGCTAGGAGGAATGAGGCGTGGGTCGTGTGACCTTGGCCTTAGCGGCGACCGGAGCGGAGATGGCAGCGGCGGACCTGTTGGAGGCGGCGTGAGAGGACGGGGGCCTCCCCGGGGGCGACGGCGGCGAGGCGGCGGAGGGCGCGGAGGTGCGGGAAGGGGGCGAGGTGGAGGTGGTGGGGGTTGGGGCCGAGTTGCGGCTTCAGCGCGAGCTGGTGCGGGGAGAAGGTGAAGGTCGCCATGGCCATGTGAGCTTCAGGCTCTAGTGTGGGGGCACTGCTTGTCTGACTGACCACTATTTGGGCCAAATAGTGGTTGAGCACTGGGTAGTCGCGTTCATAATAAAATTAGAAAAACTTTTTGTTAGTATGTCATTTTTTTCCGTTTTAAAAAAAATTTATTCCTACGTTACACCGGGCAGAAAATATTACACAACCTGCCAGTGAGACGTACCCCGGTGCGGTATTCCTAGAAAAGAAAAAAAATATCCACAATTGTGGCCATGGATCCAAGATCTCCGCCCCTGTTTATCCCGCCCAAAAACCAATCGCCGACCTCAACAAGCCCATGCACCGCCCAAACTCCACGAGAAGCGCCACTGGTGTCTCAACTGAAACTCCTCTTATCGCCATCGCCTCACCGCACTTCCTTTGCCACTTGTCGGGATCCGGTCTTCGACGAGGCCCACTGCCATGCCTTTGCGTCTTTGTCATGTCGCGCGACATCCTTTGGTAATACATGTCATTTTTGTAAGGCACAACCGTGTCTGCTTCTACTTCTCAACCAAATAATGTCTGTCAAGTCCACCTTGATTCAGGCGATGTGTCGGCACACAGCGCCTCGGTCGTCGCAGCCGAGGTCAGCCCTCCGTCGCCGCAGCTGATAGGAGCCGCGCGTTGAGCATGATGTCCCCTACCTCTGGTAGGCGAAGCGTGCCTGGCCTTGCCTCCACCTGTCTGCCGGTCCCCTACCTCCGCCAGGCCCCTCCTCGGGCATTGAATTCTCACCATCATGATAGTATCTATCTTTTTTGATATTTAATGCTTGTTTTATAACAATGCTACATGTTTATATTGAATTATTATATTATGTTGAAGCATATTTAATCTTTATGAACTAACCTATTAACAAAATACCTATCGCTAGTCTGAAGGTTTTGCATAACAATGATAGAAAGGTACTTCTTTGAGATGGTTGTCCTATAATAGAACATGCGGAGAGGAAGCCAGGGGTGCGGGGTATGAAAACACCCCTATATAATATAATATATGTTTTGACCCCTAAATTTATGAAAAATAACAATATGCCCCGCCTCCAACTAGTTTAATGTTCATGTGGTCCCCTCCATTTGTCAATCCTGACTATGGTCCCTAGAACATGGAAACTACGTGTGAAGTGAAAAATATCATATTTGAATGATATAAAGTAAGGGAGTGCCTATGTCTCAGGTGACTGATTTTTTCTTAAGTCTCAATCACCTCAGAAAAGTGCAACTGCAGTTCAAAAAAAAAGTGCAACTGTCAGAAAAATACAACTGATGCATATTTTTGTGGATGACTGTGACTTAAGGAATTCTCAGGCGATTGAGAATTAGCAAAACCGATAAAGTAAAGACAAACGGGATAACTAATGTGTTTGAGTGATAAATATAATATCCTTAGAACATATAGTGATGTAGGAGAACAGAGCAAACTGTCAGACAGACACCGACATGTTTGCAATTTGCAAATTGGTGAAACAGGAAGTGAGGCGGACAGAAATTTCTCTGATGCATGCCTGTTAGGGGTTGCGAATACCTGTCTACTTTTCCTAAATACGACATCTATTCATTTTGAACATGTTGTAACGATGCATGGGCATTTTCTTAGTGTAGATAGAATTCCTTCCAAAATCCTGGCCCAAGTTGCCCAGAAGCCGAAACTCGGTTAGACATGTTTTCGTCAAGAAACGACACCATCCGGCCCCCCAAAAAAAAATCTCCGTTCGAGTCGTTGGTACTGTATAAGCTTGCGCCATCAAAACTCCATGTCCGGCACGAGGACCACCTCCCCTGTCTCCACCTCGGCGTCCGTGAGCGTGAGCGCCCGCTGCAGCTTCCGGCCGCAGAACACCTCCACCTCCGCCGCGTACGTCGCCGCCACCGGCATGTGGTCCGACAGGCCCAGCTCCGACCTCCCATAGCTCACCAGCCTCACGCCCTTCCCGAAGGACAGCACCCGGTCGCACCACGCCGGCGTCCTCCTGCCGCCCCTCTGGTCGTCGCCGATGTACTTTCCCGACCCGATCTCGTACTTGTACGTCGGCGCGAACTCCAGCACGCCCTCGCTCCACCCGTCGAACGCCCGACCCTTCCTCAGCTCCCGCTTCAGCTGAAATTAAGAAGCAGCGAAATTTCAGATGCATATTCATACATATACTACAGTACCAGATCAACAAGATTGCACCCTGATTCTTGAGGTTATATTACCTGATCTTTCTCGGCCAGTTGAGACCAGTCCATGGCCGCGACCAGGCCGTGCGCTCGGTCGTACGGCACGTCGATCCGGTAATTCAGGTCGCCAAGCCAGAAGATCCTCCTGAGAATGAAAATGTTTTTGTCAGATTCTGTGACGAACTCATCGATGCAGTGCAATGCGCCATCGTTACTCACTCGTGGTCGTAGATGTCTCGGGGCAGCTCCAGCCCGCCGGGCCCGGCGAAGCGCGTCCGGCGGTGGATCTCCTGCACGTCGGCGTTCCGCTTGAGGAGGTCGCCTGGCCGCTCGCCGGCCGACAGGTGGCTGCACACGAAGCAGAACATGGTCTGGTACACCGACATGCTCGCCGACACCGCGCCCTTGTTGCCGATGTACCCCATGGCGCCCACGCCGACGGTGGACACCTTGAGGTTCTGGACGCACCTCCGCAGGCCACGCCGCACCCAGATCGTCAGGAACACGCCCACCATCTGCTTGCTCACGATCCTCACGAACGGCGGCCTGCTTCCGCTCCTCTTGCCACGCAGCGCGTCGTCCAGGTCGGCGGCCATCGTCGCACCGTCGTCCCGCGGCTCGTCAGCCACCCGCGACATCTTGAACGATCTCGACGACCTGAAGGACGACGATGATGACAACAAGGACGACGACGCGGTGGACATTGCCAGCAGGTCCAGCGGCTGCTCCGGCCATGCGAGGCCGATCCTGTCCGTCTTGCTCATCGTCTTCAGGAGCGTCCTCTGCTCCTGCAGCTGCTGCTCGTCTCGGTCAAAACCTTCGGCTGGATCGTCCATGACGCCGAGCATCCTGGGGGTGGAGGCTATGGACTCCTCGGCCTGCACGGGGAAGCTGAATAGCGCGTCGTCGTCGGTCTCGGTGTCGGTGCCGCCGGGGAACAGCTCGCCTAGTCCTCGAGTCGGCGAGGCCGGGTGGCTGTGGTACCTGTACTTGGGCCTCGATGTGGTGGGCTGGGTCCGCGTGAGCGCGTCGCGGATGAGCTCCTCCCACGCCATCGCCGGCCGGCCGTCCTCGGCGCCGAACACGTTGCCGGCGCTCAGCGGCACCACCTCCTGGAACCCGAGCACGTACATGTCCGCCTGCTCGCCGCCCGTGCGGGTGCCAAGCCACTCCGCGATGTCAAGCCCCTCCGGTGGGGGCTTGCCGGCGGCGTTGTACGTTCCCACGCAGATCCTGCAGTGCAGGGAACCACCAAGAACCCATCGATCGATCAGGACCATGCAGTCAATTAAGCACACGCTCTGCTGGTCAATCTGTGAAGCAAGCAGAGCAGAGGTCTTTACCTGATCTCCTTGGTGTTGATGTACTGCGCGCGCATCGTCTCCGACTTCCGCCGCCGCAGCCTGTACGGCGCGGCGTCCAGCAACACGCTGTCGTCTGCAACACCACGGGATGGTTCAGAAGCAAACGACTGATCAGTCATCAGTGTGAAATGCACAGGTCAAGCAGCATCAATGGCTAACACTTTTCCCCGAAAGGGCTGAACAGTCCAAAGCTGCACTTTTCCCCGCTTCCAGGATCGGATAAGAAGAACACGCACGCGACACCTCATCGAATCACACACGCATAATTAAGAGCGAAGTCAAGTCAATTCATTGCGTAAATTCTGAAACGGAGACTGCTCACCGGCGATATCCATGCCGCCGCCGTCTGCTCCGCAGCCGCCGCAGCTCTCTTCCTCTGCTCAAGCGATTCGAAGACAGTAAGGCAACAAGTCGATCGTGAACCAAAAAATACATATTCAGACCGCGCGAAGGGTTGGCGAGGAACGAGGTGAGCCTACCTTGGTCGCCGTCATCGTCGTCCTCGTCGGCGTTGAACCTGTAGTCCTTGCTCCGGAGGTTGAGCCACTTCTTCAGCACCACCTTGGGCCAGAACACCTGCACCCCAGATCGATCAGCACCAAACACCAAGAAACAGCACAGCAGGGCCTAGGTGCGCTTGATCGAGTCGACCATGGAATGGAGCATCTTTCTCTACCTGATCCCCTGGCTTCCTCTGGCTCTGCGCCACCATCTCCCTAGCTAGCTAGCTAGCTTGCTTGGCGCCAAAGCTTGAGGACAATTCGAAGAGAAATCCACAGAGCCTGCTTCGTCTTCAGTGCCCTGATCGAGCTGCCGGCAAACTGAATCTGAATTCTGGGCTGTGGTGGTACGGGCTCCCGATAATGGTGATATATAAGTATGCTTAGACAGGACAAGGGCACATGCACATGGTGGTTCGATCAGGAGCCATTTATGTAATCAAATGGAGACGAGAGATGTCCGGTCGAAATGGGCCACGCGTTGGTGTGGACTTGTGATTTTCGGCGCCTTCACCCTGCAGTTACGCCCACGACTGCCTAATTATTAGCCTAACTAACCCGGTGTTGACATTGCATCATGCCGTGGTTTGTACTTTGTAGCTCACATGAACACCCGATTGGTCAGGATTTAGTGTCATCCCTTGCTTAACTAGAAGGGTAACCTTCGACTGTTTCATCTGAACCCGCCGGACATGGATGATATGGCTATCCTATTCCTAATCCTGTGGCTGGCATGGCAGTATATAGAATAGAGCTGACTTGAGTCGACAGCCAGAAATGGGCTTAACAATGATGAAGCGATGTCCAATTTTTAGACCATATATTACGTGCTGACTCGTTGACACCTGTTGCGCTGGGGTTTTTCTTGTTTTTTTAGAGATTTGATTTTTTTTCTTCTTCTGTGCATGTTCTGATGGAGATTGGGGCAAGCTGCATGTTGGTGTACTTGTTGATACTGCTTGGTGGTTACCACCAACCACAATCTATGGCCTCACATGATGATGGAGAGAATCAGGCAGCTCACCTCCATCGTAATGACCTAGAGCCTAAGTCAATCATTCATATGCGTGTACTCCAGTATCTCTTTTACAAAAAAAAAAACTCAGTATCTCCCTTTCTTCTGGTAAATCTGATCGTAGAAAATTCCATGTTAAAAAACCACGCGGAAGTGTTGTAAACATTTTCTGCGTTTTAACTTTTAAACGTGTTTCGTTCACCGTGATCATCGTATCACCGAGTGACATTGACCCCTATGAAATCACCGGCAAAATCGTGAAGAATTATGGAAGGAGATGTCGTAATCGCTGCGCGTGATTTTAACTAGTAGACGGCTTGACCCTTGAGCCTTGACAGCCGTAATTAATTAAGCTCCTTTTCTTTGCTAGCTTCTTACTAATTTTCCTTCACGTCACTTTCTCACTGCTTGAGCTCTATTATTGATTAATCAGGAATTCAGGATCAGCAAAAGAGGTCTGAAATCGACAGGCTAAGCTACGAGCATTCACGTTGACAGAAAAAACAATACAAGTATTTCTGCAAAATTTGGTGTCCGTACATTCACTTGGACGAAATTCGCCTTGGGAAGGCCCTGCACTTGTGTGGCAGCTGCTTGTTTAGCGTTCAGCCGCACAGACTGAACAACTGTGGCTGTTGCAACCTACTGTAGATATGTTGATGCTGCCATCAAGACAAAATATATCCGGTGAAAAGCCCAAACTACCATATGGACATGCATGTTGTTCCCCCTCTAGTGTTGCATGCAAAACAACCATATAGATGTGTAAGTTGTCCTTCTTGCTAGTGTTTACACAACCAATTTCCCACAACTGATTTGCTCGCTGTGAGCCTGTGATATCATTGTGTAAACATTAAAAAGATTGATGATACTACATTATGAATAAGATATATGTTCTTTTCCCAAAGTTTATTTGCTACGAAACTCTCAGTTAAGTGTGTTTGGTTGGGACTTGAGAGTAATCTCGAGTAATATTTCGAAGGTGTGCACGAGCAAATAGCACTTAACCTTGGCGAGAGTAGCCCCCATGTGCGTCGCTTTCTAGATGCTTTTCTTTTTTAAAAAAGGGGTAGTTTGTGATTAATTTCTCAATGTTTTCTGTTTCTTATAAACAGTAGTGTAAACCTTAATAATGAGCACCATCTTTAATGTTGTTATGACACTATACTCTCTAAAAAGACATTATATTTCATCATATATTAAAGTTGAGAGTGTGTCCTCTCTTGTCGTAACACATTGGTTTTATTAAGACTGTCAGTATAGCTAACTTTAAGGGAGTGATTCTAGCACCTATAATTGTTTTCATCAGAGGCCTTTCGTTTTCCAAAACACGTTTATCAGCAAACATCTATTTCTTGTTCATTTACTCTCTAATATTTTCATTGAGATACTCCTTTTCTCCTTATAATGAAATTTTGTAACTTTTCTTCTTGCCTTGACCAAAAAAAAACCTATCCAAGTAGGATCATAAAGGTGTCCCTGGATTAGTAATTCCTTTGGGCTCCCACAGACATTTCTTAATATATTTATAGGTTAAATACTCTGTAAATTCTCATCCTTATACCCCAAAATCACTACAGATGAGCAAAATTTATGGAACGGGTCTTTTTACCACACAAAACAAAGAAATTTTGATGACTATAGTTCTGAATAATGCAACCAATGTTTGCTATTTGAATCGCTACATTTGTCTTTTATGTATATGGTACACTTAAAATACTTTCAAAAAATCTATTGAATCTGTGGTACATTCCAGCATGTTTCATGCTAGTTTTCTTTCGATCGTTCTGAAACTTATAATGCACCTTTGGAATGTCTAAAAGTTAGTAGCTCCATGCCATATGGGGAGCGAAAGTGAAACCCTCGCTCTCCACGGGGTTTGCTAACGTAATCTCGCGGCTTCTATGATGGAGAAAACTACATTTTTGGTTTTCAATGCCTATTTCACGACATTTGCATGAGTAAACTGACTGTTCATATATGTTTGTTCCGTCGTCACATTGTGCCAAACTCTGCCATCGGCATATCAAATTTGTAACAAGTGTCTGTTGTCTTGCTACGCACCGATCTGTTTACTCTATTTTCCACATGCCAATTTGTTTTCTAGGTAGGCTGTCTCATACAGTACCTTCCCAAAATATTATTCCAACCGCGAAGACCAACTTCTCACCACACCTTTTTTCGACTTGCTACAATTCAGACGAAAATATGTGATAAAGCGGCCACTGCTATACATGAAACGGCCCCTCCGTTCACCCTACACAGTTCCTGAGAGTCACACGCAAATATGTGCCAGTTTCGCCAATTAGATTCCAGTACCACACGGTTGCTAAGCCTAGTCTCCATCGTACAGCTCAAGCGTCTTCACGCCGATGGCTACGCTCCACGTGCATCCACCAATTTGCCAAGAATGGACCATGCAGGACAGATCGGATTCCGCATGCCCAACCACAAACAGACGCGTCGATCGATCGACCGATCGGGCAGAGACATGCATGGTGCTCTGGAGCCATGCGGTCTGGATCGTACTACTTGCCAGAATCAAGAAAGGTACATCACAAAATAAGAATGTGGTTTGCTCTCTTGTTAAGTGTACTCCCTCCTATCCACAAAAATTGTCGCGAGCCTAGGCTATGAAACCTACGGCTACTTAGGTAGGTAATTGTATACGACACCTAATCTGAATCGAAGGGAGTACTATTCTTGATGAAGATTGTTTTTAAAATATTCTTTGACAAAGGTTAGATACCTATAAATTAACTAAATGGAATTGACCATATATAGGCTGATTCTTTGTGCGGACCAACGTGAAGGTGTCTAATAATAACAACATAGTATCGCTTGTCTATGGGCTTTTTCTAGTATTATTTACTAAATCTGACACTCCGGTTGCTAATCTTAAGTCTAGCCCCTTAACAAAACTTTTTTAGATCTGATATCTAAGGTCTACGCCGGCAGTTTCTAGTGCAGAGGTTCGTGCTAAGGCTTTTGGCGCCGATTTTATCCTCGGAGCTTCTAGATACTTAAGTGCTTATGCGTCAACATGTAGATGTTTGGCTCCTCCGTTGGCAACGACCTCGGGGACCAGATTTGCAAAAAGTTCCACATAGGGGCAAGGCGTGACATTAGTTCAGGCTTGGGCCAGAATTTGGCAAAAAAGTACTTCTTTTAGGTGTATTAGCATATCATGGTTAAGTTAATACTTGTTCCAAATTTGTCGGTTAACCAAATCTAGCTAGCTCTTGCCTAGTCCTGCTTAACAAATACTTACCCCCTCCTACCAATTTATTGAGGCGAAGCCATCGCGTTTCCTCAAGAAAAAAAGTCAAACCTAGCTTGATCAAGGCATCACCCTTTCATTGTGTGACTATCGTGTATACAGTGGTGGAGCAACGAATTGAGATGACCGGGATTAAAACACAATGTCTAATTTTTTTAAGGCACATAAATGAATCTATTCAACAAAATAAAGAGCCTACGATGATCAAATTACATAACTCATAAAGTACAACTATACTAATAAATAAAAATAACATAAATACAAAAAAAGTACTAACATGTAATTGTTATGGACTCCTTACACTTGAGTTGCACATTTGACACGTTGGCAGCCACCATGTGATCCCGATATACATGAGCTCAATCTGCCCTGATTTATGGTTTGGGAATATGATGGCTAATCGAATAACTTGTGCCTCTCGGAAAATATGCTCATATGTGTATCGACCGTGTATGGCCATTTAATTTTATTGTTTTTTGCGCGTGCATAACAGACCATCATTCTGACTGATTCTATAGCACAAACAAAAAGGTGAAAAGGCATTGCTGCGCCATCAAGCTAAGTTAAATTAATCAGCTCTTTCTTTTGTCGCGTGCACCTCTAATTAAGCGAGTACCGCGTTGCCATGATCAGTTTAAGTTAAGTCTTTAGTCTTTACCCTACATATACTGAATTGTATATGGCATACGTAGGGTAGTACACATGATTGTCGGCCGGAAAATCATCAAGGTTCGAGTCAAATTTCAGGGTCCTTGTCAAGCCACGATCTCAACCGGTAAAAAAATACTCCTAGTAGTGGTGTTCATCATCTCGCTAACAAAAGCTAGCCCTTGGGTCGCGGTCAGTTATCGATCAAATTACCAAAATAGTGTGACCATGAGATAAACGATTCTCTACTCGCTCGATCGATGTATCGTGATTAGCCTTTTCACCAATATAATCATCCGTTGTTTAGCAGAATGGGTTACTGTTATCCGGTCTTTACAAGATGGATTATTATACTAGTATATAGTATTATCCTCTCTTTTTTGCGGGGGGTAGTATATAGTATTATCCGGTAAATCAGACCCCTGCCGCTGAATATGCTGTCACTGAATCCTATCAGTGTGCTCCGGGTTTGTTACAAATCTGGTTCAATTTATCTATAGAATAACATATTTCCTTTAATTGTAATTAAAAGTAGCATGGTGTAGCCACATTCTTTCTCTTTTAAGAAGCTACTAGTTGAATTCGGCGCGCCCTTGGTGTCAATTTTGAGATTAATATTTTTGGCACAGTGATGGTCAAGGATATAAATTTTCAGTAATCAATGTTTTTATATTTTTTTGTGTAAATTGACATCAAGTTGGAACTTTCAAATGGGGTACATGTGTCACAAGTAATTAGGTATTTTCTTTTTGTGGACATTTCTTTTTGTATATTTTGTTGGCAAATATTAGAAGGAATGGTTTTAAAATTTGTTCAAAATTGTGTTGTTTCTAAACTTTCCAATGCATTTATTTTTTCCGTAAGTAAGTAAGTAAGTCTTTTTGTCCTGGTCATTTTGGTATATTTGTAGGCATCTTTTCTATGGTTATTTTGATATTATATGATTAATGTTTTAAAGAGACGTTGAAATTTGAGAAAAATTCAAATGTTTTGAAACTTCAACATATTTTGCATTCTTGGCATAAGTAATTAGGTCTTTTTCTTGTGGTCATTTTGGTATTTTTTCCATATTTTTTTGATATTTTATGATTTATGTTTAGAAGAGATGGAGTTGAAATTTGGCCAAATTTGAAATGTTTTGAAACTTCAACATGTTTTTGCATTCTTGGCATAAGTAATTAGGCCTTTTTATTGTGGTCATTTTGATATTTTTCGGATATACCAGTTTTAAGTTATTCATATTTCTCTATTTAATCATTTTCTGATTTTTTTTTATAACGGAGGATTCGCTGACGGGTGGGATCCACGGTGACGTCGGCTGACGTCATCGTGCGCCAGCTAGAGCAGCCGCGGTCGCGGCGGCGCCGACCATGTCGGCGTCGAACCAGCGCGAGCTGGGTCGCGTGGCTGGCCGCGGCGGACGCACGTAGACGCGGGCTGGTCTGGAGAGGCGGCGCCGCCTCCATTTGGTCGCCAGAGCGTCGTCGGCGGCGTGCGGGGCTGGCGGCGGTGGCGGAGCTCGTCGCGGGCGATTGTGGCGTAAAGGAGGCGTCCCGGCTCGGCAAACCCGACGAGGACAGAGTGGGAGCGACATCGCATCTCCCCATGGCCGTGGATGCGAGCGGGGAGGCCGAGAGCAACGGCGGCGCCGGCGGCGACCTTTCGGTCGCGGGGGAGAGAGACGCGTTTAGGGTTTGTGGAGACGCTTTTGCAAAAAAAGCCCTTCCAGTTTCCGATATTTGCATCTAGGTCCTTGGCGGGGAGGAAATCGAAAAAAACGTCTGAGCACTGTTCATAACTGTTCATCCATCCGCCGAATCGGGCAAATCCGGTTGTCCGATGCCGATCGGACGACCCAATTTGCGAGCAACCACATGCCCTGAAATCTTCCCCCTTAATATATAGTTTAATAATGCACGACATAGTTTATACCATCACTTTTCTAGAAGTTGTCTTTGCACTGCTATGCTTCATTGTGTCAACATTGTGCCTGCATTTGAATTCTTAGAGTTGTATACAATATATTGAAACAACACAATAATTTGTTCAAGATTGGATGCCAATAGAACCTGAATTTGGTGACAGTGTACAATACTTGTAGATTCCCTATTTCTCTATTCCTCTATTTATAACAGCTCGATTTAGCTGACTTAGTTATATAATTGCTAGAATGGTTGTATATGGATTGAGTAGCTTGTTCGTTTACAGGACTGATACAATCCAATTTGGTATAGGGGAGAAACATGTACAACTGCCTCAACCTTGATACAATCCAATTTGGTATAGCAAATATTGTCAATTTATATCACGTTTTTTTTTTCGTCCATCCTTCTGAAGTTGTGAATCTGATGGCACCCCGCTAAGTCAAGTGCTCCTCTATCTTATTGACACTTTTATTATTATCCTTTTTCCGTTTATAAAACCAAATGATGTACTTGCACAGATATTGGTTATTAATATTTGCCTTCATGGTACATTGGTACATCTCCATGTGGTGCAGGTTGACCAGTTGCTAAGTGTCAGGGTCACGACTCTGGCGGCTGCGGCCGGACTCAGACGACAAGGTTCCGCTTGAGAAACCATGCATTGATAGTTCAATGTCTAGATTTGTTTTGACTTAAATAATACTATGAACTTCACAGTATGGGATATTCGATGTAGGAGTGTCAGACTTGAGAGAAACTCCGTGTGATTACTTATCCCTATATAGGATAACAATTTGTTTGCGACAAGAATTATGTGGTGTGTTATGAAATTGCATATTCCTCTGGTTTGCTCCTTTTGAACTATCACGTTTATTTGGGCTGATGTAAACCAAGAAATGGTTTGTGTGTTTTTAGCATCATGACATAGTAATATGCCTTTAGTATTTGACTTGGGTTTGATGGTTGCATAATTGCCGGACTAAAATGATTAAACTGATGAGTATATAGGCAATTGTTCGATGAAACTAATCCAATAATAAATCATGAACATGGCATAAACAGTGCTAATGATATACTGAATCTTGATGATAAGACTATGCACTAGACAGATAGTAGAAACGTCTACACATGTGACTAGTACTACAAACACGGAAATAATTAGGAGAGGTATGAACACATCATACCCGGCAGTTGGCCAATTGGCCGAAGCGGAAGCAGCAGCGTTATCGGCAGCCCTCTTTTCAGCGGCAGCCTTCTCGATCTCGGCGTCAGTACTCATGGTGATGATGAAGACGACGAGGACGTAGTTGAAGTAGAGGAAGTAGCCGACGTAGTGGATGAAGATTGGCGAGCAGTCGCGTATGATACGCTCCCCAAAAACCTAATCGCCCCTCTCCCGTACAGGAAACGGAGAGGCGGGGTTTCGGAGGCCTGCTCTCCCGTCGACCGTGTACGCGGTGGACGGGATGGGATCAACGAAGGCAGCAACAGCGAGGAGGAACGATGGTGGCGGCGCGAGCGGATGTGATCTTCTCTGGTCTGTCTGCTAGAGAGGAGCGACCTCTCTTATATAGGCACAGAAGCAGACGGAAAGCCAACGGAAACGCGCATAGTTAAGGGAGAATTAAGAGACTGGAAACGGCCGTACTTAACGCAGACGTTTCAGCTCACATTCATTCTCCATTAACGCCATTAAGTTTCGGTTGTGATCATATTTTTCCTGTGTGATAAAAAGATAAGCTCGGCTCGGCGAGATTCCCGCGGCGCGGCGCGGCGCGGCGCGGCGCGTCGTGACGAGGCGAGGCGAGGCGGGCGGCGGAGGAGGAGGAGCGCGCGTGTGGAACGCCTCCTTTCTCTTCACAGCCAACACCTCATACATGGTAGAGAAGAGCTCACCTTATAAGCTGGTGTACATCTCTCTAAACTAGCCATGTGGGACTAAACTCCCACCACATGCCATGACAACATGGGCCTTAGGGATTTTCAGGAATTAATAATGGGCTAAAAGGCTCAATATTTCAGCAATCCCCCACCAGATCTCAAAGACCCATGAAGTTGTCATCTGTTTCAAACACTGTTGTGATATACCAGTATTTTCAGTAGAGACCTGTTAAGGTTGAACTCTACCTAGAGTAATTAGCTACACTCCTTCACAACTAACAATGGACTAGGCCTTGAATTGTCAGTTTGGCGTAAAGTAGTTTCACTAACTGTCTTACCAGTACTAGGCTGCCGAAGGCTGACCCCTCGGGTGGAGCATATTAGTCACTCCTGACCTGTTCATGAACTTACTAGAGATCACCCTAATCTCATAGACTGTGACCAGCAGTCACGTTCATATAGGTATGTTCCTCCAAAGATCGCTCTGTAGGATAGCGTCTTGCTTATGCAAAGCTTTGGAACACATTAGGACATACGTCAACCTGCCATACAGTTACCGAGAGTATTGCATCTCCAACGGAGTGGGTTAGTATAGGTTTTACTCTCTTCAGTTAACCACTAGCTTGTTTTTCCTAGATCCTAATTCACGGGATCTCCGATCACATAGGTTGGGTTACTACCATGGCAACTCATGTGGGTTTCATACCCATCTCCCTCGATGCATTTTCTATCACAACACGTGATAGCCCTTTAGTAAAGGGATCTGCCAGATTCTTAGCCGACTGGATATAATCCAACGCTATAACTCCGGAGTTTCTTAAATGTCTGACAGATTTTAATCTCATTCTTATGTGTTTGTTGGACTGCATGTTGTCCTTTGAACTCTTAACCTTCACAATCACTGTTTGGTTATCACAGTTCATTAGGATAGCCGGAACAGGCTTTTCAACCACTGGCAAGTCCATCAAAAGATCTCGAAGCCATCCTGCTTCGACACCAGATGTGTCCAATGCTGTTAATTCTGCTTCCATTGTCGATCTCGTCAGGATCGTTTGCTTGCAAGACTTGCAGGAAACAGCACCACCTCTAAGGGTAAACACATACCCTGTTGTGGCTTTCATCTCATCAGCATCAGAGATCCAATTCGCATCACAGTACCCTTCAAGCACTGACGGACTTCCAGAATAGTGAAGTCCGTAATTCTCAGTACCTTTCAGATAGCGCATAATTCTTTCGACAGCATGCCAATGCACATCACCCGGATTGGAAACAAACCGACTAAGTTTGCAAACCGCAAACATGATGTCAGGCCTTGTCGCGCTAGCTAGATACATAAGAGAACCTATTATTTGAGAGTACCTCAGTTGATCCTTAGCTGTGCCAGTAAACTTTCGAATCTGCACACTAGGATCATAAGGCGTTGGAGAAGCTTTGCAGTCCGAATATCCAAATCGACTCAAAATCTTCTCAACGTAATGGGATTGCAAAAGTGTTATCCCACCCTCATTATCTCTCAATAGCTTGATGTTCAGAATAACGTCAGCCACACCAAGGTCTTTCATCTCAAAGTTTTGAGATAGAAAAGACTTGACCTCCTCAATGACTTTGAGGTTGGTCCCAAAAATCAGTATGTCATCAACATACAAGCACAGTATAACTCCTTCGCCCCCACCATGGCGATAGTATACGCATTTGTCAGCTTCATTAACAACAAAACCAACAGAGGTTAAAGTCGTATTGAATTTTTCATGCCATTGCTTAGGCGCTTGTTTCAGGCCATATAAAGATTTCAGTAACTTACATACCTTTCCTTCCTGACCATCTAATACAAAGCCATCTGGCTGTTGCATATAGATTTCCTCGTCTAACTCTCCATTTAGGAAAGCCGTCTTAACATCCATTTGATGGACAAGAAGACCATGCGAGGCTGCCAACGAGAGTAAAACTCGTATGGTGGTCAGTCTAGCCACAGGTGAATAAGTGTCGAAGAAATCTTCCTCTTCTTTCTGGGCATAGCCCTTGGCCACAAGCCTAGCCTTATACTTTTCAATCGTACCATCGGGCCTAAGCTTCTTTTTGAACACCCACTTACATCCCAACGGTTTACAACCATATGGACGTTCAGTAATTTCCCATGTCCCGTTGGCCATGATGGAATCCATCTCGCTACGAACTGCTTCTTTCCAGTAGTCAGCATCCGAAGATGCATAAGCTTCTGAAATAGAAGTGGGAGTATCATCCACAAGGTACACAAGGAAATCATCGCCAAAGGACTTTGCAGTCCTCTGTCGCTTGCCCCTACCAAGGGTTTCCTCATCATCCTTCTCAGGATTTTCATCATGGGTTTGTTCATAATATTCCATAGGAATGGCAGGCTCAGGAGTTTCCTCAGATTCCTGTCTAGAAGTGCTTTGCATATCTTTCATAGGAAAAACATCCTCAAAGAAAGTAGCATCTTTAGACTCCATAACTGTACCGACCTTCACGTCAGGTACATCAGATTTCACTACCAAGAATCTATAGCCAACGCTATTCTTAGTGTAGCCCAAATTAACACAGTCCACGGTCTTAGGTCCAAGCTTACGCTTTTTGGGGATCGGCACATTGACTTTCGCCAAACAGCCCCAAGTACGTAAGTATGAGAGTGTTGTCCTTCTCTTCTCCCATTGTTCATACGGAGTGAGTTCATTGTCTTTTGTTGGAACTTTATGCAGGACATGACATGACGTCAATAGCGCCTCCCCCCACCATGCCTTGGATAATCCCGATGTATCTAACATGGCGTTAACCAAATCAGATAGAGTACGGTTTTTCCTTCGGCAACCCCATTTGACTGGGGAGAATAGGGAGGCGTCCTCTCATGAATAATGCCATGTTCCATACAGAAAGAGTCAAACTCATTCGAGAAGTACTCTCCACCACGATCTGACCGAATGTGTTTAATTTTCTTTTCAAGTTGATTCTCAACTTCTGCCTTATAGATTTTAAAGTAGTGCAGAGCCTCATCTTTAGTGCTTAACAGATATACATAGCAAAATCTAGTGGAATCATCTATCAGTGTCATGAAGTATCTCTTTCCACCTTTAGTCAACACGCCATTCATCTCACAAAGATAAGAATGTATAAGTTCTAACGGTGCCAAGTGTCTTTCCTCCGCAGCTTTATGAGGCTTGCGAGGTTGCTTTGCTTGAACACACGAAAGACATTTAGAACCTTTGGCTAAAGTGAAAGATGGGATTAAACTTAGTTTTGCTAGCCGCGTCATACAACCGAAACCAATGTGACAAAGACGTGAATGCCAAACTTCTGTTTCATTGACATTCGAATAAATATTGTTCACGACTTTATTACAAAAATCAGCAAGAGAAAAGCGGAACATGCCTCCGCATTCATAACCTTTTCCAACAAATAGTCCATATTTCGTAACAACTACTTTATTAGACTCGAATACCAACTTAAACCCTTCTCTACATAGAAGGGAGCCACTAACGAGATTCTTCTTGATGGCGGGAACATGCTGCACGTTCTTGAGCTGCACGATCCTTCTCGAAGTAAACTTCAGATCGACCGTGCCAACACCAAGAACAGAAGCACTTGCGCCATTCCCCATCAGTACGGATCCGTTCCCTGTGACCTGATAAGAAGAAAATAATGAAATGTCAGCACACACATGAGTATTTGCACCAGTATCAATCCACCATTCATTAGACTGACAAACTGAAAATACAGTAAACAAATTACCGTACCCGGATGCACCGTTCTCATTGTTGCTCACGATCATGTTGACAGACTTAGAGTCTTGTCCTGGTTTCTTGAACTTCTTCGGGCACTTAGGAGCCCAATGTTCCTCTGAACCGCAGGTGTAGCATGCACCTTTCTTCTTATCCTTCTTGAAAGGTTTGTTACCCTTCTTCTTGAAGTCGGTATTCTGTTGGACACCAGTTTTCCCCTTGTGCTTGTGGGAGTTGAAGTTCTTCTGTACCATGTTGGCAACAGAAGTACCTTCACCTTTTCCATGCGAGTCCTTTGCCCTTGAATTCTGCTCAACACTCAGATGGCCAATGACATCCTCAACAGAGAATTCACGCCTCTGATGTTTCAGAGTGGTGGCAAAGCTCCTCCATGAATTAGGCAGCTTAGCGATAATGCATCCCGCGACAAATTTGCCCGGTAGATCACACTTGAGGAGCTCAATCTCTTTTGCGATGCATTGTATCTCATGAGCCTGCTCCAATACAGGACGGTTTTCAACCATCTTGTAATCATGAAACTGCTCGATGGTATACATCTCGCTTCCAGCATCGGTTGCGCCGAATTTGGATTCGAGCGCTTCCCACAAGTCCTTGGCAACCCGCACATGTAAATATGCGTCAACCAACTTATCTCCGATCACGCTTAGAACGGCTCCAACAAAGACGACGGTGGCATCCCTAAACGCCTTCTCCTGTTCAGGAGTAATCGTTTCAGTGAGAGTGACACCGGCGACCCAGAACACGTTCATCGCAGTGAGCCATAAGGTGGTTTTGGTTTGCCAACACTTAAAATATGTCACCGTAAACGGGGCTGGTTTCAGTGCAGCAGCAAAACCATTGACCCAAAATTGCCTACATAGATTAGGTTTTTGGATTGTTGAGTATATAGGCAATTGTTCGATGAAACTAATCCAATAATAAATCATGAACATGGCATAAACAGTGCTAATGATATACTGAATCTTGATGATAAGACTATGCACTAGACAGATAGTAGAAACGTCTACACATGTGACTAGTACTACAAACACGGAAATAATTAGGAGAGGTATGAACACATCATACCCGGCAGTTGGCCAATTGGCCGAAGCGGAAGCAGCAGCGTTATCGGCAGCCCTCTTTTCAGCGGCAGCCTTCTCGATCTCGGCGTCAGTACTCATGGTGATGATGAAGACGACGAGGACGTAGTTGAAGTAGAGGAAGTAGCCGACGTAGTGGATGAAGATTGGCGAGCAGTCGCGTATGATACGCTCCCCAAAAACCTAATCGCCCCTCTCCCGTACAGGAAACGGAGAGGCGGGGTTTCGGAGGCCTGCTCTCCCGTCGACCGTGTACGCGGCGGACGGGATGGGATCAACGAAGGCAGCAACAGCGAGGAGGAACGATGGTGGCGGCGCGAGCGGATGTGATCTTCTCTGGTCTGTCTGCTAGAGAGGAGCGACCTCTCTTATATAGGCACAGAAGCAGACAGTAAAAAGATAAGCTCGGCTCGGCGAGATTCCCGCAACCCGCAACCCGCGGCGCGGCGCGGCGTGGCGAGGCGGGCGGCGGAGGAGCGCGCGTGTGGAACGCCTCCTTTCTCTTCACAGCCAACACCTCATACATGGTAGAGAAGAGCTCACCTTATAAGCTGGTGTACATCTCTCTAAACTAGCCATGTGGGACTAAACTCCCACCACATGCCATGACAACATGGGCCTTAGGGATTTTCAGGAATTAATAATGGGCTAAAAGGCCCAATATTTCAGCATAAACATGTATAAATGTTAAGGCTAATAAACTCGGAACTACTGTCCACCAATATTTATTTTGCAACATTGAGCCCCTTGTTTACATGAGATTCTGATCAAGTTGCAATTTGGGATGTGTCGGTTATACCGTCAGCTGGTGAACACTTCATAACATTTTGAATCCCCATGCTGCACAAATGCTCCTAAATAAAATGTTACTGCCGAATATAAAGATAATTATAAGATTTATAAAATTTGGTTGAGACTCACGTAGCCATGTACACTGATGTCGGCGGCACGCAAACATGTATCATCATTATCGTGGACACTCGTTTTTTTTTTGCGATTCCTATTTTACGACCAGGTCGGAGCGCAATCTTTCCCGCACACCCCTTCTTGGGCCGGCCCAATAAATTTATACCTCAAGTTTTTCGGTTTTTCTTGCTTGTTTCTTTTTTCTGTTCGTTTTCTTTTCTGTTTATTCGTTCTTTTTTTTTTACTTTTAATTTTTTGATAGATGTTTTGGTGACAGTGCACAATACTTGTAGATTCTCTATTCCTCTATTTATAACAGCTCGGTTTTAATATATGGTTTGTCCTTTTCCTGTTGGTATTTAGCTGACTTTGTTATATAATTGCTAGAATGGTTGTATATGGATTGAGTAGCTTGTTTGTTTTCTACAATAGGGGAGAAACATGTACAGTCTCAACCTTGATACGATCCAATTTGGTATAGCAAATATTGTCAATTTATATCACTTTTTTTTGTTTCGTCCATCCTTCTGAAGTTGTGAATCTGATGGCACCGCGCTAAGTCAAGTGCTCCTCTATCTTATTGACACTTTTATTATTATCCTTTTTTGTTTATAAAACCAAATGATGTACTTGCACATATATTAGTTATTAATATTTGCCTTCATGGTACATTGGTACATCTCCATGTGGTGTAGGTTGACCAGTTGCTCAGTGTCAGTGTCAGCATCCAACGACTCTGGCGGCTGCGCCTGGGGTCGGACGACAAGGTTCTTCTTGAGAAACCATGCATTGATAGTTAAATGTCTAGATTTGTTTTGCCTTAAATAATACTATGAACTTCAGAGTATGGGATATTCGATGTAGGAGTGTCAGACTTGAGAGAAACTCCGTGTGATTACTTATCCCCGATAACAATTTATTTGCGACAAGAATTGTGTGGTGTGTTATGAAATTGCATATTCCTCCGGTTTGCCGCTTTTGAACTATCACGTTATTTGGGCTGATGTAAACCAAGAAATGGTTTATGTGTTTTTAGCATCATGACATAGTAATGTGCCTTTAGTATTTGACTTGGGTTTGATGGTTGCATAATTGCCGGACTACAATGATTACACATGTATAAATGTTAAGGCTAATAAACTCGGAACTATTATTCACTAATATGTATTTTGCAACATTGAGCTCCTTGTTTACATGAGATTTTGATCAAATTACAATTTCGGATGTGTCGGTTATGCCGTGAGCTGGTGAACTCGCTTCATACCATTTTGAATCCCCATGCTGCACAAATGCTCCTAAATAAAATGTTACTGCGGAATATAAAGATAATTATATGTTTATAAAATTTGGTTGAGACTCATGTAGCCATGTGCACTGATGTCGGCGGCACGCAAACATGTCATCATCATTATCGTGGACACTCTTTCGTGGACTAGTGGTAGCCGTGTGTATGCGCATAAGGGCCAGGTCTCGAGTTCGAATTCTCACTTCTACCTTAATGACAAAGCCGGGGTGGAGTCCCCCCTCCGGGTCTTGTTGTTTTATTATCGTGGACACTCGTTTTTTTCAGTGAACTACCGACGACACTCGATGGGCCGTACGAGTTCCATGGGCCTCATGGGTTTGGCCGTTCACACCGGCCCACCGTATCAGGGTCCGTCCGTGGTGCGGTGCGGTAGCGCCGCCGCCGCCATCTGCCCGCGTCGGTCGCGCGGGAAAATTCCCCGCCAATTCGCTCCACAATCCAGTCACCACCCCGGCGAGATCTGCCATACCCGACCACTAACCATGGCTACCGCCGCCGCCGACGAGCACACCGAGGCGATGGAGCAAGCTGTAGTGGAGGAGGAGCGGGAGGCAGCGGCGGAGGAGCCGGAGGCGATGGAGCAAGTTGAAGGGGAGGTCGAGGCGGAGGCCCCAGCGGAGGAGGGGGCGGAGGCCACCGACGAAGGGCACGTGGAGGCAATGGAGCAAGTTGAAGAAGAGGAGGAGGTCCAAGCGGCGGCGGAGGAGACGGAGGCGGAGGCGGAAGCGCTGAGCACGGTGCTCCCGCTGGGGAGGGTGAAGAAGATCATGCGGGTGGACCGCGACATCAGGAAGGTGACGGCCGAGGCGTCGCTGCTCGTCGCCGCAGCCACCGAGCTCTTCCTCGGCTCCCTCGCCGCCGGCGCCCACGCGGCCGTCTCCCAGCGCGGTCGCCGGGCGGTGCGCGCCGCGGACGTCCGGGCCGCCGCCCGCGCGCACCGCCCCACCGCCGACTTTCTCCTCGACTCTCTCCCGGCTGCCGAGGAGGCGCCTCGCGCCGCCCGCTCCGGATCCAATGGCGCCCCGGCCGCCGCCGCGGTAGATGCAGTACCGAAGCCGCTGCCGCGCGGAACCCGCCGCATCGACGGATTCTTCCAGAAGGTCACTTAGTAGACGTGTGCCTCTCTCTCTATGTGTGTTCATGAACTGCTTCTCTAAGTTGTTAGATGTACTCCTACCTGCCATGTGATGAAATTGGAACATATGCATTTTATCAATCAAGGTATGCGATTATTTTTCATCTTCTGAGATACGTTTCTTCACATCATACCTTGATTTAGGCTTCTATAAGGCGAGTTCGACAGCCATTTAGCTCCCTGTATCCGTTTTAGCGTGCATAGTGACTGATTACATCAGTCGGGGCCTGTTTGAAACAAATGGTCTTCTTTGGAATTTGATTTGATGCTAAGAATAAGAGTGATACTTAGTCCAAAGTTTATTAAGGCTATTATACACCACAGTTCTTCGGTGGTTCAGTTGGAGTCTTCTCTTTGTTACAGACTTGCTAATAAGAGAAATTGCAAAAGAAATGATGACTCTGTGGATTGTTGATTGATGCATATATCTGTTGGGTTCTGCAAAAGACTAAGGATTAGGTTTATTTCTAGCTAGTGATTCAGCAGTGATGAGGCTGAGATATTGTGGGATAAGTACTCCAACAAGGTTGCCCGTAGGTAATGTCTGTGGGTAGGAAGCTAAAACGTGTTGGTATGATGCAAACAAGCAGCTCGCTTCCTGTTGCCACCGGATGTACTGGCATCACAAAATTTACATGAGTGTAATCCCAGTATCCCACACGTTTTGGGTGTTTGCATGCAGAACAAATCAGTCGACAACTACGATCAGGATTAGTTTTAAGACTTACAGAAATGCTCTGCTCTGATTCCCAGCCAGTCAACGATCTAAAGTGGATTATAATCATGCATCCAGTCTAAAGAAAAATATATTCACAATCAGAAACAACAAAAGTTATATGGTTTTTATTGTGAGCACATATAGCACTGATGGTTCATTAATTCTTCAATGCATATATAGTTGAACATAATGACAGAGTTTGTCTGGTGAGCTACATCATAAGTGCTTATTGACAGGTATACAATGTCTAGTTCTTGAAAAAACAGATTCTGAATAAAGCTGCTTGGGATCTTATGTTTTTGGAATAAGCTGTTTGGGATAGAAGACACCTGTAGTCTCCAGAATTATAGCAGTTATATTAGGACATATGGATGTTGTGAATCACTGCATCCTTAACTCTCGGAAACTGATAACTTATTCCATGGGGAAGCTGCTCATACACAGTTATTTATATCAATACCGATACCATGCATTTGACATTAGCAATCAGTGGTGAAGCCTAAATTGCTGCATGCCTTTCTTGCCTCTGCATCTCATAACTTTGTGCAAACCATGGGCTTCTTCTGGAGCTTCCTTCTGTCCTACCCTGAGATCTTCCTATCATTCGTCTGCTTCCTCTGCCTCTCCCTCTTCCGCCTCGTCCGGCAGTGCCAGAAGAGCGCCATCCCGGTGAACTGGCCTGTTGTTGGAATGCTTCCTTTCCTTGTGAGAAATCTCTACCACATTCATGACAAGGTCGCGGATATGCTCCGTGAGGCGGGATGCACCTTCAGGATCATTGGCCCATGGTTCCTCAACATGAACTTCTTGGCAACCTGCGACCCAGCCACTGTCAACCACTGCTTCAACACTAACTTCAACAACTACCCGAAAGGCAGTGAGTTCGCCGAGATGTTTGACATCCTAGGCGAGGGGCTGCTTGTGGCAGACTCTGAATCCTGGGAGTACCAACGCCGTGTGGCGATGCAAATCTTTGCTAGCCGTGCCTTTCGATCCTTCTCCATGTCCACCATCACGAGGAAGGCTGGCACAGTCTTGTTACCCTACCTTGACCACATGGCTAAGCACGGCTCACAGGTTGAGCTGGAGGGTGTCTTCATGAGGTTCTCGCTTGATGTCTCGTACTCCACTGTGTTTGCAACTGACCTTGATTGCTTATCTGTGTCTCATCCGATCCCTTTGTTTGGCCAAGCCACAAAGGAAGTGGAGGAGGGAATGCTATTCAGGCATGTCGTGCCACCGAGTTTGTGGAAGCTCTTGAGGATGCTCAAAGTTGGGAGCGAGAAGAAGATGGCGAACGCAAGGGTGGTGATTGACCAATTCATCTATGAGGAAATCTCGAAGCGGAAGGCACAAGCGAACAAGGAAAGCCAGGGAGACGTGCTGTCCATGTACATGAAATGGCCCATGGATCCCAGCATGAGTGAACAGCAGAAGACCCAGTTCCTGCGTGACACAGTGGTGGGGTTCATCTTTGCTGGCAAGGATCTCGTTGCTGTCACGCTCACGTGGTTCTTCTACATGATGTGCAAGCACCCGCATGTCGAGGCGAAGATCCTCGAGGAGATCAAGGTCCTGCGGAGCACCACATGTCAAGGGAACCTCTCTGTCTTTGAGTGCGACATGGTCCGCCCTGCTATCTACCTGCAAGCTGCGCTCCTCGAGACACTCAGGTGACACATCTTTCAGGTTTGTGTAGCTCCTCCTACAGACCTGCACATCTGACTAACCCGGGCACTGCACCCCTGTGTTTCAGGCTCTTCCCAGCTACGCCGTTTGAGGAGAAGGAGGCCCTAAGCGACGATGTCCTGCCAAACGGTACCATGGTGAGCAAGGGCACAAGGATCATCTTCTCGCTCTACGCCATGGGGAGGATCGAAGGAATATGGGGCAAGGATTGCACGGAATTCAGACCAGAGCGGTGGGTTTCGAAGAGCGGGCGCCTTCGTCACGAGCCAAGCTACAAGTTCCTAGCCTTCAATTCCGGCCCCAGAAGCTGCCTGGGGAAGGACCTTGGCCTCAACAACATGAAGATCGCAGCTGCTTCCATCATATACAACTTCAAGGTCGAGCTGGTGGAAGGCCATGCCGTGATTCCTTCGAGCTCGGTGATACTGCACACACGGAACGGGATGATGGTTAGGCTCAAGAGAAGGGAGGCACCTGCTTGATTGCTGCTGTCTCTTCTTTGATAGTTACTTATACGCATGAACTAGATGCATAATATATGGGTTGGATCGAACAGACTAGAGGTGTGAGCCACCTGTCTGTAGTTTTAAAATTGTCACCGGCTGATAGACACAAAGTACTGCAGCTATTTCTAATTTGTGTTGTTGTATTTTAGATATTTTCATGTAAAATTGTATCCGTTTACTTATGAAAAACATATGCATCTTATTGCACAATATACCACCGAGTATCCATATATTATAGTTATTGAGCGCTATCAACGAGTAGGTACTTAAGAATACATTGAGCTTTCTCTGTTGAAGTGACTTTCCTGGATTGTCTCTGTTTACCTACTCCATCCATTATGAATGACCCATCCAAAATATTATTCATCACCTCAGTTTTATGTTTGGTTAGAGGGTGGGGGATTATTGATTAATGTGAGACAACCGAATTTATCAAAAAAAAATCAGATACACGCCCCAGGTTTTCCCCCACAATTCAGATAATTCCAAATTATACTGCTTCTTGCAACATTCTTACTCTGCAGTAAGGTGGGAAGTGCCAACATTCTTATTTTGGTTTGTGCATAAATTGTTCAGTACAGTCGAAAAGATCTGCATTGCCAGCTGCACGTCTCCCCTGCAGCTCCGCTTCACTCCACTCCACCGCGTGGCCGGCGCCGCCCTAGCTGCTCCACTCCACCGCGACGCGAGCGCCACCCGGAGCTCTGGTTCCTGCTCCTCCACCCCACCCTCCCCTGCCCTTCCACGGCGACGACCTGCGCTGGGCCCAGGCTCCGCCCGCGTCGGCACGCTGCCGTGGTTCAAGTTCAACCCGGCACGACGGCGCGCGGCGGCGCAAGGTTCCACCACGACGTCGAACCGAACCCAGTAAACTGCTCAAAAAGACCAAATGTCTCAGAAGCACGCGACCACCCTCATCAAGTCTCTGTGCGCGGGCGGCTCGCTGTGCCACGCCCGGGCACTGTTCGATGAAATGCGCGACCGCGACGTCGTGGCATGGACGGCCATGCTCTCCGGCTACGCCTCCAACGGCCGCCACGGCGAGGCGCTGGACCTCTTCCGCGGCATGCTCGCGGCGGGCGTCGGCCCAAACGAGTTCACGTTGTCCAGCGTCCTGACCGCGTGCCGTCGCGGTGGCGGCTGTGATCCGTCATCGTTGCACGCTGTCGCGGTGCGGCGGGGCGTGGATCACGTGCCATACGTCGTCAACACGCTCATTGACGCCTACGCGTCCCGCGAAGAGGGCGTGGGCGATGCGAGGATGCTGTTTGATGCGTTGGGGAGCAGACGCACGGCTGCGTCGTGGACGTCGATGATTGCCTGGTATGCCCGGTGGGGGCAGGAGCACGTGGGGCTACAGCTATTCCAAACAATGATTCAGGTCTAATTTCTCTGACTAAGTGACTGTTATAACGTTCATCTATCACCTTTGCTGCTCCGCTCTAAACAGAGTTCAGGAAATTTCATTATGAAGTCTCTTTTTCTGAAATCCGATTATTTTTTGATAGAAAGTAATGCCTAGACTTTAGAATCTGTGATTGCCCCAAACGACACCAGAGGTTGCTAAACTCTAAACTTTGGATCGGTGTGGCTTGCATTTTATGATTTTGACACTCTTCGAGTTGATGGTCAGTTTTGGAGTTCAGTATTAGCTGAATTCGTGGACAATGATAACAGAGTAACAGCTGACAATACAAGTAGTAAACATGTTGTTGTACCATTTTTCTGTTGTTATGCCCTTGCAAATGTTAAAAGAAACACCATATGATATTTGTTTTCAATTTCTCTTTTGGTTTCTTCATATAGTCGTTCACATAATGAATTTCCTGCCAATCACAAATTTGTTTTCATGGCCCATCATCTTCTGTTTCTACAGTGCAGGTTGGCATTGAGCTAAGCCCATTCGCATGTTCTATTGCACTACATGCATGTGTTTCTATAGCCAACTTATATATCGGACAGCAGCTTCATGTACTGTCCATAAAGAAAGCTCTCAGTGCGAACCTTGCTGTTGCCAATGCTCTGATTGATTTATACTGCAATTGTGCACGTCTTTTGGGTGCAAGGAGGCTTTTTGATCAAATCACTGAGAAGAATTTGGTCACCTGGAATACCATGATTGCTGGGTATAGCCAATGCAATCCACTAATGGCCTTGCAGCTTTTTCCTGACATGAAACTTCAGCCAAACTGCTTCACCCTGACTAGCATTACATCGGCCTGTGCTGGTCTCGCGGCTCTGAGACTCGGGAGGCAGGTCCATGGGGCTGTCCTTCGGAGAAACTATGGCGAGGACCTACAAATGAGCAATGCCCTCGTGGACATGTACTCAAAGTGTGGCAGTATAGCAGATGCAAAAAGAATGTTCAACACGATGGTTTGGAAGAATAAATTATCATGGACTTCAATGATTGCTGGGTATGGGATGAATGGGTACGGCAATGAGGCCATCCAGCTTTTCAATTCCATGATCCATGCTGGGTTCTGTCCTGACCATGTTGTGTTCCTGGCCCTGATAAGTGCTTGCAACCATGCTGGTTTAGTAGATGAAGGATGGAACTTATTCAGGTCAATGATATCTAAGTATAATTTGCAGCCTAAGAAAGAGGTTTACGGGTGCGTCATCAATCTCCTTGCTCGTGCAGGGAGGTTGAGAGAAGTATTTGACCTTATCGATAGAATGCCATTTGCTCCTGATGAATCTATTTGGGGGGCATTGCTTGGTGCCTGCAAGATGCACAAGCATGTGGAGCTGGGAAGATTGGTTGCAACGAAGATCATCGAGGTCAATCCTGATGGAGCAAAAAATTACATCTTACTTGCGAATATATATGCTGCAGATAGCAAATGGGGTGAGTATGCTGCCACGAGGAGGCTGTTGAGAGGCATAGGGAGCAGGAAGGAGGCTGGAATGAGCTGGATAGACGTAAACGATAAGATGTATAGCTTTAACATAGCTGACTGTAGCAGCCATGAAGTTAGTTTGGCAGATGAGGTATTGCAGATCTTGGCTCGACACATGCATGATGCTGGAACTGATTTTTCTCAGGATGTTTCCAGAAGAGTTACATGATCAGTTTGTGCTTGGACGATTTATTAGTTGGAGCAAAACACTTGCAGAAATGAATACTACATGTTGTGATCAGTAGTGGAGCGTGACTGTAAATGTAGGGTGGGTCAATCACCAAAGAATGAGCTATCAATGGGCTATTTTCTGCTACTGGGCCAACTTTATACAAAATTTCAGGAAGGAATCTGGTGCGAAGGGTGGCCACGGCCTAGTATGGTCCACCCGGCGCTCCTCCAGTGGTTGTGATGCTGATGGTACCTGTTCAAAGGTCAGAGCTTAGCTACTGTAAACTCAGATTAGACCATCCACTGTTGGGTGCAAAATTTGAAAGCCTCATGGAATCGGTTCAGATTGTTTGAGCTAGGTGAATCATGGTGTTAGAAATAAATAGAAAGAAAAGCGAATCATATTGTTCGTTTGTTTCAAAGGAATCAACATATGAGGGGCAGGGAAACTTGGGCCACATGGCAGAGAAGAACAGTAAAGAGAGATTGTTTGGAAACAGAAGAGTTGGTAAAAGTAAGGCGCTTGCATGCATTTGTTATCATGGGCCAATGGGAACACCAATTTTAAGATTGGAGTGAAACAATAGAGATTCCAGGGTGTGTCATTCTTTCAGGTGAATCAGTTCAACATTGTGGACGGTCGTAAAGAAAATCTAGCTCAGGTACATTTCAGGTTAAGGAAAAAAGATATATTAGTTGTCTATGAAATACACGGAAATATTTTTATGCCAGAGCTCCCTTTTCTGTTTTATGATTTCCTCACTTGCACCTAAGCAAAAAACCTGGCATGCTCATTTGGTTATAAAGATACAAGTGTTCATGTGGAGCAAAAAACTCTGAGAACTGAATTTATTCAGGTTATCCTGAACTGGCATTGGAACTGATATCAGATGCTAGATTCAGTATTTGTTGCTTGTTTTGATAATTTTAATAATCGGTGAAAGAGAGAATAAAGCAGCACATGCTCTGTCGCTGCACTCTCCAATGGCTGGTGGTCGCATGGGACCACAAAGATCAGTTGTTCAGTAGGTATGACTGCTCTAGCAACAATTTGAATTCGAGATCCCATTTTTTCATACATATGTTATGTTATCCATGTTTAGGACTGCTCTTTTAGGCTAATAATATGCACTTGTCACATAATCATATTATAATTCTAGACATGCATAAAATATTTGCATTTGTCAAACTTATGCATGAACAACTGATCAATGTATTAAAAATATGCTAACATATGTTTCTGATTTCGGTACATTCACAAGTTTTCTGAATGACCCAACAAAAGGTAGTCATGCCGCTCTAATAACAGACAATGGTATTAAAGTTATACACACATGCTCAACTTAAAATCAACCTAGCAAAATCTTAAATATCATATATTACAAACATATGATATGTTGCCATCGACAGCCAGCAATGTGTTTCTCTTACAATTTAGAGATTTCACTGATTTTTATCAGCAAGCCCTTCATTTCCTGCCAGCATCAAGTACTTGTCCTTACGGGTGAGCTTGGTGGATTGAAACCCAAGAGTCCTACTAATCTCATCTTGCACTAAGTTGGCCACCTCGTAGCTCTCACATCTCTTCTCGTCGATCACCATCCTGGTTGGCATCTTGTCCATGAACTGAACGTCATAAGCTGGGCGTGGGTTCATGAAATAGTAGAAGTGGTCTAGACACTTGAACTTGCCGGTGGAGGTGCCGTGGAACATGCTGGACCAGTTCACAAGTGCAACCGGGTAGACCTCATCAACGAGCTCGGCAAACAGATGACTGAAGCGAAGCAGGTAGGGCTCCCGGCATGTAGTTCCCTCAGGGCAGACCACAAGGTCCCCCTGCCTTAGTAACTGCTCCATCCTCATCCGGTCCTCATCTCGGTTTCGGGTCAACCGGACAGTCTTGATCGGTGATATGAGCTCAGTTACACGGCTGACACTGTACGTGACGGCTGACACCTGCTTGTTCAGCATAGCTGAGATGTAGACCGGATCGATGAGTGTGCGGTGGTTGCACACGTACAGGTGGCCCTGTGGGCTGGGCTGGGCATGTGGTTCATAGCCCACTTTACCAGTTGGGACAGGTGAGTTGATGACCCGGGTCGTTACTCCAATCACTGAACCTATTGCGACAGAGATACTATATGGTAGCTTCACAAAGACGAGTGTTCGGAGCAAGGTGAGGGGGAGGGCAAGTGGGAGCCACATAAACATGGCTAGGGTGGCTTGAGGGGTAGGCCGAAAGGCCAGCCTACCATCATGGAAGATCAGGGGCCTCGGGTACTGGTCTCTTGGCAAGGGTGACCATTTTCTCTTTTCTTCCGGTGTCACCAAGTATACTTCCTGCAAAATCAAAAGCAAACCTTATATTGGATTTTACACCCCAATGGCTTAAGTTGGAAATATTTCCCAAAAATTTGCAAACTAAGTACTCCCTCCGATCCGAAAATAATGTCGCCACTGCTGCTGTCGAGTTGTACGCGACCAGTGCTTTTCTGGCGACACTTAATTTGGTTCGGAGGTAGTACAACAAACTAAAAATCAACAAAACCGAAGAAATTTTCTCAAGGAGAAGGTAAATTGTTAGTTAACTCTGCAAAGTACTAGAATATTTTACTTGTGTCTATATTGTTCGGATTAAAAAAACACTGCAACCAATAAAAGGAATCTTCTGTGCTTTCTAACAATTTTTTGTAGATCATAAATAGTCATGGTTTATTGTAGTCTAATGAGCTCTTCAACTATTTTTATGAGCTATGCATCTCTTCACAGGTGAGCATGCATAAGAGTAGTCCTTTAGTTCTGAAATCTTCCTGTCTGCCCTTAAATTTTCATTATTTTTTTCTATATGCACGAACAATATTAGTTATATTGGAAGTGAAGATAGAGTTTTATTCTTATAAACAACAAGTATCAAGTAACTAGCTTCTCAAGTTTCTCTAGTGACAAAAGCCATTTTCACGTTACTTGCACGATGTGATCATTTTGATCTCAATGTGGGTAAACTAAGGTAAAGTAATTTATTAAGTGACTCTGTGTGCGTCCTTCCTGTCTCCTTTAGCTCATATTATTCTTAGGTGCATGATTTGTTTATGGTCCATTCAGTAAGCCCCTTGCTAGTTTCATTCATTCAATATAATTTGTGCAGATCCAGGATGATGTGTATTCAGTGCATAGGATATACATGTGTAAATCTATGTGTGTCAATGGTGGGTATATGCATGCATAACTGATTTCGAAAATGTTTAAAACTGTAAGAGTAGAAGACATATGGTCAGTAATCAGTACATTGTTAAACCTATATAACTTTGTGAAATGGGATTGCTTGTGGATGGTTATTTCATGGACCATGAAATACCTTTCACCTTACAAGTGATATTAGTTCACCTTATGATCGTTTCAAATATAAGCCACAATGTTCAACTAATCAAGTAACAGTCGAATGGGCTAATTGCCTAATTGGTATTATAAGTTGCCACAAAAAACTATCACATAGATCAACAAAGAAAAGGGGGTAAAAGATATGATGCAGTATATATTTCAACAGTACAAACCATATCCATTCATAAGGATCTAACCTTGCACCAAGAGAAAAGCTGGTGATGGTCACAACCAAAGTAGCTTGAGCTGCTTCCGAACCCTATCATCTCTGTTTGGTCGAACTTTGTCTGCTCTAGCCTTCCTTCACTCTCCTTTTCCAGTAAACCAACATAACGCCCTTTTATCATCTTCACCGCCCTTCCCACTGCCACATCCAATCCTATATACTCCTTAAGAAATGGTTCCACCATTACCCCAGGGATGAGCCTGCAAACTCCTACCACCCTCTTCACCCCTTTCAGAACCTCAAGTCCTTCCCTCCCTACATCTTCTAGGAAATACTTGGGCAACGTCACCCTTGCAACCCTAGCCACTTTCTCCTCCCTTAAACCCATGAAGCACACCATGACCATGATCTGTAATTCTAATTCTTGTGGCAGGCAACATAACAAAGGGTAGAGGCATAGTAGGATGAGGCCTCTTAGAAAACTACCTGCCTCTATTGCAACAAGCATGAAATATGGGAAGCTAGATGGAGACCTCAGAAGACCTCCTTCAACATCTAGGACTAGAGTTTTGTTCCGGTGGTGTTCATCATCTTCTGGCGCCTGCAAGCATACCTGGACGATCTTAGGATAGGTAGATAGGCCGCTCGAGCTTTGCCTCTGCTGGCGCTGGTCTAGCATTGAACCCCAAAGACTTATGTGTGATGTGCTGGTTCAAGCTAGTCTATTTGATGCAGATTGTAAGGTGCAGCTGTAAGAGGTGTCAAATATATATGCAGCTAAAGGTTATAGCTAGGTGGTGAAGTGGCTATATACAATTGTTGCAAGAAAATTATGTTTTGATCTCAAATTAGTCACAAGTTCTGACTCGGCTTAACACTCTCAATTCTATTGCTTCAAAGCAGTGTAAAAATGAACCAGGAATACTTTCGCGACTCAGCAGTTATGGACTTTGATTTGCTGACGATGGTAATCTTAAATTATGTATGTTTACCACCCAACCTGGTTAGGATAACAAAAAGTGTCAAGCAATGGACCATGATTTTTCACCTAAAGGCTGCATGTTAAGGTCGCTATCTCTGTATGTGTAGTTGTGTGTGCTATGATGTATTTCTATACATTTTAGTTCCCAGAAGATTATTACTTTGATCTAGCACTTTTCTGTATTGCGCACAGTACTTTTTGGCCCCCGCATAATTGATGCATCATACACAGTTTTGTTTTGCGATTGATGCGATTTGATCACAGGACCTGTACATAATCCAGTACCTCACTATACATAATGTGTTTTGGCGTGCTCACAGGGCACATGATCTAACAGTGGTCGATTGCGTGTCCTTGTGCCGGTAGTATTGTTGGTGAGGTTATAACAAATGAAAAAGTAATATATTTGGTGCAGGCATGTTCTCTTCTTTGTTTCAATCCTGGAAGAAACCTAGCTGAGGATGACCTCTCACCTAAAAGCTAGAGCAATATGAGGTACTTATCCACCGGTCATTGATTGGATAATATCTCTCTGTTTTCTTCTAACATCATGGGTTCACAATTTAATTTGACTTTTTTTTCTTCAAAGCAGAGTTCAGGTATGAATTGCTTGCATACAGTCGGTCGTCAGTCAGAGCGCAAATGGGGTGGGACAGCACACTAAACCACAAACGCTGCCACAGACACAGCATTCCTGCTCTGTCGGACACGTCGCTGGTGCTGATGCTCATCGTTCCTGCACCGCTTCTCTCGCTCCCTGGAGCTGTAATTCCGCCGCTGTCCACATCCGCAAGGCCCGCGTCCTCACCGCGCCTTTTCCTCTCTTCCAAGATGGAAGGGTGCCAGGGAGAAGTTGCTGCAGCAGCGAGTGAATTGGCCTCATGAACACCCCACCAAAGGTTCATGAAATGGGTCACCGTCTGGAAACCATGTACATTGTTTTGCTTAGACGAATCAACGGGAGCTCAACAACTTCACATGGGCAATGAACTCAAATTGGTATAGTAGCATGGATTAATATGTCAGTTAGGTAAGTAGGCATAGCATTCAGATGAAGCTTGTAAGAATCATCAAACTTACTTTGATTTGTATTGGAAGGGAGAATCGTGGAGACTCATGAGACTACTACGACTAGTAGAAAGTAGAAAGAGACAACCATGTACCGCTGATACTGACCTGCTGAGCTCCAAGAGTCACACCAACAATCCATGTCATGCCTGGGTATAGTCAACCAGTTGCATTTTTTCATAGTGTAACCTTACGTGCTATGCTGCTCACTCTGAAATATTTGCATTGTCATTTCAATTAGATCGCCAAATGTTAACAGGGCATATTGGTGTGGATTTTTTAGAACAGTTTTCTTGACATACTTGGTTATACATGTAAACTCACAAATACCGCCTACCAGTGGCGCTTTCTTTTTGTGGCAAGAACAGCGATGTTGTCAGTGGCCAAGTGAAAGATCTTGAATGAAGTAAATATAAGTATTTCATTTTACTTAGAGCAAGTCCAACAGTTCCCTTAAAATGTCTCCCCTATATGTGTATGTAGGGGACTGCTCCTAAAAAAATCTCCCTTAAAATATGTTCAACTCCAGCAGTTTTCCTAAAGAGAGTGGATTTTGTACACACATGCATGGGTGTGAGACATATCAAAGCCACACATTCTGTTCTCGAGATTCGTGCCTATAAGTCAAATTTTATTATGTCCCGTCCATACATTATCAAATAGTCCCATCAAACAGTCAAATTGTACAATATTTTCTTATTCCTTTTCTCTCTCTTCTCCTCCCCTTTCTTTCCCCTCCTCTTGGCTCCTGTCCGCCCTCGAGCTCCTCCCGAGCCGGCCCGAGCTCCCCGCACCCGACGCCGTGCGCTCCGGCCGCCGCGCGCACCCTCTCCCCGGCCGCCCGACGCCTCCCCTGCTCCGGCCGCCCCATGCCCGCCGTCGCCGGCCGCGCCGCCGCGCGCCTCCACCTCCGGCCACCGCGCCCCCGGCCTACCTCCTCCGTTGCCGTGCTCCACCTCCGCGCCGCCCGGCCTGCTCCCCTGCTCCGGCCCGCAGCGCGCCGCCGCCGCCAACCAACGTGCGCCACCGCGCCCCCACGCCACCGTGCGTGCCCCGCGCCGCCTCTCCCCGCCGCCGCGCGCGTCCTCCCATGCGTCGCCTCCGGCCGCGCCCCGCGCCGCTTCGCCGCCGCAGCACAACCGCCGCCCGCGCCGCCGGCCTCCCCTCCCGTCGTCATCTCCATCCCCGTGCAGGTCAATGGCCGCCCTCCCGTCGTCATCTCCATCCCCGTGCAGGTCAACGGCCGCCGGCCTCCCCTCCTCCTCCTGTCCCTCCTCCCGACGGCCAGGATGCCGCGTGGCCCTGCTCTGCGCCGTTGCCGCCGTGGTATAGGTCAACGGCCGTCCTCCCGCCACCATCTCCATCCCTGCTCTGCAGCTCGTCCTCCATGGCGGCAGCCGCCTGCACCGCTGCGAAGGCGGCCTCGGCCACTTCCGTCGTTGCCGCACCGCCGCCATCAGCTCTAGGGCCCATGCTCCGACCTGTCCTCGGCGGCTAGGATTCGATGCCCGGCCACCTCTGGCCGTAGAGAGCAGCGATGGTGCTCGCATAGAGACGCTCAGCTCTGGGGGCTCAATCCAATCCATCTATGGAGTAGTACTTTGTACTGTTTCATGTCCACACAAAAATATTAGGACGGTAACAGTTGTATGACATGTCTTATCAACTTTATGTTACATCAAGTACAACTGCAACTATTCAGAAATTAACCAAAAACATTTTTCTCCCCTCTCTTTCTCCGGATCTCAAAGCAAAGCCAAAACATACAACGGACATGATAGCTCCCACACCCGTGTGTGCATGTAAAAAAACATTTTCGTTCCCTAAAACATCTCCCATATTTAACTTTTTTATCTATTTTTTGTATTTAAAAAATATTGTATAGCTAACATGTAAAATCCAACGAGTAACTTGTAGTGTCAAAAACTTATCCATCACCAAAATCTGAAAGATAAACAAAAATCTCACGAATATTGGTATATTGCAGTGTCAAAAAACTCACTAATATCGGGATATGGGAGTCTTCCATGTCCCCTACTTGTAGGGGAGACGAGCGAGTAGAACCGGGGGCGCCTATAAATCGGGGAGCGTTGAGGGAACTGCTGGGGCGGTTGTTTTTGGGTTTTTCCCCCTAAAAAACGTATAGGGGGTTTAAGGAAACTACTTGACTTGCTCTAAGAATGTCAGTTAGTTGCGCCCCGTTCACTTTTGGCTACAGCACACCTTGAATGTTACTATATTCCACAACCAATTAGGGCGAGAGCGTGTTACGTGTTTACTGAATGTTTGATCTTCGAATATTCAAGATGCATCAGGTGTCACACTTGCAACTGGAGTATTTTTTTTAAAAAATCACAAAGTCACACTTGCAACCATTTTTAAAAACAATCACGAGCTCAAACTTGCAACCATTCTGGGCCTCTATTGCCGGCCCAATCGAAGCACCCTCCCCGTCTCTTCCCCATGGCCCTCGCGTGTGCATCTCATGTGCGCCGCCTCCTCCTCCGCCCCAGCGCCGGAGCTCCGGCGAGATCCTTCTACGCCCAGCCCTACCAAGGTATTCCTCCTGGTCCTCGAATCCCAATAATGGTTCCTTTTTCGCCGTCCGTTTCGCTGAACTCCTGCGCATGCAGCCAAGGTCGGCGTGGTGGAGTTCCTGAACGGGGTCGGCAAGGGCGTGGAGACGCACGCCGCGAAGCTGGAGGAGGCCGTGGGCGGCGATCTCCAGAGGCTGCTCGAGACCCGCACGCTAAGGCTCAAGAAGCTCGGCGTCCCCTGCAAGCATGTGCGTCTCCCTCCCTGTTCCAGTCATTCCTTTGATTTAGGTCTTGTGTTATTTGTAGTTTCCTACTCCCTCCGTTCCACAATATAAGATGTTTTAGCCATTTTCCACATTGTACAAATGTATGTAGACATGTTTTAGATTATATGTACACTCATTTTAATTCAAAACTGGACACTATATGTTATACCTAACATCTTATATTGTGGAACGGAGGGAGTAGAAGGCTTTGATGTGGTTGCTGGCTATGGTATTTAAATGTTTTTTCCTTTTTCGGGTATTTCGTTGTGTAAATGACTAAATGTAGAGTTTGGTTAGGTATTGTTCTTAGATGTTGTGATGCTTGGATATAAGTCATTGGATTAGTTTGGTATTAGATGGTTTATGTGTACATACGATGGTTAAAATCAAGTTAGATTCGCACATAAACCAAAGAATTTTGTTTCTTCAAAATTTATAATCATTTAGGTGACCTGAGAAGATACCAACCCTCCCCTTCTCCTCCCCATCCATACAACTGTTGAGATCCTGATTCCTGCTGTTATTTATAATCCATGGAGAAAATTTCTTAGTTGCATCATTTTGAGAGAAAATAAAATAGATGTGCTGAACTGCATTGTCATAGTAATTGGGAAGTCATGTATGGGTTATTTTGTTGCATTTCACATGTAAAAGAACAAATTTGCAGTCCGATAACTGCAGTTGGACTGAAATTCTGAAATTATACAGAAGTTGAGTTTTTGTAGTTCCTGAATACCTCTGATGTAATTCCTTTTGAATTAACGACCAGAATACTGTCAACTGTGGAGTGTCATTTACTTGACTATTTTTTTCTAGGGAGTAGGTACCTTGTTACGCAGAAATTTGCAAGCTACCTACTCCCTAATAAATGTTTCTTCCCAGTTTTGCATCAAAGTATTTTTGAAGTATACAGAAAATACTTTGGTTTATGAAAAAGCTGAAGTATTGAATACTTTCAGGTGTTTGGATCTAATAACTAATGTGGTTTTAAAACTGAGGAAGAAGAGAAAACTGTGAAAGGAGAATAAACTGTAGTATTGCTTGCCAGGCGTTGGAATGCTTTGGTTTTAAAGTACTCCAGTTTAGAAAATACTGTGTTACCACACTGTGGGCAAATTTCTAGATAACATCAGCTAGAAGCATTTCAGATAATATACCCTATCCAGATTGCTAACACACACACATTTTAAAAGATGTTTCACATCTTGCTAACTGTTAATTGTCAATGTTAACCTTAAGATGTGAGTTCAACTGGTACAATCCTTACTTGACATGTTTCCTCAGTTTAATTCCTTCTTTTTCATGTCGTTAATTTATAGCAAAATTATGTTTCAATTGAATTACTAAATTCATTTATCTTGGCTGCTTTTGCCGTGGTGCAGAGAAAATTGATTTTGAGTTTTGCTCACAAGTATCGTCTTGGTCTATGGAAACCCCCAGCAGAAGCCAGGAAAGCGCAATGAAGTTTGTTTGCTTTTGAAGTGTCCACATCGAAAACTATGTGCTGATGTTGGGTTGAAGCATGTCTGGGGCACTGAATAGTTGTGTTAATTCGATGCCACAATCTCAGTCTGAATGTTGTGTGATAAGCTCTTGATGTTGCTCTTTTGTGGCATTTCCTTGTTAGATTTGGGATCATGAAATTTGTCTACAGTTTCTCCCTGTTAGGGGAAAGCATCATCACTGTATTGTTCTGAAATAATTTGGCTCACATACTTTGCATTCCCTATGTTAACCCTAATCTTATCTTGATCGGCCTTATCGATCATAACAAAATAAATGATTTTTTCATCAGTGTTGGCATCGCCCATTCGGTTCCAGCAAATGTTTGTATCCCATGGTTGAAACTGCACAAGGAAGATTAACCAGGCCGTTGGAGTGTTAAGTATATGTCAATCTTGAGGCATGCACATGATAGATGCAGCTCCTGTCAATGTTGTAACAAGTGTTAGAATTTTCAGTCGAGATAACCCAAAGTCTGTTTCGTAGGGAACATAACCCGAAGTGTGTTTGTAGGGAAGATAACCCAAAGTGTCGACACAAGAACTTGTAATAAGTAAACAGTAAATTTACTTGAACCAGTGTATTTACTTAAACCAATAAGGCATACGAGGCTAGTCCAACAACAAAAATATGCAACAAAATTAACTAATTAAGCAAACAACACATTTACTTGAAACAAACATGACATACAAGGTTAGTACAACACAACAACCCGGGCAACAAAATTAATTATACTTGGCAAACAATACATTTACTTGACGCAAAAAGGGCACACGAGGCAAACCAATCTAAACACATGGATCCATTCTAACCTGTTAGCTTTTCCTCCACTCCGGAGATGGCAAGCCCCACAACCACTCCGGAGTATTCCACATTTGATGGATAATCCCCACGTATTAGGATTTTCAGAAAGAGTATATGCTAGTTTTTATGAAAAAATAATAAACTTAATTTTTGACAAATTGTTCAAAAAAACTCTTCAGGTATATCATGTATAAACATATGTAATATAAATTTCAACTCAATGACCATGTTAAAACCATTCCCATGACATAGTTTGTGATGAAGTTTTCATATTCCACAAATAGGTGTATTTTGGTATAGGAAATAATCATGCCAAAATGGATGTTTCAAATTATTTTTATAAATATCATTTTCTATTTTTAAGTGCTAAAAATGACTATTTAATGAACCAAGTACAAAAAATATGATGAAAAGATGATTTAGTTGTCACATTTGGATTACTCTCATTTTTCTAATCAATTTAGACATTTTATTTGTTAAATTTCGATTCACGATTTTAAAGATATGATTTATATCATTTTAAATGAAAATAAAAAAATAGCTAAGCCGACGACAAAGACGTTGGCGTAGTCCTGTATACATAACCCGACGGCTTCGTCGTTGGCGTATCGCCTGATACGCTGACGGCTTTGTCGTTGGCGTATCCCCTGATACGCAGACGGCTAATCTGAGCAGCCCAGGTTGACCCCTACGTTGACCCCGACAAAAAACTGTCGGCGGTGGGCGTCGGTCTATCGCCGTTTTCATGTAGTGGATTAAGAAAAGGGCTCTCAATTGTGAGTTTAGCTTTGGATGCATCTTGCAGTTGTCTCAAACAAAGTGGTCCCAATAACTAAACTTGCACCGTGACGTAGTGTAAAAGAAAACATGAACGCAAAATAAAACTAGGTGAATTTGTAGGCGAAGAAGGTAGAGCCCTAGCTGAATACGACTATAAGGAAACAGAAGTCCAAGTTAATTAGGGAGAAGAAGGCTCATCCGCTTGGTGTCCCGCTACGAAAGCTTGGAGTTGGAGTAGAATCAGACCAGGAGGATTCGGTTACCACATTATATATTGGCAATATAATCAAGCACGCCGTCGTGTTAGACTAAGTTCCAACGCACCAAGGCTAATTAAGTCGGCGTCTCATGGACAACCTCGGGCTACTTGCCGGCGCGATAGCCGGCGCCGTCCTACACCGGCTAGTCGGCAATGGACTGGGGTGGCGACTCGAGGTGACCCGCCGGAGAGCCATGCAGATGGCGTTCGCCTTCCTCCTATCCGTCCTGGCGGTGGTGCTAATCTCGACTGTCTACCTGTCCGTCACCACCAACAGGAACCTCGCTTTGCACCTTGACAGTACGGAAGCAAGGCTAACGCACATGGAGCAAATCATCCGTAAGTACTGTTACGCCAGAAACATTCTATCGATCTGTTAATTAGTGCATATTGATGTGTTTTTTGGTTTACGAGTTTGATAAATGTACTCTTCATCTGTGGACTATTTATTCAGAGAACATTGAAAAACACAGCAATGAGATGATGGGTAACTCGGCAAGTAGTACGTTATCCCAAGACCCCGGCAAAATCAATGAAGGAGAAGGTGACCCTCCCCAGCGAGATGAAACCATGGTAGGCTAGGCGATCGAGCTACTCAATTTGTTTGCAGATCGATAAGAACTTTAGACCCCCATGCATATATACATTCTCATTAATTAATATTTGGTGACGCGTTTGACAGCTCCCAGAAAGACGCCAGGATGATTCACAGGACATGAACAAGCAACGCAAGCCATGGCGGCTCTTCAACGTCCCTGACGACCATGTCTTGGTTGTACGTTGTGTAGGTGACAAGCTGAGGGTACTCATCCGGCCGCCTTCCTACAACGACGGCCAGGACCTGCAGGGCGACGGCCACAGCTGCGGCGGACAACCAGATGAGCCATGGACACCGTCCATGCACGAGGACGAGTCATACTCATACCGCGCGCTGTTCTGGTCGCGGCCGGGCGAGGAACGCCTCGTGCCGCTCTCATGGCCACTGCCTGAGATGTGGGCAAGGCTGACGGAGGCGATGATGAAGAAAACATGGGACGAGAGCCCGCTGACGGTAGAGGAGAAGACGCCGCCTGAGTCGTTCACCATCGCACACGGTGAGGCCTTGTTCTACAGGCCGAGTACGAAGGAAAGGACGACGAGGGTGCTCATTGCTGCAAGGGAGGATGTGATCCATCTGGACTATCCTGAGGTCGCAGGAGCAGGGCCGGTGGTGAACCCTCTCCCGCCCAAGGGCCTCCTGCCATTAACCTTCACAGATGCTCAACGCGCCAGAGGTCTGGAGGTGCATCATATTACATTTTTCTAGGTGCGGTTAAATCTCATCGGAATTAGCTTAACTAGTTGTCAACCTGTGCGCTGCACGGTCTAGAAAATAGGAAACTTTGGTACAGTACTGTAGTAATTTTGTGGAGAATCATCATTTTTTATACAGATTATATAGCGGTTTTGCTAGTTCTAAGTCGACTGAGAATTCGCGTCCACCACCGTTCGATCATGGGTCAAGATGCGTGTGTTTTTTTCCTTTTTTTTTCTTTTTTTTAAAGTTTTTTCCAGTTGCATGCGACCTGTAATTGAGATTTTCTGATCACAAACGGTTTGCAACTTAATTTTTTTCAGTTGCAAGTTGGTCGAAACTGATATTTTTTAGTTACAAGTGGGTTGTAACTGGATTTTTCGGTTGCAAGTGAGTTGCAACTGAATTTTTTCGGTACAATTTTCGAATTTGAACACTTCAGGCCAGAACTCATGTTTACGTCAGCCGACTGAGAACTCGACTGAGCTCTAGACGCGCCCATTATATTGATTTTTTTTAGAAGGAAGGCTCGAGCGAAACCCATATTTAAATTAATATTTCCTCTGTCCCTAAATATCATAGCAGTTCAATTTAAACGACTAAAATGTCTTATATTTAGGTACGGTGGGAGCATAAAACCAACCGGCTAAGTTCACACAATTCCCCGATCAAGTCATACAAACATAAATAAAGATTCAGATAGCACGCAAGGTACATCTCCAGCTCGTTGGTGTCGCTATCCATATGTTAAACTAGCTAGGTTAAACAATCAGTATATAATTTTAAAACAAAGAAAAAGAAATATAGGAAACAACAACCTTGACAGTATGACGAACACTTTGCGGGCTATACGGTCCATGGAGACGGTAGCTGCGTTATTTTTACTGAAATGAGAAGAGACGACACATAAAGAGACGGCGAGAGCAGGGGAGGACTGTGGCGAGCGAAGCGCGGGGCGGAACAGCGTCGAAAGGGCACAACACCCACGATTTGAGTGATGTCGTGTGGTAGTTCAGCATGTAAGAAACGGTGGGGGAAAAGAATAGGTTTGTGTCGACGCGATTGTCGACACTCCCAATTGCATCCCTACCGACGGGGCGTGAAACGGAATTGTCAGACGCTCTATTGGACCCGTCAAACCAATTCGCTTTGTGGGCTGCAAATTGGTGCTAAATCGTTATGAGACCAACCAATAGTATAAAAAATGTTACCGATGACTCGTGAAGTTTGCCTACTACTGGCATGCAACCGCCAGTAACAAAAACAGTAGTGTCATCTTGTTTTTCCTGCACGGCAGTAGTAAACGTTGTGGGATTAAAAATATATAAATACTTGTGGCGGGATGTTTTTGCTGCACGCCACTAAAATTAAAAACCTTATTAATTAATATTTTTATTTAATAGAATCATGCATGTATATCATTATTCACTAGCCCAAATACACCATTACAAGAGCAATGACATCAAGAGTTAGACTAAGAACTTCCCAATAAAGCAATACATATATCTATACTAAACAATGCCTAAGGTTTAGGCATTTGAACAAGTTTGAAACTTCGATTGTCGATGTCGTCAAATTGAGGAGGGCCAGGCTACTCCAGCTATCGATGTTGTCTGGACACTAAATCTCAGCTTTTTGGAAGAACAATGGAACATTTTTGGTCAATATGGTCGCCAAGTAATTCCTGCACTTGCACAAAAGAAGAAAAAAAAGCAAGAGTGCACAAAAAACAAGAGTAAAAAAAATAAAGATGATTTATTGGAAGCTATTTATAAAGAAGTTACATATATAGCAAAATACCCGTGCGATGCAACGGGAGATGAATGTGAAATAAAAATTATCTGAAAATTGATTCTACAAAATCAAACAGGAAAATGATGTGCTATATTAAAGAACATGTGTTGGAATAGACGTAAATTAAAGAATTCAAGTGTTAAATTTCAGTCGCACTCAATTTGTACAGTTTGTAATACATTGTGCAATACAATATCTAAGCTGATTGATCCTTGTTCCCCTTGTTCAGAGAGGAGAAACAGAGTAGCTGTGCGGCGCCAAACGTAAAACAGAGTACCTCAGGGGAAACACACATGTTACATATCAACAATAATTGAAGCTGAACTTATAGCCTTACAAGGGGGAAAAACAATACTGGAAACAATATTCCATGTGTTCTCATTATTCGTCATCTCCAAATTCCAAGACCAACTTGTTGTGGAATGACTCCTGAGTCCTGACTGAATGCTTGATATCCACTTGTAAAGAGGTTTAGTCCTTGAACTTACAGAAAGGAAAACATAATGCTACTGTGACCACAAATTTAAAATGCCAGAAAATATGCCTCGAATGCTAACTGCAATGTCCCATAAGATTTAATTCATGGGATGAGCAATGTTGAATAATCTACAGTGGATATCTTTTATTTTTCGTTGATTGATAAAAGAAGAGCCCAGCATGTCTTCACACAGAACACAAATACATGCTACTAATCTTAAGGAAACTGTACAAAAATTATGTAGACAAAGAGAAATTGGGAAACTCACCAAATATGCACGGTTAATAGAAGGCATAGCTTCATCCCCATCTAGTCAGATTTTTTCCTAAATGTCAATTATCTTGGTTAACTTTTTTGCTTTAACAGATATCTTGGTTCACTTTGGGATGATGTAACAAATGTCAATGATGATATTTGAATCAATTGAACAAACTAATGCCAACTTGATCTTCTTACGGAAATATGCATCAGCAGTAGGAGAGAGCTGCGAGCCTGAACTACAGAGACAAATCTTGGCACCCTTATCCGCTTCTGCTGCAGGACGGAATGGTAGAACATCAACCAAGCCATCATGCCATCTTCATGCATCGTCTTCCATAGGGTCTGAAGGCAGCGACAACTGCTTCAAAGCGGAGTAGGCGGAGGCAAAGCCATGGCCACAGGGGATATGGACTATGGAGCATGTGAAGAAGCGAGTTGCATCTATTTGAGCAGCCTGGGAAAGACTGGCGTTCGACGGACTGGGGCGGAGCGGCCTGGAGCTCGCCAGGGACCAGGGCCGTAGAAGCGCCTAGCTCACCGGCGGGGAACAGATCGCGGTGGAGCTCTCCGGCGACCAAGGATGTGCTAGGGTGCGTTCAGCGATGCGGGCTCTTGCGCCCGAAGAGGGGCACCGACAAGTCGGAGCGGCGAACATGGGGTGGTGGGGAGATACGGCCGGCGTTTCATCTGGGGCGCTCGGGGTCGGCGCCGTCGCCGCCGAACGTAGGGGCGAAGTGAGCGGCGGCGGAGGTGCACGACCAGACGATGTAGTTGTTTGTGCCAATTGATTGTGAGTTTGCAGTTCAAACCCTATCCATGGACTGCGGGTAAATTTGACTAAACCCGAGTGACCACAAATTTGACTGAATACGAGCAAACAAAGTTTTTATTTCCCCCTCAAATTTTAAAAAGCAGTTCATAGAGGCTATCAAAATGACTATGTGAGATTATCTTCTATAATTGACTGGTATGTCTCAACTTAAATTATCTATATAAGAAAAGGCCAGTACAATATCTAGTGTAAAATGGGAGGAAAGGAGCTCTAGAAATGGAGAACGCTGCTCGGAACAGCAGCGTCCTTACGATCAACTCCTACACCCCAGCCTCAAGCCAGAGAAATCGCGTACCTCAGTATGATGAACGAACTCTTCTGCGCCAATCTGAACTTAACATAGGGCCCTCGATCTGTATCCCTGGGCTGCTGGTGAAATCCTAGAGAAACCCCTGAACAGATCAACAAAAGCAGAGGGGATAAGAACGAGAGGGATTGCCAGGGCCGCTGCAGCTCGCGGGTAGGATGCAGTCCATGGTCTGCTCTGTCCCGGCCTGGAGCTCCTCCGCTACAAGCGGAGCGTTGCAACGGGTGAAAAACTAAATACGTAATATGTTTTGACAAAGCGGCAACAAATGAGAAGAAACGTAAGCGGCGGGCCAGCTAGCCGTATACAACTAACAGATGTTCTACATTGTACGCTAAAATTCATTTAAAATGGTAAGGGAATGAATTTGTTTTGAAGTTCATAGATTATAATGTATAGGGTCCAAAACATACCACTGCCCAACACACATAGAGTCGTGGTCTCCCTCCTCTCTCTGTCTTGTTTGTTCGTTTTTTCTTCTTCCTTATCTCCTTTCTGAGCCTCAATCTAAATCAGCCAAGCATCGAAATCCATGGCAGAGGATGGGGTGTCAGATGTTGATAAAAAAGGGAATCCTGAATAAAATTACCAACCATACAAGTTGTTCCTCCTATTCAACCTAATACACATTCAATTTCTATATGGTAAATACACCAAATAGAGAAAGCACATGTTACCTGCAAGAGATCCCGACATAGACCACGAGCATCCACCCAGCAGCTCTTGCCGTCCTCATTGGAGTGTTTCACCTGCAGGCCGCCGACATCATCCTGGGCGAGGACGGTGAGCACGTCGGGGTTACCTTCCCCTCAAAGCATGAGGCCTCCTCCAGCGTCGCCCCAAACCACTCGGAGAGCAGCGCCGCCATCGCGGTGCCGGCGACGGCGGTGGAGTGAATCTCCCACTCGAGGATCTCCGAGCGGCACACCGGCAAGATCCGCTCCCTGTCCGGCCGCGTCGGCCCGAATCCTGCGGTGACGGCCTATACGGGGTAGTCGGAGGGGACAAGGTACCCACGGCGGCAGATTCGGCGGCGAGTGGCGGGGGAAGGGAGAGGTCGACGGGGACTGAGACGCCGGAGCAGCTAGCACCCGCGCGATGCGTGCAGGCCCTGGGGCGGGGGATAGTGGGCGTCAACAGGATAAGAGACGGGTGTTTTTTTTTCGCGGTGAATCGTTTTTTTGACTGCGCGTTAATTATGAAAATGGTGAAGGGCTAACTGTAAAACCGTCACGACGTACGACCGGAGTCCCCAACCAATATTATATAGTAGAGATAGAGATAGTCGACTTAGGTAATATGGTAGGTATGGAAGTAAGAGAAAGCTACGTAATCTGTGGTAGAGGCATCCATTATAAATATAAATGGGAAACACTTTAAATAAGTGATACGTCGTAAACCTATCCATAATTTAAAGGGTTTTCTTATTTCTCAGCTAGCTGTGAAATAGCTTACAGCACAGCTACCTCCTGCTCCATCGGATCCCCGCATCAAGTTCCGTGTGAGCTGGGGGTTTCTTTTTGTTTCGGCCCGGACGGCTTTTCTTTGTGCGTTACTGGGCCGTAGGAGGCCTTTTTGCTGCGTGCGTTTTTCTGTCCAGACTTTTCTACGCGCGTTGTTTTTCTTCTGTTGAGCCACTTTTTGACAGGTCGGAGCCTCGGAGGAGGTTAGTTGGTTTTTTTTCATTTAGGTCCAGTTTTTCTTTTTTTTTATGTGCGGGTGGAGGTGGATGGGGGTAGTTGTAGTTAGGCATTTTCTTGTCCGTATGTACAGGGAGATATTTTTTCTAGGCTTTTTTTTTGCTTTGTATTGTTGTGTTTAGCATTTTTATAACAATTCTGATTTTTTATATCGTTTTGCACATGTTTTGAACAACAAGACCGGAGGGGGGACTCCACCCCGGCTTTGTCATTAAGGTAGAAGTGAGAATTCGAACTCGAGACCTGGCCCTTATGCGCATACACACGGCTACCACTAGTCCACGAAAGAGTTCTCTTTTGCACATGTTTTGTGTCTTACGTTGTTATGCAACTTGACATGGAACTTGACGATGCGAGAATTTGACAATTCTCAGCACGCCGCATGGTTTAGTCGTGGTTGTGAATGCCGGCGCATATGATTGTAACTGAGGGACTTGTGTTTCCATTTCTTTGGTTGTTTAAATTCAGTTGCAAACCAACTTATAATCCTCTTCCCTAGACACGCAGTCGGGGGTTTTACATCTGAGGAATCATGTTTTTGGTGTCATCCTAACTATAATTTGGAATCATGTTCGAGATGCAGTTGCCCCATATCCCTTTTTTAGTCAGGTGCAACTCGACTTACAATTGACACCCCCGCTAGATTTTATGCAGTTGTCATCTTGACATGCAGCTGCCCCGTACCCGTTTTCTCCCCCCTCAGAGTCAGTTGCAACTTGACTCGCAAATGACACTCCCGTTCAAATGACACTCCCGTTCAAAAAATGGGAACATGGATATTAGTTGCAATTTGACATGTAACTGCCGCCATTCCGTAGGTGTTGCAACTTGACACGAAACTCACGTCCCCTCTTTTTTTTATTTGCAACTTACATCCCCTAGTCCAGCCTATCACAACTTGACTTGCAACTAATATCCATGTTCCCATTTTTTATAGTTGTAGTTAGTGAAAACTTGACACGTAACTCACATCCCCTCTATGTAGTCAGTCGCAACTACGTTGTGAGATTCAGTTGCACCTTGACTTGCAATTGATATCCTCTCTATAATTTTTATAATTTGTAGGGAGAGAGTTAGTCGTAACTTGACTCGCAACTGGCATCCCCTCTCTATAATCAGTTGCAACTCTCAGTGCAGGTGACGCCCCGCTATAATTGTATTTGTAGTCAGTCACAACTTGACACGGAACACACCATCTTTTTGTAGCCAGTTGCAACTCGACTTGCAACTGACGCCCCACTATAATTTTAGTTGTAGTCAATCACAATTGACACGCAACTCACATCCCCGTTCTATAGTCAGTCGCAACTTGACAGGCAACTCACATTCCCTCTATGTAGTCAGTCGCAACTCGATTTATAACTCACATCCTCGCTACAATTTGTAGTGAGAGTTAGTTACAACTCCGACATACAACCTCACGTCCAGTGTATATTTTTTTCTCCCTATTATATGTACTCCCGCCATTACAATATTAGATAACTTCTTTTTTATCAAAAAATGATATATCTAGACTTATAGCATATCTAAATACATTAACTTTTGTCCAAATAGAACTCGTCTAATTTGGAACGAAGCGGAGTGCATGTTAGTTTTTTTTAGAGTAGAGTACATGTTAGCTGTAATATGTTTGTACGTGGGCTGCACATGCGCGGGGAGCTTCACAGATCGCGTGTGGGTCTGCACACAGCCAAACAATACCTACAATGCAAATACAAAAAGGACAACAACTAATCCATGAACGAATTGGGCTGTGAGTGGGAAATAACTTGTTTCCCAGCTAGCTGATACATAGAGACCCCTTAATTTAAATGTTATGTGTTTATGAACTAACTTATTAATAAGATGGCTAGTGTCAGATTTTAAATGTTATGTGTTTATGAACTAACTTATTAACAAAATGCCTACTCCAGAAATGCACCTGACTCTCTATTTATCACGTTTTTCTTTACACAGTGTTTCATTTTATTAAGTGAATGAATTAAGTTTTGCCTGTGTATTGATTAAACTGGAGGAGCTGGTGGTGCAACATGCAATCAAAGTACAGTAAAATCGGACATAAATTGGGATTTTGGTTGGAAAACGGCACCCGCTCGCATCCCAACAACAAAATCAGATACAAATTTCCGTCTTGCTACACCAATGGACACCCTATCGCACGGACGTCGTTTAAGTGTGTCGGACACAATTTTTATGTCCGCCGCTGCAATGCATCTCGCTCCTGGCTCCACGAGGTCCACCAGACACCCACCTAGCACCCTCTCTCTATCACACCTCATCTCTGCTTCCCACACGCAGCACAACTCACCTCTGTTGCCCACTTCCTCGCTGTCCACGAGATGGCTGCCATCAACAACCGCGACGGCGGCGATGCCCCTGATGACGGGCAACAACCTCTGTGCTTCACATATGTCGTCGGGCTCGCCTCGAGCATGAACACTGGCCGACACGTGATCGCCTCCATGCCACTGGAAAGATTAAAAGCGAAGTTCACATACTGATTGGTTGGCGCTGTATGTACATTAGTAATACATATTGGTGGGTAATTTATTGCAAATGATAGATAATTTTTCTGAATCTACATTAGTAATAGTTGGTCAGACGACAAAAAGCCCCCTTAACTGACAAACATGACACTAACAAACTGATTGAACTAACTGGAGATTTGGCTAACACCAATCCATGTTTTGCAAGAGCAAGGGTTCTTTGATGCAACGTAGGGACTCCCATCAAGTTAATCGATTATCAGAGCTTCCACCATCCCAAACACAACAAGACAGGCGCCCAAGCACAGGCGTTGGGGCCAGGACACTCCAGTATGCAAATGCACACACCTAACGTACAGAAGCCTACCCTCGCGCTGCAGTTGTAACTCCATGGCTCGTTCTCCTCGCGGCTCTGACTGAACTGAACTCTTCCTGGATCAGTGTGGCTAGCCGCCCTGCCGTGTGCATGCTGTCGCTGTGGGTTGTTGAAACACCACACATTCTTGTTTTTCAAAGGCTATGACAACCTGTATAGACTAAGACTAGAGCATCGAACCACTTAAATGCGATGTAAAACTATGCTTCATGACTATATATTCATAATCTTTATTTCAGTTTACATTAGTCTTTGGGTACAAATGTATATTATTCCTCAACATGCTATCAAGAGGAAAATGATTAAATCCTTAATAAACACTAACATTTTCATCGAAACTGAAGAGCCGCGGAACGCGGGTGATGTCATAAAAATTTAAAGGACCGTAGCAACGCACGGGTATGAAGCCCAGACTTAGCTTGGCCATGACGATCAACAAGACGCAAGGACGGGTCATCTCGATTGTAGGTGTGTACCTGTCGGAGCTGGTATTCTCTCATGGTCAACTATACGTCGCGTTGTCCAGAGCCACCGCGAAAAGAAACATTAAGATCCTCACCTGTAAGGACGAAAACAAGAATTCAAAGAAAAGAAAAGGAACAAAGTTCTTAGTAATGACCATAGAACATAGTCTACAAGGAAGTGTTTACCATTTGAACTAGCCAAACCACATATGAACAAATTAATACATAATTATTATATCTTACCAAACTGGTTATGAAGCACGATCGATTGTTGAGTAAAATTTGAATTGAGCTGATTTTCTATTATAAAATGATGGGTTTTCTGCTGTCGCAACGCACGGACATTTTACTAGTCCAAATATTCCATAATTTCCTATGCTTGTTGTCTTCTCCCGCATCCATATCCTGCACGCTGCCGTCGCTCGTGGCGCCACCGCGACGACCACCCTTCTCCCGCGGCCCGCAGCAACTCCTTCCCCACGCCGTCGCTCGCGGCACCATCGGCACGCTCCAGCTAGCCACGGCCACCTAATATCGATGTATTTGCTCGCTGCGGCGTTGACAGGCCGCCTCAACTTCTTGCCCCAGCTTGCTGCGGTGTTGCAAGATTATGTCTGGACTGTTCAGTTAGCAATATGCTGTCGATAGTGATTCTCTGTTATATTTCTTCTTAATTTTGCTCCCCTCTTCTACAGAATGTTTCACTTCCGATGTATGGAAGAATTTGATGTACACCATGTGAATAAAAAGTTGTGGTATTTGCAGCACTATTCTCCCACTCGATTTGACAAACATCAGAATGGATTTTCACCAATATTCAGGTAGCAACATGAGGACATAGGCACCATGTATTAAGATCAAAACATGACTTCAGTGTTATGTTGGAACAAGTAAATTTAGCTGACATGCCCAGCTAACTAGCATTTGAGCTCCAACATGATACATTACTTTGGAAAACTTGATGTACTAACACCTTCGCCAAAATCCTATTGGCGAGCAGCTGGCAGTGCTGTGCCATCTTCATGGAAGTCAAGCAAAAATCTTATAAATTCTCCAGGAACAGAAGATGGCTGATACTCTCCTAAACCTAATGGCATGGTTGTTTGTGGAACAAACGCTTCAGCTGTAGGTGGAAGGCAAATTGAACGATACTCTCCATATGGACTTGTACTATAAGCACAATCAACTTCAAAAGCTTCATTTCTAGGTGGAACAAGTACTGCTTCCTTTGCTGAATGGTTTGAACCTTTTCCTGCACATTGTGTGTATATACAAGAAATCAAAAAGTGAACTGCCACATAATAACATTAACAAGAAATGTACATTTTTTCTTGCCTTTCTTTGCTCCCTCAAGCACATGTTTTGATCTTTTTTCATCCGACCTTTTATTCGCTTGGGAGCTTCAAATGATACCATTTTTTTCGGAATATCTCAGCACTTTCAGCGGAACTTCCAGGGTCCTCAACTTCATCCAAGTTTAGCTTGCTTAGTAATTCGCCCGCTTCCAAAGCCAACTTATCAATACCATCATTGAGATACCTAAGAACCTCCTTTGAACTTTTACACTTCAATGCAAGTGACATCATCTTTCGAGAAGTATGTGCGAACATACGCTATCCTTGATATTCGGTTTGAAGGCAAATATTTCCTGCTTCGCATTTTTGTCCATCTGTTCAATATGTAATGAATTGGCAGGGTAATGATATTGCAGCAGGTGAAAACCTTATGAGCATGCTTGCATAATATACCTATAACATTTGAAACAACTTTGTAAGGTAAATCAAAAGACTATCATATAAAAAAGTGAGGGGGCATACATGATACATTACATACCTACAGAACCATACAGCCTACAGGAACAAGATATCTCCAAAGTACTTGGGTTAAAAACCACTATTGCTTCATCGTTTTACTCGAAAGATGTCACCTTGTAAGTGCCAGTTATGCCCTCGGTGCCCAGCAAAACACATGACAAATTAAATTGCCTTTTGAATTCCTCTTCAAACTGAGAGCAGTCAAAGGTAGGTTGGATAGGCAATGTACTGGATTGGTATGCCGTGATTTGTAGTCTTCATACTTTTCTTTCCTATGAAGACGGGCAGTGCACTTATCATATGCTTGTAAACATTCTGAGAGGCATAGTCTTTTGCGAAATGATTTCTTGAACACATTATTCATTCCTTCACTCCTTTGTGTCGACGTCATGTCTGCACTAAAAGACTCTCGACAATAAATAGTAGCCCACTTCTCACGCAGCTTGTACACATTGTTCATCCAAGAATTCCTCACAACCTGGTATTTAGTCAATAGCTCATACCAGCTATTCTCAAAGTGTGCCACTGATCTATCTTCATACACACATCTCTTGATTTCTTTAAGAAATTCGGGATGGTCGCTGATTACTTGACTTAGGTGTTTGCCGGAATTTTGATACAAATGCCACAAACAAAGACGATGGCGTGTGTGCGGAAATACTTTTCCAATAGCCTTTATAATGGCTGCACATTGATCAGTGAATATGGTTTCAGGCTGCTTACCGGACATAGCTTGTAGGAAGGTTCTAAAAAGGCATTCAAATGACTCTGCGCTTTCAAATTACGTTTCCTATGTTCAGAACTTCAAACGCGGATACGTTCTTTCGGAGAAAGCAACAAACCTGAAAACAACTGAATCAACTCTTAAGCCTCTAATCATTAAGCGCAGAAACGACCTTTTCGGCCAATAACAATTCAAGGATGTGTTTTGAAATGTGGTAGGTTCGGCACAGTAGTCTGTTTGGAGGTACATGTCCTCATTATCTCATACACAATCTTTTCATTTGGGTGCGAACTTATTAGGAAGGATACGGTAACAAGCGTATCCAAGAACTCGATCATACTGGTCGGTAGCAAGCATGGACATGGACATGGTACGGCGCCTAACCGACCACCGGAACGGCTGCGACATGGCCATTCTCGTCAAAGAAGACGCGGACGCGCTTGCCGTTGAACGGCCCAGGGCCCTCGGGGGTGCCGACCGGGATCACCTCGATGGCGACGTCGGGCCTGTCGGAGTTGATGCGCGTCACGGCGGCCGTCGCCGGCCAGCCTACCACCTCCGGCCATGCACTTTTCTCAGTGCTCATTTTTCCTCCTCCACTGAATGCCAAGATCAATCTGCAAACAGTGTTGGCAGTAGTACTCATGTTAATCTATCTGCAAGAAAGAGAGAAATCAACACTGAGACAGGATGGGTGGATGACCAATGCAGAGCCAAGCAAGTGCTGCCGTGACTGCTAGCTGTGCTTTCTGATCAGGATGTGCATCTCATCCAGAAGGGTTTTGTAGGGGCTAGAACATAGAAGTGGGTCATTGGGCATGCCGTCCTTTGATGGAACTTTGGTTTTGCCACGCCTTGTTAATTGCCTCGTTAACTTTTTGTTGTTATGAAATGTAAGAAAGAGGTCGTTGTACGGGTACAAATTTCGTGCTCCCAAACTACGGTACCCCAAAATGACTAATGTGTGGATCTAAAATTCTAAATGTACACACACTTTCGAATCTCTAAGATATACTCAATCCGTTTCTTGATATAAGGTGTATAGTTTTTCCTGAAAAGTCAAACTTGACTAATATTGACCAAGATTATAGAAAATATTATTAGCAGTTACTACTCACTCCGTCCACAAATAAGTGTCTTAAGTTTCTTAAAAAGAAGATGTTTCTAGACATGGTTTTGTCCAGATATAACTTCTTTGTGATAAACTTGAGACACTTATTTATGAACATAGTGAGTATATCAAATCATTGCCATTAGATTCATCATGAAATATATTTTCGTATTTTATTTTCTTAGTATTCAAAATATTGATAGTTTTTGTTAAAATCTTGGTCAAAGTTAGTCGAGTTTGACTTTTCAGGAAAAACTATACACCTTATATCAAGAAAGAAACGGAGGGAGTACAATATTTTTCATTTTTGTGTAGGCCGGAATATAAAGTATTTCAAATCAATGTTACAAGAGTGTGATATATATCATTGGCACTATACGGGATTGTTTTCATATTTTTTTTAAAAAACTTATAAATTTGATTTTAAAAATGTTTTCCGAGCTCGGGAGCTAAAAGTGTTTTCCGTCAATGTACATATTATGGCTGTAGGTACTCATTCTCCTATATTCAATCGTAAGTAATTTTGTGGGGTGTGTCTATTCCTCAGTTGACTGAGAGATAAGGAGCAGTTTTTTTGTGATGAAAGGGCAGTTTTATTCATTGGTAACAGAATTAAATTCTGTTAATACAAGATTTTGGATGAAATCTGGCCCGTGTTGCTCCCAACAAGCGGTGTTATGGGCTGTTCTAGCATAATTAGCAAGAGTATATATATGAATTACCTTCATCGGAATATACTCTCTCTTAAGAGTTGCTTGATCTCTGAGACCATGCGGCCATAAGCTGACCGTACGTCAACGTAGACAGAGCGCCCCGATGGAATCAGATTGCACCACCGGGGAGTCAGTAGCGAAGAGCCCATGACACCCCCCTTAAGAACATGGTACTAGCACCAAAAATAGGTCAAACATTCAAACGTGGAGCTCTCACATGGTACTAGCACCAAAAACAAAACCGCTACTCTATGCACCCAGCAAATACAATATTACGTGATGCAATCCATAGTATATCCATTCTATTTCTCTCAATGGTGACTAGAGCTTCAATCCCAGCAACAACTGGGGGATTGGCTTTTGCTGGATGTTCTGTAATTCATGAAATCTGACGCACCGTCTCCGGATTGCACGCTCTAAGATAAAAAAAATAGTGAATGTAACACCCTAAAAAGAGAGAGATATTGTATAATGATGCTTGTAGACGACAATTGACAGATGAAGCCGTCTGGTAAGCTTGTACATGTGGGGGGTGTGATTACATAGTGGACTAAAACGATCTGCTATGCTATCACCAACACCATAGGTTGGAATGCCTCGTCAACCCATAAACAACGAGTGTCCTCGGCCATGTTCTCCATGCCACATAACTCACTTGGAAGACCAGATTATAAGAATGATCGAGAGGGTAATAATAGTCGCGGTTGTGAAGAAGGCCGTCTGCATGTATCCAAACAAGTCAAACATTAGGAAGAGAACTCGCTGTAACCAGACTATCTGAGCAAGCTTATCAGGGCAGAAGAAGAACCGTAAATGACTGCCAGGGATAGAGTTGCTGGCATGACCACTGTTTAGTAATTGGAACATTAGGAACAACACTCGCTGTAACGAACCTATATAAGCAAGTTTGTCAAAGAAAAACTGCTAAATGACTGAGTCTGCTGGTTTGTAAACTACCTTTAAAGTTTCGTTAAGCAATAGGACAGAGATAACGGCATTAAGACCCACTTTAACCACAAGTATAATCAATCTGCCAACCAATATGGTTACAGATACATCTTGTATCAGGTTGCATGATGGTTTACATTCATGAAGAAATGACTTTCAGCAGAAAACTCTTTTGCCTCCTGTACTGTAACTAGATATGGATTATCCATTACACTATTTTGTATCTATGAATTGTTTTCTTTCAAGATCCATTAATTATAGTAACATGTTCAGGATTTTAAATGGAAGGAAAACCCTACCGCAATAGCCGAGGCAGCAAGACCAGGGCGCTCTCGGGGATCCCTATTGTAATACTTGCAGAAGTAAAGAGTCGTTGCATAGAACCAAAGCAATGGACACAGGAAGCCTAACAGAAATCTGCAACCAAAAAATTTGTTTGGTATATAAAGAATTTGAAATTTAAACTGAAGTTCATGTAGAAGGTAAAGGATTCTTACGAGGACCATCCTATTCCACAACCAAAGCAAGGAAGCCGCCTCTCAAACTTTGCCAACTGTGGGTTCTCTTCATCTCTGAGTAGGGTGTACTTGCCAAGACACCCTTGACAGTGGCAAAGTTCATCCGAGCTAGCTGTGTATACGAAGTGTGAGTTAGATTAAGAAGTAACCTTAAAAACAAAGCTAAGATAATGCGCATAGGTATCATGCTAAAGCCACAATAAACAGAGGCAAGTGGTAAGGTCAGGAATCATAATTATTCTATATCTCTGATGTTTACGAACTAATATGCAACAAACATCATGCAATAAACTGCGAGTACAAAACATATTTTCTTGCTTTTCACAATGACGGAAAAAGGGTTCTGTGTATGGAGCTGCAGTTGCAGATTTCCTACATAAACTTAATTAAGCTCTATAGCAGCAAAGCCATACTTAAGTCTAGCTCAAAAGAACGATAAAAGTTCAGAGAAGCAGTTACCTTCTCCCATTTACTCTAGAGCTTTTCAGAACAGGTGCACCAAGTAAACCTTAACACCAAACTGCTTTGTGGATTCCACGCTGCTGGAATCAGGTCAACGAGAACAAAGCATAACAGCACGCCAACCCTGCAAATTAGTCGGTCAGAATGGTGATCCTGCTGCAATGCATTGGATAGAGAATTTCATGCTCTCAGAGACTCAAACACACGCATCTTCTCAGAGCAAGTTTCGCGAGCAACTGCAGTATTCTTACATACTCCATGGCAAACAGAAAATCATTACTCGGCATGTATCATTCACGTCTAAAATCCCAAGCACCAGAACACAAAAGTCAGCGGGCGGTCCTTCCTTCCCGGTATCTCTCTGAAGTCTAAACCTGGTGGCAAAATCAGCCGGACCCCCAAAAATTTGTACAGCGGGCAAACAAATCCCAATTCCCAAGCACCAGCATGCACAAGCCAGCGGTCGCTCCCGGTATCTCTCTGAAGTCTAAACCCTGGTGGCAAAATCAGCCGGACCCCCCAAAAATTTGTACAGTAGAAAACAAGCTGCGGTCGGTTCGGATCGGTCTAGCTCGCCGAAGGAAAGCAGCCAATCGAGCCATGGTGGATGGATGGATGGATGGATGAACTGAATTAGCTAGCACGTGTACCTACCTACCACGCAGACGTAGCGGGCAAACAAATCGGTAGCTGCGGACTCGGATTCCGGCCGCTCGGACACCGCCGGAGTGATTACAGAAGGGAACCGCAAGAGTAACTCCCGCACCAACCCGTCCAAATGATCCGATCAGGATATATAAGGGGTGGGCTGCTTACCGGCAGAGAGGAGAGAAGGGAGCGATCCACGCTCGACGCCGGCGCGGCGAATCGCGAGCGGGTGAGCGAAGCGGACGGCGAGCGGGACCGGGAGGGGGAGAGATTGGGGGGAGGAAGACGGTGGAGGAGGCGAAGGAGAGGGGAGAAGAAGAAGAGTGGAGACGAAGAGGAGGGGAAATCAGAAAGAAAACAATCTGTGTTCGGACGTGGACACTGCTTCGCTACAGGCGCTGCCGGTCCCGTGGACCTGCCGCTACGGCTGCCAAGAAAATTATCTACTGTGGACCAGAGGGTTAACAAGGGGTTATGATGCTTAGTTATCAACGGAGTATAACTCTTTGATATTATGTGCATTTTGTATTTTGAATATTGATACCGATACTTTTGTTAATATTTATGGTCAAACTCAAAAAAAATTAGGAGGAAAATACTATTGGAATGATATTTTTTCATATTATATGCATTTTGTATTTTGGATATTGATATTGATAGTATTTATGGTCAAACTTAACGAAGTTTGATTTTTTTAACTAAATTCAAAACACAAAGTAAATAAAACGGAGGGTTACTACTAATTCAGCGAGCTAGATTCTTCCATGAAGATGTCTACTCGATATCGTGTGTAAATACCTCTCACGGCTATGTGGGTGTGTCGTGCTCTCACCGAGCATTGCTAGTAAGGGCACGTACAAATTAGATTTGGTGGTTTTCTCAACATTCGGCTGGTGATTTAAACCGGCAAAGACGCATGTATTTATATTCTTCCACAAGCTCCGGCTATAGAGTATCATCAAGTAAAGTGATCGTCCGCATTCAGTTCCCTGTCAATTTCAAAGATCGTAAGCCAAAGCTGAACACACCGGAGAGCTGCCAACTGTGTGTGAGAGGGGCAAAACTCGAGCAATAGTAGTAGGCAGGTATAGTCGCCGGAAAATGACTTGTTCGTATTGCGGAAAAAGTCCTCCACATGTACATTTGACAAAGTCTCACTCGTACTATTTCCAATTTTTAAATATAAGTTGTTTTAGACTTTATCTATATTCATATGTGTATAAATGTATCTAGACATGTTTTAGGGTGTGTGTTGACTCATTTTATACATCTATATAATATGTGCAACACCTAAAGCATCTTATATTTAAAAACAACGAGGGTATTAATTAGTGTGATAGAAAAGTTTATTCAACCTTATCTCAAACTCTCGCTGCTCAAAATATCATGTCATCCCCAATTGATTTGTGGATATGTACATTATCAAGACTCGTATGTGCAAGTCCTGTCTAATAATATATCCATTTGCATGCCGCGTCAACAAAGATAAAAGGCGAGTACTCTTTCTGTCTAGAATCTAGATACATTCACATATAAAAAAATAAAACTAATAGAAGAAGTACATTTCACACTACTTGTTTTACAGATCCTTCTCTCTTTTTTCTTACAGAACCCACATATAGGTAGGCTCAAATTTATGCATGTTCAGCTACATCCAAGATCCAGCAATACGCATCCATATGTACATTTATTTATAGAAATTCTCAAAGAAACTTTTACACATGTATGCTTTATTATTTTAGGCAACCGGAGTACGTTAAGTAGCCAAGCGCACAAGATCCACTGTTCACCTGGGTGGATGAATGAATGCTGCTCGGCTCCCACCCAACTCGGTACTCGGCGGAGGGATCGTCGTCACTTTTTCTCGTCTTCTACTTCTCACTTCCATGATCGAGACCATTTCCTTTTCGTGCTCCATAAGCTGATTGACACTTGCTGATTATACCTGCCGTTTCATGTGCTTCTCTATGACGTGTTTGGTTAGCTGTGAGTAAGGATGTTAAAATGGGACCCGTTTATCTCATCCCCCATTTTGGTTTTATGTATGTGTAAAACAAAAAAAATTGTCTATAATTTTGTTATACAATGTACAAAATCCAGAAAAAATGGGACAAACAGGTCTTGTTTTCGCATCGATAGTTGTGAGTCTCGGCGAGGCTAAGGACGTAAAAATGTTAGCTTTGCTTGTCGAACATGCTCTGAGTAGTTGGTTTGCACGATACTTAAACCAGCTCTCAACTAACCCAGTTAGGAACGATTGATTTGACCGTTTTCGGTTAGACATCTTTTTCGCATTTATTTTTGGGCATGGTTGAGGAACACGTCGTCGAATCATCGGCATCAGTTTTCACCATTTTCGCCCCTCTATTTCACCCCCTCCGGCTTCTTGTCAAAACTAGCGGTACCATTTCCCCCTTACGAACTATTCATCATTTTGCAGCAGCTTAATGGCGCTCCTCCGCTCAACGATGAGATGTTGTTCTCCCCCCCCCCCCCCCCCCCCCACCCACCCCCAATTGCCTCCATGGTTGTAACTAACATGCAACCCTCCTTTGTATAGCCTAGATCATGATTAGGTCTGTGCAGGTGTAAGTAGATCGAGTAGATTTTGATAAGAACATCTCTTAGAGTAGAAGACATGGCCTCGCAGATCGCCCACCTTTTTTTGGACGATATCCAAAATGCGCGTTGGCTTCCAAGCTCACAAGCTTATGTCCGAATAAAAAATTCAATTATTTTTTAAAATTCTGGAAACAATTAATGATGCGCATGTACTGTATAAATGTTTTACACACATGCCAAGTTTACTGGGGAAATTACATTTGTGCTGCTCTATGTGAAAAAGATAAATCGGTGGTCACAATGGGACTTAAAAAGTACTGATTTTTTTGGAGTACTGGTTTTTTTTCCCACAACATACCACACATGTTAATTTATCACGAAACTTGATACGTCTGTAAGTAAAACACTTGTATATACTCGTCACCTAGCATGTGAGATCGGGACCCAAAACAACACTGTCAGGCGGCATTTTGTATTGAAGCGTGATTGCGCTTGCGCAGGGTAAGGGTAACACGTTATTAGCCGTGCCAATTGCACGTTAGGTGGGACAGATGACAGATTATAGCACGATGAATCTGGGCGAAGGAAGCAAACAAGGCAACGTTATGCTTGGCCGCTACTACATAAGAATATAAGATAGATGAGTAGTCTGCACAACATGGCTAAAGATGAGGTTTTGGTTATGTGGGGTGCGCCTGACCTTTCCGACTACTTCAGAATTCAGAATTCAGGCTCCATTTCAACGTTTTCTGAAAAGGCGAAAATAAAAGGCTACATTCAACATTTTAAGACAATATTGCGGTGTTTGCCAATGTTGTGATGTTCAGCTCTTCTCGGTCCAGCTTGGTTCACGGGGAATGCGATGTCTAGGTTACTCTGTTTCTTCCAAGTTTTCTTCGTCCTGAATTTACCAGTTTTGGAACAAATTGAGGGTAGAAACTTAGCGAGGATTTCAGGAATCTACAAGACGGATTAGCTTGATTTGTTTAGTTAGCTCCGCCAGCAAAGATTCTCAATATCTAATTAGTGGGATGGAGGTCATGGCCTTGCATTTCGTAATGGGGTAAACCCTGAAGCAAAAGGAATCATTTCAGCATTAGGACAGGGAGACCTGCATCATGGCAAGGATGAACGTCACGTGGGGGCATCTGACTGAGTTCTTCAGAATTGAGATGTTCAGATACTGGCCGATTCAAATTTCAGGCTTCATTTCGACATTTTGAGACAAGATACAGCAAGTACCATCTTGTGCCACCACTCTGCTAGGTCAGGTTTGGAAATAAGCATTCGATGTCTAAATTATGATGTTCCTTGCGGATTTTCTACTTCTGAAACATACCAGTTTTGAACCAAGTTGGAAGTCGAAGTCAGTGGGGCTGTCAGGAATCTTATGATGCATTAGTTTGAGTTAAGCTACATTAGGTAACAAAGATGCTCAATGACTGCACTAATTCGCACGATGTGCTGTATCATAACAATAGACTGTGTTACCAAATAAATCCTGAAGCAAACAATACTGTATCATTTCAGCATTGGAAAAGGGCCATTTGGCTTGTATGCTGACAACACCGAACGGTGTGAAAAACCAATGTTCTTATTTCAATACTGACTTCAGATTAAGATAATCTACTCCTTATTAGGAAGAATCTAAAAGACAGGGAGAACTCATCTCCCTGATTAGAAATGAGCTGCAACTAAACAGCTTCATGCTGTCTAAGCCACAAAATTGTGCAACCTCCTAAATCACTACTTTCATGCACAAACCATGAAACTTATACTACTAATATTCTACTGTAGCTAAATATTGCAGAAGGCACACTAAAAAGGAAAAACAGAACCATATCCTAGAAAATCCTGAGATGCAATTCTTCACCACTCCACTAATCAACTGATCCCCTGATCCTTCTCTTCCATATCATGCATGCCCCCGTGAAACGATCTTGTACTTGCCAGTCAGTTGTTGCTGCACAAATCCAACCAAACAAATTGCATATCAGATTACTGAATGCAACTAACCCAGTGTTAAACAAGAAAAGAGATGCAATATTGTACCTTCTCCCAGATCTTGGTGTGCTCCATGCAGAATCCGGCGACGATGGCGCCCCCCTTCTCCTCGCGATACTCGATGCACAGGCCGCCGTTGAGGCCGCAGGAGACATGGAACCCAAGGTTGCACTTGGGCTGGGAGCACTCGAGCGCGCAGCCCCTGCCAGTCTCGCACAGGTAGCACTGCTTGGTGAACCGGCGGCCAGGGACGAGGGAGCAGTCGATGTCTTCGCGGCCGTCAGGGTCCTGGAAGAACACCTCTGGCACGAGCAGTGCGCACTCGATGTGAGCCCACGCCCCGTCCGTGGTCCGCTTCATGGCGCCGCCTCTCCCTGGGCAGAGGCAGCAGGGCGGGCGGGCAGGCTTGCCCTTCTTGGCAGTGGCGGCCGTCGCCTTGTGGGAGCAGAGCGAGCAGAACCAGTCGCCGTCGGGGATGGACTGGGCCAGGGGGTTGCCGTAGCATGTGGCATGCACCATGAGGTCGCACCCGTCGCAGAACACGATGGGATCCGACGCATCGCCGTCGGTGCTCCGGCACACCGCGCAGAGAATGCCGTCGTCGTCCTCTGCTTCCACCAGAGCATCTTGCTTTGGCTCCTCCGCCACTTCATTTTCCTTCTTGGGCTCCTCCTCGCATGCTTGTGCTGCCACTTCAGGATCAATCACTTGCTCTATTGTCTTGAGCACTTCAGCTTCAACTTCAGACTGCTTGGCATTTGGGAGCTTCTTGCAGTGTACATCACTCGCTTGCTCCAATGACTTGAGCTCTTCAGCTTGAACTTCAGAATGTTTGCCACTGACGACATCGGGAAGCTTCTTGCAATGCAACTCACTCGCTTGCTCTGGTGTCTTGAGCACTTCGTCTTTAACTTCAGAACGTACCCCATTGACGACATCAGAGAGCTCCTTGCAGGGCACATCAATCACTTGCTCGAATGACTCGGGCACTTCAGCTAGAACTTCAGACTGAATGTCAATGCCGACATTGGAGAGCTCCTTGCAGTGTGCATCGCTCAATTGTTCGAATGTCTCGACCACTTCAGCTTGAACTTCAGACTGCATGCCACTGATGACATCAGAGAGCTTCTTGCAGTGTACATCACTCGCTTTCCTTGCAGCGTTTGCTCTACGGGATTTCTTGACCACTTGCTCCTTGACCTCACTGAACGTGTCTGGCATCTTGGACGCCTCAGCTCTGGTACAGTCTGCAGCACCATTCGCCACGGCAGGATTGATGGCGCCGCTGCTTTTAATGGATCCTTCAGGCCATGCTTCTTTGGCAGCAGCAACAAGATCCCCATTTGACTTCATGGATGGAGATGACCGGGGTGGGATAAACTGTGACATCACGCGCTTATTGGCCGGTAAGGAAACCGGGAACAGGGCGGAAGGGTCCTCCAGAGCAGACGGCGAGTGGTCGCCCTTGTTGGCCATGACGGATAGAGGGAGAGCTACGCCTTCCGGGCGCGACGGCACCAGGACCCGCTGCTTTGCTGGGACAGATGGAGCAGCGACTGCGCCCTCCGTGCACGACGGCACCAGGACGCGTTGCTTGGCAGGGATGGGCGGAGGAGCAGCGGCGTCCTCCAGGAGCGACGGCGCCTGGATGCGCTTCTTCGCCTGGACGGACGGAGGAGCGGTGGTGGCCTCCGGACACCACGGCACCTGATCGCGCTGTTTTGCCGGGATGGACGAAGCAGCGACGGCGCGGTCTTGGCACGGCGGCAACGTGACGCGCTGCTTCGTCGTGACAGAGGGAGGCGGCGCCTGGACGCGCTTATTGGCCGGTACGGTGGGAGGAGCGGCGGCGGCACCCCGGCCCAGGGGCGACGGTGCCAGGACGCGCTTCTTCGCCGGAACAGAGGCACCGGCGGAGGAGGCCACCAGGCGCGACGACATCTGACCGTGCTTCTTCGACCGGACATACAGAAAAGCAGCGACATCCTCCTGGCGCGACGGCGCCTGGACGATCTTCTTGGGCGGGGCGGAGGGAGGACGAGCGGCATCCTTCGGCGGAGGCGGATGCGCGTGGTCGCGCGTCTTGGCGGGGAGACACGCCGGCGGGATGGCATCCACCGGTGGCGCGTACGCGCGCTTCTTGACGGGGAGGCAGGCCTTCGCGGCCTGCTCCGCCACCGCCGGCGCGTACGCGTACGCGCGCTTCTTCGCGGGGAGGCAGACCAGGACCGGCGCCGCTTCCGGGAGCGGCGGCAAAGCGCGCTTCTTGGCCGGCAGCGCGGATCCGAGGTTGGCGCCGACGAACTTGAACCGCTTCGACGGCGGCAGGTCGCGGATGCTGCAGCCGCCGGTCGGAGCGGCGTCCCCGACGATCTCCATGGGCGGTCGACGGCGAGGTGGGCGGGCGGGCGGGCGGGCTCGAGATTGGATCGGTGGTTTTGGCAGGTTGGCGGCGGGGCGCGGCTGATTTGACGGAGGAGGGGGAGAAGCGCGCTGTTAAATGATCGCGCTCGCGCCGGAGACGAAAATGTTTTCGATGGAGACGAGCGCGCGAGAGGATCTGGGGGAAATGTTTTCGGAGATGGAGCGGTGGGAAGGAAAGGAAAAGAGATCGCGTTTCGTATTGTTTGGTTCGAATTTTCAAATCCGGCCGCGGAGGCGGAGGCGGAGCGATCTGTTGTGGTTCCCGCGGAAAGTTTGCTTTTCTCCGGTGAAAATTTTCGCTGGCGGCGGCGCGAACTGGCTGACTGCGCGCGTGCGGACCGGGCTACTAGGAATTTCGGAGCCCAAGTGAACTGCGGTGTTTTCAGCGCTCGTCGGCCCAGATTGCATCTCCAACATTGTGCAAAAATATGTCCAGCATTAAGATTAAAAAAATTAACAGGGATCGAGTTCAACCAAAAAGGTTTTGTGGTACCTTGCAGATTCATGCACCTTCACCGAAAGACATATTTAGAGAAGTTTCAACTTCACCGAACCTAAAATTTATTACGTTGAACTACTACTACACATTCAAAATCATGCGCCATAAATGTTGTTGTCAACATAATCGCCACACCACCGGGCATAGCACCACCATCATCAACAATGCCCCCCCCCCCCCCCCCCCCCCCCCCCCCCCCCGATCATCAGCACCACCATTGTCCATGCACTTTCCCTTTATGGCTGGCACCCGTCGAAGTTGTGCGGTGACGAGGAAGCAGGTCGTGGAAGGAGTGAAATGTCGAGGTGGCACTCCTGGGGTTGGCAGGCAAGGAATTCGAATAACGGGAGCTGCGTCGGGTCCACAACGTTGATTTGGTGGCAGGTCGTCGCGAATAGGCTCTTGGGTAGTGAGATCAGTGGCGGTAGATGGGGTGGGAAATGTCAAGATGAAAGTTCAGCGCCGCTGTCTCACGCCAAAAATCGGGGGAATAGGAAATTTACGCGGAATTGAACGTATGGGAACTCAGATCGTACATTCCCATCTCCCATTTTTTTCGGGCTAGTCCATTTTATCTTATCTGGTCAATTCGTTTTTACGATCGAACCTGAAAAACCTTATCTGGGATCTACTTGATATGCGCCCTAAACATGAAGACTTTCCATACGAATTATGAGGAGTTGAAAGTCTGAAAGGAAAAGGAGAGCCATCGTAACTCTGCGTCGATTTCTTGAGGGAAAACGATTGCGTAGTGCCTGGAAGACACCAGATTTATCAGACATTCGACCGGTGATGACGATATATAAATATGTCTTCAATTATCACGTCTTTATTGAGTCCTCCGAAATAGGGGTTCTACATAGATGGAAAGCACTACCTAAATCAGGAAGGTAAGACGGTTTGATCTCATTCTCTCTTACTAGTGTCATCGTTGATCCCATCTCTAGGGCATACATTTACATAGCCATTTGGCTAGGTTGCTTGATCATTACCATACATGGATGGGTTAATCTGGGGCAGCTGATGAAGATGTCGTCCAAAAACCACTCAAGTCTTTGGTCATTGAGAATGGGTTTTTCCGAGTGCGTGAGTAATCATCACGACCCCGACAACACGTCGCCGGACAGCGAAGGCCACTCGTTTGCATGACTCGTGAAAAATAAAAAATAGCCTATCTTTGTTATTTGTCGAGATATTTCTTCAACCAGGAAAAAGGCTTAGTAATTGATCAACAATTTTAGATGCCTGAAAAATACCATATTTTCAGGTAACTTTAAGGCAAAAATGTTTCAATCAAAGAAACACATATTTAAAAAATGCGTTCGAAGCAAACTGCAACCAGGAGATAGGGAGCATACACCTACCACGGGAGCACGTGCCACGTCATCCCTCTCATACCGGCCGGCAGCGCCCGCCATCCCTCTCGGACCCCGGCTCCCTCGATTTCTCCCCACCGGCATCGGCGCCGCCCTTCACCGCCGGCGATCGCGACGCACGTGCTTCCTCCACTCCACGCCTTATCCTGGACATCCTCGCACTGAATCACGCCACCACAGTTCCGATCGAGGTCTCCGTCAAACCCTAGCCGTCGCCGCTCGATCCCCCTTCAATACCGGCATCGGCGACGGCGGCGCGGAGGAGAGATACAGGTCCGCGCCGCTCCGTGTAGGCCCAGTTTCCGGATTTTCACCGAGGAGGTGAGTCCCTCTTTCAACACTGACACCCACGTCCTCGTAGCTCCTCTACGCGTGCTCTGTTTACGACGGTTTGATCAGTCGATTTTTGTCTATTTTTGTGGAATTGTGTGTTGATTCGGGGTCTTGGTGTACATTGAAGGGTCGATCCGAGGCCGTGTGTTTCTGATAGGAATTTGGTACTGGTAGAGAGGCGTGGCGCCTTGATTTGGGGGTTTTGGTAGGGTTTGGGGGTTATAGATTTATTTTACAGAAAGGAAGGAGTAGATGATTATGGTACGCACGTATAGTATATTTTCCATCTCTAGAGTTCGGCTGTGGCACTTTGATAATCGAGTTTTATGCATGGGCCATCACTTTGGCCTTGCAGACAGGCTTGCACAGGGTTGCAATTACATATGTAGATGCACATTGGCTTCAAATTTTCGTGAAACATAGTACACTTAGGCCACCTTTCCTCTTCAAAGTCGATATCGGAGCCCGCACGGAGGAGAGATCCAGCTTGCATCGTATAGGTTCAATTCCAGAGGGTCATCGAGGAGAGATGAGGCTCGCGTTAGATCAGGAGATCCACATACGCGTCATGTGTTTACGGTTTGATCGGTCGATTTGAGTTTCTGTTGTGGAGTCATGTGTTTCATTCGGGGCTTGGTGTTGATCCTGGGTTGTATTGTTCTTATAGGTCTTTTTTTACTTGCCAAATCATAGTGTGTTGATTGTGGGGTTGTGGTAGGGTTTGGGGGTTCTAGATTTTTCGGTGTCACTCGATCCTTTGTTGTTGCCATTCCGTCGCATTGTTTTCTTACCTGAGAGAAAACATGATGCGAAAAGCTTGCCATGACGTACTTGCGTGTATAATTATTAATTTAATATCATGTACCCATGTGCTCGTTCGAAGGGATTATCGCTCACAACTAAGATTCTTGCGAGGGTGTCATAGAATCCATTCTTTTCTAAGTTCCAATTTTTTTCACAGTTCATAGAAGGAGCAGCCTGTTATTGAAGGTTCATTTTTCCCGTGTCTACTCTTTCTTCAGTTAGGCTGTAGCTCTTTGATTATTGAGTTTTATGCATGAGCTATCACTCGCAAGCTATTAGAAACGAGAGAGATAATATGGTAGTTTAGATTATTTCTGCTAGTGCTCCAGGGTTGCAATCGTACCTGCGCACATTAGCTCCATTTTTATGGAAACTTAGTACATGTAGGCCACATTTCCCTACGAGTGCAGCGCAGCCTAAATGATTACTCCCTCCGTCCCAAAAATGTAAGGCATGTTTTTTTTTGCATGGTTTTCATTCACGACTTTGACCACTTGTATATACCAAATTATATTGGCTGAGAATATATAAATGGCATCGTTGCAATTGTCTTGCAAAATTCTTCATTTCATACATTTTTGTACTAATTTTATGGGCATATTATAAGCATAAATCATAGCCAAAGTTGTAAGTTGTTGACCAGTAGAAATCGAGGTGCCTTGTTTAATATGTAGAATGAAGGTTTTCCTATTTAGGAGTTTGGATGTTCAGTGGTGATTTACTAAATCTTGTTTAATATGTTTTGGTGTCTTGTCTCCAGTTATGCTACAAGGCACCAATGCATGTTCTTCCCTCTTCAATGCCCTTGAGGTTTCAATTGATGATGGTGTCATGCTACTATAGTTGAGTTTTGAACACCGCAGCAGCTGAATTGGTAATAAACAACATGTCTGCAAAAGTGTCAAGGTACTATGATCAGTTACCATATACTTCGGCATTGTCAATCGGTGTATCAGTATTCACATAGTTCGAGTTATGTATGAAACTTGTCACCAACATAATTATAGGCTAGTCATGTTTCATCTAGTCTTGAGCTCTATGTTTCATAATAATGATGGTCTGAAAATGGTGTACACTGTATTCTTTTTTTTGTTGACAAATTTTGATTGGTTCATGTTTGTCCTTGAGGCAATAATTTTGTAAGGTCAAGTGATCAGATGATATTTAATCGAGTATATTGAACTGTAATATTATCTCATGATGCAACATTTGGAGCCTTATAAACATTCTCTAGTTGATATTGTTTCTGTTGCTACACAGTGTTAGCTAATGTCAGGTGAAAGAGCGTTATGATGTTAATGGTAGCAATCAAAGTTATTACAGGTTCTGCTGAAGCCTGTAAGGCTATCATTTAACTTGTTTCACCAGTGCTAACCTTTTCAGTTTTGGATATTGAACTTGTGTTTTCTACGTAATTTATCTTCGATCACAACCCAGAATAAGATGAACATGGCATTGTATTTGATTTCCACTAGATGAAACCTATAGTGTAACCTCTAGCTGTACATAGCAGAAAGTGTTACTCCCTCTAGTCTGAAATAACTGTTGTAACTATTACAAACGTTTTGTATGTGACATTCTATTCTCTTCCGACACTAAGGGAGTATTTAACTCTCACGTGGGATGGATGTATTTTAGTGGACATATTTGGCCGTTTGGATTATTTCATTGACTTGGTGCTATAAGTTGGTGCCTTCGCTATTTGGTGTGATAGATGCATGATGTCCACTAATACACAACATTTTTTTTCAGGCTTCCGGAAGTTAATTCCGCCAGGATGGCTGATTGGGCTAATCTTCAGACTGACATTGTTGGTACAATTATAAGGAAGCTTGCCATCCCTGACTATATCAGATTCCGTGCTGTATGCACCTCGTGGAATCGTGTCTGCACATGCAGGGATGTATCCAACGATCCAAGGGTAGACCCATGGCTGATGCTCCCCACAAGTATGGAGTATGGTGCTAAATTTTTCAGTATACCTGAAAGAAAGAATGAAACCATACGTATGACAAGTGTTGCCACGATATTTGGCTCCATGTGGACTCCTGTTGGTTCTTCCCATGGCTGGCTTGTCTTCTTCAACCGGACTCAGGGAACCACCCAGTTGGTTAACCCCATCAGCAGAGCTCAATTCGAACTGCCCCCACTTGGACGCAATCCTTTCTCCAAGGCTGTTTTGCTTGACATAAGTGAGAGCAACTTCAGTGTTGCTGTCCTCTATGGCAGCAACCAAAAAGGATATAAGGTGGCACACAAAGGAAGCAAAAGCTGGTCATTTGTTGATTCAAAACATAGCCTGATAGATGTCTTCAAGCACAGAAGGCAACTCTACACCATCGACATATATGGTACGGTCGAGGTGTGGGCAGAGCCACCCCGTGCGTGGCTGGATGCAGATGGCCCGCCAGTGGCTCCACAATTTCATCCCAGCCTCGCCCAGCGGAAATTTAACTGTCTGGTGGAGACCCCAGCTGGCGATCTCCTAAAGGTTAAGCGCCAGTCTCAGAACAGCTTTGCAGTGTGGATCCTGGACAGAGGGACATCATCCTTCGAGAGCACCGACGACATTGGGGAATTTGCTCTCTTTGTCAGCCATCCCAGCTCATTCTGTTTCCGGGCCAAGGACCATCGGAACCTCAAGGCGAACTGTGTCTACTTTGTCGATGGCTACAAGAACCTGTGTGCGTTCAACCTCGAGCATGGGACCAAGGAGCTCGTAGAATCCCTGGAAACTCTTGGTGCCCAGAATCAGCTTGGAGCAGAAGCATTCTTATGGTTCATCCCTTCGCTGAAATGATTGAACGGGTGCAAAGGTGAAAGTAGCCCTGGCCGTATCCTAAAACTAGTACTAGTATCCGTTAGTTGATATACCTGAACCTCCCTAACTAAGTAGTGCACATATTCGTGGTACTTTTGTGGCAAAACCAGCTGCCTGAACTTTGAACAGCTCGTCTCTGCGTGATGGTTTCTACATGCCGTTTGCTTGTGTTTTCATACAAAGCTGGTACTGCATTACATATCTGATTTTTGCCATTCTACTCTTATCACCCACGCGAGAGAACATGTACAGTACATTTTTGACGAGAAATTTCGTTCAGAGTAAGCTTGAGACTTGTCAAGAATTCAGAAGTGTTATCGACCACACCTGACGCGGGGAATGGTCAGACGCGCTTGCTTCCAATTTTTTCTCCGCTCCTTGTCCGTTTTTTCCAAGCAAGCGAGGGCTATTCCCCGTTCCGCTTCTCCTCTGCATTTAGACTTCTCCCAACAGGGACGGCTACTCTGTCCTATACAATGCATCCGCTGCTCCCAGCGCCACCAGACGTGCACATCTAGCTCCGTCCATCTTGCTTGCCCACCACCGGCGTCCATGGAGCCTACCGTGGCGCAGCGCGGCTGGTCGGCGTTCTTGGCGGCCGTGTCGCTCGTCCTCACCGGCAGCTTCGCGTGGTTCCTGTACCAGGCGCGCCACAGTCGGCAGGACCTCACCTTCGTGATCGCCATTTACTGGCTGATCCAGCTGCTGATCGAGCTGCTCTGGTGCTGCCTCGTGAAGCCTGAGTGGCGGCGGGTCAGGTTTGCCGCATGGATTGTCCTTCTGGTGCTGACATACATGATCGAGTTCCGGATGCCGGGCCGGTGGCTGAAGAAGAACGCCTGGTGGATCCCCGTCGTCCGCATATGGCTCTTCTACTTTCTCCCTGCCCGTGGTGAGGACGCCGGTCGCGGGGCGGATGAGCCTCTCCTCCAGGCGTCGCCGGAACCGGAGCAGAGGGTTTGAAGAAGGGCTTCGCCAAGCGGCCACGTACGCCCATTGTTTGCCCTTTGGTGTTTTCTCTTCTTTGTGCGTCGTCAGCTTTGCCTGGGCTTGTTGTTGGGCTCAGTCGCTTGATCACGAGGCAACTACAGTTATGAGGTACGAGGAGTAATCGCGTCGTGCTCGTGCCGAGATCGAGATCGAGCTATTCTCGGATTCGGACTGCCTCGCTTGCCATGCGCATGCCCATGCGATGCGTGGAGTGGAGTGCGCTCCAAGAGGGGCTCACTGCTCAGCCGAGCACTAGTCGGAGTTGCCGCCGGAGGATACATATAGCGGCATTGCGGAGGAGATCATCCCTCTGCCTCCTCCCTCGCAAGAACACCAGGCACAACCAAGAAAATAATCCGCCCCTTCATTCACCTAGTTCTCGATCGTCCATGATGATGCGGTACGCCGCCGTGGATCCCAACGCCATGGCTTGCCCCCCGCCCGCCGGCTTCGTCGGCCACAGGCCCTCCTGCGCCCGGCAGTCCGTCGTCGATGTGCCCCGTCGACCACCACCTCCCGGCTTCGCCCGACCCAGGAGGATGCTCCCGCCATCGCCCAGCGAGCTCCCCGTGCCACCGAAGCTCTTCCTAAAGCGCGCCGCCGCCGCCCCCGCCCCCGAGAAGAAGCAACCCACGAAGCGCCAGCGGCTGTGCTCCGACTACGAGGACGACATCGACTCCAACCTCCGGGCGACAGAGAAGAACGCCGAGGAGCGGCCGCGGCCGGACTACCTGAAGACGGTGCAGCAGGGCTGGGTGAGCCCATCGGCGCGCGCCTCCCTCGTCGGATGGATGGACGCCTTCGTCCGTGACTACAGCCTCGCCGACGGCACGCTCCACCACGCCGTCGCCTACCTCGACCGGGTCCTGTCGGTGCGGTCCATGAACACGCACAGCGGCTACGAGCTCCGCCTCCTGGGCGCCGCCGCCGTCTTCGTCGCCGCCAAGTACGAGGACCGGCGCACCGTGTTCGCGCTCGACGCCCACAAGATCGCAAGCTACGGCGGGTTCGCCACGGGCAAGGAGGTGCTCGACATGGAGCGCCACATGGTGGCGGCGCTCGGCTACCAGCTCGGCGGCCCGACGGCGCACACCTTCGTCGACCACTTCACGAGGCACGCCCAGGGAGAAGACGAACTCAAGATCCAGCTCATGGCGCATCGCCTCGCCGACCTGTCGCTGCTCAACTACGAGTGCCTGGGCTACCTTCCGTCCGTCGTCGCGGCGTCCGCGATCTTCCTGTCGAATTTCGCGCTGAACCCGCCGGACCTGATGCCGTGGAGCACGGAGATGCAGGAGATCACGGGGTATAAGTTCTTGGACTTGGCCGGCTGCCTGCCTGCTATGTACTACAGCTCGCAGTCCCTAATTTGTAACCCTGCTGGTTGTTGATCAGCAGGAAGAAACAGAGCAACTCTGCTAGTGTAAAAGAACCGTAGAATTCTGTTCAAGTTATCTGTAATGTTCTTGTATATACACATCTGAAATTAATGCATGAATTGTACGTCTAGTATGTTTTTTTTACTAAATTATAGAGATTGTTTTGTTACAATCAAGTGCAGCTAGATCAGAACCACAGATTGCAAGCGATCCATACATCACACCAGCATCCCTCACACTCCAGCTATATATCTAGCTAAACTATGAGCTAACATATTGCCTTCTCTTCCAACTTTCTGAAACTTCACGCTCGGCCACGCCGCACCTAGTTGATTGATCTCTTTGACGATGTCACAAATTGTTCATTTGGAACCATGTCCTGCGTAAAGTTCAAGATTCAACTATCAGAGGCAAAGATATGAGCTGCTCAGTTATCTTCAACCCCTCCAGGCAAGCAATGTATTCCGCAAGCTCAACGTTGCTACAGGCATCAATAAGTCCCCATGCTGACTGAACAACCTGGCCACTATCATCTCTAAGTGCAGCACCCCATGACCCTTTATTTGCATCAGCGCTAAAGCTTGCATCAACATTCAACTTAAGCCAACCTGAACCAGGAGGAGACCACATAGTTTTCTTAGTTGTGCCAGACGAGGAGCAGTAGCTAGATTCAGGCACAAGGAGGCCCTTCCCTTTCTCATCATAGCCAGCATTCGCTCCCTGGATATTCTGGATAGTAGATAGATACATGGTTAGAAAATGCACAGAAACATCAATTCGAGAATCTCCCATTGCAAAAATACAATCATTTCTAAGATGCCAAGCCCACCACCAAACGAACATCAGTTTTTCTCGCATCCCTTCCGGTAATTTTGCTAGCAAGACCAGGACCCAATCTTTATCCGTGTGACGAAGATCATCATTTGACAATAACATTTTTTTCTTTTTGAGATGACAATAACAATGTTCTGAAAAGGAAACCACACAGACCTCGAATAATACACAACCTTACAAATATGGGGGAAATTAATTGTGGAAAAGAGAGGCATTCACATTGAGGAGAGCTTCGAGCAACACCACCTCAGCTTTGTCATTCACAGCTTGACCACTAAATATAATCGCATTGATACAAGAGCGATCAGCAAATTGTGTTAGAAAATCTTGGAAGATATATGGGGACACAAAGGGTTTCGCTTCAATGGCAAACTTGCCATGGTAACTGAGGCATCTGACATCTCTGAGACAACGAGGGACCTTAACAATCCTAGAAACAAGAAAGATATGCATGTGGACAGGCGTTTTGGCCCATCACCAGTCATCTCACAATGCATGGTAACGTATGCACCTCTAGGGAGGTGAGCGTATATCTGCATATGTACAAGGTTAAATCAGCAGGAACATGCCTTCAGTCTATACCTCTGCCATATTTAGTTTCAGTGGGAAGCAAACCACAGAAGCAACGCCAAAAACCAACAGGTGTAGCATACGCAGTAAGTAACTATCATAGTTCATGTGCAAAACAAAATTTCGAGAACACACGGCAGTTTCTACATTATGTACTATACAAAACAAAATCTATGCAAATAACTGAATAGTAAGGCATGATCTTGAAAAGATTTGACGCTCCCGCGACACAGCCAGACCTAACCCTAACCGCCACCGCTGCCGGCGATCGGCCCGCGGCCGCCTCTCCCTCCTCCCTAACACCCCCTTTCTCGCGCGGGCACGCCGCCCCAGCCCTCCTAGCTCGGGAAACTCCTTCCTGTCTCCCTTGTCGCCGCTGTCGGCAGAGCCCACTGGGCGCGGCCCGGTTGGCGCCAACGGCGGCGTGTCTTCCCCCGCGTTAGGGCTTGGAGGAGGCGGAGCTCCTCTCTCCGGTGGCGGAGCAGCTCGGGCGGCGACAGTCCAGCCTCGGCCGGGAGGCAGCGTGGCGGCGGCGACATGAGCAGCACGACGAGGTGGCGCTACGCTACGGGCGGCGGCGTGCTGCAACGGGTTGCTCGGGGCGGGCGGAGGCGTGCTGCAGGCGGCGCTCTGGTTGCCCGGGGCACAGTGTGCCTTGGTCGGGCCCTGTGCACCCAGATCTGGGCCCGGTGGCCCAGATCGGGCCTGGGTGGTTCAGTTTGGGCCCTGTGGCCCAGGTGGGGCTGATGGGCTCTTCTGGATCGAGTCGAGCAGACCTAATTGCAACGCGTTCGACAGCGGATGGGAGGTAGATGGTGCAGGGGTAGCTGTGATGACGACCGGCATGTTGCAGCATGGGAGTGGGTTTCACGGGCCCAGGTCGGGTCCGACCGTACCCTCTTCGGATTGGTGTGCCCCTGCGGAGGTTTTACGGCCAGGTGTGCCCGACCGGACCTAACAGGGACTGGTGGGCTCTATTGTCAAGTCCGGCCGACTACCGTCTTCGGCGGTGGAGGCAGTTCCCTCCCGTGCGGTTGTGGTCATGTTGTCTCTGGTACATGTTTTCCTTCATATCTGTCCTGCTGTCCTTGTGACGTTTGCTTCTGTGAGACGACGATGGTGGCTTCGTATCCGTGGTGGCGCATGTTGGCGGGTGGTGAGGTTGGTGGTGGCGAGGCCTCGTCCTCGTGGGCTCCTGTGCTACGATCGTGCGGGCTGCGGACAGGATTTCTCGGGAGAAATCCTTGTTGGTTTTACTGATACCAAACCAGTGTCGCCTTGTGTGGCATCATCCCTTCCTGAAGGGCGTCGTGGCTACCCTTCGTCCGCTTTACCTATGTACCGGGGGAAACCCTAAGACCAGTGCGCTGGTCCGGGCAGCAGCAGACTCTTTCCTTCTTGAAGGTGCTTCTTGGTACTTGCGTTTTCGTTGCTAGGAGCGTGGTGGTACAATTTTGGAGGGCGCAGAGGAGGCGGGTCACTGTAGTTTAGTTGATGAGTTTTTGTTTCTTTTTTTCTTCTTCTTTTCTTTCTGTTTGGTGTGTGTGATGCTGCCTCAGCGTGTGGCGTGCTTCATTTGTATGATGTTTGTTTGGTGGTTGTTACTTTATTCATAAAGCGGGGCGAAATGCTGTTTCGAGAAACTGACCACTCTCAACGAGGAATCAACATAATGAAATTACACATTATGTGTTGCCAATGTACATTCTCATGTCTACCAATCAATTTTTTAGAACCAATAGTTGGTGCCAATATTTCTAAGTAGAACACATATTATTGCCAACAGATTAAAAAGTTATAAACCAAGGCATTTGACCAAGTTATTGACCAGACCTCACAACCTAAATCAGTAGTATTATCAAGTCCAATGTTGTCAAAGTCAAACGACAACAATACAACTGCAGGAACGCCATATTTTTCCGTTTTTGGTATGAGGAAATATCAGCAGATAATCCAAATGAGAAGAAGTCAAACTATAGCAGAGCTATCGCTGAGGAATAGGGCAGGAAACAACACTTTTTGGCGACAATTCTCCTTCACGATTCAGAAGTGTAAGCGTCAGTGTAGCTGTTGACTGTTGACCACAATTTGTGACTCAAACTTGCCCAATGTGTCAGAAGTGTAAGCGTCAGTATAGTTGCGTAGTTGCATTTCCGAATGCGGATGTGGCCCAAAGTTTTTCTCTACTTTTCCCCATACAAGACAGCAGCTCCTCATGTAGAGCTCAACGCAGCGCGCCACCACGAACAACAGCTCCGTCTACGTACCTACCTACGCCGGCAGCAGCAACAGAAGCTCGAGCTCTCGATGAAGGAGATATGCCCTAAAGGCAAATAAATAAGTAGTATTTATTGCATTATCTCATAAGTTTATAATAGGTTTGTGTATTATGCTATAACTGTATTAATCGGAATTATTAATACACGTGTGATACATAGACAACCAGGTCCCTAGCAAGCCTCTATTTGAGCTAGTCCATTGGGCAACAGTTGATCGAGATTCCCGATCAAGGACAATGACGTCGGTTGACAGTGGGGTCATCTTGTTAGTAGAATAAGGTGATGGACATAGGCAAAGTATTGCAATAAGATCGTATTACGATGTTTATCATTTGCAATAGATAAGAGTATGATAGCTTATTCCTTAGACCGTGAGACCGTACTTATTGATGCTTCGTAGGAGTGCTTTGAGAGCATCAAACGTTGTGTCTTATATAGCATGACAATAACGGTGTCCATCTTGGGTATTCCGAAAGAGCATCAAGACGTAAGGATCAAGAGCGGGATTTGTTCATTCTTGTAATGGAAAGATACTCTGGGCCCACTCGGTGTTATTGCATCTATATAGCTGCGCAGCTTATGACTAGGTCATGGAGATGTAATATCACAGACGAGTTAATAACCTTCGTCGGTAACGAGATACAACAAAGGCATCGGTGTGTCTACGATCATATCTTGGACAAGGTAGTATCGCAGAGACAAAGGGAATGAATATCATATTTATGGTTCAACGACGATATTCGTGGAATGCACAGGGGTCGTCATATATTTCTAGGTATCCCTGACGATCATTGGTGAGCGGAGTGTCTCGACCATGTCTGGAGTGTTCCCGAACCGTAGCGTAACAAACTTAAGGTCTTAGCGACGCTAGGAGATAGGTTCTGGAATTTTATAGGTTTTTTATTGGAGAGAGAGAAATGATCCGGAAAGAGTTCCGGTGGTCCGGAAGGAGTTCCGGGGAGGTATGGAATGGTTCCGGGAATGTCCGAAAGTTGTTCGGGTGGTTCCGAAATAGTTTCGGAGTCACGGGATATTGAATTATATATAAATATATTAATTATGAATTAATGGGATTTTTATATTAATTTAATATTAATTAAATAAAGGAAAAAGGGGGCTCCCACCTAAATGGGCCCTAAGAGGGCCCAAGAGGGGAAACCGCACCCCACAAGGAAGGGGAAGGCTGGGCCTCCTAGTCCAACTCGGACTAGGAGTTGGAGGGCCCATGGGGGGTTCGGCCGAACCCCCCCTCCCCTCTCCTCCTTTAGTCCCACATGGGGGAGCCAAGGGGGTTGGCACACCCCTTCCCCCTTTATATAGCAAGGCATATTAATTGATTTAATACACAGGAAATTCAATTAATTCCCAATTTCTTTCTCGATCTCGTGGTTCCCAAGTCGGAGCCGCGCCGAGCTGAGGAAGGGGGTCTCTCTCCACCTAAGCCAGACCACAGAGCGCCGTTGCTCTGCGGGATTCCAGATAAGATCTACTCCTGCGATTTCAGCTGGATCTGAATGACCGGGAGTTGTCGCTAGGCTCTGTATGTTTGCGAGTGCTCGGAGGCTACTCTATTGAGGAGCTTGGGCGACGTCGTCTCGCCCCCTGCAGCCGCCGCGCCACCCCCCTCTGCTGCCGGCGCACCAACCCCGGTGCCGGCGCTCCGTCTTCTTCTGCCCGACGCCCGTCGACGCAGATCATCGTCGACACCCCGGCGTCATCGACTCCGACATCGCGGCAAGTTCTCCGCGACCTCGAGGTCGGCTACGTACGACTTCATCGTCAACGCTTGTGCGGGAGCGTAATCCCCGCTATCGGTCTACATGGAGGTAATGTAACCCGTTCCACCACCGTTATCGCATGTACTAGATAGATAGATCCTGGCTAGTTAGGGTTTCGCTCGCTAGAAAATTATTGTTTTCTGCACCGTAACCCCTGTCAGTGGTATCAGAGCCGATCTATGCGTAGTACTGCTGGTACGGTTAGAACTCATGTTGAATGAGGGCGTCTTTCTTATATTTGCTACCCTCTAGCGTGAACTTGCGATGTCTTCGGTATTGAGTTGATGAAGCGGCCCGGACCGACTTTACGCGTACGCTTACGCGAGACTGGTTCCACTACTGACATACGGCTTGCACCGTATCTGTGGCTGGCGGGTGTCTGTTTCTCTCTCTCTAGTCGGCAAAGCATTTTCAATGGAGGGCCCGAAAGGGATGCTTAAACATGCAATTATACGATCGGCGTTGTGGTACAAAGTTCGTAGGTAGGGAAGCGATTCTCTTACGAATAAGCCTATATGCCACGTAAAACTTGCAAAACTAGATAAAGCTAGAGGCGTCTAACTTTGTTTTGCAGAGGCGTTATGAGGCAGGCCGTGATGATCGGGTGTCACACATCTCGTCGTTCGCATACAGTGGGTGTAAGCCATGTTGCACGCGCAGGTCTTCGAGGTTTGATTGGCGAGCCTAGCATACTCAGAGGTATGGCCTCGGAACACGGGAAGATCGAAAGATCGAGCACGAGTCGTAGAGTAGTTATGATCGACATTTTATGTCCACCTTTGAAGCTGTGCTACCGGCCGTGATGATCGGGGGTAGTATGGTAGATGAGGGTCGTGTCATCGCCATTATTATTTTAGGGATAACAATCTTGGTGAGGTGTGTTTTTGATAATGAGATTATAGAACTAAAACTCACCTACATTTTATAAACTTAACCTTACCCCTTTTGCGATCACATCTGTAGACTACGCAACTATACTTCGGTTACTTCCTCAAGAGCCCGGATGCTACATTAGAAGCCGACGGGTCCAACTTCATCAGATGGTACAGGGGTTTTAGAAACATTCTCGAACACAACAACATTCTATATGTTCTCGATGAACCATTAGGAGAAGGACCAGGAGATTCTGCAAGCGAGGAGGAGGAAGATGATTTCCGTAGGCGTCGAGACATATTCATTGAAGTGGAGATCACCATGACCGTATGCTTGGCACCCGAGTTGAAAGAGATGTTTCGACGCAAGGAGCCAAGCGTCATGATGGATGCGATAAAGACGCACTTCGGGGATGAATTAAAACGTGATCAGTTCAGGCAGCTTAGAATGTTCCAGACCGTTCACATGGAGGAGCATACCTGTCTGAAGACACATTTGAAGAGATTGTATGACATCTACTTCCAGCTGACGATGGTCTTCGATTACTGGATGGCAGATTCTTGTGCCATTCGAACTGTCCTGATATCTCTACCTCCTAGCTATGAGAAGCATGTTCGCAAGTACATTTTGAAAGCCGATGATATGAACTTCTACGTGTTCGTGCGTGAGTTCCAGTCTCTGAAGGTTGATTCCATCGAAGGAGAGATCTTCGATGCTACAGGTATATATTTGATATATGCAGAATTATGAATTCGCCCATGGTATATGATGAAATGTTTGATAGTTGCTCTGTTTGTGAAACAGGTCCTGATTATCACATATATGCGGCGCAGTTTGATGTGACCTGGCGCTGAAGCTGGTAGTCAAGGAGTTGATGGCCTTTTGGTGTTCACGTCCTCAAGTTATCATAGTTATCATTAATAGTTTTTGATACGATCTTTTGTAATAATGAGCGAGTGTGTGTGTCTTGATTGTTGTAAGACAAAGTTATTCATGTAATAAGACAAGATCAGTTGTTTTATGTTATGGAACAAGTCAGTTGTTTTATCTTATGAATAAAATTTTCACATCTCAATTACATTGATTGTATGATAAGTATTCATAATTGTAGATATGATAAAATAGCTAGTCCCAAGAACAAAGGTTCTACCGCTAGAACAAACACCATCGAGTTTAGTCATAAAAGCAATGAAAGAAGTAATGGATGTTTTGGTCCATTTAAGTATTTCAAGTGCTGAGTTGATTAAGCCTGAAATCAAGTATTGAAGTTGCAATACCAGCGGAAATTAATTGAGTGTCATTTTAAAATGATTAATTAATGGTGTTATTGTTTGATCCGAATTCTTCCATGATTTTGGTAAATGAGAGTATTTGCCCGATAAATTATGGAGTCTGAGATTAATTTGATAATAGATCAAATGGGGTTTTTCAGAAGAAAGATTAGTGAACATTGTATTCACGTGATTCGATCAAAGGACAATATTTTTGAATTATGGTTTCAACACAAGAGACTTGTGGAAATTTGCTTCACAGAATTATAATGTCATATATAGTGATATGTGGGGAATTATAATCATGCTCTATTTTAAATAAAGTGTGGCCTGTCAGAATCGGTCTTAGAATCTCCTAATACGTTCTAAACATTATAGTCGATGTCCACTTTAGGAAATAGATATTTTTCTCAACGAGAATTCGTAGGATCGACAGTAGTGTCGACATGTATATGATTATGCGATAATTCGGAATATACATGAGTGGTTCTTTGTAGATTGCTCGCATTGGATGAGAGTGTATTTCAAAACCAAATAGAAACAAAGTTCAGTTTGTTGTCTATGTAATTCCGAGAAAAGATGACTTTTCGAATTATGGTTTATGGATTGAAATTAGAAGTTTGGAATAAAGTGTCAGACTTATGTTGGAAGATGTTCCAAAGAGTATATGTCTGCTAATGAAAGTTTAGTGATTAAGAGTGAGGGAGACTAGAAAATAGTTTTCTTCTTGCAATCCTCTTCATAAAGATCACAATATTTTCATGAAAGAAACTTCTGAATAAAGTGCTGTTACATTTAATAGTGCTGTCGGGTCACAACACTGTATTAAGTATTTCAGATCTTGTTGACAGATCAAGGTGCACCTTATGACTACAAAGAAAGTTGAGAAAGTATCGGAATACGAACAAAGGCTCTTCAGCCTGGAAATCCGAGTTACGTGTAAAAGGATTAAGAGAGTAATTGTTGCTGCAATTCTTATTAGAGGAATAAGATTGTTTAATCGTCATATAAAGTGTTATATGAAAATGTGACTATAAGAAAGACGCAGGAGCATGTCTTGTCAAGAAATGTGTCTTGCACAAGATCAAATTTGTTGACTACATTTATGTAAACATGCTTGAAGTCTGAGGGATTTGTATTAATATAATACTAAAGTTTGTATTAAATTCGAATTGATAGCAGATCAATGATTTTGGTTTGACCAAAATGTCGATTTAAGTGGGAGTCATAGTTAGTTCACTCAGGTGAAATATGTGAAGAACATATTTTTGAGTGAGAGCTCAGGAACTCAAATATGTGGATAACACGTTTTTGAGTGGGAGCTCGTGTTATCAAATATGTGGAGACATAATTTGAGTGGGAGTCGAATTCATCTTGTGTAGTTAACACATGGTGAAACTGTACCAATAGAATAGGATGAAGTTGTGAAACTATTTGAAAGTCAGTGTCTATTTTGAAATAGAACGGGAATTTTAATAGTTAGTCGAGTTGTGTTGGATTTTTTCTGAGGAGTCAGAATAGAAGCAAAGGGTGGTCCTTTTGAAATCCAATTGATCATTAAGAGTAATGATGCATGAAAGTGATGGTTGTATGACATGTGGGTCTATTATGTAATATTAGACATCATACAGAAACCATATTATCTGCTCGATGTTATATATAACCGATGTTCTTGGAATGAGAACAGTTATGAAAGTAAATTTGGAATTTACTGGAAGTAGATGTGCGTTAGTTAAGGGATTGACATTTGAATGTCAAGTTAGTGTAAGTATGTAGACATCACGAGTTTGTAATTGTTATAAGGGGCTCTGCATGACTGAGTGTGTTTTTCAGGGCAGTTATCTGGTTAGTATAATCAGAGTAAGCGCTGAGAAGCGGTAGTCTCACTTAGTTGCGGTGTTTGCATATATGTTGTTGAACAACATGGTGATATCAAGCAAGTTAATATCCGTGAATCGCAGAAGCGTGTATAATCATGGATTGTGCAGTAACACTTTTCCACAAGCAAGCATTATCAAATGATTCTTATTTGATAAGGGATTCTGATAAAGTAAAATGCAGCTAGTTTATTTGTACTCTAGTGCAAGTGGGAGACTGAAGGAGATATGCCCTAGAGGCAAATAAATAAGTAGTATTTATTGCATTATCTCATAAGTTTATAATAGGTTTGTGTATTATGCTATAACTGTATTAATCGGAATTATTAATACACGTGTGATACATAGACAACCAGGTCCCTAGCAAGCCTCTATTTGAGCTAGTCCATTGGGCAACAGTTGATCGAGATTCCCGATCAAGGACAATGACGTCGGTTGACAATGGGGTCATCTTGTTAGTAGAATAAGGTGATGGATATACGCAAAGTATTGCAATAAGATCGTATTACGATGTTTGTCATTTGCAATAGATAAGAGTATGATAGCTTATTCCTTAGACCGTGAGACTGTACTTATTGATGCTTCGTAGGAGTGCTTTGAGAGCATCAAACGTTGTGTCTTATATAGCATGACAATAACGGTGTCCATCTTGGGTATTCCGAAAGAGCATCAAGACGTAAGGATCAAGAGCGGGATTTGTTCATTCTTGTAATGGAAAGATACTCTGGGCCCACTCGGTGTTATTGCATCTATATAGCTGCGCAGCTTATGACTAGGTCATGGAGATGTAATATCACAGACGAGTTAATAACCTTCGTCGGTAACGAGATACAGCAAAGGCATCGGTGTGTCTACGATCATATCTCGGACAAGGTAGTATCGCAGAGACAAAGGGAATGAATATCATATTTATGGTTCAACGACGATATTCGTGGAATGCACAGGGGTCGTCATATATTTCCAGGTATCCCTGACGATCATTGGTGAGCGGAGTGTCTCGACCATGTCTGGAGTGTTCCCGAACCGTAGCGTAACAAACTTAAGGTCTTAGCGACGCTAGGAGATAGGTTCTGGAATTTTATAGGTTTTTTATTGGAGAGAGAGAAATGATCCGGAAAGAGTTCCGGTGGTCCGGAAGGAGTTCCGGGGAGGTATGGAATGCTTCCGGGAATGTCCGAAAGTTGTTCGGGTGGTTCCGAAATAGTTTCGGAGTCACGGGATATTGAATTATATATAAATATATTAATTATGAATTAATGAGATTTTTATATTAATTTAATATTAATTAAATAAAGGAAAAAGGGGGCTCCCACCTAAATGGGCCCTAAGAGGGCCCAAGAGGGGAAACCGCACCCCACAAGGAAGGGGAAGGCTGAGCCTCCTAGTCCAACTCGGACTAGGAGTTGGAGGGCCCATGGGGGGTTCGGCCGAACCTCCCCTCCCCTCTCCTCCTTTAGTCCCACATGGGGGAGCCAAGGGGGTTGGCACACCCCTTCCCCCTTTATATAGCAAGGCATATTAATTGATTTAATACACAGGAAATTCAATTAATTCCCAATTTCTCTCTCGATCTCGTGGTTCCCAAGTCGGAGCCGCGCCGAGCTGAGGAAGGGGGTCTCTCTCCACCTAAGCCATACCGCAGAGCGCCGTTGCTCTGCGGGATTCCAGATAAGATCTACTCCTGCGATTTCAGCTGGATCTGAATGACCGGGAGTTGTCGCTAGGCTCCGTATGTTTGCGAGCGCTCGGAGGCTACTCTATTGAGGAGCTTGGGCGACGTCGTCTCGCCCCCTGCAGCCGCCGCGCCACCCCCCTCTGCTGCCGGCGCAACAACCCCGGTGCTGGCGCTCCGTCTTCTTCCGCCCGACGCCCGTCGACGCAGATCATCGTCGACACCCCGGCGTCATCGACTCCGACATCGCGGCAAGTTCTCCGCGACCTCGAGGTCGGCTACGTACGACTTCATCGTCAACGCTTGTGCGGGAGCGTAATCCCCGCTATCGGTCTACATGGAGGTAATGTAACCCGTTCCGCCACCGTTATCGCATGTACTAGATAGATAGATCCTGGCTAGTTAGGGTTTCGCTCGCTAGAAAATTATTGTTTTCTGCACCGTAACCCCTTCACTCGACCACCTTGCTCATGGATTCCGCCGCGGCGAAATCCTACCCGGTAGCGACGAGACAGCCGCCGCAGGAGGCGCAGCTGGGCCAGGCCCCGGCGGAGAAGCGCGCACGTAGAACTCGAGCGTTCCTCGCGACCATGACGCTCGTCCTCACCGTCGGCTTCGTGTGGGGCGTGTACCAGAAGCGCCACAGCCCGCGGGACCTCGCCTTCCTGATCGTCGCCTACGACCTCCTCGTGGTGCTCTGCTGCTGCCTCGTGAAGGAGACTCTCTCCTGCCGCGGGGCGACCCGGCGGCGGCGCCCGAGCGACGGCGGGTCAGGATCGCCGTGTGGGTGGTCTTGGTGGCGATAGCCGTCGTCATCGAGGTCCATGTCGCCTTGGCTGTGCGTGGCCTGACTCGGAAGATCACCGTCTTGGTGATCTTTGGCGTCGCCATCGGACTGATCTTCTACTTCTTTGCTCGTGCCGACGCCCGACGCCAGGAGGACGACAACACCCTCCATAATGTGTCCCCCGACCAGAACGTTTGAATCTCTATCTCTACTATATAATATGTCATGGGGACTCCCGTCGTACGTCCTGGTATTTTTGCATTTTAGTCCTTGAAGCTTATAGAAATTAACCCGCACTACCGCATCTTAAGTATAGGAGCTTTGCACTTTAGTCCAAACCGAAGCAACGTCGTCGCTGTGCGCCGCCACCTGCTCCGCCCCTCTCCGCGCCGCGCCGCACCGCCGCCCCCTCTACTCCGCTCCCGACGCTCCGCCCCCTCCTCCTCCGTCTCAGCAGCGCGGGCCACCGGGGCCCCGTCCGTCTCCGACTACCTCACCTCCGCCGCGCACCTCTGCGCAGCCCAAACCCACCGCCCAACAGTCGCCGGTCAACGAGGGCGCGGGGGCGTGGGTCAGTCGCGGGGTCGCGCTCTCGCTGCTGGGGCTCACCAGCACCGTCGCCAGCAGCACCGTCAGTGAGCTCGCGATCTTCCTCTTCTGCTCCAGGTCCACTCCTCCTCCTCATCCCTCCCCCTCTCTCTGCCTTCAATCACTCGTCGTCTCTCTGTACTCCTCTGTAACTTCTCCTCATGTCTCAAGTCTTAACGGATGAGATCGGCGAGATCAGGTCACTGTGTGCAAATTCGACTTTGCTCTGTGTTCACCAAGAATTGAGATGTACTGCCAGACAGGGCTAACTGAATTATGCCGCTACTTGTTGCAGCCAGGCGATGGAGAAGGCCACGCAGAACCAGCAGATAGCGGAGGCGCGGCAAGCCCATCGCGCGGGGTCCCTGGTACAGCACCTCCATCGCCGTGAACAAGGCGCGTTCCGTCTCCTGCACTTTCCGGCCCCCCAGCGAGACGGGCTTCTCAAGTTCAAGGTTGTTCGCGTAGGAGGTGTGTGCTGTTGGCATCGTAACTTCTGTGTTCAACTTCTTGCATTCCTTAATAGAGCTGAATTGGATTAGGCGTCTTATTTATCATAGGATTTATCATCCTAGGATTTATCACAATAATTTTTGAATGTATTGTCGGCTTAGCCTTATTTATTTTGAAAGACCAAAACAAACTAGCTCTAATATTACAAGTGGAAAGGACATAATTGAAATCAATCTCCCAGCACTTATCATATACCTGTCAATTGTAAAGAGAGCAACTTTGGCAAGTGTAAGGTCACTAGACCGTAGAGTTACATAGCTAAGTTCTAATATTTGCTCACAAATTATGGCATGAATTCCCGGTCGTCGGCATGGATGAATTTGTGTAATCTGAGGTGAGTTTCAGTGCGAGAAGACAAATATAAATATTTTGTATTACTCAGATTTGAAGTGAGTTAATTTGAGAGAGGAACACCGATATTTAGCTAGCTCACAAAGCTTGGATTCATTAATTCGTTTCCATTCTTTTTGAGACGATTGACCAATTATTCAGCTAGCTCACATGTGCTTTTCTCATGTCTGAGGCAAACGACCTGAGAATCTTTCAGAGATGCGTGAGAAAAGTACTACAAGCTAGATGCAATCCGTACACGTGAAAATACCTGACGGCATGGTTGATGGTTCAGTATAACGTTGTATCATTTCATGGCTTCTTGTATTAGATTCCCAGACATTTAACCATCTGGTAAGCATCTGTTCTCAATTCTCATGATCATCTTCAGTCAATTATTTTTGAACTCTTTGAACGTTTGCTATTGGGGTGTAAACGAATTCAGGCGTTGCAAACCATGCCAACCAATATCTAGCGCATTATTACTACCTATTGTTGTAGTTATGTCAGTTCTAGATAGCAAATTATTAATACATCGGGTTGACATGTACAATTTTAGAATATGTTATTCTTGAAGACAAAATTAATATAAACTACACCCCTTGCAAGTAGTTCAATAGAAATAAAGGAAAACAATAAGTTGCACAACGTCTTACATTGTAACCTGGATAAAAAGTATGAGATAGTTTTTTTATTTGAAATTAAAATGGTGAGATAGTTATGTTGTCTATCAAGGCACGCGTAATAAATTATTATTACTAAAAAATCCTTTTTCAGCACACAGGACATATTGATATTGAGGGAGATCATCTTTGAGAATTGCCAAGCAGGTTATGCAACTCGATATTTTGTCAAAATTTGGATGGCGCTGGCATTTTCTTTAAAAAGTTAGTTTCCTTCCCGTTGCAACGCAGGGGTATTTTGCTACCGCGCGTCAATCCGTAAATTATGTATGAATATTGTTTAACTTTTTTTTGCGTGTTCTGAGTTGCGGCTCAAAATTAAAAAAGGAGAATCATCAGTGGTATTCACAGGTTTGTGGTTTGGTATTCTTGCCGTTTTTCTACGGTATAAGATTGTGTCATGGAGAAAGAAAGGGTTTGAAGTTCTTATAGATTTGCTCGTCTCTTCTAGTTTTATTTTTGTAATCGATATAATTGTGTGCTCTTTGTTGATTTTATATATGTGGAAAATTCAAAAAAAAAAAGAATATTGTGTTTACCATTACGTGAATGTTGATGTGGAGGATAATGTGCATGGATGATGTTTGGCCACGTCACAACAAAACCGCTTGTTTTATCCTCACATTCTCTACATGTCAAGAAACCAATGAAAAGATAAATGTGTAGTATTTATATGCTTAAAGAAACACATATACCAAAAAAACTCTTGGGGTCATTTTTGCACAGATCACTGACTCAAAAATTTTGTACATAACCAATCTGAGACCGAAATGAGCAGCAGGTATGGTGGCGCAGCTAAAATGAGCAGCAAACGCGACGGCGCAGCGGAAGGAATGAGCACGCGGAGGCGCAACAGCCAGATACAAGAGAAGAAAAGAGAAGAACTCGCAGTCTAGAGGAAAGAAGAAAGAAGAACGTCAGCCAGATCCATGTAGAAGAGGATACATGTAGGGGGCATACCTCTGGAGACGGTGGCGGGCATAAGGGCCAGCAACGGCAGTGGTCATTGCCGGTGCGCAGGGCTGCGTCGTCCTTCCTCGACGGACGTTGGCACCGCAGCCGTCCGGAGGCGCGGTGGGGGTTGTCTTGCGGTAGGACTAAGATCCAGCGACGCCTTGCTCCAGAGACAATCCGGGAGGCGGCGACGGCGTGTGCAGCTCCGGGCGGGGGCGGCACTTGCAGACACTGCCGCCGGCGGCTCGTGGTCGATCCGCTGCCGGTTGCCGCCGTGCGAATGAATAGGATAGAGAGAAAGAGAGAGCGCGTGGGGCCTAGGGTTTGTTGCTTATGTACGCGTGCTAACTCATAATTTCCGAAAAGGGCGAAGACTTTCTTGCAAAATAGCCACGAGGACCGTCGTATCGAAAAGGGACGGCGCAACCGATTTGCGGAAAACAGCCAGGAAACGGACAAAAAAATGGGTCACTGATTTGCCGGCCCAGCTCAGAATCAACCAGAGAGTGCAGGGATCCCAGCCGGCTTAGGTTTGTTAGGGGACTAGAAGGATGGGGGCGCGCTTCGCTACGCCGCTTCAGTTGGCTGTGTTAATCTCCTTCATTTTAAAACTATTCCCCTTAATCAATCTCCTTGAGCTTTACTAAGACCGTAGAAGTTTCCCTTGGTGCAATGAAGTCAAGAACTGAATCAACGCCAAGACAATTATATGTAATGTGATACTGCTAATACCAGGTTAAACCCATGTCATCTCATATATAAGAATTAAGTTAAGACTACTTAAAGTATAATCCAGTCACATGCTTCTAACTATTTGTGTTCAAATCAATTTGACCCTACACAAATATAAAGCTCAGGTTGACAGCAGAGCTACCGAATAATTTATAAAGTTGTACACTGTTAACAATAAAAGCATCATGACAACATGTTCAATGAATAAGGAACTAATCATTTGTCCAAAGGTGAGAAAATATAGTTAGTTCTAGGCTTCCAGCTATCTACAACTCTGGAAGGCATCGGTGGCTGCAATCAAGTATGGTAGAAGGATGACAACAAATACCAATATGCGCATCACTATGACCCCCATGAAGTCATATTTAGCATAGTGACAGGAATGCTCATGTTTGCTACAACAACATTTACTCATGAAGTTTAACCCACTGAAAATAAAATAAATAGTTTATTGAACGTTTTCAAAAGATAAATTGCACAACGTTTGTACTCCACGGCATAACAGGGTTACAACACTTCCAATTATAGGTACTGGGAAGTCTGATGATGCAGGAAACAGACTTCTAGTGAGATGGCTCATATGTCTAGAAAAAGCTACGTGTTTTGCTCCAAATCCACCTCTTTACTTGACCATCAAGCCAATGTTTTCGGTGCCATTTTGAAAGCCAAACTGATATATGTTCCTAAGTTTAAGGCCTCCAGCCTCAAAATAGCAAACCCTGTTGTAAAGACCAAGCTAGAATTTGTAGGATTTCTGACATAAAGAATCATATTACTTCACAATTGAAGGAAGACATACACATGAGCAGGATGTAAGACAATGCAAGTTTATTGAGCTCATTAGTAGAACGACTATTGAGTATAGATAATGGGTGGGGTATCTTGTTTTCACACTTTAACTTTGCATACAAACACTCCATATGATTTTATATTTTCCCAACAGCTAATATAACAGTAAGCATTTCACATCTCTCCTCATATATGAAATACACAGTGGGAAACAACATAAAACTACAGATTCGAGGAGCAAGCAAAGTTACGGAAACTACTGACTCTAGCCTGGACTATCTATCCATACATATAGACAATCAAATAAGTTGTAAATTCTCATCAGAACTGGCCTGCAGCAATATGTGATCCATATAGTCACATTTCTCCATGAGCAACTGAGGAATTCCTTCAGCATATGACACACTGTCATTTAAAAGTATGATCAAGCTTACGAATTTTATGTTAAAATACATCCAATAACTTAGATGGACCATTGAAATGTCATGGAAACATAAGATCTATTGAAGACACATTACATGGGTTACCAACTAACTTCCTTTTAAAATTCCAAAGAAAATTCTATTGCTGATAATAATTATGTGAGCATGTTGTAGTGAAAGACAACCACTTTATTTCATAAGTTTACTAACCAATGATGAAGGGCGGTAGGAAATAAAATAATTCGTAATAAAGAGGGGGAAATGCTCTTGAACAATTAGAACTATGCTTTCAAGATTTAAATATAAAGTTATAGTAGTTGTACATATACACATTAATTAAGTTATTCAATCATGAAGTGGGGAAATAGAAATCGTCTTCTCAAGTGTTTCAGTTACTTGTATGAGTACCCAATCTACAGAGAAAGTAACTACGACACATGATTTTTGGAAGTAACATTAAGTACATAGAGAGAATTTCTGAACTTTTTACGCAAAAGAGCAAATGAATTAGTCAAGACGAACCAAACATGGATCAAGCAAATATATCAAGGATTATTAAGAATTTATAAGTAAGCAAAGATTTCTTATACAAAACTTGCACAAAAAAACTACATACTAACATACCTGATATGAAAAGCCTGCTCAAGTGAGCACTTCCAGTCTAATTCAAAGCTGAGGTCAATTTGCCAAAAGCCAAAACGGAAACAATCTAATATCTTTAAGAAAATTGAAGATTAAGTAGGAGCACAACAGATCATCAATGATAAAACCTCTTGGGGCCCATCACCCCCTACCTTCCTGTTAGGTACCAAGCGTTGTCGGTGACTTTAGTCCCACCTCGCTAGTGGAAGGAGGCCACACCCAGCTTATAAGGGAGAGTCCCCTCCACCTTTCAGTCCGGCTTTTGGGATGAAGTGGGCTTTCTTCTTATAGTTGGGCTGTGTGCGCGGCCGTGGGCCAGGAAACGTCTGAACACGACGTGAGTGTGTGGAGCTGGGCCCGGGACGCTGACAATTGGTATCAGAGCCAGCACCGCCATGCCTGCCTGGGGGGCTTCCTAGGGGGGTGGGGTGTTAGGTACCAAGCGTTGCCGGTGACTTTAGTCCCACCTCGCTAGTGGAAGGAGGCCACACCCAGCTTATAAGGGAGAGTCCCCTCCACCTTTCAGTCCGGGCTTTTGGGATGAAGTGGGCTTTCTTCTTATAGTTGGGCTGTGTGCGCGGCCGTGGGGCAGGAAACGTCTGAACACGACGTGAGTGTGTGGAGCTGGGCCCGGGACGCTGACATTTCCTCTCTAACCTCTTGCTTCTTATGGATCTATGAATTTCTAACAACAAGCGGGACATGCCTTGGAAAGTAGACATTATCTACATTAAAACAGACCTAACAATACATTTTAGGCTGACAGCTGATAATGAGGTGAGATCAGGTAGCAGCTGTAACCCCAACAGTAAACAACACGAGCAAAACTTTCAGAGGCAAACTACACCATAAGAAACTATACGTTGCTTGGACAACAACAACCCACATATGCCAAGAAAAAACAACCAACAGCTATATCCAAAGAAAATTAGGTGTATTTCTAGTCTGGTAGTTTCTAATCTTTCTAACAAAAGTTCCAACGCTAACCAATACAAGAAAAACCTCAAATGTAAGGCACAAATAACATCCAAGAACTTCCCATACAAAGTTTGAAGGAGGTCGACAAGGAGCAGACCCAGAGTCCCTCTCAGCATGCAGATAAGGGCGAGAAGGAGCAGACCTAGAGCCCTGACCACAACGACCATGGTCAGGTTGCACGAAAGGATGAGAACGACCAGACCCACGGACCCGATCGCAGCGAGCACTCAACCAGCTCGAGAAGGCGAGAAGAATCAGAAACAAGAGAATCAACTACTAGACCAACGCGAGGGCGAACAGTGCTGTATGATATGTGGGGAACCACTCATGTAAAACCCATTAAACAACCTTTCCACTTGTCTGCATGTATGATATGTGGGGAACCACTCATGTTTTGCTGCTTCTTTAACTTTGTGTACCATACAAAGTTCAGTCAAGGCTTAAAGCTACAAAAAGCAATGCTACCATACCAAGTTCAGTCAAGGCTTAAAGACACAAAAAGCAATGCACCAATTGACTTGACCTACAGCTCAAAGTTCTCTCCAATTGTTTGTCTGCAGAGAGCCATGAATTTGCTGTGAGAAGATCAATCTCCTGTGCCGCCAAAAATTGAGACCCATAAACAAACAAAAATGGAGACCTTGTCAGCATATTCTAGGATAACTGGTTGGTTGTCCATATGACAGCTTAGAAACATAACACACGAAAGACAACCCATCATCAGCTAAATAATGAGAGGAACCGCTAAGCTAGACATGATATTTAGTAATGCTATGTCCAGATATCCAACAATCCATGTTGTCAACATATTTGAAGCTGAAAATTACATTGGCCAACGCGTGATACTTGATACATGTGTAATGAATTTATGGAGAAGCGAGCTAACAATCAAATCACAGATTGTCTCAACAAAAAACCCATCTAAACCTCACTTTAGAACATGCATCCTCATAAGAAAGCTCTTTATTCTACGAAAAGACCAAGACCAATAATACAACTTGTACAGTTTCTCCAGATTCATTACTGAAGGGAATATGCCCTAGAGACACTTAATAACCATTCTTTATTGGCAATATCCCAATTGTTCATTATATATTTTATACCATGCTATAACTGTATTAAGCGAAAACATTAATACAGGTGTGGTAGATAAACAACCAGGTCCCTAGTAGCCTCTACTAAGACTAGTTTCATTGCGCGATTGATGATCGAGATTTTCCGATCATAGGGCATGGCGCCGGTCGGCAATGAAAGTCATATCGTTAGGTGTAACAATGTGATGGATATACCCAGTATTTATAGGACATAGTCATTACGTCTTAAGACCGTGAGATCAACTCTTATTGTTATTCCTGAAAGATACTTTGATTGCACCAAACGTCATATCTTATTTAGTGTGACAATAACGGTGATACTTTTGGGTATCAGAAGGCGTTAGTTGAGACGAGGGGTCAACAGCGGGATTTGTCAGTCCGCATAGCCGGATAGATACTCTAGGGCCCACTCGGTGAGATTATGTCAAATGAGTTTGCAAACATGTGACTAGGTCACCAGCTGACATAATATCCTAGACGAGTAGAAGATAGCGATGTCGGTAACGAGATCATACTAGGTATGGAGATATCTGAGAATGATGCTCGGACACGCTAAGTATCACCATGACAAAGGGTTTAAGACTATACGTCCAGGTTTGATAGATGAAAGTCATTCGTTATATCACAATGATTAATTCATGAGGTCCAGTCCTACGAGTTAGTCGTTGATCATAGAGGAGTCTTGATCGTACCTGTTATTATATCGAACCGCTAGGGTAACACACTTAAGGGGTTTCGACAAGACAACTGGAAAGGAAAGAGATCACCGAGAACGTCCCGGGAATGGTCCGATGGAGATCGGGCAGCGACGAAAGAGTTTTCGGAGCTAGAATAAATTATATAAAATATGTTTGATATTAATTAGTTTAATTAATGTTTAAATATGATTTTATATATTTATTTTCGAATTTTTAAAGGCAGATTTCCCTAAATGGGCCTTCTAGTGGAAAGAAGGCCCATGAGGGGGGGGGGGGGGGGGGGGAGCTTCCCCAAAGGGAGGAGGGCTGGTACGGCCAGCCCCTAGTGGGCCACAAGGGGCCCACTAGGGCCGACACACTCCCCTTGGCCGCACCAGGCATGTGGAATAGTCCCACATTGCCTGGCTGGCAAGGTTGGCTCCCCCGGGAGCCTATATAAGAAGGGGCACCCCTGGCCTTTTAATTCACCAATTAATTCCCCAATTCTCTCTCGATCTCGTGATTCCCTTTGTCGGAGTTGCGCCGAGTTGAGAGGGGGATCTCTTCCACCATAGCCCGCTGCCGCGCTGCTGGTGTTCCGGTCCAAGTCTTCCGCTGCTCGTCTTGGACTGGAGCTTTGGAGGTCGTCGTCTCCACCGTATGTGTGTAACGCCCTGCGAGGTGCTGCGCTAGCGGTACTCGGAGGCCTACTTCCTCCACCCGACCTCGGGGTCATCTTCGTCGTCTTCGTCGCGCCGAGTTCTTCGCGACCTAGAGGTCGACTACGTCGTCTTCGTCGTCAACACTTGTGCGGGAGCGTAATCCCTTCTATTCGGTCTACGAGGGTATGTATTCCGATCTCCGCCGTACTACTATATCTGCCTAGTGTAGATCTTGGCTAGTTTAAGGATATCGTTGCTAGGATTTTTTTTGTTTTATGCACACGATCCCCTTCAGTGGTATCAGAGCCGATCTATCGTAGATATAGCTGTACGCTGTTAGAACCCGTGTTCTGCACGGGGGCACCGTTCATGTTATTTGCTACCCTCTAGCGTGCACTTGTGATTCCAGCGGCATCGAGTTGATGAAGCGGCCCGGACCAACTTTACGCGTACGCTTACGCGAGACTGGTTCCACTACTGACATACAACTTTTACCGTATCTGTGGCTGGCGGGTGCCTGTTTCCCTCTCTTTAGTTGGTCTTGCATTTTCAATGGAGGGCCCGTAAGGGATGCTTAAACATGCAATTATTGGATCATTGTTGTGGTCATAAGGTTCGTAGGTATGAAGCGGTTCTATTTACGACAGCCCCAAGCCACGTAAAAAATGCAAAAGATAAAGTAGAAGCGTCTAACTTTATTTTGCAGGGGCTATGTGATATGGTCAAGGTAGGTTTATTAAATTGTTTATGAACTGCGGGCGCCAAGAAGACCATGGCGCATGGACCATATCACGTCGCATTACATTTGATGTTTTGTGTGCATCTTATATTGTGTGATTATATATATTAGTATATATTAGTTACGCGGCGGTAATAATATAAGATGATCCCTTCAAAATACCACTAGTGTCCTCCCTCCAACGCGCACCACCAAGAAAGTTCTACGTTATGAGGCAGGCCGTGATGATCGGGTGTCAGACATATCGTCGTACGCATACAGTGGGTGTAAGCCATGTTGCACAAGCGTCAACGTGAAGGTTATAGTGGCGAGCCTAGCATATGCAGATATGGCCTCGGAACACGGAGGCCGAAAGGTCGAGCATGAGTCACATAGTTGTTGTGATTGACAATTGTCTACCCTTGAAGTTGTGTTGCCGGCTCTGATGATGAGGGGTTGCGCAATGGATGGGGGTCGTGTAATTGCTTAAACGACCAGGAGGGATGTTCGTTTGAGTGGGAGTTCGGATAGTTATTTTCTAAAATACTAGAACTCAAAATATAATGAACAAAGTCTGTTTTGCAAACCTTTGTAGATATTAACCATTGTGATAACATCTTTTAAAATTAGGCGCATTCCTGCGATTGAGAAACTTAAAAGGTTGGGTCCAAACTTCATAGTTTTATACTTTAGCTTGAGGATACTCCTTGTTTAAACCGTTAGCTCTTTGTGATACAATATCCGCTAGGAGATAAACCCGGAGATTCCGCTAACAAAAGATAATTTGGATTATCAGATTTTGTGCGGATGATATCATCATAGTCCAGTGTATGCTATGATCTCTGCCATAGAGAACAAATGTTGGGTACGAGTTATTGGATCGCGAACATATGAGATGGTCGCTAAACTCGGGGTACCCCTAAGGTTGGGTTGATGAAGTTTATCGGTACGTTGACTGATTGTCTTCTCAACCAAGATGGAAGATAATATACACATTGATGGAGCACGTGGCGGTCATACTTAATGACATATGTTCATACTTGATGAACATTGAGACGCCTCGCTCAGCTTGATCACTGGATGACAGATATCGTTGCCAAGTGCAAATCCTCTGTCATAGACTATGTCATGCAAGGGAAATCGTTCACCTTCATGGTTCTTGATTACGTTGGAAGTATCAAGAAGATGAAACAGATCACCGGAAGTTATCGATGATGATGGTGTATATATGATATACATGTTCTGAATGTTTTAGCTAAGCAAGTACTCGCAGTAGTGACTAAGTTTTGAACTAGTCATGTTTTATGAAAACCAGGTTTACTGCTTGAGTAGCTTGAAAGGATGAGGCGACATTGCGTGTTGATAATGGCAGACAAGTTGTTGTGCTGGCCATCGACACTCTCCCTCTAGATCTATCATTTGTGTAAATTCTTTATGATCGCCTGTTAGTATGATCGTTATAAGTGTGTCTCCTCTAGCGAGACACTTGTTCATATATGTTAGTGACAAATTCGTTGTCCTATACTTATGAAGTAATGATCATATGCCGATTTGAATTTAGATGGTAGTGAAGGGGATCGTGTGCAGAAAACAAAAAAATTCCTAGCAACGATATCCTTAAACTAGCCAAGATCTACACTATGCAGATATAGAAGTACGGTGGAGATCAGAATACATACCCTCGTAGACCGAATAGCGGGGATTACGCTCCCGGCACAAGCGTTGACGACGAAGACAACGTAGCCGACCTCTAGGTCGCGGAGAACTCGGCGCGACGAAGACGACGAAGATGACCTCGAGGTCGGGTGGAGAAAGTAGGCCTCCGAGTACCGCTGGCGCAGCACCTCGCAGGGCGTTACACACATACGGTGGAGACGACGGCCTCCGAAGCTCTAGTCCAGGACGAGCAGCGGAAGACTTGGACCGAAACACCAGCAGCACGGCAGCGGGCTATGGTGGAAGAGATCCCCCTTTCCTACTCGGCGCAACTCCGACAAAGGGAATCACGAGATCGAGAAAGAATTAGGGAATTAATTGGTGAATTAAAAGGCCAGGGGTGCCCCTCTATATAAAGGGGCAAGGATGCTGCCAACCTCACCAGCCGGGCGATGTGGGACTATTCCCACACCAGCCACGACCTTGGGAGGTGCGCCGGCCCTAGTGGGCCCACTAGGGGTTGTCCGAACAAGCCCTCCTCCCTTGGGGGGAAGCTTCTGAACGGATAGACGTCGCCTAGAGGGGGGGGGGGGGGTGAATAGGCGATTTAAAACTTTTTCGAGGAGCCGGAATATCCGGTCCAAGAGTGACCGGAAATTCCGAGTAGCCGGAATATCCGGTACACAAATGACCCGAAAATTCCGGTATGCTTGATAAAGGCGGAATAAAACTAGAGGTTTACTTAAACCAGCATACAACCTAGATATATAAACTAGGCTCACCTATGTGCACCAACAACTTAAGCTAAGCAATACTAGTAACAAGATGATAGCAAGATAAATGACTTCAAGCACGAAGGCTATCACAATGTAAAGTGCATAAGTAAAGAGCTCGGGTATAGAAATAACCGAGGCACGCGGAGACGAGGATGTATTCCCGAGTTCCACCCAAAGGTGTACGTCTCGTTTGGAGAGGTGTGCGCAACCACAACAGGTTAGCCGCAACGCCACAAAGGCTCACCTTCTTCTCCTGATGAACTCAACCACAAAAGGTTCGAGTTCACCTTCCACTATTGATCTCCTTTGGGGCGGAGATCGAATCCCGTACAACTCTTGAGGCACACACCCACAACTTAATTGGGGGCTCCCAAGTCTTGAGGCACACACCCACAACTTAATTGGGGGCTCTCAAGTGACCACAAAAGGTCTTGGCCACAAAAGGCCGGCCACAAAAGGCGTCTAGGGTCCAAAGACCCAAGAGTAACAAGCTCACAAGTATCACCACCACGAATCCTCGTGGAGGGCTCAAACCGATGCAAATGCAATGGCAAGAGCACACGAAGTGCTCAAGTCCTTCACTCTCAAATTCCAACACAACAACAAATGTTTTGAAGGGGATCGTGTGCAGAAAACAAATTTTTTCCTACCAACGATATCCTTAAACTAGCCAAGATCTACACTATGCAGATATAGAAGTACGGCGGAGATCGGAATACATACCCTCGTAGACCGAATAGCGGGGATTACGCTCCCGCACAAGCGTTGACGATGAAGACGCCGTAGCCGACCTCTAGGTCGCGGAGAACTCAGCGCGACGAAGATGACGAAGATGACCCCGAGGTCGGGTGGAGGAAGTAGGCCTCCGAGTACCGCTAGCGCAGCACCTCGCAGGGAGTCGCACACATACGGTGGAGACGACGGCCTCCGAAGCTCCAGTCCAGGACGAGCAGCGGAAGACTTGGACCGGAACACCAGCAGCGCGGCAGCGGGCTATGGTGGAAGAGATCCCCCTCCTCTACTCGGCGCGGCTCCGTCAAGGGAACCACGAGATCGAGAGAGAAATTGGGAATTAATTGGTGAATTAAAAGGCCAGGGGTGCCCCTTCTTATATAGGCTCCCAGGGGGAGCCAACGTTGCCAGCCAGGCAATGTGGGACTATCCCACATGCCTGGTTCGGCCAAGGCTGATGCGCCGGCCCTAGGTGGGCCCCATTTGTCCCACCTAGGCCGGCCAAGCCTCCCCACAAAATTCCCTTGAGGGTTTCCCCCCCCCCCCATGGGCCTTCTTTCGACCAGAAGGCCCATTTAGGGAAATCAGCCTAAATAAATTCGAAAATAAATATATAAAATCATATTTGCATATTAATTACACTAATTAATATCAAACATAATATATATAATTTTTCCTAGCTCCGAAAACTCTTTCGTCGCTGCCCGATCTCCATCGGACCCCTCCCGGGACGTTCCCGGTGATCTCTTTCCTTTCCGGTTGTCTTGTCGAAACCCCTTAAGTGTGTTACCCTAGCGGTTCGATATAATATCAGGTATGATCAAGACTCCTCAATGATCAACGACTAACTCGTAGGCCTGGACCCCATGAATTAACCCCTGAGATATAACGAATGACTTTCATCTATCAAACCTGGACGTATAGTCTTAAACCCTTTGTCATGGCGATACTTAGCGTGTCCGAGCATCATTCTCAGATATCTCCATACCTAGCATGATCTCTTTACCGACATCGCTATCTTCTACTCGTCTATGATATTATGTCAGCTGGTGACCTAGTCACATGTTTGCAAACTCATTTGACATAATCTCACCGAGTGGGCCCTAGAGTATCTATCCGGCTATGCGGACTGACAAATCCCGCTGTTGACCCCTCGTCTCAACTACTCCTTTCTGATACCCAAAAGTATCACCGTTATTGTCATACTAAATAAGATACGACGTTTGGTGCGATCAAAGTATCTTCCAGAAATAATAATAAGAGTTGGTCTCACGGTCTTAAGGCGTAATGACTATGTCCTATAAATACTGGGTACGTCCATCACATCGTTACACCTGACGATATGACTTCCATTGCCGACCGGCGCCATGCCCTATGATCGGAAAACCTCGATCATCAATCGCGCAACGAAACTAGTCTTAGTAGAGGCTACTAGGGACCTGGTTGTGTATCTACCACACATGTATTAATGTTTTCGCTTAATACAGTTATAGCATGGTATAAAACATATAATGAACGATTGGGATATTGCCAATAAACTATGTTTATTAAGTGCCTCTAGGGCATATTCCCTTCAGTCTCCCACTTGCACTAGAGTAACACTTAATCTAGTTTACAACCTGGTAAAAGCTCAACACCCATAGCATCTTGGTGCCTGCTCGCCTCGTGGAAGAGGAATACAGTCAATAGACCTCACACATTGAGACCTATATGTGCTTTGTAACACTTCTATGTCACCTTGTTTGACATCAACCCGTATCTTACGATGACGATGAAATATATCCCAGTGGATGGAGTGAGACTCGAGCATTCGCGTAGCATGCGCCATAAAAGTCTGAAAGATCTATTAAGGGACCACCTACGCTCGGAAAACTGCTCAGTCCAATCACACTTGCTACTTCTTAAGTCGCGATATATTTCTATACCTATGTAGATTATGCGACAGTGCATTCATATGCGACTTTGCAAACTAACCATGTCTATCTTCAAAATAAAGGACATCTCCTATATGAGATTTCTAGTCGTATGGGTCAGTGCAATAACTTGCATCATCGTAACCGCTATACGGCAAGTTGCCATTCCACTCTTACCCGTTACTATAAAACCTATCTTCAGTTCTCATAGACACTGAAGAATAAACTTAACGTTTGTTCATTGATCCACACAAGGATCACTCTAGAACCTGTTCTTTAACCAAGAACTCGGGTCACACTAAGTCGAGCTTTCAGCCTGATAGACTCTATGTGTGATACATAGAGAATGTCGAACATCATTTTCTATCACTGAAAAAGCCAAGATAAACTTAATATTTTACCTAGTCATACAAGTAAGAACCTCTTTCTTTGCTTGTCCTATTCTGAAACACTTCAGAATCCTGACTTAGGAAATACTCCGACTTAATGTTATTAAGCCCCCTCTGATCTATACAATTATAAATCGGATGCCTAATACTTCTAACTTCATTTCATAGAAAATTTAATCACTTAAATAATCCTTTACACTCTACTAGAGGATCTGTGTCATTCAATATGTCGCTATATACAGAATCACAAATGACACCTAGCTCCCACTCAAATATGCCTTCCGCATATAAGATCAAGGAAAAGCTACTTAGCTCCCACTCAAATATGCCTTCCGCATATAAGATCAAGGAAAGCTACTTTGCTCCCACTCACTTCTTTGCAAATGTAGGTTTCTTCAACTATTTTGGACAACTCCAAAATCCTTTGATCACATTATCAAAGTGAAGATTCCAGCTCCGATATGCTTGCTTCTGCCCATGAATGGACAACCGAAGTTTGCACACATGTTTAGCATCCTCAGGATTACAAACCATTCTTAATTACACTATTAAGAACCATGGTTTTCTCATCCATCTATCAATTTCTCATTCGAAATTATTGTAATTGCTAAACGACCCATAATAGATTTAGGCTTCGCCACTTGAGACAAAGTCTCATGTGGTCTGTCGGAACTGTTTCACGACAAATCGAATCTGCTCAATATCTACTCTCTCATAAAACTCCATATACTATCAACATCCTAGATGCCATCAAGAAGATCTCCCAAGTCATTACCTGGTAATCGTATATGGATTTTATTTCAGATCATAAATGACTCATAGCCATTTCTCGGACTTAGGTTCACCATCTCTTCTTCGTAGTTCGTAGGTCTATCATATTCCATTAATATGACCTTCATAGCAAGATTGTCGTAACACACAGTGTGGAACACAACCTCGTATGCCTACGCTCTTAGTATGAGCTCAGAACATCATGATTTTGAATCATCAGCTTTTTCAAGCTGTGGAGCCTGACACCGAAAACACTTTCGATTGCGCCACTCTGATGTCTGGAGAGGAAGTTCTCCAACTTCGTCTTGCTCTACTTTCTTTCTCACTTATACCCTCGGACAAGAAACTATTTCTTTCGCAAGGTATATCCCGGCAAAGATTTTGCCTATGTCGTGAGACATGTACCCAACTAACTCTTTAGGTAGGGTATACTACAAAGATTAATCCATTTTAGGTTCGATTACATCGAAACACTAAATTGCTGAAACGACAATCCAGGCTCAAAAGCCATGCCATCACTCGTATGGTATTGTCTCCATGGATTCAAATGGTTTCCCTATTTGCTAACGTGAGTGTTTACGTTTCTACCATATGACTCTAATGATAACAATAATTCGGTAAGAGATTTATTTACCACACACTATCCGATAGGGTACGATTACGACGCCCTAACACACCATAACACTATGGTGTTCCATGCGACGTAATTTGTGGAACTCTTCTCACAAGTCTTCCAATGATGTGCCAACATTATAACTCAAATCTTCATTCCTCGATTTGCATCGCGGGAATTTGATTTTCTTGTTAAGTTTATTTCCTACTTCATTCTGAACTTCGTTTGATCGAATAAAAAATTCAGACTAACATTCCCCGGAGTGGATATCCATATATCTACTCGGAATATTCATGAAGTCTATGAAATAAAGACTTCCACTACACGTTAAAGTACTTCATTGATTCACATACACCCATATGCATGATTCTCAACAAGCTATACTCAAAACGTTCAGTGAAGTTCACGAAATAAAGATCTCCACTACCCGTCAATTACTTCATTGAACCACATACATCTCCATGTATGACTATCAATAAGTTATATGCCCGTTTTCCGAAAACGGTGTCACAGTTATTTTGCAAGTGTCAAAAGATCAAATCTTAGGACTTGTAGGTCCATCCAGTGTGGAGCTAATGCATATAACATTGACATGACTAAACGGTAGTGCCACACATATGTGGTGTCTTTATTAAGTTTGTATCCTTTGGCATTAATATTATGAATGTGGGAGCTTCTACCATCTAAATTCAAATCGGCATATGATCATTACTCCATAAATATAGGACACAAATTTGTCACTATCATGTATGAACAAGTGTCTCGCTAGAGGAGACACACTCGTAACGATCATACCAACACCCGATCATACAGAATTTATTCAAATGGTAGATCTAGAGGGAGAGTGTCTATGGCCGTCACGACAACTTGACTGCCGTTATCAACACGCAATGTCGCCTCATCCTTTCAAGCTACTCAAGCAGTAAACCTGGTTTTTCACAAAACATGACTAGTTCAAGACTTAGTCACTACTGCGAGCACTTGCTTAGCTAAAACATTCATAACATGTATATCATATATACACCATCATCATTGATGACTTCCGGCGATCTGTTTCATCTTCTTGATACTTCCACCGTAATCAAGAACCATGAAGGTGAAGGATTCCCCTTGCATGACATAGTCTATGACAGAGGATTTGCACTTGGCAACGATGTCTGTCATCCAGTAATTGAGCTGAGCGAGGCGTCTCAATGTTCATTAATCATGAACATACGTCATTAAGTATGACCGCCACGTGCTCCCTCAATGTGCGTATTCTCTTCCATCTTGGTTGAGAAGACAATCAGTCAACGTACTGATAAACTTCATCAACCCAACTATAGGGGTACCCCGAGTTTTAGCGACCATATCATATGTCCGCGATCCAATAACTCGTACCCACCGTTGGTTCTCTATGGCAGAGATCATAGCATACACTGGACCATGATGATATCATCCGCTCAAAATCCGATAATCCAAATGATCTTTTGCTAGCGGAATCTCCGGGTTTATCTCCTAGCGGGTATTGTATCACAAAGAGCTAATAGTTTAAACAAGGAGTATCCTCAAGCTAAAGTATACAACTATGAAGTTTGGACTCAACTTTTAAGTTTCTCAATCGCAGGAATGCGCCTAATTTGAAAAGATGCTATCACAATGGTTAATATCTACAAAGGTTTGCAAAACAGACTCTGTTCATTATATTCTGAGTTCTAGTATTTTAGAAAATAACTATCCGAACTCCCACTCAAACGAACATCCCTCCTGGTCGTTTAAGCGATTACACGACCCCCATCCATTGCACCACCCCTCATCATCAGAGCCGGCGGCACAACTTCAAGAGTAGACAAAAGTCCGCCACACCAATTTTGTGACTCGTGCTCGACCTTTCGGTCTCCCTGTTCCGAGGCCATATTTCTGAATATGCTAGGCTCGCCACCATAAACCTCCATGCTGACGCTTGTGCAACATGGCTTACACCCACTGTATGCGAACGACGAGATGTCTGACACCCGATCATCACGGCCTGCCTCATAACGTAGAACTTTCTTGGTGGTGCGCGTTGGAGGGAGAACACTAGTGGTATTTTGAAGGGATCATCTTATATATCTACCGCCGTGTAACTAATGTATACTATACACACAATCACACAATATAAGATGCACACAAAACATCAAATGTAATGCAATGTGATATAGTCCATCGCGCCATGGTCTTCTTGGCGCCCGCAGTTTATAAACAATTTAATAAACCTACCTTGACCATATCACATAGCCCCTGCAAAATAAAGTTAGACGCTTCTACTTTATCTTTTGCATATTTTACGTGGCTCGGGGCTTTCGTAAATAGAACCGCTTCATACCTACGAACCTTATGACCACAACAACGATCCAATAATTGCATGTTTAAGCATCCCTTTCGGGCCCTCCATTGAAAATGCAAAGCCAACTAAAGAGAGAGAAACAGGCACCCGCCAGCCACAAATACGGTACAAGCCGTATGTCAGTAGTGGAACCAGTCTCGCGTAAGCGTACGCGTAAAGTCGGTCCGGGCCGCTTCATCAACTCGATGCCGCTGGAATCACAAGTGCACGCTAGAGGGTAGCAAATAACAGGAACGGTGCCCCCGTGCAGAACACGGGTTCTAACAGCGTACAGCTATATCTAAAATAGATCGGCTCTGATACCACTGAAGGGGATCGTGTGCAGAAAACAAAATTTTTCCTACCAACGATATCCTTAAACTAGCCAAGATCTACACTATGCAGATATAGAAGTACGACGGAGATCGGAATACATACCCTCGTAGACCGAATAGCGGGGATTACGCTCCCGCACAAGCGTTGACGATGAAGACGCCGTAGCCGACCTCTAGGTCGCGGAGAACTCAGCGCGACGAAGATGACCCCGAGGTCGGGTGGAGGAAGTAGGCCTCCGAGTACCGCTAGCGCAGCACCTCGCAGGGAGTCGCACACATACGGTGGAGACGACGGCCTCCGAAGCTCCAGTCCAGGACGAGCAGCGGAAGACTTGGACCGGAACACCAGCAGCGCGGCAGCGGGCTATGGTGGAAGAGATCCCCCTCCTCTACTCGGCGCGGCTCCGTCAAGGGAACCACGAGATCGAGAGAGAAATTGGGAATTAATTGGTGAATTAAAAGGCCAGGGGTGCCCCTTCTTATATAGGCTCACAGGGGGAGCCAACCTTGCCAGCCAGGCAATGTGGGACTATCCCACATGCCTGGTTCGGCCAAGGCTGATGCGCCGGCCCTAGGTGGGCCCCATTTGTCCCACCTAGGCCGGCCAAGCCTCCCCACAAAATTCCCTTGAGGGTTTCCCCCCCCCCCCCATGGGCCTTCTTTCGACCAGAAGGCCCATTTAGGGAAATCAGGCTAAATAAATTCGAAAATAAATATATAAAATCATATTTGCATATTAATTACACTAATTAATATCAAACATAATATATATAATTTTTCCTAGCTCCGAAAACTCTTTCGTCGCTGCCCGATCTCCATCGGACCCCTCCCGGGACGTTCCCGGTGATCTCTTTCCTTTCCGGTTGTCTTGTCGAAACCCCTTAAGTGTGTTACCCTAGCGGTTCGGTATAATATCAGGTATGATCAAGACTCCTCAATGATCAACGACTAACTCGTAGGCCTGGACCCCATGAATTAACCCCTGAGATATAACGAATGACTTTCATCTATCAAACCTGGACGTATAGTCTTAAACCCTTTGTCATGGCGATACTTAGCGTGTCCGAGCATCATTCTCAGATATCTCCATACCTAGCATGATCTCTTTACCGACATCGCCATCTTCTACTCGTCTATGATATTATGTCAGCTGGTGACCTAGTCACATGTTTGCAAACTCATTTGACATAATCTCACCGAGTGGGCCCTAGAGTATCTATCCGGCTATGCGGACTGACAAATCCCGCTGTTGACCCCTCGTCTCAACTACTCCTTTCTGATACCCAAAAGTATCACCGTTATTGTCATACTAAATAAGATACGACGTTTGGTGCGATCAAAGTATCTTCCAGAAATAATAATAAGAGTTGGTCTCACGGTCTTAAGGCGTAATGACTATGTCCTATAAATACTGGGTACGTCCATCACATCGTTACACCTGACGATATGACTTCCATTGCCGACCGGCGCCATGCCCTATGATCGGAAAACCTTGATCATCAATCGCGCAACGAAACTAGTCTTAGTAGAGGCTACTAGGGACCTGGTTGTGTATCTACCACACATGTATTAATGTTTTCGCTTAATATAGTTATAGCATGGTATAAAACATATAATGAACGATTGGGATATTGCCAATAAACTATGTTTATTAAGTGCCTCTAGGGCATATTCCCTTCATGTTTATGGGGGAATAAGAGAGGAAGAACAAAGGAAACCACAAAGGAGTCAAATCCTTCACTCCCAAATTCCACCAAAAGCAACTAATGCTTATGGGGGGAGAAGAGAGGAAGAACAAAGAAGAAGAACCACAAAGGAACTCCAAGAACTAGATCAACTAAGTTCCCCTCACTTAGAGGAGAGATGGATTGGTAGGATTGTAGATCTAGATCTCCTCTCAACTTTCCCTAAAGAATATGGAAGATTCAATGGAGGGATTGAGAGGGAAGTGAGCTTTCCAAGGTCAACAATGGAGTAGGAGAGAGGGGAAAGTCGTGCTGCCTTGGATTTACTGAGGAAGAAGAAGGGGAGGGGTATTTATACCCCTCCAGGAAATATAGCCGTTGGCTGTTTTGACACCCGGAAATTCCGGTATAAGTTAGACTCGGAATTTCCGGTCACCCGGAATTTCCGGTCTAGAGAGACCCGGAAATTCCGGTCACCCGGAAATTCCGGTCTAAGAGAGCTCGGAAATTCCGGCTGGAGTCAGAAGCAAAACCAAACTTTTCCTTAGCCATTTCTGGGGGACTTTTCTGGGGGCACTCGGAAATTCCGGTATATGGAAATTTCCGAGCACAATTTCCGACTGGAGTCAGAACCCTTTTTCTCCTTTCCTTAACCGTTTTCTTGGATGAGCTGGGGAACCGGAAATTCCGGTAGGGCGGAATATCCGGCCCCAATAATCCGAATCAGCAGAACACCGAAACGAAAACTGCTATAACTTTTGCAAATGAACTCCAAATGAGGTGAGACCAATTTTGTTAGAAAGATAGCGACGATGACTACCCAACAAAAATATTGCATCCCATAAATAGAGTAAAATCTCCACACATGGCAAGGTGTGGGACTTTCCTCAAGGAAGAACCGGCAATATTTCCGCCATCGAAAACGCAACAAGTTGTCCAAAGTAAAACCGATTTCGATGAACTAGAGCTTGACATGGAGATGAACCAAGCTCTAATTCCTCACCAACATGAAAGCCAAATAAGAACCAAGAAATATGATATGCCAAGTATGCAAAGGTTTGAGCTCTCCACAAGGATGCGATCAAGTTACTAACTTGAGAGCCCCTCTTGATAGTACGCCTATCTATCCTATAGCCCTATCAAGATCATACCTTTGCCTTGAGCATTCTACTTGAGTTGGATGATGACTATCTTGATTTCTTCAAGTGGATCATCTTTCTTGATTGCGCGTCCAAACACTTGCTTGATGAAGACTTCTCCAAATACTCCCCCATGCTCACAATGGGAGAGACTCGCTAAGCTTCGTCTTCAGGTATCCATTGCAAGCACCAAGCATAGGATCTCTTCAAGAAGCTTCTCTTGGTCTTGGTCTTGCACATCTCACCTTGATGACGATCACCACATGACGTCATCCTCCATGAGATATATGAGATCTTCATTTGATGCAAGCCCATGGGAAGATACCTAACCTCATATAAAGATACCACACACACATATATCATGGGTTAGTTCACAAAGCTATGCGGACAAGTGTTTACCATCCCAAGAGATATATGATCGCTCTTGGTACATCTTGTAGCTTTGTGTGTTGATCAACATCTTGATCAACCTTGTATCTTCCAACATTTCTTAACTAATATGATGTCTTGAATCCTTCAAGACATACTTACAATATGCTCCACTCAACACATAAGCTTCAAGAGTCCAACACATGAACTCCACAATTCCATGGACATGATCAATAATGATATCTCAATGCAAACATTAGTCCATAGGGATTGTCATTCAATTACCAAAACCACACATGAGGGAAAATGCTCTTTCAATCTCCCCCATTTTGGTAATTGATGACAATCTCTTTTGAGAGGGTTTATAATATGGAATTTAACGAACAAGAATGGTTGCACTAACATCAAATACTACAAAGGTATGTGATGTTAGTCCATCCACATATATAGAGCAAACTCCCCCATAATTTATGCACGTGTGTATGAACATGAATTCATTGCATATATTATCGACCATTACCGATGGTGGAGTTTCCACTATATATATAAAACCAAGCAACGAATGCAAAGGCAAGGAATGCAAATACTTAAGAATAAACCAAAGTACAAATCCAATTCCATACAACCCATACAACCCTCCAAAACTTCTCCCCCATTGGCAACGATTGCCGAAATGGGCGAAATGCTTTGGAAAGGTAACATAATAAGATCTCCTTCATGATTTATGTATTTCTCATGATATGAGTGAAATCAAATGCACTTATCCAATGACGAATAGATGAAGGGGATCAAACTATATTGAGGATCCAAAAAATTGCACAAGAAAGAGATCAATTGAAATCCACTGGAAGGATACCAATTGCAAAGGGGAAAAGAATTCACAAAGAAGCAAGCAATCAAGGGATCCAAAAACCAATTGAGCACAAGAAGATGTTATGATAAGATCAAGTGTTCCAAAAATCAAGAGGGAACTCCCCAAGGTACATGCACAATGAAAAGATTTGTATTTCAATATGGTGTGCATAACATGGAATCCTCATTTCCTCCTAGATGCTTTCGAACACAAAAAGGTGCAAGATTATAAAGTTAAGAAAATAAGTATACCTTGCAACAAACAAATGTTGAGCAACAAGAGAATGAAGTGACAAATGAAGACTTGCTCAAACGAGAAAGGATGGGTGTGTCATGAAAATACATTTTAGGAGACTAAACAAGGATGTGCCTAAGCATTACCATAGTCTTTCAAATTATGAGGCACATAGTGCATATCATGTATTTCGTAAACAAGCACACCCAAGAGGATAAATCAAAAAGGATCACAAGCTTATTAAGAGGCAATGTGAAACCAATAGAAAAACAAAGCTTGTGCCATTTAGAGATCACCAAAGAATCAAGAAAGTAATAAAAGGTGATCACTAAAGATTTTGAATACCAATTAAATATGTAACTACCCTCATGTGTATAAGTTTCTAAGTGTACACTAAGTCCACAAAGAAACATGCACACACAATGTAGGTACAAGTTAACGCACGTGGTATCCAAGAGGAAGTCATAAATACACCAATAAGAATTTTTGCTTGAAAGCAAAGCACATAGCTCAAATTATTCTGAGAGGTTATAGATGAACTTCCAACACCAAGTTCTCAAAGCATCACAACTACCCACATATGATAAGTGATAGTTGGGATACTTTGAGACACAAAACAAATATCACATAAGACAAATGATTTATGAGAATTCATCAATATTGCATATGAGAGACTTTGAAATGAATTTTCTAGATTAACATATTGGGGATCCGTGAATCATGAAAATGATTATATATAAATATATATTCCCCTTGATGTTTAATCATCCCGGCTAACTCACATTTGCAATGAAGATGTTTTGAAAGAAACTTTGCAAAAACCATATCAAATGCAACTTAGAGAAACTCATGCCAAAGAACAACCTACACAAGGTTGAGAGCTAGAAGTAAATGCATGAGTTAGATACTTGTTACCGAGATAGCATTGATGGTGTAGAAGATGAGAGTTCACAATCATCCAAGCTTGGCTCCAAGAAGCACATGGTGAAGACATCTTCTTTAAATAGAGGCAAGATTCCAATGCATCTCTCATGTACCTAAAATAAATCAAGTACACAATGGTACCCAAACTAATTGGGTCCAAAGTAGTTAGACCAACTACAATACATAGGACAAACTCCACATAAATATGTGCATATTGATATTAAATAGAATTTCATGCACATCTTAGCCATTTAGGATTTGATGGAGTTTATCCTATATATTGGATCAACGAAAGTAAACATGCCATAAGATATTCATATAGTAAATATGCATGAACAAAACTTTCAAGAACCAAGCGAGATACAATTTGGACAAAACACCAATTAAAACGAGAAGCTACACAAAAGTGTGGCAAGAGAAGGATTTGTCCTTATTGTATCAAAGACTCAAACCAACACATGATAGGAGAAACCAATTTGAAAAGATATCATATGAAAACAAGGTCAAGGCTAAATCAATGAGCATAAGAAATAAATCAAACAAGCATGCTCGAAGGTTTATCTCAACCAAAAAGGTAGACTAGGAACCATGGGATGAGATAGCCAACTCCACAAAGAAGAGTAAGGTTCCAACAAATAAACCAAACCCTCTACACTTTTCATGATGGCACAAAGTACCAAGACGAAAAATGTTTGTCTTTCAAAGAGACATATCATCGGGATCAAAAACCAATTGAAGACAACTAATGTTGAATAACATATAGGATTGCTCCCCCAAGATTTATGCATTACTTATGATCTTGTATTTAAATACACAATGCACATAAATGGGATCATCACTTTCCATATATATTGTTAAACAATTAGTCATGTTCAAGAAGAGCAATACGATACAAAACCAATTTAAAAACCAATTTAAGGAATAGTGTTCTAAAGAGTATAGAGTAGCTTCCCCATGATTAGTGCATTATTTGAGATCTTGTAGGTAAATACAAAATGCACACAAGTGGGATCATTGCCCTCCATATATCCTTTTGAACACAAATTTCAAGAAAATCAATAAGACCCGATAACAATTAAAAGGATGATGTTCTACTCAATGTAGGATAGCTCCCCCAAGAATAGTGCATTACTTAGAAATAGTCTTCGAAAGTAAATGCACAACAATGGGATCCTTGCTTTTCCTATCTAACGAAAGCACAACACAAATTATGAGTAGAGCAACAAAAAGATCCAAATGAAGCAAAGAAGACAAATGGGTGGTTAAATCAAAACAAAGCTTGGCGATAAAGATAAGACAATTTATTAACAATAGCCAATGTAAATATGATCAATAATTTTACCACAAATATAATTATCACTTGTCAAAGACAATGATTGTATGGAGATATTTCTCGGTGGTACATGACATATATGTATTCAAGATCATATTCACAAAACATAAGCATGTGGCAAAATAAAAGAATTGAAAAACTTGCTTATCTAGATATTCTTGATGACTTCACATATTCAATGATCATTCTAGGCATCAAGAAACTTTCTCACAAACAAGATACCAAAAGATGGTTGATCAAAATGCATTTAAGCAAATATGGAACTTGTTTGAGTACCATGCCACCTAGGAACAAGATAATCAACAATATCAACTCTAGGTGACACTACCTATCATGTTCACATTTTCTAGGCTTGTAATATGCACATAGCTTATTACTCCCCCATAATGTGATAATCCATTCTTTTAAACAAGAGGCAAGAGAAATCCAACAAGAGATAATTAATGGACAGTTGAATTTGAATTTCTCATGAGTATACCACAAAGAGAGTAGATAATATTGAAATATCACTACTAAGTGGTATTCCTCATGAATACACATTTTAGGGTGGTGAGTTACCAAAAAGCACATCAACCCCCCAAAATGGGATAGTCCATTAAAATCCCTAAAAGAGCCAATTAAGATGAAAGCAAGTAGACAAGAGGCTCAAACATACATGGTGTGCAAACCAACATACACAAGATTGATTACTCAACATAAGTAAGTAGAGTGCACAACACATATGAAGCACTAGTACGGTACAAAACCAAACACATGCAAGGGTGCAAGTAACTTTCAATGAGTACATATGAGTTAAATACAAATTACCGCAAGGAGGAGCATTGGATATATGCTAAGACAATATAATCCAATTGACTTGACTTGAGAGAATATGATTGATGAAGATCCCTTAATTCTTCATGATGTAGTCAAGTCTCCAATGTCCTCCGCTTACACCTATTGATCAAGTTTTAGCTTGTTGGTCCCCAACCAAGTTGGGTCCTAAGAGGTTAGTCACAATAGGCTTGGCAACCCAAATGGTTCTTTTCTTGACACCACTTTGAGTACCAATAACTTTGGCAAACACATTGCCAACCTTATCCTTCCGAAGAGAATGGACGTTATCAATAGTAGAAGGGTTGGATAAGGTACCTTGAGTGCAAGAAGAAGCAAAGTGATCCTTCCCACGACATTTGTAGCAAAGTCGGCTTTTACCTTTCTTTTTGGGAAGGGAAGGTTCTTCAACTTGGTAAGCTTGAGTTTGGACTTGAGGTTGCTTCCCTTGTTGCTTCTTACTAGGAGGCTTCTTCTTCAAAGGGCAAGATCTCACATGGTGCCCTTCAACCTTGCACTTGAAGCACACAATCTTGGCCGAATCAATAACTTGTTCTTGGCCCTTCTTCTTGACGAACTTGTGCTTCATCTTGTTCTTGGACTTGTTCTTGTTGTTGGAGTTGAATCCAAGTCCACTCTTGTCATGAGGAAGTTGTTGCACTCTCAACATGTTGTCGAGGGTGGACTTCCCTTCATGACACTTCTTCAAGTCTTTCTTCAAGGAAGTGACTTGTGCCTTGAGCTCTTTGAGTTCCTCTACATGGTTAGTTTCAACACATATACTAGAGGAAGTAGTAGCTACATTGTTAGAGCAACAAGGCAAGGAAAGTAATTCATCACAAGATGTAGCAATTTTATGAGTGGATGAATTACAAGAACTAGCACATGGCAATAAAGCATTAGAAGTAAAGTTTGTGCTAGTGTTCACAAGAGGCTCACAAGATTTTACCTTCGTAGTGACCACCTCATGATCTAACTTTAGCTTAGCATGGGATGCTAGGAGATCCTCATTAGAGCTAAAAAGCTTTTCATGAGTTTCTTCCAACTTCCCATACTTGCTAGTTAGCAAATCAAGTTGAGCCCTTAGCTCAACATTCTCCTTCAAAATAGATGCTTCACACAAAGTGGAGTTAGTAGCACAAGCATCATTAATATTAGTAATGGAAGGAGACAACATGACAAGCTCATTATTTAACTTAGCATTTTCTTTACTAAGCACATTACATTTAGCAATAGCATGGTCATGTTTTTTAGTGAGTTTAGCAATTACTTCATTGTTTAACTCCTCACTAGATTCCAATCTCTCCTCGAGAGCAACCCGAGTTTCTTGCTCTTCCTCAAGAGCATTCTCAAGATTATGGACCTCACCCGCGGAATCACGAGCAAGACCCCACCCTTCATGACAACGGGTCTCCATAGCCTCAAAGGTCTCCTTGAGCTCAAAAAGGGTAGTCATGATTTCTAAGAAGTTATCATGAGCATTTTTATTATTTAAGAGAGCATGAGAGACAATGTCAACCTTCTCCTTAATTAAATCATCATCATCATCATTATCATCATCATCATCATTATCATCATCATGAGATATATTTGAGTGCATGGTAGGTGATACCTTATACTCCTTAGCCATTAGGCAAATGTGAGTAGTGGATGAAGACGATGAAAAGACACTTGAAGCACCTTTGAGGTCCAAGTCTTGTTCCAACAATTGTTGGGATTCCTCTACATTGTTAGCCAAACAAGTACTAGAGGAAGTAGAAACATTTTGATCATGGCAACAAGACAAGGAAAGCATATCATCATGAGTTTTAGTTAAGCAACTACTACATGATATGCAAGGACTATCAACACTAGCATGTATGACATTTGGAGTGCTAAAGGTGTTTAAGTCCAAAGAAAGAGCATTGCAATAAGATGGGTGTGAAATATAGTCAATAGTGGATTCTCCATCAAGAATGCAATTTCTATCACCACTCACCATATATTTACCTTGTGGCAAACCACATGTCGGTGAAGTGGAAGAAGACGTGAGCTCATCACGACCGGATGTGGAAGGCGGACAATCATCCTTGGAAATGTTGGACACCTCATATATATCTTGAAGCTTTGTCCATAATTCATGAGCGCTCCGAAAAGGCATGATTGACGCAAGGACTACATCGCTCAAAGCACATATAAGACCATTAGATGCTAGAGTATCGAGATAAGAGTTTTTCTCATCCTCTAAAGATAATTCTTGTGAATCCTTTGAAGGAGAAAAACCCATATCTACAATACTCTCTAAATTTGAACCCATGTCTCTAAAAAGTTTAAACATGCGAATTTTCCAAACATCATAATTTGTGCCATCAAATCTATAAGTGGGATTGTGCACTAGATCTCTAAACGACATCTTTATCTCTAGGAGGTTAGTCCTAATAATGAGATAACCTGGCTCTGATACCAATTGAACGGATAGACGTCGCCTAGAGGGGGGGGGGGGTGAATAGGCGATTTAAAACTTTTTCGAGGAGCCGGAATATCCGGTCCAATAGTGACCCGGAAATTCCGAGTAGCCGGAATATCCGGTCCACGAATGACCCGGAAATTCCGGTATGCTTGATAAAGGCGGAATAAAACTAGAGGTTTACTTTAACAAGCATACAACCTAGATATATAAACTAGGCTCACCTATGTGCACCAACAACTTAAGCTAAGCAATACAAGTGACAAGATGATAGCAAGATATATGACTTCAAGCACGAAGGCTATCACAATGTAAAGTGCATAAGTAAAGAGATCGGGTATAGAAATGACCGAGGCACGCGGAGACGAGGATGTATTCCCGAGTTCCACCCAAAGGTGTACGTCTCGTTTGGAGAGGTGTGCGCAACCACAACAGGTTAGCCGCAACGCCACAAAGGCTCACCTTCTTCTCCTGATGAACTCAACCACAAAAGGTTCGAGTTCACCTTCCACTATTGATCTCCTTTGGGGCGGAGATCGAATCCCGTACAACTCTTGAGGCACACACCCACAACTTAATTGGGGGCTCCCAAGTCTTGAGGCACACACCCACAACTTAATTGGGGGCTCTCAAGTGACCACAAAAGGTCTTGGCCACAAAAGGCCGGCCACAAAAGGCGTCTAGGGTCCAAAGACCCAAGAGTAACAAGCTCACAAGTATCACCACCACGAATCCTCGTGGAGGGCTCAAACCGATGCAAATGCAATGGCAAGAGCACACAAAGTGCTCAAGTCCTTCACTCTCAAATTCCAACACAACAACAAATGTTTATGGGGGAATAAGAGAGGAAGAACAAAGGAAACCACAAAGGAGTCAAATCCTTCACTCCCAAATCCCACCAAAATCAACTAATGCTTACGGGGGGAGAAGAGAGGAAGAACAAAGAAGAAGAACCACAAAGGAACTCTAAGAACTAGATCCACTAAGTTCCCCTCACTTAGAGGAGAGATGGGTTGCTAGGATTGTAGATCCAGATCTCCTCTCAACTTTCCCTAAAGAATATGGAAGAATCAATGGAGGGATTGAGAGGAATCAAGCTTTCCAAGGTTAACAATGGAGTAGGAGAGAGAGGAAATTCGTGCTACCTTGGTTGGGCAAGGGAAGAAGAAGGGGAGGGGTATTTATACCCCCCTAGAAAATAGAACCGTTGCACCCAGAATTTAGACCAAAAATTCCGCCCAAAAGTGAAATTTCCGACCTGAATTTCCGGTTCCAATCAGTGCCTCTTTTTCGAGAAAAACTGCGAGAATCGGATATTCCGATTCATTCAGAATCGGATATTCCGATTGACTGAAAACTGACAGAAACAACAAAACCAAAACTGCAATATCTTTTCCATCCGGACTCCATTTTCGATGATTTTTGGCTCGTTGGAATCGTTACAACGAGCTCTACTTGAATATGCATAGAAACATCATAGTCCATCATGTGAGGATAAAACCAAATGGGGAAAGGTTTAACTTTCCTAAAACATGTAAACCGGTAAAACCTCCAATATCAAAAACGTAACAAGATATTCATACGAAATCCGTTTTTGATGAACTAGAGCTTAGTATGGAGATAAACCAAGCTCTAAATCCTCACATGGATGAAAGCCAACAAGTTTTCCAAAGTAAGACCGTTTCCGATGAACAAGAGCTTGACATGGAGATGAACCAAGATCTAGTTCCTCACCACCATAAAAGTCAAATAAGAACCCAGAAATATGATATGCCAAGTATGCAAAGGTTTGAGTTCTCCACAACGATGCGATCAAGTTACTAACTTGAGAGCCCCTCTTGATAGTACGCATATCTATCCTATAGCCCTATCAAGATCATACCTTTGCCTTAAGCATTCCACTTAAGTTAGATGAAGACTATCTTGATCTCTTCAAGTGGTTCATCTTTTCTTGATTGCGTGTCCAAGCACATGCTTGATGAAGACTTCTTCAAATACTCCCCCATGCTCACAATGGGAGAGTCTCGCTTAGCTCCGTCTTCATGTATCCATTGCAAGCACCAAGCATAGGATCTCTTCAAGAAGCCTCTCTTGGTCTTGGTCTTGCACATCTCACCTTGATGACGATCACCACATGAGGTCATCTTCCATGAGCTATATGAAATCTTCATTTGATGCAAGCCCATGGGGAGATACCTAACCTCATATAAAGATACCACACACACATATATCATGGGTTAGTCCACAAAGCTATGCGGACAAGTGTTTACCATTCCAAGAGATACATGATCGCTCTTGGTACATCTTGTAGCTTTGCGTGTTGATCAACATCTTGATCAACCTTGTATCTTCCAACATTTCTTCACTAATATGATGTCTTGAATCCTTCAAGAAATATTTGCAATATGCTCCACTCAACACAAGCTTCAAGAGTCCAACACATGAACTCCACAATTCCATGAACATGATCTATAATGATATCTCAATGCAAACATTACTCCATAGAGATTGTCATTCAATTACCAAAACCAAATATGAGGGAAATTGCTCTTTCACCTGGACCCCATGAATTAATCCCTATGATATAACGAATGACTTTCATCTATCAAACCTGGACGTTTAGTCTTAAACCCTTTGTCATGGCGATACTTAGCGTGTCCGAGCATCATTCTCAGATATCTTCATACCTAGTATGATCTCGTTACCGACATCGCTATCTTCTACTCGTTTATGATATTATGTCAGCTGGTAACCTAGTCACATGTTTGCAAACTCATTTTACATAATCTCACCGAGTGGGCCCTAGAGTATCTATCCGGCTATGCGGACTGACAAATCCCGATGTTGACCCCTCGTCTCAACTACCCCCTTCTGATACCCAAAATTATCACCGTTATTGTCACACTATATAAGATATGACGTTTGGTGCGATCAAAGTATCTTTCAGGGATAACAATAAGAGTTGATCTCATGGTCTTAAGGCGTAATGACTATGTCCTATAAATACTGGGTATGTCCATCACATCGTTGCACCTAACGATATGACTTCCATTGCCAACCGGCGCCATGCCCTATGATCGGAAAATCTTGATTATCAATCGCGCAATGAAACTAGTCTTAGTAGAGGCTACTAGGGACCTGGTTGTTTATCTACCACACCTATATTAATGTTTCCGCTTAATACAATTATAGCATGGTATAAAACATATAATGAACAATTGAGATATTGCCAATAAACCATGTTTATTAAGTCCCTCTAGGGCATATTCCCTTCAGTCTCCCACTTGCACTAGAGTAACACTTAATCTAGTTTACAACTTGGTAAAAGCTCAACACCCATAGCATCTTGGTGCCTGCTCGCCTCATGTAAGAGGAATATAGTCAATAGATCTCACACATTGAGACCTATATGTGCTTTGCAACACTTCTATGTCACCTAGTTTGACATCATCCCATATCTTACGATGACGGTGAAATATATCCTAGTGGATGGAGTGAGACTCGAGCATTCGCGTAGCATGTGCCTTAAAAGTCTAAGAGATCTATTAAGGGGACCACCTACGCTCGGAAAACTCCTCAGTCAAATCACACTTGCTACTTCTGATGTCGCGATATATTTTTATACCTATGTAGATTATGCGACAGTGCATTCATATGCGACTTCGCAAACTAACCATGTATATATTCAAAATAAAGGACATCTCCCATATGAGATTTCTAGTCGTATGGGTCAGTGCCATAACTTGCATCATCGTAACCGCTTTAGGGTGAGTTGTCTTTCCACTCTTAACATTTACTAGAAAACATATCTTCAGTTCTCATAGACACTGAAGAATAAACTTAACGTTTGTTCATTGATCCACACAAGGATCACTCTAGAACCTGTTCTTCAACCAAGAACTTGGGTCACACTAAGTCGAGCTTTCAGTCTGATAGCATCTATGTCTGATACATAGATAATGTCGAACATCATTTGCTATTACTGAAAATGCCAAGATAAACTTAATATTTTATCTAGTCATACAAGCAAGAACCTCTTTCTTTGCTTGTACTATTCTGAAACACTTCAGAATCTTGACTTGGGAAATATTCTGACTTAATGTTATTAAGCCCCTTACGATCTATACAATTATAAATCGGATGCCTAATACTCCTAACTTCATTTCATAGAAAATTTAATCACTTAAATAATCCTTTACACTCTACTAGAGGATCTGTGTCCTTCAATATGTCGTTACATACAAAATCATGAATGACACCTAGCTCCCACTCAAATATGCCTTCCGCATATAAGATCAAGGAAAAGGTACTTAGCTCCCACTCAAATATGCCTTTCGCATATAAGATCAAGGAAAGCTACTTTGCTCCCACTCACTTCTTTGGAAATGTAGGTTTCTTCAAATATTTTGGACAACTCCAAAATCCTTTGATCACATTATCAAAGTGAAGATTCCAGCTCCGATATGCTTGCTTCAGTCCATGAATGGACCACTGAAGTTTGCATACATGTTTAGCATCCTCAGGATCACCAACTCTTTCTTAATGACACTATTAAGAAACATGGTTTCCTTATCCATCTATCAATTTCTCATTCGAAATTATAGTGATTGCTAAACGACCCAGAATAGATTTAGGCTTCGCCACTTGAGACAAGCTCTCGTGTGGTCAACTTTTGAATCTGTCGGAACTGTTTCACGACAAATCGATCCTTCTCAATGTCTATTCTCTCATAAAATTCCATATACTATTAACATCCTAGATGCCATCAAGAAGATCTCCCAAGTCATTACCTGGTAATCGTATATGGATTTTATTTCGGATCATAAATGACTCATAGCCATTTCTTGGACTTAGGTCCACCATCTCTTCTTCGTAGTTCGTAGGTCTATCATATTCCATTAATATGACCTTCATAACAAGATTGTCGTAACACACAGTGTGGAACACAACCTCGTATGCCTGCGCTCTTAGCATGAGCTCAGAACATCATGATCTTGAATCATCAGCTTTTTCAAGCTGTGGAGCCTGACAGCGAAAACACTTTCGGTTGCGCCACTCTGATGTCTGGAGAGGAAGTTCACCAACTTCGTCTTGCTCTACTTTCTTTCTCACTTATACACTTGGACAAGAATTTATTTCTTTCGCAAGGTATATCCCGGCAACAGTTTTGCCTATGTCGTGAGAAATGTACCCAACTAACTCTTTAGGTAGGGTATACTATAAAGATTAATCCATTTTAGGTTTGATCAAATCGAAACACTAAATTGTTGAAACGATAATCCAGGCTAAAAGCCATGACATTACTCATATGGTATTGTCTCCATGGATTTAAATGGTTTCCCTATTACCTAACGTGAATGTTTATGTTTCTACCATATAACTCTAACGATCAGAATAATTCGGTAACAGATTTATTTACCACACACTATCCGGTAGAGTGCAATTACGACGTCCTAACACACCATAACACTATGGTGTTCCATGCGACGTAATTTGTGAAATTCTTCTCACAAGTCTTCCAATGATGTGCCAACATTATAACTCAAATCTTCATTTCCTCGATCTGTATCGCGGGAATTTGATTTTCTTGTTAAGTTTATTTCCTACTTCATTCTGAACTTGTTTGATCGAATCAAAATTTCCAGGCCAACATTCCCCGAGTGGATATCCATATATCTACTCGAATGTTCATGAAGTCTTTGAAATAAATACTTCCACTACACGTTAAAGTACTTCATTGATTCACATACACCCATATGCACGATCCTCAACAAGCTATACTCAAAACGTTCAGTGAAGTTCACAAAATAAAGGTCTCCACTACCCGTCAATTACTTCATTGAACCACATACATCTATATGTAATAAGTTATATGCCCGTTTTCTCAAAACGGTGTCACCGTTATTTTGCAGTGTCAAAAGATCAAATCTTAGCACTTGTAGATCCATCCGGTATGGAGCTAATGCATTGACTATAACGTTGACATGACTAAACGGCAGTGCCACACATATGTGGTGTCTTTATTAAGTTTGTATCCTTTGGCATTAATATTATGAATGTGGGATCTTCTACCATCTAAATTCAAATCGACATATGATCATTACTTCATAAGTATAGGACAACGAATTTGTCACTAACATATATGAACAAGTGTCTCGCTAGAGGAGACACACTTATAACGATCATACTAACAGGCGATCATAAAGAATTTACCCAAATGGTAGATCTAGAGGGAGAGTGACGATGGCCAGCACAACAACTTGTCTGTCATTATCAACACGCAATGTCGCCTCATCCTTTCAAGCTACTCAAGCAGTAAACCTGGTTTTCATAAAACATGACTAGTTCAAAACTTAGTCACTACTGCGAGTACTTGCTTAGCTAAAACATTCATAACATGTATATCATATATACACCATCATCATCGATAACTTCCGGCGATCTGTTTCATCTTCTTGATACTTCCAACGTAATCAAGAACCATGAAGGTGAACAATTCCCCTTACATGACATAGTCTATGACAGAAGATTTGCACTTGGCAACGATGTCCGTCATCCAATGATCGAGCTGAGCGAGGCATCTCAATGTTCATCAAGTATGAACATATGTCATTAAGTACGACCGCCAGGTGCTCCCTCAATATGTGTATTCTCTTTCATCTTGGTTGAGAAGACAATCATTCAACGTACCGATAAACTTCATCAACCTAACCTTAGGGGTACCCCGAGTTTAGCGACCATCTCATATGTTCGCGATCCAATAACTCGTACCCTCCATTGGTTCTCTATGGCAGAGATCATAGCATACACTGGACTATTATGATATCATCCGCACAAAATCTGATAATCCAATTTATCTTTTGTTAGCGGAATCTCCGGGTTTATCTCCTAGCGGGTATCGTAACACAAAGAGCTAACGGTTTAAACAAGAAGTATCCTCAAGCTAAAGTATAAAACTATGAAGTTTGGACCCAACCATTTAAGTTTCTCATTCGCAGGAATGCGACTAATTTGAAAAGATGTTATCACAATGGTTAATATCTACAAAGGTTTGCAAAACATACTCTGTTCATTATATTCTGAGTTCTAGTATTTTAGAAAATAACTATCCGAACTCACACTCAAACGAACATCCCTCCTTGTCGTTTAAGCGATTACACGACCCCCATCCATTGCACCACCCCTCATCGTCAGAGCCGGCAGCACAACTTCAAGGGTAGACAATTGTCAATCACAACAACTCTGTGACTCATGCTCGAGCTTTCGGACTCCGTGTTCCGAGGCCATATCTGCATATGCTAGGATCGCCACTATAACCTCCACGCTGACGCTTGTGCAACATGACTTACACCCGCTGTATGCGAACGACGATATGTCTGACACCCGATCATCACGGCATGCCTCATAACGTAGAACTTTCTTGGTGGTGCGCGTTGGAGGGAGAACACTGGTGGTATTTTGAAGGGATCATCTTATATAATTACCGCCGCGTAACTAATATATACTAATATATATAATCACACAATATAAGATGCACACAAAACATCAAATGTAATGCGACGTGATATAGTCCATGCGCCATGGTCTTCTTGGCACCCGTAGTTCATAAAAAAATTTATAAACCTAACTTGACCATATCACATAGCCCCTGCAAAATAAAGTTAGACGCTTATATTTTATCTTTTCCATATTTTACGTGGCTTGGGGCTTTCGTAAATAGAACCGCTTCATACCTACGAGCCTTATGACCACAACAACGATCCAAATAATTGCATGTTTAAGCATCCCTTTCGGGCCCTCCATTGAAAATGCAAGACCAACTAAAGAGAGAGACAGACACCCGCCAGCCACAGATACGGTACAAGCCGTATGTCAGTAGTGGAACCAGTCTCGCGTAAGCGTACGCGTAAAGTCGGTCCGGGCCGCTTCATGAACTCGATGCCGCTGGAATAACAAGTGCACGCTAGAGGGTAGCAAATAACAGGAACGGTGTCCCCGTGCAGAACACGGGTTCTAACAGCGTATAGCTATATCTACGATAGATCGGCTCTGATACCACTGAAGGGGATCGTGTGCAGAAAATTAAAAATTTCCTAGCAACGATATCCTTAAACTAGCCCAGATGTAGCACCCCCAAGAGCCAGGCTAGACAAATCCGAGACCTTAATCTGAGATAAGCTAACAAGGATCTCAGAAGCCAACAGTTGAAAATCGGTAACACAACAGAGACCCTACAACACAGGAAACAATATATTAAGCTCTTAACGGAGCGAAGAAGCATATATCACGAAGATAAGGTCACTGACCTGTCAATCACCAATACAACGGAAGGTAAATTATGCTATTAGACATAGCAAAACTAGCAGAAGGCCTAAGAGGCCGAAGCATAACGGCGACGTCCCAGTCCAGAGATTCCAGGCTGCCGTCTGGGAACCCCAACCTACTCGTCGATGTCGATGTCCAGAAGACACACCTGTCCAAATAATTGCGCAAGGCTGAGTACAAAGTACTCAACAAGACTTACATAACCTGCCCTTTATCTGCCCGTTCATGGAATAGTGATGATGTTCTTTGCATAAAGCCAACTTTCTTTTAAATCGAGAAAGGGGAGAATCTCGTATCAGTAGACCTTTTGAAATGAGATAAGGATGTAACACTTGTCGTCTTCCTCCGTCTTCTGTAGCCACCAGAATGTCATCGTTTGCACCACCCACAGAACCACCCCCTCGCTCAACCCGAGGAAGTAATTCTAACCACCCTTAGTTGTCAAGTTTTAGCATATCAACTAATGTTGTCTATGATCATCAGACATGAGGTACCAAGTCGTCCATAACCGTGGACACGGCTTTCCGAAAAGATTTACCCTGCAGGGGGTGTAACTACCCACACACGCCAACCAACCGATACACCAGCTATTAGCACTCTTCCAGGGAGTGCCGGCAGGAGGGTTGGCCACGACCTTTCCCAAGATTCGCCTATGTCCATGAGCCACAGCAGTAGGTCTGACCACCGCAGCGGTCCCTAGTGCACGTTACTAGGGTCAACATCTGGACCGCAGCCCTGTTGCCCTAGCTCCTAATCATCCCCACATGCGCATGAAACACCCGAACTAGTGGCTTCACGTAGTAGGCTAGGCAAGTTGGAGTCGAGGGGAAAATGAATGCCCTGTGTGGATGCACGAATAGTCTTGGTTCCAAAGACGAGAACTCGGTTCCTAGGTCGGCAAGAATGGAACAAACACCACAATCCCAATGTGGCCTCCCATCCAAGCCTTTAGCATAACTTAATACACCATGTACACCATGTATACCCATTCCACCCCGAACTCATCGACTGGATGGACAGGTAAAGCTAAGCAGATACAAGCGGCGATGCAATGACAACTGACACTCTATACTTAACCAAAACATCTTTGAATCGTATGCATAACATCAGAATCAAATACTTTTGAAATCTTATGTGCAGATAGAGGTTATGCTTGCCTTGCGCTTCGATAACAAGATATAACACTTGGAAATCTTCGGCTTCACTTGATCGAGATAACCAAAATAACTCTTCATAGATATCCTGCTTGGGTATGTCGTCGATGATTCATCAAGCCTTCGGTGTTGTAGAACTCCACTTCGGATTCGCATTCTACCGCGGAAAACGAAACACCGGAAAAGAAACGGAAAACAACATTCAACCATGGCATAGATGCAATGCGCACAATGCATGACATGACAAGTTAAACGATTGAAATGTAAATCCTATACATGGAAGGACATTTTAAATGGAGTTGGAATGCCCGAGAGGTGGCATTCGACAAATTCCATATTTAAAAGAAAGGGTGTAATTTGTTTCTCTATTATAAACATGGTTCAAAGTTGTTCAAATATGCATGATTTGGACATAATTAAACAAATCTTATTTTTCTGCAAATTTTGGTATAAAGATCACATTTTTCTGATTTAAAATGAATTACTTATGAATTTCCAAAGATTAAACAATTTTAATTCAATTTAAACCATTTGTTAATTCCATTTTAAACATTTATGAATTTAAATAAAAGTTGGACCCACATGTCAGATATTTAATAATTACAGAAAACATTATTTGGAAATGATTAAAATTCTGACAGACAGGGCCCACTTGTCAGATATTTAACAATTTCAGTAGAGGAATAAATGATTTTCAGAAGAAATAGAAAAAGCCCCGCTGACGTCATGATGACGTCAGCAATGGAGCAGAGCTCCCTGCTGCGCACGGACGCGACGATCCTGGACGAGAGGGAGGCAGCGGGTGTGCGCGTGGGACGCGCACGGACGCGAGCGACCGAGGGGTGGCGGCGCCGCTGACAAATGGTCGCCGGAGCTTGTCCGGCGACGAGCTTTTGCGGCGGCCCGAGAGGAGCACGGTGGCCGGAGCAACGAGAGCGAGAGGGAGAGGGCAAAGAGGTCCGCGGGGACCGGCAGCTCACCCTGGTGTCCGTGGAGGCGTCGAGGAAGCGCGGGGAGGCCGGGGTTCGCCGGAAACGAGCTCGAACCGCGGCGGCCGGACTTGGAGAAGACGACCCAAATCCGTCGATTACTTGCTCTCCCGCACGCGAGGCTCAACGAGGAGGAAGAGGAGAGGATGGGGAAGCTCCAGGGAACCTCACCGGAGCTCGGGGTGGCCGGAAACAGCGCCAGTCACCGGAGATTTTGAGAAGAACCGAAGCTAGGGTTTCGGGCAAACGGGGAAGAAGAGAGGAGAAGGAGAAGAGGAACTGGGCTTCTCCGTGGCGGCGGAGGCTTCTTATACCGCAGCGGCGTCGGCGGCGTGCATCTTGGCGCAGGGGGCGGCGTCGAACGGCGGAGGGCACGACAGCGCGCGCTCGGGAAGAGAAGGTTGAAGACGATGACTGGTTTTCTGGAAAACCCCCTGGAGTTTTAATAATTAGCGAAACCTTTGCAAACAGGCCCCTGGTTTGGAAATTAAATAGTTTGAGGGCCTTTTGCAAACAGAAAATTCATACAAAAATACCAGGAAACTCAGAATTTCACAAGGAAGACATTGGCAACTTTGGATCTTGAAAATTTTGAAATTATTTTAACATATTTAAAATAGCAAGTGGTTTAGCCACTTAAGTGTTTTCTCTTTTAATTTTTAAACTCAAATTTTGTGCACATTTTGATTAGATGCAAATGATGCTCATGATGCACAAACAACTTTTTAGTTACTAATTAGCAGATTTGGGGTCGTTACACCAGATCTACACTATGCAGATATAGAAGTACGGCAGAGATCGGAATACAAACCCTCGTAGACCGAATAGAGGGGATTACGATCCCGCACAAGCGTTGACGAAGAAGACGACGTAGCCGACCTCTAGGTCGCGGAGAACTCGGCGCGACGAAGACGACGAAGATGACCTCGAGGTCGGGTGAAGGAAGTAGGCCTTCGAGTACCGCTGGCACAACACCTCGCAGGGCGTTACACAAATACGGTGGAGACGACGGCCTCCGAAGCTCCAGTCCAGGACGAGTAGCGGAAGACTTGGACCGGAACACCAGCAGCGCGGCAGCGGGCTATGGTGGAAGAGATCCCCCTTTCCTACTTGGCGCAACTCCGACAAAGGAAATCGCGAGATCGAGAGAGAATTAGGGAATTAATTGGTGAATTAAAAAGCCAGGGGTGCCCCTCTATATAAAGGGGCAAGGAGGCTGCCAACCTCACCAGCCGGGCAGTGTGGGACTATTCCCACACTAGCCACGACCTTGGGAGGTGCGTCGGCCCTAATGGGCCCCTTTGAAAGAACATTTCTTAATCCCTAGTGTTTTGTGTGTTAGTTAACAATACCAATGATATACTAATCCTGTTGCTAAGTATTTCAGTTTGGGTGAAACTCATATCACAAATCCTAAAGCCAAATTGTAGAGAAAAAGAGTTTCTGGAATTCTTCCCAGACCCGGATATTCCGGTTCCCCAACTCGTATATTCCGGGTCATCCCCAGAAAATTGGCTAAGTCAAGTTCAGAAGTACTACAGACTTCAATCGGAAAATCAGCTCGGAAATTTCAAGGACTCGGATATTCCGGTTCACCAACCCGGATATTCTGAGTCAACCTCAAGAAAATTGGCTAAGTCAAGATTCAGACGTGGTACTGACTCCAATCGGAAAATCAGCTCGGAAATTTCAAGGACCCGGATATTCCGGTTCACCAACCCGGATATTCCGAGTCAACCCCAGGAAAATTGGCTAAGTCAAGATTCAGAAGTGGCACTGACTCCAATCGGAAATTCAGCTCGGAAATTTCAAGGACTCGGATATTCCGAGTCAACCTCAGAAAAACGGCTAAGTCAAGTTCAGAATTGGTTCTGATCTCAACCGGAAATTCAGCTCGGATATTTTCAAAGACCCGGATATTCCGGGTGACCGGAATTTCCGGTGGTACTTATACCGGAATTTCCGGGTGCCCAAGACAGCCAACGGCCAGATTTTGAGGGGGAGTATAAATACCCCCTCACTCACTCAAGAACATTTAGCTCTCAGATTTTCTCTCTCCTTCCATTCTTAAAAGCTCAAATCATCAAGATCTCCTAATCCCCCCACCCAAATTCATTGATCTTTGGAGGATTGGAGGAGAAGGCCCGGATCTACATCCTCACCGAAGGGATTTGCATTTCTCCCCCATTCACTTGGGGATTTCGTGGCTAGGGTTTCCGGTGGGAAAACCTAGTTCACCATTGTTGTACTCTTGGTGTTACCTTGACCTTTTGTGGTCCTTGACCTTTTGTGGTCTTCTTGGGAGCCCCCAATTCAGTTGTGGGTGTGTGCCTCAAGCGTTTGTAAGGGATTCGATCTCCGCCCTAAAAGGGGATCAATAGTGGAAGGTGGACTCGAAACCTTTGTGGTTGAGTTCATCGGAGAAGAAGGTGAGCCTTTGTGGCGTTGCGGCTAACCTGTTGTGGTAGCGCACACCTCTCCAAACGAGACGTACACCCTTGGGTGGAACTCGGGATTACATCTTCGTCTCCGCGTGCTTCACTTGGTTCCCTTTACCTTTGCTCCCTTACTTGTTTATCTTATTATTGCTTAGATTCTCATTTAGGTAAATTCACCGTAGTTGCATATCTAGAGAATTTACCTTTGTGTTGAGACTAAATTTGAAAAGACCTAAAATTTGTAATAGCACCTATTCACCCCCCCCCCCCTCTAGGTGCCGGATTCCCGTTCAATTGGTATCAGAGCCTTGTTCACTTTTAAGGGCTTAACCGCCTAAGTGCAACGATGACGGAATCCGATGCCGAGAGGGCCGCCCGTGAAAAATTAGAGGCGGAGAAGGAGGCGTTAGCCAAAGGGGCAACCATGGCCGATCTTATTGATATGAGATCGTCCTTGGAGGCCCAACTCCTCAAGATGAATGAGATGCTCATGGCACTCTTGAAGTCTAAGGAGCCCGAGGCTACTTCTCCCTCTCCTCCTCTTAAGGAACATGCGGGGAACTCTAAGGAGTCATCTTCGGATGGGTCCAAAGATATTACCTCAAGTGTTCCCGGGATGGCGGAAAAGGATGAACCACCTAGCTCCTCTAACACCCCCAAAGGAGAGGAATTTCATAATGTCAACCATAATTACTCTCCTAACCCTCCTATCCCTCACCTCATGTAAACTTTATAAGTGATCCTCCTAAGCTTAAACCGACTCATTTCTCTCAATGGGTATTTCTAATGAAGTCTCATCTATGTAGTGCCTCCATTGAGCTTTGGCGCATCATTGAAGAAGGATACAAGCCCCATGATCCAACCAACTTGACAAGAAGAGAGGTGGTTGATAGCCAACTCAACGCCACCGCTCTTCATCAAATCAAAATGGCCGTTGGAGAGAAGGACATGGCGCTCATTCAACAATTCTCCACCGCCAAGGAAGTTTGGAATGCTCTTTCCGACATCTTCGTTGGGAATGAGAGCATGAAGAAGAACCGGTATGATGCCTTATGCAATGAGGTGGGAGGGTTCTACAAGTTGGATGGAGAAAGCCACGAGGACATGTACCGGAGGTTGGTGTTGGTTGCCAACTCCTTCAAGAACCTCGGGGCGGAGTACATCAATGATGCTTGGATCAAGAGGAAGTTTGTGACCGCTCTCATGCCCTTTGAGGACACGGATTTGAAGACACTCCAAGGGAGACATGACTTTGCAAAGATGACATCCAATGAAGTTATGCAAGAGATGACCGCATACAAGGTGGCCTCCAAGATTGCACAAGATGCAAGAGCTAGAGCCATAGGGATGCACAAGCATGCCTCAATTGCTTTGAAGGCCACCGTTGAAGAAGAGGATGAAGAGGAGTGTGATGATCAAGTCGAGCTATCTAGTGAAGCTCTCTCAAGCACTCTCACTCAACACATGGGTCTTGCGGCAAGAACCTTTTGGAAGAACCCCGGAAGGGCCAAAGCAAGGATTGACAAGAAGTTTCCCCCCAACGGAGGAAAGCCATTCAACAAAGTGAGGCTTTGCTATAACTGCGATGACAAGAGCCACTTTGTTGCCGATTGCCCATGGGAGAGAAGAGAGGATCATGGTGGGAGACTCGTGGCCAAGACGAAGGGCAAGGGGCCCATGCCCATGAAGAAGCCTTTCTTCAAGAAGAACCAAAAGATTGTCTTGGTGACTCAAGAGCAATATCCCACCGATGATGAAGATAGTGACAAGGAGGATACTCCAACGCAAGTGGCCGCACTAGCCATGTCTTCCACACCTCCATCACTCTTCTCCTCACCAAACGAGAGCCCCATCGTCAAGAATGCAAGATGTCTTATGGCAAAGACATCCGAGGTACAACTATCCCCCAACTCCATATCACATGACATTGATGATGCTATGAGCTTAGAAGTCAAGGAAGAAATCATTGCTTTTGATAAATTCATGACTAACTTGCAAGGAGAAGGAAATAAACACTTTGGCTCAATCATGAGTCGTATAGGTGAGCTTGAGGATGAGCTTGAACTAAAAGGTGAGATTGAGAGAGAGGATGCACACGCTAAGGTGTCTCTCCAATCCTCTCTCGAAGATGAACAAGAAGCTCATGCTCTCCTCGAGGAGCAACTTGCTAAGATCACTAAGGATCGTGATCTCTACTTTGCTAAATGTAAAATTGTGCAAAATGAAAAGTCTGAGCTTGTAGTTGCTCATGCTAGACTTTGCGAAGACTTCGAGTCACTTTACAATGCTCACAAGGTGTTGACAAGTGATCACGAACGTCTTCTCAAGTCTCGTGATCAACTCCAATCTCGGATATCTACTCTTGAGAAACCTAGCACCTCTACTCCTTTGAATGCTAATGCAAATGTTGTGAAGGGTATTGCTAGGGTTGTGTTTGTTCCTTCTATGGAAACCAAGACCAAGACCTCTCTCGATAAAGGTAAGGGGACACTCACTACTCCTCTTCATGAGCGAGTGCCCCACAAGGGTAAGGAAGGTCTAGGCTATGTTGCTAAGGAGAAGAAGGAGATCAAGAAGAAGACCAAGTCCGCACAAGCCAAGAAGGTTGACATTGCGAGTGGAAATGCCACAAGGGGCACTCCCACTCGTAATGACTTTGCGGGCATATCTAACCCCAACTATGCTTTATATGTTGATTATTATGGGGATGTCTATGCTAGATACATTGGTCCTTTTGATGGTTACATTGAATATGCTATTTGGGTACCAAAGACCCTTGTTGCTAACCAAAAGGCACCCATTGCAAAATGGGTACCTAAACCCAAGAATTGATTGTGTGTAGGGCCTTGCTTCCGGAGGATCGAAATGGATAATTGATAGTGGGTGCACTAGTCATATGACCGGAAGCAAGGATATTGTAACGGAGTTGAAGCCCAATGATGATCAAATGACCGTTACATATGGTGATAATTCTAAGTCTAAGGAAATAGGGCTCGGCAAGGTGGTAGTGGCACCGTACATCACACTTGTGAATGTCTTGCTTGTCGAGTCCATAGGTTTCAACTTGATCTCCGTCCATTCCTTAACTTGTTTGGGTTATACCGTTGTCTTCGAAAAGGAAATGGTCATTCTCTTGCGGAGCAAGTCTCTCAATGTGTCTTTCGTTGGGTACATTGAGAATGGGCTCTATGTGGTTGACTTCTCCGGAGTCACCACTTCCCATACAATGTGCCTATTCGTAAAGGCGGACTTGGGTTGGCTATGGCATCGCCGACTAGCCCATGTCAACATGAGGACTTTGCAAAGTCTCCACAAGGGTGGCCATATCCTAGGACTAAAAGACCATGTTTCTTTCTCGAAGGATCGAATGTGTAGGGCGTGTGTTGAAGGAAAAATGCATGACATCTACCATCCAAGCAAGACCATCATTTCGTCAAAGAGGGTTTTGGAGCTTCTCCATGTTGACCTCTTTGGTCCCATTCCGGAAGCTAGTCTTGGTGGCAAGAAATATTGCTTGGTGATTGTCGATGACTATTCAAGATACACGTGGGTTTTCTTCTTCAAGACGAAGATGGAGACTCAACAAACTATCATCGACTTCTCCAATGAATCTCAACGTCAACACAATGTCCCTATCTTGGTGATACAAAGTGACAATGGGTCCGAGTTCAAGAACTACACCTTAAACGAGTTCCTTAGTGAAGAAGGGATTCGTCATCAGTATTCCGCTGCTTATACTCCCCAACAAAATGGTGTAGCCGAAAGGAAGAACCGCACACTTATTGAGATGGCTAGGTCGATGATGGCCGAGTTCAAGTCCCCTCACAACTTTTGGGCCGAAGCCGTCAACACCGCTTGCCATTCATCCAACCGGCTCTTCTTTCGAAAAGGACTCATGAAGACACCTTATGAAGTGCTTACCGGGAACAAGCCCAATATCTCCTACTTCCGAGTATTTGGTTGTAAGTGTTTTTATCTCATCAAAGGTGTTCGTTTGGGCAAGTTTGATTCTAAGTCTCTTGAAGGGACATTTGTGGGCTACGGATCCGAATCCCACACTTATAGAGTCTATGATAAGGCCTCGCACATAATCATAGAAACTTGTAGTGTGGTATTCGAGGAGAATGACGGCTCCCTCGTGGAGCAAAGTGGTGTTTCCGGTGTAGGTGATGATGAACCTCAAGATGCTATCCGAAGAATGGGGTTGGTAGTCCACCGCCCCGTTGAACTCTATTATGAGGTTGATCAACAAGGACCAAGTTCTTCACAAGTGGTGACCACCCCAACACAAGAAACACCCATCGACAACACCGTGCCCAATGCCCCTTGCCAAGAAGAAGAACAAGATTCTACAGCTGCTCCTGGAATTTCCGGAGGACCGGAAAATCCGGTTCAAGATGGACTCGGAATATCCGGTGGTCCGGAATATCCGGTCCCTGTACCCGGAATATCCGGTCCTGCTGACATTCCCGGTGGCAGTTCGCAAGGCCAAGATCAACCCTCTCCCTCACCAATGGACACCACTCCAATGGTTGATCAAGGCCATCAAATCAGTCAAGGCGGAGACATGAATGATCAAGATGATCAAGCGATTCCTCCCACCACTCGGAGGGAAATCGAGATCCGCCGCCTGAATAGGGTTGGCACCTCACAAGAATTAAGAGCTCTATCTCTTGACAAGGTGCTTGGTGATGTGAGAAGCAAGGTCTCTACCCGAAGACAACTCGCAAGCTTTAGTGAACATCAAGCTCACATCTCCATGGTGGAACCCAAGAAGGTCTTTGAAGCTCTTGAAGATAAAGATTGGCTTGATGCCATGCATGAAGAGCTCAACAACTTCGAGCGCAACAAAGTGTGGAAGTTGGTGGAAAGACCCAAAGATTGCCGCAATGTTATCGGCACCAAGTGGATATTCAAGAACAAGCAAGATGAGCATGTCATGGTGGTGAGGAACAAGGCAAGATTGGTGGCTCAAGGTTACTCTCAAATTGAAGGCATTGACTTTGGAGAAACCTACGCGCCCGTGGCTCGACTTGAGTCAATCCGTATTCTTCTTGCCTATGCCTCTCACCATAACTTTAAGTTGCAACAAATGGATGTTAAATCCGCTTTTCTAAATGGTCCACTAAATGAACTTGTTTATGTTAAGCAACCACCGGGGTTCGAGGACCTCAAGTATCCGAACCATGTCTACAAGTTGGATAAGGCACTCTATGGCCTTAAACAAGCCCCACGAGCGTGGTACGAGCACCTTAGAGAACTACTTGTAGACCGTGGATTCCAAGTTGGGGAAATCGACCCCACACTTTTCACTAAGAAAGTTAATGGGGAGCTTTTCATTTGTCAATTATATGTGGATGACATTATATTTGGATCGACTAACAAAGCATTTAACGAAGAATTCTCTAAGCTTATGACTGACAGGTTTGAGATGTCTATGATGGGCGAGATGAAGTTCTTCCTCGGATTTGAGATCAAACAATTGAGGGAAGGAACGTTCATCAACCAAGCAAAGTACATTCAAGACATGCTCAAGAAGTACGAGTTGCTTGATCTCAAGGGTGCCTCTACTCCAATGCAAACCAAATGCCACCTTGAGCTCAACCCGAAGGGTAAGGATGTGGATCAAAAGGTATACCGCTCCATGATTGGTTCTCTCCTCTACCTTTGTGCATCCGGATATAGTGCTAGCCGTAGGAGTGTGTGCAAGATATCAAGCGGCTCCTAAAGAAAGCCATGATGTGGCGGTCAAGAGAATCTTTTGATATTTGGCTTATACCCCAACTTATGGATTGTGGTATCCCAAGGATGCAAATTTCTCATTATGTGGATTCACGGATTCCGATTGGGCGGGAGATCATGATGATAGGAAGTCAACCTCCGGTGCTTGTCAATTTATTGGGAGGTCCTTGGTGAGTTGGTCTTCTAAGAAGCAAAATTGCATATCTCTCTCCACCGCCGAAGCCGAATATGTTGCAGCCGCTAGTTGTTGCACTCAGTTACTATGGATGAGGCAAACTTTAAAGGAGTACAGAGTCGATTGCGACAAAGTGCCTCTTTTATGTGACAACGATAGTGCCATCAAGATTGCCTACAACCCGGTGCAACATTCAAGAACCAAGCATATTGAGATCCTCCATCATTTCATAAGAGATCATGTGGCCCGTGGAGACATTGACTTATCATATGTGGGCACAAGGGATCAATTGGCGGATATCTTCACGAAGCCCCTTGAGGAAGGAAGGTTTTGCTTTTTGAGGAATGAGCTTAATATCATTGATTCGAGGTCCTTAGCTTGATCGCTTGCACACTCACCTAGGGCGTAATTGCATCTTATCTAGTTTAGATGTAGGCATGGAAATAGGGGGAGTGCGGTCCTAATACATTGGACCATCCCTCCCCCCATTATGCCGATAGCAAGTGTTCTTTTATCTCTATATTCATTCTTGTGACTAATGAGCTAAAACGACGAGTATTGGTTATGTACCCAAGATACATCTTCGCGGTAACATGCCATACACTCCTACATGGTGGCCTCGGCCACCGACCTCTTCTCCTTGAAGAGTTGATGTTATTTGGAGCTTTTTGTTGCTATTTGCCCTCCTTTTCATGCATGTGGGAAACCTACTCAACTTGGCTCTTTTGGTTCGATTTGGTTGTTGTGAGTTGAGTATAGTGTACCAATATCAGTTTGGAAATCTATCCCAAGCCTACTTTCCCCTGAAAACATTTCTCTCTTTTGCACACAAGTCATCCGTTTGAAAACTGGGATTTTGGTCCGGTTCATTTTGAACCGGAATATCCGGTGTAAGTTACACCCGGAATATCCGGTCTGGCAGTTTGTCCAGAAATATAAGGGTTGGTATCCCCGGAACACCCGGAATATCCAGAACCTTGGCGGCAGCTCGTACACCACTGGCTATGACTATGATGAGGAGGAAGATGATGATGAGGAGGCAGCGTCTGAGGAGTATGAAGAGGATGATGATGAGGAGGATGCTGGTGATAATGATGATGAGGAGTACCCCTCGGACTGAAGACTTCCATAGGGACGTAGCATCGCTCTTCTTCCTTTTTGGCGTTTCGATGCCAAAGGGGGAGAAGTTGCTCTACTAGGACTTCTTCGGGGATTTGCAAGGGTCGGGCACAAGCTTATGCGTTTATCATTTATTTGCGCTTGTGTCCATTTATCGTGTTTTAAATTACTTGTGAAACTCTCTTTATTTCATGTGTGATAACTTTGTATTGAGACAATGGTTGATGCTATCTTTATATTATGGTTGAGACTTCGAATTGATTGTGTTGGTATTCTCTTCATATTCTATATACACAAGGTATGAAAATCTATCTAGTCTCAATTGCTTCCATAATCTTACATTTTGTCTCGTGTCTTCTTTGTGATATCTTGTGGTTGTTGTTATAAAATTGCTCCTATCCTTTGTTATTTTGTGTTGCATACTTGCATTTATTTAGGGGGAGCCATTTTCTGCCAAAAACATGATATTGCCTTTTGTTTCTATGCAAATCTTGGTATTGTCATCTAACACCAAAAAGGGGGAGATTGAAAGAATATTTCTTATTCCCTAGTGTTTTGTGTGTTAGTTAACAATACCAATGATATACTAATCCTGTTGCTAAGTATTTCAGTTTGGGTGAAACTCATATCACAAATCCTAAAGCCAAATTGTAGAGTAAAAGAGTTTCTAGAATTCTTCCCAGACCCGGATATTCCGGTTCCCCAACTCGGATATTCCAGGTCATCCCCAGAAAATTGGCTAAGTCAAGTTCAGAAGTACTACTAACTTCAATCAGAAAATCAGCTCAGAAATTTCAAGGACTCGGATATTCCGGTTCACCAACCCGGATATTCCGAGTGAACCTCAAGAAAATTGGCTAAGTCAAGATTCAGAAGTGGTACTGACTCCAATCGGAAAATCAGCTCGGAAATTTCAAGGACCCGGATATTCCGGTTCACCAACCCGGATATTCCGAGTCAACCCCAGGAAAATTGGCTAAGTCAAGATTCAGAAGTGGCACTGACTCCAATCAGAAATTCAGCTCGGAAATTTCAAGGACTCGGATATTCCGAGTCAACCTCAGAAAAACGGCTAAGTCAAGTTCAGAATTGGTTCTGATCTCAACCGGAAATTCAGCTCGGATATTTTCAAAGACCCGGATATTCCGGGTGATCGGCATTTCCGGTGGTACTTATACCGGAATTTCCGGGTGCCCAAGACAGCCAACGGCCAGATTTTGAGGGGGAGTATAAATACCCCCTCACTCACTCAAGAACATTTTGCTCTCAGATTTTCTCTCTCCTACCATTCTTGAAAGCTCAAATCATCAAGATCTCCCAATCCCCCCACCCAAATTCATTGATCTTTGGAGGATTGGAGGAGAAGGCCCGGATCTACATTCTCACCGAAGGGATTTGCATTTCTCCCCCATTCACTTGGGGATTTCGTGGCTAGGGTTTCCGGTGGGAAAACCTAGTTCACCATTGTTGTACTCTTGGTGTTACCTTGACCTTTTGTGGTCCTTGACCTTTTGTGGTCTTCTTGGGAGCCCCCAATTCAGTTGTGGGTGTGTGCCTCAAGCGTTTGTAAGGGATTCGATCTCCGCCCTAAAAGGGGATCAATAGTGAAAGGTGGACTCGAAACCTTTGTGGTTGAGTTCATCGGAGAAGAAGGTGAGCCTTTGTGGCGTTGCGGCTAACCTGTTGTAGTAGCGCACACCTCTCCAAACGAGACGTACACCCTTGGGTGGAACTCGGAATTACATCTTCGTCTCCGCGTGCTTCACTTGGTTCCCTTTACCTTTGCTCCCTTACTTGCTTATCTTATTATTGCTTAGATTCTCATTTAGGTAAATTCACCGTAGTTGCATATCTAGAGAATTTACCTTTGTGTTGAGCCTAAATTTGAAAAGACCTAAAATTTGTAATAGCACCTATTCACCCCCCCCCCTCTAGGTGCCGGATTCCCGTTCACCCTTGGGGCCCACTAGGGGCTGGCCGAACCAGCCCTCCTTCCTTGGGGGGAAGCTTCCCCCCCTCATGGGCCTTCTTTCCACTAGAAGGCCCATTTAGGGAAATCTGTCTTTAAACATTTGAAAATAAATACATAAAATCATATTTAATTATTAATTACACTAATTAATATCAAACATATTTTATATAATTTATTCTAGCTCCGAAAACTCTTTCGTCGCTGCCCGATCTCGATCGGACCATTCCCGGGACTTTCCCGGTGATCTCTTTCCTTTCCGGTTGTCTTGTCGAAACCCCTTAAGTGTGTTACCCTAGCGGTTCGATATAATAACAGGTACGATCAAGACTCCTCTATGATCAACGACTAACTCGTAGGCCTGGACCCCATGAATTAATCCCTGTGATATAACGAATGACTTTCATCTATCAAATCTGGACGTCTAGTCTTAAACCCTTTGTCATAGCGATAATTAGCGTGTCCGAGCATCATTCTCAGATATCTCCATACCTAGTATGATCTCGTTACCGACATCGCTATCTTCTACTCGTCTATGATATTATGTCAGCTGGTGACCTAGTCACATGTTTGCAAACTCATTTGACATAATCTCACCGAGTGGGCCCTAGAGTATCTATCCGTCTATGCGGACTGACAAATCCCGCTGTTGACTCCTCGTCTCAACTACCCCCTTCCGATACCCAAAAGTATCACCGTTATTGTCACACTATATAAGATATGACGTTTGGTGCGATCAAAGTATTTTCCAGGGATAACAATAAGAGTTGATCTCACGGTCTTAAGGCGTAATGACTATGTCCTATAAATACTGGGTATGTCCATCACATCGTTACACCTAACGATATGACTTCCATTGCCGACCGGCGCCATGCCCTATGATTGGAAAACCTCGATCATCAATCGCGCAATGAAACTAGTCTTAGTAGAGGCTACTAGGGACCTGGTTGTTTATCTACCACACCTATATTAATGTTTCCGCTTAATACAGTTATATCATGGTATAAAACATATAATGAATAATTGGGATATTGCCAATAAACCATGTTTATTAAGTGCCTCTAGGGCATATTCCCTTCAGGTAGAAACTCTCACATTCATAATATTAATGCCAAAGGATACAAACTTAATAAAGACACCACATATGTGTGGCACTACCGTTTAGTCATGTCAATGTTATAGTCAATGCATTAGATCCATACCGGATGGATCTACAAGTCCTAAGATTTGATCTTTTGACACTTGTAAAATAACTATGACACCGTTTTCGGAAAACGGGCATATAACTTATTGATAGTCATGCATATAGATGTATGTGGTTCAATAAAGTAATTGACAGGTAGTCGAGACCTTTATTTCGTGAACTTCACTGAACATTTTGAGTATAGCTTGTTGAGAATCGTGCATATGGGTATATGTGAATCAATGAAGCACTTTAACGGTCAGAGGGGTGGGGGGCATCAGTACCGGTCCGTAATGGACCTTTAGTACTGGTCCGTAACACGAGCCGGTACTAAAGCTTAATGGCATGGCAACGACCGCGCGGGGTTGGGCGAGTGTAGGTTTAGTACTGGTTCGTGTTACGGACCGGTACTAAAGCTCTAACCGTTCGACTCCGCCCACGATTGGCTACGGGCGCGAGACAGTTCTCATTTTCCTCTCTGTCTCTCTTCCTTCTCCCCGGCCGGCGATCCTCTCCTATCGCTCTTCCTTTCGGCCGGCGACCCTTCTCTTCCTTGCTTCCGGCCAGCCAACATGAATCCGGCACCACCAACCACCACTGCCATAGCATAAGATAAGTTTTTACATAACTGTTTTGGGATTTTAAAAATAGCCATAGCATAATAACCGGGATAGCCTGAGCTCTAAGATGTTGACAATGCATATTCATACAATTGAATTGAGAATAAAACGTTGGAATAAATCTAAGGTCACATATAGGAGATATATGAATTAACGTCTTTTCTTCGTTTAGAACGGTCTGAACCGTGCCTTACGCGGCGGACGCTCGCGATCCGTCCGATCTCCATCGCACGGTCGTCCGAGATCCCCACTCGAACGCTCCGACCGCGCGGCGCGCGATCCGTCCGATCTCCATCGCACGGTCGTCCGAGATCCCCACTCGAACGCTCCGACCGCGCGGCGCTGAACCGCATGTCCTGTCTGAAGTCCCCACATGTCGGCCATAACTCCTCTCCCACCTCGGCCGGAACGGCTCTCTCGCATCTCGCTCGCGGCGTTTCTCTCTCTGTTCCTCGGCGCCGTCGCCGTTGCCTCTTCCGCCGTTCGCCGTCGATTTGCCCTCACCAGCTCGTGTCCCCGTGCTCCCCTAACTCCACCCCATCAGGTACAGGTCTCAAATCGCGGTTTCTACGGTTCATTTTTATGCATTTCTGGTGCGGTTTGTCGGCGAATGAGTTGGTGGTTTTGGGGCGGTGCTCTGGTTCTTCGTAGATCCGGTGTGTCCTGTTCAGGTGCGCGTCCGCCGGAGTTTTTAGATATGCGCAGTGTTTGCTCAAACGGCTCCTCCATTTCTAGCGGTTTGATTTTCTGTCCCCCCTTTTTGTTCGTGCTCGGTGAATCGCCCGATAGGTTTTGGGGTTAGATTCCGTAGATTAGGGCGGTCTACTTCCATCCCAGCGTCAGTACCGTGGTGTTTTGTATGGATTTGTTGTGTGTTTTTGTTGGGGGATTTTTTGTCTCGCAGAGTTTGATCCTATGTGGTTTCTTTTTCGCTCGTCCTGTTATGGACGAAGGGACTCGGCCATTCTCGCGTGGATGTGTTAGGTCCGTGGGTGGGTGGGGGAAGCTATTTGAGTGCTTGTATTAGGGGTATGTTTCCTCCATGTCTAGAGATTGTATTAGGGGTATTATTAGGGCTTTTAGTTTCTGATGTTCTGTTTTCCTGCCTCATATATGTTGCTTTTTAATCTAGTTATTGATAAGAAGGGTTTGTTCTTGTTATTAGGGTTTTTGTGTTGTTTTATTTTCCTTCCATCATTGGCTTGTTTTTTAATGTTTTATGGGTTAATCATATACCTTATTTAGACAAGCTCTATTTGTCATACAGCTTCATTTTTCTCTGTTTTTGTGTACTAATTTTTCACTTAACATTTTTATGTTTAGGAGGAACGATGGGTAAAAAACGGCACAGTGCTGGTGGAGGCAGTGGCAAGTCACCGAAGCATGTCGTTGTTGCCATTGGGAGAAAACGGAAGGCTGGAGATGTTGTAGATGAGGATGACGCATGACGTGATATCAAACGTGTGCGTAACAGGGCTTCACCTCTATATGTTGTCAAGCTTAATGGTTCATTGAAAAATCCTCAGAAGGATGCAGTGGTAGGCATGGATTTTGGTTCTTTACTTGACATCAAATGCAAGCAGCTACATTACGGTTGTATTAAGTGGTTGGCGGGGAGGTACGACAAGCATTCCCGTGAGTTCGTTATTCCCGGGAGAGGAAGGATTGCCTTGAATGGAGATGTTGTTTATCGTACGCTTGGCTTACCTCGTGGCAGTGAGCCTGTTCCGTATTTTGTTGATTCGGATATTGAGGCTCGCCTTTCAGCTTCCCTGTTTCCTGGTCAGGCCAGTGCCCCATCAACATCTGCAGTATTCAAGATTCTTAATGCGATGACACTAGGTGATAAGTCTTTCAAACAGACTTGGATAATGTATATTGTTTCGACGATTCTAGCACCTACAACCAGGAATCATGTTAGCAACAGGTGCTATCCTATAATGGTGAGTTCAACATCTTCCATTTTTTTCTGCTTAGTTGTTGTGGTACGACAGCGAGGGGATGGGGAGTGGGTTTTTATTGTAGTTCTGTGGGGTAACTTTTATGTTAACTGTTGGGTAACTTTTATGTTAACTGTTGGATAACTTTTATCTTAACTGTTGGGTAACTTTAAGTTTATGTGTGGGTAATTTGTTGTCTAATATATGTGTGCTAAGTTCTTTTTGAATCATGGTCGGGGAGGGTAATTTTTATAGTTCACATGGGGTAACTGTGTAGTTAGATGATGGGTTAGTTCATTTGTTTTGTGTTGGTAAGTTATTTTTGTGTGTTAATGTTTTTTTGTGTGTGCTATGCTGTCTGTTTTAATATTGTGCAATTTTTTACTTGTAATTTTTTTGTGACAGGAAATGATTGAATCAGTGTCTAATTTCAATTGGTGTCAGTTTGTCGCTGACCGGCTACACAAGGAGTTATCTGATGGTAAATTTTCGCAGGAGTGCCTCCTTCATCTGCAGGTACATTTTCTATGTTGTTGTTGTTTTGGGAATGAAGGGTAGGTTTGTTTAGGTTTTACTTACTGATATTTTTATGTTTTCATTGTTGCAGCTAACTTATGTCGACTCACTTGACGTAAGTGGTCTAGGCCTGAATTTGCCGAATGGGCAATTTGCTGTAAATGTTTGGTCCAAAGAGAACATTGATGTTGTTTTACTTGCTAATTTGCAACCCGATGGGATTTCATATGGCAAGCTTGAGGTAGTTAACGCAAACGTTTTGTATGTTTTGCATATCTTTTTTTTGTTTGGATAATAACTAGTTCCTTCAGAGGTTATTTGTTGATTGAAACTTCCTTTTGTTGCTATTTTTCTTTGTGACAGCTAAAACGTGATTTTGGCCTCAACTTTGCAATTTTCGGTGGCGTTGTTGGATATAGCAAGTGGTTTGATACGTGCTGTGATCCATCTTGTTCTTTTGAGGTACCTTTTCAATTTTTTGTGTGTTTTGTCTTTTCAGTTATATAATTGCTTCAATTATTCTTTGTTTATTTGTTCCCCAGATTCTTATTTTTTTTTGTTTTCTGTGTATTGTGTCGTTTTTCAGGACAAGGCTGAAATTTCAAACCTAATTGCCCCTTTTGCGTCCGGCATTGTTGGTTTGATGGGCTCTCTTGTTGGAGGCTGGACAAAGGTGCAAGCGGAAAACCGGTCTCAAATGGCAGCTCAGTTTTCTGCCCTTGCGAAAAAAGTTGGTCCTGGTGTAGGTAGCTCAAGCGCACATCCTCCACCTGATAGTGCACCTCCTGCAACTGCTAGCGCACCTCCTCCGACTGCCCCTACTCCGAGGGTTACACGTGCGTCCAATGTTGATCTTAAGGGTGGGCCAACTTCTGGTTCCGATTATGCCGAGGAGAATCTTCCTGATGACAATGAGTTCCTTGAGGATATCTCAGACACGGATGATAGCATATCTGATGGGAATGATGACACAGATCAATTCATATGTCCAGCAAGGAAGTTGAAAGCTACGCAAGGTCCAAAGACTGGTCGTGGTAAAGAAATTGTCCCTTCTCAGCCTGAAGTGTTTCACTCTGTTGTTGGCGGTGACAACGATTCTTCTCATGAAAATTCTGGCCAGTTTATTGTTGGCGATGGAGAACTAAATGCGGCTGTTACTTTTGAAGACTCAGAAAATATGGGTGGGGTTGGGGATGTTGTTTCTCCCAAAGGTGGTTCACCGTCTGCTGACGTGGGTGAACGAGTTGGTACTCCCAAGGAAGCTCCTAAATCTGTGCCGGTTGGAGTTCTTCCTTCCCAAATCCCTTTGACTACTGCTGCATTTGTTGATGGTGAGGAAACCAGTGTTTCAGGAGGGAGTGCACCTTCAGCTGGTATCACCAGCCAGGCTCAAGCTAGGGTTATTAGCGCAGATCTTGTAGCTTCTTTGCGTGATGCATCTCCGGTTCTCCACGTTTACAAGGCTGCTAAACACAAGAGAAAGTTGCAGACTGTTCGGCAGAAGGACAGTCTCATCAGGGACATTGTTGTCAAAGAGTTATCAAAAGAGTTAAGCATTTCGGAAGAGTCTTTTCGAGCTACTGTGCCTAAAAGACCGGAAGGAACAAGTGTTTCAAAGAAAGAGTCGCCTAAGAGGTATACTTTTTCTGTTTTTATTGTGAATAGTAATTTCTCATTTTATGTGGGTAACTTCATGCATTCCATGTGGGTTAGTTGCTCATAAGTTTATGGATTCTTACTTCTTTTAACACCTAATGGGTAAGTGCAGAAAACTTTTTTTCTGTGGGGGGGGGGGGGGGGGGGTAACTTCAAGCATACCTTGTGGGTAATTTTATCATATGTTGTTGGATTCCTCTTTTAGTACCTAATTGGTAGGTTCAGAAATCTTTTTTTTTGTGTGTGGGGTAATTCAAGCATACCATGAGGGTAAGTTTATCATATTTTTATGGATACTTCTTTTAATACCTCATGGGTAGGTTCAGAAATCTTTTTTTCTGTGTGGGGTAACTTCAAGCATACCATGTGGGTAATTTTCTCATGCTCACAACTTTGATAAAAATTTAGAGCATAATTATGTTCATATTTTTTGCAGTCAATGCTATTACTGTATTTTTTACTAGTTTCTGTTTTTATGAATTCTTTGTTTGCAGGAAGGCAGTTCCTAAGAGTTCTATTCTGAACAAGCAAGCTACAAGATCATCGCCGCGTCTGTCAAAACTGCGCACTATTTCCTGTGACGCCAGTATTGTAGTCAACCCATCTGTTATAAATGTGGATGCATGTTCTGCAGGAGGGCCACCTTCAGAGGAGCAGGGCATTCATGTCCTTGATGCACTGGATGAAATTGTTTCTGTGAATGTAGTGCGGCCTGTGGATAATGTGGCATTGTCCAAGCCAGATGATGTTCCAATTGTCCATCCACATTCAGTCTCATCTGCCCAGGATTCAGAAGCTGTTGTTGAAGTGAGTGTTCCAGACCTTCAGTCTGCAGTTGAGCATGATGGTCTTGTTGGTTTGAGCTCTGGTGCAGCTTTAGCGGTTGATGCTTTACCTAGTTGCAGCGCCAAGGGATTTGTTCCAGTTGTTGCATCCATCTCAACTGATTCTATTTGTACTACAGCTGTAAATATTCCAGATATCCTCCGGTCTGGTTCATGGGTTGATGATAAGGGTAATGAATTCGTGCCTGCAACTTCGCTGTTTGCTGACTTAGTAGCAGGAACCATATCCAGCAGCCAGGGTGTCCATGCGGAGGTAGCTGTCGGGGGGGTTGCTAAGCCATCTGGAAATGTTATTCAGGTTGAGGTGGATGATCCCATGAGGAGTAGAGTTGATGGTGTTTCCTCCCCTGCACGTACTTTAATTTACGACATCGACCCACCTATGTGGAATTTTACCAGCCAGTCCCCCGAAATTGCTGCTGCTGAGCCATCTTCTGCCCATGCAGCTGGCTCCGTGGATACCATTGTGCCCCCTCAAACTACAGCCATCACTTTATTTGTTCCTCCTGCTGCAAGTGATCATGGTATTCCTTCCACGGGTATTAATTCTGAAGTTCCTCCAACAACAATCCCGACAGCAGGCACTACTTCCACTATTGCGCCGCCTCCGCCTCCTGGTGATCTATTTCACGTGTTCGAACCCGACTTTGTTACCCCGTTGTCTTGGGATTATTCAGGTAATTTCCTAACCCAATACTATTTGTTGCTTTTTTTTTATGCTTGATTTTGTGAACTGTTTAGTTTAATTTGCTTTTTTAGTTTCTTTCTTTTTTATTTGGGTAACTTTTGTATGTTATGCTTGGTAAGTTATAGAATATCTGGTGGGTAACTTTTCTGTCCACTGGGATAACTATTGTGTGTTTTTGCTTGTTAAGTTATATAATGTCTATTGGGTAACTTATATGTCTTTTTTGGGGGAACTTTTGTGATTTTTTTTATGCAACTGTTTGAGTTACATGCTGTTTTGGTCTTCATGTTGCTTTCTTTATATGAATTTGCAATATCCCATTTTTTTGTAAGTTGCATGTGTGTAATTGTAGTACAAATAGTTGTATTATTTTCTCGATACTAACTTTTTTTATGCAGATGTAAATGTACCGTTTGTTTTATCCACTGCACCTTTATTTGGTGCAGCGGACGCGGATGGTTCAAACGAAGCTGGCGATGGATCTAAATAACCACATTGTTCTTTATATGAAGCCCGTTTAATTATTTTACATGAAGATATGCTCTTTTGGCAGTGTGTATTATAATGGGTGTGAGGCGGTTTTGTGTGGTTTTTAGCCAGCGGTGTTTGCGACGGTACCTCTAGCTATTTGTAGGGTCTTTTTTAGATGTTTGTGGTGCACCTTCCTTATTGTAATAAGCTGAACACATTCCGCGTGTGTCTTTTGTATTAATGAACATCCTACCTATAGTTTCTTATCCCGCTGTTTATGTTTTATGAATTTTATTTGCATACTGCCATTTTTTCATTCCTTTATTTTTGATAAAAGCATATGTACTTTTTGTTACACACATGGATGTAGCTCTTTTCATTGTTCCCATTTCGAATACTTGTAGCTAAGAATGAAGTTGTTGATTGTGATAAAGGCAAAATGCCTACCAAGGATAATACTGCAGTCATCTCGCTTGATGATTTGGTCTCTGAAAAGAATGCCGGACAATCAGTTTTTCAATCAGTTGATAAAGCAACAGAAACTTTGCCAAAGGGTGGTGATGATTTCAAAGGTAATCTGTAGTACCTTCTTCCAATATGTTGAACAATCAGTTATATTTTTGTTTTACCGCACTACTGTCTCCATACATAATATGTTATAACTGTAATTTTTTTTGTAGATGGTTTTTCGTTCTCAACTCCGGCAATCACCGCGGCTGTTCCTTCTAAAGATCCTGCTAGTAGTACGCCAAGGACTCGTCTTCGTAGGGTTCGAGTCATCCAGCCGTTGAAGCATCTTTTGCCTCCATTTTTTGTCTATTACAAGCTCAAAGCATCAAGATTCAATTTATGAGAAAGTTATCATTCACACCAGTGATTCAGAATCACGGCTTAAAAAGTAAGATTTATGTGCCTTACTTTTTCTTAATTATATATCCTTTTTTGCACTGTGGGGTAACTTTTATGCTTTTTTGTGGGTTACTTATTTCTCAGGAGTGGGGTAAGTTTTATGATGTCTTGGGGGTAACTTTTTATCTGTTTTTTGTCTGTTGCAGTACAAGAATTTTGGATATTGACCACATGTGGGTAACCGCGGGTGAACTTGCCGGGAGCGTTGTGCCTGATGGTCAGTTGTCAAACACTGTTGCTGACATTGGTATTAGTGTACTACGCGAAGCTTGTGCTCCGAATAAGGTCATTTTCCCTTATATTGTGACGGCGTACCTTCTTGAACATAAATTCAATACGAATGTTCTGAAGAAACATTTCAGGAAGGATCCTACATACAAGCTTAGTCACAAAGATTTGGTACGTGGCTGTTGTGTATTGTTTTCCTTTTTTTTCTTGAATTTTGTTTTTTTGGGGTGAAAAAGGATCCTACTTACCATATTTTCTGTGGGTAACTTTAGCTAGTAGTTTACATGTGTCGTTGCTTTTTGGTGTTCATATTGTGTTTTCTGTTTTTTTTGTTCAACGATTGCGCTGTTACTTTCTTATCTTAATAGTCTTTTTTTTGTACCTTTGTTGCAGCTTTGCTTCCCTGTTTTGCAAGAGCTGGGCACGCGGAAGAAACCTTCTGGCCATTGGTATGCTTTGTCGGTAAACTTCCCCGCCCAAAGGTTTGAGGTGCTTGACTCCCTGCGTGGAGATGACAATATTGGGCTTATCAATCACGCCACCCGACTATTAGATGCAATCAAAGAAATGTACCGTATCAACTATTTAGATTCTAGGAGGCAATTGGACAATTTTGAATTGGTGTACATTCCTGTTCCGAAGCAATCTTCATTGTTAGTTCATGTCCATGAATCCATCGTTTATGTTAGTTTTGTGTAAACTTTTCTTTATACAATACAATACACTCTGATTCTTTCCCTTTCTTTTTGGCCTTAACCCTTTTTTCAGGGTTGACTGTGGTTTTTTCATGCTCAAATTCCTTGAGCTTTGGAATGGGAGTGTGGTGCCTGCTATTTCCCAAGAGGAGATGCCAGCACTAAGGAAGGTGCTAACGGCTTTGTGGCTGGAGCACACGGGCAACAAGCTTTGTTCATGGAAGCATCTTCTTGACACCTATTCTTTTTGAGGTAATTTTAAGTTCAATTCCCTTTTTTTGTGAGCGTGTTTTAAATTCTTGTCCGTAAATTCTTTTCATACGACATGTCCACTGTTTTATACGTGTTGTTTTCATTTTTTGGCGGGTATCTTATTTTACTAGGTTTTTGATAACTTTAGTTACACTGTGGGGGTAACTCCAACCAGAAGTGGTGGGTAACTTATTTCGTTTACTTTACCTGGTGACTTCTAGGTTTTCATTCCTGCTGGGGGTAACTTCAACAAGAAGTGGTGGGTAACTCATAGTTAGTTTACCTGGTGACTTCTAGGTTTTCATTCCTGCTGTGGGGTAACTTCAACCAGAAGTGGTGGGCAACTATTGGTTTTCACAGTGGATTATTTGAACATGATGAACATAATTTATCTCGAACTTTTCTCATTGCATTGTACTGTTATAAAAAGCACAAAATATGTAGTGGTACATATCTATCACAGAGCATTACAAGGATTATTGAACTCATCATTTCAAACCAGCGGTTGGCCTAGCACTCTAAGTCGTTCCACGCACTTGCGCTTGGTATGTTCAGTGTTGTTGCAGTAACTGCAATGTCTTGGTTTAGTTGCAGCGAGATCTAGTGGATTTTTGTTCGCTATCTTCTGGGGTCGTCCTTTCGTGACTGACATGGGTGGGTTCTGTACATATTGAGCTGATCCTGATGCGCTCCCTGTTGGTGCATATGTGGGGTTGCTGTTTGTCTGTCGGACGCTTGATGTTCCACCGGTTACATGTGGTATAGGTGCGGTACGAGCGCTAGTGGTTGGCATTGCCAAGGCTGCGATCTCGGCTTCTCTTGCTTTATGTTCTTCTCTTCTACTTATCACTCCAAGCTCTTGTTTCATTTGATTTAGGTGAGTCTGAATGACTTTTTTCCCATCGGCAGTCCTGACCCCTACTTGTGCAACTTTTCTGAAATCGTCTCTCATCGAAGCAAATTCCATCATAGCTCTTGCATCATCTGGCATGCCTTTCTTGGGAGCATGTTGTGTGCCATCTGGTTGTCCTAGGATCTGATCTGGATCCCAGCCCCATCTTTTTATAATGTATCGCTCTGGTATTTCACGAACACCAATTTGTGTCATCACTTTTATAACATGGCAGCACAACATGCCGTCACGTTGGAACTTGCAGCACGTACACTCGTATATACCATCTTCCCAGTTGCCAATCACATTATAGGTTCTGCTCCCGTAGTCTGGTACAGGACCACCTAGCACGGACAGTTCAAACTGGTAGCCTATGATGTGCTGGCAGTGGTAAGACACGTGTTTTGCCAGTTCCTTCTGAAATCTGTTGAAAATCCCTCTTGAGTATGCTTTTGCCATTTGCTTTTCAATAGGATGGTGACACCACCAGTCAGGGTCTGTCAAAGCTGTTTCTGCTTCTGCCTTTCTTTCAGCATTCAAAATTTTATCCTGTAGCGATGCGTACTGCTGTACGAAATCATAGATTGAATTCTTGGGGTTAACGTATCGCTTCAGGACGGCATTGAAGCCTTCGCTTCTTGATGTTGTCTGCAGGAATGGGAAAAAATCATGCATAAAGTAGGCTGGCACCCAACACTTTCTGTGCTTATAAATCTCTGCCAGGTCCAAATTGTCACGCACTCTGAAGAATTCAATCATGTAGTCCCAGTTTTGCTCGAATTCGACCGGTGTTAGGCTGCTGTTCAAACAGTCGTTGAATGCAACACACAGTTCAGGGTTTTTGCCCATGAAACTTCCAATGCTTTCGGTTAGGTTCTGCATGATGTGCCACCTGCAATTTCTGTGGACTGTTTTTGGGAATATTTCATGGATTGCTGCTCTCATAGAGAAGCACTGGTCTGTTATAATATTTTTTGGCGCTACACCGTCCATTGCTTCCAAGAAAACTTGCAGCAACCACTCAAAGCTGGTGCTGAGCTCGTTGCGTATGAAACCACATCCAAACTGTATGGATTGGCCATGGTTGTTGATTCCGATAAACGGTGCACATGGCATTTTGTACCGGTTTGTGAGATAGGTTTTGTCAAATGAGATATAGTCAGAGTAGGCCTTGTAGGATCGCCGTGATGGACCGTCCACCCAATAGATGTATTGAACCCTGTCTTCCTCATCAAGTTTCATTTTGTAGAAGAAATCTTTATCTTCTAGCTTTAGCTTTTCAAAGTAATAGATGGTGTCCTGCATGTCAGGATGATGGGTTTCTCTGCGGAAAGATGCCCTCAGATTTGCCACATCTTTATCTATGTATGGCACATTCTCAAGCTTCCCATAAAACCTTGCCATTAGCTGCATTTGCCGGCATGTAGGTATATTGCACGCGTGCAACATCCTCAAGAAATGTTTTTCCTCTGTTGGAATGTTCCTATGTGCACGCAGAAACTTTGTTAGCGAAGGTTTTATGATCAGGGGGTGGTTATGTTCATCCGTGCAGTTTGCAACATGCCACCAGGCTCCCTTCCTTTTAAAATAGCAATGTGTTGGGCAACCAGTCCTTGGGTGTGTGCATTTTTTTCTTTTTTTGGCAGCTGGTTTTGGATTCTGTGTGTCTTCTTTTGGCGCATAAGGTTTCCCTGCCTTAGTGCACACTAGGTACACTCTGGCAATTTCCTCAGTTTTATCTTTCCTTGACCAATCTATCCTGATGCTGAAACCTTTGATCTGTGCATAGGCTCTGTAGTGTTCTTTTGCCGCTTCAAAACTGTCAAAGCGCATTTCAGCTGATGGTGGTTTTGGTGTCGACATTGCATCACTTGTACCATCATTAAATCCTCCTTCTGTTGACCCAGCTGTGACCTCTGTCTGCTCTTCAATCGTAGCTCCCGTAGTTGCTTCTCCCCCATTATTCTCATCTGTTCCATCCATGCTATCTCCATCAGAAAGGTCATGATATGCCACTGGTCCTGTGGGTTTAGCTGAAATCATTGAAGTAAAAGCATTTTTAGTCCTGATAAGCATTCTTTCTTTAAACAACAAAATAAATACGATAAAACGTTGGTGTTTTTTGTAGTGTTGGGTAATTTAAATTGCTACTGGTGGGTAATCCATGTTATTTTTTATGGGTAACTTATATGACTCACTGTGGGGTATCTGTTTTTGTGAGCTGTTTTTGTTGGGCTGTATTTGTAGTTATGGGTAATTTAAATGGCTACACATGGATAATCCATGTTTTATTTGGTGGGTAACTTATAGGCCTCATGGGTAATTTAAATGGCTACTTTCTTAGTTGGCTAACTATGTTGTGTGCTGTTTTTTTGGGGGCTGTTTTTCTGTAGTGACGGGTAATTTAAATGGTTGTTGTTGGGTTATCCATGATTTGTTTGGTGGGTAATTTATAGGAGTCACGTGGGCACAGGAAAATGTGCTGAGGGTTGTGGCTGGCTATAACTAGCAGTGACACCAATAAGGTAATTTCACAGCACAGTTTGTGTGGTTACCTGTATTTGTGTCACGGGTATCACTCCGGTTGTGCGTTGCTGAGACGTTGTCTTCATTCTCCTGATGCATTTCATTGTTTGGATCCAAATTGAGATTGATATCCATTTTCTTCCCCTACTGTCAAGCATAGCATGTCACATGTTAGTCATATATGAACATCAAAAACGGAGAAACATGCTACTTTCTAAGCTTCATATAGTTTAATCCGTGGTTCTAACCTGATTTTTCTTTTTAAAAACTTACAGGTGTTTCTTACTGTTTCATAATTCAGCCAATTTACAGGGGTCTATCATATACTCACACATGGTTTATAGCAGGACATGGCATTAGTTGAAGAACTTCGAGAAAATATAGGTAAGTAGTAGTATACCAGTTTATCATTTAGGGATTGTGTTCACAATTCAGAATTCTTCCATCATTAGATTGTTAATCATTCTATGAACAATAGGGCACATATGATAGTGTGTATATGTGTTTCAAGAATTACTTTCATCCTCCTGTTTCCATTTGTCTACCATTGTTTCCATTGGGTAACTATAGTTCTACCTGGTGGGTTACATGTGTGCAACGTATGGGTAACTTACCTGCATCCTTTTAACATTTTTGTTGTGTGAAAAGTTCTAGCTACCATTGCTTCCAATGGATAATTTTAGTTCTAATTGATGGGTTACTTCGAGTGCAAGTTCTGGGTTACTTATCTGCATCCTTAACATTTTTGTGTGTCAATATATGCTACTGGTGCATGTGCTAATTTGTGGGTAATTGAGTCCAAACTCGTGGGACAGTTCATATGCTTACTAGATGGAAATAGGTAAGAGATATAAATTAGGTTCTGGGATTGTACCTGAATTGTCTTTTCCTGACACCACTATCAGGAAGAACACGATCTGGTGGGTAAGATTTGTAGAATCCAGTGGGTAACTACTGATTGAGGATGGTGGGGGGGGTCAGGGGGTGAGGTGTAGTTCATATGCTAATCTGCAGGCAGAGAGATACTAGGGAAGAGGAACCCATCAGGTGGGTAATTTGGCTCAATCTACCTGGGTAAGTTTTTGGAGGTGTTGAAGGGGGGAGGAGGGGGTGGGGTGGGTAATTTCTGTGACTTCTGTGTTTTTTTCGCAGGATCTGGTTCTTGTTGCAGAGCTTTCTTGAGCTCCTATGGCGATCTGGACGGGAGGAGCAGCGACTCGAGAACGAAGCAGAAGGTAAAGTAGACGTCCGGTGGTCCCGTTTCCTTTTGGAAAAGCCCTCCTTTCCTAAAACTGTCTTTTTTGTCCTTTTCTGCTGGAAACGGCGTGAGCTTTTTGGGCGCTGGCGCGGGACCTCGTGGGCTTTTTTGTTCGCGCGCTGACGCGGGGACCGCGTGGGCTTTTTTGCTCGCGCGCTGGCACGGGGACCGCGTGGGCGCGGGGCTCTCCACGTGAATGGTCCCTACTGGAAAGGTTCTACCAATAGGCTTATTCCTAGAACGGTCGTAGTGTAGTCGCGTCCATGAATTAATTGATAGCCTTTTTTGCTCTTCGCTCGGCTCTGGACTGCGTCGGTGGATGCAGCACGCGACACTTCCTCCTCTCTGCATTCAGTGGCTTGATCACGACGCAATACGGTATGAGGTAATCGCGTCATGCCTGCCGAGATCGAGCTATTCTCGGATTCGGACTGCGCTTGCCATGCGTGGAGTGCGCGCCAAGGGGAACGCGCATGAGCCGGATCCTCCCTACCATGGAGCTCACTGCTCAGCCGAGCACTAGTCGGAGTTGCCGCCGGAGGCCGGAGGATACATATAGCGCATTGCAGACGAGTCCCAGATATCATCCCTCTGCCTCCTCCCTCGCAAGAACACCTAGCACAACCAAGAAAATAATCCGCGGCTTCATTCACCTAGTTCTCGATCGTCCATGATGATGCAGTACGCCGCCGTGGATCCCAACGCCATGGCTTGCCCCCCGCCCGCCGGCTTCGTCGGCCACAGGCCCTCCTGCGCCCGGCAGTCCGTCGTCGATGTGCCCCGTCGACCACCACCTCCCGGCTTCGCCCGACCCAGGAGGATGCTCCCGCCATCGCCCAGCGAGCTCCCCGTGCCACCGAAGCTCTTCCTAAAGCGCGCCGCCGCCGCCCCCGCCCCCGAGAAGAAGCAACCCACGAAGCGCCAGCGGCTGTGCTCCGACTACGAGGACGACATCGACTCCAACCTCCGGGCGACAGAGAAGAACGCCGAGGAGCGGCCGCGGCCGGACTACCTGAAGACGGTGCAGCAGGGCTGGGTGAGCCCATCGGCGCGCGCCTCCCTCGTCGGATGGATGGACGCCTTCGTCCGTGACTACAGCCTCGCCGACGGCACGCTCCACCACGCCGTCGCCTACCTCGACCGGGTCCTGTCGGTGCGGTCCATGAACACGCACAGCGGCTACGAGCTCCGCCTCCTGGGCGCCGCCGCCGTCTTCGTCGCCGCCAAGTACGAGGACCGGCGCACCGTGTTCGCGCTCGACGCCCACAAGATCGCAAGCTACGGCGGGTTCGCCACGGGCAAGGAGGTGCTCGACATGGAGCGCCACATGGTGGCGGCGCTCGGCTACCAGCTCGGCGGCCCGACGGCGCACACCTTCGTCGACCACTTCACGAGGCACGCCCAGGGAGAAGACGAACTCAAGATCCAGCTCATGGCGCATCGCCTCGCCGACCTGTCGCTGCTCAACTACGAGTGCCTGGGCTACCTTCCGTCCGTCGTCGCGGCGTCCGCGATCTTCCTGTCGAATTTCGCGCTGAACCCGCCGGACCTGATGCCGTGGAGCACGGAGATGCAGGAGATCACGGGGTATAAGTTCTTGGACTTGGCCGGCTGCCTGCCTGCTATGTACTACAGCTCGCAGTCCCTAATTTGTAACCCTGCTGGTTGTTGATCAGCAGGAAGAAACAGAGCAACTCTGCTAGTGTAAAAGAACCGTAGAATTCTGTTCAAGTTATCTGTAATGTTCTTGTATATACACATCTGAAATTAATGCATGAATTGTACGTCTAGTATGTTTTTTTTACTAAATTATAGAGATTGTTTTGTTACAATCAAGTGCAGCTAGATCAGAACCACAGATTGCAAGCGATCCATACATCACACCAGCATCCCTCACACTCCAGCTATATATCTAGCTAAACTATGAGCTAACATATTGCCTTCTCTTCCAACTTTCTGAAACTTCACGCTCGGCCACGCCGCACCTAGTTGATTGATCTCTTTGACGATGTCACAAATTGTTCATTTGGAACCATGTCCTGCGTAAAGTTCAAGATTCAACTATCAGAGGCAAAGATATGAGCTGCTCAGTTATCTTCAACCCCTCCAGGCAAGCAATGTATTCCGCAAGCTCAACGTTGCTACAGGCATCAATAAGTCCCCATGCTGACTGAACAACCTGGCCACTATCATCTCTAAGTGCAGCACCCCATGACCCTTTATTTGCATCAGCGCTAAAGCTTGCATCAACATTCAACTTAAGCCAACCTGAACCAGGAGGAGACCACATAGTTTTCTTAGTTGTGCCAGACGAGGAGCAGTAGCTAGATTCAGGCACAAGGAGGCCCTTCCCTTTCTCATCATAGCCAGCATTCGCTCCCTGGATATTCTGGATAGTAGATAGATACATGGTTAGAAAATGCACAGAAACATCAATTCGAGAATCTCCCATTGCAAAAATACAATCATTTCTAAGATGCCAAGCCCACCACCAAACGAACATCAGTTTTTCTCGCATCCCTTCCGGTAATTTTGCTAGCAAGACCAGGACCCAATCTTTATCCGTGTGACGAAGATCATCATTTGACAATAACATTTTTTTCTTTTTGAGATGACAATAACAATGTTCTGAAAAGGAAACCACACAGACCTCGAATAATACACAACCTTACAAATATGGGGGAAATTAATTGTGGAAAAGAGAGGCATTCACATTGAGGAGAGCTTCGAGCAACACCACCTCAGCTTTGTCATTCACAGCTTGACCACTAAATATAATCGCATTGATACAAGAGCGATCAGCAAATTGTGTTAGAAAATCTTGGAAGATATATGGGGACACAAAGGGTTTCGCTTCAATGGCAAACTTGCCATGGTAACTGAGGCATCTGACATCTCTGAGACAACGAGGGACCTTAACAATCCTAGAAACAAGAAAGATATGCATGTGGACAGGCGTTTTGGCCCATCACCAGTCATCTCACAATGCATGGTAACGTATGCACCTCTAGGGAGGTGAGCGTATATCTGCATATGTACAAGGTTAAATCAGCAGGAACATGCCTTCAGTCTATACCTCTGCCATATTTAGTTTCAGTGGGAAGCAAACCACAGAAGCAACGCCAAAAACCAACAGGTGTAGCATACGCAGTAAGTAACTATCATAGTTCATGTGCAAAACAAAATTTCGAGAACACACGGCAGTTTCTACATTATGTACTATACAAAACAAAATCTATGCAAATAACTGAATAGTAAGGCATGATCTTGAAAAGATTTGACGCTCCCGCGACACAGCCAGACCTAACCCTAACCGCCACCGCTGCCGGCGATCGGCCCGCGGCCGCCTCTCCCTCCTCCCTAACACCCCCTTTCTCGCGCGGGCACGCCGCCCCAGCCCTCCTAGCTCGGGAAACTCCTTCCTGTCTCCCTTGTCGCCGCTGTCGGCAGAGCCCACTGGGCGCGGCCCGGTTGGCGCCAACGGCGGCGTGTCTTCCCCCGCGTTAGGGCTTGGAGGAGGCGGAGCTCCTCTCTCCGGTGGCGGAGCAGCTCGGGCGGCGACAGTCCAGCCTCGGCCGGGAGGCAGCGTGGCGGCGGCGACATGAGCAGCACGACGAGGTGGCGCTACGCTACGGGCGGCGGCGTGCTGCAACGGGTTGCTCGGGGCGGGCGGAGGCGTGCTGCAGGCGGCGCTCTGGTTGCCCGGGGCACAGTGTGCCTTGGTCGGGCCCTGTGCACCCAGATCTGGGCCCGGTGGCCCAGATCGGGCCTGGGTGGTTCAGTTTGGGCCCTGTGGCCCAGGTGGGGCTGATGGGCTCTTCTGGATCGAGTCGAGCAGACCTAATTGCAACGCGTTCGACAGCGGATGGGAGGTAGATGGTGCAGGGGTAGCTGTGATGACGACCGGCATGTTGCAGCATGGGAGTGGGTTTCACGGGCCCAGGTCGGGTCCGACCGTACCCTCTTCGGATTGGTGTGCCCCTGCGGAGGTTTTACGGCCAGGTGTGCCCGACCGGACCTAACAGGGACTGGTGGGCTCTATTGTCAAGTCCGGCCGACTACCGTCTTCGGCGGTGGAGGCAGTTCCCTCCCGTGCGGTTGTGGTCATGTTGTCTCTGGTACATGTTTTCCTTCATATCTGTCCTGCTGTCCTTGTGACGTTTGCTTCTGTGAGACGACGATGGTGGCTTCGTATCCGTGGTGGCGCATGTTGGCGGGTGGTGAGGTTGGTGGTGGCGAGGCCTCGTCCTCGTGGGCTCCTGTGCTACGATCGTGCGGGCTGCGGACAGGATTTCTCGGGAGAAATCCTTGTTGGTTTTACTGATACCAAACCAGTGTCGCCTTGTGTGGCATCATCCCTTCCTGAAGGGCGTCGTGGCTACCCTTCGTCCGCTTTACCTATGTACCGGGGGAAACCCTAAGACCAGTGCGCTGGTCCGGGCAGCAGCAGACTCTTTCCTTCTTGAAGGTGCTTCTTGGTACTTGCGTTTTCGTTGCTAGGAGCGTGGTGGTACAATTTTGGAGGGCGCAGAGGAGGCGGGTCACTGTAGTTTAGTTGATGAGTTTTTGTTTCTTTTTTTCTTCTTCTTTTCTTTCTGTTTGGTGTGTGTGATGCTGCCTCAGCGTGTGGCGTGCTTCATTTGTATGATGTTTGTTTGGTGGTTGTTACTTTATTCATAAAGCGGGGCGAAATGCTGTTTCGAGAAACTGACCACTCTCAACGAGGAATCAACATAATGAAATTACACATTATGTGTTGCCAATGTACATTCTCATGTCTACCAATCAATTTTTTAGAACCAATAGTTGGTGCCAATATTTCTAAGTAGAACACATATTATTGCCAACAGATTAAAAAGTTATAAACCAAGGCATTTGACCAAGTTATTGACCAGACCTCACAACCTAAATCAGTAGTATTATCAAGTCCAATGTTGTCAAAGTCAAACGACAACAATACAACTGCAGGAACGCCATATTTTTCCGTTTTTGGTATGAGGAAATATCAGCAGATAATCCAAATGAGAAGAAGTCAAACTATAGCAGAGCTATCGCTGAGGAATAGGGCAGGAAACAACACTTTTTGGCGACAATTCTCCTTCACGATTCAGAAGTGTAAGCGTCAGTGTAGCTGTTGACTGTTGACCACAATTTGTGACTCAAACTTGCCCAATGTGTCAGAAGTGTAAGCGTCAGTATAGTTGCGTAGTTGCATTTCCGAATGCGGATGTGGCCCAAAGTTTTTCTCTACTTTTCCCCATACAAGACAGCAGCTCCTCATGTAGAGCTCAACGCAGCGCGCCACCACGAACAACAGCTCCGTCTACGTACCTACCTACGCCGGCAGCAGCAACAGAAGCTCGAGCTCTCGATGAAGGAGATATGCCCTAAAGGCAAATAAATAAGTAGTATTTATTGCATTATCTCATAAGTTTATAATAGGTTTGTGTATTATGCTATAACTGTATTAATCGGAATTATTAATACACGTGTGATACATAGACAACCAGGTCCCTAGCAAGCCTCTATTTGAGCTAGTCCATTGGGCAACAGTTGATCGAGATTCCCGATCAAGGACAATGACGTCGGTTGACAGTGGGGTCATCTTGTTAGTAGAATAAGGTGATGGACATAGGCAAAGTATTGCAATAAGATCGTATTACGATGTTTATCATTTGCAATAGATAAGAGTATGATAGCTTATTCCTTAGACCGTGAGACCGTACTTATTGATGCTTCGTAGGAGTGCTTTGAGAGCATCAAACGTTGTGTCTTATATAGCATGACAATAACGGTGTCCATCTTGGGTATTCCGAAAGAGCATCAAGACGTAAGGATCAAGAGCGGGATTTGTTCATTCTTGTAATGGAAAGATACTCTGGGCCCACTCGGTGTTATTGCATCTATATAGCTGCGCAGCTTATGACTAGGTCATGGAGATGTAATATCACAGACGAGTTAATAACCTTCGTCGGTAACGAGATACAACAAAGGCATCGGTGTGTCTACGATCATATCTTGGACAAGGTAGTATCGCAGAGACAAAGGGAATGAATATCATATTTATGGTTCAACGACGATATTCGTGGAATGCACAGGGGTCGTCATATATTTCTAGGTATCCCTGACGATCATTGGTGAGCGGAGTGTCTCGACCATGTCTGGAGTGTTCCCGAACCGTAGCGTAACAAACTTAAGGTCTTAGCGACGCTAGGAGATAGGTTCTGGAATTTTATAGGTTTTTTATTGGAGAGAGAGAAATGATCCGGAAAGAGTTCCGGTGGTCCGGAAGGAGTTCCGGGGAGGTATGGAATGGTTCCGGGAATGTCCGAAAGTTGTTCGGGTGGTTCCGAAATAGTTTCGGAGTCACGGGATATTGAATTATATATAAATATATTAATTATGAATTAATGGGATTTTTATATTAATTTAATATTAATTAAATAAAGGAAAAAGGGGGCTCCCACCTAAATGGGCCCTAAGAGGGCCCAAGAGGGGAAACCGCACCCCACAAGGAAGGGGAAGGCTGGGCCTCCTAGTCCAACTCGGACTAGGAGTTGGAGGGCCCATGGGGGGTTCGGCCGAACCCCCCCTCCCCTCTCCTCCTTTAGTCCCACATGGGGGAGCCAAGGGGGTTGGCACACCCCTTCCCCCTTTATATAGCAAGGCATATTAATTGATTTAATACACAGGAAATTCAATTAATTCCCAATTTCTTTCTCGATCTCGTGGTTCCCAAGTCGGAGCCGCGCCGAGCTGAGGAAGGGGGTCTCTCTCCACCTAAGCCAGACCACAGAGCGCCGTTGCTCTGCGGGATTCCAGATAAGATCTACTCCTGCGATTTCAGCTGGATCTGAATGACCGGGAGTTGTCGCTAGGCTCTGTATGTTTGCGAGTGCTCGGAGGCTACTCTATTGAGGAGCTTGGGCGACGTCGTCTCGCCCCCTGCAGCCGCCGCGCCACCCCCCTCTGCTGCCGGCGCACCAACCCCGGTGCTGGCGCTCCGTCTTCTTCTGCCCGACGCCCGTCGACGCAGATCATCGTCGACACCCCGGCGTCATCGACTCCGACATCGCGGCAAGTTCTCCGCGACCTCGAGGTCGGCTACGTACGACTTCATCGTCAACGCTTGTGCGGGAGCGTAATCCCCGCTATCGGTCTACATGGAGGTAATGTAACCCGTTCCACCACCGTTATCGCATGTACTAGATAGATAGATCCTGGCTAGTTAGGGTTTCGCTCGCTAGAAAATTATTGTTTTCTGCACCGTAACCCCTGTCAGTGGTATCAGAGCCGATCTATGCGTAGTACTGCTGGTACGGTTAGAACTCATGTTGAATGAGGGCGTCTTTCTTATATTTGCTACCCTCTAGCGTGAACTTGCGATGTCTTCGGTATTGAGTTGATGAAGCGGCCCGGACCGACTTTACGCGTACGCTTACGCGAGACTGGTTCCACTACTGACATACGGCTTGCACCGTATCTGTGGCTGGCGGGTGTCTGTTTCTCTCTCTCTAGTCGGCAAAGCATTTTCAATGGAGGGCCCGAAAGGGATGCTTAAACATGCAATTATACGATCGGCGTTGTGGTACAAAGTTCGTAGGTAGGGAAGCGATTCTCTTACGAATAAGCCTATATGCCACGTAAAACTTGCAAAACTAGATAAAGCTAGAGGCGTCTAACTTTGTTTTGCAGAGGCGTTATGAGGCAGGCCGTGATGATCGGGTGTCACACATCTCGTCGTTCGCATACAGTGGGTGTAAGCCATGTTGCACGCGCAGGTCTTCGAGGTTTGATTGGCGAGCCTAGCATACTCAGAGGTATGGCCTCGGAACACGGGAAGATCGAAAGATCGAGCACGAGTCGTAGAGTAGTTATGATCGACATTTTATGTCCACCTTTGAAGCTGTGCTACCGGCCGTGATGATCGGGGGTAGTATGGTAGATGAGGGTCGTGTCATCGCCATTATTATTTTAGGGATAACAATCTTGGTGAGGTGTGTTTTTGATAATGAGATTATAGAACTAAAACTCACCTACATTTTATAAACTTAACCTTACCCCTTTTGCGATCACATCTGTAGACTACGCAACTATACTTCGGTTACTTCCTCAAGAGCCCGGATGCTACATTAGAAGCCGACGGGTCCAACTTCATCAGATGGTACAGGGGTTTTAGAAACATTCTCGAACACAACAACATTCTATATGTTCTCGATGAACCATTAGGAGAAGGACCAGGAGATTCTGCAAGCGAGGAGGAGGAAGATGATTTCCGTAGGCGTCGAGACATATTCATTGAAGTGGAGATCACCATGACCGTATGCTTGGCACCCGAGTTGAAAGAGATGTTTCGACGCAAGGAGCCAAGCGTCATGATGGATGCGATAAAGACGCACTTCGGGGATGAATTAAAACGTGATCAGTTCAGGCAGCTTAGAATGTTCCAGACCGTTCACATGGAGGAGCATACCTGTCTGAAGACACATTTGAAGAGATTGTATGACATCTACTTCCAGCTGACGATGGTCTTCGATTACTGGATGGCAGATTCTTGTGCCATTCGAACTGTCCTGATATCTCTACCTCCTAGCTATGAGAAGCATGTTCGCAAGTACATTTTGAAAGCCGATGATATGAACTTCTACGTGTTCGTGCGTGAGTTCCAGTCTCTGAAGGTTGATTCCATCGAAGGAGAGATCTTCGATGCTACAGGTATATATTTGATATATGCAGAATTATGAATTCGCCCATGGTATATGATGAAATGTTTGATAGTTGCTCTGTTTGTGAAACAGGTCCTGATTATCACATATATGCGGCGCAGTTTGATGTGACCTGGCGCTGAAGCTGGTAGTCAAGGAGTTGATGGCCTTTTGGTGTTCACGTCCTCAAGTTATCATAGTTATCATTAATAGTTTTTGATACGATCTTTTGTAATAATGAGCGAGTGTGTGTGTCTTGATTGTTGTAAGACAAAGTTATTCATGTAATAAGACAAGATCAGTTGTTTTATGTTATGGAACAAGTCAGTTGTTTTATCTTATGAATAAAATTTTCACATCTCAATTACATTGATTGTATGATAAGTATTCATAATTGTAGATATGATAAAATAGCTAGTCCCAAGAACAAAGGTTCTACCGCTAGAACAAACACCATCGAGTTTAGTCATAAAAGCAATGAAAGAAGTAATGGATGTTTTGGTCCATTTAAGTATTTCAAGTGCTGAGTTGATTAAGCCTGAAATCAAGTATTGAAGTTGCAATACCAGCGGAAATTAATTGAGTGTCATTTTAAAATGATTAATTAATGGTGTTATTGTTTGATCCGAATTCTTCCATGATTTTGGTAAATGAGAGTATTTGCCCGATAAATTATGGAGTCTGAGATTAATTTGATAATAGATCAAATGGGGTTTTTCAGAAGAAAGATTAGTGAACATTGTATTCACGTGATTCGATCAAAGGACAATATTTTTGAATTATGGTTTCAACACAAGAGACTTGTGGAAATTTGCTTCACAGAATTATAATGTCATATATAGTGATATGTGGGGAATTATAATCATGCTCTATTTTAAATAAAGTGTGGCCTGTCAGAATCGGTCTTAGAATCTCCTAATACGTTCTAAACATTATAGTCGATGTCCACTTTAGGAAATAGATATTTTTCTCAACGAGAATTCGTAGGATCGACAGTAGTGTCGACATGTATATGATTATGCGATAATTCGGAATATACATGAGTGGTTCTTTGTAGATTGCTCGCATTGGATGAGAGTGTATTTCAAAACCAAATAGAAACAAAGTTCAGTTTGTTGTCTATGTAATTCCGAGAAAAGATGACTTTTCGAATTATGGTTTATGGATTGAAATTAGAAGTTTGGAATAAAGTGTCAGACTTATGTTGGAAGATGTTCCAAAGAGTATATGTCTGCTAATGAAAGTTTAGTGATTAAGAGTGAGGGAGACTAGAAAATAGTTTTCTTCTTGCAATCCTCTTCATAAAGATCACAATATTTTCATGAAAGAAACTTCTGAATAAAGTGCTGTTACATTTAATAGTGCTGTCGGGTCACAACACTGTATTAAGTATTTCAGATCTTGTTGACAGATCAAGGTGCACCTTATGACTACAAAGAAAGTTGAGAAAGTATCGGAATACGAACAAAGGCTCTTCAGCCTGGAAATCCGAGTTACGTGTAAAAGGATTAAGAGAGTAATTGTTGCTGCAATTCTTATTAGAGGAATAAGATTGTTTAATCGTCATATAAAGTGTTATATGAAAATGTGACTATAAGAAAGACGCAGGAGCATGTCTTGTCAAGAAATGTGTCTTGCACAAGATCAAATTTGTTGACTACATTTATGTAAACATGCTTGAAGTCTGAGGGATTTGTATTAATATAATACTAAAGTTTGTATTAAATTCGAATTGATAGCAGATCAATGATTTTGGTTTGACCAAAATGTCGATTTAAGTGGGAGTCATAGTTAGTTCACTCAGGTGAAATATGTGAAGAACATATTTTTGAGTGAGAGCTCAGGAACTCAAATATGTGGATAACACGTTTTTGAGTGGGAGCTCGTGTTATCAAATATGTGGAGACATAATTTGAGTGGGAGTCGAATTCATCTTGTGTAGTTAACACATGGTGAAACTGTACCAATAGAATAGGATGAAGTTGTGAAACTATTTGAAAGTCAGTGTCTATTTTGAAATAGAACGGGAATTTTAATAGTTAGTCGAGTTGTGTTGGATTTTTTCTGAGGAGTCAGAATAGAAGCAAAGGGTGGTCCTTTTGAAATCCAATTGATCATTAAGAGTAATGATGCATGAAAGTGATGGTTGTATGACATGTGGGTCTATTATGTAATATTAGACATCATACAGAAACCATATTATCTGCTCGATGTTATATATAACCGATGTTCTTGGAATGAGAACAGTTATGAAAGTAAATTTGGAATTTACTGGAAGTAGATGTGCGTTAGTTAAGGGATTGACATTTGAATGTCAAGTTAGTGTAAGTATGTAGACATCACGAGTTTGTAATTGTTACAAGGGGCTCTGCATGACTGAGTGTGTTTTTCAGGGCAGTTATCTGGTTAGTATAATCAGAGTAAGCGCTGAGAAGCGGTAGTCTCACTTAGTTGCGGTGTTTGCATATATGTTGTTGAACAACATGGTGATATCAAGCAAGTTAATATCCGTGAATCGCAGAAGCGTGTATAATCATGGATTGTGCAGTAACACTTTTCCACAAGCAAGCATTATCAAATGATTCTTATTTGATAAGGGATTCTGATAAAGTAAAATGCAGCTAGTTTATTTGTACTCTAGTGCAAGTGGGAGACTGAAGGAGATATGCCCTAGAGGTAAATAAATAAGTAGTATTTATTGCATTATCTCATAAGTTTATAATAGGTTTGTGTATTATGCTATAACTGTATTAATCGGAATTATTAATACACGTGTGATACATAGACAACCAGGTCCCTAGCAAGCCTCTATTTGAGCTAGTCCATTGGGCAACAGTTGATCGAGATTCCCGATCAAGGACAATGACGTCGGTTGACAATGGGGTCATCTTGTTAGTAGAATAAGGTGATGGATATACGCAAAGTATTGCAATAAGATCGTATTACGATGTTTGTCATTTGCAATAGATAAGAGTATGATAGCTTATTCCTTAGACCGTGAGACTGTACTTATTGATGCTTCGTAGGAGTGCTTTGAGAGCATCAAACGTTGTGTCTTATATAGCATGACAATAACGGTGTCCATCTTGGCTATTCCGAAAGAGCATCAAGACGTAAGGATCAAGAGCGGGATTTGTTCATTCTTGTAATGGAAAGATACTCTGGGCCCACTCGGTGTTATTGCATCTATATAGCTGCGCAGCTTATGACTAGGTCATGGAGATGTAATATCACAGACGAGTTAATAACCTTCGTCGGTAACGAGATACAGCAAAGGCATCGGTGTGTCTACGATCATATCTCGGACAAGGTAGTATCGCAGAGACAAAGGGAATGAATATCATATTTATGGTTCAACGACGATATTCGTGGAATGCACAGGGGTCGTCATATATTTCCAGGTATCCCTGACGATCATTGGTGAGCGGAGTGTCTCGACCATGTCTGGAGTGTTCCCGAACCGTAGCGTAACAAACTTAAGGTCTTAGCGACGCTAGGAGATAGGTTCTGGAATTTTATAGGTTTTTTATTGGAGAGAGAGAAATGATCCGGAAAGAGTTCCGGTGGTCCGGAAGGAGTTCCGGGGAGGTATGGAATGCTTCCGGGAATGTCCGAAAGTTGTTCGGGTGGTTCCGAAATAGTTTCGGAGTCACGGGATATTGAATTATATATAAATATATTAATTATGAATTAATGAGATTTTTATATTAATTTAATATTAATTAAATAAAGGAAAAAGGGGGCTCCCACCTAAATGGGCCCTAAGAGGGCCCAAGAGGGGAAACCGCACCCCACAAGGAAGGGGAAGGCTGAGCCTCCTAGTCCAACTCGGACTAGGAGTTGGAGGGCCCATGGGGGGTTCGGCCGAACCTCCCCTCCCCTCTCCTCCTTTAGTCCCACATGGGGGAGCCAAGGGGGTTGGCACACCCCTTCCCCCTTTATATAGCAAGGCATATTAATTGATTTAATACACAGGAAATTCAATTAATTCCCAATTTCTCTCTCGATCTCGTGGTTCCCAAGTCGGAGCCGCGCCGAGCTGAGGAAGGGGGTCTCTCTCCACCTAAGCCATACCGCAGAGCGCCGTTGCTCTGCGGGATTCCAGATAAGATCTACTCCTGCGATTTCAGCTGGATCTGAATGACCGGGAGTTGTCGCTAGGCTCCGTATGTTTGCGAGCGCTCGGAGGCTACTCTATTGAGGAGCTTGGGCGACGTCGTCTCGCCCCCTGCAGCCGCCGCGCCACCCCCCTCTGCTGCCGGCGCAACAACCCCGGTGCTGGCGCTCCGTCTTCTTCCGCCCGACGCCCGTCGACGCAGATCATCGTCGACACCCCGGCGTCATCGACTCCGACATCGCGGCAAGTTCTCCGCGACCTCGAGGTCGGCTACGTACGACTTCATCGTCAACGCTTGTGCGGGAGCGTAATCCCCGCTATCGGTCTACATGGAGGTAATGTAACCCGTTCCGCCACCGTTATCGCATGTACTAGATAGATAGATCCTGGCTAGTTAGGGTTTCGCTCGCTAGAAAATTATTGTTTTCTGCACCGTAACCCCTTCACTCGACCACCTTGCTCATGGATTCCGCCGCGGCGAAATCCTACCCGGTAGCGACGAGACAGCCGCCGCAGGAGGCGCAGCTGGGCCAGGCCCCGGCGGAGAAGCGCGCACGTAGAACTCGAGCGTTCCTCGCGACCATGACGCTCGTCCTCACCGTCGGCTTCGTGTGGGGCGTGTACCAGAAGCGCCACAGCCCGCGGGACCTCGCCTTCCTGATCGTCGCCTACGACCTCCTCGTGGTGCTCTGCTGCTGCCTCGTGAAGGAGACTCTCTCCTGCCGCGGGGCGACCCGGCGGCGGCGCCCGAGCGACGGCGGGTCAGGATCGCCGTGTGGGTGGTCTTGGTGGCGATAGCCGTCGTCATCGAGGTCCATGTCGCCTTGGCTGTGCGTGGCCTGACTCGGAAGATCACCGTCTTGGTGATCTTTGGCGTCGCCATCGGACTGATCTTCTACTTCTTTGCTCGTGCCGACGCCCGACGCCAGGAGGACGACAACACCCTCCATAATGTGTCCCCCGACCAGAACGTTTGAATCTCTATCTCTACTATATAATATGTCATGGGGACTCCCGTCGTACGTCCTGGTATTTTTGCATTTTAGTCCTTGAAGCTTATAGAAATTAACCCGCACTACCGCATCTTAAGTATAGGAGCTTTGCACTTTAGTCCAAACCGAAGCAACGTCGTCGCTGTGCGCCGCCACCTGCTCCGCCCCTCTCCGCGCCGCGCCGCACCGCCGCCCCCTCTACTCCGCTCCCGACGCTCCGCCCCCTCCTCCTCCGTCTCAGCAGCGCGGGCCACCGGGGCCCCGTCCGTCTCCGACTACCTCACCTCCGCCGCGCACCTCTGCGCAGCCCAAACCCACCGCCCAACAGTCGCCGGTCAACGAGGGCGCGGGGGCGTGGGTCAGTCGCGGGGTCGCGCTCTCGCTGCTGGGGCTCACCAGCACCGTCGCCAGCAGCACCGTCAGTGAGCTCGCGATCTTCCTCTTCTGCTCCAGGTCCACTCCTCCTCCTCATCCCTCCCCCTCTCTCTGCCTTCAATCACTCGTCGTCTCTCTGTACTCCTCTGTAACTTCTCCTCATGTCTCAAGTCTTAACGGATGAGATCGGCGAGATCAGGTCACTGTGTGCAAATTCGACTTTGCTCTGTGTTCACCAAGAATTGAGATGTACTGCCAGACAGGGCTAACTGAATTATGCCGCTACTTGTTGCAGCCAGGCGATGGAGAAGGCCACGCAGAACCAGCAGATAGCGGAGGCGCGGCAAGCCCATCGCGCGGGGTCCCTGGTACAGCACCTCCATCGCCGTGAACAAGGCGCGTTCCGTCTCCTGCACTTTCCGGCCCCCCAGCGAGACGGGCTTCTCAAGTTCAAGGTTGTTCGCGTAGGAGGTGTGTGCTGTTGGCATCGTAACTTCTGTGTTCAACTTCTTGCATTCCTTAATAGAGCTGAATTGGATTAGGCGTCTTATTTATCATAGGATTTATCATCCTAGGATTTATCACAATAATTTTTGAATGTATTGTCGGCTTAGCCTTATTTATTTTGAAAGACCAAAACAAACTAGCTCTAATATTACAAGTGGAAAGGACATAATTGAAATCAATCTCCCAGCACTTATCATATACCTGTCAATTGTAAAGAGAGCAACTTTGGCAAGTGTAAGGTCACTAGACCGTAGAGTTACATAGCTAAGTTCTAATATTTGCTCACAAATTATGGCATGAATTCCCGGTCGTCGGCATGGATGAATTTGTGTAATCTGAGGTGAGTTTCAGTGCGAGAAGACAAATATAAATATTTTGTATTACTCAGATTTGAAGTGAGTTAATTTGAGAGAGGAACACCGATATTTAGCTAGCTCACAAAGCTTGGATTCATTAATTCGTTTCCATTCTTTTTGAGACGATTGACCAATTATTCAGCTAGCTCACATGTGCTTTTCTCATGTCTGAGGCAAACGACCTGAGAATCTTTCAGAGATGCGTGAGAAAAGTACTACAAGCTAGATGCAATCCGTACACGTGAAAATACCTGACGGCATGGTTGATGGTTCAGTATAACGTTGTATCATTTCATGGCTTCTTGTATTAGATTCCCAGACATTTAACCATCTGGTAAGCATCTGTTCTCAATTCTCATGATCATCTTCAGTCAATTATTTTTGAACTCTTTGAACGTTTGCTATTGGGGTGTAAACGAATTCAGGCGTTGCAAACCATGCCAACCAATATCTAGCGCATTATTACTACCTATTGTTGTAGTTATGTCAGTTCTAGATAGCAAATTATTAATACATCGGGTTGACATGTACAATTTTAGAATATGTTATTCTTGAAGACAAAATTAATATAAACTACACCCCTTGCAAGTAGTTCAATAGAAATAAAGGAAAACAATAAGTTGCACAACGTCTTACATTGTAACCTGGATAAAAAGTATGAGATAGTTTTTTTATTTGAAATTAAAATGGTGAGATAGTTATGTTGTCTATCAAGGCACGCGTAATAAATTATTATTACTAAAAAATCCTTTTTCAGCACACAGGACATATTGATATTGAGGGAGATCATCTTTGAGAATTGCCAAGCAGGTTATGCAACTCGATATTTTGTCAAAATTTGGATGGCGCTGGCATTTTCTTTAAAAAGTTAGTTTCCTTCCCGTTGCAACGCAGGGGTATTTTGCTACCGCGCGTCAATCCGTAAATTATGTATGAATATTGTTTAACTTTTTTTTGCGTGTTCTGAGTTGCGGCTCAAAATTAAAAAAGGAGAATCATCAGTGGTATTCACAGGTTTGTGGTTTGGTATTCTTGCCGTTTTTCTACGGTATAAGATTGTGTCATGGAGAAAGAAAGGGTTTGAAGTTCTTATAGATTTGCTCGTCTCTTCTAGTTTTATTTTTGTAATCGATATAATTGTGTGCTCTTTGTTGATTTTATATATGTGGAAAATTCAAAAAAAAAAAGAATATTGTGTTTACCATTACGTGAATGTTGATGTGGAGGATAATGTGCATGGATGATGTTTGGCCACGTCACAACAAAACCGCTTGTTTTATCCTCACATTCTCTACATGTCAAGAAACCAATGAAAAGATAAATGTGTAGTATTTATATGCTTAAAGAAACACATATACCAAAAAAACTCTTGGGGTCATTTTTGCACAGATCACTGACTCAAAAATTTTGTACATAACCAATCTGAGACCGAAATGAGCAGCAGGTATGGTGGCGCAGCTAAAATGAGCAGCAAACGCGACGGCGCAGCGGAAGGAATGAGCACGCGGAGGCGCAACAGCCAGATACAAGAGAAGAAAAGAGAAGAACTCGCAGTCTAGAGGAAAGAAGAAAGAAGAACGTCAGCCAGATCCATGTAGAAGAGGATACATGTAGGGGGCATACCTCTGGAGACGGTGGCGGGCATAAGGGCCAGCAACGGCAGTGGTCATTGCCGGTGCGCAGGGCTGCGTCGTCCTTCCTCGACGGACGTTGGCACCGCAGCCGTCCGGAGGCGCGGTGGGGGTTGTCTTGCGGTAGGACTAAGATCCAGCGACGCCTTGCTCCAGAGACAATCCGGGAGGCGGCGACGGCGTGTGCAGCTCCGGGCGGGGGCGGCACTTGCAGACACTGCCGCCGGCGGCTCGTGGTCGATCCGCTGCCGGTTGCCGCCGTGCGAATGAATAGGATAGAGAGAAAGAGAGAGCGCGTGGGGCCTAGGGTTTGTTGCTTATGTACGCGTGCTAACTCATAATTTCCGAAAAGGGCGAAGACTTTCTTGCAAAATAGCCACGAGGACCGTCGTATCGAAAAGGGACGGCGCAACCGATTTGCGGAAAACAGCCAGGAAACGGACAAAAAAATGGGTCACTGATTTGCCGGCCCAGCTCAGAATCAACCAGAGAGTGCAGGGATCCCAGCCGGCTTAGGTTTGTTAGGGGACTAGAAGGATGGGGGCGCGCTTCGCTACGCCGCTTCAGTTGGCTGTGTTAATCTCCTTCATTTTAAAACTATTCCCCTTAATCAATCTCCTTGAGCTTTACTAAGACCGTAGAAGTTTCCCTTGGTGCAATGAAGTCAAGAACTGAATCAACGCCAAGACAATTATATGTAATGTGATACTGCTAATACCAGGTTAAACCCATGTCATCTCATATATAAGAATTAAGTTAAGACTACTTAAAGTATAATCCAGTCACATGCTTCTAACTATTTGTGTTCAAATCAATTTGACCCTACACAAATATAAAGCTCAGGTTGACAGCAGAGCTACCGAATAATTTATAAAGTTGTACACTGTTAACAATAAAAGCATCATGACAACATGTTCAATGAATAAGGAACTAATCATTTGTCCAAAGGTGAGAAAATATAGTTAGTTCTAGGCTTCCAGCTATCTACAACTCTGGAAGGCATCGGTGGCTGCAATCAAGTATGGTAGAAGGATGACAACAAATACCAATATGCGCATCACTATGACCCCCATGAAGTCATATTTAGCATAGTGACAGGAATGCTCATGTTTGCTACAACAACATTTACTCATGAAGTTTAACCCACTGAAAATAAAATAAATAGTTTATTGAACGTTTTCAAAAGATAAATTGCACAACGTTTGTACTCCACGGCATAACAGGGTTACAACACTTCCAATTATAGGTACTGGGAAGTCTGATGATGCAGGAAACAGACTTCTAGTGAGATGGCTCATATGTCTAGAAAAAGCTACGTGTTTTGCTCCAAATCCACCTCTTTACTTGACCATCAAGCCAATGTTTTCGGTGCCATTTTGAAAGCCAAACTGATATATGTTCCTAAGTTTAAGGCCTCCAGCCTCAAAATAGCAAACCCTGTTGTAAAGACCAAGCTAGAATTTGTAGGATTTCTGACATAAAGAATCATATTACTTCACAATTGAAGGAAGACATACACATGAGCAGGATGTAAGACAATGCAAGTTTATTGAGCTCATTAGTAGAACGACTATTGAGTATAGATAATGGGTGGGGTATCTTGTTTTCACACTTTAACTTTGCATACAAACACTCCATATGATTTTATATTTTCCCAACAGCTAATATAACAGTAAGCATTTCACATCTCTCCTCATATATGAAATACACAGTGGGAAACAACATAAAACTACAGATTCGAGGAGCAAGCAAAGTTACGGAAACTACTGACTCTAGCCTGGACTATCTATCCATACATATAGACAATCAAATAAGTTGTAAATTCTCATCAGAACTGGCCTGCAGCAATATGTGATCCATATAGTCACATTTCTCCATGAGCAACTGAGGAATTCCTTCAGCATATGACACACTGTCATTTAAAAGTATGATCAAGCTTACGAATTTTATGTTAAAATACATCCAATAACTTAGATGGACCATTGAAATGTCATGGAAACATAAGATCTATTGAAGACACATTACATGGGTTACCAACTAACTTCCTTTTAAAATTCCAAAGAAAATTCTATTGCTGATAATAATTATGTGAGCATGTTGTAGTGAAAGACAACCACTTTATTTCATAAGTTTACTAACCAATGATGAAGGGCGGTAGGAAATAAAATAATTCGTAATAAAGAGGGGGAAATGCTCTTGAACAATTAGAACTATGCTTTCAAGATTTAAATATAAAGTTATAGTAGTTGTACATATACACATTAATTAAGTTATTCAATCATGAAGTGGGGAAATAGAAATCGTCTTCTCAAGTGTTTCAGTTACTTGTATGAGTACCCAATCTACAGAGAAAGTAACTACGACACATGATTTTTGGAAGTAACATTAAGTACATAGAGAGAATTTCTGAACTTTTTACGCAAAAGAGCAAATGAATTAGTCAAGACGAACCAAACATGGATCAAGCAAATATATCAAGGATTATTAAGAATTTATAAGTAAGCAAAGATTTCTTATACAAAACTTGCACAAAAAAACTACATACTAACATACCTGATATGAAAAGCCTGCTCAAGTGAGCACTTCCAGTCTAATTCAAAGCTGAGGTCAATTTGCCAAAAGCCAAAACGGAAACAATCTAATATCTTTAAGAAAATTGAAGATTAAGTAGGAGCACAACAGATCATCAATGATAAAACCTCTTGGGGCCCATCACCCCCTACCTTCCTGTTAGGTACCAAGCGTTGTCGGTGACTTTAGTCCCACCTCGCTAGTGGAAGGAGGCCACACCCAGCTTATAAGGGAGAGTCCCCTCCACCTTTCAGTCCGGCTTTTGGGATGAAGTGGGCTTTCTTCTTATAGTTGGGCTGTGTGCGCGGCCGTGGGCCAGGAAACGTCTGAACACGACGTGAGTGTGTGGAGCTGGGCCCGGGACGCTGACAATTGGTATCAGAGCCAGCACCGCCATGCCTGCCTGGGGGGCTTCCTAGGGGGGTGGGGTGTTAGGTACCAAGCGTTGCCGGTGACTTTAGTCCCACCTCGCTAGTGGAAGGAGGCCACACCCAGCTTATAAGGGAGAGTCCCCTCCACCTTTCAGTCCGGGCTTTTGGGATGAAGTGGGCTTTCTTCTTATAGTTGGGCTGTGTGCGCGGCCGTGGGGCAGGAAACGTCTGAACACGACGTGAGTGTGTGGAGCTGGGCCCGGGACGCTGACATTTCCTCTCTAACCTCTTGCTTCTTATGGATCTATGAATTTCTAACAACAAGCGGGACATGCCTTGGAAAGTAGACATTATCTACATTAAAACAGACCTAACAATACATTTTAGGCTGACAGCTGATAATGAGGTGAGATCAGGTAGCAGCTGTAACCCCAACAGTAAACAACACGAGCAAAACTTTCAGAGGCAAACTACACCATAAGAAACTATACGTTGCTTGGACAACAACAACCCACATATGCCAAGAAAAAACAACCAACAGCTATATCCAAAGAAAATTAGGTGTATTTCTAGTCTGGTAGTTTCTAATCTTTCTAACAAAAGTTCCAACGCTAACCAATACAAGAAAAACCTCAAATGTAAGGCACAAATAACATCCAAGAACTTCCCATACAAAGTTTGAAGGAGGTCGACAAGGAGCAGACCCAGAGTCCCTCTCAGCATGCAGATAAGGGCGAGAAGGAGCAGACCTAGAGCCCTGACCACAACGACCATGGTCAGGTTGCACGAAAGGATGAGAACGACCAGACCCACGGACCCGATCGCAGCGAGCACTCAACCAGCTCGAGAAGGCGAGAAGAATCAGAAACAAGAGAATCAACTACTAGACCAACGCGAGGGCGAACAGTGCTGTATGATATGTGGGGAACCACTCATGTAAAACCCATTAAACAACCTTTCCACTTGTCTGCATGTATGATATGTGGGGAACCACTCATGTTTTGCTGCTTCTTTAACTTTGTGTACCATACAAAGTTCAGTCAAGGCTTAAAGCTACAAAAAGCAATGCTACCATACCAAGTTCAGTCAAGGCTTAAAGACACAAAAAGCAATGCACCAATTGACTTGACCTACAGCTCAAAGTTCTCTCCAATTGTTTGTCTGCAGAGAGCCATGAATTTGCTGTGAGAAGATCAATCTCCTGTGCCGCCAAAAATTGAGACCCATAAACAAACAAAAATGGAGACCTTGTCAGCATATTCTAGGATAACTGGTTGGTTGTCCATATGACAGCTTAGAAACATAACACACGAAAGACAACCCATCATCAGCTAAATAATGAGAGGAACCGCTAAGCTAGACATGATATTTAGTAATGCTATGTCCAGATATCCAACAATCCATGTTGTCAACATATTTGAAGCTGAAAATTACATTGGCCAACGCGTGATACTTGATACATGTGTAATGAATTTATGGAGAAGCGAGCTAACAATCAAATCACAGATTGTCTCAACAAAAAACCCATCTAAACCTCACTTTAGAACATGCATCCTCATAAGAAAGCTCTTTATTCTACGAAAAGACCAAGACCAATAATACAACTTGTACAGTTTCTCCAGATTCATTACTGAAGGGAATATGCCCTAGAGACACTTAATAACCATTCTTTATTGGCAATATCCCAATTGTTCATTATATATTTTATACCATGCTATAACTGTATTAAGCGAAAACATTAATACAGGTGTGGTAGATAAACAACCAGGTCCCTAGTAGCCTCTACTAAGACTAGTTTCATTGCGCGATTGATGATCGAGATTTTCCGATCATAGGGCATGGCGCCGGTCGGCAATGAAAGTCATATCGTTAGGTGTAACAATGTGATGGATATACCCAGTATTTATAGGACATAGTCATTACGTCTTAAGACCGTGAGATCAACTCTTATTGTTATTCCTGAAAGATACTTTGATTGCACCAAACGTCATATCTTATTTAGTGTGACAATAACGGTGATACTTTTGGGTATCAGAAGGCGTTAGTTGAGACGAGGGGTCAACAGCGGGATTTGTCAGTCCGCATAGCCGGATAGATACTCTAGGGCCCACTCGGTGAGATTATGTCAAATGAGTTTGCAAACATGTGACTAGGTCACCAGCTGACATAATATCCTAGACGAGTAGAAGATAGCGATGTCGGTAACGAGATCATACTAGGTATGGAGATATCTGAGAATGATGCTCGGACACGCTAAGTATCACCATGACAAAGGGTTTAAGACTATACGTCCAGGTTTGATAGATGAAAGTCATTCGTTATATCACAATGATTAATTCATGAGGTCCAGTCCTACGAGTTAGTCGTTGATCATAGAGGAGTCTTGATCGTACCTGTTATTATATCGAACCGCTAGGGTAACACACTTAAGGGGTTTCGACAAGACAACTGGAAAGGAAAGAGATCACCGAGAACGTCCCGGGAATGGTCCGATGGAGATCGGGCAGCGACGAAAGAGTTTTCGGAGCTAGAATAAATTATATAAAATATGTTTGATATTAATTAGTTTAATTAATGTTTAAATATGATTTTATATATTTATTTTCGAATTTTTAAAGGCAGATTTCCCTAAATGGGCCTTCTAGTGGAAAGAAGGCCCATGAGGGGGGGGGGGGGAGCTTCCCCAAAGGGAGGAGGGCTGGTACGGCCAGCCCCTAGTGGGCCACAAGGGGCCCACTAGGGCCGACACACTCCCCTTGGCCGCACCAGGCATGTGGAATAGTCCCACATTGCCTGGCTGGCAAGGTTGGCTCCCCCGGGAGCCTATATAAGAAGGGGCACCCCTGGCCTTTTAATTCACCAATTAATTCCCCAATTCTCTCTCGATCTCGTGATTCCCTTTGTCGGAGTTGCGCCGAGTTGAGAGGGGGATCTCTTCCACCATAGCCCACTGCCGCGCTGCTGGTGTTCCGGTCCAAGTCTTCCGCTGCTCGTCTTGGACTGGAGCTTTGGAGGTCGTCGTCTCCACCGTATGTGTGTAACGCCCTGCGAGGTGCTGCGCTAGCGGTACTCGGAGGCCTACTTCCTCCACCCGACCTCGGGGTCATCTTCGTCGTCTTCGTCGCGCCGAGTTCTTCGCGACCTAGAGGTCGACTACGTCGTCTTCGTCGTCAACACTTGTGCGGGAGCGTAATCCCTTCTATTCGGTCTACGAGGGTATGTATTCCGATCTCCGCCGTACTACTATATCTGCCTAGTGTAGATCTTGGCTAGTTTAAGGATATCGTTGCTAGGATTTTTTTTGTTTTATGCACACGATCCCCTTCAGTGGTATCAGAGCCGATCTATCGTAGATATAGCTGTACGCTGTTAGAACCCGTGTTCTGCACGGGGGCACCGTTCATGTTATTTGCTACCCTCTAGCGTGCACTTGTGATTCCAGCGGCATCGAGTTGATGAAGCGGCCCGGACCAACTTTACGCGTACGCTTACGCGAGACTGGTTCCACTACTGACATACAACTTTTACCGTATCTGTGGCTGGCGGGTGCCTGTTTCCCTCTCTTTAGTTGGTCTTGCATTTTCAATGGAGGGCCCGTAAGGGATGCTTAAACATGCAATTATTGGATCATTGTTGTGGTCATAAGGTTCGTAGGTATGAAGCGGTTCTATTTACGACAGCCCCAAGCCACGTAAAAAATGCAAAAGATAAAGTAGAAGCGTCTAACTTTATTTTGCAGGGGCTATGTGATATGGTCAAGGTAGGTTTATTAAATTGTTTATGAACTGCGGGCGCCAAGAAGACCATGGCGCATGGACCATATCACGTCGCATTACATTTGATGTTTTGTGTGCATCTTATATTGTGTGATTATATATATTAGTATATATTAGTTACGCGGCGGTAATAATATAAGATGATCCCTTCAAAATACCACTAGTGTCCTCCCTCCAACGCGCACCACCAAGAAAGTTCTACGTTATGAGGCAGGCCGTGATGATCGGGTGTCAGACATATCGTCGTACGCATACAGTGGGTGTAAGCCATGTTGCACAAGCGTCAACGTGAAGGTTATAGTGGCGAGCCTAGCATATGCAGATATGGCCTCGGAACACGGAGGCCGAAAGGTCGAGCATGAGTCACATAGTTGTTGTGATTGACAATTGTCTACCCTTGAAGTTGTGTTGCCGGCTCTGATGATGAGGGGTTGCGCAATGGATGGGGGTCGTGTAATTGCTTAAACGACCAGGAGGGATGTTCGTTTGAGTGGGAGTTCGGATAGTTATTTTCTAAAATACTAGAACTCAAAATATAATGAACAAAGTCTGTTTTGCAAACCTTTGTAGATATTAACCATTGTGATAACATCTTTTAAAATTAGGCGCATTCCTGCGATTGAGAAACTTAAAAGGTTGGGTCCAAACTTCATAGTTTTATACTTTAGCTTGAGGATACTCCTTGTTTAAACCGTTAGCTCTTTGTGATACAATATCCGCTAGGAGATAAACCCGGAGATTCCGCTAACAAAAGATAATTTGGATTATCAGATTTTGTGCGGATGATATCATCATAGTCCAGTGTATGCTATGATCTCTGCCATAGAGAACAAATGTTGGGTACGAGTTATTGGATCGCGAACATATGAGATGGTCGCTAAACTCGGGGTACCCCTAAGGTTGGGTTGATGAAGTTTATCGGTACGTTGACTGATTGTCTTCTCAACCAAGATGGAAGATAATATACACATTGATGGAGCACGTGGCGGTCATACTTAATGACATATGTTCATACTTGATGAACATTGAGACGCCTCGCTCAGCTTGATCACTGGATGACAGATATCGTTGCCAAGTGCAAATCCTCTGTCATAGACTATGTCATGCAAGGGAAATCGTTCACCTTCATGGTTCTTGATTACGTTGGAAGTATCAAGAAGATGAAACAGATCACCGGAAGTTATCGATGATGATGGTGTATATATGATATACATGTTCTGAATGTTTTAGCTAAGCAAGTACTCGCAGTAGTGACTAAGTTTTGAACTAGTCATGTTTTATGAAAACCAGGTTTACTGCTTGAGTAGCTTGAAAGGATGAGGCGACATTGCGTGTTGATAATGGCAGACAAGTTGTTGTGCTGGCCATCGACACTCTCCCTCTAGATCTATCATTTGTGTAAATTCTTTATGATCGCCTGTTAGTATGATCGTTATAAGTGTGTCTCCTCTAGCGAGACACTTGTTCATATATGTTAGTGACAAATTCGTTGTCCTATACTTATGAAGTAATGATCATATGCCGATTTGAATTTAGATGGTAGTGAAGGGGATCGTGTGCAGAAAACAAAAAAATTCCTAGCAACGATATCCTTAAACTAGCCAAGATCTACACTATGCAGATATAGAAGTACGGTGGAGATCAGAATACATACCCTCGTAGACCGAATAGCGGGGATTACGCTCCCGGCACAAGCGTTGACGACGAAGACAACGTAGCCGACCTCTAGGTCGCGGAGAACTCGGCGCGACGAAGACGACGAAGATGACCTCGAGGTCGGGTGGAGAAAGTAGGCCTCCGAGTACCGCTGGCGCAGCACCTCGCAGGGCGTTACACACATACGGTGGAGACGACGGCCTCCGAAGCTCTAGTCCAGGACGAGCAGCGGAAGACTTGGACCGAAACACCAGCAGCACGGCAGCGGGCTATGGTGGAAGAGATCCCCCTTTCCTACTCGGCGCAACTCCGACAAAGGGAATCACGAGATCGAGAAAGAATTAGGGAATTAATTGGTGAATTAAAAGGCCAGGGGTGCCCCTCTATATAAAGGGGCAAGGATGCTGCCAACCTCACCAGCCGGGCGATGTGGGACTATTCCCACACCAGCCACGACCTTGGGAGGTGCGCCGGCCCTAGTGGGCCCACTAGGGGTTGTCCGAACAAGCCCTCCTCCCTTGGGGGGAAGCTTCTGAACGGATAGACGTCGCCTAGAGGGGGGGGGTGAATAGGCGATTTAAAACTTTTTCGAGGAGCCGGAATATCCGGTCCAAGAGTGACCGGAAATTCCGAGTAGCCGGAATATCCGGTACACAAATGACCCGAAAATTCCGGTATGCTTGATAAAGGCGGAATAAAACTAGAGGTTTACTTAAACCAGCATACAACCTAGATATATAAACTAGGCTCACCTATGTGCACCAACAACTTAAGCTAAGCAATACTAGTAACAAGATGATAGCAAGATAAATGACTTCAAGCACGAAGGCTATCACAATGTAAAGTGCATAAGTAAAGAGCTCGGGTATAGAAATAACCGAGGCACGCGGAGACGAGGATGTATTCCCGAGTTCCACCCAAAGGTGTACGTCTCGTTTGGAGAGGTGTGCGCAACCACAACAGGTTAGCCGCAACGCCACAAAGGCTCACCTTCTTCTCCTGATGAACTCAACCACAAAAGGTTCGAGTTCACCTTCCACTATTGATCTCCTTTGGGGCGGAGATCGAATCCCGTACAACTCTTGAGGCACACACCCACAACTTAATTGGGGGCTCCCAAGTCTTGAGGCACACACCCACAACTTAATTGGGGGCTCTCAAGTGACCACAAAAGGTCTTGACCACAAAAGGTCTTGGCCACAAAAGGCCGGCCACAAAAGGCGTCTAGGGTCCAAAGACCCAAGAGTAACAAGCTCACAAGTATCACCACCACGAATCCTCGTGGAGGGCTCAAACCGATGCAAATGCAATGGCAAGAGCACACGAAGTGCTCAAGTCCTTCACTCTCAAATTCCAACACAACAACAAATGTTTTGAAGGGGATCGTGTGCAGAAAACAAATTTTTTCCTACCAACGATATCCTTAAACTAGCCAAGATCTACACTATGCAGATATAGAAGTACGGCGGAGATCGGAATACATACCCTCGTAGACCGAATAGCGGGGATTACGCTCCCGCACAAGCGTTGACGATGAAGACGCCGTAGCCGACCTCTAGGTCGCGGAGAACTCAGCGCGACGAAGATGACGAAGATGACCCCGAGGTCGGGTGGAGGAAGTAGGCCTCCGAGTACCGCTAGCGCAGCACCTCGCAGGGAGTCGCACACATACGGTGGAGACGACGGCCTCCGAAGCTCCAGTCCAGGACGAGCAGCGGAAGACTTGGACCGGAACACCAGCAGCGCGGCAGCGGGCTATGGTGGAAGAGATCCCCCTCCTCTACTCGGCGCGGCTCCGTCAAGGGAACCACGAGATCGAGAGAGAAATTGGGAATTAATTGGTGAATTAAAAGGCCAGGGGTGCCCCTTCTTATATAGGCTCCCAGGGGGAGCCAACGTTGCCAGCCAGGCAATGTGGGACTATCCCACATGCCTGGTTCGGCCAAGGCTGATGCGCCGGCCCTAGGTGGGCCCCATTTGTCCCACCTAGGCCGGCCAAGCCTCCCCACAAAATTCCCTTGAGGGTTTCCCCCCCCCCCCCCCCCCCCCCCATGGGCCTTCTTTCGACCAGAAGGCCCATTTAGGGAAATCAGCCTAAATAAATTCGAAAATAAATATATAAAATCATATTTGCATATTAATTACACTAATTAATATGCAACATAATATATATAATTTTTCCTAGCTCCGAAAACTCTTTCGTCGCTGCCCGATCTCCATCGGACCCCTCCCGGGACGTTCCCGGTGATCTCTTTCCTTTCCGGTTGTCTTGTCGAAACCCCTTAAGTGTGTTACCCTAGCGGTTCGATATAATATCAGGTATGATCAAGACTCCTCAATGATCAACGACTAACTCGTAGGCCTGGACCCCATGAATTAACCCCTGAGATATAACGAATGACTTTCATCTATCAAACCTGGACGTATAGTCTTAAACCCTTTGTCATGGCGATACTTAGCGTGTCCGAGCATCATTCTCAGATATCTCCATACCTAGCATGATCTCTTTACCGACATCGCTATCTTCTACTCGTCTATGATATTATGTCAGCTGGTGACCTAGTCACATGTTTGCAAACTCATTTGACATAATCTCACCGAGTGGGCCCTAGAGTATCTATCCGGCTATGCGGACTGACAAATCCCGCTGTTGACCCCTCGTCTCAACTACTCCTTTCTGATACCCAAAAGTATCACCGTTATTGTCATACTAAATAAGATACGACGTTTGGTGCGATCAAAGTATCTTCCAGAAATAATAATAAGAGTTGGTCTCACGGTCTTAAGGCGTAATGACTATGTCCTATAAATACTGGGTACGTCCATCACATCGTTACACCTGACGATATGACTTCCATTGCCGACCGGCGCCATGCCCTATGATCGGAAAACCTCGATCATCAATCGCGCAACGAAACTAGTCTTAGTAGAGGCTACTAGGGACCTGGTTGTGTATCTACCACACATGTATTAATGTTTTCGCTTAATACAGTTATAGCATGGTATAAAACATATAATGAACGATTGGGATATTGCCAATAAACTATGTTTATTAAGTGCCTCTAGGGCATATTCCCTTCAGTCTCCCACTTGCACTAGAGTAACACTTAATCTAGTTTACAACCTGGTAAAAGCTCAACACCCATAGCATCTTGGTGCCTGCTCGCCTCGTGGAAGAGGAATACAGTCAATAGACCTCACACATTGAGACCTATATGTGCTTTGTAACACTTCTATGTCACCTTGTTTGACATCAACCCGTATCTTACGATGACGATGAAATATATCCCAGTGGATGGAGTGAGACTCGAGCATTCGCGTAGCATGCGCCATAAAAGTCTGAAAGATCTATTAAGGGACCACCTACGCTCGGAAAACTGCTCAGTCCAATCACACTTGCTACTTCTTAAGTCGCGATATATTTCTATACCTATGTAGATTATGCGACAGTGCATTCATATGCGACTTTGCAAACTAACCATGTCTATCTTCAAAATAAAGGACATCTCCTATATGAGATTTCTAGTCGTATGGGTCAGTGCAATAACTTGCATCATCGTAACCGCTATACGGCAAGTTGCCATTCCACTCTTACCCGTTACTATAAAACCTATCTTCAGTTCTCATAGACACTGAAGAATAAACTTAACGTTTGTTCATTGATCCACACAAGGATCACTCTAGAACCTGTTCTTTAACCAAGAACTCGGGTCACACTAAGTCGAGCTTTCAGCCTGATAGACTCTATGTGTGATACATAGAGAATGTCGAACATCATTTTCTATCACTGAAAAAGCCAAGATAAACTTAATATTTTACCTAGTCATACAAGTAAGAACCTCTTTCTTTGCTTGTCCTATTCTGAAACACTTCAGAATCCTGACTTAGGAAATACTCCGACTTAATGTTATTAAGCCCCCTCTGATCTATACAATTATAAATCGGATGCCTAATACTTCTAACTTCATTTCATAGAAAATTTAATCACTTAAATAATCCTTTACACTCTACTAGAGGATCTGTGTCATTCAATATGTCGCTATATACAGAATCACAAATGACACCTAGCTCCCACTCAAATATGCCTTCCGCATATAAGATCAAGGAAAAGCTACTTAGCTCCCACTCAAATATGCCTTCCGCATATAAGATCAAGGAAAGCTACTTTGCTCCCACTCACTTCTTTGCAAATGTAGGTTTCTTCAACTATTTTGGACAACTCCAAAATCCTTTGATCACATTATCAAAGTGAAGATTCCAGCTCCGATATGCTTGCTTCTGCCCATGAATGGACAACCGAAGTTTGCACACATGTTTAGCATCCTCAGGATTACAAACCATTCTTAATTACACTATTAAGAACCATGGTTTTCTCATCCATCTATCAATTTCTCATTCGAAATTATTGTAATTGCTAAACGACCCATAATAGATTTAGGCTTCGCCACTTGAGACAAAGTCTCATGTGGTCTGTCGGAACTGTTTCACGACAAATCGAATCTGCTCAATATCTACTCTCTCATAAAACTCCATATACTATCAACATCCTAGATGCCATCAAGAAGATCTCCCAAGTCATTACCTGGTAATCGTATATGGATTTTATTTCAGATCATAAATGACTCATAGCCATTTCTCGGACTTAGGTTCACCATCTCTTCTTCGTAGTTCGTAGGTCTATCATATTCCATTAATATGACCTTCATAGCAAGATTGTCGTAACACACAGTGTGGAACACAACCTCGTATGCCTACGCTCTTAGTATGAGCTCAGAACATCATGATTTTGAATCATCAGCTTTTTCAAGCTGTGGAGCCTGACACCGAAAACACTTTCGATTGCGCCACTCTGATGTCTGGAGAGGAAGTTCTCCAACTTCGTCTTGCTCTACTTTCTTTCTCACTTATACCCTCGGACAAGAAACTATTTCTTTCGCAAGGTATATCCCGGCAAAGATTTTGCCTATGTCGTGAGACATGTACCCAACTAACTCTTTAGGTAGGGTATACTACAAAGATTAATCCATTTTAGGTTCGATTACATCGAAACACTAAATTGCTGAAACGACAATCCAGGCTCAAAAGCCATGCCATCACTCGTATGGTATTGTCTCCATGGATTCAAATGGTTTCCCTATTTGCTAACGTGAGTGTTTACGTTTCTACCATATGACTCTAATGATAACAATAATTCGGTAAGAGATTTATTTACCACACACTATCCGATAGGGTACGATTACGACGCCCTAACACACCATAACACTATGGTGTTCCATGCGACGTAATTTGTGGAACTCTTCTCACAAGTCTTCCAATGATGTGCCAACATTATAACTCAAATCTTCATTCCTCGATTTGCATCGCGGGAATTTGATTTTCTTGTTAAGTTTATTTCCTACTTCATTCTGAACTTCGTTTGATCGAATAAAAAATTCAGACTAACATTCCCCGGAGTGGATATCCATATATCTACTCGGAATATTCATGAAGTCTATGAAATAAAGACTTCCACTACACGTTAAAGTACTTCATTGATTCACATACACCCATATGCATGATTCTCAACAAGCTATACTCAAAACGTTCAGTGAAGTTCACGAAATAAAGATCTCCACTACCCGTCAATTACTTCATTGAACCACATACATCTCCATGTATGACTATCAATAAGTTATATGCCCGTTTTCCGAAAACGGTGTCACAGTTATTTTGCAAGTGTCAAAAGATCAAATCTTAGGACTTGTAGGTCCATCCAGTGTGGAGCTAATGCATATAACATTGACATGACTAAACGGTAGTGCCACACATATGTGGTGTCTTTATTAAGTTTGTATCCTTTGGCATTAATATTATGAATGTGGGAGCTTCTACCATCTAAATTCAAATCGGCATATGATCATTACTCCATAAATATAGGACACAAATTTGTCACTATCATGTATGAACAAGTGTCTCGCTAGAGGAGACACACTCGTAACGATCATACCAACACCCGATCATACAGAATTTATTCAAATGGTAGATCTAGAGGGAGAGTGTCTATGGCCGTCACGACAACTTGACTGCCGTTATCAACACGCAATGTCGCCTCATCCTTTCAAGCTACTCAAGCAGTAAACCTGGTTTTTCACAAAACATGACTAGTTCAAGACTTAGTCACTACTGCGAGCACTTGCTTAGCTAAAACATTCATAACATGTATATCATATATACACCATCATCATTGATGACTTCCGGCGATCTGTTTCATCTTCTTGATACTTCCACCGTAATCAAGAACCATGAAGGTGAAGGATTCCCCTTGCATGACATAGTCTATGACAGAGGATTTGCACTTGGCAACGATGTCTGTCATCCAGTAATTGAGCTGAGCGAGGCGTCTCAATGTTCATTAATCATGAACATACGTCATTAAGTATGACCGCCACGTGCTCCCTCAATGTGCGTATTCTCTTCCATCTTGGTTGAGAAGACAATCAGTCAACGTACTGATAAACTTCATCAACCCAACTATAGGGGTACCCCGAGTTTTAGCGACCATATCATATGTCCGCGATCCAATAACTCGTACCCACCGTTGGTTCTCTATGGCAGAGATCATAGCATACACTGGACCATGATGATATCATCCGCTCAAAATCCGATAATCCAAATGATCTTTTGCTAGCGGAATCTCCGGGTTTATCTCCTAGCGGGTATTGTATCACAAAGAGCTAATAGTTTAAACAAGGAGTATCCTCAAGCTAAAGTATACAACTATGAAGTTTGGACTCAACTTTTAAGTTTCTCAATCGCAGGAATGCGCCTAATTTGAAAAGATGCTATCACAATGGTTAATATCTACAAAGGTTTGCAAAACAGACTCTGTTCATTATATTCTGAGTTCTAGTATTTTAGAAAATAACTATCCGAACTCCCACTCAAACGAACATCCCTCCTGGTCGTTTAAGCGATTACACGACCCCCATCCATTGCACCACCCCTCATCATCAGAGCCGGCGGCACAACTTCAAGAGTAGACAAAAGTCCGCCACACCAATTTTGTGACTCGTGCTCGACCTTTCGGTCTCCCTGTTCCGAGGCCATATTTCTGAATATGCTAGGCTCGCCACCATAAACCTCCATGCTGACGCTTGTGCAACATGGCTTACACCCACTGTATGCGAACGACGAGATGTCTGACACCCGATCATCACGGCCTGCCTCATAACGTAGAACTTTCTTGGTGGTGCGCGTTGGAGGGAGAACACTAGTGGTATTTTGAAGGGATCATCTTATATATCTACCGCCGTGTAACTAATGTATACTATACACACAATCACACAATATAAGATGCACACAAAACATCAAATGTAATGCAATGTGATATAGTCCATCGCGCCATGGTCTTCTTGGCGCCCGCAGTTTATAAACAATTTAATAAACCTACCTTGACCATATCACATAGCCCCTGCAAAATAAAGTTAGACGCTTCTACTTTATCTTTTGCATATTTTACGTGGCTCGGGGCTTTCGTAAATAGAACCGCTTCATACCTACGAACCTTATGACCACAACAACGATCCAATAATTGCATGTTTAAGCATCCCTTTCGGGCCCTCCATTGAAAATGCAAAGCCAACTAAAGAGAGAGAAACAGGCACCCGCCAGCCACAAATACGGTACAAGCCGTATGTCAGTAGTGGAACCAGTCTCGCGTAAGCGTACGCGTAAAGTCGGTCCGGGCCGCTTCATCAACTCGATGCCGCTGGAATCACAAGTGCACGCTAGAGGGTAGCAAATAACAGGAACGGTGCCCCCGTGCAGAACACGGGTTCTAACAGCGTACAGCTATATCTAAAATAGATCGGCTCTGATACCACTGAAGGGGATCGTGTGCAGAAAACAAAATTTTTCCTACCAACGATATCCTTAAACTAGCCAAGATCTACACTATGCAGATATAGAAGTACGACGGAGATCGGAATACATACCCTCGTAGACCGAATAGCGGGGATTACGCTCCCGCACAAGCGTTGACGATGAAGACGCCGTAGCCGACCTCTAGGTCGCGGAGAACTCAGCGCGACGAAGATGACCCCGAGGTCGGGTGGAGGAAGTAGGCCTCCGAGTACCGCTAGCGCAGCACCTCGCAGGGAGTCGCACACATACGGTGGAGACGACGGCCTCCGAAGCTCCAGTCCAGGACGAGCAGCGGAAGACTTGGACCGGAACACCAGCAGCGCGGCAGCGGGCTATGGTGGAAGAGATCCCCCTCCTCTACTCGGCGCGGCTCCGTCAAGGGAACCACGAGATCGAGAGAGAAATTAGGAATTAATTGGTGAATTAAAAGGCCAGGGGTGCCCCTTCTTATATAGGCTCCCAGGGGGAGCCAACCTTGCCAGCCAGGCAATGTGGGACTATCCCACATGCCTGGTTCGGCCAAGGCTGATGCGCCGGCCCTAGGTGGGCCCCATTTGTCCCACCTAGGCCGGCCAAGCCTCCCCACAAAATTCCCTTGAGGGTTTCCCCCCCCCCCCCCATGGGCCTTCTTTCGACCAGAAGGCCCATTTAGGGAAATCAGGCTAAATAAATTCGAAAATAAATATATAAAATCATATTTGCATATTAATTACACTAATTAATATCAAACATAATATATATAATTTTTCCTAGCTCCGAAAACTCTTTCGTCGCTGCCCGATCTCCATCGGACCCCTCCCGGGACGTTCCCGGTGATCTCTTTCCTTTCCGGTTGTCTTGTCGAAACCCCTTAAGTGTGTTACCCTAGCGGTTCGGTATAATATCAGGTATGATCAAGACTCCTCAATGATCAACGACTAACTCGTAGGCCTGGACCCCATGAATTAACCCCTGAGATATAACGAATGACTTTCATCTATCAAACCTGGACGTATAGTCTTAAACCCTTTGTCATGGCGATACTTAGCGTGTCCGAGCATCATTCTCAGATATCTCCATACCTAGCATGATCTCTTTACCGACATCGCCATCTTCTACTCGTCTATGATATTATGTCAGCTGGTGACCTAGTCACATGTTTGCAAACTCATTTGACATAATCTCACCGAGTGGGCCCTAGAGTATCTATCCGGCTATGCGGACTGACAAATCCCGCTGTTGACCCCTCGTCTCAACTACTCCTTTCTGATACCCAAAAGTATCACCGTTATTGTCATACTAAATAAGATACGACGTTTGGTGCGATCAAAGTATCTTCCAGAAATAATAATAAGAGTTGGTCTCACGGTCTTAAGGCGTAATGACTATGTCCTATAAATACTGGGTACGTCCATCACATCGTTACACCTGACGATATGACTTCCATTGCCGACCGGCGCCATGCCCTATGATCGGAAAACCTTGATCATCAATCGCGCAACGAAACTAGTCTTAGTAGAGGCTACTAGGGACCTGGTTGTGTATCTACCACACATGTATTAATGTTTTCGCTTAATATAGTTATAGCATGGTATAAAACATATAATGAACGATTGGGATATTGCCAATAAACTATGTTTATTAAGTGCCTCTAGGGCATATTCCCTTCATGTTTATGGGGGAATAAGAGAGGAAGAACAAAGGAAACCACAAAGGAGTCAAATCCTTCACTCCCAAATTCCACCAAAAGCAACTAATGCTTATGGGGGGAGAAGAGAGGAAGAACAAAGAAGAAGAACCACAAAGGAACTCCAAGAACTAGATCAACTAAGTTCCCCTCACTTAGAGGAGAGATGGATTGGTAGGATTGTAGATCTAGATCTCCTCTCAACTTTCCCTAAAGAATATGGAAGATTCAATGGAGGGATTGAGAGGGAAGTGAGCTTTCCAAGGTCAACAATGGAGTAGGAGAGAGGGGAAAGTCGTGCTGCCTTGGATTTACTGAGGAAGAAGAAGGGGAGGGGTATTTATACCCCTCCAGGAAATATAGCCGTTGGCTGTTTTGACACCCGGAAATTCCGGTATAAGTTAGACTCGGAATTTCCGGTCACCCGGAATTTCCGGTCTAGAGAGACCCGGAAATTCCGGTCACCCGGAAATTCCGGTCTAAGAGAGCTCGGAAATTCCGGCTGGAGTCAGAAGCAAAACCAAACTTTTCCTTAGCCATTTCTGGGGGACTTTTCTGGGGGCACTCGGAAATTCCGGTATATGGAAATTTCCGAGCACAATTTCCGACTGGAGTCAGAACCCTTTTTCTCCTTTCCTTAACCGTTTTCTTGGATGAGCTGGGGAACCGGAAATTCCGGTAGGGCGGAATATCCGGCCCCAATAATCCGAATCAGCAGAACACCGAAACGAAAACTGCTATAACTTTTGCAAATGAACTCCAAATGAGGTGAGACCAATTTTGTTAGAAAGATAGCGACGATGACTACCCAACAAAAATATTGCATCCCATAAATAGAGTAAAATCTCCACACATGGCAAGGTGTGGGACTTTCCTCAAGGAAGAACCGGCAATATTTCCGCCATCGAAAACGCAACAAGTTGTCCAAAGTAAAACCGATTTCGATGAACTAGAGCTTGACATGGAGATGAACCAAGCTCTAATTCCTCACCAACATGAAAGCCAAATAAGAACCAAGAAATATGATATGCCAAGTATGCAAAGGTTTGAGCTCTCCACAAGGATGCGATCAAGTTACTAACTTGAGAGCCCCTCTTGATAGTACGCCTATCTATCCTATAGCCCTATCAAGATCATACCTTTGCCTTGAGCATTCCACTTGAGTTGGATGATGACTATCTTGATTTCTTCAAGTGGATCATCTTTCTTGATTGCGCGTCCAAACACTTGCTTGATGAAGACTTCTCCAAATACTCCCCCATGCTCACAATGGGAGAGACTCGCTAAGCTTCGTCTTCAGGTATCCATTGCAAGCACCAAGCATAGGATCTCTTCAAGAAGCTTCTCTTGGTCTTGGTCTTGCACATCTCACCTTGATGACGATCACCACATGACGTCATCCTCCATGAGATATATGAGATCTTCATTTGATGCAAGCCCATGGGAAGATACCTAACCTCATATAAAGATACCACACACACATATATCATGGGTTAGTTCACAAAGCTATGCGGACAAGTGTTTACCATCCCAAGAGATATATGATCGCTCTTGGTACATCTTGTAGCTTTGTGTGTTGATCAACATCTTGATCAACCTTGTATCTTCCAACATTTCTTAACTAATATGATGTCTTGAATCCTTCAAGACATACTTACAATATGCTCCACTCAACACATAAGCTTCAAGAGTCCAACACATGAACTCCACAATTCCATGGACATGATCAATAATGATATCTCAATGCAAACATTAGTCCATAGGGATTGTCATTCAATTACCAAAACCACACATGAGGGAAAATGCTCTTTCAATCTCCCCCATTTTGGTAATTGATGACAATCTCTTTTGAGAGGGTTTATAATATGGAATTTAACGAACAAGAATGGTTGCACTAACATCAAATACTACAAAGGTATGTGATGTTAGTCCATCCACATATATAGAGCAAACTCCCCCATAATTTATGCACGTGTGTATGAACATGAATTCATTGCATATATTATCGACCATTACCGATGGTGGAGTTTCCACTATATATATAAAACCAAGCAACGAATGCAAAGGCAAGGAATGCAAATACTTAAGAATAAACCAAAGTACAAATCCAATTCCATACAACCCATACAACCCTCCAAAACTTCTCCCCCATTGGCAACGATTGCCGAAATGGGCGAAATGCTTTGGAAAGGTAACATAATAAGATCTCCTTCATGATTTATGTATTTCTCATGATATGAGTGAAATCAAATGCACTTATCCAATGACGAATAGATGAAGGGGATCAAACTATATTGAGGATCCAAAAAATTGCACAAGAAAGAGATCAATTGAAATCCACTGGAAGGATACCAATTGCAAAGGGGAAAAGAATTCACAAAGAAGCAAGCAATCAAGGGATCCAAAAACCAATTGAGCACAAGAAGATGTTATGATAAGATCAAGTGTTCCAAAAATCAAGAGGGAACTCCCCAAGGTACATGCACAATGAAAAGATTTGTATTTCAATATGGTGTGCATAACATGGAATCCTCATTTCCTCCTAGATGCTTTCGAACACAAAAAGGTGCAAGATTATAAAGTTAAGAAAATAAGTATACCTTGCAACAAACAAATGTTGAGCAACAAGAGAATGAAGTGACAAATGAAGACTTGCTCAAACGAGAAAGGATGGGTGTGTCATGAAAATACATTTTAGGAGACTAAACAAGGATGTGCCTAAGCATTACCATAGTCTTTCAAATTATGAGGCACATAGTGCATATCATGTATTTCGTAAACAAGCACACCCAAGAGGATAAATCAAAAAGGATCACAAGCTTATTAAGAGGCAATGTGAAACCAATAGAAAAACAAAGCTTGTGCCATTTAGAGATCACCAAAGAATCAAGAAAGTAATAAAAGGTGATCACTAAAGATTTTGAATACCAATTAAATATGTAACTACCCTCATGTGTATAAGTTTCTAAGTGTACACTAAGTCCACAAAGAAACATGCACACACAATGTAGGTACAAGTTAACGCACGTGGTATCCAAGAGGAAGTCATAAATACACCAATAAGAATTTTTGCTTGAAAGCAAAGCACATAGCTCAAATTATTCTGAGAGGTTATAGATGAACTTCCAACACCAAGTTCTCAAAGCATCACAACTACCCACATAGGATAAGTGATAGTTGGGATACTTTGAGACACAAAACAAATATCACATAAGACAAATGATTTATGAGAATTCATCAATATTGCATATGAGAGACTTTGAAATGAATTTTCTAGATTAACATATTGGGGATCCGTGAATCATGAAAATGATTATATATAAATATATATTCCCCTTGATGTTTAATCATCCCGGCTAACTCACATTTGCAATGAAGATGTTTTGAAAGAAACTTTGCAAAAACCATATCAAATGCAACTTAGAGAAACTCATGCCAAAGAACAACCTACAGAAGGTTGAGAGCTAGAAGTAAATGCATGAGTTAGATACTTGTTACCGAGATAGCATTGATGGTGTAGAAGATGAGAGTTCACAATCATCCAAGCTTGGCTCCAAGAAGCACATGGTGAAGACATCTTCTTTAAATAGAGGCAAGATTCCAATGCATCTCTCATGTACCTAAAATAAATCAAGTACACAATGGTACCCAAACTAATTGGGTCCAAAGTAGTTAGACCAACTACAATACATAGGACAAACTCCACATAAATATGTGCATATTGATATTAAATAGAATTTCATGCACATCTTAGCCATTTAGGATTTGATGGAGTTTATCCTATATATTGGATCAACGAAAGTAAACATGCCATAAGATATTCATATAGTAAATATGCATGAACAAAACTTTCAAGAACCAAGCGAGATACAATTTGGACAAAACACCAATTAAAACGAGAAGCTACACAAAAGTGTGGCAAGAGAAGGATTTGTCCTTATTGTATCAAAGACTCAAACCAACACATGATAGGAGAAACCAATTTGAAAAGATATCATATGAAAACAAGGTCAAGGCTAAATCAATGAGCATAAGAAATAAATCAAACAAGCATGCTCGAAGGTTTATCTCAACCAAAAAGGTAGACTAGGAACCATGGGATGAGATAGCCAACTCCACAAAGAAGAGTAAGGTTCCAACAAATAAACCAAACCCTCTACACTTTTCATGATGGCACAAAGTACCAAGACGAAAAATGTTTGTCTTTCAAAGAGACATATCATCGGGATCAAAAACCAATTGAAGACAACTAATGTTGAATAACATATAGGATTGCTCCCCCAAGATTTATGCATTACTTATGATCTTGTATTTAAATACAAAATGCACATAAATGGGATCATCACTTTCCATATATATTGTTAAACAATTAGTCATGTTCAAGAAGAGCAATACGATACAAAACCAATTTAAAAACCAATTTAAGGAATAGTGTTCTAAAGAGTATAGAGTAGCTTCCCCATGATTAGTGCATTATTTGAGATCTTGTAGGTAAATACAAAATGCACACAAGTGGGATCATTGCCCTCCATATATCCTTTTGAACACAAATTTCAAGAAAATCAATAAGACCCGATAACAATTAAAAGGATGATGTTCTACTCAATGTAGGATAGCTCCCCCAAGAATAGTGCATTACTTAGAAATAGTCTTCGAAAGTAAATGCACAACAATGGGATCCTTGCTTTTCCTATCTAACGAAAGCACAACACAAATTATGAGTAGAGCAACAAAAAGATCCAAATGAAGCAAAGAAGACAAATGGGTGGTTAAATCAAAACAAAGCTTGGCGATAAAGATAAGACAATTTATTAACAATAGCCAATGTAAATATGATCAATAATTTTACCACAAATATAATTATCACTTGTCAAAGACAATGATTGTATGGAGATATTTCTCGGTGGTACATGACATATATGTATTCAAGATCATATTCACAAAACATAAGCATGTGGCAAAATAAAAGAATTGAAAAACTTGCTTATCTAGATATTCTTGATGACTTCACATATTCAATGATCATTCTAGGCATCAAGAAACTTTCTCACAAACAAGATACCAAAAGATGGTTGATCAAAATGCATTTAAGCAAATATGGAACTTGTTTGAGTACCATGCCACCTAGGAACAAGATAATCAACAATATCAACTCTAGGTGACACTACCTATCATGTTCACATTTTCTAGGCTTGTAATATGCACATAGCTTATTACTCCCCCATAATGTGATAATCCATTCTTTTAAACAAGAGGCAAGAGAAATCCAACAAGAGATAATTAATGGACAGTTGAATTTGAATTTCTCATGAGTATACCACAAAGAGAGTAGATAATATTGAAATATCACTACTAAGTGGTATTCCTCATGAATACACATTTTAGGGTGGTGAGTTACCAAAAAGCACATCAACCCCCCAAAATGGGATAGTCCATTAAAATCCCTAAAAGAGCCAATTAAGATGAAAGCAAGTAGACAAGAGGCTCAAACATACATGGTGTGCAAACCAACATACACAAGATTGATTACTCAACATAAGTAAGTAGAGTGCACAACACATATGAAGCACTAGTACGGTACAAAACCAAACACATGCAAGGGTGCAAGTAACTTTCAATGAGTACATATGAGTTAAATACAAATTACCGCAAGGAGGAGCATTGGATATATGCTAAGACAATATAATCCAATTGACTTGACTTGAGAGAATATGATTGATGAAGATCCCTTAATTCTTCATGATGTAGTCAAGTCTCCAATGTCCTCCGCTTACACCTATTGATCAAGTTTTAGCTTGTTGGTCCCCAACCAAGTTGGGTCCTAAGAGGTTAGTCACAATAGGCTTGGCAACCCAAATGGTTCTTTTCTTGACACCACTTTGAGTACCAATAACTTTGGCAAACACATTGCCAACCTTATCCTTCCGAAGAGAATGGACGTTATCAATAGTAGAAGGGTTGGATAAGGTACCTTGAGTGCAAGAAGAAGCAAAGTGATCCTTCCCACGACATTTGTAGCAAAGTCGGCTTTTACCTTTCTTTTTGGGAAGGGAAGGTTCTTCAACTTGGTAAGCTTGAGTTTGGACTTGAGGTTGCTTCCCTTGTTGCTTCTTACTAGGAGGCTTCTTCTTCAAAGGGCAAGATCTCACATGGTGCCCTTCAACCTTGCACTTGAAGCACACAATCTTGGCCGAATCAATAACTTGTTCTTGGCCCTTCTTCTTGACGAACTTGTGCTTCATCTTGTTCTTGGACTTGTTCTTGTTGTTGGAGTTGAATCCAAGTCCACTCTTGTCATGAGGAAGTTGTTGCACTCTCAACATGTTGTCGAGGGTGGACTTCCCTTCATGACACTTCTTCAAGTCTTTCTTCAAGGAAGTGACTTGTGCCTTGAGCTCTTTGAGTTCCTCTACATGGTTAGTTTCAACACATATACTAGAGGAAGTAGTAGCTACATTGTTAGAGCAACAAGGCAAGGAAAGTAATTCATCACAAGATGTAGCAATTTTATGAGTGGATGAATTACAAGAACTAGCACATGGCAATAAAGCATTAGAAGTAAAGTTTGTGCTAGTGTTCACAAGAGGCTCACAAGATTTTACCTTCGTAGTGACCACCTCATGATCTAACTTTAGCTTAGCATGGGATGCTAGGAGATCCTCATTAGAGCTAAAAAGCTTTTCATGAGTTTCTTCCAACTTCCCATACTTGCTAGTTAGCAAATCAAGTTGAGCCCTTAGCTCAACATTCTCCTTCAAAATAGATGCTTCACACAAAGTGGAGTTAGTAGCACAAGCATCATTAATATTAGTAATGGAAGGAGACAACATGACAAGCTCATTATTTAACTTAGCATTTTCTTTACTAAGCACATTACATTTAGCAATAGCATGGTCATGTTTTTTAGTGAGTTTAGCAATTACTTCATTGTTTAACTCCTCACTAGATTCCAATCTCTCCTCGAGAGCAACCCGAGTTTCTTGCTCTTCCTCAAGAGCATTCTCAAGATTATGGACCTCACCCGCGGAATCACGAGCAAGACCCCACCCTTCATGACAACGGGTCTCCATAGCCTCAAAGGTCTCCTTGAGCTCAAAAAGGGTAGTCATGATTTCTAAGAAGTTATCATGAGCATTTTTATTATTTAAGAGAGCATGAGAGACAATGTCAACCTTCTCCTTAATTAAATCATCATCATCATCATTATCATCATCATCATCATTATCATCATCATGAGATATATTTGAGTGCATGGTAGGTGATACCTTATACTCCTTAGCCATTAGGCAAATGTGAGTAGTGGATGAAGACGATGAAAAGACACTTGAAGCACCTTTGAGGTCCAAGTCTTGTTCCAACAATTGTTGGGATTCCTCTACATTGTTAGCCAAACAAGTACTAGAGGAAGTAGAAACATTTTGATCATGGCAACAAGACAAGGAAAGCATATCATCATGAGTTTTAGTTAAGCAACTACTACATGATATGCAAGGACTATCAACACTAGCATGTATGACATTTGGAGTGCTAAAGGTGTTTAAGTCCAAAGAAAGAGCATTGCAATAAGATGGGTGTGAAATATAGTCAATAGTGGATTCTCCATCAAGAATGCAATTTCTATCACCACTCACCATATATTTACCTTGTGGCAAACCACATGTCGGTGAAGTGGAAGAAGACGTGAGCTCATCACGACCGGATGTGGAAGGCGGACAATCATCCTTGGAAATGTTGGACACCTCATATATATCTTGAAGCTTTGTCCATAATTCATGAGCGCTCCGAAAAGGCATGATTGACGCAAGGACTACATCGCTCAAAGCACATATAAGACCATTAGATGCTAGAGTATCGAGATAAGAGTTTTTCTCATCCTCTAAAGATAATTCTTGTGAATCCTTTGAAGGAGAAAAACCCATATCTACAATACTCTCTAAATTTGAACCCATGTCTCTAAAAAGTTTAAACATGCGAATTTTCCAAACATCATAATTTGTGCCATCAAATCTATAAGTGGGATTGTGCACTAGATCTCTAAACGACATCTTTATCTCTAGGAGGTTAGTCCTAATAATGAGATAACCTGGCTCTGATACCAATTGAACGGATAGACGTCGCCTAGAGGGGGGGGGGGGTGAATAGGCGATTTAAAACTTTTTCGAGGAGCCGGAATATCCGGTCCAATAGTGACCCGGAAATTCCGAGTAGCCGGAATATCCGGTCCACGAATGACCCGGAAATTCCGGTATGCTTGATAAAGGCGGAATAAAACTAGAGGTTTACTTTAACAAGCATACAACCTAGATATATAAACTAGGCTCACCTATGTGCACCAACAACTTAAGCTAAGCAATACAAGTGACAAGATGATAGCAAGATATATGACTTCAAGCACGAAGGCTATCACAATGTAAAGTGCATAAGTAAAGAGATCGGGTATAGAAATGACCGAGGCACGCGGAGACGAGGATGTATTCCCGAGTTCCACCCAAAGGTGTACGTCTCGTTTGGAGAGGTGTGCGCAACCACAACAGGTTAGCCGCAACGCCACAAAGGCTCACCTTCTTCTCCTGATGAACTCAACCACAAAAGGTTCGAGTTCACCTTCCACTATTGATCTCCTTTGGGGCGGAGATCGAATCCCGTACAACTCTTGAGGCACACACCCACAACTTAATTGGGGGCTCCCAAGTCTTGAGGCACACACCCACAACTTAATTGGGGGCTCTCAAGTGACCACAAAAGGTCTTGGCCACAAAAGGCCGGCCACAAAAGGCGTCTAGGGTCCAAAGACCCAAGAGTAACAAGCTCACAAGTATCACCACCACGAATCCTCGTGGAGGGCTCAAACCGATGCAAATGCAATGGCAAGAGCACACAAAGTGCTCAAGTCCTTCACTCTCAAATTCCAACACAACAACAAATGTTTATGGGGGAATAAGAGAGGAAGAACAAAGGAAACCACAAAGGAGTCAAATCCTTCACTCCCAAATCCCACCAAAATCAACTAATGCTTACGGGGGGAGAAGAGAGGAAGAACAAAGAAGAAGAACCACAAAGGAACTCTAAGAACTAGATCCACTAAGTTCCCCTCACTTAGAGGAGAGATGGGTTGCTAGGATTGTAGATCCAGATCTCCTCTCAACTTTCCCTAAAGAATATGGAAGAATCAATGGAGGGATTGAGAGGAATCAAGCTTTCCAAGGTTAACAATGGAGTAGGAGAGAGAGGAAATTCGTGCTACCTTGGTTGGGCAAGGGAAGAAGAAGGGGAGGGGTATTTATACCCCCCCAGAAAATAGAACCGTTGCACCCAGAATTTAGACCAAAAATTCCGCCCAAAAGTGAAATTTCCGACCTGAATTTCCGGTTCCAATCAGTGCCTCTTTTTCGAGAAAAACTGCGAGAATCGGATATTCCGATTCATTCAGAATCGGATATTCCGATTGACTGAAAACTGACAGAAACAACAAAACCAAAACTGCAATATCTTTTCCATCCGGACTCCATTTTCGATGATTTTTGGCTCGTTGGAATCGTTACAACGAGCTCTACTTGAATATGCATAGAAACATCATAGTCCATCATGTGAGGATAAAACCAAATGGGGAAAGGTTTAACTTTCCTAAAACATGTAAACCGGTAAAACCTCCAATATCAAAAACGTAACAAGATATTCATACGAAATCCGTTTTTGATGAACTAGAGCTTAGTATGGAGATAAACCAAGCTCTAAATCCTCACATGGATGAAAGCCAACAAGTTTTCCAAAGTAAGACCGTTTCCGATGAACAAGAGCTTGACATGGAGATGAACCAAGATCTAGTTCCTCACCACCATAAAAGTCAAATAAGAACCCAGAAATATGATATGCCAAGTATGCAAAGGTTTGAGTTCTCCACAACGATGCGATCAAGTTACTAACTTGAGAGCCCCTCTTGATAGTACGCATATCTATCCTATAGCCCTATCAAGATCATACCTTTGCCTTAAGCATTCCACTTAAGTTAGATGAAGACTATCTTGATCTCTTCAAGTGGTTCATCTTTTCTTGATTGCGTGTCCAAGCACATGCTTGATGAAGACTTCTTCAAATACTCCCCCATGCTCACAATGGGAGAGTCTCGCTTAGCTCCGTCTTCATGTATCCATTGCAAGCACCAAGCATAGGATCTCTTCAAGAAGCCTCTCTTGGTCTTGGTCTTGCACATCTCACCTTGATGACGATCACCACATGAGGTCATCTTCCATGAGCTATATGAAATCTTCATTTGATGCAAGCCCATGGGGAGATACCTAACCTCATATAAAGATACCACACACACATATATCATGGGTTAGTCCACAAAGCTATGCGGACAAGTGTTTACCATTCCAAGAGATACATGATCGCTCTTGGTACATCTTGTAGCTTTGCGTGTTGATCAACATCTTGATCAACCTTGTATCTTCCAACATTTCTTCACTAATATGATGTCTTGAATCCTTCAAGAAATATTTGCAATATGCTCCACTCAACACAAGCTTCAAGAGTCCAACACATGAACTCCACAATTCCATGAACATGATCTATAATGATATCTCAATGCAAACATTACTCCATAGAGATTGTCATTCAATTACCAAAACCAAATATGAGGGAAATTGCTCTTTCACCTGGACCCCATGAATTAATCCCTATGATATAACGAATGACTTTCATCTATCAAACCTGGACGTTTAGTCTTAAACCCTTTGTCATGGCGATACTTAGCGTGTCCGAGCATCATTCTCAGATATCTTCATACCTAGTATGATCTCGTTACCGACATCGCTATCTTCTACTCGTTTATGATATTATGTCAGCTGGTAACCTAGTCACATGTTTGCAAACTCATTTTACATAATCTCACCGAGTGGGCCCTAGAGTATCTATCCGGCTATGCGGACTGACAAATCCCGATGTTGACCCCTCGTCTCAACTACCCCCTTCTGATACCCAAAATTATCACCGTTATTGTCACACTATATAAGATATGACGTTTGGTGCGATCAAAGTATCTTTCAGGGATAACAATAAGAGTTGATCTCATGGTCTTAAGGCGTAATGACTATGTCCTATAAATACTGGGTATGTCCATCACATCGTTGCACCTAACGATATGACTTCCATTGCCAACCGGCGCCATGCCCTATGATCGGAAAATCTTGATTATCAATCGCGCAATGAAACTAGTCTTAGTAGAGGCTACTAGGGACCTGGTTGTTTATCTACCACACCTATATTAATGTTTCCGCTTAATACAATTATAGCATGGTATAAAACATATAATGAACAATTGAGATATTGCCAATAAACCATGTTTATTAAGTCCCTCTAGGGCATATTCCCTTCAGTCTCCCACTTGCACTAGAGTAACACTTAATCTAGTTTACAACTTGGTAAAAGCTCAACACCCATAGCATCTTGGTGCCTGCTCGCCTCATGTAAGAGGAATATAGTCAATAGATCTCACACATTGAGACCTATATGTGCTTTGCAACACTTCTATGTCACCTAGTTTGACATCATCCCATATCTTACGATGACGGTGAAATATATCCTAGTGGATGGAGTGAGACTCGAGCATTCGCGTAGCATGTGCCTTAAAAGTCTAAGAGATCTATTAAGGGGACCACCTACGCTCGGAAAACTCCTCAGTCAAATCACACTTGCTACTTCTGATGTCGCGATATATTTTTATACCTATGTAGATTATGCGACAGTGCATTCATATGCGACTTCGCAAACTAACCATGTATATATTCAAAATAAAGGACATCTCCCATATGAGATTTCTAGTCGTATGGGTCAGTGCCATAACTTGCATCATCGTAACCGCTTTAGGGTGAGTTGTCTTTCCACTCTTAACATTTACTAGAAAACATATCTTCAGTTCTCATAGACACTGAAGAATAAACTTAACGTTTGTTCATTGATCCACACAAGGATCACTCTAGAACCTGTTCTTCAACCAAGAACTTGGGTCACACTAAGTCGAGCTTTCAGTCTGATAGCATCTATGTCTGATACATAGATAATGTCGAACATCATTTGCTATTACTGAAAATGCCAAGATAAACTTAATATTTTATCTAGTCATACAAGCAAGAACCTCTTTCTTTGCTTGTACTATTCTGAAACACTTCAGAATCTTGACTTGGGAAATATTCTGACTTAATGTTATTAAGCCCCTTACGATCTATACAATTATAAATCGGATGCCTAATACTCCTAACTTCATTTCATAGAAAATTTAATCACTTAAATAATCCTTTACACTCTACTAGAGGATCTGTGTCCTTCAATATGTCGTTACATACAAAATCATGAATGACACCTAGCTCCCACTCAAATATGCCTTCCGCATATAAGATCAAGGAAAAGGTACTTAGCTCCCACTCAAATATGCCTTTCGCATATAAGATCAAGGAAAGCTACTTTGCTCCCACTCACTTCTTTGGAAATGTAGGTTTCTTCAAATATTTTGGACAACTCCAAAATCCTTTGATCACATTATCAAAGTGAAGATTCCAGCTCCGATATGCTTGCTTCAGTCCATGAATGGACCACTGAAGTTTGCATACATGTTTAGCATCCTCAGGATCACCAACTCTTTCTTAATGACACTATTAAGAAACATGGTTTCCTTATCCATCTATCAATTTCTCATTCGAAATTATAGTGATTGCTAAACGACCCAGAATAGATTTAGGCTTCGCCACTTGAGACAAGCTCTCATGTGGTCAACTTTTGAATCTGTCGGAACTGTTTCACGACAAATCGATCCTTCTCAATGTCTATTCTCTCATAAAATTCCATATACTATTAACATCCTAGATGCCATCAAGAAGATCTCCCAAGTCATTACCTGGTAATCGTATATGGATTTTATTTCGGATCATAAATGACTCATAGCCATTTCTTGGACTTAGGTCCACCATCTCTTCTTCGTAGTTCGTAGGTCTATCATATTCCATTAATATGACCTTCATAACAAGATTGTCGTAACACACAGTGTGGAACACAACCTCGTATGCCTGCGCTCTTAGCATGAGCTCAGAACATCATGATCTTGAATCATCAGCTTTTTCAAGCTGTGGAGCCTGACAGCGAAAACACTTTCGGTTGCGCCACTCTGATGTCTGGAGAGGAAGTTCACCAACTTCGTCTTGCTCTACTTTCTTTCTCACTTATACACTTGGACAAGAATTTATTTCTTTCGCAAGGTATATCCCGGCAACAGTTTTGCCTATGTCGTGAGAAATGTACCCAACTAACTCTTTAGGTAGGGTATACTATAAAGATTAATCCATTTTAGGTTTGATCAAATCGAAACACTAAATTGTTGAAACGACAATCCAGGCTAAAAGCCATGACATTACTCATATGGTATTGTCTCCATGGATTTAAATGGTTTCCCTATTACCTAACGTGAATGTTTATGTTTCTACCATATAACTCTAACGATCAGAATAATTCGGTAACAGATTTATTTACCACACACTATCCGGTAGAGTGCAATTACGACGTCCTAACACACCATAACACTATGGTGTTCCATGCGACGTAATTTGTGAAATTCTTCTCACAAGTCTTCCAATGATGTGCCAACATTATAACTCAAATCTTCATTTCCTCGATCTGTATCGCGGGAATTTGATTTTCTTGTTAAGTTTATTTCCTACTTCATTCTGAACTTGTTTGATCGAATCAAAATTTCCAGGCCAACATTCCCCGAGTGGATATCCATATATCTACTCGAATGTTCATGAAGTCTTTGAAATAAATACTTCCACTACACGTTAAAGTACTTCATTGATTCACATACACCCATATGCACGATCCTCAACAAGCTATACTCAAAACGTTCAGTGAAGTTCACAAAATAAAGGTCTCCACTACCCGTCAATTACTTCATTGAACCACATACATCTATATGTAATAAGTTATATGCCCGTTTTCTCAAAACGGTGTCACCGTTATTTTGCAGTGTCAAAAGATCAAATCTTAGCACTTGTAGATCCATCCGGTATGGAGCTAATGCATTGACTATAACGTTGACATGACTAAACGGCAGTGCCACACATATGTGGTGTCTTTATTAAGTTTGTATCCTTTGGCATTAATATTATGAATGTGGGATCTTCTACCATCTAAATTCAAATCGACATATGATCATTACTTCATAAGTATAGGACAACGAATTTGTCACTAACATATATGAACAAGTGTCTCGCTAGAGGAGACACACTTATAACGATCATACTAACAGGCGATCATAAAGAATTTACCCAAATGGTAGATCTAGAGGGAGAGTGACGATGGCCAGCACAACAACTTGTCTGTCATTATCAACACGCAATGTCGCCTCATCCTTTCAAGCTACTCAAGCAGTAAACCTGGTTTTCATAAAACATGACTAGTTCAAAACTTAGTCACTACTGCGAGTACTTGCTTAGCTAAAACATTCATAACATGTATATCATATATACACCATCATCATCGATAACTTCCGGCGATCTGTTTCATCTTCTTGATACTTCCAACGTAATCAAGAACCATGAAGGTGAACAATTCCCCTTACATGACATAGTCTATGACAGAAGATTTGCACTTGGCAACGATGTCCGTCATCCAATGATCGAGCTGAGCGAGGCATCTCAATGTTCATCAAGTATGAACATATGTCATTAAGTACGACCGCCAGGTGCTCCCTCAATATGTGTATTCTCTTTCATCTTGGTTGAGAAGACAATCATTCAACGTACCGATAAACTTCATCAACCTAACCTTAGGGGTACCCCGAGTTTAGCGACCATCTCATATGTTCGCGATCCAATAACTCGTACCCTCCATTGGTTCTCTATGGCAGAGATCATAGCATACACTGGACTATTATGATATCATCCGCACAAAATCTGATAATCCAATTTATCTTTTGTTAGCGGAATCTCCGGGTTTATCTCCTAGCGGGTATCGTAACACAAAGAGCTAACGGTTTAAACAAGAAGTATCCTCAAGCTAAAGTATAAAACTATGAAGTTTGGACCCAACCATTTAAGTTTCTCATTCGCAGGAATGCGACTAATTTGAAAAGATGTTATCACAATGGTTAATATCTACAAAGGTTTGCAAAACATACTCTGTTCATTATATTCTGAGTTCTAGTATTTTAGAAAATAACTATCCGAACTCACACTCAAACGAACATCCCTCCTTGTCGTTTAAGCGATTACACGACCCCCATCCATTGCACCACCCCTCATCGTCAGAGCCGGCAGCACAACTTCAAGGGTAGACAATTGTCAATCACAACAACTCTGTGACTCATGCTCGAGCTTTCGGACTCCGTGTTCCGAGGCCATATCTGCATATGCTAGGATCGCCACTATAACCTCCACGCTGACGCTTGTGCAACATGACTTACACCCGCTGTATGCGAACGACGATATGTCTGACACCCGATCATCACGGCATGCCTCATAACGTAGAACTTTCTTGGTGGTGCGCGTTGGAGGGAGAACACTGGTGGTATTTTGAAGGGATCATCTTATATAATTACCGCCGCGTAACTAATATATACTAATATATATAATCACACAATATAAGATGCACACAAAACATCAAATGTAATGCGACGTGATATAGTCCATGCGCCATGGTCTTCTTGGCACCCGTAGTTCATAAAAAAATTTATAAACCTAACTTGACCATATCACATAGCCCCTGCAAAATAAAGTTAGACGCTTATATTTTATCTTTTCCATATTTTACGTGGCTTGGGGCTTTCGTAAATAGAACCGCTTCATACCTACGAGCCTTATGACCACAACAACGATCCAAATAATTGCATGTTTAAGCATCCCTTTCGGGCCCTCCATTGAAAATGCAAGACCAACTAAAGAGAGAGACAGACACCCGCCAGCCACAGATACGGTACAAGCCGTATGTCAGTAGTGGAACCAGTCTCGCGTAAGCGTACGCGTAAAGTCGGTCCGGGCCGCTTCATGAACTCGATGCCGCTGGAATAACAAGTGCACGCTAGAGGGTAGCAAATAACAGGAACGGTGTCCCCGTGCAGAACACGGGTTCTAACAGCGTATAGCTATATCTACGATAGATCGGCTCTGATACCACTGAAGGGGGTCGTGTGCAGAAAATTAAAAATTTCCTAGCAACGATATCCTTAAACTAGCCCAGATGTAGCACCCCCAAGAGCCAGGCTAGACAAATCCGAGACCTTAATCTGAGATAAGCTAACAAGGATCTCAGAAGCCAACAGTTGAAAATCGGTAACACAACAGAGACCCTACAACACAGGAAACAATATATTAAGCTCTTAACGGAGCGAAGAAGCATATATCACGAAGATAAGGTCACTGACCTGTCAATCACCAATACAACGGAAGGTAAATTATGCTATTAGACATAGCAAAACTAGCAGAAGGCCTAAGAGGCCGAAGCATAACGGCGACGTCCCAGTCCAGAGATTCCAGGCTGCCGTCTGGGAACCCCAACCTACTCGTCGATGTCGATGTCCAGAAGACACACCTGTCCAAATAATTGCGCAAGGCTGAGTACAAAGTACTCAACAAGACTTACATAACCTGCCCTTTATCTGCCCGTTCATGGAATAGTGATGATGTTCTTTGCATAAAGCCAACTTTCTTTTAAATCGAGAAAGGGGAGAATCTCGTATCAGTAGACCTTTTGAAATGAGATAAGGATGTAACACTTGTCGTCTTCCTCCGTCTTCTGTAGCCACCAGAATGTCATCGTTTGCACCACCCACAGAACCACCCCCTCGCTCAACCCGAGGAAGTAATTCTAACCACCCTTAGTTGTCAAGTTTTAGCATATCAACTAATGTTGTCTATGATCATCAGACATGAGGTACCAAGTCGTCCATAACCGTGGACACGGCTTTCCGAAAAGATTTACCCTGCAGGGGGTGTAACTACCCACACACGCCAACCAACCGATACACCAGCTATTAGCACTCTTCCAGGGAGTGCCGGCAGGAGGGTTGGCCACGACCTTTCCCAAGATTCGCCTATGTCCATGAGCCACAGCAGTAGGTCTGACCACCGCAGCGGTCCCTAGTGCACGTTACTAGGGTCAACATCTGGACCGCAGCCCTGTTGCCCTAGCTCCTAATCATCCCCACATGCGCATGAAACACCCGAACTAGTGGCTTCACGTAGTAGGCTAGGCAAGTTGGAGTCGAGGGGAAAATGAATGCCCTGTGTGGATGCACGAATAGTCTTGGTTCCAAAGACGAGAACTCGGTTCCTAGGTCGGCAAGAATGGAACAAACACCACAATCCCAATGTGGCCTCCCATCCAAGCCTTTAGCATAACTTAATACACCATGTACACCATGTATACCCATTCCACCCCGAACTCATCGACTGGATGGACAGGTAAAGCTAAGCAGATACAAGCGGCGATGCAATGACAACTGACACTCTATACTTAACCAAAACATCTTTGAATCGTATGCATAACATCAGAATCAAATACTTTTGAAATCTTATGTGCAGATAGAGGTTATGCTTGCCTTGCGCTTCGATAACAAGATATAACACTTGGAAATCTTCGGCTTCACTTGATCGAGATAACCAAAATAACTCTTCATAGATATCCTGCTTGGGTATGTCGATGATTCATCAAGCCTTCGGTGTTGTAGAACTCCACTTCGGATTCGCATTCTACCGCGGAAAACGAAACACCGGAAAAGAAACGGAAAACAACATTCAACCATGGCATAGATGCAATGCGCACAATGCATGACATGACAAGTTAAACGATTGAAATGTAAATCCTATACATGGAAGGACATTTTAAATGGAGTTGGAATGCCCGAGAGGTGGCATTCGACAAATTCCATATTTAAAAGAAAGGGTGTAATTTGTTTCTCTATTATAAACATGGTTCAAAGTTGTTCAAATATGCATGATTTGGACATAATTAAACAAATCTTATTTTTCTGCAAATTTTGGTATAAAGATCACATTTTTCTGATTTAAAATGAATTACTTATGAATTTCCAAAGATTAAACAATTTTAATTCAATTTAAACCATTTGTTAATTCCATTTTAAACATTTATGAATTTAAATAAAAGTTGGACCCACATGTCAGATATTTAATAATTACAGAAAACATTATTTGGAAATGATTAAAATTCTGACAGACAGGGCCCACTTGTCAGATATTTAACAATTTCAGTAGAGGAATAAATGATTTTCAGAAGAAATAGAAAAAGCCCCGCTGACGTCATGATGACGTCAGCAATGGAGCAGAGCTCCCTGCTGCGCACGGACGCGACGATCCTGGACGAGAGGGAGGCAGCGGGTGTGCGCGTGGGACGCGCACGGACGCGAGCGACCGAGGGGTGGCGGCGCCGCTGACAAATGGTCGCCGGAGCTTGTCCGGCGACGAGCTTTTGCGGCGGCCCGAGAGGAGCACGGTGGCCGGAGCAACGAGAGCGAGAGGGAGAGGGCAAAGAGGTCCGCGGGGACCGGCAGCTCACCCTGGTGTCCGTGGAGGCGTCGAGGAAGCGCGGGGAGGCCGGGGTTCGCCGGAAACGAGCTCGAACCGCGGCGGCCGGACTTGGAGAAGACGACCCAAATCCGTCGATTACTTGCTCTCCCGCACGCGAGGCTCAACGAGGAGGAAGAGGAGAGGATGGGGAAGCTCCAGGGAACCTCACCGGAGCTCGGGGTGGCCGGAAACAGCGCCAGTCACCGGAGATTTTGAGAAGAACCGAAGCTAGGGTTTCGGGCAAACGGGGAAGAAGAGAGGAGAAGGAGAAGAGGAACTGGGCTTCTCCGTGGCGGCGGAGGCTTCTTATACCGCAGCGGCGTCGGCGGCGTGCATCTTGGCGCAGGGGGCGGCGTCGAACGGCGGAGGGCACGACAGCGCGCGCTCGGGAAGAGAAGGTTGAAGACGATGACTGGTTTTCTGGAAAACCCCCTGGAGTTTTAATAATTAGCGAAACCTTTGCAAACAGGCCCCTGGTTTGGAAATTAAATAGTTTGAGGGCCTTTTGCAAACAGAAAATTCATACAAAAATACCAGGAAACTCAGAATTTCACAAGGAAGACATTGGCAACTTTGGATCTTGAAAATTTTGAAATTATTTTAACATATTTAAAATAGCAAGTGGTTTAGCCACTTAAGTGTTTTCTCTTTTAATTTTTAAACTCAAATTTTGTGCACATTTTGATTAGATGCAAATGATGCTCATGATGCACAAACAACTTTTTAGTTACTAATTAGCAGATTTGGGGTCGTTACAGATCTATCCCCCTTACAAGAATCTCGTCCCCGAGATTCCTTGGGTAGGAAAAGAGATACAGAGAGAAGGACTACACGGGTCTTGGATGATCTCATCGATCCCACGACGATCTTCTTTCTCGAAGAGGTTGATCTTTTACTTCAGGTATGATTCCACACTTCATTACTCGTCGGACGGTTCTTCAACTGCACCAAAGGGAAGAGGGAAATAACTCTAGAACGAGGATCTTTAAAAGATCGAGTATCTCATGGTCAACTCAAGGGAGGAGTGTGCAAAACAACTCTTGAGCTAACTAGCATGAAACACATCAAGGTAACGGATGGAAAGGAAGAAGTTTCAAGGTGGTAAAGCACTTGTCCGTGAAATGATTAGAATATGAGCTTTGCACAAGGTCAAGCTAAATAGATAACGAAATCTTGATACAACAAAAGGAAGAACCCCTTTTAGATTTCAACCATTTGGCTTACAAGATGTTTGCCACATGATTAAAAGTCTATGGCCCTAAGATGACTGACAAATTCACGCAATGTGTGAGTTGAAAGGATTTCAAGTACAAGCAAAAGTAAGGAATAATTGATCAACAGAACATTGAAGATCACCATGGAAAGGAACTTCTCATGGAGGATACGTATCAGAAGATAAGAAAAGGATCAGAAGGATCAACCGAGAGACATTCAGAATCTCCGAGATCATCGGAGGAGAGAACTTCTTCTTGATCTTCTAGATACCCATTTCAAGCTCATGATAAGTCTTGAATAGGTGAGGAGGTAAACATTGGGCTTTGGAAAGATAAATACCATAAGGGCAACTTTTAGGACAAGCCGCACAGCAATCCTCATGGGGAGTGGTTGTTCTTGAAGATTCCAGGAATTTCGACGATAGGCCTTCCAACTAATGGTGTCAACCACAACATTAATCTTGCCGGAGTTACAAAAGGACCTATGTCGAAATCCTTGAGAGACACCAACCATCGTTGCTGCTTGAGATTCAGCTCTGGCTAGTTGGGATAAAAGTTCAGACTGAGAACGTCCGAACGGAGAGGTGCAATGGTTAACATCGAGGAAAGGTTGCAGATTCTCAAGATGTGGACAACAATGTCAAGCTCGAAAAGATGAGCGAGATTGCAAGAATCATGCATTAGCAATTTGTCAAAAGACAGATGCACCTACATGATTAATATGCAACAAACACAATTGAGTCCTTCTTGGGAAACATCAAAGAAGATAACGAAGTTTTCCAACTTCTTCTCATTCCTTGATCCAATCAGTTAGTGGCTTGGTGTGCAGAAATGACTTCTTCAAGGAATGGAGGTAGGAACCTATCATCCCATGAATAATCCGCACGTGCATGACCGACTAGAGATGATTCCCGAGGGAACAAAGGAAAACTCTACTTGGATTCACGGCGACATCTTTCAGCAAATGCACGTGAACCAGAAGAGATTACTTCCAACATCCAGAACACACACTTTGTGATGACACAAAGATGGTTCTCAAAAGTTTCCAATATTATTGCCAAATGTTCATAATGATCCTCTTCAGACATGGAGGCAATAAGAATGTTACTGATGGGCTCAACAACAATCTTATTAATGCACTCCAACAAGATGGAATCATATAACACATGAACAAGGCAGGTATATTGGTCAGACCGAGGACATGAAGATGTAAGCTGGCAAAACACCGTAGGTAAAACATCATTAACGATGGTCCTTGGGACTGAGTTCGATTCGACGATAGCCCAAATCAAATCAAAGATTTGGAAGATAGCAAATCCATAGGATATACTATCTTACTTCAACACGACAACACCGGTGGACAGGAGTCTTGCTTATCAGAGCAAAACGATTTGGCCTTAAGAGCGTCGGTAAGAACCTAACTCTTTGACCGGGTATGTGCACCAGAACAACGGGCTTGGCAGCACACTCAACTTCACTTAGTGACCGGATAACCAATCACACAAGGAAGGAATCAAATGTCCTTATATGTCAAAGCAATGAGAATTGCTAAGAATATCTGATAGCCCCGTCGATACACACACTGTAGCATCCCCGAGCACGAGCAGCTAGGAGAAGAGCATGGGTAAGGACGTGAAAAGCATCACTACATCAATAAAGTCATGAGACACATCACAACCCTTTTGATATACAAGATGGTGACACCTTGAGATGGAACAGATTAGAAGCAAACAAAGCATCTTAATCTGCGGAATACAACACTTTGACCTGGTCCTGGATATGGACGAGGTACGGGAGTTTGTTTCTCCCTGACATCCCGAAGTGGAATGTCACGACAGACCACAAGAGCAACATGCATTAGTACGTCAATGCACATTTACAGTTTGGACGCCAAGTGGCATACACTGGTCAGAATACAAACACGGAAGAAGGAACTTTCTCAGGAAAACCCTAAGAAGCAGGTGATCAAGTTAGCATACATATGATAACTCGTTTGAATAAGAACGGTGTGGCAGAGTCACCAACTTAGATGTGAGACTCATAAAGAGCACCCTTGTCGGGATCCTTTTGATTCCATAACAGAACCTCTGCCGAAGCTAGTGGAAAGAGTAAACCTTGTATGTCGTAGGTCAATTACGACAAAACCACCAGCTGGAAGGCTAGCTAGAAATGACATTACTAGCCCTTCTGGGGTTGCAAGCATTCCTCAGGGACCAACAAGATGGATCTTGGGTTAAAGGTCAGCATCACGTACTGATAGAGTGAACATCACATGGGTAACAACCCACATGACTCCACACACCACAACAGCACAATCTGGGACCTTCGGTTCAAGTCCAGGATGAACAACGAAAGAAGGAATAACTACCACTCGAGTGTCACAAGGCACAGCGATGCAGTAATCACGAGATAGCTTCGGAGACCAACCACAGCTTCCGAAGTATCCCAGAAGGAAAAGAGATCTTCAAAGTGAAAGGAATCTGTAACATTGGAATAGAATGATGCAGGGACGACAAGGTTGGGAGATCAAGAGGAAAGGAATCTCTCATTAGAAATGAGAGGAAGACGGATCAAAGAACACACGGGACTCCAGAAAACTTAACACTAGGTCAACTTGGCTGAGAAACGACCTGCACGTGATGCACCTATATTTTGAATGACCAAGAGAAGGAAAGCAAAGCGTTTTACCCAAAACAAGGTAAGGTAACCCAGAATTAGAGCGATACCAGATAAGGAGTAAAAAGAAGCCTATTTAGATTTTTGGTAAATAGTTTTTGCTTTGAAGTATTTTTCACAACCACTAGACTCAACATCGACCAATAGAAAGGTTTTCCTACAGGCGGTCCTGCTCTGATACCAAAACCTGTAGCACCCCCAAGAGCCAGGCTAGACAAATCCGAGACCTTAATCTGAGATAAGCTAACAAGGATCTCAGAAGCCAACAGTTGAAAATCGGTAACACAACAGAGACCCTACAACACAGGAAACAATATATTAAGCTCTTAACGGAGCGAAGAAGCATATATCACGAAGATAAGGTCACTGACCTGTCAATCACCAATACAACGGAAGGTAAATTATGCTATTAGACATAGCAAAACTAGCAGAAGGCCTAAGAGGCCGAAGCATAACGGCGACGTCCCAGTCCAGAGATTCCAGGCTGCCGTCTGGGAACCCCAACCTACTCGTCGATGTCGATGTCCAGAAGACACACCTGTCCAAATAATTGCGCAAGGCTGAGTACAAAGTACTCAACAAGACTTACATAACCTGCCCTTTATCTGCCCGTTCATGGAATAGTGATGATGTTCTTTGCATAAAGCCAACTTTCTTTTAAATCGAGAAAGGGGAGAATCTCGTATCAGTAGACCTTTTGAAATGAGATAAGGATGTAACACTTGTCGTCTTCCTCCGTCTTCTGTAGCCACCAGAATGTCATCGTTTGCACCACCCACAGAACCACCCCCTCGCTCAACCCGAGGAAGTAATTCTAACCACCCTTAGTTGTCAAGTTTTAGCATATCAACTAATGTTGTCTATGATCATCAGACATGAGGTACCAAGTCGTCCATAACCGTGGACACGGCTTTCCGAAAAGATTTACCCTGCAGGGGGTGTAACTACCCACACACGCCAACCAACCGATACACCAGCTATTAGCACTCTTCCAGGGAGTGCCGGCAGGAGGGTTGGCCACGACCTTTCCCAAGATTCGCCTATGTCCATGAGCCACAGCAGTAGGTCTGACCACCGCAGCGGTCCCTAGTGCACGTTACTAGGGTCAACATCTGGACCGCAGCCCTGTTGCCCTAGCTCCTAATCATCCCCACATGCGCATGAAACACCCGAACTAGTGGCTTCACGTAGTAGGCTAGGCAAGTTGGAGTCGAGGGGAAAATGAATGCCCTGTGTGGATGCACGAATAGTCTTGGTTCCAAAGACGAGAACTCGGTTCCTAGGTCGGCAAGAATGGAACAAACACCACAATCCCAATGTGGCCTCCCATCCAAGCCTTTAGCATAACTTAATACACCATGTACACCATGTATACCCATTCCACCCCGAACTCATCGACTGGATGGACAGGTAAAGCTAAGCAGATACAAGCGGCGATGCAATGACAACTGACACTCTATACTTAACCAAAACATCTTTGAATCGTATGCATAACATCAGAATCAAATACTTTTGAAATCTTATGTGCAGATAGAGGTTATGCTTGCCTTGCGCTTCGATAACAAGATATAACACTTGGAAATCTTCGGCTTCACTTGATCGAGATAACCAAAATAACTCTTCATAGATATCCTGCTTGGGTATGTCGTCGATGATTCATCAAGCCTTCGGTGTTGTAGAACTCCACTTCGGATTCGCATTCTACCGCGGAAAACGAAACACCGGAAAAGAAACGGAAAACAACATTCAACCATGGCATAGATGCAATGCGCACAATGCATGACATGACAAGTTAAACGATTGAAATGTAAATCCTATACATGGAAGGACATTTTAGATGGAGTTGGAATGCCCGAGAGGTGGCATTCGACAAATTCCATATTTAAAAGAAAGGGTGTAATTTGTTTCTCTATTATAAACATGGTTCAAAGTTGTTCAAATATGCATGATTTGGACATAATTAAACAAATCTTATTTTTCTGCAAATTTTGGTATAAAGATCACATTTTTCTGATTTAAAATGAATTACTTATGAATTTCCAAAGATTAAACAATTTTAATTCAATTTAAACCATTTGTTAATTCCATTTTAAACATTTATGAATTTAAATAAAAGTTGGACCCACATGTCAGATATTTAATAATTACAGAAAACATTATTTGGAAATGATTAAAATTCTGACAGACAGGGCCCACTTGTCAGATATTTAACAATTTCAGTAGAGGAATAAATGATTTTCAGAAGAAATAGAAAAAGCCCCGCTGACGTCATGATGACGTCAGCAATGGAGCAGAGCTCCCTGCTGCGCACGGACGCGACGATCCTGGACGAGAGGGAGGCAGCGGGTGTGCGCGTGGGACGCGCACGGACGCGAGCGACCGAGGGGTGGCGGCGCCGCTGACAAATGGTCGCCGGAGCTTGTCCGGCGACGAGCTTTTGTGGCGGCCCGAGAGGAGCACGGTGGCCGGAGCAACGAGAGCGAGAGGGAGAGGGCAAAGAGGTCCGCGGGGACCGGCAGCTCACCCTGGTGTCCGTGGAGGCGTCGAGGAAGCGCGGGGAGGCCGGGGTTCGCCGGAAACGAGCTCGAACCGCGGCGGCCGGACTTGGAGAAGACGACCCAAATCCGTCGATTACTTGCTCTCCCGCACGCGAGGCTCAACGAGGAGGAAGAGGAGAGGATGGGGAAGCTCCAGGGAACCTCACCGGAGCTCGGGGTGGCCGGAAACAGCGCCAGTCACCGGAGATTTTGAGAAGAACCGAAGCTAGGGTTTCGGGCAAACGGGGAAGAAGAGAGGAGAAGGAGAAGAGGAACTGGGCTTCTCCGTGGCGGCGGAGGCTTCTTATACCGCAGCGGCGTCGGCGGCGTGCATCTTGGCGCAGGGGGCGGCGTCGAACGGCGGAGGGCACGACAGCGCGCGCTCGGGAAGAGAAGGTTGAAGACGATGACTGGTTTTCTGGAAAACCCCCTGGAGTTTTAATAATTAGCGAAACCTTTGCAAACAGGCCCCTGGTTTGGAAATTAAATAGTTTGAGGGCCTTTTGCAAACAGAAAATTCATACAAAAATACCAGGAAACTCAGAATTTCACAAGGAAGACATTGGCAACTTTGGATCTTGAAAATTTTGAAATTATTTTAACATATTTAAAATAGCAAGTGGTTTAGCCACTTAAGTGTTTTCTCTTTTAATTTTTAAACTCAAATTTTGTGCACATTTTGATTAGATGCAAATGATGCTCATGATGCACAAACAACTTTTTAGTTACTAATTAGCAGATTTGGGGTCGTTACACCAGATCTACACTATGCAGATATAGAAGTACGGCAGAGATCGGAATACAAACCCTCGTAGACCGAATAGAGGGGATTACGATCCCGCACAAGCGTTGACGAAGAAGACGACGTAGCCGACCTCTAGGTCGCGGAGAACTCGGCGCGACGAAGACGACGAAGATGACCTCGAGGTCGGGTGAAGGAAGTAGGCCTTCGAGTACCGCTGGCACAACACCTCGCAGGGCGTTACACAAATACGGTGGAGACGACGGCCTCCGAAGCTCCAGTCCAGGACGAGTAGCGGAAGACTTGGACCGGAACACCAGCAGCGCGGCAGCGGGCTATGGTGGAAGAGATCCCCCTTTCCTACTTGGCGCAACTCCGACAAAGGAAATCGCGAGATCGAGAGAGAATTAGGGAATTAATTGGTGAATTAAAAAGCCAGGGGTGCCCCTCTATATAAAGGGGCAAGGAGGCTGCCAACCTCACCAGCCGGGCAGTGTGGGACTATTCCCACACTAGCCACGACCTTGGGAGGTGCGTCGGCCCTAATGGGCCCCTTTGAAAGAACATTTCTTAATCCCTAGTGTTTTGTGTGTTAGTTAACAATACCAATGATATACTAATCCTGTTGCTAAGTATTTCAGTTTGGGTGAAACTCATATCACAAATCCTAAAGCCAAATTGTAGAGAAAAAGAGTTTCTGGAATTCTTCCCAGACCCGGATATTCCGGTTCCCCAACTCGTATATTCCGGGTCATCCCCAGAAAATTGGCTAAGTCAAGTTCAGAAGTACTACAGACTTCAATCGGAAAATCAGCTCGGAAATTTCAAGGACTCGGATATTCCGGTTCACCAACCCGGATATTCTGAGTCAACCTCAAGAAAATTGGCTAAGTCAAGATTCAGACGTGGTACTGACTCCAATCAGAAAATCAGCTCGGAAATTTCAAGGACCCGGATATTCCGGTTCACCAACCCGGATATTCCGAGTCAACCCCAGGAAAATTGGCTAAGTCAAGATTCAGAAGTGGCACTGACTCCAATCGGAAATTCAGCTCGGAAATTTCAAGGACTCGGATATTCCGAGTCAACCTCAGAAAAACGGCTAAGTCAAGTTCAGAATTGGTTCTGATCTCAACCGGAAATTCAGCTCGGATATTTTCAAAGACCCGGATATTCCGGGTGACCGGAATTTCCGGTGGTACTTATACCGGAATTTCCGGGTGCCCAAGACAGCCAACGGCCAGATTTTGAGGGGGAGTATAAATACCCCCTCACTCACTCAAGAACATTTAGCTCTCAGATTTTCTCTCTCCTACCATTCTTAAAAGCTCAAATCATCAAGATCTCCTAATCCCCCCACCCAAATTCATTGATCTTTGGAGGATTGGAGGAGAAGGCCCGGATCTACATCCTCACCGAAGGGATTTGCATTTCTCCCCCATTCACTTGGGGATTTCGTGGCTAGGGTTTCCGGTGGGAAAACCTAGTTCACCATTGTTGTACTCTTGGTGTTACCTTGACCTTTTGTGGTCCTTGACCTTTTGTGGTCTTCTTGGGAGCCCCCAATTCAGTTGTGGGTGTGTGCCTCAAGCGTTTGTAAGGGATTCGATCTCCGCCCTAAAAGGGGATCAATAGTGGAAGGTGGACTCGAAACCTTTGTGGTTGAGTTCATCGGAGAAGAAGGTGAGCCTTTGTGGCGTTGCGGCTAACCTGTTGTGGTAGCGCACACCTCTCCAAACGAGACGTACACCCTTGGGTGGAACTCGGGATTACATCTTCGTCTCCGCGTGCTTCACTTGGTTCCCTTTACCTTTGCTCCCTTACTTGTTTATCTTATTATTGCTTAGATTCTCATTTAGGTAAATTCACCGTAGTTGCATATCTAGAGAATTTACCTTTGTGTTGAGACTAAATTTGAAAAGACCTAAAATTTGTAATAGCACCTATTCACCCCCCCCCCCCCCTCTAGGTGCCGGATTCCCGTTCAATTGGTATCAGAGCCTTGTTCACTTTTAAGGGCTTAACCGCCTAAGTGCAACGATGACGGAATCCGATGCCGAGAGGGCCGCCCGTGAAAAATTAGAGGCGGAGAAGGAGGCGTTAGCCAAAGGGGCAACCATGGCCGATCTTATTGATATGAGATCGTCCTTGGAGGCCCAACTCCTCAAGATGAATGAGATGCTCATGGCACTCTTGAAGTCTAAGGAGCCCGAGGCTACTTCTCCCTCTCCTCCTCTTAAGGAACATGCGGGGAACTCTAAGGAGTCATCTTCGGATGGGTCCAAAGATATTACCTCAAGTGTTCCCGGGATGGCGGAAAAGGATGAACCACCTAGCTCCTCTAACACCCCCAAAGGAGAGGAATTTCATAATGTCAACCATAATTACTCTCCTAACCCTCCTATCCCTCACCTCATGTAAACTTTATAAGTGATCCTCCTAAGCTTAAACCGACTCATTTCTCTCAATGGGTATTTCTAATGAAGTCTCATCTATGTAGTGCCTCCATTGAGCTTTGGCGCATCATTGAAGAAGGATACAAGCCCCATGATCCAACCAACTTGACAAGAAGAGAGGTGGTTGATAGCCAACTCAACGCCACCGCTCTTCATCAAATCAAAATGGCCGTTGGAGAGAAGGACATGGCGCTCATTCAACAATTCTCCACCGCCAAGGAAGTTTGGAATGCTCTTTCCGACATCTTCGTTGGGAATGAGAGCATGAAGAAGAACCGGTATGATGCCTTATGCAATGAGGTGGGAGGGTTCTACAAGTTGGATGGAGAAAGCCACGAGGACATGTACCGGAGGTTGGTGTTGGTTGCCAACTCCTTCAAGAACCTCGGGGCGGAGTACATCAATGATGCTTGGATCAAGAGGAAGTTTGTGACCGCTCTCATGCCCTTTGAGGACACGGATTTGAAGACACTCCAAGGGAGACATGACTTTGCAAAGATGACATCCAATGAAGTTATGCAAGAGATGACCGCATACAAGGTGGCCTCCAAGATTGCACAAGATGCAAGAGCTAGAGCCATAGGGATGCACAAGCATGCCTCAATTGCTTTGAAGGCCACCGTTGAAGAAGAGGATGAAGAGGAGTGTGATGATCAAGTCGAGCTATCTAGTGAAGCTCTCTCAAGCACTCTCACTCAACACATGGGTCTTGCGGCAAGAACCTTTTGGAAGAACCCCGGAAGGGCCAAAGCAAGGATTGACAAGAAGTTTCCCCCCAACGGAGGAAAGCCATTCAACAAAGTGAGGCTTTGCTATAACTGCGATGACAAGAGCCACTTTGTTGCCGATTGCCCATGGGAGAGAAGAGAGGATCATGGTGGGAGACTCGTGGCCAAGACGAAGGGCAAGGGGCCCATGCCCATGAAGAAGCCTTTCTTCAAGAAGAACCAAAAGATTGTCTTGGTGACTCAAGAGCAATATCCCACCGATGATGAAGATAGTGACAAGGAGGATACTCCAACGCAAGTGGCCGCACTAGCCATGTCTTCCACACCTCCATCACTCTTCTCCTCACCAAACGAGAGCCCCATCGTCAAGAATGCAAGATGTCTTATGGCAAAGACATCCGAGGTACAACTATCCCCCAACTCCATATCACATGACATTGATGATGCTATGAGCTTAGAAGTCAAGGAAGAAATCATTGCTTTTGATAAATTCATGACTAACTTGCAAGGAGAAGGAAATAAACACTTTGGCTCAATCATGAGTCGTATAGGTGAGCTTGAGGATGAGCTTGAACTAAAAGGTGAGATTGAGAGAGAGGATGCACACGCTAAGGTGTCTCTCCAATCCTCTCTCGAAGATGAACAAGAAGCTCATGCTCTCCTCGAGGAGCAACTTGCTAAGATCACTAAGGATCGTGATCTCTACTTTGCTAAATGTAAAATTGTGCAAAATGAAAAGTCTGAGCTTGTAGTTGCTCATGCTAGACTTTGCGAAGACTTCGAGTCACTTTACAATGCTCACAAGGTGTTGACAAGTGATCACGAACGTCTTCTCAAGTCTCGTGATCAACTCCAATCTCGGATATCTACTCTTGAGAAACCTAGCACCTCTACTCCTTTGAATGCTAATGCAAATGTTGTGAAGGGTATTGCTAGGGTTGTGTTTGTTCCTTCTATGGAAACCAAGACCAAGACCTCTCTCGATAAAGGTAAGGGGACACTCACTACTCCTCTTCATGAGCGAGTGCCCCACAAGGGTAAGGAAGGTCTAGGCTATGTTGCTAAGGAGAAGAAGGAGATCAAGAAGAAGACCAAGTCCGCACAAGCCAAGAAGGTTGACATTGCGAGTGGAAATGCCACAAGGGGCACTCCCACTCGTAATGACTTTGCGGGCATATCTAACCCCAACTATGCTTTATATGTTGATTATTATGGGGATGTCTATGCTAGATACATTGGTCCTTTTGATGGTTACATTGAATATGCTATTTGGGTACCAAAGACCCTTGTTGCTAACCAAAAGGCACCCATTGCAAAATGGGTACCTAAACCCAAGAATTGATTGTGTGTAGGGCCTTGCTTCCGGAGGATCGAAATGGATAATTGATAGTGGGTGCACTAGTCATATGACCGGAAGCAAGGATATTGTAACGGAGTTGAAGCCCAATGATGATCAAATGACCGTTACATATGGTGATAATTCTAAGTCTAAGGAAATAGGGCTCGGCAAGGTGGTAGTGGCACCGTACATCACACTTGTGAATGTCTTGCTTGTCGAGTCCATAGGTTTCAACTTGATCTCCGTCCATTCCTTAACTTGTTTGGGTTATACCGTTGTCTTCGAAAAGGAAATGGTCATTCTCTTGCGGAGCAAGTCTCTCAATGTGTCTTTCGTTGGGTACATTGAGAATGGGCTCTATGTGGTTGACTTCTCCGGAGTCACCACTTCCCATACAATGTGCCTATTCGCAAAGGCGGACTTGGGTTGGCTATGGCATCGCCGACTAGCCCATGTCAACATGAGGACTTTGCAAAGTCTCCACAAGGGTGGCCATATCCTAGGACTAAAAGACCATGTTTCTTTCTCGAAGGATCGAATGTGTAGGGCGTGTGTTGAAGGAAAAATGCATGACATCTACCATCCAAGCAAGACCATCATTTCGTCAAAGAGGGTTTTGGAGCTTCTCCATGTTGACCTCTTTGGTCCCATTCCGGAAGCTAGTCTTGGTGGCAAGAAATATTGCTTGGTGATTGTCGATGACTATTCAAGATACACGTGGGTTTTCTTCTTCAAGACGAAGATGGAGACTCAACAAACTATCATCGACTTCTCCAATGAAGCTCAACGTCAACACAATGTCCCTATCTTGGTGATACGAAGTGACAATGGGTCCGAGTTCAAGAACTACACCTTAAACGAGTTCCTTAGTGAAGAAGGGATTCGTCATCAGTATTCCGCTGCTTATACTCCCCAACAAAATGGTGTAGCCGAAAGGAAGAACCGCACACTTATTGAGATGGCTAGGTCGATGATGGCCGAGTTCAAGTCCCCTCACAACTTTTGGGCCGAAGCCGTCAACACCGCTTGCCATTCATCCAACCGGCTCTTCTTTCGAAAAGGACTCATGAAGACACCTTATGAAGTGCTTACCGGGAACAAGCCCAATATCTCCTACTTCCGAGTATTTGGTTGTAAGTGTTTTTATCTCATCAAAGGTGTTCGTTTGGGCAAGTTTGATTCTAAGTCTCTTGAAGGGACATTTGTGGGCTACGGATCCGAATCCCACACTTATAGAGTCTATGATAAGGCCTCGCACATAATCATAGAAACTTGTAGTGTGGTATTCGAGGAGAATGACGGCTCCCTCGTGGAGCAAAGTGGTGTTTCCGGTGTAGGTGATGATGAACCTCAAGATGCTATCCGAAGAATGGGGTTGGTAGTCCACCGCCCCGTTGAACTCTATTATGAGGTTGATCAACAAGGACCAAGTTCTTCACAAGTGGTGACCACCCCAACACAAGAAACACCCATCGACAACACCGTGCCCAATGCCCCTTGCCAAGAAGAAGAACAAGATTCTACAGCTGCTCCTGGAATTTCCGGAGGACCGGAAAATCCGGTTCAAGATGGACTCGGAATATCCGGTGGTCCGGAATATCCGGTCCCTGTACCCGGAATATCCGGTCCTGCTGACATTCCCGGTGGCAGTTCGCAAGGCCAAGATCAACCCTCTCCCTCACCAATGGACACCACTCCAATGGTTGATCAAGGCCATCAAATCAGTCAAGGCGGAGACATGAATGATCAAGATGATCAAGCGATTCCTCCCACCACTCGGAGGGAAATCGAGATCCGCCGCCTGAATAGGGTTGGCACCTCACAAGAATTAAGAGCTCTATCTCTTGACAAGGTGCTTGGTGATGTGAGAAGCAAGGTCTCTACCCGAAGACAACTCGCAAGCTTTAGTGAACATCAAGCTCACATCTCCATGGTGGAACCCAAGAAGGTCTTTGAAGCTCTTGAAGATAAAGATTGGCTTGATGCCATGCATGAAGAGCTCAACAACTTCGAGCGCAACAAAGTGTGGAAGTTGGTGGAAAGACCCAAAGATTGCCGCAATGTTATCGGCACCAAGTGGATATTCAAGAACAAGCAAGATGAGCATGTCATGGTGGTGAGGAACAAGGCAAGATTGGTGGCTCAAGGTTACTCTCAAATTGAAGGCATTGACTTTGGAGAAACCTACGCGCCCGTGGCTCGACTTGAGTCAATCCGTATTCTTCTTGCCTATGCCTCTCACCATAACTTTAAGTTGCAACAAATGGATGTTAAATCCGCTTTTCTAAATGGTCCACTAAATGAACTTGTTTATGTTAAGCAACCACCGGGGTTCGAGGACCTCAAGTATCCGAACCATGTCTACAAGTTGGATAAGGCACTCTATGGCCTTAAACAAGCCCCACGAGCGTGGTACGAGCACCTTAGAGAACTACTTGTAGACCGTGGATTCCAAGTTGGGGAAATCGACCCCACACTTTTCACTAAGAAAGTTAATGGGGAGCTTTTCATTTGTCAATTATATGTGGATGACATTATATTTGGATCGACTAACAAAGCATTTAACGAAGAATTCTCTAAGCTTATGACTGACAGGTTTGAGATGTCTATGATGGGCGAGATGAAGTTCTTCCTCGGATTTGAGATCAAACAATTGAGGGAAGGAACGTTCATCAACCAAGCAAAGTACATTCAAGACATGCTCAAGAAGTACGAGTTGCTTGATCTCAAGGGTGCCTCTACTCCAATGCAAACCAAATGCCACCTTGAGCTCAACCCGAAGGGTAAGGATGTGGATCAAAAGGTATACCGCTCCATGATTGGTTCTCTCCTCTACCTTTGTGCATCCGGATATAGTGCTAGCCGTAGGAGTGTGTGCAAGATATCAAGCGGCTCCTAAAGAAAGCCATGATGTGGCGGTCAAGAGAATCTTTTGATATTTGGCTTATACCCCAACTTATGGATTGTGGTATCCCAAGGATGCAAATTTCTCATTATGTGGATTCACGGATTCCGATTGGGCGGGAGATCATGATGATAGGAAGTCAACCTCCGGTGCTTGTCAATTTATTGGGAGGTCCTTGGTGAGTTGGTCTTCTAAGAAGCAAAATTGCATATCTCTCTCCACCGCCGAAGCCGAATATGTTGCAGCCGCTAGTTGTTGCACTCAGTTACTATGGATGAGGCAAACTTTAAAGGAGTACAGAGTCGATTGCGACAAAGTGCCTCTTTTATGTGACAACGATAGTGCCATCAAGATTGCCTACAACCCGGTGCAACATTCAAGAACCAAGCATATTGAGATCCGCCATCATTTCATAAGAGATCATGTGGCCCGTGGAGACATTGACTTATCATATGTGGGCACAAGGGATCAATTGGCGGATATCTTCACGAAGCCCCTTGAGGAAGGAAGGTTTTGCTTTTTGAGGAATGAGCTTAATATCATTGATTCGAGGTCCTTAGCTTGATCGCTTGCACACTCACCTAGGGCGTAATTGCATCTTATCTAGTTTAGATGTAGGCATGGAAATAGGGGGAGTGCGGTCCTAATACATTGGACCATCCCTCCCCCCATTATGCCGATAGCAAGTGTTCTTTTATCTCTATATTCATTCTTGTGACTAATGAGCTAAAACGACGAGTATTGGTTATGTACCCAAGATACATCTTCGCGGTAACATGCCATACACTCCTACATGGTGGCCTCGGCCACCGACCTCTTCTCCTTGAAGAGTTGATGTTATTTGGAGCTTTTTGTTGCTATTTGCCCTCCTTTTCATGCATGTGGGAAACCTACTCAACTTGGCTCTTTTGGTTCGATTTGGTTGTTGTGAGTTGAGTATAGTGTACCAATATCAGTTTGGAAATCTATCCCAAGCCTACTTTCCCCTGAAAACATTTCTCTCTTTTGCACACAAGTCATCCGTTGGAAAACTGGGATTTTGGTCCGGTTCATTTTGAACCGGAATATCCGGTGTAAGTTACACCCGGAATATCCAGAACCTTGGCGGCAGCTCGTACACCACTGGCTATGACTATGATGAGGAGGAAGATGATGATGAGGAGGCAGCGTCTGAGGAGTATGAAGAGGATGATGATGAGGAGGATGCTGGTGATAATGATGATGAGGAGTACCCCTCGGACTGAAGACTTCCATAGGGACGTAGCATCGCTCTTCTTCCTTTTTGGCGTTTCGATGCCAAAGGGGGAGAAGTTGCTCTACTAGGACTTCTTCGGGGATTTGCAAGGGTCGGGCACAAGCTTATGCGTTTATCATTTATTTGCGCTTGTGTCCATTTATCGTGTTTTAAATTACTTGTGAAACTCTCTTTATTTCATGTGTGATAACTTTGTATTGAGACAATGGTTGATGCTATCTTTATATTATGGTTGAGACTTCGAATTGATTGTGTTGGTATTCTCTTCATATTCTATATACACAAGGTATGAAAATCTATCTAGTCTCAATTGCTTCCATAATCTTACATTTTGTCTCGTGTCTTCTTTGTGATATCTTGTGGTTGTTGTTATAAAATTGCTCCTATCCTTTGTTATTTTGTGTTGCATACTTGCATTTATTTAGGGGGAGCCATTTTCTGCCAAAAACATGATATTGCCTTTTGTTTCTATGCAAATCTTGGTATTGTCATCTAACACCAAAAAGGGGGAGATTGAAAGAATATTTCTTATTCCCTAGTGTTTTGTGTGTTAGTTAACAATACCAATGATATACTAATCCTGTTGCTAAGTATTTCAGTTTGGGTGAAACTCATATCACAAATCCTAAAGCCAAATTGTAGAGTAAAAGAGTTTCTAGAATTCTTCCCAGACCCGGATATTCCGGTTCCCCAACTCGGATATTCCAGGTCATCCCCAGAAAATTGGCTAAGTCAAGTTCAGAAGTACTACTAACTTCAATCAGAAAATCAGCTCAGAAATTTCAAGGACTCGGATATTCCGGTTCACCAACCCGGATATTCCGAGTGAACCTCAAGAAAATTGGCTAAGTCAAGATTCAGAAGTGGTACTGACTCCAATCGGAAAATCAGCTCGGAAATTTCAAGGACCCGGATATTCCGGTTCACCAACCCGGATATTCCGAGTCAACCCCAGGAAAATTGGCTAAGTCAAGATTCAGAAGTGGCACTGACTCCAATCAGAAATTCAGCTCGGAAATTTCAAGGACTCGGATATTCCGAGTCAACCTCAGAAAAACGGCTAAGTCAAGTTCAGAATTGGTTCTGATCTCAACCGGAAATTCAGCTCGGATATTTTCAAAGACCCGGATATTCCGGGTGATCGGCATTTCCGGTGGTACTTATACCGGAATTTCCGGGTGCCCAAGACAGCCAACGGCCAGATTTTGAGGGGGAGTATAAATACCCCCTCACTCACTCAAGAACATTTTGCTCTCAGATTTTCTCTCTCCTACCATTCTTGAAAGCTCAAATCATCAAGATCTCCCAATCCCCCCACCCAAATTCATTGATCTTTGGAGGATTGGAGGAGAAGGCCCGGATCTACATTCTCACCGAAGGGATTTGCATTTCTCCCCCATTCACTTGGGGATTTCGTGGCTAGGGTTTCCGGTGGGAAAACCTAGTTCACCATTGTTGTACTCTTGGTGTTACCTTGACCTTTTGTGGTCCTTGACCTTTTGTGGTCTTCTTGGGAGCCCCCAATTCAGTTGTGGGTGTGTGCCTCAAGCGTTTGTAAGGGATTCGATCTCCGCCCTAAAAGGGGATCAATAGTGAAAGGTGGACTCGAAACCTTTGTGGTTGAGTTCATCGGAGAAGAAGGTGAGCCTTTGTGGCGTTGCGGCTAACCTGTTGTAGTAGCGCACACCTCTCCAAACGAGACGTACACCCTTGGGTGGAACTCGGAATTACATCTTCGTCTCCGCGTGCTTCACTTGGTTCCCTTTACCTTTGCTCCCTTACTTGCTTATCTTATTATTGCTTAGATTCTCATTTAGGTAAATTCACCGTAGTTGCATATCTAGAGAATTTACCTTTGTGTTGAGCCTAAATTTGAAAAGACCTAAAATTTGTAATAGCACCTATTCACCCCCCCCCCCTCTAGGTGCCGGATTCCCGTTCACCCTTGGGGCCCACTAGGGGCTGGCCGAACCAGCCCTCCTTCCTTGGGGGGAAGCTTCCCCCCCTCATGGGCCTTCTTTCCACTAGAAGGCCCATTTAGGGAAATCTGTCTTTAAACATTTGAAAATAAATACATAAAATCATATTTAATTATTAATTACACTAATTAATATCAAACATATTTTATATAATTTATTCTAGCTCCGAAAACTCTTTCGTCGCTGCCCGATCTCGATCGGACCATTCCCGGGACTTTCCCGGTGATCTCTTTCCTTTCCGGTTGTCTTGTCGAAACCCCTTAAGTGTGTTACCCTAGCGGTTCGATATAATAACAGGTACGATCAAGACTCCTCTATGATCAACGACTAACTCGTAGGCCTGGACCCCATGAATTAATCCCTGTGATATAACGAATGACTTTCATCTATCAAATCTGGACGTCTAGTCTTAAACCCTTTGTCATAGCGATAATTAGCGTGTCCGAGCATCATTCTCAGATATCTCCATACCTAGTATGATCTCGTTACCGACATCGCTATCTTCTACTCGTCTATGATATTATGTCAGCTGGTGACCTAGTCACATGTTTGCAAACTCATTTGACATAATCTCACCGAGTGGGCCCTAGAGTATCTATCCGTCTATGCGGACTGACAAATCCCGCTGTTGACTCCTCGTCTCAACTACCCCCTTCCGATACCCAAAAGTATCACCGTTATTGTCACACTATATAAGATATGACGTTTGGTGCGATCAAAGTATTTTCCAGGGATAACAATAAGAGTTGATCTCACGGTCTTAAGGCGTAATGACTATGTCCTATAAATACTGGGTATGTCCATCACATCGTTACACCTAACGATATGACTTCCATTGCCGACCGGCGCCATGCCCTATGATTGGAAAACCTCGATCATCAATCGCGCAATGAAACTAGTCTTAGTAGAGGCTACTAGGGACCTGGTTGTTTATCTACCACACCTATATTAATGTTTCCGCTTAATACAGTTATATCATGGTATAAAACATATAATGAATAATTGGGATATTGCCAATAAACCATGTTTATTAAGTGCCTCTAGGGCATATTCCCTTCAGGTAGAAACTCTCACATTCATAATATTAATGCCAAAGGATACAAACTTAATAAAGACACCACATATGTGTGGCACTACCGTTTAGTCATGTCAATGTTATAGTCAATGCATTAGATCCATACCGGATGGATCTACAAGTCCTAAGATTTGATCTTTTGACACTTGTAAAATAACTATGACACCGTTTTCGGAAAACGGGCATATAACTTATTGATAGTCATGCATATAGATGTATGTGGTTCAATAAAGTAATTGACAGGTAGTCGAGACCTTTATTTCGTGAACTTCACTGAACATTTTGAGTATAGCTTGTTGAGAATCGTGCATATGGGTATATGTGAATCAATGAAGCACTTTAACGGTCAGAGGGGTGGGGGGCATCAGTACCGGTCCGTAATGGACCTTTAGTACTGGTCCGTAACACGAGCCGGTACTAAAGCTTAATGGCATGGCAACGACCGCGCGGGGTTGGGCGAGTGTAGGTTTAGTACTGGTTCGTGTTACGGACCGGTACTAAAGCTCTAACCGTTCGACTCCGCCCACGATTGGCTACGGGCGCGAGACAGTTCTCATTTTCCTCTCTGTCTCTCTTCCTTCTCCCCGGCCGGCGATCCTCTCCTATCGCTCTTCCTTTCGGCCGGCGACCCTTCTCTTCCTTGCTTCCGGCCAGCCAACATGAATCCGGCACCACCAACCACCACTGCCATAGCATAAGATAAGTTTTTACATAACTGTTTTGGGATTTTAAAAATAGCCATAGCATAATAACCGGGATAGCCTGAGCTCTAAGATGTTGACAATGCATATTCATACAATTGAATTGAGAATAAAACGTTGGAATAAATCTAAGGTCACATATAGGAGATATATGAATTAACGTCTTTTCTTCGTTTAGAACGGTCTGAACCGTGCCTTACGCGGCGGACGCTCGCGATCCGTCCGATCTCCATCGCACGGTCGTCCGAGATCCCCACTCGAACGCTCCGACCGCGCGGCGCGCGATCCGTCCGATCTCCATCGCACGGTCGTCCGAGATCCCCACTCGAACGCTCCGACCGCGCGGCGCTGAACCGCATGTCCTGTCTGAAGTCCCCACATGTCGGCCATAACTCCTCTCCCACCTCGGCCGGAACGGCTCTCTCGCATCTCGCTCGCGGCGTTTCTCTCTCTGTTCCTCGGCGCCGTCGCCGTTGCCTCTTCCGCCGTTCGCCGTCGATTTGCCCTCACCAGCTCGTGTCCCCGTGCTCCCCTAACTCCACCCCATCAGGTACAGGTCTCAAATCGCGGTTTCTACGGTTCATTTTTATGCATTTCTGGTGCGGTTTGTCGGCGAATGAGTTGGTGGTTTTGGGGCGGTGCTCTGGTTCTTCGTAGATCCGGTGTGTCCTGTTCAGGTGCGCGTCCGCCGGAGTTTTTAGATATGCGCAGTGTTTGCTCAAACGGCTCCTCCATTTCTAGCGGTTTGATTTTCTGTCCCCCCTTTTTGTTCGTGCTCGGTGAATCGCCCGATAGGTTTTGGGGTTAGATTCCGTAGATTAGGGCGGTCTACTTCCATCCCAGCGTCAGTACCGTGGTGTTTTGTATGGATTTGTTGTGTGTTTTTGTTGGGGGATTTTTTGTCTCGCAGAGTTTGATCCTATGTGGTTTCTTTTTCGCTCGTCCTGTTATGGACGAAGGGACTCGGCCATTCTCGCGTGGATGTGTTAGGTCCGTGGGTGGGTGGGGGAAGCTATTTGAGTGCTTGTATTAGGGGTATGTTTCCTCCATGTCTAGAGATTGTATTAGGGGTATTATTAGGGCTTTTAGTTTCTGATGTTCTGTTTTCCTGCCTCATATATGTTGCTTTTTAATCTAGTTATTGATAAGAAGGGTTTGTTCTTGTTATTAGGGTTTTTGTGTTGTTTTATTTTCCTTCCATCATTGGCTTGTTTTTTAATGTTTTATGGGTTAATCATATACCTTATTTAGACAAGCTCTATTTGTCATACAGCTTCATTTTTCTCTGTTTTTGTGTACTAATTTTTCACTTAACATTTTTATGTTTAGGAGGAACGATGGGTAAAAAACGGCACAGTGCTGGTGGAGGCAGTGGCAAGTCACCGAAGCATGTCGTTGTTGCCATTGGGAGAAAATGGAAGGCTGGAGATGTTGTAGATGAGGATGACGCATGACGTGATATCAAACGTGTGCGTAACAGGGCTTCACCTCTATATGTTGTCAAGCTTAATGGTTCATTGAAAAATCCTCAGAAGGATGCAGTGGTAGGCATGGATTTTGGTTCTTTACTTGACATCAAATGCAAGCAGCTACATTACGGTTGTATTAAGTGGTTGGCGGGGAGGTACGACAAGCATTCCCGTGAGTTCGTTATTCCCGGGAGAGGAAGGATTGCCTTGAATGGAGATGTTGTTTATCGTACGCTTGGCTTACCTCGTGGCAGTGAGCCTGTTCCGTATTTTGTTGATTCGGATATTGAGGCTCGCCTTTCAGCTTCCCTGTTTCCTGGTCAGGCCAGTGCCCCATCAACATCTGCAGTATTCAAGATTCTTAATGCGATGACACTAGGTGATAAGTCTTTCAAACAGACTTGGATAATGTATATTGTTTCGACGATTCTAGCACCTACAACCAGGAATCATGTTAGCAACAGGTGCTATCCTATAATGGTGAGTTCAACATCTTCCATTTTTTTCTGCTTAGTTGTTGTGGTACGACAGCGAGGGGATGGGGAGTGGGTTTTTATTGTAGTTCTGTGGGGTAACTTTTATGTTAACTGTTGGGTAACTTTTATGTTAACTGTTGGATAACTTTTATCTTAACTGTTGGGTAACTTTAAGTTTATGTGTGGGTAATTTGTTGTCTAATATATGTGTGCTAAGTTCTTTTTGAATCATGGTCGGGGAGGGTAATTTTTATAGTTCACATGGGGTAACTGTGTAGTTAGATGATGGGTTAGTTCATTTGTTTTGTGTTGGTAAGTTATTTTTGTGTGTTAATGTTTTTTTGTGTGTGCTATGCTGTCTGTTTTAATATTGTGCAATTTTTTACTTGTAATTTTTTTGTGACAGGAAATGATTGAATCAGTGTCTAATTTCAATTGGTGTCAGTTTGTCGCTGACCGGCTACACAAGGAGTTATCTGATGGTAAATTTTCGCAGGAGTGCCTCCTTCATCTGCAGGTACATTTTCTATGTTGTTGTTGTTTTGGGAATGAAGGGTAGGTTTGTTTAGGTTTTACTTACTGATATTTTTATGTTTTCATTGTTGCAGCTAACTTATGTCGACTCACTTGACGTAAGTGGTCTAGGCCTGAATTTGCCGAATGGGCAATTTGCTGTAAATGTTTGGTCCAAAGAGAACATTGATGTTGTTTTACTTGCTAATTTGCAACCCGATGGGATTTCATATGGCAAGCTTGAGGTAGTTAACGCAAACGTTTTGTATGTTTTGCATATCTTTTTTTTGTTTGGATAATAACTAGTTCCTTCAGAGGTTATTTGTTGATTGAAACTTCCTTTTGTTGCTATTTTTCTTTGTGACAGCTAAAACGTGATTTTGGCCTCAACTTTGCAATTTTCGGTGGCGTTGTTGGATATAGCAAGTGGTTTGATACGTGCTGTGATCCATCTTGTTCTTTTGAGGTACCTTTTCAATTTTTTGTGTGTTTTGTCTTTTCAGTTATATAATTGCTTCAATTATTCTTTGTTTATTTGTTCCCCAGATTCTTATTTTTTTTTGTTTTCTGTGTATTGTGTCGTTTTTCAGGACAAGGCTGAAATTTCAAACCTAATTGCCCCTTTTGCGTCCGGCATTGTTGGTTTGATGGGCTCTCTTGTTGGAGGCTGGACAAAGGTGCAAGCGGAAAACCGGTCTCAAATGGCAGCTCAGTTTTCTGCCCTTGCGAAAAAAGTTGGTCCTGGTGTAGGTAGCTCAAGCGCACATCCTCCACCTGATAGTGCACCTCCTGCAACTGCTAGCGCACCTCCTCCGACTGCCCCTACTCCGAGGGTTACACGTGCGTCCAATGTTGATCTTAAGGGTGGGCCAACTTCTGGTTCCGATTATGCCGAGGAGAATCTTCCTGATGACAATGAGTTCCTTGAGGATATCTCAGACACGGATGATAGCATATCTGATGGGAATGATGACACAGATCAATTCATATGTCCAGCAAGGAAGTTGAAAGCTACGCAAGGTCCAAAGACTGGTCGTGGTAAAGAAATTGTCCCTTCTCAGCCTGAAGTGTTTCACTCTGTTGTTGGCGGTGACAACGATTCTTCTCATGAAAATTCTGGCCAGTTTATTGTTGGCGATGGAGAACTAAATGCGGCTGTTACTTTTGAAGACTCAGAAAATATGGGTGGGGTTGGGGATGTTGTTTCTCCCAAAGGTGGTTCACCGTCTGCTGACGTGGGTGAACGAGTTGGTACTCCCAAGGAAGCTCCTAAATCTGTGCCGGTTGGAGTTCTTCCTTCCCAAATCCCTTTGACTACTGCTGCATTTGTTGATGGTGAGGAAACCAGTGTTTCAGGAGGGAGTGCACCTTCAGCTGGTATCACCAGCCAGGCTCAAGCTAGGGTTATTAGCGCAGATCTTGTAGCTTCTTTGCGTGATGCATCTCCGGTTCTCCACGTTTACAAGGCTGCTAAACACAAGAGAAAGTTGCAGACTGTTCGGCAGAAGGACAGTCTCATCAGGGACATTGTTGTCAAAGAGTTATCAAAAGAGTTAAGCATTTCGGAAGAGTCTTTTCGAGCTACTGTGCCTAAAAGACCGGAAGGAACAAGTGTTTCAAAGAAAGAGTCGCCTAAGAGGTATACTTTTTCTGTTTTTATTGTGAATAGTAATTTCTCATTTTATGTGGGTAACTTCATGCATTCCATGTGGGTTAGTTGCTCATAAGTTTATGGATTCTTACTTCTTTTAACACCTAATGGGTAAGTGCAGAAAACTTTTTTTCTGTGGGGGGGGGGGGGGGGGGGGGGGGTAACTTCAAGCATACCTTGTGGGTAATTTTATCATATGTTGTTGGATTCCTCTTTTAGTACCTAATTGGTAGGTTCAGAAATCTTTTTTTTTGTGTGTGGGGTAATTCAAGCATACCATGAGGGTAAGTTTATCATATTTTTATGGATACTTCTTTTAATACCTCATGGGTAGGTTCAGAAATCTTTTTTTCTGTGTGGGGTAACTTCAAGCATACCATGTGGGTAATTTTCTCATGCTCACAACTTTGATAAAAATTTAGAGCATAATTATGTTCATATTTTTTGCAGTCAATGCTATTACTGTATTTTTTACTAGTTTCTGTTTTTATGAATTCTTTGTTTGCAGGAAGGCAGTTCCTAAGAGTTCTATTCTGAACAAGCAAGCTACAAGATCATCGCCGCGTCTGTCAAAACTGCGCACTATTTCCTGTGACGCCAGTATTGTAGTCAACCCATCTGTTATAAATGTGGATGCATGTTCTGCAGGAGGGCCACCTTCAGAGGAGCAGGGCATTCATGTCCTTGATGCACTGGATGAAATTGTTTCTGTGAATGTAGTGCGGCCTGTGGATAATGTGGCATTGTCCAAGCCAGATGATGTTCCAATTGTCCATCCACATTCAGTCTCATCTGCCCAGGATTCAGAAGCTGTTGTTGAAGTGAGTGTTCCAGACCTTCAGTCTGCAGTTGAGCATGATGGTCTTGTTGGTTTGAGCTCTGGTGCAGCTTTAGCGGTTGATGCTTTACCTAGTTGCAGCGCCAAGGGATTTGTTCCAGTTGTTGCATCCATCTCAACTGATTCTATTTGTACTACAGCTGTAAATATTCCAGATATCCTCCGGTCTGGTTCATGGGTTGATGATAAGGGTAATGAATTCGTGCCTGCAACTTCGCTGTTTGCTGACTTAGTAGCAGGAACCATATCCAGCAGCCAGGGTGTCCATGCGGAGGTAGCTGTCGGGGGGGTTGCTAAGCCATCTGGAAATGTTATTCAGGTTGAGGTGGATGATCCCATGAGGAGTAGAGTTGATGGTGTTTCCTCCCCTGCACGTACTTTAATTTACGACATCGACCCACCTATGTGGAATTTTACCAGCCAGTCCCCCGAAATTGCTGCTGCTGAGCCATCTTCTGCCCATGCAGCTGGCTCCGTGGATACCATTGTGCCCCCTCAAACTACAGCCATCACTTTATTTGTTCCTCCTGCTGCAAGTGATCATGGTATTCCTTCCACGGGTATTAATTCTGAAGTTCCTCCAACAACAATCCCGACAGCAGGCACTACTTCCACTATTGCGCCGCCTCCGCCTCCTGGTGATCTATTTCACGTGTTCGAACCCGACTTTGTTACCCCGTTGTCTTGGGATTATTCAGGTAATTTCCTAACCCAATACTATTTGTTGCTTTTTTTTTATGCTTGATTTTGTGAACTGTTTAGTTTAATTTGCTTTTTTAGTTTCTTTCTTTTTTATTTGGGTAACTTTTGTATGTTATGCTTGGTAAGTTATAGAATATCTGGTGGGTAACTTTTCTGTCCACTGGGATAACTATTGTGTGTTTTTGCTTGTTAAGTTATATAATGTCTATTGGGTAACTTATATGTCTTTTTTGGGGGAACTTTTGTGATTTTTTTTATGCAACTGTTTGAGTTACATGCTGTTTTGGTCTTCATGTTGCTTTCTTTATATGAATTTGCAATATCCCATTTTTTTGTAAGTTGCATGTGTGTAATTGTAGTACAAATAGTTGTATTATTTTCTCGATACTAACTTTTTTTATGCAGATGTAAATGTACCGTTTGTTTTATCCACTGCACCTTTATTTGGTGCAGCGGACGCGGATGGTTCAAACGAAGCTGGCGATGGATCTAAATAACCACATTGTTCTTTATATGAAGCCCGTTTAATTATTTTACATGAAGATATGCTCTTTTGGCAGTGTGTATTATAATGGGTGTGAGGCGGTTTTGTGTGGTTTTTAGCCAGCGGTGTTTGCGACGGTACCTCTAGCTATTTGTAGGGTCTTTTTTAGATGTTTGTGGTGCACCTTCCTTATTGTAATAAGCTGAACACATTCCGCGTGTGTCTTTTGTATTAATGAACATCCTACCTATAGTTTCTTATCCCGCTGTTTATGTTTTATGAATTTTATTTGCATACTGCCATTTTTTCATTCCTTTATTTTTGATAAAAGCATATGTACTTTTTGTTACACACATGGATGTAGCTCTTTTCATTGTTCCCATTTCGAATACTTGTAGCTAAGAATGAAGTTGTTGATTGTGATAAAGGCAAAATGCCTACCAAGGATAATACTGCAGTCATCTCGCTTGATGATTTGGTCTCTGAAAAGAATGCCGGACAATCAGTTTTTCAATCAGTTGATAAAGCAACAGAAACTTTGCCAAAGGGTGGTGATGATTTCAAAGGTAATCTGTAGTACCTTCTTCCAATATGTTGAACAATCAGTTATATTTTTGTTTTACCGCACTACTGTCTCCATACATAATATGTTATAACTGTAATTTTTTTTGTAGATGGTTTTTCGTTCTCAACTCCGGCAATCACCGCGGCTGTTCCTTCTAAAGATCCTGCTAGTAGTACGCCAAGGACTCGTCTTCGTAGGGTTCGAGTCATCCAGCCGTTGAAGCATCTTTTGCCTCCATTTTTTGTCTATTACAAGCTCAAAGCATCAAGATTCAATTTATGAGAAAGTTATCATTCACACCAGTGATTCAGAATCACGGCTTAAAAAGTAAGATTTATGTGCCTTACTTTTTCTTAATTATATATCCTTTTTTGCACTGTGGGGTAACTTTTATGCTTTTTTGTGGGTTACTTATTTCTCAGGAGTGGGGTAAGTTTTATGATGTCTTGGGGGTAACTTTTTATCTGTTTTTTGTCTGTTGCAGTACAAGAATTTTGGATATTGACCACATGTGGGTAACCGCGGGTGAACTTGCCGGGAGCGTTGTGCCTGATGGTCAGTTGTCAAACACTGTTGCTGACATTGGTATTAGTGTACTACGCGAAGCTTGTGCTCCGAATAAGGTCATTTTCCCTTATATTGTGACGGCGTACCTTCTTGAACATAAATTCAATACGAATGTTCTGAAGAAACATTTCAGGAAGGATCCTACATACAAGCTTAGTCACAAAGATTTGGTACGTGGCTGTTGTGTATTGTTTTCCTTTTTTTTCTTGAATTTTGTTTTTTTGGGGTGAAAAAGGATCCTACTTACCATATTTTCTGTGGGTAACTTTAGCTAGTAGTTTACATGTGTCGTTGCTTTTTGGTGTTCATATTGTGTTTTCTGTTTTTTTTGTTCAACGATTGCGCTGTTACTTTCTTATCTTAATAGTCTTTTTTTTGTACCTTTGTTGCAGCTTTGCTTCCCTGTTTTGCAAGAGCTGGGCACGCGGAAGAAACCTTCTGGCCATTGGTATGCTTTGTCGGTAAACTTCCCCGCCCAAAGGTTTGAGGTGCTTGACTCCCTGCGTGGAGATGACAATATTGGGCTTATCAATCACGCCACCCGACTATTAGATGCAATCAAAGAAATGTACCGTATCAACTATTTAGATTCTAGGAGGCAATTGGACAATTTTGAATTGGTGTACATTCCTGTTCCGAAGCAATCTTCATTGTTAGTTCATGTCCATGAATCCATCGTTTATGTTAGTTTTGTGTAAACTTTTCTTTATACAATACAATACACTCTGATTCTTTCCCTTTCTTTTTGGCCTTAACCCTTTTTTCAGGGTTGACTGTGGTTTTTTCATGCTCAAATTCCTTGAGCTTTGGAATGGGAGTGTGGTGCCTGCTATTTCCCAAGAGGAGATGCCAGCACTAAGGAAGGTGCTAACGGCTTTGTGGCTGGAGCACACGGGCAACAAGCTTTGTTCATGGAAGCATCTTCTTGACACCTATTCTTTTTGAGGTAATTTTAAGTTCAATTCCCTTTTTTTGTGAGCGTGTTTTAAATTCTTGTCCGTAAATTCTTTTCATACGACATGTCCACTGTTTTATACGTGTTGTTTTCATTTTTTGGCGGGTATCTTATTTTACTAGGTTTTTGATAACTTTAGTTACACTGTGGGGGTAACTCCAACCAGAAGTGGTGGGTAACTTATTTCGTTTACTTTACCTGGTGACTTCTAGGTTTTCATTCCTGCTGGGGGTAACTTCAACAAGAAGTGGTGGGTAACTCATAGTTAGTTTACCTGGTGACTTCTAGGTTTTCATTCCTGCTGTGGGGTAACTTCAACCAGAAGTGGTGGGCAACTATTGGTTTTCACAGTGGATTATTTGAACATGATGAACATAATTTATCTCGAACTTTTCTCATTGCATTGTACTGTTATAAAAAGCACAAAATATGTAGTGGTACATATCTATCACAGAGCATTACAAGGATTATTGAACTCATCATTTCAAACCAGCGGTTGGCCTAGCACTCTAAGTCGTTCCACGCACTTGCGCTTGGTATGTTCAGTGTTGTTGCAGTAACTGCAATGTCTTGGTTTAGTTGCAGCGAGATCTAGTGGATTTTTGTTCGCTATCTTCTGGGGTCGTCCTTTCGTGACTGACATGGGTGGGTTCTGTACATATTGAGCTGATCCTGATGCGCTCCCTGTTGGTGCATATGTGGGGTTGCTGTTTGTCTGTCGGACGCTTGATGTTCCACCGGTTACATGTGGTATAGGTGCGGTACGAGCGCTAGTGGTTGGCATTGCCAAGGCTGCGATCTCGGCTTCTCTTGCTTTATGTTCTTCTCTTCTACTTATCACTCCAAGCTCTTGTTTCATTTGATTTAGGTGAGTCTGAATGACTTTTTTCCCATCGGCAGTCCTGACCCCTACTTGTGCAACTTTTCTGAAATCGTCTCTCATCGAAGCAAATTCCATCATAGCTCTTGCATCATCTGGCATGCCTTTCTTGGGAGCATGTTGTGTGCCATCTGGTTGTCCTAGGATCTGATCTGGATCCCAGCCCCATCTTTTTATAATGTATCGCTCTGGTATTTCACGAACACCAATTTGTGTCATCACTTTTATAACATGGCAGCACAACATGCCGTCACGTTGGAACTTGCAGCACGTACACTCGTATATACCATCTTCCCAGTTGCCAATCACATTATAGGTTCTGCTCCCGTAGTCTGGTACAGGACCACCTAGCACGGACAGTTCAAACTGGTAGCCTATGATGTGCTGGCAGTGGTAAGACACGTGTTTTGCCAGTTCCTTCTGAAATCTGTTGAAAATCCCTCTTGAGTATGCTTTTGCCATTTGCTTTTCAATAGGATGGTGACACCACCAGTCAGGGTCTGTCAAAGCTGTTTCTGCTTCTGCCTTTCTTTCAGCATTCAAAATTTTATCCTGTAGCGATGCGTACTGCTGTACGAAATCATAGATTGAATTCTTGGGGTTAACGTATCGCTTCAGGACGGCATTGAAGCCTTCGCTTCTTGATGTTGTCTGCAGGAATGGGAAAAAATCATGCATAAAGTAGGCTGGCACCCAACACTTTCTGTGCTTATAAATCTCTGCCAGGTCCAAATTGTCACGCACTCTGAAGAATTCAATCATGTAGTCCCAGTTTTGCTCGAATTCGACCGGTGTTAGGCTGCTGTTCAAACAGTCGTTGAATGCAACACACAGTTCAGGGTTTTTGCCCATGAAACTTCCAATGCTTTCGGTTAGGTTCTGCATGATGTGCCACCTGCAATTTTTGTGGACTGTTTTTGGGAATATTTCATGGATTGCTGCTCTCATAGAGAAGCACTGGTCTGTTATAATATTTTTTGGCGCTACACCGTCCATTGCTTCCAAGAAAACTTGCAGCAACCACTCAAAGCTGGTGCTGAGCTCGTTGCGTATGAAACCACATCCAAACTGTATGGATTGGCCATGGTTGTTGATTCCGATAAACGGTGCACATGGCATTTTGTACCGGTTTGTGAGATAGGTTTTGTCAAATGAGATATAGTCAGAGTAGGCCTTGTAGGATCGCCGTGATGGACCGTCCACCCAATAGATGTATTGAACCCTGTCTTCCTCATCAAGTTTCATTTTGTAGAAGAAATCTTTATCTTCTAGCTTTAGCTTTTCAAAGTAATAGATGGTGTCCTGCATGTCAGGATGATGGGTTTCTCTGCGGAAAGATGCCCTCAGATTTGCCACATCTTTATCTATGTATGGCACATTCTCAAGCTTCCCATAAAACCTTGCCATTAGCTGCATTTGCCGGCATGTAGGTATATTGCACGCGTGCAACATCCTCAAGAAATGTTTTTCCTCTGTTGGAATGTTCCTATGTGCACGCAGAAACTTTGTTAGCGAAGGTTTTATGATCAGGGGGTGGTTATGTTCATCCGTGCAGTTTGCAACATGCCACCAGGCTCCCTTCCTTTTAAAATAGCAATGTGTTGGGCAACCAGTCCTTGGGTGTGTGCATTTTTTTCTTTTTTTGGCAGCTGGTTTTGGATTCTGTGTGTCTTCTTTTGGCGCATAAGGTTTCCCTGCCTTAGTGCACACTAGGTACACTCTGGCAATTTCCTCAGTTTTATCTTTCCTTGACCAATCTATCCTGATGCTGAAACCTTTGATCTGTGCATAGGCTCTGTAGTGTTCTTTTGCCGCTTCAAAACTGTCAAAGCGCATTTCAGCTGATGGTGGTTTTGGTGTCGACATTGCATCACTTGTACCATCATTAAATCCTCCTTCTGTTGACCCAGCTGTGACCTCTGTCTGCTCTTCAATCGTAGCTCCCGTAGTTGCTTCTCCCCCATTATTCTCATCTGTTCCATCCATGCTATCTCCATCAGAAAGGTCATGATATGCCACTGGTCCTGTGGGTTTAGCTGAAATCATTGAAGTAAAAGCATTTTTAGTCCTGATAAGCATTCTTTCTTTAAACAACAAAATAAATACGATAAAACGTTGGTGTTTTTTGTAGTGTTGGGTAATTTAAATTGCTACTGGTGGGTAATCCATGTTATTTTTTATGGGTAACTTATATGACTCACTGTGGGGTATCTGTTTTTGTGAGCTGTTTTTGTTGGGCTGTATTTGTAGTTATGGGTAATTTAAATGGCTACACATGGATAATCCATGTTTTATTTGGTGGGTAACTTATAGGCCTCATGGGTAATTTAAATGGCTACTTTCTTAGTTGGCTAACTATGTTGTGTGCTGTTTTTTTGGGGGCTGTTTTTCTGTAGTGACGGGTAATTTAAATGGTTGTTGTTGGGTTATCCATGATTTGTTTGGTGGGTAATTTATAGGAGTCACGTGGGCACAGGAAAATGTGCTGAGGGTTGTGGCTGGCTATAACTAGCAGTGACACCAATAAGGTAATTTCACAGCACAGTTTGTGTGGTTACCTGTATTTGTGTCACGGGTATCACTCCGGTTGTGCGTTGCTGAGACGTTGTCTTCATTCTCCTGATGCATTTCATTGTTTGGATCCAAATTGAGATTGATATCCATTTTCTTCCCCTACTGTCAAGCATAGCATGTCACATGTTAGTCATATATGAACATCAAAAACGGAGAAACATGCTACTTTCTAAGCTTCATATAGTTTAATCCGTGGTTCTAACCTGATTTTTCTTTTTAAAAACTTACAGGTGTTTCTTACTGTTTCATAATTCAGCCAATTTACAGGGGTCTATCATATACTCACACATGGTTTATAGCAGGACATGGCATTAGTTGAAGAACTTCGAGAAAATATAGGTAAGTAGTAGTATACCAGTTTATCATTTAGGGATTGTGTTCACAATTCAGAATTCTTCCATCATTAGATTGTTAATCATTCTATGAACAATAGGGCACATATGATAGTGTGTATATGTGTTTCAAGAATTACTTTCATCCTCCTGTTTCCATTTGTCTACCATTGTTTCCATTGGGTAACTATAGTTCTACCTGGTGGGTTACATGTGTGCAACGTATGGGTAACTTACCTGCATCCTTTTAACATTTTTGTTGTGTGAAAAGTTCTAGCTACCATTGCTTCCAATGGATAATTTTAGTTCTAATTGATGGGTTGCTTCGAGTGCAAGTTCTGGGTTACTTATCTGCATCCTTAACATTTTTGTGTGTCAATATATGCTACTGGTGCATGTGCTAATTTGTGGGTAATTGAGTCCAAACTCGTGGGACAGTTCATATGCTTACTAGATGGAAATAGGTAAGAGATATAAATTAGGTTCTGGGATTGTACCTGAATTGTCTTTTCCTGACACCACTATCAGGAAGAACACGATCTGGTGGGTAAGATTTGTAGAATCCAGTGGGTAACTACTGATTGAGGATGGTGGGGGGGGTCAGGGGGTGAGGTGTAGTTCATATGCTAATCTGCAGGCAGAGAGATACTAGGGAAGAGGAACCCATCAGGTGGGTAATTTGGCTCAATCTACCTGGGTAAGTTTTTGGAGGTGTTGAAGGGGGGAGGAGGGGGTGGGGTGGGTAATTTCTGTGACTTCTGTGTTTTTTTCGCAGGATCTGGTTCTTGTTGCAGAGCTTTCTTGAGCTCCTATGGCGATCTGGACGGGAGGAGCAGCGACTCGAGAACGAAGCAGAAGGTAAAGTAGACGTCCGGTGGTCCCGTTTCCTTTTGGAAAAGCCCTCCTTTCCTAAAACTGTCTTTTTTGTCCTTTTCTGCTGGAAACGGCGTGAGCTTTTTGGGCGCTGGCGCGGGACCTCGTGGGCTTTTTTGTTCGCGCGCTGACGCGGGGACCGCGTGGGCTTTTTTGCTCGCGCGCTGGCACGGGGACCGCGTGGGCGCGGGGCTCTCCACGTGAATGGTCCCTACTGGAAAGGTTCTACCAATAGGCTTATTCCTAGAACGGTCGTAGTGTAGTCGCGTCCATGAATTAATTGATAGCCTTTTTTGCTCTTCGCTCGGCTCTGGACTGCGTCGGTGGATGCAGCACGCGACACTTCCTCCTCTCTGCATTCAGTGGCTTGATCACGACGCAATACGGTATGAGGTAATCGCGTCATGCCTGCCGAGATCGAGCTATTCTCGGATTCGGACTGCGCTTGCCATGCGTGGAGTGCGCGCCAAGGGGAACGCGCATGAGCCGGATCCTCCCTACCATGGAGCTCACTGCTCAGCCGAGCACTAGTCGGAGTTGCCGCCGGAGGCCGGAGGATACATATAGCGCATTGCAGACGAGTCCCAGATATCATCCCTCTGCCTCCTCCCTCGCAAGAACACCTAGCACAACCAAGAAAATAATCCGCGGCTTCATTCACCTAGTTCTCGATCGTCCATGATGATGCAGTACGCCGCCGTGGATCCCAACGCCATGGCTTGCCCCCCGCCCGCCGGCTTCGTCGGCCACAGGCCCTCCTGCGCCCGGCAGTCCGTCGTCGATGTGCCCCGTCGACCACCACCTCCCGGCTTCGCCCGACCCAGGAGGATGCTCCCGCCATCGCCCAGCGAGCTCCCCGTGCCACCGAAGCTCTTCCTAAAGCGCGCCGCCGCCGCCCCCGCCACCGAGAAGAAGCTACCCACGAAGCGTCAGCGGCTGTGCTCCGACTACGAGGACGACATCGACTCCAACCTCCGGGCGACAGAGAAGAACGCCGAGGAGCGGCCGCGGCCGGACTACCTGAAGACGGTGCAGCAGGGCTGGGTGAGCCCATCGGCGCGCGCCTCCCTCGTCGAATGGATGGACGCATTCGTCTGCGACTACAGCCTCGCCGACGGCACGCTCCACCACGCCGTCGCCTACCTCGACCGGGTCCTGTCGGTGCGGTCCATGAACACGCACAGCGGCTACGAGCTCCGCCTCCTGGGCGCCGCCGCCGTCTTCGTCGCCGCCAAGTACGAGGACCGGCGCACCGTGTTCGCGCTTGACGCCCACAAGATCGCAAGCTACGGAGGGTTCGCCACGGGCAAGGAGGTGCTCGACATGGAGCGCCACATGGTGGCGGCGCTCGGCTACCAGCTCGGCGGCCCGACGGCGCACACCTTCGTCGACCACTTCATGAGGCACGCCCAGGGAGAAGACGAACTCAAGATCCAGCTCATGGCGCATCGCCTCGCCGACCTGTCGCTGCTCGACTACGAGTGCCTGGGCTACCTTCCGTCCGTCGTCGCGGCGTCCGCGATCTTCCTGTCGAATTTTGCGCTGAACCCGCCGGACGTGATGCCGTGGAGCACGGAGATGCAGGAGATCACGGGGTATAAGTTCTTGGACTTGGCCGGCTGCCTGCCTGCTATGTACTACAGCTCGCAGTCCCTAATTTGTAACCGGCCTGCTGGTTGTTGATCAGCAGGAAGAAACAGAGCAACTCTGCTAGTGTAAAAGAACCGTAGAATTTTGTTGAAGTGATCTGTAATGTTCTTGTATATACACATCTGAAATAATGCATGAATTGTCTCTGTTCTTGACTTCTTGTGATGTTCTTCATGGATTGTTTCTGTTCCATAGTCAGTTCAAAGGATTAAGCTGAGTTTCTTTAGTCACATGAGCATGCATCTGGACGAGAAGGAAGAAGGAATTGTTAGTTACAAAACATGAAAACGTGCTCTTTCATTGATTATGGATTTAGCTTGTCCATATTATACATGATCATCTTGTCAGTTATTTTGTATCTAATGATTCTCTTCTGTTCCCCATTTTGATTAGTACGGGTTTGGTTCCTCTATAATACGTTTTGTATACAAAGAATTGGTGATGCTGAAGAGAATTTCCATGAGAGTGAAGTGCGTGAAGCCCATCTTGCCAAGTCCTTGAATTTACCTGTATTTTGTATCTTCGGCCTGGTCAACAAAGTATGTTTTTTTTACTAAATTATAGAGATTGTTTTGTTACAATCAAGTGCAGCTAGATCAGAACCACAGATTGCAAGCGATCCATACATCACACCAGCATCCCTCACACTCCAGCTATATATCTAGCTAAACTATGAGCTAACATATTGCCTTCTCTTCCAACTTTCTGAAACTTCACGCTCGGCCACGCCGCACCTAGTTGATTGATCTCTTTGACGATGTCACAAATTGTTCATTTGGAACCATGTCCTGCGTAAAGTTCAAGATTCAACTATCAGAGGCAAAGATATGAGCTGCTCAGTTATCTTCAACCCCTCCAGGCAAGCAATGTATTCCGCAAGCTCAACGTTGCTACAGGCATCAATAAGTCCCCATGCTGACTGAACAACCTGGCCACTATCATCTCTAAGTGCAGCACCCCATGACCCTTTATTTGCATCAGCGCTAAAGCTTGCATCAACATTCAACTTAAGCCAACCTGAACCAGGAGGAGACCACATAGTTTTCTTAGTTGTGCCAGACGAGGAGCAGTAGCTAGATTCAGGCACAAGGAGGCAGGCCCTTCCCTTTCTCATCATAGCCAGCATTCGCTCCCTGGATATATTTTTTTAGAAAGAAGGCTAGAGCCCGACTTTGAATTAATGAAGCCAGCAAGTCCACCACGAAATACATGTTGCGGCATACAGCTTAGCCAAAAGTAAAGACAACAACGCTGCGGCATACAGCTTCGCCAAAGAGAGACAAAGAGCACTAGAGAAAAGCAACTCGGAAAAATCAAATGAAGAGAGGCCACACGGACGCCGGAAGGTGGACGCCCTTAGCTATGATGGGGGGTAAGTTCCGCATGAGTCCTCTTGAGCTCCGCCACCAAAGGTTCCACCGCACCACGGACATCACTTCTGAGAGCGGGAGACCAGGCTTGCAATAAGATCAAGATTTTAAAGATAACATCAGCCGGCCGTTTAACGAATTTGGCTTCAATCGCACTCTTGTTTCGAATTTGCCACAGCGCCCACGACTGCGCAGCAAAAAACACCCAAATCACCCGTCTCTCGGTAGCGGAAGTAGAATTGAGAAGCGCAACAATTGGGCCACATTCGCTGGGCACCACGTCCTCCCTAGGACACGACGGAAAACACTCCACGCGAACAGCGCCAGAGAGCACACAAAGAACATGTGTGTGCAACATCTTCATACAACCCACAGAGGGCACATTTGCCGTCGGATGGACCATGCCTAGTGAGTAGTTGGAGGCCCGACGGAAGGCGGTCAAGGCTCAGGTGGCAAGTAAAAATCTTGATCTTCAGCGGGAGTGTAGCCTTCCACAACCTCTTGAAAGGTGTAATCGACGCCCCTTGCGATAATTGACGATACATGGACTTGACCGAGAAATTGCCCGAAGGATCTAGCGGTGTTAAGAATAATCTCTTGAAGCTGCGCCCACTGGGCAGCGCCCTCCTGAGAGAGGGTTCTACGTAGCCTGCAGCCCGAAATAAAAGCATGTTCGACTGATCCAGCCAGAACCTGGTGCTTTTACCATTCTGGACAGAGTACTTCGCGCCGACTTTGAAGAGGTCTTTAATTTTGTGGAGGTTCTTCCAAAATTGCGAGCCCCCTTAGCTCAAACTATTAAGATGTCTCCGTCTGACATGTACTTATTTCTTAGCAGCGCAGCCCAAATTGAATCATCCATTTCAGACAACTTCCAAATCCAATTAAGTAGTAGCGCCTTATTCATGTTCTTGGAATTGAGGATCCTCAAACCCCCACATTCCTTCGGTCGGCAAAGCGCCGGCCAGTTGATCATGTGGTATTTCCTGTTCGGGCCAGAGCCCTCCCAGTAAAATCTCCCCCTATGTGAATCCATCTGATCATGAACCCCGTCTTGCAGGAGGAAGAGCCCCATCACAAACATCGGTAAGCTCACAAGACACGCATTAGATAGAATAAGACGCCCCCCCGAGGACAAAAATCTACCAAACCAGGGTTCCACCCTAGCAGCCAGCCGTTAAATGAGGAAGAACCATTGTTCAATGGTGAGTTTTCTGTCCGAAATAGGCAGACCTAGATTAAAAAAACGGGATCTGTCCCAATTTGCAGTTGAGGAGGTTTGCCACTCTGATCTGTTCGGGCCTCTACTTACCTAGCACAAACGCTTCGCTTTTGTGAAAGTTAATTTTTAACCCTGACATGTTCTCAAAGCACAGCAACAAAAACTTGAGGTTGGCGATTGCTTTGTCAATTTTTTGAATCAGGATGATCATATCATCCGCGTAGTGGAGGTGCGTCACCCCCCCACCCTGGATAAGATGTGTTACGACTCCTTAGATATGACCTGCTGCTTTTGCAGCCGAGATCATTGCAATGAGTTGAACAACAGAGGTGATAACGGATCCCCTTGCCACACCCCCCGTTTGTTGCGAAAGAATGGTCCCATCTCACCGTTAATCCAGATAGCCGTCTGGCCCCCTGAGTCCAGCTAGGAGTTCCTATGGCTGTACCCCTCGTCAAAACCTTTCATGCGGAGAACTTCCCCCAGGAAGTTCCAATTGACTCTATCGTACGCTTTCTCGAAGTCTAATTTGAGCAGGATGACGTCGGATTTCTGTTCGGTGAGCTCATGAACAATCTCGTGCAGAGCCAACACCCTATCGAGAATGTAACGTCCCTTGATGAAAGCCGTTTGGTTGGGGCTGATAATGCGGTGAGCGATTGGGTCCAGGCGAGAAGCAAAGGCTTTGGACACTATCTTGAAGACCACGTTAATGAGCGCAATTGGTCTAAATTGTGAAATCTGGTCCGCCCCCGGGACTTTGGGGATTAGCGACAAAACCCCGAAATTCAAACGGGAAATTTCTATCCTCCCAATGATGAAGTCATTCAGAATTGTAAGCACCCCTTGCTTCACCAGGGGCCATCACCTTTTGAAAAAGAGAACAGGGAGCCCATCCGGGCCCGGCGCCGTGTCTGACTTCATCTCCGAAACAATCTGATCGAGCTCCTCGGCAGAGAAAGTAATGCCCAAACCCTCATTTTCCTCGGTCGAGACCATCCAGCGAGAGTCCCACGTGTTCGCCGCCAGCCCACACTGATGGACCGACTATGTCCCCATCATATTGTGATAGAAGTCATAGATGTGTTTCTGCAACGGCAGCTTGCCCCAGATAGTCTGGCCCTCCGAGACTAGAGAAAAAATGTTGCATTTGCGCCTCCTGCCATTGGCAACTGCGTGGAAGTAGGTTGTGTTGGAATCCCCCTGGAGCGCCCAGCGAACCCGCCCCCTTTGTCTCCAATACTCTTCTTCCACCTTACAAATTTGCAGCAATTGATCCTCGAGATGATAACGAAAAGCCCACTCATCATCATCGAGGCCCAAAGCGTCGGCTCTGTGATCAATCGCTTGAATCTGCCCAAGGAGTGATGTTTTAGACTCGCGAGCCAACTTCCCCAAGTTACGACTCCACCCACGGAGGTTTTGCCGTAGACCCCCACACATGTGTTGCCACCAGTCAATCACATCGTGATCGGTCGCCCGACCTAACAGGGTGTTCCAGAATGCAGCCAACACTTCCGGGAATTCAGTTCGTTCAAACCAACCTGATTCGAAAAAGAACCTGTTGCTTTTGACCTGGGAACCCTCTCCCGAGTCAAAAATCAAAGGAGTGTGATCTGAACCAAGACTAGTTTCCGCTACCAGCGAACATAAGGGGAAGGCTACTTCAAGTTCCGAGGAGATGAACACCCGGTCCAACACACAACGAACCGGGTTGATACGTCTATTTGACCAAGTGCATCTTGCCCCCGAGCGAGGAATTTCGAGCATGTCCCAGTTTGCAATGTGGGCATTGAAGAGGTTAATGCGGGGCCAGCTAACCCTATCATTGTTTTTATCTTCAAGACGTCTAATTAGGTTGAAGTCCCCTCCCATAACAATGGGATGGATGCTCCGCGCCACCTTGGCCGAGATCTCGTCTAAGAAGGTCTCCGAGTTGGAGTGGTCGGCAGGCCCGTAGATACCAATCAGCTCCAACAGCCTATTGGTTTGACGATGAAGGACTGACATGCTAATGAACTATTGACCCTTGTCAATCAGTCCAACTTCGAACAAGCTATCTCTAACCCCCATAAGACGGCCCCCAGAGTGCCCCGAGGCCGGGAGCCAACTCCAAAAAAAATTCTCGCCCACCTCTAGGGCTCGTAGTTCCTGGTCCGTAAAATCTTGTCTAACCTGTAGGAAAACCATGTCAATTTTATTGTCGCGGAGGGAATCTTTAAGAAGCGTCCAGCGCCCCCGCACCCCGAACCCTCTAATATTTAGAAACATGCATCTCAATGGGAAACCATCGCTTTGCCCCGTGCTTGGCGGGTGTAGGGTTTCTTTGCAGCTGGGACTACTACTTTGTTCTTAGGTTTTCGCTGTATAGGGTCCGAACGTAGCATGAGTGGGGGTGGCGAGAGGTCCTCACACCTTTGCTCGGCCCCTGCCGTGGCGGTTGCTTCCTTGGATAATTTCTTGCCTACTTTAGGATGTATGGAGGAGGAAGGGTCGGCCACAGCCCCTGATGTGGCCTCTTTCTCAGCTTCGGCTTTCGCTTCTTCCTTTGCCCTGGCACTCCCCAGCTCTGCTTGAGCACGTTCGTTAGCACGTAGAAGGGAGAGAGTTTCCGCCGGTGATCCCACCGCGAAATCAAAATTGACGCAAGAATCACAGGCAACCAGAAGCAAGTGATCATCGGAAAAAGAGTCAAGAGCAGTAAACATAGGAGTGTTGATGATACCTTTCTTAGCCTTGGTAAGGTTGATGGCACGTTCCAGGACCGGGACATCCGCTCGGCCTTCACTCCTGACGCTCTTGCGGTTGGAGGTCATGGGGGAGATTGACACCGGCTTGGTGCGCGGCGCCTGAAGGGGATCGCCAAGTGACCCGCCGCGCGCCGCCACGCCGACGTGCTCCACCACTGCATCCTCCAGCTCTATGCGCTCCACCGCGAGGGCATCGTCTCCGTCCCCAATGTCCAGGCCTTCCGCACCCCTCCGTCCTCGTGTCATCGGCCTTACACAAGTTGAATTTGAGGGATTTAGGTGATGAATATGACGCGTGGGCCCAAATTGTCATTGAGAGCAGCACATAATCCCGGCCGGGATTGTAATATCCTAGCGTGCCAAACAGGTATAGGGTTTAAAATATTCGAGATTGTAAAGTTCAGGGTTCCGATTTCAGGGATTAGGAGTTGAGGGTTCGATTTAGCTTTCCTCTACTTTTCCTTTGCTGAATAACGTGAGAGGATTTGACTCAGATTTGACTCATAATGGGTACGGTGGCTTACATGAATATACTTCAACTACAAAATCTGAGACTTTTAAGATGTAAGATGTTAACGATACGTATTCTGGCCATTCCATTGAGAATAAGACGTTGAAATAAATCTAAGGTCTCATATATATATATATATATATGTATATACGTAAAAGAAGAATAGTACAGAATTAATTAATAGGCTTTTTTGCTCTTCGCTCGGCTCTGAATGCAGCACGCGACCGCGACACTTGCTTCTCTGCATTCAGTCGCTTGATCACGAGGCAACTACAGTTATGAGGTACGAGGAGTAATCGCGTCGTGCTCGTGCCGAGATCGAGATCGAGCTATTCTCGGATTCGGACTGCCTCGCTTGCCAATTGCCATGCCCATGCGATGCGTGGAGTGCACTGCTCACTGCTCAGCCGATCGAGCACTAGTCGGAGTGGCCGCCGGAGGATACATATAGCGCATTGCGGAGGAGATCATCCCTCTGCCTCCTCCCTCGCAACAACACCAAGCACAACTCCGCGCCTTCATTCCCCTAGTTCTCGATCGTCCATCATGATGCAGTACGCCGCCGTGGATCCCTACGCCATGGCTTGCCCCCCGCCCGCCGGCCTCGTCGGCTTCGTCGGCCGCAGGTCCGTCGTTGATGTGCCCCGTCGACCACCACCTCCCGGCTTCGCCCGACCCAGGAGGATGCTCCCGCCATCGCCCAGCGAGCTCCCCGTGCCACCGAAGCTCTTCCTAAAGCGCGGTGCCGCCGCCGCCGCCGAGAAGAAGCAACCCACGAAGCGCCAGCGGCTGTGCTCCGACTACGAGGACGACATAGACTCCAACCTCCGGGCGACAGAGAAGAACGCCGAGGAGCGGCCGCGGCCGGACTACCTGAAGACGGTGCAGCAGGGCTGGGTGAGCCCATCGGCGCGCGCCTCCCTCGTCGGATGGATGGACGCCTTCGTCCGCGACTACAGCCTCGCCGACGGCACGCTCCACCACGCCGACGGCAGGGAGGGTTCGCCACGGGCAAGGAGGTGCTCGACATGGAGCGCCACATGGTGGCGGCGCTCGGCTACCAGCTCGGCGGCCCGACGGCGCACACCTTCGTCGACCACTTCACGAGGCACGCCCAGGGAGAAGACGAACTGAAGATCCAGCGCATGGCGCATCGCCTCGCCGACCTGTCGCTGCTCGACACGAGTGCCTGGGCTACCTTCCGTCCGTCGTCGCGGCGTCGTGATGCCGTGGAGCACGGAGATGCAGGAGATCACGGGGTATAAGTTCTTGGACTTGGCCGGCTGCCTGCCTGCTATGTACTACAGCTCGCAGTCCCTAATTTGTAACCGGCCTGCTGGTTGTTGATCAGCAGGAAGAAACAGAGCAACTCTGCTAGTGTAAAAGAACCGTAGAATTTTGTTGAAGTGATCTGTAATGTTCTTGTATATACACATCTGAAATAATGCATGAATTGTCTCTGTTCTTGACTTCTTGTGATGTTATTCATGGATTGTTTCTGTTCCATAGTCAGTTCAAAGGATTAAGCTGAGTTTCTTTAGTCACATGAGCATGCATCTGGACGAGAAGGAAGAAGGAATTGTTAGTTACTAAACATGAAAACGTGCTCTTTCATTGATTATGGATTTAGCTTGTCCATATTATACATGATCATCTTGTCAGTTATTTTGTATCTAATGATTCTCTTCTGTTCCCCATTTTGATTAGTACGGGTTTGGTTCCTCTATAATACGTTTTGTATACAAAGAATTGGTGATGCTGAAGTGAATGTGCAAGCGCGCTGCGCGTCTGAGTTTTGCTAGCAAGACCAGGACCCAATCTTTACCCGTGTGTGACGAGTGACGACGATCATCATTTGAAAATACCATTTTGTTTCTTTTTGAGATGAAATAACAATGTTCCTGAAAAGGAAACCACATTTTTATCTATAAAAAAAAGGAAACCACACAGACCTCGAATAATACACAACCTTACAAATATGGGGGAAATTGTGGAAAAGAGAGGCATTCACATTGAGGAGAGCTTCGAGCAACACCACCTCAGCCTTCTCATTCACAGTTTGACCACTAAATATAATCGCATTGATACAAGAGCGATCAGAAAATTGTGTTAGAAAATAATGGAAGATATATGGAGACACAGAGGGTTTCGCTTCAATGGGAAACTTGCCATGGTAACGAGGCATCTGACATCTCTGAGTCAGCGAGGGACCTTAACAATACTAGAAACAAGAAAGACATGCGGAAATCATAAGTTCGTCCGCCCATCCTATCCCCACGTTCACATGCTTCAAGATCCGTACGAGTCAACGCACCCAGCGCGTGTCCAACCCCTTGTTATTAGGAGTTACAATCCATTCTAACCGCGCCGATCTGGACTGCACGAGCCGCATGCCATCAGCGCTGCCACCACCGCCTCCCACACCCGCTGCGACCACAGCCTCGCTTTGCTCCAGCTGGAACGGCCCGCCGGCGTCTCGTACTGCACCACCTCCCCGCCCCACCCGCTGCCGTTGAGCGGCCGCGTATGCCTTCCCGTTGTTGGAAGTAAGCACGTATGGAAGGTATACGAGTTGTATACGGATCAGAATCCAAGTGGTATTGGGATTAGTTCTCCTACTCCTACTCCTACTAGGTTTAGTTGATCAAGTGTGCTCCTATATATACATGTAGAGGCCCCCTGTAATCTTCACCAGGTTGTGCAAGAAAAGAAAAAGAAGAGCAAGGCTCGATACGAGCCTCTGGTGACCAAATCGTTGTTTCCGTGTGTGTCTGAGTAATACTAGCTGAAATCGATCGACCGTACTGATCGGAGAGCTTGGTTTGCACGCACGTGTAGCGCAGCGGATTGGAGTACGCACGTCTCATCGGAAACTCGTCGTCTACGTCGGAAAATACTCGGCGTATAGGGGCAAATCCAACAAGTGGTATTAGAGCCTGGTCAAACGACGACGAGGAAACGAAGAAGGGGAAGGCGGCGGCTGTGGCGAAGCAGGCGCTTGTGACGTCAGAAGGTAGCGGCAAGCCGCTCATGATGATGTCAAGAACAAGTTATATGTTGATTCAGTATCCAATGCTGACCGACACAAATTATGTGGTTTGGTCCACGAAGATGAAATTCATCCTCCGAAACCTCCGTGTCTGGAAGGCTATAGAAGGCGATGGCGCGGTGGATGACGAGGTTGACGATGGTGCGATGGCTGCTCTCTCACAGTCCGTACCAGATTCCATGGTGATGACTCTTGCCAATTACGAGACGACGAGAGAAGCATGGGAAGCAATACGGGAGATGCGAGTCGGCGAAGATAAGGTGAAGCGTGCCCGTGCACAAGTGCTTAAGAGGCAGCTTAACAAGTTGGAGATGTCTAAAGGAGAAACAATCGTTGGGTATTCCGAGAAGCTAACGAACTTGGCAAGTGAGATTAAATCTCTCGAAGGATCTGTCACAGATACAGATATCGTCGAGAAGCTGTTTTCATCGGTCACCGACGAATTTACAAATATTATCGGGACGATCGAGCAGTTCAGCGATGTCACAAAGATGACGGTGTCTGAAGCGATTGGAAGATTGAGGACACACGAAGAGAATCAGAAGGGAAGGAAAGAGTCCAAAGATAATGGTGAGAAACTTTTGTATTCTCATGCTGATCTTGAAGCTCGACTTGCTAAAGAGCGGCAGAAAATGAAGGATAAGTAACGCCCAGCGAAAAAGTACATCACTGAGCAGGAGAATGATGAGCAAGATGATGATGAGCAAGAGGACGACGATGAAGAGGAGGAGGAGGATACTCCGCCGAGGAGGAAGTTTGACATAAAGAAAGAAAGGTGTCATAACTGTCGAGAACTCGGGCACTTCAAGTCTGATTGCCGGAAACCATCGAAGCAGAGGGCTCTCTTGGCCCAGGAAGAAGACGATAGTCCGATGCACCTGATGTGTGAACTGATGGACGAGGATGATCCAGTTCTTCAAGCGGTGGCTAAAGAAACTGACACGCTTGTGGAACAGAAAGTTTGCATTCAAGTTCCACTAACTCGTGTCGATGCTACTGACACGGGAGGTGATTCAAGAACTCATGCCGATAGTACTGGTATGAAGGCGTACATGGCGCCAGAAGTCCATGATGAGCGGCGTAGTGTCACGTCGAAGGAAAAAGAAGTGAAGGCATACATGGTGCCAGAAGTCCATGATATGCGGCTGAAAGGGCATGTGCCCTCATGTATGGTTTTGGTAATTAATGACAATCCCTAAGGACTAATGTGTGTTTTGAGCATATTGCAAGTATGGCTTGAAGTTGTCAAGCCATCACCTATAAGAAGAAAGATGGTATCTTTCATGAGCTTGCAACAAGAAGATCAATTCATATAGCTCATGGAGGATGATGTCATGACATGATCGTCATCAAGGTTGACTAGTGCAAGACCAATGGAAGCTGTCGGAGACATGAAGACGAAGCTAAGCGAGACTCTCCCATGATGGAGTAAGGGGGAGTATATGGAGGAGTCTTCATCAAGCATGTGCTAGCAAGCGCAATCAAGAAAGGTGGTCCACTTGAAGAGATCAAGATCGTCATCATCAAGCTCAAGTGGATTGCTCAAGGCAAAGTTATGATCTTGATAGGGCTATAGGATAGATAGGCGTACTATCAAGAGGGGCTCTCGAGTGAGTAACTTGATCGCATCTTTGTGGAGAGCTCAAACCTTTGCATGCTTGGCATTTCATCTTTCTTGGTTCTTATTTGGCTTTTCTCCTTGTTGGTTTTGGTGCTTGTCGTGATCTTCATGACAAGACCAAGTTCTTCGAAAACGGTTTTTGTTTGGAAAACTCGTTACGTTTTCGGTGTGGAAATATTACCGGTTCAACCTTGAGGAAAGTTCCACACCTTCACATGTGTGGAGACTTTGCTCTATTTATAGTTTTGGTAGCCCTCTCCTTGTCAGTGCCTTTCCAACGGAGTTGGTCTCAAATCATTCGGAGTTTATTTGCAAAAGTTCTTTCAGTTCTGTTGTTTCTGCAGTTTTTCAAAGGGGCGGAAATGTCCGGACCTTGCTCGGAGATTTCTGGCGCTCGGAGATTTCCGAGCCCCAGTCCGGAGATCTCCGAGTGGCAGAAGATTTTTACCAAGTCCAGTTCTCAGTTGCGTACTGACTCAGTTCAGTTTTCCTTCGGATTTTCTACCGGAGATGTCCGGGGTCCGGAAATCTCCGGCCCTGGTTTGGATATTTCCGGACAACAAGTTGCAGTTTTTCGCCAAGTCTTATTTGCCTTCAGCACTGATCTTTTCTCAGCTCACGTCGGAATTCCTTCCGGAGATTTCCGGGGTCCGGAAATCTCTGGACCTCAGTTCGGAAATTTCCGGACTAGAGACTCCCAACGGCTAGAAATCAGGGAGGGGCTATAAATACCCCTCCCCTTCTTCTTCCTCAGTTTGACGACTTTCCCCTCTCTCTCTTGCCATTGTTGACCTTGGGAAAGCTTGCCCCCTCTCAAATCCTCCCATGATTCTTGCATATCTTTGAGGGAAAAGTGAGAGGAGATCTAGATCTACAATTCTACCAATCCATCTCTCCTCTAAGTGAGGGGAACTTAGTGGATCTAGATCTTTGAGTTCCTTTGTGGTTCTCCCCCTTTGTTCTTGCTCTCTCTTATCCCCCCCCATAAGCATTAGTTGCTTGTGGTGGGATTTGGGAGTGTAGGATTTGTCTCCTTTGTGGTTTCTTGGTTCTTCCTCTCTTATTCCTCCATAAGCATTTGTTGCTTTGTTGGAATTTGAGAGTGAAGGACTTGAGCACTTTGTGTGTTCTTGCCATTGCATCTTGTATCGGTTTGAGCCCTCAACGAGTATTCGTGGTGGTGAAATTCGTGAGCTTGTTACTCTTGGGTCTTGGACCCTAGACGCCTTAGTGGCCGCCTTTGTGGCATAGGACCTTTTGTGATCAAGTCCTTTGTGGCTAGTTGGGACCTTTGTGGTCAAGACCTCTTGTGGTCATTTGGGAGACCCCAATTCGGTTGTGGGTGTGTGCCCCAAGGTTGTTGTACGGGATTGTTCTCCGCCCCAAAGGAGTTCATAGTGGAAGGTGGACTCGGACCTTTGTGGTCGAGTTCATCGGAGAAGAAGGTGAGGCCTTTGTGGCGTTGAGCAAACCTGTTGTGGTTGCTCACACCTCTCCAACGAGACGTACACCTTTTGTGGTGGAACTCGGGAATACATACTCGTCTCCGCGTGCCTCGGTTATTCCTATACCCGAGCTCTTTACTTATGCACTTTACTTTGTGATAGCCATCGTGCTTGAAGTCCTTTACCTTGCTATCCCTTTGTTGTTTGTCTTGTATAGCATAAGTTGTTGGTGCACATAGGCGAACCTAGTATATTTAGGTTGTGTCATTGATAAGTTAAACACTAAGTTTTATTCCACATTTATTAAGCCTAAATTTTAAAAAGTGTTCCTCGCCTATTCACCCCCCTCTAGGCGACGTCTTTCCTTTCAGCGGCGTAGTGTCGCGTCGCAGAAAAAAGAAGAGAAGACGTACATGGCGTCAGAAGTCCATGAAGTGCAGCGCGTCATGGTGTCGCAGGGAAGAGTGAGGCGCATTGTTGCGTCATGGGGCAAACCTATCGTTATGGAAGAAAGAAGCAGCGTGTCCGGAGGCAGTCCAGAAAAAGGAGAAGGGGACAAAGCGAGTCCAACTGATGACCAAGGAGGAGGTTCACCACATGAGGAGCTACGGTCAGAGGAAGTTCAAGGGGCGCCCAGCCCAGAAGACGGCATGCAGGGAACGCAACAAAGAGTACCCATACCGCCAGGAAGTGTTCAAGGGGAAAGGAAGGGCTTTGAGGAAATGGCAAAATTTGAGGATACCGATACGATGGAGTATTGGCGTGAAGAATTGTCGTTGGCAGAAGAGCGAAAAGAATAAAGTGAGATGCATTTTGCACGACTACATATGTTCAAGGTCACGGAATATTGCTTCAAAAGCACCGAAGCAAAGATGACATTTGAAGACGTCGACAAGAAAGATTGTTGTTGTCAAAGAGAAGATGAATCAACAAAAGCAATGTTGATGTCATGGAAGTCTCAAGGAACGACGAAAGTAATGTCGACGATGAAGGCTGAAGCGGCGAAAGTACTATTGAGGGTAACATCTACGCAAAGTGACTGGCGTATCTGGGACCCAGGACGAAGTGAAGGTCATGCTTAGGGGGGGTGAATGTTGAAAGTAAGCACGTATGGAATGTATACGAGTTGTATACGGATCAGAATCCAAGTAGTATTGGGATTAGTTCTCCTACTCCTACTCCTACTAGGTTTAGTTGATCAAGTGTGCTCCTATATATACATGTACAGCCCCCTGTAATCTTCACCAGATTGTGCAAGAAAAGAAAAAGAAGAGCTAGGCTCGATACGAACCTCTGGTCACCAAATCGTTGTTTCCGTAGCGCAGCGGATTGGAGTACGCACGTCTCATCGTAAACTCGTCGTCGTCTACGTCGGAAAGTACTCGGCGTATAGGGGTAAATCCAACACCCGCGCACCTCGAAGTCGTCCAGCCCCGACACCGTGACCGCCACACGTGACATCCTCCGCAGCTCCGCCAGCGGCGTCGCCAGCAGGTCGATCCACGGGTCGTCGATGCCGTACCTCCCGACACAGATGAACGACCACGTCTCCTCGTACCGCCGCCACGTCGCCGGGTCCAGCGTCTCCGCGCCCACGGGCTGCTTGCCCCAGAAGTAGGGGTCCAGGAGCAGGACGCCCGTGATGTTCGCGTCGCCATCCAGCCCGTTCCCGTTTCCCGCGCGCATCGCCATGTTGTGCGCGATGTTGGCGTCCGCGCTGTCGCCGGCGAGGAAGAGCCGGGAGAGGTTGCCCCGGTCACGCAGCCACGGGTTCGCGCTCCTGCCGACGACCCAGTTGAGCGCCGCCCACAAGTCGTCGTAGGCGGCCGGCAGCGGGTGCTCCGGCGCCAGGCGGTAGTGCACGGACACCGCCACCAGCGCGTTCAGGTAGGCGTGGTACTTGGGCTCGATTTGCGACATGATCACGAACGCGCCGCCGTGGTAGAACACCAGGACCGGCAGCGTGGCGCCAAGATCGTCTTGAGGAGGAATGGGGAGAAGTCGAACGCCACAGCGTTGTTGGCGTTGTCGCCTGTACTGGAGCAGTTGTCCTCGTCTTTGGGCGGCGGCGCCGGTGGCAGCGGTGTTTTGCGGTGGTGCGGGATCAAAAAGACGAGCAACATGATCGCGGCGATGAGGAGGAGCAGGGCGAGTAGAAGCAAGGCCACCTTAGCGACCTTCCGCTTGCTCTTGGAGACTACCATCCTCGCGACGACTCACTCGTGTAACAACGAACTAGGCCGCCGGACGGACAAGGACCTGGGTTGGGTGGAGGAGGAAGCTCGATGAGGTACCCGACCACCTCGAACTCGGCGGCACGGCGTGGGTCCGCGTTGAACTGCTGCACCGCGGCCGTACGGTGTCCGCGCGGGACTGGAGCTGACGGCGGCTGAGGAGGAAGGAGTGCACAGCGCGGCAGCCTCTTCCGCGCCCCGGCCCCCGTGGCCGTGACGAACTGCGTGGACACCAGAGACGACGACATCTCCTCTATCCCCTTCGTCTCCTCTTCAGCCTCTTCCTTTCGCCGTGGTGATTAGCCAGTTTTTCTTGTGATTAGCCAAAAAAAAACGCGCACCCACCCTTCCGCTTTTTTCAGATCTCTGAGGACGAACGGCCAAGATAGGACGGGCGGGCGAACGACCGTGAAAAACCGCTCTCAAAGATATGCATGTAGACAGGCGTTTCACATCAGCAGTCAGCTCGCAAAGGTAACGTATGCACCTCTAGGGAGGTGTGCGGACTTGTGCATATGTACATGGTTGAATCAGCAGGAACATGCCTTCACTCTATACCTCTACCATATTTAGTTTCAGTGAGAAACAAACCACAGAAGCAACGCCAAAAACAAGCAGATGTAGCATACACAGTAACTCAGTATACAAATAGCTGAATATTAAGGCGCTGATCCTGAAAATATTTGTTTTAAACTGTCCACCCTCTCTCGGAAGAATTAACATAATGAAATTACACAGGTTTTGCTTCCAATATCCATTCTCGTGTCTACCTGGCAAATATTTCTTAGTACCAATAGTTGGTGCCGATATTTCCACGCAGAACACATATTATCGCCAACAGACAAAAAAAAACAAGGCATTTGACCAAGTTATTGATCAGACCTCACAACCTAAATCAGTAGCATTGTATATCAAGTCAAATAATGTCAAAGTCAAACGACAACAATACAACTGCAGTAACGCCATAGACCTGTCGCTGAGGAATAGGGCAGGAAACAACACTTTTTGGCGACAATTCTCCTTCACGATTCAGAAGTGTAAGCGTCAGTGTAGCCATTGACTGTTGACCACAGCTTGTGACCCAAACTTGCCCAAATGCCCATGTGCCACAAACTTCTTCCACAGAAGCGCGCTGCTCATGTAGAAACTTCTGTCCTATAAAAGACAGCGCCGCTGCTCTTGTAGAGCTCAACGCAGCGCGCCACCTCGAACAGCAGCTCCGTCTACCACTCTACCTAACCTACGCCGGCGGCAGCAGCAGCTCAAGCACACTACGACCACCTTGCTCATGGATTCCGCCACCGCAAAGTCCTACCCGGTGGCGACGACGACGAGAGACCCGCCGCAGGAGGCGCAGCTGGGCCAGGCCCCGGCGGAGAAGCGCGCACGTAGAACTCGAGCGTTCCTGGCGACCATGGCGCTCGTCCTCACCGTCGGCTTCGGGTGGGGCGTGTACCAGAAGCGCCACAGCCCGCTGGACCTCGCCTTCCTGGTCGTCACCTACGACCTTAACGCGGTGCTCTGCTGCTGCCTCGTGAAGCAGACTCTCCTGCCGCGCGACGATCCGGCGGCGGCGCCCGAGCGGCGGCGGGTCAGGATCGCCGTGTGGGTGGTGCTGGTGGCGATAGCCGTCGTCATCGAGGCCCACGTCGCCTTGGCGGTGTCCGGCCTGACTCGGAAGATCACCGTCATGGTGATCTTTGGCGTTGCCATCGGACTGATCTTCTACTTCTTTGCTCGTGCCGACGCTCGACGCCAGGAGGATGACAACACTCTCCACAATGCGTCCCCCGAGCAGAACGTTTGAATTAGCTTAATACCCGCCCGTTAATTTGGGATGATCACTGAATTATGTATGAATGTTGTTTAACTTGCTTTGCTGTTTCTGAAAAGAGAACACTGTCTTTGCCATTACGTGAATGTTGATGCGGAGGATAATGTGCATGCATGGATGATGTTTGGCCACGTCACAGCAAAAGCGCTTGTTTCTATCCTTTAGATTCTCTACATGTCAAGAAACCAATAAAAAGATAAATATATACTCCCTCCGTTCCATATTAGATGATTTTAATAATAAGAAAGTGGATGTATCTAGACTTATAACATATCTAAATACATCTACTTTTGTCCAAATAGAAATCATCTATATTGGAATGGATGGAGTAGTATTTATATGCTTAAAGAAACACATATTCGAAGAAACTTTTGGGGTACTCAAAAAAATTGTTGCACAAACCAGTGACATACTACACTTTTGTCTATAGCCATCTATAGATGCCACGTCACCTCTTTGTTTGGGCCAAGAACATGTAATGTGGGACCACAATAATTAGGAAGTTTTTAGAGTGGGTTTTCAGGAGGAAACTGGCACTGGCCTAGACTTTGTAGGTGACCCCTCCATGGTTGGCCTAAATATTAACAACTTATAGTTAAATATCTCTTAGACTATGATTTTGTTAATTAGACTGAATTTAGTTGTTGCAACTCTTACTCGTATGCTCAAGTGTCGGTGAGACCTCTTGTACTACACATCTTTAGGACCCCCATTGTCATCAGCAATTAAGATATTCCTCATTTTTGACTGTGTGACATAGTTCTTGCTTCTTCTCAAATAGTTGCAAGGATTAGATCTTTATCGTATTTCGGGTCATTAAGGTCTTCTTTTTCCTAAATCAACATAGTGTTTCTCACTGAATCCGGACACCCATTATCAAAAAAGGAGAGAGATATGCATCTTGATCTAGAAGTGTTGCAAAAACCACCGGTGTTGGAAAAAGACCACCGGTTTCCAATAAATTCGTAAATCACCACCACTTTTGATTGACAGTGTTGCAAAAACCACCGATTTTTGCACTGACCACGATTTAGGCGAATTGACGACATCTTTCCGGGTGACTATAGCCACGGTTAAAAAGCTAATGCATGTCCCAGCCGTGGGGCCCACCACTCTCCCGATCCCTTTTCTCTCTTAGCCGCAGCAGTGTCTTCCTTCGCCAGGAAAATAGATCGAAGCAGAGATTGGGCTGCAGCACGAACCAGAGAGGAAGATGGTCGCGGACCCATTGTATTCCAGCGAATCGGAGACAGCGACGCTGCATGTAACGCCATGCGCGGGCTGCGACGCAAGGTCTGTGAGCACGCGCCCGCCGTCATCACCCGCAAGGCCTTTCGTGCCGTCCTGCCCTCGCCGCGCCGCTCGCCTTCCTCTACGTGGGCCGCAACGCGTGCGCACCGGTCCGAGTCCTGCCATGCGCTGGCTGCGACGTGAGGTCTGCGAGAACGCGCATGCCGTTGTCATCTGCAAGGCCGACGCGTGTCTTTGCGCGCCGCCCTGCCCTTGCGCGTCGTCCGGAGCTCCGCCCTGCCCTTGCGCGTGCTTCTCTTCTGCGCGCCGCCAGGAGCTCCGCCACGCCCGAGGACTTCTTCCTCGACCTCCCCACGACCACGACGTGCGCGTGTTCGAGCCTCCCGACTAGTGCTTCGATGGCGAAGGGGACTGCTCGTTATCCTCCATGGCAGGCGGTGGTGGCAGCTTTGACTTGGCCGGAGCACGATGGATTGGGTCAACACACGTTCTGAACTTGTGACCGCAAAAAGAAAAGAAACGAGGAAAAAAGTAAGGAAATGTCTTTTTTCACAAAATACACATGCCATGTCACGCCTGATTGGTGGGTCAGACATGTCAGAACCAACGTTAATTCGCCTAAATCATGGTTAGTGTAAAAATTGGTGATTTTTGCAACGCTGTCATTTAAAAGTGGTGGTGATTTACGAATTTGTTAAAAACCGGTAGTCTTTTGCAACTGAACCATCAATTGTGGTAGTTTTTTACAATTTTCTCCATCTGATGCGATAGTAGATCCCTAAATCCTTGAATCTAATGCGTATTCGACGTATTTGTGTGGTACTTCTTGTGGCAAAACCATCTGATATGATAGAACTTTTTCACACGTCGTCGTTTGTGAGTGTTTTCTACATGCAGTTGGCTTGTGCAGTGTTCAGATCAAGCTGTACTGTAGTACATAGTAGTATATTTGCCATTCTACCTCCCATGTGAACGTACATTTTGGCGACAAATCTTCTTCAAACTAAGCTGAGAGACCTTTTCCACATAGAAAATGACTTAGCAGAGACTTGTCCAGAATTCAGACGTATATATGACGCGGGGAATATTCAGACGCGGTCACCTATTTGCCTGGAATTGTACGTGCACGAGGCCGCTTCCCTTCTTCTCTGCTCCTTCCAACCCGGTGCATGCGGCCACTCACTCCTATATAAGGCAACGGCGGCAGCTTGTTTCGAGCTCAACACAGCACTCAGCCACGTGCATAACTAGCTAGCTCCGTCCGTCCACCTAAGTACGCCGGCAGCAGAAGCTCGAGCTCACGATCGACCAAGCTTGCTCGCTCATGGAGCCCGCCACGGCGCCGTCGTCCTTCCCGGTGGCGCGAGACCAGCGCGGATGGGGGCGCTGGGTGTTCCTGGCGCTCATGTCGCTCATCGTCACCGGGAGCTTCGCGTTGGCCGTGTACCAGGCGCGCCAGAGCCACAGCCGGCGGGACCTCGCCTTCGTCATCGTCACCTACTACCTCATCGTGCTGCTCTGCCTCTGCCTCGAGAAGCTGAACCTCCTGCGGCGGCGCGACGACCCGGCCGCGGCGGCGCCCGAGCGGCGGCGGGTCAGGATCGCCCTGTGGGCGTTCTCGGCCGCGCTCGCCGTCACCTTCGCGGCCCGAGCCTCCTTGGCGATGACGGACCTGGGGCTCAAGGTCGCCCTCTGGGTGGTCGTCGGCTTGGGCATCGGGCTGTCGTTCTACTTCTTTTTTGCCCGTGGTGACGCCGGGCGCCAAACTCTCGACAGGGTATCTCCGGAGGAGAGGGTTTGAACTGTGTGTTACGCGAGTATGTAAATTTTGTACTATATGATGATATTCTTTTTATTTAACTTTATAAGTTTGTTATTGTGTGACTGTATCATTGTATGTCAATGTGCATCTACGATGTTTTATCACGTACTACGTCACAACAAGGTAGCGGTTCTGTAAGGTGGACTGCATAGGTGTTTCTACGGCGAGCGGCATGACAGTAGTGATGGCCTCACTTTGGCCGTGTGGATGGCAAGAAGCGGGCGGTGGGGGTTCCTGGCGTTGGTGGCGGCAACTCATGTATCGTGTTCGGGAGACCATTCTCCTGTTAGCGGGTGATCCGACTGTGCGGACCGTGTGCGGAGTTTTTTTCGACGAAAAGCTCTACGCTCGTGCGCTTTGCTGTGTTAGGGTTCTTGGTGAAAAGATCTCGACATCGACGACGTGCGTGCTACGTTGTGACCCTCTTGGAGGCGTGGTAGTGGAGGCTCGTTTCTTCTGGTTTGTTTCGGTGTCCTCGGTTGCAAGTTTGGTTCTTCTTATTTTGCTTTTTCTATATTTGATCTATTTCGTAAGAGGTTTCTCATCACATTATATCAGTTTGACAACTTGACTTTATTTATAAAACATGGCAAAAGCTACTGTATTTCGACAAAATTGCATCGTTCTTGCATGTGCAAACATAGTGCAGTGGGCTGTTCGCCACAATCGGGTGGTTCTAAACTTCTAATCCATCCCTGCTGCGCCAGGCCCTGCTAACGGGCGCGTGTGGTATGGCTATACCTGCCCACAAGAGGAAGTTCCTGAAAGATCAAAAAAAAAAAAGGCGATGTGATGTGCTAGACTGCTAGTGCCGCATACCTCGTCACTGGTTTGTTGGGTTTTCCTTCCACATCTCGGAGCTCGAAACGGTAGCTCGAACTTTGTGGTTATGCAGATTTTATTTCAAAAGATATGGCCAAATGTTCTTTCGCTTTGAGATAAACTTTGAACATATTTTTGGTATCTGCCCTTTTATCTCTGTGGCCAAGATGCCTCTGACGCACAAAGTACACCTGGACGGCTGGTCAAGAAGTACTGTATGTGATTGTTAAGATTTTGAGACTTAAGCTGATTTTGTTGCTATTTTTCCAAGTTATACGAATCATTAGTTTAAGTACATACGTTGACTGCAGCTGGGGAGGCGAGCAAAAGTCAGACAACGCGCTTGCCCATTCACCTCGAGCTGCCAAGGTTCTTCTTTGCTCTTTCCTCGCATGTGCGGCCACTCTGCTCTATACAAACGCAAACCCTGCTCGAGATCTCCCTCCACAGATCCACAGCTCGAGATCAGGACCACCCTCAGCAATGGAGACCGCCGCGGCGACGTCCTTCCCGGTGGCGCGGGACGCGCCGCCCCGGCCGGCGCCGCAGACGGCGCAGCTGGGCGAGGGACCGGCGCGGCGGGAGTGGGGGCGCTGGGCGTTCCTGGCGCTCGTGCTGCTCCTCCTCGCCGCCAGCTTCGCGTGGGGCGTGTACCAGGCGCGCCACAGGCCGCGGAACCTCGCCTTCATCATCGTCACCTACTACCTCATCGCGCTGCTCTACTGCTGCCTCGCCAAGCTCGACCTCCTCCGCCGCCGCGACGACCAGACGGCAGCCGCGCCCGAGCGGTGGCGGGTCAGGATGGGCGTCTGGTGGGTCTCCGTGGCGCTCGTCAACGTCGTCGCCGCCCGCGTCGCCGACGCGATGCCGGACGGCGGGCTCAGGATCGCCGTCTGGGTCATCGCCAGCGTCGGGATTGTCCTCGGCTTCTACCTCTTCTTTATCCGTGCCAACGCCGGTCGCCGGACGACGAACGGCACGGAAGTGTCCCCCGAGCAGAGGGTCTGAACCATGCGTGGACCTAGAAGTGGCTATTGTTTCATTTTTTTAATTATGTATACTGTATATAAAGTTTCTTTTTTCCGTAAACTTGTTATTTGGTAATGTGTTATGTCATGTGTCGAGTAACACAACAGTGACTGACCAATTGTTGTCTTTTCTGTAAGTTTGAATGATTTTCATTTTAAGTTTCCATAAACTTGTTTTCAGTTAACTTATTGTTTCGGTATGTTTTGTTTTGTCGTTGTCGGCTAGGGAAACCATCGATGACTCATTGTTGTCTTTTGACTCATGTTTCATCTAGTTTAATTTTCTCTCTCGAATTTATCCATTTCAAAACATTGCTTTCTCTGCTACAACATCTACATAACTTGGACTTCCCGACAAAGACTATCAAAATTCTCCTTCTTATGGACATACTCGGTTTTGTTACTACAAAAACGCTGATTTGTATAAACAACATTTATGACTCCCACAAGCCAAAAATCAATGACTAAATCTTGTTTGTACTCCTTGTTGTTTAATGACCAAACGTCGTGAGTAATTATATCTACAGGTTTTAAAAATTATATAAGAATCAAGTATGAAAAATATATGTAGACACATATATACACCAGTGAATTCCTTGAGGCGAAAAGCTCCAAAAGGAGGTTGCTAGAGGAACTCTGATTAAATCAAGCAAATGGAGAATAACAGTATTTAAGAAAGAAAAGGTAAATAGAATGGCAAACAATATAACCTTAGTAAATCGGTTAGCTGGATAATCAGTTAAATCTTTGGATTGAGGTTACAAGAACCAAGAGGAAATGGCGAAGTGGAGTAGACCTTTGTAGGTTACACACGGGACCCGCTTATATCGTAGGTTACACAACATCATAAAATGGATAATTAAAAAGACAAAAAAATGTTACTTCAACATTTTCCTATTTTGTATAGATAACTTATGAAAATATATTTGATGCAATTTTTCTCTAACTTACTAGAGATATGTACGTTTACGTTTATTTCCAGACTTTTAGAGACCTAAAAATATATATTTCAATTTTATTATAACCGGGTTATTGATGCTCATGTGCCAAAATGATTTTCGATTCTCGTATATACTAGGCATGAGTATGAACGTCTATGATTTTTTTCCAAAAAATAGATACCTAAAATATATGGTTTAAAAAACGGAAGCACTTGTCATCTCCTCCCGTCTCCCACGTCCCTCATGTGACATGGCTCGTGTAGCACTCGACGGAGGAAGCAACGATGAACAGGTGAAGGGAACAAAGGGAAGGCCCGTGAGCCCTATCATTTCTCTCGTGAGCTCTCCTCGGTCGCCCTTTCCTCATTTTCACTATCTTTGACGATGTAGAAGGTCGAGCGTCAGTAAATTTCAAAAAAAAAAAAAGAAGGTCGAGCGTCAGTAGTGGTGGGACTAATACTTTAAAGATGTTACTCCCTCCGATCCATAATAAGTGTCGCTACTCTAATACAAACTTTGTACTAGCTTAGTATAAAATGGGTGATACTTTTTATGTATGAGGGGGTATAAACTTTCAACTACAAGACCCACAACATAGCTAAAGAATTTTAGGAACCATGACCACATCCGAGGCGAGGCAAAATTTTCTACAACTAATATGACCATGCAACCCGTACCTCGACCGTCCGTTCCCACGATTGAACGGTTAAGATTTTCTACCGCTACGATTTCAATAGGGATTTTTATTTTAGACGGTCTCACTTGGTTAAAGATTTCTCACATGATTAATTTATCGTCTTAGCGAGATTATCCTCACAAACTACAATAAGACAGAGAATTAGCACGAGCACAAACACACACACACACAGAGATATGGTTAGGTAGGACAAATTTGCTGTTTCTTTGTGAAGAAACGAATTAGCACGAGCACAAACACATGAGAAGAGAATTTGTCAATGAACACATGGTCGGAGTTTGCAAGTCACAAGCATAACCAAATCTTTTCTCCTTTGACCGGATTATGTTATGATGATTAAACACGCTTGCTGATTTGCCTCTAATCGGGGACAGAGTCAGTCGATGCCCAGCAGCTTCTCTGCCTGCTCGGTGTCTCCTATAAACAGCGCGGACAGGCAACCATGCTCGCAGCAAGCAAAGGTCGGCAGCACGGCGGCGACACCTGCAGCTAGCGCAATCAGCCTGCGTCCGCGTACGACGGCCGGCAGCTTCTGCGACTCAAGCTCACGAAGACCTAGATCGCCCGGTAGACATCGGCGCGCATGGAGCCCGCGGCGAGTTCCTTCCTCGTGGCGCAACGCCCTCCATCGCCGAAGTCGGCGGCGGACCTCGGCCAGGCCCAGGACCAGCACCCGGCGGCGCAACCCGGAAGCGCGCTCCTGAAGGCGCTGTGTCTCCTCCTCGCCGTTTTCTCCGTGTGCTTCCTCCTCGCCGGCGGCATCGCGTTGGGGCTGCACCGCGCGGGATACGACGTCGGGTTCGCGTTCACCACCACCTACGCCCTGGTGGCGCTCTGCTTCTGCCTCTGGAAGCTCCAGCTCCTGCGGCGTGACCCAGCGTCGGCGGCGCACGAGCGGCGCCGGGTCGGGTTCGCCGCGTGTTTCGTCTCGCTCGCGCTGGTCAGCTCGGTCGCGCTGCGCGTCGTGAGCGTGAAACCGAGCCTGGCGCGGGCGCCCAAGGTCGCACTGTGGGTGCTCGCCGGCCTCTCCATGGTCCTCGCGCTCTGCTTCTTGGTTGCTGCTTTGCGTGCACGCAGTGGCGCGGAGGACGCCGGGCGCTCGCCGGAGAAGGATCTCCACGAGCTGTCCCCGGAGCAGAGAGTTTGAGCTACACGTGGAATGGAAGAACCCATTATTTCATTTTATAAAGTTTGTTTTGAAATTTTACTTTCGGTAAACTTTTTGCTGTCGTTGTCTTTGTCAACAAAACCGATGACCAACTTATTGTTGTTCCATTTCTGTATTGTGTTGGAAAAATATATATTCATGTGACTTGTGTGTTTTTCTTTGGAAAGGACACCCAAACATATGTTATACTCCATATGAAATTTATTAGGAAAAACAAAAGGCAATGCAAATGAGATAACTGGTGTAAAATAAAAATACACTATAAACAACATTGGCAGACTGTTTCTTTAATTGTTGTGTCTTTTCATGAGTTCGCAACACATTACACAAAAATCGCAAATTCAAGGTAGAAACCCCAATGCAAAAAATGAAAGTTGTATTAGCTCACTAGATTTGCCTCGTTATTTCATACATTTCGTAGGAGCATCAGTTTTGTAGGAATTGTGTACTCCCACTATATCCAAATAGTACATAGTTTTCATGACATCTCTCTTTGTGGAATTAATTGGTGTAATTGTTGACCATGAATTATTTCAATTTATACTTGTTTTTTTATTTGGATGTGAAATTTTAACTTTACAATCTTGTGCGCACTGACAATGTAGTTGAGTAAAAACTTAAGAAATGTTAGCACTGCAATACGAATAATATACTAGAAAGGTATCACCTGAGTGTAATATTAATTGGAACGAATTAGGCTGACAGTTAGATAACGCCATGCCACATGAATTATGCATGTGTGTGTGTGTCACAAAGGGGGTCTTTTTTTCCGAAAGGGGATTGGCCCAACCTCTACATAGAATAGATGCATATGACCGTACAAAGCGAGGACATAAGTTCAGATAGTTCTAGTTTAGGTTTAGTGAGCACCATAGACCAATCCACCTAATTCAAAAGATTGCCCTTGTTTGGAGCTCACCCTTGTAAAGGCACTTCTGCATTAACCGGAGAGCGGAGCACTCGAGTTTGATGGGTTTGTTTAATAGTATGGCAAGTAAAGAAACTTATAATGTCTAATTATACATGTATTATATTGTGCTCAGTGATCTTATGGACTCTGTTTGAAACACAAGTTTGAACAAGTTCGACAATTCTATAGTTATATCGGTATAAAACAAACACTTTTAAATTCTCAGAGGAGTATAGAGTAGACGGAACATTTTTCTTTTCTTTCAATTATACCATCTTGAAGTTTTAAACGGAAATGTAACCACTCATAGGGCATAAACTGGAATTCACTCAAAAGTAACATAACAATAAATCTAGTTGTACATATATGCGGATTATGAAATCAAGCTGACAAAATCAATAAATATTGAGAGAGACTATTTTATTCGGTAGCAAACACCCTTTATTTCAGTCACGCATGACGTATCCAAGCCGAGCTGGCTCAGTTAGTTGTTTGACGCCGCAGCTGCGGCGGCAGCCATCCGCGCCTGCCTCATCTTGGCGAACTCAACCACCCTGTCCACGTCCGGCAAGGCCGCCTTCACAGCGTCGAGCTCGCTGAAGCGCGCCATCCACGCGGCAAGGAGCTGGATCTTGTCGCCGCCGAAGATCTCCGCTCCGGCCATCACCTCCGTCGCCTTCAGCCACGAGAGGTGGCTCCCAAGCACCATGTCGACGAACCCCATGCTGTCACCGCCGAAGAAGTCCTTCCCGCCGGAGCACTTGGCGAAGGCCCCCTCCAGGGTCTCCAACACCGCGAACAGCGCCTTCTTCCCCTCGAGTTTCTCCTCCTCCGTCTTGCTCCTGAATAACACCGTCGCCCACGCCGACAGAAGCTGCGAACACATCGGTTATAGTGATCAGTAAAATCAACTTGTAATCGACGTGATGAATCAAGAACGAAAGCTATATATACCTTCTCGTCGACGTAGGCGGCCCAGAAGCGGGCAACGGCGCGTTCGTAGGGGTCGGCGGGGAGGGTGGACGGGCCGGCGCCGGCGAAGGCCTCGTCGATGTACTCGACGATGAGGTTGGACTCGCAGACGGGCACGCCGTTGTGGATGAGCACCGGTATCTTCTTGTGCACCGGGTTGGAGCTGAGCAGGAGCTCGCTCTTGTCGGCGAGGTCCTCCTCCGAGTACTCGTAGCTCAGGCCCTTGACGGCGAGCGCGAGCTTCACCCTGATGGCGTACGGGCTTGGCCATGCGCCCAGCAGCTTCAGGTCGTCACCGCCGGCCATGGTACTGTATATCTTGAGGGCTCAGAGTGTTTGTTGCTTGCTGCCAGCTTGTGGGATTGATCTCACAGCAGGAGGGCCGGGAGTGTATATATAGTGCTCGTGTTCTGACGGATGGACGGAGAAGACCGTGCGTCATTCGTGATGCTGCTTTCAGGCGAGCGTCAGCCGTGATGAGCAAACAAGCCTACTACGTGTAGCAAACTACGCCTACTACGGGTAGTAAACTCGCTTTGACTTGCTCCTAAAACTGATGTATTTAAAAATACTAATTAATCCATTTTTTTTGTTTCACCTGGCTGGTCCTAAGTGGCGGAGCCAGGAACGGTACTGGAGTGGTGCTAATCAGCTGCCGTTACATTTGCCACTAGCAAAGGGAAAAAGGAAAAGGCAGATTCCAAATTTTTTTCTTCGGACCGGTGCTACCGTCCGGGTAGCACCGGCCGCAACTCCGCCCCTGCTGGTCCTCGCAATATGAAGGACATCACCTTCGTTGCATCCTGAGTTCTGATGCTCTCGATATACTCACTATGTCTCGGTTTATAAGGCTTACGTGTATAGGTCAAAAAATTGACCAACTTAGCATGATGTATCACTAGAGTAAAACAGGCCACTGGTCTCGGGCCGTGAGGGCTTTTTGCCCCGGTCACGCGCCCGGAACAGCGTGTTCGGGACAAATAGCCTCCCCTATTTGTCCCGGGCACGCCACGACCCGGGACCAATAGGGGGCCACGTGGCCAATCAAGGCAGGCTCTGCCTGCGACTCATTTGTCCCGGTTCGTAATACGAACCGGGACAGTATATATGTTTTTTTTTGTTTCTTTTATTTTGTTTACTGTTTTCTATTTTTGTTTCTGTTTTCTATTTATGTTACTGATTCTTTTGTGTTTGTGTTTTTTCATTTATGTTTCATTTCAAACAATATCGAGTTGCATATTATACGTTACTATGTAATATATATCATGAATACACGATTTTTTCCTCGGGATATAGTCATGAATACTACTAGTACACGAGTTTTCCCAAACAAATATTTACAACCGGAAGATCATGTCTGTACCGGGGACACGGCTAAGTACAAATATTTTTTTACATGACAAAGAAGCATTAGACCCTATTTTTTCCTCGTGATGGTCTTTTTTGGCGGCCGGATTATACTGCATTCTGCGCCTGGCTTTATGACATAGTCAAGCAGAAAGCCCGTAATTTCCTCCGCGATTGGTAGTAGGCGGTCTTTTGCTTCTAGCCTGTTCCGGATCGTCTCAAACTAAAAAGGAGAGATCAACACCATATATCAACCATTATGAAAATAATTCAATTTGAGAAGTGAATAAGTTTGAATGAATTGTTAACGTACCCTATTCCAGTCTGCACCCTCATTGAAGTGAATTCGGATGAACTCGCAGACATAGAATCCACACAAATTGGTGCCTTGTTGCTGCTTCGCGCACTTTATGATAGAATAAGATAAGAAATTAATAAAAAATAATCATAAATATTGAAAAAATGGTATTGTGAGACTGAAATTAAGAATATGCGTATGTGGAACCTAGCTAGTATACGTCTTTACCTCTCGCCATTTAAAAGTGAGGTTCTTAGCTATACCGACATCCTTGTGGAAACCGGTGAACTTGTCCCAAACCCTGAAGTTTACGGTATGAAAAATTAGTAAAGAAGTTAACTAATTACTATATATTATTAGAAAAGACGAGGTCGATTGTGATAATGAACGAAATTACCTCTGGAGCATCTGTTTCGTGTCGTCGAACTTTTCTTCAGGTTTCGATAATGGGTCCAAGACCTCAACGATTGCCTTTTCAACATCAATCTCTAATAATACCCAGTGAAATCTGCCATATGTTTATATTTGTTAATAACTAAATCATCAATTACATATACTTAATTAACATCGAGTATGTATAAGAAAGTAAACAACTCACTCGAAGTTGAACGGGAAAATTATGGTGCTTTTGTAATGTTGCGCCATCAAATAAGTAAGCAAAAGCTCCTCCGTTTCATCTGGGTAATGTAACAAACCATGATGATGAACTCGATTAGGGTCAATGAATCCAATCTTGTGATTGAGTCCCAGCTTTCGAGATTGTATAATTTTCAGCCTGCATAATAGAGTACAAAAGTAATATAGTGATAAGGATAATTACAAGCAATGAAATATAAGTAGAGCTAGAGAATTACTGACATATATACATAATTTAATTACTTACATGCAAAAGGCACTGATGATAGATTTGTCGAGCGCGTCAAAATTGAATAACTGCCATAATTCGCAATACTCGATTTGAACCTCATCATCACCTGGGCCAAAAAAATCCTTTGGAATTTTCCCATAGAGCCAGTCTCCTTCTTGACTTTTCGTGGTACGCAAGTACCATGCATTTAGTTGGTGCAACCTAGCTGGTAGAGTGCGCACCATTGCAGGGTCGACAAGATCTTGTCCTCTCACATATGTCCGCACCACCTCATGTATGGTGACACTCTCGCCAGCTTGCAATGCCTTCAGCTCTGCCAGAGTTATACCCATATCTCTAGCTTGCTGCGCAAGTACATCATCGATCGGGTTCCGGTTGTAAGGCGCCAATATGAGTGGAGGGGCCGATTGTCCCGCCTGCATTCCGAGCTGTGGAACATCTCTCTTCTGGGTGGCAGCAGATTTTTGTTCTTCCCGCACTCTCTTAGATGTACGCACCAGAACGCGTGTGTAGTCATCGTCCATATTTAGTTCATATTGCGACGGATGCGTAAGAAATTCTATGGCCCACCGTATCGCTTCCGGAGAATAAACCGGAACAGGCAAAGACATCTTTTTTGCCTTCTTTCTCTGGGAAGTCTGGATCTCCTCGACCCATGTATCGACATCTTTGCGAGAGTTCACAAAGCGAGACTTCCCGGCCGTTTCGCTTTTCTGAGTACTAGTCGACGCAGCGGTGCACTTCCGCTTCTTTTGCGGAGGCGATGGAGTCCGTTGACGCGGCGGAGTACGCTCATGCGACGGCGGAGATGGACTAGCGCCTTGGTTGTCGTTGTGGGGGGTGTCTGGACTAGCGCATTGGTTGTCGTTGTTGTAGTTATGTGGACTGGCTTGTGGACTGGGAGGGCGATTTAGCTGCATGTGTGGGAACACGATGTATTCTTTTTTCCATAAGCAGGTACTCTTGAGGGCAAATCTCAACTCAACCTCGTCTTCACCCGTAGGGAAGTCCAGCTTAATTCCCTCATATGTCTTGATAACCTCATCAATCCCGACAACAGCATAGCCATCTGGAATAGGGCGACAATGGTAAGTTCCATTTGGGCTAGGCGGTAGGGCAAAGCCGTGCGTCACCTTCACGGTTATGTTCAAGCATGGCACATGTAGGTCGCACAGTTCCCGCTGCACGATATTATCCACGGGGTGACGAGGACCCGGCATATCATTGTGGCGATCGAGCTCCGTCGAAGCCACGCTGCTTCTCCGCATTGATTTTGGATCAGGAGAAGGATTTTCGGGCGTCTCAGATTCGTAGGGCATCCGTCGAGTCTGCGCTGCCTTCAGCTCTGCTATCTCCTTCTCATGCTGTAGTAATTTATTTTCCATCCACTGGGCCCGGTCGGCAATCTCTTTCTTCTTTCTCGATCGGCTTCTATAAGTGCCAACATCTTTGGGAAACCCAAGTATCCACGGTACAGAGCCGACGGTTCCTCTTGTTCGTCCACTGTGTTCAGGATTCTTAAGGGCTCGCGATAGCTCGTCCTTCTCTCTGTTAGGGTGGAACCTGCCTTCCGTGACCTCCTTCCATACCTCTCTGAGAGCTTTAATAGGGTCAGGTCCGTGCTCCTTGGTAAAAAGACAGTCACCTGTTTCAGGGTCTAACTTTCCACCATGCCCATAGAACCAAGCCTTAAGCCGGTCTGGCCAGTCAAATGTCTCGATCTGTATACCTTTAGCCAAAAACTCTTCCTCCATTTTCAGAAACTTAGGCAGGGCCGTCAGGTAGCCACCTGACCCCATGTTATGGTGATATATCTTTTTGTCTACATTTTTCTTATTTCTCTCTGACATGGCCTTAGCGGCTTCCGATTGCTTGTACGCCTTAAATTCGGGCCACTCATCTTTTATCTTTTCATAGACTCCGACAAATTCTGGAGTTTTACCTTCTTTTATGAACTTGTTAAGCCTTTTCTTCCAGCTGCGGAACAATTCACCCATCTCAATATAAGTCCAGGCCTTGCATCGATTCTCTATAACCGGCTCCTCTACATCCTCCTCTTCCGGTAAAGTGAAATTCTGCATGAGCTCGTCCCAAAGGAGTTGTTTGTCTGCATTCGAGACATAAATAACCCCCTCCTTTGGCACCTTTGGCTTATACCATTCTTGAGCCCTGATGGACAGTCTGTCCCGAACGATGACTCCGCACTGAGCTACAAATTTCCTTGCGTGGTTAGCGGGAGCAATCGGTTTTCCTTTTTCATTGATCTCCTCGATGTGGTACTTCTGTTTCCCTTGGAGCTTTTTGGTCCCGGTCCGTGGCCCGCCTCGTTTCACCGCTGCTTTTTTGCTTGGTCCCGGTTCATGGCCCGCCGACGGCTAAACACAAGAAAAAGTGATAGTTAATATATGTATACACACAAATCTTTTCAACGGAGACAAATACCTGAGGGCATATATCTACCTCGGCGGCCGACTTTCCAACAGTAGAGTCGGTGAACTGTCGGTGAGCTGAACTATCGGTGACGTCTATTCCGTCACCGGACTCGTTCAGAAATTGCCCGGTGAAATCGTCTACGTGTTCCTCTTCTTGTTCATGGTTTCTGCCGGGGTCCAGTTCATCACCTTCGCGAATGATGCCGAACATGTCCTCTTCTTGTTGAAGATTTCTACGGGTGTCCATAGTTTCTGCAAGAGATTTAAATCCATTTAAATAATTTTAATAACTCAACATCTAAATAACTTTACCGATATGTCATACAACTAAATCTAACTCAACATCTTTTATCATTTATTTGTACAAACACATTTCAATTTCAACCTGAAGCAAAGTTATTTGAATAGTACAAATACATTAAGACATTTCAATTTTACAAACACATTTCAATCATATCGAGTATCTCATTTCTATTTACATTTCTCTTTTGAAGTCTCTCGAACTTTACTAGGGCTCCGAGAGGGCGGCGGCTACGACGCGGTGACAAATCCGAGTACCTGCACGCAAAATCCAAGTAAGAAAAAATAGATATGAATCCAGTTGATATGAATTAATATGAACACTTTTATGATACAACATTATAGATATGAATCCAAGTTTGCATTTGTCTGATTTAATATCAATTAGTTATGAATTATCAAATTTTCAATGACGTAAGCATGACGTAAGCATGACATCACGGATGCAATTCCTCTCCCGTGCGAGATCAATCTATTGATTCACTGCGACGAACTCCGGCGGTCACCGGCGACGAATTCCGGCGGAAACCCTAACAATGGCGGAAACCCTAACAATGGCCAAACTCCGCCGGAAACCCTAATTTGCATACACAGGTTTTCATTTGCATACAAATTCGCATACTACACATACTAATTCGCATACTACACATAATAAAAATAAAATAATAACCATCATGTATAAGTTTTTTTTGCATACTACACATACTAATTCGCATGCTACAAATACTAAAAAAACTAATTAAAAAAATGACTAACACATATTCAACTCACAAACTGCTAGCACACGGAGTTAACTATATTAATATTTCAACTCACAAAACTAACTAACTAAACGCAAAATTTAACTAACACATATTCTAAAAAACTTGAAGAAAAAAAAAGGGAGACACGGGACTGACGTCACGCATCCGCCGCGCTGACATCAGCACTTGCAGCGGCGGCGCGGCAACGGAGGCGTGCTGGCGCGCGGGCATCAGCGGGCGGCGCTGCAACGGAGGCGGCGCGGCAACGACGCTAACCTTGTCGAGCGCGGGCAACAGCGGCGGCGCGGACGGAGGCGCGGCGGCGGCGCGGACGGAGCCGCGGCGGAGGCGCGGGCAACAGCGGCGGCGCGGACAGAGGCGCGGGCGATAGTGGCGGAGCGGACGGAGGCGTGGACGAAGGCGCGGCGGAGCGGACGGAGGCGTGGACGAAGGCGCGGCGTGGACGACGGCGGCGGCGGCTAGGGTCGACGAAAAATTTGGCCAGCACTTCGTTAGAAATGGGGAATTGCTCCGGGTGGTTGCTCGGCCCGGAGCGCTAAGTGTTGCTTATATAGCAACACCCTATCTATCCCGGGTCGTGGCTCTGCCCGGGACAAATAGGGGCTATCTGTCCCGGGCAGTGGCTGCACCCGGGACAGATAGCCACCCCAACTGTCCCGGGTGGTGGCTCAGCCCGGGATAGATAGCCACCCCATCTGTCCCGGGCTGAGCCACCACCCGGGATGAATGGGGTTTTTTCTTTTCCCTTTTTCTTTTCTTTTTCTGTTTTCTGTTTTCTGTTTTAGCAAACTTTGGAATTTGAAAAAACTTTCAATATGAAAAGTGTTTGAATTTGACTAATAACTAATACAAAAACATTTTCTCTTTTCTATAACCATTATTTTAATTAGTTTAAAACTATTTTGAATGTGAATTTGTATAACTTTTGCAAACTTTGGAATTTGAAAAAACTTTCAATATGAAAAGTGTTTGAATTTGACTAACTAATACAAAAACCAGGACTAAAGAAGCACACGGATCGTGTGTTTCTTTCAAGCACTTGTAAGCCGTTTGATCAGGTGTGTGTTTCTTTTGATTGCTTCTGAGCTGTTCGATTAACGCTTTCAGTTTCAAACCGGGACTATAGAAGCACACGGATCGTGTGTTTCTTTGAAACACTTGTTAGTCGTTGGATCAGGGGTGTGCTTCTTTTGAGCACTTGATAGCTGTTGGATCAACACTATCAGTACCACTGGTTGAGCCCGTGACCCTATATATAGCCCCCTCTCGGACGAGGCGAGCACTCAGTGTTTCCTCCTTCTAGTGCCTAGCCGGGTGGTGTGTGGTATACAAATCACTCGGATTCCCTGCATACGCCCCACGGTGCATTTGATATGCAGGCACTCAGGAGCCACCGTGGGGCTGTATGCAGGTGAAATCGTGTGTTTTGTTCTATCAAAAGAATAGTTCAATTCATCTACTGAGAAATATATACAAATTACTCGGATTCCCTGCATACGCCCCACGGTGCATTTGATATGCAGGCACTCATCAAGAGCCACCGTGGGGCTGTATGCAGGTGAAATCGTGTGTTTTGTTCTATCAACACCGACGGATCCATTTGATATGCAGGTAAAAATGGAGCATCTTCTTCATATCAAAAGTTTAATATATTAATTATTACATATCGCCATCACACAACACCGCCAGTTCTTCTGCGTCGGAACCATGGAGCATCTTCTTCAATCAACTTGATGATTGGGTCAATGTTCACTACGAAAGGCGGAATTTCATCAAAATTATTATAATCATCTGACATGTCTGTCTTGTCCTCCACTCCCACGATGTTTCTTTTTCCTGAAAGAACTATGTGACGCCTAGGCTCCTCCACTCCCAGGATGTTTCTTTTTTTGGGTCTGCTAGACATGTCTTTCACATAGAAAACCTGAGCCACATCATTGGCTAACACGAATGGTTCATCTCTGTACGCAAGATTGTTTAGATCCACTGTTGTCATTCCGTACATCTTGTCTACCTCAACCCCGCCTTTCAGATTGACCCATTTGCACCGAAACAAAGGGATCTTAAAAGAAGGTCCATAGTCAAGTTACCATATCTCCTCTATGCAACCATAATATGTGTTCTTCTGCCCATTGTTGTTTGTTGCATCAATGCGAACACCACTGTTTTGGTTCGTGCTCTTTTTATCTTGGACACTCGTGTAAAATGTATTTCCATTTATCTCGTACCCTTGAAAAGTACATATAGTTGTAGATGGTGCCCTGGCCAACAAGTGTAACTCTTCATCAACCTTGTCTTTATTTTCAAGATGTGCTCGCAACCAACCGCCGAACGTGGTCATGTGTGTACGTACAATCCAGTTGTCAGACTTCCCCGCGTGACGAGAGCGTACAAAATTCTTGTGTTCATCGATATACGGGGCCACCAAGGTAGAACTTTGTAGAACTGTATAGTGTGCTTCAGTCAAAGAATGTCCATCCATACAAATTTTTGTTTTCTTTCCTAGTGTGCCTTTTCCACTAAGTCTACCCTCATGTCGTGATTGTGGAACACCTATCGGCTTAAGGTCATGAATAAAGTCAACACAGAACTCAATGACCTCCTCGTTACCGTAGCCGTTGGAGATGCTTCCTTCTGGCCTAGCACGGTTATGCACATATTTCTTTAAGACTGCCATGAACCTCTCAAATGGGAACATATTGTGCAGAAATACAGGACCGAGAACTTGAATCTCTTCGACTAGGTGAACCAGGAGATGCGTCATAACATCGAAGAAGGATGGAGGGAACACCAACTCAAAACTGACAAGACACTGGACCACATCATTTTGCAACCGTGGTAGAATCGCCGGATCGATTACCTTTTGAGATATTGCATTGAGCAATGCACAAAGCTTCACAATGGGTACTCGAACATTTTCCGGTAGTAGCCCCCTCAGTGCAATCGGAAGCAATTGCGTCATAATCACGTGGCAATCATGAGACTTTAGGTTCTGAAATTTTTGGAGTCTCACATTTACTATCCTCTTTATATTCGACGAGAACCCAGCCGTGACCTTGATACTGCTCAGGCATTCAAAGAATATTACTTTCTCTTGTTTGGTAAGAGCGAAGCTGGCAGGACCTTCGTAGTGTTCGAGACTTAGGCCGTCTCGTTCTTTCACACGTTTCTGGTCCTCCCGTGCTTCCTCTGTATCTTTTTTCTTCCCGTACACGCCCAAGAAGCCTAGCAGGTTCACGCAAATATTCTTCGTCACGTGCATCACGTCGATAGCAGATCTAACCTCTAGGACCTTCCAATATGGTAGCTCCCAAAATATAGATTTTTTCTTCCACATGGGTGCGTGCCCGTTAGCGTCTTTCGGAACCTGTTGACCTCCAGGACCCTTTTCAAAGATTACTTTTAGATCCTTGACCATATCAAATATTTCTTCACCAGTACGGTTGACAGGCCTCCTACTGTGATCAGCCTCACCTTTAAAATGCTTGCCTTTCTTCCTTGCGGTATGCCTGATCGGAAGAAATCGACGATGCCCCAGATACACACACTTCTTACATTTATCCAAATATAAACATTCAGTCTCACCCAAACAGTGTGTGCATGCATTGTACCCCTTGGTCGACTGCCCTGAGAGGTTAGCAAGACTAGGCCAATCGTTAATTGTTACAAAAAGCAGAGCTCGTAGGTCAAATTCCTCATGTTTGTGCTCATCCCACACCCGTACACCTTCTTCCCGCCACAACTGTAAAAGTTCTTCAAATAATGGTCTGAGGTACACATCAAGGTCGTCGCCGGGTTGCTTCGGGCCTTGGATGAGCAATGGCATCATAATGAACTTTCGCTTCATGCACAACCAAGGAGGAAGGTTATAAATACATAGAGTCACAGGCCATGTGCTATGACTGCTGCTCTGCTCCCCAAACGGATTGAAACCGTGTGTACTTAGACCAAACCTTAAGTTCCTTGCGTCATCTTCAAATTCCGGGAACTCTCTCTCAATTTTTCTCCACTGCGACCCATCAGCGGGGTGTCTACACATCGCGTCTTTCTTACGGTCCTCTTTGTGCCATCGCAACAACTTGGCATGCTCTTTATTCGCGAACAGGCGTTTCAACCGTGGTATTATAGGAGCATACCACATCACCTTGGCAGGAACCCTCTTCCGGGGACGCTCACCCTCAACTTCACCAGGGTCATCTCGTCTGATCTTATACCGCAATGCAGTGCATACTGGACATGCATCCAAATTCTCATACTCACCGCGGTAGAGGATGCAGTCATTAGGGCAGGCATGCATCTTATGCACGTCTAATCCTAGAGGGCACACAACCTTCTTTGCTTCGTACGTGCTGTCGGGCAACTCGTTGACCTTTGGAAGCATCTTCCTAATTATCTGCAGCAACTTTCCAAATCCCTTGTCAGTCACACCACACTCTGCCTTCCACTGCAGTAATTCCAGTGTGGTACCCAGCTTTTTCTGACCATCTTCGCAACTTGGATACAACAATTTCTTGTGATCCTCTAACATCTGGTCGAACTTCAACCTCTCCTTTTCAGTTCCGCACTCTCTCTTTGCATCAGCAATGGCCCTACCAAGATCGTCAGTGGGCTCATCTGGTGCCTCTTCAGCTTCAGCTTCCCCCGTTGCAGAATCTCCGTACTCCGGGAACATAGGATAGTTGTCATAATCTTCCTCTTCTTCATTGTCTTCCATCATAACATCTTTTTCTCCGTGCTTCGTCCAACAATTATAGCTGGGCATGAAACCATGCTGAATAAGATGACTTTGAAGGGTTCTCACGTTTGGGTGATCTGCCTTATTCTGACAGTTGACACATGGACAACACATGAAACCATTCGTACTGTGGGCCTGGGCATTCTCTAGAAATTTCCTCAAACCTGTCATGTACTCGGCAGTGCGTCGGTCACCATACATCCATTGTCGGTCCATCTGCATTATATAATGAACTACATCAATAACCATTACAGAACATCGACAAATAAACACTGAACATGCACGGTATCAATTAATTACAAATGAAATGAGAGAAAAATTAACCTTGATCGAAAAGAAGAATAAACTTCTTTAAGTGTACATCAAATCAATTCGTGAACTCTCTCGGGCATTTCATCAAACACCTTGCATGCATACAAAAAAAACAGACTAGCACACACCCCCTCCTTCCATTTCAAACAAAAAATGCCTCCAATGGTTTTGGGAGGGGGCTGCTGATCAGTATATATAAGCACCCCCCCATTTGTCCCGGTTTCAGTCACAAACCGGGACAAAAAGGAGCCCATTTGTCCCGGTTTGAGACTGAAACCGGGACAGATGGAGGTTTTTTTCATTTTTTTTATTTTCTTTTTCTGTTTTCTGTTTTAAATAACTTTTGCAAACTTTGGATTTTGGAACAACTATGGATATGAAAAATGTTTGAATACATAGATAGTCTACTCATCAACGACATTAAGAGGATCATTTTCCGTATTATAGCCGCGTAGACTATCCCACTTCCGTGCAATCTCGAACCCAAGGCGAGCGTCTAAAGCAGCATATACGATTTGATCGTAGCTTAATGGAACGTTGCCCCATCCGAAAATTAGGTCTTTTTGTAACGTGTCTTCCTTGTCGTCGTCCGTGTACTTCCTATTCTTGTATTTCTTCTTCTTCTCTAGATTTGTCCCAATGACCGCATTAGAGAGATCATATAGACTAGGAGTAAAATTGTCGGTAGGGTTTCGGCGATCCCTCTGTAGGTCGACCGTGGATCGAATAATAATTCCGTAGTAGGCTAGCATCTTCATGTCATTATGGATTGCCACGCCGTTGAATTTGATTGTCTCGTCACCTAAGAAATCCACGAGGACCTGTGGCACCCGATCAGCTTTGCAAATTTGGAAGACAAGAGTCTCGGTCGCCACCGAGAGTTGAAGGACGGCGGCGCGCTGCGGAGTATCCTACCGTCGAGGGTCGGTGAACTCGCAATCGAGTCCAACGGCTTTGATCGGAGCGGCGTCGAGGAAGTTCTTCTTCACGTCGCCGATCCACTTCTCCACGCGCCATGCACGAAGGGTGACCCACACCTTGAACCGCATGCCTTCCTTCTCGTAGCCGTAAAACTCATCGGACCGAGGCACAAGTGGCTCCATAGGAAATGGTGTACGTGGACGGAGAAAAGAGAGGAGAGATGGCCGGAGAAATGGTGTACGTGGACGGAGAAAAGAGAGGAGAGATGGCCGGAGAAATGGTGTGGGAAGAGTCGTACTGTGCAGTGCATTTTATAGCGCCGGAGAGGAAGATGAATCGCCGGCGGAGGGCAGAGGAATCGCCGGAGGGCAGAGGAATCGCCGGCGCCGCTCGTCTTCCGTGCGCGTCGAAAAAACGCGGCGGTGGCGCGTAACTGAAAGCGTGCCCATTTGTCCCGGTTCGTGACTGGAACCGGGACAAATGGGTGTCGCCTGCGGGTGCTGCATCATTTGTCCCGGTTCCAGCCACGAATCGGGACAAATGAGTGTCGCCTGAACTAGTTTGGTCCTCCACTAGCGTTTTATGCCCCATCTGTCCCGGTTTGCAGTACGACCGGGACAAATGGGGTTTTGGAGTTTGGTCCTTTAGCCTGTTTTCTACTAGTGTATATATGATTAAAAAATGACTAGAAACTTATTTTATGTAGAAACAGAAAAAGTACTTATTTGTTCCTCTCTCCTTTCCCTAGTTGATTGAAGCCCCATCCCCCAAGGCATAGATATCTACTCGGAAAGAGCATTACAACAACACCGCTCGACAACCATTTGCTATGAGGTAGAAAGAAAATATTTCTTCAAAAAAGACAAGGGCTGATTCTGCTCGAGGTATTTTTCATGGAAATATTCTGCTTGAGAGCTTGGACCTGACTGAGCTTCACAAATTGCGCCTCTTTTGTTTTGAGAATCACCTTTTTTTTAGAATAACCTTTTGTTTTCTTGAGAATTGCGTAATCGTCTAGCAGCACAAGCCCACTAAATAAGTTAAAGGCCCACGATTAGCAACACGCCGATCAGCCCAATGGGCCGGGCCCACTAACAACGTGGCCAGTTCGCCCTCCGCTCTATAAATCCTTCTCGCAGCGCTAGGTTTTGCTGCGATCTTCTTCTCCACTTCCTCGGCGGCGGCGCAGCGGCGGCGGCAGGACAAGGCGAAATGGTGAGCGAATCGCGGCGCCCCTCGTCGGAATCCCCTCGTTCTCACCGTCCAGATCCGTGATCCTGACCCCCATTTGTTTTTTGTTTTCCGGCGCGCAGACGAAGGGTACGGGCAGCTTCGGCAAGCGCCGCAACAAGACCCACACGCTGTGCATCCGATGCGGCCGCCGCAGCTTCCACCTGCAGAAGAGCACCTGCTCCTCCTGCGGCTACCCCGCCGCCCGCATCCGCAAGTGTAAGATCTCGGATTACCGTGGTTCCATCTCCCTCTCCTTCATGTCTAGTTGCTCTAGCTAGACGTGATGCGTTATTCTAGTGAGCACTGCATGTGCGAAACCTTGTTTGCCTGGATGCCCTGTAATCGCAGTATCAGCGTTAGCTTTGCATCTTCAGCTTGATGCCGACTTAGTTGAAGGCCGTCGTTACATCCTCTGCAAGAGTTGCAAGTTAATATATCAATAATAACAAAGTGGAGAATTAGTTGCGCTGTAGCACCTGCCCCTGTCAGTCTATTCTTCATAATGTACACCATTTGTAGTTGTCATTTCATGATTGAGTCTGGGATTGTACATATAGCCTTTCTTGAAATGCTATGATGAATCTTGAAATCTACAACGCATGTCAGACTTCGGAGATGCCATGGCATTGATGAGAAGATATTTCATATTCTGAGCAATATTTTTGTTTCAATCCTTAGTTGCTACATGTCTCTTAAACAGCTATATTCCTTTGCTGTTATTGTGACAATTTAGTGGGCTTTGTTTACTGTTAATTACAATTTTTTTTGGAATCATGGTCTACGTGATTTGCTGAAACTTGGAGTTCCATTTTCTTATAGCCTCCTTTTGATTCAGCACAATATTAGTCGAGCTTAGAATTAAATTACCTTTTCTTCTTATATACATTTTTATATCCTCACATCTAGATAAAGTTATTTGTTATAAATTGCGTGGTTAAATCTGTGAGGGTCAAGTGATAAGGAATAAACTGCAACAATATGATGGGGCTATGCTCCTTTGATTCTTAGTATTTAAGTCTCTGATGCTCAACACACTTTATTGGTTGTGCATTTTATCTTCCTGTATTGGAGAAAGTCTTTATAGCTCCTCACCGACTTTGATTAAATGTTCCAATTTCGGTGATAAGTACTTGACCCAGTGACATGGTATTCTATCTTCATGTTTTTGTTTTGTCTGAGGTTTTATAGGCAGTTGGAGTTTAGATTTATAAATTGCACATCATGACTATTACTATTTTAGTTGTGGTACCTATACATCCTTTTGGATTGCCTAATTCTGTCTGTGGTTCAAGTGATGATGGATAAACTGCAACAATATGACAGGAGTTAAACTCCTCTGATTCGTAGTTTAAGTCTGATGATTTCTCAATGCTTTATGTTTCTCTTTATCTGATGAAGTACAATTTAGTTTCTCTTCTTGTTTTCATTAACTTCCCATGTAGCTCTAGAGGTAACCTCCTTTTCAGTGTCCCAATACGTCTTCTGCATTTTCCTGTTCAAGTGATGATGGATAAACTGCAACAATATGACAGGAGTTAAACTCCTCTGATTCGTAGTTTAAGTCTGATGATTTCTTAATGCTTTATGTTTCTTTTTATCGGATGAAGTACAGTTTATTTTGACTTCTTGTTTTCGTTAACTTACCATGTAGCTCTAGAGGTAAGTTCCTTTTCAGTGTCCCAATATCATCTGCATTTCCTGAATCTATTTGTTTCAAGATGGACGGCCTGCAACAATAGTTGCATATCTGAGATTCTATTTCTGATGATTTCTCCATCCTTTATTTCTGTGATCCTAATTTCTACATCATCAGATATTTAATCCGTGTGTTTTATATTTTTGTGTATTATTCTTGGTAAGCTCAATATTAACATAGTGATCCATTATTTCAGACAACTGGAGTGTGAAGGCCATCAGGCGCAAGACCACCGGATCTGGAAGGATGAGGTACATGCGCCACGTGCCTCGCAGGTTCAAGAGCAACTTCAGAGAAGGTACTTGACATTTACATCAAAGGCTACACACCGGGTCTGTTAATTTTAGACCAATTCTGATGGTTATTTTGTTGTGGAATTTCAATTCAGGGACCGAGGCTGCTCCTAAGAAGAGAGCTGCTGCCAACTAGATCTTGATTTTGCCATCAGGACTCCCGTGAATCTAGAATTTGAACACTTTTACTTGGATTGTACCATCTAAACTTTGTCGCTATAGCATTGAGTATGGATCTGATGTATTGTGTTGCATGGGATTAAATTTTGACCTCTAAATTCGGAGTAATACCAAATATGTCTGAATTTACCAGGTACTTGCCCTTCTATCATGCTCAGTTGTGCCTCTTGTCACTATGAACCTGTTGATGCTCTTTAGATTTCATCACTAAACTGATAGTGGAAACCCTATCGAAGTTATACTGTTACTTGTGGAATGTTAATATTCTGCAACTACTCTTCCGTGTCAAAATGTAAGATGTTTTACTTTTTTTTGGCCCATATGTATCTAGACATTTAAATGCAAGATTTATGTGAACATTGCACTAAAACATGGTAGATGCATTTAGATCAACAAAAGCTAAAACATCTTACATTTTGATACGGAATGAGTAGATCAGATGTTCTCTTATAATTCACAGCTCTAAAACAATCAAAGCTGGAAATTCACAGCCTTAGCTGTCAGTCGTAATAATAAGATGTTTTGCACTTCGTAATAGAAGACAATTGGGAAATTCAGAGAGAATAAACTGTGAAGCACATGGAAAGTACAACTTTCGATAGGCAATAGCTCTCACAGACCTAGCTCCGTCTCTGCACTTCTCTGTATTTAAGGAACAACAGCAACAAGAAACTTACTCGCTTTGTGAGCTTCTCTAAAAGCGGTAAGACGGAATTCTTTCAGGTAAAATATGAGAGATTACCTAGCTTCTGCAATTTCTGCGGGAAGTTGGGACATTGGCATGAGGAATGCGGTACCGGAGAGCATGATGGTTCAACGTTTGAATAGGGTCCATTCATCCTGGCTCCGAGAGGAAGAGGGAGGGGCCGTGGTTCTGATTCTGGGCGTGGCCGTGGTTCTTTTGATGATTCTGGAGGTGCTTTTAATGGCTCTGAACGTGGTAGGGGGCGTGGCAGAGCTAGAGGTCACGACCCTGAAGGACAAAATTGCTGGAATACTGAGTACACCAACCCTGGCTTTGATACAGATACTGTGATGGGTAATGATGTGCAAGATGATCTGATGAACAATGAGGAATCGGTGCTGGCTCAGAACCTGTTGAGGAAGCGTCCAACATTTGAGACTGCTCCGGACACCTCAAAAAATTCAGATACAGTATTGTCAGATTCAGTTAGAGAAGATAGAGCTGGGAGTATTATTCATAACAATGAGGAAGAGGAGACAGATGGAAACTGTACTGGAAATCTACTCACACCGCAAAAATCAAAAAATAGGAAAAAGTTGAAGTCAGGAGATGGGACAGCACAGGAATGCATTGCAAACCAGATATCGGCGGCCTCCGATGAGGCTGACCGGACGCAATGAAAATAATAATATGGAACTGTCGCGGTATGGCCAGTACTGCGGCCTGGCGCTCTTTATTGGCGCTCCAGGTTAATCACAGGCCAGATGTGATTTTCTTGTCCGAATCACATTTGAACAAAGCTAGGGCAGAAAAACTGAAAAGGAAGTTGTGTATGGATCAGTTGGCGGTTTTTGAGAGCGATGGTGCAAGCGGGGGGCTGGTGATCTTTTGGCGGTCCCCTGTAGTAATTCAACCGATGGATGTTCAAGCAAATTTCATCGATGTTGCTGTTCTCAACACCCACGAGAATCCTTGGAGGATGACGTGTTTTTATGGTGAACCGAAGTGGGAGGATAAGCATCTGTCTTGGGGGTATCTTCGCAATCTTAAACAGGTTGTCGACATGCCCTGGATTGTTGCTGGCGACTTCAACGAGATCCTCTATTCTCATGAAAAGGAAGGAGGCGCTCTGAGACCGATTCGCTTTATGCAGGCTTTTCGCGACACTCTGGCTGATTGTGGTCTAGAGGACATGGGATTTGAGGGTGATCTTTTCACCTGGAGACGGAGGAGAATAAGAGAGAGACTTGACAGAGCTGTGTGCAACGGTGGGTTTCATAGTTTCTTCCCGGAAGCAAAAGTGACCAACCTAGAGCATGATAAGTCGGACCATAGACCTCTGTTGCTTGATACTGATGGTGATGGTAATGTTGTCTTCCGTAGATCAGGGGGCGCTAAAGCCTTTGAGGCCCGCTGGCTGCAGGAGAGTAACGTCCATGAAGTTGTAAAGGAAACCTGGGATCGGACTGAACATGTGGCTGAGTTTGCATCCAGAACAGCCGCAGTACACAAGGAGTTACATATGTGGGACCGTACAGTGCTGAAGGAACCACGTAGTAAGTTGAAAGAGCTAAATAAAGAGTTAGAAGATCTAAAGGCTAGTCCTATGTCTGATGCAAACTGTGATCGTCAACGAGAAGTGCAAATTTTAATTGAGGAACATCTTGAAAAGGAAGAGATATATTGGGTTCAGAAAAGTCGTGCGAATTGGCTGAAGTATGGTGACCGGAACACGGGTTTTTTTACCACTTTGCTACGGCAAGAAAGAAGAGAAATACTATCAAAAAGCTGAGAAATAGTGAAGGAATATTCCTAGAAGGAGACGATCAGCTAAGTAAATTAGCTATTGATTATTTCAAAGATTTGTTTATTGCCGGAGTTCATGTACCTAATATGGATGTTGTCCAGAAAGTAAAACCAGTGGTTACACCATATATGAATGAAGCCCTGATGGCGCCATATACGGAAGAGGAGGTGAAGAAAGCATTGTTTAGCATTGGAGATTTGAAGGCACCAGGTCCTGACGGTCTCCACGCAATCTTTTATAAACGGTTTTGGGACCTTTTGGGGCCTGAGTTAACAAAGATTGTTCTCGTAGCAGTGAATTCTGGTATAATTCCTGAGGGTTGGAATTTAACCACTATAGTTCTTATTTCGAAGGTTGATACACCAGAAAATATTACCCAGTTTAGGCCAATAAGCCTCTGTAATGTGATCTACAAGGTCATATCAAAAATGCTTGCGGCCTGTTTGAAGGTCTTGCTCCCGGAGGTTATTAGTGAAAATCAAAGTGCCTTCGTTCCCGGAAGAATTATCACGGACAATGTGATTGTTGCTTATGAGTGTTTACATACGATGAAGAGGAAGAAAGTGGGTAAGAAAGGGTCTTGTGCGATTAAGCTTGATATGAACAAAGCTTATGACCGTGTCGAATGGGGTTTTCTAGAGGCCATGTTGATTTGGCTGGGATTTGCTGGACAGTGGGTTGATTTGATCATGGCATGTGTTAGTTCAGTGGAGTATAAGGTGAGAATTAATTCTAATGAATCAGAAACGTTTTCACCAACTCGAGGTCTTCGGCAGGGTGATCCTCTATCACCATATTTATTTCTTTTATGCACCGAAGGTCTGTCTGCTCTCCTAAAGCATGAAGAAGAGCAAGGAAATTTAAAAGGTGTTCAGGTTTGTAGGAACGGCCCTTCTATTTCAAATCTATTATTTGCTGATGACTCTCTTCTGTTGATGCAAGCTGATGCGGCTAATGCGGCTATCCTAAAAACGGTTCTGGATGATTATTGTGAAGCATCGGGACAATTGGTTAGTGAAGCGAAGTCTTCGATATTTTTCAGTCCGAATACAAAAGTTGAAGACAAGGTAGATGTATGCCAACTCCTTAATATAATGACAGAGTCTATCTCTGATAAATACCTTGGTCTGCCTGCTATGATCGGAATGGATCGGATAGATTGTTTTCGACATATTATTGATCGTATTGCAAAACTTGTTAATGGTTGGAAAGAAAGGATTTTGAGCTTGGGAGGGAAAGAAGTTCTACTCAAAGCGGTGGCCCAAAGCATCCCAACTTATGCGATGAGTGTGTTCAAATTCTCAAAACAAACTTGCAAGGGAATCACTGACGCAATATCGCACTTCTGGTGGGGTGACGAGGAAAATCAGAGGAGAATGCATTGGTTTGCTTGGTGGAAAATGTGTGTGCCAAAGGGACAAGGAGGTATGGGATTTCGTGATATTCATTGCTTCAATCTAGCTCTTCTAGCAAAGCAGGCATGGCGCCTAATTGAGCATAGTGAATCCCTCTGTGCTAGAGTGCTAAGAGCTAAATATTATCCCGAGAGTGATATCCTAAAGGTTAATTTGAAGAAAGGATCATCCTATGTATGGCAAAGTATATGGGATGGTCTACAAACTTTCAAGAAAGGGATTATCTGGAGGGTGGGTAATGGCATGGATATAAATATATGGGAGGATTGTTGGATTCCCAACAGCCCAAACCGTAAGATTATTACTCCCCGTAGGAATATTGTTCTAACTAGAGTTAATGATCTAATCGATCCGATTACTGGCTCTTGGGATGAGGAGCTTTTACATGCTAATTTCTTGAGCATAGACGTCCATAGAATTCTACAGATTCCACTATCCCATCATGACTTATCAGATTTTGTTGCCTGGAGTTTTAATAAGAATGGGAGATTCTCAGTCAAGTCTGCATATCATGTTGAATGAGAGTCACAATATGGTGGTAAGCTAGCCGCGATCGGGGGACAAGGATCGACAGTTGTAAATCCGGTTTGGAAGAGCCTATGGTCTCTGAAAGCACCCGCAAAGGTAAAAATATTTATGTGGAGATGTATGAATGGTTCAATTCCTTGTTTCTGTATCCTTGCTGATCGCCATATGAAGAGTAGCGGACAATGTGATATATGTAAATATGGGCCTGAAGATATTCGTCACTTATTGTTTGATTGCAAACGGGTGAAAAAGATCTGGATCGAGCTGGGACTACATGAAATCATAGAGCATGCCCGAACAATTGACAGATTGGGTTCGGCAATGATTGAAGCTGTTTTATGTGATGATAAGACGCAGCGCCTCTATATGGACCCGGTTAATATTAGAGAAATCTTCTCTGTTACGTGCTGGTATTTGTGGTGGCAACGCCGACAAATCTTGAAGGAGGAGCCGGTGATGGATAGTAGAAGAACATCACTGGCTATACAGGCTATTGCACTAAATTTTGCTAGAGCGAATAAGAAAGGATCAAAGATGGCTAAACAAGGTACCTGGTCAAAACCCCCTATTGATCATCAAATTTTGAATGTTGATGCCTCGGTTAGGGATGCTGGATATTGTGGAGCTATCGGTGCTGTTATACGTGATGATCATGGTGATTTTGTTGGTGCGTCCTGTATGAAGTTATCACATATTATTGATGTCGAGATGGCGGAAGCTATTGGCCTACGTGAAGGACTAAAGCTGGCTAAACAGCTAGCCTGTCATAAGCTAATTGTTCAATCTGATTGCAAAACGATGGTGGATGAGTATAACGCAGGATCTAACACTTCTTCTTCGGCAATAGGACCTATCATGTATGAGTGCCATGAGTTAGCACAGGAGTTCGGAAAACTTGTAGTTCAATTCTGTAGTAGAGAGTCCAACTCTGTAGCTCATGAGATAGCGAAGTTTGGGTGGGATAATCCACCGATGTTGTGGTGTGATGTGCCCCCAGATTTCATTTCACCTCTTCTGGTGAACGATGTAACCCTGAACGTCTAAGGCAGCAAGTTTCTTACGCACTCTTTTCCTTACCAGGGTACCGAAAGGGACTGGAAGGTTTTTAATGAGGCGGCTTGCTTGCTTAATATATTGTGTTTTAAATTTCAAAAAAAAAAGGAACAACAGCAACAAATAAAGTATACAACATAAAAAATCACAACACTCTTCTCAATTTCTCTCAACTTTTCCCAACAATTTGCAGACAGCAGAATCAGCTTGAGCTACCAAGTACAGAAATGCAGGTTGATTTTCTCATCTTTGTTTTTTAAAAAAGTTTTCTGATTAGAGAAACCAGTTTCATTGAAGTTATGTGATATTTACAATAAATTTGATGGAATTTAAACTAACATTTAAACCATTTAACCCAAACTAATCCTCTTCCATCAAATGTACTTGCCGGTTTAGGCAGCTCACCTTCTTCTACTAGCGATGTCGGTGGAAACTTATGTTTCTTTGGGTGGAAGAGAGTCGACGATTTGGTGCGGTGCATCTTGAAGGAGTTATTCTTGCAGTGGCCACTACCAGATTAACAAACTGTCGTTTCATACTCAATCTCCCCTTCGCCTCCTCTCCTGTTGGTTTTGGCACACTGATTCTAAAAAGCGAAGGAGATAATATGTGTTCATTCTCCTCGCGTCCTTCCCTAATAAAATTAGATGTGGAGAAAAGAGAACCAGATTTGTACCCCTGCGCCCGTCAGTCAGCAGATCTAGATGGAATGGAAGTAACAATTAATCTCCAGGGTCCAAAGTACCTCGAGCTCAAAGATCGCTAACTGAACACAAAGACTATCTTAAGTTCCGTTTTGTAGGAGGATATTTAGACCTATGATGAAATATAAGATGATTAAAGAAGGTGGTTTTGTTGGTGCGTGTTGTAAAAGATTACCAATTGTTTTTAGTGTAGAAGTGGCAGAAGCAATGACACTGCGGGAGGGTTTGATATTGGCAAAACAACTAGCCTTAGTCCAATCGGATTGCGTAGCGGTAGTGGAAGCGATAAATTATCGTCTCTATTTGTCGATTGTAGCTACTCACTTTCTGGATGATTGTAGTGATTCAGTGTTAGGTTTTGGCAAAGTAGTGATCCAGCGGCAAACGAGCTAGCTAAGTATGGGGACGGACAATCCACCAATTCTATGGTGTGATGATCCTCCTCACTTCATTTTGCCGTTCCTGATAAACGATGTAACGGTGTTGTGAGGCACCACGTAGGTGACGCACTCTTTCTCTGAGCAGGGTATCGAAAGGCACTAATAGGGTTTGAACGAGGCGGTCCGCTGACATAATATATGTGATTTAAAATTTAAAAAAAGAAGAAGCGAGAAATCGGTGTATTACCCTTTGAGCAACCCGTAACCCGAACAGCGAGCGGCGGTCGGACTGTAGCGTGAGGCAAGCCGCACAACGAGGTTTGCTGAAGCTAGAGAGTCACACATGTTTTTTTCCTATTTCGTTTTTACTTCTATCTTATTGCTACGAGTCACACGTGGATCAGACTCATGGGCTGGCCATCTTGTACAACTATCACTTCTTTATGTTTTCTTTCTGGTTCGTTTTTTCTTCTTATGTTTTTCCTATTTATTTTTCTCCGTTTCTTTTTTCCGGTATAATCTCATTTTTGATTCTCCGTTTCTTTTTGTTTAAACTTTCATGCTTCACTTCTTTTATTTTCCCCAGTTTTTTTTCATGATTATTTTGGGTGATCATTATTTTTACACGTCAATATTTTAGAGAAAAAAAATGCTCTTAGTACGTGTTGGGCCTCGCAGGCCGGTTTTGCTCCCGTTGATGGGCTACTCATCGGCTACGGGTGCGCGCACTGCATTTTGTAGCCAGGCCACTCCCGGGTTTCCTCGCCACCGCTCTCCACCGCCGCCGCCTCCTCATCGCCGCGCCGAAGAACCTCTCCTCCAAGCACTGCGGCGATGCGGAACCGCCGGCGATCGATAAAGCAGCAGCCCGACTCGCCACCTCCCCCTGCATCCCCAGCCACCCACTCTCCAAGTCCCGAGCCCAGCCCCGTCCCCAGCCCCGGCTCGCCGGCTCCGGAGCAGGCGCCGGAAGTCCTAGTCCCCCCGGACTGGGCCGCGGCCACCGCCTACATCTCCTCCGCCGACCTCTCGCCGCCGCCGGTCGTCCTCGTGTGCGGCCCCGCCAACAGCGGCAAGTCGACCTTCTCCCGCCTCCTCCTCAACTCGATGCTTACTAGGTGACCTCCCGCCCGAATCCAAACCCTAACGGCTCCATTACCAGTGCTACCGACCGACCAAGCTGTCTAGTATTTATAACTGGTGTTGGGTTGTGTTGTGTTGGTTTGCAGGTATGGGAGGGTCGGGTACTTGGACACCGACGTTGGGCAGCCGGAGTTCGGGCCGCCAGGCTGCCTCTCCGTACACGTCGTCGACGAAGCTATTGCAGGTAGCTAGTTGTGTGCATATGGGTGGTTATTGGGGCTTAGTGGAGATGACTTTTATTGTTAACTGACATGATGGTTGTTGTCTTGCGTGCAGACTTGCGGTTCCCAGTTCTGCGGGAGGCTGAAAGGTGTGATTCACCCTGTTTCTTCTGGTTAAGCTTTGCCAAATGATAATACTGGTTACCACTCGGGTTTTTGGGGGTTTAGGAATATAGGCTTACTGCTTATTGAATTCGCGTTATGATGCTTAAATAGTCGTTGATCGTGGAACTGGTTTTTTTCATTTTGTTCTACTTTGTGCAATTGTTGCTTAGGATATGAACTTTTATTTTCGAGCTGCTTGGTCACTGAATTGTTCTCGTGATGCACATCAAGCCATACAAATGGGACCATGCTAAAAATATTACAATCTCCAAGTTGGTTACAGATATTTAAATGGATTCAAATTTGGATAAGCTCCAAATTTACTGCAAGCTAACCCCTAGGTATTTTGTTCCGATAGAGCAGTTACTGCTGCTGCTTTCTTGGTGGCGCACTGCAATGTTGCAGATATAGTAAAATTGCATAAGAAGTGTATGCAATTTTGCCCGTCAAGGGCTTAAGAACTTAGGTTTTATGGGAGGATTTACTATATTATCTGACATGATAGCACCCACTGTTCGTTCAGGAAATCTAACTCCAATCTTAGCCTGACAAATAAAGACACATGGATCTTCTTGAGGAAGTTAATGATGGATATGCGGATGCAAGATCTGTTATATAGTTCATGTCTCTTACAGATGGAATTAGTCATTTTTCCCAATCTGCTTATCTTCTTATACTGGCTATCTAGTATCTAGAGCTTAGCATTATCATACATGTGGATGAAGCTATTGATAATCAGAAATCCACCTAAGCTTCAGAGTCTACCATGCTAGCGAAGGGACCCGTAACAAATTATGCACATAAGCACATCACATAGATAGAGAGATAAGAACTGCAACAGTCAGGAATACAAATTCCATGTCACAGTCACTAATTTCAAGGAGAGAAAGTTGTGTGCAATAAGAAAATCCATGCACCCAACTCCACAAAAAAATCATAGATTAGTTTTTCCATAGTAAAACAAGAAAAATTCTCGCAAAGAAGAAGAATATTTTTTTACCAAAAAACCCTCAAGAACATGTATAAGTTGTTGGTTGTGTTTACCTACTGGTGTTAAGTATTTTGCCAAAGACCTTCTTTCCCAAATCGTTCCTCATAAATTTGCCTACCATATGTTTCACTGTTATTGTTATATACTATTCCCATCAGTTAGCAGACCATAGTAGGTTCCAGAATCTTCAAAATTCTCAGTTGCACTTCGATTCTACTGAACTGAACATTTTATTTAGTAAATTTCAATTTATTCCTTTCTAATGCGGTAACATCACACGTTTCCTTTATGTGATCAGGTGCTGCTTTTATGGTGATATATCTTCAAAAAGGGATCCAGAAACATACCTGAACTCTTTATTTCTCTTGTATTCCTACTTTGTTGAAAAATATCGATTTCCTGGGAGTGAAGTGCTTCCTTTAATTGTAAACACTCCAGGATGGGTGAAAGGTATATATTAATAGTCATCTTAAGCTGCGCACTTTGTTTTATCAGTGACATGTCTGTGTGTTCACTGTTCTGAAGGTCTGTTTTCATTTTGATGTAGGTACTGGTTTTGATATGCTTATAGAGATGCTAAGGTATATCTGTCCAACAATTGTTGTTCAGATACGCACCAGAATGCAGAGAAAGAATCTCCCTGATGGATTGTTTTGGTTAGATGATGGTCACACTGGACCCTATGTGATTGCTATTGATACTGCATGTCACAAATCCTTATCCGGAGAGTGAGTAATTTTCATTTTCTCAGTTTGTTGTTCAATTCACTGTGAAAAAACTGTTTCCAAGTTAAGTAGCTAAAAAATACTTTAAAATTTCCTAGTGTTCTGATGATAATAGAAAAGCCAGACGCCTGGTGGTGAGGAGGTTGTACCTCGCTGGGTTCAAGTCTTAAGACCACAGAATAGTCTTAGCAATAATAGCATGATGCATATGGTAACATGATAATGCTATGGCGGAGAGGCTATTTAACATCCCCACGCCAAACTGGAGGCCCATCCCCTGTGGTGAATGGAAAACAAAAACTTTGATGACTGATGTTGTTCCTGACGAACTGTAGCTAAGACAATTAGCCAGTCCCTTGTACAAGTTCCAAGTAGTCATAGATATGCTCAAATGTTTAGACAGCAAATAAATAAATAACCCTGAATATGTTATACCTTATATGAAATAAGTTTCCATGCTGTATTTTTTATTTTTTTGTATTCCATTCCATAGGAGAAGAAATCAGCCAATATAATTGGAACCGAAATACCACATATCTTTGTCTATAGTTTTGTTGGTAGAAATAATTACATGACCTTTTAACTACATTACTGTAGTTTTGTGCTTCTTGGATGAATCAGCCCTGGTTTCCATATCAGCTGCAGCTGATAGATGCATCATACTCCTAGGCTCATATTCTGAAAACCGGTGACCTTTGTTTCTATTGAAAGGCGAATGCTAATATTGTCTTTGAATTCTGTAGATCGTTACGAAGGAAAGATGGGGGTGGAACCCGTGAACGCCGCCTAGTGGAGTACTTTAAGCAATGTTTTCCAAGTGACTTATCGCTAGCAACAAATAAAGAACTTGCATATGCCCTGGCGTCAGTCCCACCCTATGAAGTATCATTTTCAGATGTTACAGTTACGCATCTTCATTGTGAGGTCAGTTCTGTTTCCGATTACTACTCTTTAGAACATGACCTGGCACACTTTTTTTCTTACTTTCTTTAGTTTATAATCAAATTTGAACCAAGAATGAACACCTCAGTGATTTACACTTCTGTAAACCAATTCATTCGGCTTTCTAAAAGTGATGGTCAACCCTTACACCGCTATGGTTTCTAACTTCAAGCTCGGTTATGCCCTACATTATGTGACCTGGGTCGAACCTTTGTGTCAGTCTAGCTGAAGGATGTTAGTTGTAGATTGAATCAAGCAGTACTCTATAGAGGAAAATATGGTTTTGACCAAGAATGCAAGGACAGCGAAAAGTGTTAAGCAAGTGCTTCTCGACTAGAAAGGCTTATGGATCCAAGTGAAGTACCAACATGCATTTGTTTTCTGTAATGGTTAGCTAGCTGTTGAATCATCTGTCCTCAGCTTTATTTGTCACTGGTTTCCTCACTAGACACTAGCTGTGATATTATATTTAGGATATTATCGTGATCAGTATTATTTGAAAAAAATTCCCAGTTTTTGTGTGTGGTAGTAGTAAAGATTACTAGTGTAGTGTTTACACTCCAGGTTTTCAAAACCATCAAATGGCAACAGAATTATATCATGCATGTTATCCTTTCCTTTCAGGTACCTCGTACCGAGATATGGCGTAGTCTGAATGCTACCATTGTTGGCTTGGCAAATAGTTGTGACACAACTCAGGCAGCCCATGCAATCCCTTGGTGTGTTGGGCTTGGTACTCCCCCTGCCTACATCTCTCTTCCTTAAACATCTATTGGTAATAATTGCAATAAATATTGCAATTTGGGGCGAAGCTGCCTGTTTTGGCCTGTATAGGATAACTATCTACTATGCTTTAGGTTTGTGTATGGTGACTTATATAAACATGCAATCCGAATTATTTTGTTCCTTCTCATAATTATAGGTTATCAAGATAAATTATTTACCTTATAGAGTATTATGTGTTGACTTGCACATTCTTTTTGCTAACTGAAAAAATACACACCCTATTGGAACTAGGAGCATGAAGGTGCAAGCAAAATTTCTACTCTTTCATGCTACAAGGAGCATGCAAACTTGTTTGTAGTATAATGGTAATAATTAGCTGTCGAAGAATGAAAGAAGCAACTGCAGTTGTTATATACCATGAATCAATATTATATGGTTTCAGCGACACAATTTTTCTGGTTCTCATCTCAGTCCTGAATTAATGGCTGAGATTGATATACATCATGTAAACTGTCATTTGGCAATAGCAGCCCAACCTTTATATAAGTCGTAAACCAGATACTTGACGATAGCAGCTCCAACCTCTGTATTGTATTGTGTAAACATTGACAGTGGTTTATACCTTCCCAGGTATTGTCAGAGGCATCGATGTGCAAAGAGGCTTGTTATATGTAATCACTCCTGTTCCTGTTGAGTGTCTTCAAAGCGTAGATCTGCTGCTGCAGGGACTAATTGATATACCGAGATCTATTCTGCAGGTAACGTGCTCTATTGGCACTTAATAACGTGTTCTGTAGGGTCAATACTTGTAATGCTGCCTGAGAGCTAAGCTGTATTACGTAGGTACATATCAAAGATCCAAGTGGGGGCATGTAGATAGTTTGCACTGCGCACGAAGTTTTTCTTGTATCCCAATGTAACCTTCCTTCTTGCCATGACGCAGGTCAAGGGATGCGTATCGCCGTACATGTCGATGAATGTGCGGGACAAAATCACAGAGAAGGATCTGTACGCGAGAAACGTGAATAGCCCACTGGCCATACAGAACGGCGATTCCGACTCGGATGAAGATATGTAGCTTGCATCATGTTGGTTTCTTCATAAACCGGAGAGCTATGATGTTCAGTCCGTTCGACATGTTGGAACAAGACTTGGAATTTTGATAGTGGATTATTATGCTTGTTTTGTCTCCCAATAGTGAATTTTGGCTAGTGGAAAGATTGGACTGATTTATCTGCCTCTGTTGTACTGTTTTTGCGAGGACCGTGTTCATGATTATTTGTGACAGAGTTCGGGAAATTACCTTGTACATAGAAATTTATCTTTTTATCGCGTGTCAGGTAAAATTTCGTCAAAAAGATGCAAGTCTGATGTGCTCAGTCAGTTTTGCCTTCTGTCAAGATAAGTTGCGCATGCTAAAATAACACTCTATGTGTTCAAAATACAGCCTTCTATCATGAATCTTTGATGCAACATTATAGAGGGAAACAGTGAAAAATTTGTGAGGCTGAATTGGAGAACCCTGTCTGCACTGCACAATTTTGTGATCATCCATTTGCCAGGAGAGTTAAGTGCAAAAACAATACGTCTCTAAAATGCCATGAGGAAGTGAGTGTTGAAAATACATTTCAGATCTCGTTTCATCTTGCACCCAATTCTGCGTAGATATCCCCACCATTTCGCGGGCGTATACCCGATTAGTTTACAGACGCGAAATTTTGTAAGCAAAAACTTAGGAAGGCACAATACCCAATCACGAAATGTGGCAAGAGAATTTTAGGTTTATTCAGACAAAGCAGGAGAACATCCGCATCTCCATTAACGAAACTGACACGACACCCCTACCAGCTGACAGATGAGAACGCACACACATCACTGATCACAGGAAACTCGCTCACTGATTAAGCTTCGATTCGATGCGCAGGCAACCTCGTTCGCCCATCTCAGGCGACCTGGACCTGGATGGTCTTGGGCTTCTTGGGCTCCGGCGGCGGCAGCTTCTGGACGGACACGGTGAGCACGCCGTCGCGGCACACGGCGGAGATCTTCTCCACGTCGGCGTTCTCGGGGAGCACGAACTTGCGCATCAGCTTCCCCATCCGGCGCTCCATGCGCAGGTACCTGGCGCCCTCCTTCTCCTCCTCCCTCCGGCGCTCGCCGCTGATCACAAGCACCCGCTCGTCCTCCACCTGCACCTTGATGTCGCCGGACCCGAGCCCCGGCATGTCCACCACGAACGCGTACGCGCCGGGCAGCTCCTTCACGTCGGCGGGGGTCGCCGCCATGGCGCGCGCGTCGCGGACGTAGGCGCGCGTCGGGCCCTGCTTCTCGCTGGCGCCGACGTTCCCGGCGCCGGACCCGGACTCGCCGTCCGGGATGTCCAGCAGGTGCTGCAGCGCCGTCATCAGCGGGGTCTCCATCCCGAACATCCTGCCATCCATTCTTGCTCACTCGCTCGCTCTCTTCTGAACAAAGATCTCGAGTTGTTTTGGACAATGGTTGGATTCTTGGTCTGTGGATTTTCTCTGTGGTGAGCGACGGGAGGAAGACGCAGGGCTTATATGGTGGCCGGGGTTGGGGGAGTCTGGAAGGCGATGGAAACTTCTCAAAGGTGGTGGAACGCGAGCGGTGCGGCCGGTGGGGGCGTCAATGGCGAGCTGATGGAGAAAGTTCCAGAGCCTTCGTCGGATTAGCGCTCTTCGTAATGGTTGTACGGTTGGTTGCTTCATGGGCCCACGTGTCGGTGTCATTTCAGGGCCAGGCGTCACAAGAGATACGATCATTGGAGTGGAGAAAGATATGGGTTGGAATAGGGAAAGGGTTCCCTTCCAAAGGGAAACGTGGGCGCGCGGCGCGCTCCGCTCGTGACACGTGGTGCGCGTGGAGCTAATCCGGAGGTAAGCGTTTTTTTCCCTTTTTCTCTTTATTCGCGAAGCGGGCGTAGCGGGTGCACTCCGCGAAACGGACCCGATAACAATTCTGATCGAACCCAGTGCACTCCAAAATTTTGTACAACCTGTTTTGCACTTCTTGTACAACCATTTTCCCTTTTTCCCTTTTCAGGAACAGAGTTAAACCAATATAGTTACTAACTTTCACATTTGTTATTTTCCCTTTGTAATTTTCGGGCAGAGAGATTTCAGGGGTAGTTATGGGAGGGAGGTAGCAACTTTCAATCAAAATATGATGAAACTTTAAGAAAAAAAATTATATAAATAATATAAATATAATATTATTTTTTTAAAAAATGTCGTTACTCTCATTGGTCGTAGCGTGTGCTACGGCTCGGCTTCGCCTCGCAAATGACGGCTCGGCTTCGCCTCGTTTTCTTTTAATAATATCTTGAAAGGGGGGCATTGGTCGTTGCGCGCATAGGTCGTTGCGCGCATTTGTCGTAGCGTGTGCTACGGCTCGGCTTCGCCTCGGCATCTACGGCTCGGCTACGCCTCGCCAATGACGGCTCGGCTTCGCCTCGTTAACTTATAATAATATCTTGAAAGGGGGGCATTGGTCGTTGCGTGCATTGGTCGTTGCGTGCATTTGTCGTAGCGTGTGCTACGGCTCGGCTTCGCCTCGGCATCTACGGCTCGGCTACGCCTCGGTATATAGTGTTATCTACTGGTAGTATAGCCAAATTTTCATAGTTGATTGTTATTTGGCTACTGGTTTCTACTTTCACACCAGAATGTTCAGAATGTTCTAATTTCAGGTTGTTCAGAATGTCTAAGAGTGACAGTTCGATCAATCCTGAACATTAACTTACACTCTGGACGAGATAATAAATTCTTTCATCCTACACAAACTTCAACTGCTTCTCCATAATGTCTGTTAAGTCAACTTATTAACAAATCCAGGGAGCCCCTTCTTGGTTCCATTTATATTAAACGAAACCGATCACTGGACAAAACATGCCGAAAAGGCAAGTACGAAGAGGTAACACTAGTTTGCAAGCTAAAAAGAAAGACGAGCAGCTACTAAAACTAGACATGACAACAAAAACGAGCACCTACGATGCTCCCTCCCCCAACATTTGTCTCGGCTCCAGCTAAAGGATTACGGCGACCACCAGCTCCCAAAACAAAACCACCCTCTAGTTAGTTTAAGCCACATGGCTTCTTTACAACTTATGCAAAAATCCAAAAGGAAGCACCTCCGGCTTCATTTCCACTCTCAGGGAGTCACGACCCTTTCAGATGACCACGTGAATCGCATCAGCCTCCTCCGGGTGCATCTTCAGGTACTTCATCGAAGCACGGCCAGCAAAAGCCGATGTCGCCGTTGTCGACCATGTACTGATCCAGCTGAAGTCTGTTCACCTCAGCCCGGTTCCAGCTCCAGGGGGTGCTTTGAGCTTTGCGATCAGCAAGGTTGCCAAGAGTTCCAGTCTTCCTCTGGTGGTTCTTTCTATTTAGCCAAACACTCCCTAAAACAGCAGCACTAGCTATGTTTAGATGAAAGAACCTGGTGTTACACAACCACTTAGATGCTAAAACTTCAAAGTTAATTATCACCACTCCGCAATTCTTGTTATAAGCTACTGGATGGACAACCTTCTCAGGGCATTCCACATGATAGATCCCCAAACCCGATGCTGCACTGCCAATGAACTTTTCCATCTGCCTAGGTCTTTTCTTCACCGGGCAATCCGCCACTGCGAGTGTCAAAGCCTCTGTGCGACTGACTCCCCGACCCCGCTGGTTCTCCCACAAAAGCCCCCGCAAGCTCCGGTCATGCTTCTGAACCCATCCATGTTGTTGGGGTTTTCCCGACCGCCTTCCTCCTGCAATCGGCTGTTCACAACAGAAATCCCAACCCATGCATTCCGTCACAGGTTCTTCAATTCGCACAGATTCAGCGCCGCCCAGATTTGATCCAGATTCTGAAACGTCGCCATTCTGAAGTCCTCGAGCACCATTGATGACTCCACCTCTGTCTCTAGGAGCTCCACCACTGGAGGTCCCAAGTTCAAAACTCCCTCCGTCTTCCTCTGATTTCTGATGATCCTGCGCATGGATCCGAATCGCCGCGCTGGTCGAAAGCGGATTCTCTGGGGAACTCCTCTTCGCAGTGCATGCGTAGTCCAAGCCTGTTTGAGTATCATCCGGAGCGATACCTTGTATATCCTGGCAAAGATCGATGTCGAGGCTGACGTTGTCGACTTCCTCTCCGCAAATCTCGCCGCCGCCCTTCGCGGCGCACGGGTGCCCGCTGTCCCCCAACTGCCATGCACCGCCATAGAACTGGCCTTCTGCAGGTCTGCGGCCCGCCACTCCCGCTCCAGCGCCCGCCGTGCCCGCTCCGAGACCGCCTCCCCTGTTGCAAGCGCCGCCGCCCATCCCCCCATCTCCATCTACTTCCTGCTCCAGTGTCGATTTCCTCCAGAATGGCCCAGAGATTGCCTGCGGAGAAGCCGAGACGACAGGATGGCTTGACGAGTGGGAATGGACTTGCTGAGTCGCCGCGTGTCGGGGGATAACTCTCGGAGACGGGGCGCCACGGACGGAAGCCGAGGTGGTCCCGCCATGGGGGAAGCTCGGGGTCGCTACAGTCGCGAGACGTGTCGCTACAGTCGACATCTCTCAATCAAACTAGACTTCGAACATCCTGTGTGACTGTTAAGGTTGATTGTTATTTGCCTACTGGTTTCTACTTTCACACCTTTCTTGTTGTTCAGAATGTCTAAGAGTGACAGTTCGATCAATCCTGAACATTAACTTACACTCTGGATGAGATAATAAATTCTTTCATCCTACACAAACTTCAACTGCTTCTCCATAATGTCTGTTAAGTCAACTTTGTTGTCCCTGTTCTTTATTAGTCTAGCTGCAACAATCTTCCGGTACTGAGTAATACTTTCCAATATGTATTCCACCACTTCTCTTGAATCATAGTATTCCATGAACAGCATGCAGAAGAAGCCACAATCAAATCTGTGTTTTTGTAAGTTCAAAATATTTATTAACATTCAACATCAACTCTATTGTTGTAACTTACATTGTTCTTTGCTTTGGGTGATCAGGAGTGAAGTGCTTGAAATTTCCTAAGTCTTTTCCAGATATTTCAAAGCCTTTGACAAGTGTTGAGAAATTCCTGAACTGTTTGATCGAAAACATTGTCTTGTTATCCATAGTTAGATTTTCTATATCAGTTATTTTGTTCCTAGGTTGTTGTCTTCTTACCAGATTCAGTGCTTCATTTTCCAGGATGCTTGCTTTATAATCTGACTTCATGGAATCAAAAATGTTGAACTGTTGGCGCAGAAGGTTGAAGCAACAAACAATCCAGTGATTGTTTTTCACCACTGGGAAGAACAGCTGTATTTCAACATTAAAAAAACAGTCTTATAGTTAAAAATCAGCAAAACTGGAGAAGGTAAACAAAATTGGGTAAAGGTTTTCAAATCTTACGAGGTCGTCGTCTAGAACGTTGAATTTTCTATTTATTCTTTCAAGGCTCCCATACAACTGCTGGACTTGAATTCTTTTGGATCAACAATCAGTTTCATCTGTTATATTATACCGAAATTTGTAAAATTAATATAATTCGATAGAGAGGCCCAAGTGTGTAGTAATCTTTAAAGATCTTACCGTCAGGTAGCATGAGAATGCATATTTTTTTACTAGAAGCTTGTTTTTGTTAGCCAACTGTCCTTCTATTTTATTGAAATCCTCTGCCCATATATCCATGACCTCGGAGCTAAGTTCCTCGCGTGGCCTAAGAGAGTCTTTGAAATTCTTGTATGAGCAGTGTGCTTCTCCAATCTCAATAAAAGGTTGCCTGCAAAAGTTAGGCCAAAAAAATGTATTTAGTATGTGCTTGTAATTGTTTGATTAATTTTTCTTCTTCTAAATAAGCTTGTCCGTCTTACGTGTCTTTGTTTATGGCCTTGGTATTCTTAAATTTTCGACCATGAGCTACGTATTGCCAGTACAAGTTCTGCTCTTCCATAGTGGCCTCAATTATCCTTTCGTTATGAATAAGCAGGTCCATGTCTTCTCTTTTCTTCAATTTTGTCTCCTCCATTGTCTTTTTGCCTTTTTCAAATTGTTGATTGCTGTCTTCATCTGAAAAAATAACGTTCACCTTAATTGTAAATAACAAAAAAATCAAATTTCTTGCTTAATTGGCGTGTCATGTGTCTTAAAAATTGCAGAGTAGTTGAATTGAATTATTGGCATAATTGTGTTGATTCATAATCTCGATTGTCTGTGTGATCAATGGAGTCTATTATTAACTCTTTTGTTAGTGCCCCAAAGTTTTCTGGGAGATCTTAGAACATAAAAGGAAGGCTATTGTAATAAAAGGAATGAAAAATATTATAGATTGCATCCTTGTTGTTCTGGTCTGTCTTCTTCCCTTAGTTTGTCAACATGTCCTTAGGTATTATCATTTGATCTTTTTATTTATGCTAGCAAAAAAATTCAATTATAGGAGACCCTTAATTTATCAGGCCCCACTAATTAGTGACCCCAAGGTAAGGTCAGAGTTGTACAGGATAGACGGTCCTTCCTGTACGATCTCGCATGATAGGTCTGTACAGGATTCCGTTCATGGTTGTACGAAACTTTGATTCGACGATATGTGATTCGGGTTGTACATGTCAATGCGCGACGATCGTACGTTCACCGCTAAGTGTTTGTACAGGAAAAATTCAAATATAGGAGATTAACATGAAATTGTTGTTTTTTCAAACCTGTCGTTTTAGTCATCTCCGAAGCCTCTGGAGCTTGTTCCTCTGGCAAGTCAGCCGATGTTTCAACATTCTGCTGTGTTGTTTCTGTCCCTGGAGAGTATATGTGGTGAGTGGAGTATATTTCAACAAAAGGAAAGAAATAAACATTATAGATTGCAACCTTGTTGTGATGGACTCTTTTCTTCCCTTTGGTTGGCAGCAGGACCTGAAGCAATATCAATTGTTTGTGAGTTGAAGGCCAAAATATATATATTTCTAATAGAGATGTTAATCGTGTATTGTTGTTTTACAGACCTGATGTTTTAGTCTTCGTTGCAGGCTGGTTCTTGGTCAAATAATCTGAGGCTTCATCATTCTTGTGAATCAATTCAGTCTCTGGATTGTTTATTTTATCAGTGGAGGTTCAATGTTTTAAGTTTTTTCCTAATACAAAATAATATCTCTAGTAACTGGATATTGCATAATAGGAAGGTCAAAAATAATAGAAAGGCTAACCTTCTTGTGCTGGTCTGTTATCTTCATCAGGATCGATCGTCTGATTCTTTTCCTGAGCTTTCCTGCCTTGATTTTCCCTGATGTTCTTGAAGTTTTTATATGATTCTTTGAGATGGAATGTACTCCGCTGCAAGTGATGTAGAAACAGATTTTCTTCTTCGTCGTTCGCATGTGATTTATCTATTGTTAGTGAAACCTCGTACGTCCTAGTCATTAAAGAATCAATTTCTTCGAATGTTGTATAATTCGGACTTTTGCTTCTGCTTCCTCCATATTGTTCTTTTGAACAACTTGGGCTTCCTTTTTGAAACTGGTTTTTGGTTGCCCTTTGTTCTTCATGAGATTCGGCTACTCTCTTCATTGGAGTTTTTGCATGGTAGTAAACAATGTCGTTTGGTCCTTTCCACTGCAATCAAGAATTTCAATTTTAGTTCATCATTTTAATTCTGCTAATATAGGCGCGGGATACAATAAAGTTATTTTGAAAATTTACTCTTACCGGTAAGTTGCCGTACCCCCACGATTTTGCACCGCCACATCCTTCAGTTACCCTGTCTGCTTTTGCAATCAGCTTAAGCTTTTTTGTATCCAAGTAGTGTATGTGGGGTGTCTTTTTGTCCATATCAGATAAGTTACTTTTGAGGCAGCAGTCCAAGTATATCAGCAATGGCGCCACAACGCAACCTGGTACTGCCTTTACTTTTGACTTTGCTTTCTGGAAGCTTATGGCTGCTCTCTTTAGCTCATCAACAATCAACTGACAGATGTCCATTTCTTTCAGATTATTCAAGTCCAGGTTCTTCACCAGGGTTGCCTCCCTTGAGACTCGCACAGAAGTTCCTGGACATATTATCTTCATGCACATTAGCAGCATAAAAACTTTTATGACTTTATCATCCTTCCCTTCATCATTCACATTCTCCTCAAGTAGTTTCCTAAGTTTATCTGTTTTGATTTGGTCGCTCCTCTTAAATCCCAACTCTTTCTTCAAGTCAAATAAGTCCTGGTCATTGCCGGTGTCCGAAGGTCTGGGTGCTGTGTTGTTGCCATGAGGAAGACCAAACAATTGATGGATTGCGTATGCAGTTATTTGTATAACTTTGTTTGGTACTCCGAGGTCCAATGTCATTGTTTCTGGATCTATTTTTTCCATGATTCGATAAGCTAGCTGCCGATCAATGTTTTCTTTCACTTTTCCATCTAGGAATGGTCCAAGTCCTGCATCCCGTAGCCTTCTTATGTGACGTTCTTCATCCAACAAATCTATGCATTTGTAGAACTCTGTCAGAGAGCATCTGATAGTTGTATCTCTCAAGCTTCTTTTCAGCTTTTTTGCTCCTCTTCTCCTCGTTGAATCCTTTTTCTTCAGTTTTTTGCCCTCCCTCTTCTGTTCTCCTTTCACTCTTTTCCCCTGCATTTATTATGAGCATTTAATTCCATATAATATAAGTATTGTAAGTTTATTCAGCACATTAAGAGTAAAGTGTTATTGTACCTTTAGGCTGTTTTTGTTTTCCTTCTTATTGTTGTCATCGCTACTATCACTACAATCTTGTTGCTGGCTACTTGTGTCCTCTTCATCCTCTTTTTCCCCCTCTTGAAAATTACTATCTCTAGAATCTTCTTGCTGGCTACTTTCATGTTCTTCCTCCTCCGAGGGATTCAGGTGTACATAATTAGAACTTTTGGCAGTACTTTTAAATCTAGGGCTCCTGCGCTCGCCAAGATCTTTCCGGTTAGCATATTTCTTGGTCTTTTTCCAGACTCTTTGCCCTGTGGTTTTCTGTTCCAGTTGATCCTGTGTGTTCTCAGTAGTTGCTTCTGTATCTTGTTTTTCTGGCTTTCTTTTCCTTCCGCTCTTCCTCATCGATGCATGAGGCTCGTTTTTGGGGCCTGTTGAGTCATTGGAACTATCCGGAGGTAAAACATTCAGTGGTTCCACTGAAATGGTTTTCTCATCTTCGTCGATAACTGTTGTGCGATTAGGGTCCATATATTTGCTCTGCAACATTGTTTAGCCAGCAGTTAGTCATCGAAATCTAAAAACAAGAAAAGTATTACTCAGATTCCTATTTGTACATAGTATATAATATTTCACATATATGAAAAATCATCATATAAGTGTTGTTCAACCCGTCTTGAAATTGTTGTCCAACTTGTGGTACTTTCAGGATCTCCTGGATTTCAAATTATTTGAAAACTATTTGGGCGGTTATTTCCTTAATTTTTCTTCCTGGCTTGTTGAGAATTGGTGGAAAATTTCTTCCAACCCTAGCGACCAGATCATTGCTTTGTTTATTTGTTTGAGTGGCAGAGATTTAAAGTTGCAAATTCGTTAAAGAAAACTAACCTCTGAATTGTTGCTCCTGCTTGTTGCCGTGTAGTCCGTCCTTTCCGATGTGCTGGTTCGATTTGAATTTGTTCGGAGTTGTTGCGGGCGGTGGATTTTGATGCGCCCGCTGCTTGATCCCGTGGCGTTGCGGCGTTGCCCCCAGGAATCTCCGAGTTCCGAGAGACCGAGCCAAAACTCTGGTTATCTCGGCGGCGTTGCTGCCTAGTTGTAGGCGGCGGCGATGCGGGAGGATAGATCTAGGTGGCGGCGATGCGGAAGGGAGGTCCCAGATGAACCTCGACTGCTCGGCTCCTGGAGTTGTGCGCTGCGTGGGAGAGAGACGGCAGAGGTTGCGAAATGGTGGTGGTTAGTTTAGTCAGGTGGTCCCCCAATTTATCAGGCCCCACTAATCAGTGACCCCAAGGTAAGGTCAGAGTTGTACAGGTTAGACGCTCCTTCCTGTACAATCTCGCATGATAGGTCTGTACAGGATTTCGTTCATGGTTGTACGAAACTTTGATTCGGCGATATGTGATTCGGGTTGTACATGTCAATGCGCGAGGATCGTACGGTCACCTCTAAGGGGTTGTACAGGAAAAATTCCATTGGTGTTCGAAGAAAGAGGGAATGCTATCCCCAGGTCAGGAAAAACTTGTTTACTATAGAATAGCTTGCTTGTACGGACCCAAATTATGGTGTTGTACAGGAAGAAATAGCGGGTGCTAACCCCAGGACAGCTAATAGTTGTAAAGGATAGACGCACCTTTCTGTACGATCTCGCACGATAGGGCTGTACAGGTTTTCGACAATCGTTGTACGAATCTTTGATTCTGCGTTATTTGATTCGGGTTGTACAAGTCATTGCGCGAGGATCGTACGGCCATCGCTAAGTGGTTGTACAGGAAAAATTCCAATGTTGTTCGAAGAAAGAGGTGAATGCCATCCCCAGGTCAGGAAAAGTTGTACAGTATAGAAGAACTTGCTTGTACGGACCCTAATAAGGGTGTTGAACAGGAAGAAAAAGCGGGTGCTAACCCCAGGTCAATAAAGAGTTGTACAGGATAGACGCACCTTTCTGTACGATCTCGCTCGAAAGTGCTGTACAGGAATTCGATAATGGTTGTACGAATCTTTGATTCTGCGATATTTGATTCGGGTTGTACATGTCATATGCGCGAGGATCGTACGGACACCGCTAAGTGGTTGTACAGGAAAAATTCCAATGGAGTTCGAAGAAGGAGGGGAATGTTATCCCCAGGTCAGCACCCGCTCATGTAAGAGTTGCACAGTATAGACGATCTTGCTTGTACGGACCAAAAAAAGGGTGTTGTACAGGAAGAAAAAACGGGTGCTATCCCCAGGTTAGGAAAGAGTTGTACAGGATAGACGCACCTTCCTGTACGTTCTCGCACTATAAGGCTGTACAGGATTTCGATCATGGTTGCACGAAATTCTGATTCTGCGATATTTCATTCGGGTTGTACATGTCAATGCTAAATGGTTGTACGGTCACCGCTAAATGGTTGTACAGGAAAAATTCCATGGGTGAACGAAGAAAGAGGGGAATGCTATCCCCAGGTCAGGAAAGGGTTGCACAGTATAGACGAACTTGCTTGTACGGACCGAAAAAAGGGTGTTGTTGAAGGGAATATGCCCTAGAGGCACTTAATAAACATAGTTTATTGGCAATATCCCAATCGTTCATTATATGTTTTATACCATGCTATAACTGTATTAAGCGGAAACATTAATACAGGTGTGGTAGATAAACAACCAGGTCCCTAGTAGCCTCTACTAAGACTAGTTTCATTGCGCGATTGATGATCGAGGTTTTCCGATCATAGGGCATGGCGCCGGTCGGCAACGGAAGTCATATCGTTAGGAGTAACGATGTGATGGACATACCCAGTATTTATAGGACATAGTCGTTACGCCTTAAGACCGTGAGATCAACTCTTATTGGTATTCCTGAAAGATACTTTGATCGCACCAAACGTCGTATCTTATTTAGTATGACAATAACAGTGATACTTTTGGGTATCGGAAAGGAGTAGTTGAGACGAGGGGTCAACAGCGGGATTTGTCAGTCCGCATAGCCGGATAGATACTCTAGGGCCCACTCGGTGAGATTATGTCAAATGAGTTTGCAAACATGTGACTAGGTCACCAGCTGACATAATATCATAGACGAGTAGAAGATAGCGATGTCGGTAACGAGATCATGCTAGGTATGGAGATATCTGAGAATGATGCTCGGACACGCTAAGTATCGCCATGACAAAGGGTTTAAGGCTAGACGTCCAGGTTTGATAGATGAAAGTCATTCGTTATATCTCAGGGGTTAATTCATGGGGTTCAGGCCTACGAGTTAGTCGTTGATCATTGAGGAGTCTTGATCATACCTGATATTATATCGAACCGCTAGGGTAACACACTTAAGGGGTTTTGACAAGACAACCGGAAAGGAAAGAGATCACCGGGAACGTCTCGGGAGGGGTCCGATGGAGATCGGGCAGCGACGAAAGAGTTTTCGGAGCTAGAAAAAATTATATATATTATGTTTGATATTAATTAGTGTAATTAATATGCAAATATGATTTTATATATTTATTTTCGGATTTATTTAGGCTGATTTCCCTAAATGGGCCTTCTGGTCGAAAGAAGGCCCATGGGGGGGAAAACCCTCAAGGAAATTTTGTGGGGGAGGCTTGGCCGGCCTAGGTGGGCCAAATGGGGCCCACCTAGGGCCGGCGCACCTGGTTTGGCCGAACCAGGCAATGGGGGATAGTCCCACATTGCCTGGCTGGCAAGGTTGGCTCCCCCTGGGAGCCTATATAAGAAGGGGCACCCCTGGCCTTTTAATTCACCAATTAATTCCCAATTTCTCTCTCGATCTCGTGGTTCCCTTGACGGAGCCGCGCCGAGTAGAGGAGGGGGATCTCTTCCACCATAGCCCGCTGCCGCGCTGCTGGTGTTCCGGTCCAAGTCTTCCGCTGCTCGTCCTGGACTGGAGCTTCGGAGGCCGTCGTCTCCACCGTATGTGTGCGACTCCCTGCGAGGTGCTGCGCTAGCGGTACTCGGAGGCCTACTTCCTCCACCCGACCTCGGGGTCATCTTCGTCGCGCCGAGTTCTCCGCGACCTAGAGGTCGGCTACGGCGTCTTCATCGTCAACGCTTGTGCGGGAGCGTAATCCCCGCTATTCGGTCTACGAGGGTATGTATTCCGATCTCCGCCATACTTCTATATCTGCATAGTGTAGATCTTGGCTAGTTTAAGGATATCGTTGCTAGGAAATTTTTTGTTTTCTGCACACGATCCCCTTCAGTGGTATCAGAGCCGATCTATCGTAGATATAGCTGTACGCTGTTAGAACCCGTGTTCTGCACGGGGGCACCGTTCCTGTTATTTGCTACCCTCTAGCGTGCACTTGTGATTCCAGCGGCATCGAGTTGATGAAGCGGCCCGGACCGACTTTACGCGTACGCTTACGCGAGACTGGTTCCACAACTGACATACGGCTTGTACCGTATCTGTGGCTGGCGGGTGCCTGTTTCTCTCTCTTTAGTTGGTCTTGCATTTTCAATGGAGGGCCGAAAGGGATGCTTAAACATGCAATTATTGGATCGTTGTTGTGGTCATAAGGTTCGTAGGTATGAAGCGGTTCTATTTACGAAAGCCCCAAGCCACGTAAAATATGTAAAAGATAAAGTAGAAGCGTCTAACTTTATTTTGCAGGGGCTATGTGATATGGTCAAGGTAGGTTTATTAAATTGTTTATAAACTGCGGGCGCCAAGAAGACCATGGCGCAATGGACTATATCACATTGCATTACATTTGATGTTTTGTGTGCATCTTATTTTGTGTGATTGTGTGTATAGTATGCATTAGTTACACGGCGGTAGCTGAATAAGATGATCCCTTCAAAATACCACTGGTGTTCTCCCTCCAACGCGCACCACCAAGAAAGTTCTACGTTATGAGGCAGGCCGTGATGATCGGGTGTCAGACATCTCGTCGTTCGCATACAGTGGGTGTAAGCCATGTTGCACAAGCGTCAGCGTGGAGGTCTTTGGTGGCGAGCCTAGCATATTCAGAAATATGGCCTCGGAACAGGAAGACCGAAAGGTCGAGCACGAGTCACAAAATTGGTGTGGCGGACATTTGTCTACTCTTGAAGTTGTGCCGCCGACTCTGATGATGAGGGGTGGTGCAATGGATGGGGGTCGTGTAATCGCTTAAACGACCAGGAGGGATGTTCGTTTTGAGTGGGAGTTCGGATAGTTATTTTCTAAAATACTAGAACTCAGAATATAATGAACAGAGTCTGTTTTGCAAACCTTTGTAGATATTAACCATTGTGATAGCATCTTTTCAAATTAGGCGCATTCCTGTGATTGAGAAACTTAAAAGGTTGGGTCCAAACTTCATAGTTTTATACTTTAGCTTGAGGATACTCCTTGTTTAAACCGTTAGCTCTTTGTGATACAATACCCGCTAGGAGATAAACCCGGAGATTCCGCTGACAAAAGATAATTTTGATTATCGGATTTTGTGCGGATGATATCATCATAGTCCAGTGTATGCTATGATCTCTGCCATAAAGAACCAACGATGGGTACGAGTTTTTAGATCGCGAACATATGATATGGTCGCTAAACTCGGGGTACCCCAAACGTTGGGTTGATGAAGTTTATCAGTACGTTGACTGATTGTCTTCTCAACCAAGATGGAAGAGAATACACACATTGAGGGAGCACGTGGCGGTCATACTTAATGACGTATGTTCATGATTAATGAACATTGAGACGCCTCGCTCAGCTCAATCACTGGATGACAGACATCGTTGCCAAGTGCAAATCCTCTGTCATAGACTATGTCATGTGAGGGGAATCGTTCACCTTCATGGTTCTTGATTACGGTGGAAGTATCAAGAAAATGAAACAGATCGCCGGAAGTCATCAATGATGATGGTGTATATATGATATACATGTTATGAATGTTTTAGCTTAGCAAGTACTCGCAGTAGTGACTAAGTTTTGAACTAGTCATGTTTTGTGAAAAACCAGGTTTACTGCTTGAGTAGTTTGAAAGGATGAGGCGACATTGCGTGTTGATAACGGCAGTCAAGTTGTTGTGACGGCCATAGACACTCTCCCTCTAGATCTACCATTTGAATAAATTCTTTATGATCGGGTGTTGGTATGATCGTTACGAGTGTATCTCCTCTAGCGAGACACTTGTTCATACATGATAGTGACAAATTTGTGTCCTATATTTATGGAGTAATGATCATATGCCGATTTGAATTTAGATGGTAGAAGATCCCACATTCATAATATTAATGCCAAAGGATACAAACTTAATAAAGACACCACATATGTGTGGCACTACCGTTTAGTCATGTCAATGTTATATGCATTAGCTCCACACTGGATGGACCTACAAGTCCTAAGATTTGATCTTTTGACACTTGCAAAATAACTGTGACACCGTTTTCGGAAAACGGGCATATAACTTATTGATAGTCATACATGGAGATGTATGTGGTTCAATGAAGTAATTGACGGGTAGGGGAGATCTTTATTTCGTGAACTTCACTGAACGTTTTGAGTATAGCTTGTTGAGAATCATGCATGTGGGTGTATGTGAATCAATGAAGTACTTTGACGTGTAGTGGAAGTCTTTATTTCATAGACTTCATGAATATTCCGAGTAGATATATGGATATCCACTCCGGGGAATGTTAGTCTGAATTTTTGATTCGATCAAACGAAGTTCAGAATGAAGTAGGAAATAAACTTAACAAGAAAATCAAATTCCCGCGATGCAAATCGAGGAATGAAGATTTGAGTTATAATGTTGGCACATCATTGGAAGACATGTGAGAAGAGTTCCACAAATTACGTCGCATGGAACACCATAGTGTTATGGTGTGTTAGGGAGTCGTAATCGCACCCTATCGGATAGTGTGTGGTAAATAAATCTCTTACCGAATTATTGTGATCATTAGAGTCATATGGTAGAAACGTAAACACTCACGTTAGCAAATAGGGAAACCATTTGAATCCATGGAGACAATACCATACGAGTGATGGCATGGCTTTTGAGCCTGGATTGTCGTTTCAGCAATTTAGTGTTTCGATGTAATCGAACCTAAAATGGATTATTCTTTGTAGTATACCCTACCTAAAGAGTTAGTTGGGTACATGTCTCACGACATAGGCAAAATCTTTGCCGGGATATACCTTGCGAAAGAAATAGTTTCTTGTCCGAGGGTATAAGTGAGAAAGAAAGTAGAGCAAGACGAAGTTGGTGAACTTCTTCTCCAAACATCAGAGTGGCGCAATCGAAAGTGTTTTCGGTGTCAGGCCCCACAGCTTGAAAAAACTAATGATTCAAGATCATGATGTTCTGAGCTCATACTAAGAGCGTAGGCATACGAGGTTGTGTTCCACACTGTGTGTTACTACAATCCTATTATGGAGGTCATATTAATGGAATATGATAGACCTACGAACTACGAAGAAGAGATGGTGGACCTAAGTCCGAGAAATGGCTATGAGTCATTTGTGATCCGAAATAAAATCCATATACGATTACCAGGTATTGACTTGGGAGATCTTCTTGATGGCATCTAGGATGTTAATAGTATATGGAATTTTATGAGAGAGTAGACATTGAGCAGATTCGATTTGTCGTGAAGCAGTTCCGACAGACCACATGACAGTTTGTCTCAAGTGGCGAAGACTAAATCTATTCTGGGTCGTTTAGCAATTACTATAATTTCGAATGAGAAATTGATAGATGGATGAGAAAACCATGGTTCTTAATAGTGTAATTAAGAATGGTTTGTAATCCTGAGGATGCTAAACATGTGTGCAAACTTCGGTTGTCCATTCATGGGCAGAAGCAAGCATATCGGAGCTGGAATCTTCACTTTGATAATGTGATCAAAGGATTTTGGAGTTGTCCAAAATAGTTGAAGAAACCTACATTTGCAAAGAAGTGAGTGGGAGCAAAGTAGCTTTCCTTGATCTTATATGCGGAAGGCATATTTGAGTGGGAGCTAAGTAGTTTTCCTTGATCTTATATGCGGAAGGCATATTTGAGTGGGAGCTAGGTGTCACTTGTGATTCTGTATGTAACGACATATTGAATGACACAGATCCTCTAGTAGAGTGTAAAGGATTATTTAAGTGATTAAATTTTCTGTGAAATGAAGTTAGGAGTATTAGGCATCCGATTTATAATTGTATAGATCAGAGGGGGCTTAATAACATTAAGTCGGAGTATTTCCTAAGTCAGGATTCTGAAGTGTTTCAGAAAAGGACAAGCGAAGAAAGAGGTTCTTGCTTGTATGACTAGGTAAAAGATTAAGTTAATCTTGACTTTTTCAGTGGTAGAAAATGATGTTCGACATTCTGCATGTATCACACACAGAGTCTATCAGACTGAAAGCTCGACTTAGTGTGACCCGAGTTCTTGGTTAAAGAACAGGTTCTAGAGTGATCCTTGTGTGGATCAATGAACAAACGTTAAGTTTATTCTTCAGTGTCTATGAGAACTGAAGATAGGTTTTCTAGTAACGGGTAAGAGTGGAATGGCAACTTGCCGTAAAGCGGTTACGATGATGCAAGTTATTACACTGACCCATCCTTTATTTTGAAGATAGACATGGTTAGTTTGCGAAGTCGCATATGAATGCACTGTCGCATAATCTACATAGGTATAGAAATATATCGCGACTTTAGAAGTAGCAAGTGTGATTGGACTGAGCAGTTTTCGGAGCGTAGGTGGTCCCCTTAATAGATCTCTTAGACTTTTAAGGCGCATGCTACGCGAATGCTCGAGTCTCACTCCATCCACTGGGATATATTTCATCGTCATCGTAAGATACGGGTTGATGTCAAACAAGGTGACATAGAAGTGTTGCAAAGCACATATAGGTCTCAATGTGTGAGGTCTATTGACTGTATTCCTCTTCCACGAGGCGAGCAGGCACCAAGATGCTATGGGTGTTGAGCTTTTACCAGGTTGTAAACTAGATTAAGTGTTACTCTAGTGCAAGTGGGAGACTGAAGGGAATATGCCCTAGAGGCACTTAATAAACATAGTTTATTGGCAATATCCCAATCGTTCATTATATGTTTTATACCATGCTATAACTGTATTAAGCGGAAACATTAATACAAGTGTGGTAGATAAACAACCAGGTCCCTAGTAGCCTCTACTAAGACTAGTTTCATTGCGCGATTGATGATCGAGGTTTTCCGATCATAGGGCATGGCGCCGGTCGGCAACGGAAGTCATATCGTTAGGAGTAACGATGTGATGGACATACCCAGTATTTATAGGACATAGTCGTTACGCCTTAAGACCGTGAGATCAACTCTTATTGGTATTCCTGGAAGATACTTTGATCGCACCAAACGTCGTATCTTATTTAGTATGACAATAACGGTGATACTTTTGGGTATCGGAAAGGAGTAGTTGAGACGAGGGGTCAACAGCGGGATTTGTCAGTCCGCATAGCCGGATAGATACTCTAGGGCCCACTCGGTGAGATTATGTCAAATGAGTTTGCAAACATGTGACTAGGTCACCAGCTGACATAATATCATAGACGAGTAGAAGATAGCAATGTCGGTAATGAGATCATGCTAGGTATGGAGATATCTGAGAATGATGCTCGGACACGCTAAGTATCGCCATGACAAAGGGTTTAAGGCTAGACGTCCAGGTTTGATAGATGAAAGTCATTCGTTATATCTCAGGGGTTAATTCATGGGGTCCAGGCCTACGAGTTAGTCGTTGATCATTGAGGAGTCTTGATCATACCTGATATTATATCGAACCGCTAGGGTAACACACTTAAGGGGTTTCGACAAGACAACCGGAAAGGAAAGAGATCACCGGGAACGTCCCGGGAGGGGTCCGATGGAGATCGGGCAGCGACGAAAGAGTTTTCGGAGCTAGGAAAAATTATATATATTATGTTTGATATTAATTAGTGTAATTAATATGCAAATATGATTTTATATATTTATTTTCGGATTTATTTAGGCTGATTTCCCTAAATGGGCCTTCTGGTCGAAAGAAGGCCCATGGGGGGGGAAAACCCTCAAGGAAATTTTGTGGGGGAGGCTTGGCCGGCCTAGGTGGGCCAAATGGGGCCCACCTAGGGCCGGCGCACCTGGTTTGGCCGAACCAGGCAATGGGGGATAGTCCCACATTGCCTGGCTGGCAAGGTTGGCTCCCCCTGGGAGCCTATATAAGAAGGGGCACCCCTGGCCTTTTAATTCACCAATTAATTCCCAATTTCTCTCTCGATCTCGTGGTTCCCTTGACGGAGCCACGCCGAGTAGAGGAGGGGGATCTCTTCCACCATAGCCCGCTGCCGCGCTGCTGGTGTTCCGGTCCAAGTCTTCCGCTGCTCGTCCTGGACTGGAGCTTCGGAGGCCGTCGTCTCCACCGTATGTGTGCGACTCCCTGCGAGGTGCTGCGCTAGCGGTACTCGGAGGCCTACCTCCTCCACCCGACCTCGGGGTCATCTTCGTCATCTTCGTCGCGCCGAGTTCTCCGCGACCTAGAGGTCGGCTACGGCGTCTTCATCGTCAACGCTTGTGCGGGAGCGTAATCCCCGCTATTCGGTCTACGAGGGTATGTATTCCGATCTCCGCCATACTTCTATATCTGCATAGTGTAGATCTTGGCTAGTTTAAGGATATCGTTGCTAGGAAATTTTTTGTTTTCTGCACACGATCCCCTTCAGTTGTACAGGAAGAAAAAGCGGCTGCTATCCCCAGGAAAGGAAATAGTTGTACAAGAGAGGTGCACCTACCTGTACAATCTCGCATGATAGGGATGTACACGTTTTGGATCATGGTTGTACTGTCGCATGAGGGTGTTGTACATGAAGAAAAAGCGAGTGCTATCCCCAGGATAGGAAAACGATGTGCATGATGGTCGGACCTTCCAGTACGAACACGCTTGATCTCGTCGTACAGGAAGAAAGAGAGCTGTCGTACGAAATTTTGAATCGGACATACGTTTTCCGGGTTGTATAGAAAAGCGCGCGTGGATCGTACGGCCATCGCTAGGTGGTGTACAAGGAATATATCTTGGGTGTTCTAAGTATGAGGGGGGGGGGGGTGGGGGTGCACCCCAGGGCAGTATAGTGTTGTACTTGATAGATGTTCATACTTGTTCGGACACACATGTTGGGGTCGTACAGAAAATCGATAATGGTCTATATTTTACATGTATGACTATAATATGTTCTGTAAAGACATATCTGAGATTGGCAATCCATGTTCTCTACGAATTCCGAGTCCCAGCTTCATTTCTTTCTGATGGTCCTGTGTCTTCACTGTCATTCCTGATTATTTTGATGTGTTCTGGAAACAAAACAGTGCTTATGTTATTAGTCCATTATTAATAAGTCTGCTGAATAGTTAATCTTGGTTGCTAGGCAAAAAAAAAGATTTATTTTACAGATTGTCAACTCTTACTCCTGTAGTCCGGTGGAGCAAATTCCTCGATCTCTTTTGGCAATTGTGCCATGTTGTGCAAGCTGAACAACATGGTGTACAAGTACTCCGCCTTCCATTTATTTGAGTTTGGCTATAAGATCACAAAAACATGATTTCAGATTTATTGTTGTTCAAATTAAAAATAACATTGCAACCGAACTTGCTTACATCTTCGTCCACAATTTTTTTGTATTTCATCCTGTTCTCTGGTTTGTCGTAAATCATTTGATGTCCATAAAAATGGTAGGCGTACCGCAGCATGTAGAAGCCACACTCGTTGACCCCTTGGCAAGGGACTTTGATCCTCTGTTTTTTTTAGCCAGTTGAACCCAATCTGGCTGTTTGCTTGCTTTGTATGCAACCTCTCCGTATTTTTCCTTTAGTACTAGTTCCATTCTGCATATCTGTTTTAATATAATTTGAGCTCATTTCATCAATACTTTTTTAAACAGAAATAATAATCATGTAGTTGAAAAAAATAATATGTGAGAGTTCAGAACTTACAATCTTCATTAGTTCGTAGTTGAAGGAGTTGTATGAGCGCACATCCCTAGGTTTGTATTTCCTTGAGTCAATTACTTGAACTGACTTTTTGTATCTATTCATTATGTACAGGCAGTAATGGTTGTATTTGAAATAAGGTAGAAGTATCTGTTATGAGTACAAATATAGAGTTGTAAGTGTTGGTAATCAAGACCAGAAAGGCATATCATAGGGCGTACAAATTAAAAGAGTCAGGTTGTACAGGTTCACCGGACCTGGTGTACATATACAAAGAAAATAGTTGTGCAAAATATTTTACTGACGCAGTAGTTTAGACGATTGTTGTACGGGAACCCAATACCTGTTGTTCAACCAGGAAGAGTAGCTGTACAGGCTATCGGAGTAGTAGTAAGTTCATTAAAAGTTTATGTGCATGTAGTGGTAGGAGAGTAGTGCATGAATGGCTTATCATGTTGTACAATACAGAGGTACCACTTGAACTGGTTTATCTGAACTGGTGAATCCCACGGCAAATCTGAACAAGCACGATTGCTAATGCGATCCCACGGCGTTCAATATTACGATTTATAGTGGTTCAGGATCGAGTTATCTTCTGTTCAACTAGGTAGTAAATAGTTTTGCAGTACACGATAGTTCTTATTGTACAACGACTGACAAGATTACGGGAAAAAATCATTGATCAGAAAAATTACCAATTTTGCTTGAAGCAAGCTTTTGTTCCTTCTTACGTGTATGTCAAACATTTTCATTGCATTGTCCATGTCAAATCCCTTTACCATCTCCTCCTTTGTTTGAACTTTGCCAGATTTCATTTCAGCTTTTTGTCTCTCCATTTCTACGAAATCTGCTGTCGGCTCAAAAACTTGAATCACATCCTGTGGAGATAAGTTTTCTAGTGAGATATTCTGTTTCATTCTATAAACAATTATCTGTTAAATTTTCAGTTTGGTTGTTTTCCATGGTAACGAGGTCTTACCTTTATAAAATCTGGTGTCAGCATAATGCGTTCTCCTGTCCTGTATAGTTCGGATGTTCTGTTCCAGTCATCAATGATGTAATCCATCACCTGACATTCGATGCAACTGCTAGGACCGAACAAATCTTGGATGTGGTGGCCATTCAGAGAAAACGTGAGACCCGTTTCAGGGAATTTAAGATGTTTTGCTTCGAACAGGAGTTCTCTGCAAAACGGTCAGTGTTGTTAGTTTTCATAGCATACGTTTATAGTAGTAGTTTTTGAGGCAGTTTTTTCAATTCAAACTTCTCACCCTGCAATCTTTCCTCTTGTCTCATGTCCGAATATGACATCCATCACCTTCTTTGCTAGGTTGCTATTTTTAAATACGAGTGGACGATATTCAGCAACTTCCTGGCAGACCTTGTTTGCAGGTGCAATCGGCCTCACGCCTGACAGAATGTCTGCAGAGTTAATGCCTTTCTTCCTTTTCTGAACCTCTGGGGACTGCGAGTCTTCGGATATCTGCCGGAGAGCCCTATAACGATCAGGTGTTACTGCGTAACCTCCAGGTTGTTGATTTTCCGTTGGAACTGCGTAGTTAGGGGCAGGTAGGAGCTGCATCTGTGGGGTTTCTCTTCTAGTTGTCGCTTGTTTATCTGGTTTCTTCGATTCTTCTTTTTCGGTAACTTCTTCCTGAGGTCCATCCTCTTCTCTCCTTTTTGTCCTCCTGTACTCCATGCTCAGTTGCTTCTGCCTGTTATCTTCGATGCCAGCTTGATCAATCAACACAACTTTCTTGTGTTGCATTTGTTTGTGAAGGACATAGTTGTCTGTACTCGTCCTTTCTCTTATGCTTATTTGAGGGGTTTTTTCAATCTCCTCCATTAACTTTGCTTCTGGTTGGATCTTCATGTCTGGGAGCAGACGACTTAATTCTGGAAACTTGTGCAAGTAATCTACACAATTGAAATTAGGGTTGTCAGGAATTATATTAAAAAAAACTGTTAGTGTCACCAGGATTCATATTTGCATTCATATTGGATTTGTTATTGTAAGGGAATTTTTGAGTATTTATCTAAGAACAAATGAGGATAACAGAATATTGGTTTTAATTTATTTTTGTCGAAATGAGATGTATACCATACTATATAGACAATATATTGTAGGGCAGGGAGAGTTCAGGGGAACTATCATGAGCACAACAGCTTATATTGTGGGAGGGGGAGGTAGCAACTATCAATCAAAATATTATAAAACTTCAGCAATTAACAGCTGAACTATCATAAAGCACACATGTTCGTTCTCCTGTTCAAACCCCTCTTGCAGGACCGTGCAAGCTTGTTCGTCTATATTGTACAACCCTTTCCTGTCCTGGGTGGTAGCTCCCCCTCCTTCGTTGACCCATTTTTAGCTTTCCTGTTCAACCACTTAGCGTTGGCCGTACGTCCTACGCGCCCTGTCCTGTTCAATCGGAAATAACATATCTCCGTTTTAAATTTTCGTACGACCTCTATATTTCTTCCTGTACATCCCCCCTCATGCGAGTTTCCCCCTCCTTCGAACCCCTATTTTCACTTCCCTGTACTTGCACTTAGAGGTGGCCGTACGTTCCTCGCTCCCTCCGAATAATTTTTCTTTCATTATCAAAATTTTCATACGACAATTATCGTATTCCTGTACAGCCCCCTCATGCGTGATTGTACATATCTCCCTGACATTATTTTAGTTATATTCTACTTATCCACTCCACCATGATTTAAGAAGGAGCCCAGTGCAATGTATTTCCACTAATATACATAAAAAGTAGATTAGATAGAGGGTATAAATCCTTGCTATCTATATAGTTTTTGCTTCAAAGAAAAGGACATATCATATGGTGTTAGGGAATGAAATATAGTAAGCGAACGAAGCATGATCATTAACAACTCAATTTACCTTTGTTATAACCAATCAGGCTGAAGTCTATCTTCAAAGTTTTCCATGTCATGAGTATGTGTAGTATTTTTTTTCTGACTTGGAGAATATCCGAACTGTCAAACTTGACCAACGATCTCCCAGTCCAGTGCATTAAGATTAAGACCATGTGAAATCCACAATTTAACCTGCATTAAACATCCAGATTAAAAAAGCTACCAATCAATGGTATCCAACTTTGTTTTCTGTTGTTAAATTTTTGTTTTTGTTTTTTTAAGACTCTTACGTCTCTCCTTGGTCGGGAACATAAATCTTGTAGCACTTAAAGTCGTCTATGCTTGGCGGCGATAGCTCGTTGCCGCTTTCCTTTGCTGCAAGTCTCCATAGTTCCTTTAGAACTCCCACCATTCTGAAGAAGAACAGCTCGTATCTTTTTCCTCCTAAGGAATCCAGTAGTTCGAAACTTTTTCTCTTTACGTTCAACGTTATCGTGAAGAAATGGGCAATTTCTCCCACTTTATCAGGCTCATCCATGCAAGGGATCTTTATCTGTGAATAATCAGCATTCCAGAAAATCTTATTATCCATTCCAGGAGCAAAACAACATTAAAAAATCAGAGGAAAAAAACAGATCATTGATGTGAAATTATCGTACCAAATTGTATCCCTTCAGAAAACGGTCTGGATTGTTTGGATCCATCGCTTTGAGTAGTCGTTTCAGAGCTTTCTTTGTCAAATCCACTCTCTTTGTTACCCTCATCTGAGGAAATTTAAGTGCGATCATTTTTTTCTCATACTATGATGAAGTTTAAATCATAATTAAACTGATGCAGATAATTGTACTCACAAGCGTGAACAGTGGAACTATCAGGGTTTTTGTTTCTTGTGCTTCTTCTCGGATTCTTTCAATTATTATGTTTGCTACACGAGAATCAAGACCAGATAGATCTTTGAATGATCTTGCAAGAGTACCAAGATTCACTATGGTTTCTCCATTTACTTCGTCGCCATGCACGACAAATGTTTCCTCCCTGTTGTATTTAATCAAAACAATCGGTAAAAAAATCAAATGCATTTATCCCTAACATGTACCTCGGTTAAATTTTTTGGTTGTTTGCTTACATTTTTTCTTTTGTATGCTGTTCTGTGCAAATATCGCTATGCAGCTTCTCTATCACTCCTAGCAATATTTCCATTTCTTCGACTGCACGTTCTTCTTTCCTTTTTTCTCATAAATCTTCTTCAGGTTCCCTAGTACCTACAATAGAACAAATCCAGTGCACCGGCGATAAGAGATTCATAGATTCAATCAAGTGATAATTAAGTTTGAACAATATGAGCTTAAAATCAGTGCAGCAGATATGAGATACATGGACTTTCCTTTTTTGTCTTCAATCCAGCATGAATAATTGGGGAAAAAAAAGTAGTTTGAGAGTGGCCAAAACTTGGCTGCTCAAAAGTCTTCTCTTTATTTATAGATGTTGTCCTTGAGTAAAAGGACTACAAAATGCGAATGGCAGGAAAGATTGCAACCTCCCATGAAGTACATTTCCAGTACAGCATGAGAAATATACATGATCCCTCGATTTTCTTGTTGTCTGTATGGCTCGTGGTTTTAAAAAACATAGTTCTACTTGCCTATGTCTTCGAAAGGACTTGGTAGGGCCTCTTCTACTGGCTGTTCTTCCACCTGTTGTATTTCCCTCGATGAGTTGGGTTCTTCTAGTTTTTCCGGTTGAGGATTGTCACTTTCTTGTCCTATTTCTTGTGGATCCTCTGCTATCTGTCCGGTTGTTTCCTGGATTAAATTTTGACGTAATGGAATTGAGACGACAGTTTGTTTTTTATTTTTGATGTAAAACGCATAAATAAAATCGAAAAAGAACAACTAACCTGATTCCTTTTTTGCTCTTTGGTATTATTTTCGCTTTCAATGCTTGCCCTTAATTCTCCTGTATTTTCTTTCCCACGGCCTTGAATGGAAATTGAAAAGAAAGATGCAACTAAATATTTGATGGACTATACTGGTCTGTTTTTATATTCATTTATGTGCAGTAGTTTGTTACCTATTTGTTTTTGTTGATCATGTTCGTCGTCCTCTTGTGGATAGACAATTACACTGTCCGCAAATTTCAGATTCTCGGCGTCTGTTGTATAAGAAATCAAAAGAACTTTATATTAGCTATTTAGTAATTCTGAGATTATAGAAATAAATTTTTGATTCTATTTGTTCTTGCCTGTCTTGTTTTTAGGATCTTGAACCTGTTGTTGATTCTCCTCTAGATCAGCAGTTTTATTGTCCAGCTTGTTTTCTCCGTCGCCATCCTTAGCAGGAGTTGTCTCATCATCTTTCTCCGGAGAGCGATGATCTTGTTCTTCGAGTAACTGTTCAGCAGGAGTTGCATCCTTAGGCTGATTTTGTGCTTCTCCTTCCTTTAGCTGACATTGGGTCTCGTCTGCTTTATCCTACAAAAAAGTATAAACATGATGAACTTGCGATAGAATAAACAGAGAACACCCATCTGGTAGAACGGGAACGCAAGGCCTGTTGATCAAGCTCAGATGCTGGTTCGATCCTACGGCATAAATAAATACGGATATTTGTGGGAGAATATTACCTCGCCAGAAGTAGTCACCCAATCACTCACTTTAAGTTCGTCAGCTCTTTCTCCAGTTGTGGGATTTGATTTGCTTGTTCCTGAAAAATAAGAATCAACGACAATTGAATCAATCAAATCATTGTCGCAATTGTTCAGTGGCCATTTAAAATTTAGCCGGTCAAACATTTTCACCTAAAATTTCTACTGGTTTGCCTGCCAGTGTTTCTGTCTCTTGAACCGCTGACGATGGATCGACCACTTGTTCGTCAATTTTTTTAGCAGGTGGTTGTTTCTTCAACTTTTTCTTTTTCTTGTTCTTCTTTTCATTTCTGTGCTCGTCTTGGTTGGAACAGCCTGCGGTTTCCTGATCAAACCGCACTTGTTTTGTTGTATTGTGAGACGGCACAGCCATGTTTTCATTCACTGTGTACTCCTGGTCTTTGGCAAAGTTGCGAAGCATCTCAATGAGATTGCTTGTCTGGCTTATAAATGTTTTTATACTTCTCTCTTCCCTAAGGACATCTTGGGCAAATGCATCCTTAGGTTTTTTGTTGTTGTCTCCTATGATTTCACCAGATGTTGGTATTATTTCTGCCAGTCGAACCACCTCCTGCAAATTTTGTTCAATCCTTCCCAGTACATCCTCTTTGCATTCTTGGTCACCATCAACGAATTTCCTCTTCCTTGATCCCAGGGGCACTACTTGGGTTGAAGAATCCCCATCTGTAGCACGAAAGATGGCTAAGGCCTTGTATTTTCTAGCTTCTTTTTCTGCTGCCTCATGATCTTTGTAAGTTTTGAATACTCGCTGTGCTTGTGCTTTCCAGGCCTGAAAATCCAGTTATTTTCTTTGTCAGTCCAAAAAAAGTTGTCACAAAAAAGGGATCGTAAAGGAGTAGTAAATGAACTACAATCTGACAAAGAAGTAGGAGAAGGAATACTCACTTTAAGATTGCCAAATTGAATCCCATCTTCATCCTTCCTGCAATCAAGCTGTGCAATTCTCTCTAGATTTGCTGTTTTCAAATAGGATATTCTAGGAGATCTAGTAGTCATTTCGGCTAGGTTGTCACATATCAGCGAATCTAAGTACATCAGCATTGGTCCAAGGGTGAAGCCTTCTAGATACGTCCACTTGGTCCTTTTTGTATTGTTTTGCCATTCCTCCGCTGCTCTTTGAATCTCGTCCACAACAATTTGGCAGTAGTCCATTTGTATCATTTTATCGAACTACAGACCCTCAACCATTCCAAGTTCTCTCATCAGGCGTGCTGAAGATCCGGGGCATAATATCTTGTTGAAGAAGATTAGGTAGAACACTTTCAGAGCAGTGTTCTGCCTCCCAGGCTCAGGTGCTTTCAGTTCATCGTCTACCAACGTACCCAGCTTTTCTAGAAGGGACTTTATTATAATCTCACCCTTATTCCCCACCGTTATCTGAAGTTCACTCTTCAACTTCACAACTTCTTCTTTAACTTGCGCCCTTTTTCTTGTCGGTCTTGGGGCTGTCTGGTCCCCATTTGGCAGTCCAGTCAACAAGTGAACATTGAACCGGTTAACCTCTATCTCTGTGTTGTTTCCAAACTCCATTGTCATTGTATGGGTGTTGAGATTCTTCATGCAGAATCCCATACAGTTCTTGTTCATTGTTGTGGATATATCAGTGGTACGGAAAGCACCGAACCCTGCAGCATTGACACTCTCTAACCATGCTGGAACCTTTTCTAAGTGTTCAAATGCTTTCTTTACCACTGAAATCGATTGCTGGCTCTGGAAATCATAAGGAGACTGGTTTTCCTCATCCACTAGGACTAGTTTTTTCCTTGACGCTTTGGGTCTCATTGGATTTGCAGCCACTCGAGGACTAGCAGTCTGAGAGTCATGAAGCACAATCTGGCTATTATTTCCGTGTGGGGATTCTTCATCATTTTCGGCATCATAGTCGCTGTCTACTTCATCTTGCTTCCCCTCTTCTTCCTTGTCCTCTTCCTCTCCTTGCTCTTCATCCTTATCTTTTTCTTCTTCTATTTGTTTATCCCTTTTATGTTCATCTGCCCCATTTCTTCCAGTAGTTACTGCCTTGGATCTGGCTGGCGAACTCCTGAGAATTCTCTTATCTGATTTTCCTTTTTCTCCATCGTCTGCAGCAGCCTTTCTTATTTTCTTGGTCCCTCCCTGCAACATATTACTGTCTGCAGACTTCCGAGTTTTAGACCGTTTGTAAACCATTTCAGGGTTTTTTCCTGATGGGGAATCATCCTGAGCCTCAAAAGTCTTCAACTCACGAATTGTTTCAGCAATCTTCTGACTAGTCGGGGAATTTGCAAAATCACCTGAAAAAAAATGGTAGGGAAAATTGGTTATTTACCCAAAACTTGACTGACCTTAGATTATGTATCTAAAGTTGAGTGTACATTAGTAAAATACCCAATACAGAATGAAAAGCAAAACAAATACCGAATAGGGATCTAAAAGTCAAATTATACCAGCCCCTGATCAATTAGAGATCACCTAAAAAAGTTAGTTCGATCAGATATCATGTGTGCGCACCAACCCCTGAGTCATCCATTCAATCTCACGCGTACGGCTTACCTGCGCATCTCACCAGCGCGTCCGGATCATTTCACGCGACGACGCTGTGTCAGCTCACGCGCCGCCTCCTGGAGCAGCAGATCAACAGGCACGCTGAACCAAAACACGTCCCTCGGCGTTTACGCTGCTGATGGTTCATCCATCACGTACACCTTAATTGGATAGATCGTACAACAATACTCCGTAGAAGCTTTAAGCTTAGACACTATAGAAGCCGTCAAGACTAGGCATGCATTGATCCCAGTCACAAAATACTAGAAGAATATACCATGTAACTAATGCCTGTTCATCCATCCTAGCGTTTACGCTAGAATGCACAAGGAATACGCGCACGGCGCTGGGCGCCCAGCGGGGACGACATCGGTCACACCTGTAGTCCTGGACGGCTCCGACGAGTCGATGACAGTCAAACGGCACCAGGCGGCGTAACGGTGGAGGCACCAATTTTCCCCAGATGGTAAACCCCGGATTAACTATCAATTTATCTAGGGTTTCGGAAGGGTTAAGCACAAGGGTTGTCTTCACCTGTTTTTTCCTTGGAGGAAGACATCCGGCAACAGCCTTCTTCTCCTCCTCACGGCTCCGATTGTCTCCTCCACCTCTTTTCGGCTCCGATTTCCCCGATGTCCCCGATGATGTTGAAGATTAAGAAGCCGTGACGAAGGTGACGGAGTTGGAGGCGTCGGAAATGGCGTCGACGGGGTTGCCGGTGTCGGAGTTGGTGACGACGGTGGGGACGGAGATCACGACGACCGCGGCGTCGGAGTTGGCGACCGAGTTGGCGGCGACGGAGATGGCTGCGGCGGGGTAGGCAAAGGCGACGGAGATTTGTGGCGGCCGGGTTGGCGACGAGGGCGTCGTCGGGTATAGTGAGGACGGCGGCGACGGAGATGGCGGCTTCGGCGACGACGGAGATGGGACGGCGTCGACAGAGATGGTGGCGTCGGTTCAGATGGCGCGCAGCGGTTCCTCCGATGAACCAGTCCCCTTTGCTGCTATTGAGTAGTTTCCCTCTTCGAGTTTTCAAAATAAGCTAGGCACCCGGGCGTGATGGAGAGGGTGCGTGGTGGGGCAGTCTGGCAAAGCGTTGTACAGGATAAAAGCACCTTTCTGTACGATCTAGATAGTTAGGTCTGTACGTGATTTCGATCATGCTTGTACGAATCTATGATTCGGCGATATGTGATTCGGGTTGTACATGTCAATGCGCGATGATCGTACGGTCACCGCTAAGTGGTTGTACAGGAAAAATTCCATTGGTGTTCGAAGAAAGAGGGGAAGAATAGCTCGCTTGTACAGACCCAAATAATGGTGTTGTACAGGAAGAAAAAGCGGGTGCTAACCCCAGGTCAGTAAATAGTTGTAAAGGATAGACGCACCTTTCTGTACGATCTCGCACGATAGGGCTATACAGGATTTCGATAATGGTTGTACGAATCTTTGATTCTGCGATATTTGATTCGGGTTGTACAGGTCAAAGCGAGAGGATCGTACGACCACCGCTAAGTGGTTGTACAGGAAAAATTCCAACGTTGTTCGAAGAAAGAGGTGAATGCTATCCCCAGGTCAGGAAATAGTTGTACAGTATAGAAGAATTGGCTTGTACGGACCCTAATAAGGGTGATGTACAGGAAGAAATAGCGGGTGCTAACCCCAGGTCGGTCAGCAAAGAGTTGTACAGGATAGACGCACCTTCGTGTACGATCTGGAACGTTAGGCCTGTACGCGATTTCGATCATGCTTGTACGAATCTTTAATTCGGCGATATTTGAATCGGGTTGTACAAGTCAATGCGCGAGGATCGTACGGCCACCGCTAAGTGGTTGTACAGGAAAAATTCCATTGGTGTTCGAAGAAAGAGGGGAATGCTATCCCCAGGTCAGCACCCGCTCAGGTAAGAGTTGCACAGTATAGACGATCTTGCTTGTACGGACCCAAAAAGGGTGTTGTACAGGAAGAAAAAACGGGTGCTATCCCCAGGTTAGGAAAGAGTTGTACATGATAGACGCACCTTCCTGTACGTTCTCGCACTGTACAGGATTTCGATCATGGTTGTACGAATCTCTGATTCGGTGATATTTCATTCGGGTTGTACATGTCAATGCGCGAGGATCGTACGGTCACCGCTAAATTGTTGTACAGGAAAAATTCCATGGGTGAACGAAGAAAGAGGGGAATGCTATCCCTAGGTCAGGAAAGGGTTGCACAGTATAGACGAACTTGCTTGTACGGACCGAAAAAAGGGTGTTGTACAGGAAGAAAAAGCGGCTGCTATCCCCAGGAAAGGAAATAGTTGTACAGGATAGGTGCACCTACCTGTACAATCTCGCACGATAGGGATGTACACGTTTTCGATCATGGTTGTACTGTCGCATGAGGGTGTTGTACATGAAGAAAAAGCGAGTGCTATCCCCAGGATAGGAAAACGATGTGCATGATGGTCGGACCTTCCAGTACGAACACGCTTGATCTCGTCGTACAGGAAGAAAGAGAGCTGTCGTACGAAATTTTGAATCGGACATACGTTTTCCGGGTTGTACAGAAAAGCGCGCGTGGATCGTACGGCCATCGCTAGGTGGTGTACAAGGAATATATCTTGGGTGTTCTAAGTATGAGGGGGGGTGGGGGTGCACCCCAGGGCAGTATAGTGTTGTACTTGATAGATGTTCATACTTGTTCGGACACACATGTTGGGGTCGTACAAAAAATCGATAATGGTCTATATTTTACATGTATGACTATAATATGTTCTTTAAAGACATATCTGAGATTGGCAATCCATGTTCTCTACGAATTCCGAGTCCCAGCTTCATTTCTTAAACAACCAAATTATAAAAAAATCACTCAATAAACAACCAAATTATAAAAACCATCACCACACGCATAATTAACATAAACATTGTCTTAAACAAATCACTCAATAAAATTTAAAAAGAAATAGTTTCACACACTGATACGATAAGCTAGATAGATGGAAGTGGCAAATTGGGGGTCCAGGCTGCATCAGTTATGACTGGGTGGCAGCGATGGAACGAACCACATTGGTGCCTCGCCTCTAATTTCATCTCCGTGATATCTCCTTATGTCCAGCGATCCTCCAATTGCAGCCCCCCCCCACGGACGTGCATGCGGCTCCAGGTTGGTTCTTGCTGAGGGTCGGAGACAAACACGCTTGGATGAGGAGCATACAAGCAGTCCGGCCTGAACACTGGCTCCTTTTGGGGAACCTCTTCAACAACAGCAGGCTGTTCATCTTCACCCCCAGGAGGCTGTTCATCATCATCACCAGCAGCCTCACCATCCTGAACTTCTCCATCCTCAGCTCCAGCATCATCACCATCAGCAGCAACAGCACCAGCAGGCCCTTCTCCTTCTTCACCACCATCACCAGCAGCAGCACCAACAGGCTCTTCTCCTACTTCATCGCCACCACCAGGAAGTGCAGCAGCAGCAGCAGCAGCAGCCTCGGCGGCAACAGCAGCAACAGCAGCAGCTTCCGCTTCCTCGGCGGCAACAGCAGCAACAGCAGAGTCAGGGGGCTTTAAGAAAAATGGAGTGTTGACACCCACAAATAGAGCAAGGCCATCGAAGTTGTCTACTCTTGACCACTCTACTGCAACAGGGTCATTGTGGTACTCATTTGCATCCCGCTTGAAAACGTCGCATCGGCGGTCTGGGTAAGAGTATAATCTTCTCCCCATAACATTCGATCGTCCGAGAGACGTCGCTGAAGAGCCACTCATCTGGATCCACAGAAGATCAAATCGATCTTGTACCAGGAACCAGTTTCGAGAAGCAGAGCCTCCTTCGGCTGCGTCTTCAACTGTTGGGGGCTGGATAAGTCGCGGCGCTACGTGCGTACCTATGAGTTTACTCTGAGTTAGTTGCTATTAAAGGAAAAATATTGACTGATATACACAACAGCAGTAAAAATGAATCTCAGCAGGAAATTAAACAGTAAATTAAAATATACTCATATAAGCAATACATATAACTCTGAAGTTTTTATCTAGACTTACCCCATACGAACGGTTCCCAGACATACACATTGCCATGGGGTTTAGTTACCGCGTATACGCGGCCAAAGCTCCGGTAATCCGTCGATGGGTGACCACCCACGGCATCCACGTACGTCGATGGACGTAGGTCTGTGTGGGGCAGGAATGTCCATGCTTTGTCTTCCGGCCAGCAGATGATTGCGATGGCTTTGTCAAACACAGCTATCGCATCGCAGCGCCACTCATCGTTGATCTGGTAGGGCCTTCGAGGGAACTGAACCTTTTGGAGCACTATTTTTGCCCCATTGTAGATGAAAGTGAATGGGTCGTTTGCCAGCCAACCTCTGTAATGAGATAAGCCGGACACTTCTAACGATGGCATTCTGAACTTAATTGCTCTGAATACGTTAGACAGAACCCAGCTGCAAGGATCTGCAACATTAATCATCATCATCCACTCTTCAACTCCCCCGACCCAGTACTGTCTGCCAGCTCCCTCCTCCTGCACGCGAACCAACGCCGGGACATCGCCCTTGTCCAAGATCATGATTTTAGTGCTGATCTCGTCCTACAAGATTTAAGTTCAAATTTGTTAATTTAACAGCAGATGATCATAAACAACGGTCTGTATGTCAACAATTTAACAGCATAAAATTTGTTACAGCCTAGGCTGTACTGGTGGCACAAATCATATATATTGGTCAGTGCAAACAATAGTGTCCGGTTGTATATGGAAATAAAAAATATTGCAACAATCTCAAACTACATCTGGGGTAAAAAGAATTATCTAATTGAGTGCCAGCAGAGGGTTTACAGGTTGTAACGATCAGATAGTCTTGATGGTAATATATCACACGTTCTTCTTTTTCGTACAGCATAAGTGTAACGATCTGTACGTCGACATCTCTCAGTTTGTACGTGGAGTTAACAAGAAATTGTACGATATGTACGACAACACCTCCCAGATTGTACATGGAAACATGAAAAGGTTGTAGGTTCTATCCTACCTCAGATGTTCATTGTTATGATTTTGGTAACGCAGACTATGGGTTTTTAAGGTTGTACACTCAAGGCAAACTAGTATGAACGACCGTACCTGAGCGGTTGTACAAGCAAATAAAAAAGAGACTACTCGATTCTATGCTCTATCAAAGTGATTCAATCTGAGGTATAATGGTAGTAAGCATGTCGTAAGGTACAAACTAGGGTAGTTCAATAAACGTAGATCTATTCAAGAATCTGCAGCTAGATCGGATATTAGTATTACAGATTCAGATAGAATTGGCTCAGAATTAAACAGCTTCAGATGAACTCCTAACCTAAACCACTACTATTCCAGATTATGCAAAGAAATTGAAGGATTGCCAACATTGAAAAAACCGAGGGAGAACTCACCGACGGTTCAAAAGCCTGTTCATCACCATATTCCATGTGAAGGAGACCCGGCATGTTGTAAGGATGGTTCGTGTCTTGACGCATCCCTTCGCGAAAGCCAGGAAAGGCGCGACCGGTGCGACATGCAGACATGATATCCATGCTGCTTGTGATATTACAAACGCTTGCGGGATCAAGGTTCCCCCATCCCCAATCCTGGCGGTACCTTGGGTCCGTGGTGTTCTCCCCAACGTTGAAGTACCTCCCACATAGCCACCCATCAGAATCTACAGCCCTGCGCTTCGACATGGCGGTGCTGAGAGCGGAACGTCGGGGTTTTTGTTTGCGGGGCGAGGGTGGTCGTCGCGTGGGTTTTTTTGATCGGGACGAGGTGGTGATGAGAGCGGAACGACGAGGTCAGGGCAGCTGAATATATAGAGGGAGGATCAACCGACGGGACGGGGAGGTTGTTGCCGTATTGCGAGGGTGGTCGTTTGAACTACTCCCAATCTATCCGCGAGTATCTCTAACTGATTCAATCGCGAGCGAGGAAGAAGGAAGAAGAGCTGGTTTCCAACTGAATAGGCAGCGAGGAAGACGGTAGAAGAGCTGGATTCCAACTGAATCGGCAGCGAGGAAGAAGGAAGAAGAGCTGGTTTCCAACTGAATCGGCAGCGAGGAAGAAGGAATGCCAGGGAATATATCGGGGGTTTGGGGGTTTTCCTTCTTTTTTTTTTGGCAAGTTTTCCGACTAAGTTATAGCGGATGAGATCCTGACCGTGCACACCAAACGGCGCAGCTCGAGGGCCGCAGGATCCCGAGTGGGCGGAGATAACTGTATTGAGGTGACCGGTAGCGACTGTCGAGTGGAAATGATTGTACAGAGCGATCCTATACTTTTGTACGAGCGTGAGTGACAGAATGTACACTAGGACCAAAATCGTTGTACGAACAAGTTCATATGGAAGTTGAGCAAATGAGGAACCAGGTCGTACTGTATAGGCTATGTGGTTTATAAGAAATCAAATAAGAAGGTGAAAAAAGGTTGCAAAATGTTTGGACGTTCAACCTGTGTGCTAATGCTAGTCCCTACGAAGGAGATTTCAGGTTGTACAAAGTAGGATGAGAATCTTGTATGGAAAACGAATGAGCGCATGTACTCAGAATGATCAAAAGGTTGTTCGTACGACGACTGTGCTATTTGAAGTTCAGCTAATGGGTATCCTGGTTGTACAGCACAATCATAGGGGTTTGTACGAAAGCAAGCTGACCGTGATGTACAGATCGCACAGAGGAACAAGTACAGATATTGTCAAGAGAGGACCTCTTTGCTATTACTACTAGTTCGCATACATAAATATATTTTTACCTGTCTTATAAACACATATACCAAACCTAGACACCACCTCACCGCAGTCCTCTCCAAGTCGTTTCCTTTGCCGTCAGTGAGCTTGGCCGCTTAGCCGCCGGGTTTGTCGCCATGGTTGGCCGGTTACGCCGCTCGGGACCATCGGTACGTTCGAGCTCCTCTAACCAGGAGGGTCCCCGAGAAACTCAGAATCTTCTCTAGTTTCTTTAGGATGGTTTATTTGTCGGCTTCCACGAGGTATTACCGTCGTCGCCGTCATGTGCTGGTTGTTGATGAGGCTCCGCTACGCGACCAGCATGACATGGATCCAAGGTCAGATCTGATCCAGAGAGGGCCGGTAGAGGCTGATTTAGAGCGTGGTAACCAGGTTGCCGCAATCGACTTGGATGAGGAGGAGGCTAGCATGGTGAAGCATGAAATTGAGTGTGAATCAACATTCGCATCTGATGTCCATGGCTTTGATGGAAACCTGGAGATTTCTGAGAAGAAAACTGAACATGAAGAAGACGCCGTGGTTGGAGAGGTGGTCGATGATGGTTGCATGGATCAGGAGGAAGTGGAAGACCCCAAGGAGCATGGTTTGCAGCCTATGGCAACAGGTTTTTTTCTGGTCGATGAAGAGGAGGTCACACCGGCAGACAATGATTTTGATGAGATTGAATTGCTACAGCTAGTTCTTTTTCAATCGTTGGCTCCTCTTGGGACACATGAGGACCCAGCCGCCCAAGCACAGAGGATGTCTGACTGTCGTTCCGCGTTTGCAAGTGATGATTCAGAAGACACTATCGAAAAAGACAGCCGTCCCCGCAACTCTGTGAATGAAGGACATGACACCGGCATCCAGAATCAGCTTCCCCTCGGCATCATTGAGTCCAGGAAATCGTTTGTGACCGACCAGGCTCGAAGAAACAATGCACGCCGCTGGTTCATCGACATCGAGACTTCTCTTCCTGGAAAAGTGAATGAAGTAACTGTTGTCTCGTCTGATGAAGAGTAAAGCTCTTCTGGAAACATCTGATATCTGTTCAAGGTCTGCTTGTTATATATATATGTCTATGGTGAATGTCTTGTGCCCAAGAGTGAACTTGTTAATTTATAAGTACGGATCCTGTAACAGAACAAAGTTTATTCATCTGGATCATTCAAGAGATTCTAAAAGTGATATTTAGTTATGTGATTCTTAAGAATGGAAGAGGTTTGAGAATAAGAAATTATGTTGTCCTACTTTGTTTTGTGTGCACCCCTTCAGACAGAATTTGTTCCACCTGAAAGGTGCCGATGTACTTTATAACTTCCTGCATTATTCAGTAGATAAGTGAACTATCTGTTATCCCCCATTATGTTACTCGCCCATTGTTATTACCTTGTTCACCAGTTCAGTTGAGATCGTACAAAAAATAACCTATTGAGGTGACCGGTGGCGACTGGTGGTGACTGGCGAGTGAAAATGGTTGCATGGAGGTCACCACAGTCCTGCAGATTTCTGAGTGCGTGCAACGTTTTCTCATCGGGTGTACATGGTGTCAGCTGCGCGTGTACACGTGCATCAGAATTGCCTGTACAAACTGTAAACACATTGGCAGAGCACCACACAGGATTCACGTACATCAAACTTCTATTATTCCTTGCTTGTTCAACCAGGAAACCTATTAGCTCATCTCCTAATAGCCCCCACGTTGTGCCTACAAATCGAGTTTCGTCGGGTACACACGCGATTTGAAACAGAACATGTAAACACACTCGCAATGGGTTCCATCAGCACACAGGTTGGACGTACAACCGTTAATTTTTCCATGTACGTAAATGAATATCTCAGCGTACGTCAATTTTTCTCACTGTGTACAGTTGGTTGCAAGTGTTTGTACGTGGGTGTATGAATGATAGTACTGCGGAGACTAAGACGTTGTAGACATTTAACATCAGAGATAGCACAAACACGAAACATTAGAAAAGAGCATTCTTATAATCCATACTAACCCACTGTTTTCTTTCATCCCAGTCACTATAAAAACTTATCATTACAAAACCATCCACAGTACAAAACGGTAACAAGAAGAATTATTTGAAGAGTAGCACTTCAGTGTTAATCAGATTGTTGTTCCATTACAATTGTCTCGCAATAATGTCCTTGACACCACTCGGGCAAAAGGTGTTGTGCGAGAACGAAAGCATGTAGTAGGCAATTTGTTCACGGAGCTTCTTTACGTTGTTCTGCACACAAAAAATGTTAATCAGCAATTTATAATATTGAAAAAGAGAGAGAGACAGAAGGTTAAAAAATGATAGCTTACGGCTCTAATAAAATTTGGGAAGTCTCCATTATGGCAACGTAAAATCGCCATTACAATAATGCCAGCGTCATTCCTGTTTCAGCAGAGTATAAAAATAGCGGAAGAAGAAGCAAGTAAAATTCACAAAAAAGTAATATGAGAAATCCTACTCGTTAGAATCATCTGTCACGATTTGCACAGGCTTAATCTGCATGTTATGGGCACTGAATGGGTGGGAATGATAGGCCCCGTGATGGGCGCGCTTGAAGTTCGCAATTACAACTCCTGCAATTCTATCAACATCTTGGGCGTTGTTGTAGGGGCAGTACATCTCAAAACATTGACGTTGAAAATTGGCAACAATAAGGACCCAAAACTTCTCTTCTATAACTGGAATATAAGCCTGAAAATAAACAGAAGCATGAATACAGAGAGCACGCAAAAGCAGGAGAGTGGCAGCAATGCAGAATAATTGAACTCACAGCAGAAAAAAAATTCATCCTGGCAGGCATGATTGGCTCGCTGATCACTTTTTTTAGCCTCTCAACATCTGCATCAACGGTCGCGAACAGTGTCTGACAAATAAATAAATAAATGATTGAGAAAACAGAAAAAAGAAAACAAAACAAGATAAATATACAGCACTAAATAAGCTAAAAAAACGCACCGCAGCTTCATGGTTCATCATGTACTTTAAAAATCTTGGTCGACGCTGATCATAGTGTTCAGTGTTGTCATATTGCTCTTGCATCAAAGTTTCAGTAAAAACATCCATGACATATCCATGAACATAACCACCAACTTGCATAGAAAGGCCAAAATTACGATGCACAGCGTATCTTTTGTTAATCTTTACTATTCTTGGACTGTACAATAAGAAAGAAAATTCATTGTTAAAATGAACACCAAGACAATTGAAGTATCGACAGAAATTGAAAATACACTTATAGTACCTTCTGGCAAATTTCGCTGGCAAGTATTTATTAACCCATTCCAACACCAAAACTTCTTTCTCTGTCGATTCTCTCACGATTAGTTCTGGTTTGTTATCAGTTGTAACGGCGTTTTCCACACTAAGAACAGCAGAGTCAATCGTTGGATGATAACCAGTTCCTGTGTTTGCTGATGAATGGATTCCAATCCCAGAAAAACGGCTACCAGATCCTGAAGAGTGATCAGCATTGAAACCTTGCTGACAATTGCTGAAGTTTTGGTGGTTCTGATGCCCGTAAGATGAAGAAGGACCACTGTCAGTTGGACAGAAGCTAACACAAGCAGCAAACCGATTGTTACAACTGTTGCCTGAACCCATAGGATTAACAAGAGAATGGTCCATCCTCGTGCTAGACGACGGGGCTGAACGAGAGTGCGGATAAAATCCTTGGGAACAAAAGCTGTCGATGTTTGGCCGGGTAACACATGGATTCTGGGAGAAAAGCCTTGCGCATGGGTCCGGGCTGCTGTACAGAAAACCTGTTGCACCAGCTGATGCTCCAAACCCAGGTCTAGCAACGCCACAAAAAGAATTCGCCATTGTACCTGGATAGTGTCTAAAATTATCCATTCTCTGCACTCCAGGATGGCTGGTTTGTCCTCTGCAATCCATCACACCAGTTGCGGGAGGCGACTGGGAATACATGTGCGACACAGGCGGGTCTGAGAAGTTAACAACCCTTGGACAAGCGATTGGCGTTCTGGACTGATTTTCACGAATGAAGCTGGAATGCCTATAGGAGGGTCCATCAACTGGGGGTTGGAACGAGTTGTTTGCAACGGGAGAAGGGTTCTGCTGAAAACTGCAGACAGCTTCTTTCATCCTCAGTGAGCTTGGATCTTGGGACAAAGGAAACCTAGTAGAATCAGAAAATGAAACCCCCGACCTAGCAGCTCTCTTTCGTTTTACAATTTTATCTATACTATCCCACACCTCAATACTATCCAAGGATCTATCCCAGTCTGAAAAAATTGAGTTCTCAAAGAACAAATCCTTCCCTGTCTCATCAACCCTCGTCTTCTTCACAGACTCTGGATCTACAATTTGCGGAAAGAATCTTTTCGAACCAGATAAACCTACAGCCTGATTTTCTGAGAGCTTGGACTCATCAAGGAACATAGATCCTTCCTCTGACACTATCTCTGGGGCTCTATAAGATGACACATCTTTTCCAATATCGTTTGCTACACCCTTGCCCTTTTCAGATGCAAGTGAGACATTCGATCCAGCTCCACCAATAGGATTGCAAGCAAATTCAGAGCTTGACTCCCCTTTACCAATGACTTCTGCTACACCCAAGTCCTTCTCAGATAAGGACACGAGATTCAAGTCTGCAGCTTTCAAAAATGTTTCAACCTTTTCACCTTCACCAACAGGTTTGCAAACAATTTCAGAGCTTGATTCACCCTTGCCCTTTTCAGATGCAAGTGAGACATTCGATTCAGCTCCACCAATAGGATTGCAAGCAATTTCAGAGCTTGACTCCCCTTTTCCAATGACTTTTGCTTCACCCAAGACCTTTTCAGATAAGGACACGAGATTCAAGTCTGCAGCTTTCAAAAATGTTTCAACCTTTTCACCTTCACAAAAAGGTTTGCAAACAACTTCAGAGCTTGATTCACCCTTGCCCTTTTCAGATGCAAGTGAGACATTCCATCCAGCTCCACCAATAGGATTGCTCGCAACTTCAGAGCTTGACTCCCCTTTTCCAATTACTTCTGCTACACCCAAGTCCTTTTCAGATAAGGAAACGAGATTCAAGTCTGCAGCTTTCAAAAAAGTTTCAACCTTTTCACTTTCACCAAAAGGTTTGCAAACAACTTCAGAGCTTGATTCACCCTTGCCCTTTTCAGATGTAAGTGAGACATTCGATACAACTCCTCCAATATGATTGCAAGCAACTTCAGAGCTTGACTCCCCTTTTCCAATGATGTTTGCTACACCCAAGTCTTTTTCAGATAAGGACACGAGATTCAAGTCTGCGGCTGTCAAAAAGGTTTCAACCTTTTCACCTTCAACAAAAGGTTTGCAAACAACTTCAAAGCTTGATCCACCCTTGCCCTTGCAAGAGGCACAAACACGGGGAGTGTTTAGCTCTGCACAATGGATGCATTCATCCATCTCCGATGGGAATGGAAGCGTATCTGGAAGAACATCAACAACACGGTCTAGATAATTCTTAAGGTTCTAGAGGAATTCTATGTAGAGAACATTGGGACTGTACTCGCAATCAACCTTTATTACCTCCTGTAACAACCTGATCTGCTCATGGACTGTCTGACTTAGTGGAATAATCCTATCCTCCAATTTTCCATCAGATAAATCAGGCTGACTCAGTGGCTCGATCCTTGCGGAACTATCTTGGTTTCCCTTGTCTGACGAGTTGCTACGCAACTTTTCACTTGCGATTACGATTTCCAAAAATTTACATAGACTCTTGTCAACTACAGGCCGGATAGCACATAATATGTCCGTGTACATACCCCCGAGAATTTCCTTCAGATCATCCATTGCCTACAGTACAAAAACAAAGAAAGTTTAGTTGAACAGGGCATGCAAATGAAAGATCAAACATTGGTAGTACGGGAACATAAGACCATATGTACAACTAGGAAATTAAATCGTGGATGCACTCGAACAAAACAAGCATCAGTAGAGAAACATCAAAACAAGATGTACAAAATTGAAGGTAAGCTTGAATTTGAACACATGAACTCACGTACAACTACAAGGGAAAAGCTGAATAAGAAACGAATGCTAATGCGATCACACGCCTACAGGACCGAGAGTCGTTGTGTACATCTATAAAGAAAAACCTTATGTTCATATTGTACGTAGAAGAGAAAACAGTTGATCAGTAACACAAGACTCGATGAACAAATTCAAATATTGTACGGGATCACAAGTCTTGGTGAACAAAATCAAAGAAAAGCTGAACAAGCAAGACGGGCAGGAGACCATCCACGAAAATAACCAGATCCATCAAATCGATACCATCCTAGATGAATACGACTACATACCAGAAAATTATGTCCACCTCCAACGAGCGAGCTCAGGGAAGAACCAAGGTCATGTCGCACATCATCATCCAGCGGAAAATCTGGACGAACACCCTGATAGTAAACAGTATGCTTGGTATCCTTCAACTGTGACAAAATAGAAAAAAAGATATAAGCAAAATAAAACAAAACAAAACAAAAAAGATACAGCCAAAGATTATAGGTAATCAGATAGCACATAAACTTACAGATAGTCCACCGAATGTTCCGTCTTCTTCACATATCAAATCAAGCGCCCGATAGAGTTTGACTGTTTCATTGTCCCATACACTGATCCGCGGGACAACTCTCGAAAGCTTCGCAGCTTCAGAGTTCAGATGATCAAGATATGTCACCTAGAAGAAAATGATCACAAGGGAATAAAAATTAGAGAACTTTGGTTGATATGAACTTAAGAATAAGAACTACTCCATGTGTCCAGCTCAAAACTACTGACCAGAGGAACAAGAAGGCAACCACCCAAAGCTCCAGAGAAGCCATTGTTGATAAAAGTTTCAACACACTTTGAGAGCTTCCAGAAAACAACGCTGGACCAGTCGTAAGAAGCTATCTCTTCAGTTGGACCTTCCAGTGCGGATAGGTATTCCGGGCTGACACACTCATATGTGGTGGGGCAGAGGAAGACAGTAATGTTGAACATCATCCAGTACATCTGGAAATCAGCATCATCTAAATCAGTTTTCAGAATCTCAATCAACTCGTTGATGGAGGGCAACTGGCCAGCACATTTTGTCTTCTCTCTGATTGCTACCCTGAATTCCTCACTGCACCTGTTAGGAATTAAACGGCCACCAATGGGGACGCCTAGAACCCTGTGAGTACACATCGAGTTAAGGCGAAAGCTTGAACCATCAGGAAACTCGACAGTATTCTTCCGTGGGTTGAAATGTCGAACGATCCAGATGACAAGGTCTCTGGGCAACTCTTCAAGACACAGACCTAAAAGAGAGCCTTGACCAATATCATTGACAAGCTTCTCTCGCTTGCCACATAGAGAACGCCGGACAGACAAGAACTTTGGAAGACTAAATTTAGTAGTCAACTCAAATTTAGAGCCAGACATAGTACTTGCCCTGTCGACAAGAGAAGAATTAAGATTGGATCAATAAACCAAAAACAGGGGAAACAACAAATTTATAAAACTTGAATGAGCAACCACAAGTTAACAAAGTATCCAGACGGAGAAGTACAACCACTCATTTTTTGTTGTACGTGGAAAGGAGGGAGATAGTACAATCATAAATTACCATGGACAAGGATCACTAATAACAGTCTAAGTTAAGATGTACAAAAGTTGAAGGGCAGCATGTACAAACTACACTCTTATCTAGTACAAATATGGCTATTATCCTGAAGCACACAATGGTTTCAGATATAATGGAAGAAGCAAACCTGGATTTTCTGTTTCTGTACTCCTCGACAGACAATTGAAAGGCAATAGTCTTGTCCAGAATCCTAACACGCTCTTTTTCTAGCTGTTCTGCGACCATATAATCCTGCGTAACTATCTCAGATCCTTTGACTGAACATGAAGGTAAATCTATCCACTGAGGACATGAATCAGACAACAGATCCTCATCACACGAACTCGACTGATCCAGGTTGGCAAAAACCCTAAATACAAACTGACGGTCGAAACCTCTCTCCAATCTGACGAATCTGACGGACGAACCCTCCCTCCAAACTGACGGACGAACCCTCACTCCAATGTGGCGGACGAACCCTAGAACCTAGAAGAAACGAGGAGAAAAGAGGTGGGCCGCCGGAGAAAATGGAAAGAAAAGAAACGAAAGGAAATGAACCGAGAGGAAGAAGATGGACCCACACGTAAGGGAGGAGAAGGGGGCGGAACATAAGACGCAGAGAAAGTTGGCCCCACCTGTAAGAGAACGAGAAATATCTGTACCTTTCCGAAGCTTTCCCTTCTCTCACCACTCACCCCTTTGATAGATTCAAATTTCAAAACCACACAAGAGAAAACCAGGCGGCGAAGACGATCGCCGAAATCTCATAGAGCAAACCTCGACCTCTTCGTAATTCCTCCTCGACCTCGGCGATAGGTTCGTCCTAACTTCAATCTTGATCTCTGAGAACCGGATTTTATCTCCGATTGAATATAAACAGCCGGAGCATGCCGGCAAATAGCTCACTGATAGCTGCATCGACGACTAATTTGTTTGTTAAGAAAACTCGCTACAAGCTAGGCAGTAGTCAATCTCCCTACGAGCTGCTATTTTCTTGCGTCGTCGACAATCTCCGACTTCCCCCTCTTTCCTAGAGCTCGAGATCACACACGCCTTCCGGTGGTTTCACGCTTGGGGTTATCCAACGGGCAGTGAGGTGGAGCCTCGACAGAGATGGGGCTCAGCCGCGGCGTTGTAGACGAACAGATCGATGGAGCTCGACCAGCGACCTTTGGGGGCGCTCATCTTCACTAGGAGGAGGCGAACGCGGGCAGCTGCCCGGGCTGTTCCTGCAGCTTTTCCTTGAGAATTAGCTTAAAGATAGTGATTAGGCAGGGGCAAAAGCTAGTTGTCGTGCATTGTTATTAGTTTCTACCCAGTATCCCTGAGTGGTCTGCCTCCGCCACTGCCATGGGCCACCAGATACCAACCTAACTGGTGATAGATCAACAGGATTTATCTCTTGGGTCTAACTAAACCTATTAACTCCTGAGTATTACTTAAATTGGTTTATCCTTAATATGGTTTTTCTTGTTGAATACAGGGCAGAGAGGATGCTAGATAAGATGAATGAACAGAACAACGGAAATCTTATACAAAGCAACCCACCACCAGAGATGAGGAGGCTACCAACGAGAGAAGAGATGGGATCAATAATAAGAATGGTAAAGAACAAAACGAAAAGAATGGTGTTACACCATACTAGCAACCGTGAGTTAATGATACAATGTGTTGTTTCAATTGCAGTTAATTTCTAAAAGATGGCGCGACAAGAGAGCAAGTAAAGATACAGATCAAACTACTACGCTCATAGAATCCATCAGAGAGGTACAACAATCTCACCTGAGACGAGCCTTGGTAGGGGTAAAGAAAGAAAAAGTGTGGCAAACAGGAGAGTGTACCACTGGCAAAAAACATCCACTAGACAATACAGTGGATGAAAACAATTCAAGGAAAAAAATGAGGAAAGAAACAGCATCAACAAATTCAGCAACAATCTACACTTCAACGAATCTGTCGCATACATCAACAAACATGGTATGAATTGAAAAACTTTGTACTTTGTCAGATATAATAGTTGTACAACTAGCATTAAATGACCTGAACATTTTATGTTGCCCTTCTAGATTATTGTACACCACGAACCTGGTAGCTATGCAGTTGCACAATATAATGATTTCTAAACATCTACCTGTACAACATAGACAGGAGACCTGCTTTGAACACTATGTACTCTCCGACCATGCTTGCTCGTACAATTTGCAATGGTTGTACTGTACTTGCGAATTAACTACGTTGAACGATGTGGAAACTGGAAGCTTGAACTTAACCCGATCCTTTCTTTTATTTTTTAACAGAATGGGGACGCTACTGCAAGTTACTCTGCTGGGATAACGCAATACGGAGAACCACCAGTTTACAAGGTGCGCATGTTTTCTGGAAAATTTGAACTATTGAGTATCTATTATAAGGTGGATTAAACCAGGGGTTTATTAAAACTTGTACTCCAACAATATGGCTTTGCTATACAAGTTGATGCACATCAGAAACAAGGATTATGACTTGAAAATCTTGAACTCCGTCACATAACCTCTTTGTACAACTTCCAATAAAAGCCATGAACTTTTATGTTGCCCTTCTAGAGAATTGTAAAACTGGCATTCAATGACATGTACTAGCTATTGATCTTCCTTGAACGACATAGAACTGGTATCTTGAACTTCACCTGAAACTTTCTATTATTTTTGTACAGGATGGGAACACCACTACAAGTTACTCTGCTGGGATAACCAAATATAGAGAACCACCAGTTTCCAAGGTGCACATGATTTCTGGATGGAAAATTAACGAAAACATAAAAAAGAAGAAAAATAAAAAAGGGAAGCTAATTTAATTTACATTTCTATTTCCAGGAGAATTTCAAGACTAGTGGAATCAGACAGGATCGCAGGTTTCACAATCAACAACAAATGACGGCTCGAAACAATCAAAGTGAATACTACAATGGAGATGAAAATTACTCCACACCGAAATAGACAAATATGATCAACGGTACTGCATATCTTAAAATATACAACCAACCACCCACTAATCTTATCTGTACCTAATGATTATATAAATAAGGTGCATTAAGCCAGGGTTTTAATAAAACTAGAACTCCAACGGTCTGGTTTTGCTATGCATGAAGATGCACATCAAAAACATGGGTCATGAATTGAATATCTTGTACTCTAACACAAATGCTCTTTCTACAACTTGCCCTAAATGTCCTGTACTTTTACGTTGCCCTTATAGAGAATTGTACAACTAGAAAATCAAGTCCTGTACCAGCCGTTGATCTTCTTTGAACGACGTGGAACTGGTAGCTTGAACTTTTCCTGATTATTTCTTTTATATTTTCAACAGGATGGGGACATCGCCAGCCGGCTACTCTGCATAGAAGTATGCAACGAATCTTCCATGAACGACGTGAAAATTGGTAACTTGAACTTTTACTGATTCTTTCTTTTATTTTTGAACAGGATGGGGACACTGCTGCCAGTTGCTCTGCTGTGTTTGCACAGTATAGAGAAACAAAAGTTTCCAAGGTACGAACAAAAGAAGAAAAAAAAACAGAAGGCAATTGATTTATTTTACATTGCTATTTCCAGGAGATTTTCAAGTCAAATGGACTCAGACAGGATATCAGCTTTCACAATCAACCACCAACGACGACTCGAAACAACAAAAGTGAAGACTATAGTGGAGTTGAAAACTGCATCACACCAACCAAGGTGCGTACCTAAAACTACAATATGATCAACAGGGCCGCGACTAACAAGTGTACACCCCCACCAATCTTCTTTGAAACTGATTTTTCCTAGAAATATTGAAATCTTGATTATCTATAAAAAGTGGAACAAACCAGGGATTTAAAAACTTGAACTCGTACGAACTGGCTTTACAAATACATGATGATGCACATCAGAAACATGTTATTCTTTGAACTAGATTATTGTACAACTGGCAATCCACAGCCTGTACTAGAGATTGATCTTCATTGAACGTAATGGAACGGATAGCTTGTACTTTACATGTTTCTTTCTATTATTTTTAAAAACAGGATGGGAACACCACTAAGAGTTACTCTGTTGGGCTACAAGAAGAGAATAGCAGCCATAGCGAATGGAAAGGAAAAGAGGTAATATATAAAACATAACCAAATTCCACTTACTCTTCTGCAGCAGCAGACCAAATAAAAATATATAGATAACATAACGAATGTACACAGAGTTACGAAGGAAGCTACAAGAACAAGGAGATGATGGAGGAGAGTGCAGGCACAAGAACACCATACACAGAAAGTTCTGCAACAAAACTGGGTTGTTCACCACATGATCATAGAAGCGGTCAGAACCAGAACAGACAGACAATAAGAATAGTTGAAAATGATTTCACTATGCACGGTGAGATAATGGGAGAAAGCTCTCCAAGAAAAGTTGGAACACAAAGCTCAGCAGCAAAAGATGATGGATCAAAAGACAAGCAAGAAAGAAAGCAAGCGGAGGAAGAAGAAAAAAACACTGAAAGTATACAAGATGACGACCCAACGATAAACCCTGAACCACCAACCATGATGGAGGAAGAAATGGACAGGATGTTTGATGCAGACAGCTATCCAGTAGTGGAAGAAATTGTCAACGCGCCAACCCCAAAGGAAGGAGATAGATTCAAAACTTTGGAAGATGCATTTTACAGATACGCTCTGTATGCAAGAAAAGCAGGGTTCTCAATAAAGAAATTCAGCAGCAAGAGATCAAGGAGGGACAACGAGATATACTTGCAGTTCTTCACATGCAACAAACAAGGGGAGACTAAAATGGATGTCAAACCTGCCAAGACAAGGAGAACAACCACTCTAGTGAAGACTGGATGTGGTGCAAATATAATGGTTCATAAGGGTCAGAGTGGTTGGTTTATCAAAAAAGTGAACCTCCAACACAACCATCCACTGGAACCAACTGACTACCTGACCAGGTTCTCGCATTGCCACAAAAGGATGACAGACCTAGACAAAAAGCTGATTCAGCTTCTACAAATGGGCCGTCTGCCACCTAGAAAGACGATGCTAATCTTCAGAAAGATCAGAGGGAGTTTCCGCAACATACCTTTTGATGCAACAGATCTGAGCAACTTACAGTGTCAACAAAATGTGATTGAGAAGGACCACGATATTGACCACTGCATAGAGCGTTTTAAGACGCTCCAGAAAAAAGTGCCTGTGTTCTATTACGCAATTGAAAAGGATGAGCAGAAAAGGGTTAGAAGCATTTTCTGGATGGATGCTATGTGTGTCATGAACTATAAGATGTTTGGAGAATACATATCATTTGACACAACATTCAGCACAAACAAGTATAACCTGCCGTTTGTTCCCATAGTCGGAGTGAACAATCACGGGGCAACTGTGCTCTTTGGCGTAGCGCTACTGAAAGATGAAAAGATTGGTTCATTCAAGTGGGTCCTCGAGACATTTGTTGAAGCAATGGGAGGAAAGGAGCCACAAACGATAATAACGGATCAGGACAAAGCTATGAAGAGAGCCATCAAAGAAGTACTGCCAAACACAACGCATAGGAACTGCTACTACCATATTGTAACGAAGATGAGCCAGAAGGAAGCTTCCTTCTTCGCAACACACCCAAACTGTTCAGAACAATTGAGGTTTGCAGCGAAGAATGCCTTCACTCCAGAAGAATTTGAACAAGCATGGAACCATGTTATAGAAGAAAATGGCGCTGCAGGAGAGAAGCATCTAACTAAGCTGTACAGAATAAGGGACAGATGGGTTCCAGCTTATTTCATGGACAAGTTCTATCCATTTTCATCAAGCACAGGAAGAAGCGAGAGTACAAACAACATGTGGAAATGCTACAGTAGGAACTCAGACACAATAACAAAGTTCCTCGAGCAGTACGAAGTTATCCAAGATAAGTGTTTGTCAGCTCTGGACAAGAAGAAGTTGAAGTCAACACTTAAAACAGCGAAAACAATTACACACAATCCGTTCGAGAGGCAAGCTCTTGAGGTGTACACCCATGACATTTTCCTAAAGTTCCAGACTGAATTAACGAACAGCACAGCTTTCGCAGTACACGGAATACTTCCAGGCCAAATAAATCTCGTGAGAGTGAGCAGTTACGACAAAATGGAGTTTCGAAGGAAACATTTTGATGTGTATCACGACCAGGAGTACAAGGTTTTCAGCTGCAGTTGCAAGAAAATGTAGAGGGATGGAATACAGTGTTGCCATGTTTTAAAAGCAGTAGTGCACCTTGGATTAACAAACTTGCCAGACAGTTTTGTAATCAGAAGATGGAGGAAAGATATAGAGATTGAAATAGAAACATTAGGAGCTTCCGAGGGTGATAGCAACACAGAGGAAACTATAAGGTTTGCAGGCACCATGAGCAGCATGGCAGAATTATGCAACCTGGCATGCCCTGTGGATAGAGCATACAAGGTAATGAGGGAATGTATGCAGGATATGCAATCAAGAGTAATGGCAGCTCTTGCAGGACAAGAAAACGAAAAGGAAAATGAAGAAAACAACAACGAGGATGACAGGCTTCATGATCCGCCGATAACAACTAGAAAAAACACAAACAGAGGAAACAGACCTAAACCTGGTTCAGAAAAATCCAAGCAAAGGAAGTACGGCCATTGCAAAGCGTCAGGGCACATTAGGACATCATGCCCTACCCTAAAAGATGAAACAGAGGCTCTTCAACACAGAGAAAACAGTCAGCAAACACAAAACAATCAGCAACTACAGCAGCAGCCACAGAAGAACCAAAATACTTCAACAACACAAAACACGTACAGAGACAGGGAATCATGGAATCAAAACGATGCAAGGGTATGTACTGGATTCAATTTCTTGCTATTTGGAAGACCAAGAAACAGGTAAAAAGTTCATAATGCTGTAACAAAGATATCTAGCAACAATTTTTTCTTTCTTGCTTACAAATCAATGCAATAATTACAGACTGTAAAAAAATTAATGCAGGGCAAACAGCTGACAAAGAGGAGAATAAAATGACAAGATAGAGTGATAAAGAGGAAAGAGGAAGGAAGTATGACAAGATAAATAGAAAGAAAAGCAATAGTTAAATATGGCAAATAGTTTCGAAAAATATTACTGCACCTATTGAGAAATATGTAAGCTACAATATTTAAACACACAATATGTGCATTTCACACACTTAAACGATCATTCAAGGAATTATTTACTGGATGTTATCACAGAATATATGTTATCATGATTGTACAGGTCACGGTGAGCGGAACGTACAGACACCTATAAGTAAAAGTACAGGAGAGAAGAAATTAGTGTACGAACATGGAGTCGGTGCTAACACCAGGTTAGTAGACTGATGTACGAAAAGGGATCAACACGACGTACAGGAAAACAAGCACGGCCGTACGAACTTTTAACTCTTCGATATGTACGACCATCGATAAGAGGATGAACAGGAAATATTATGGGTGAACGAAGAAAGAGGGGGATGCTAACCCCACATTAGGAAACTTTTGCTTCGCGTCTATGTTAATTCGGGGTTGTACATCACAGGGCGGCTGGAACGTACGGCCACCGCTTAGCCTATGTACAGGAGATAATAAATTGGTGTACGAAGAAGAAGGTGCTAACACCAGGTCCGGAAATAATTGTACAGAAAAGGTTTACCAACCTGTACAGACTCGCATGAGGGGGAAGTACAGGAGAACAAAAACGGTCGTACAAACTATAGCCTTGCGACTTTGTTATTCGGGATTGTACAGAACAGGGCGGGTGGAACGTACGGACACCGCTTAGCCCATGTACAGGAGAGAATAAATTTGTGTACGAAGAAGGAGTAGGTGCTAACACCAGGACAGGAAAGAGATGTACAGGAAAGACAAAACTTCCTGTACATACTCGCATGATAGTCTGTGCAGGAGAACGAAAATCGACGTACGCGCATTACAAACGAAGAAAAGTTATTCGGGATTGTACAGCACAGTGTGGGTGGAATGTACGGACACCGCTTAGCCCATGTACAGGAGAGAATAAAATGGTGTATGAAGAAGGAGTAGGTGCTAACACCAGGAAATGAAAGAGATGTACAGGAAAGAATTACAATCCTGTACAGACTCGCAATTTTTTAAAGTTCAACTGTTATTGAAAGTTTCATCATATTTTGATTGAAAGTTGCTACCTCCCTCCCTTAACTACCCCTGAAAACTCCCTGCCCGAAAATTACAAAGGGAAAATAACAAATGTGAAAGTTAGTAACTACATTGGTTTAACTCTGTTCCTGAAAAAGGGAAAAAGGGAAAATGGTTGTACAAGAAGTGCAAAACAGGTTGTACAAAATATTAGAGTGCACTGGGTTCAATCAGAATTGTTATCGGGTCCGCTTCGCGGAGGGCGGAGTGCGCCCGCTACGCCCGCTTCGCCCGTTTCGCCCGCTTCGCGAGAAAATAGAAAAAGGGAAAAAAACGCCGCTTCGCCCGCTTCAGAAAATGACACTTGTCACGCGTGGACAAAAAGGGGGGAGTGACAGCTAACGCCAAGACGACACTTGGCAGCAGCGCAGCGGAGGAGAAACGGCCTTCGCGAAGGGTTGCCTTTTTCTAACGATTTCCGAAAGATATATTACAGTCATCAATTCTTCATGAATTTCAAGTAAAAAAACTTCATCGATTTGTGGATTTACACTCGATTTTATAGTAATTTTAGTTTCCACACCAACATTTTCGTACATTCACAAATGCAGTATTAAGGCACTTTCAATTGGATCAACGGTATGAATATTTCTACTGTATGATTTACGTTCGTTTTTTTTTGCACTTATTCCACTTTTCAATCTGTGATCCAAAGTGGAAGAATTGTACACACACGGGTAGTTAATAGGAAAGTTTTATGATTTGTTTCTCTTGAAAAAATATTGTGTGTATGAAAACGTACATTTGTGCGGGGACTAAATCAGCCTACATTTTTTTCTCTTGTGTTCCTCTTGAAAAAATATTGTGTGTATGAAAACGTACATTTGTGTGGGGACTAAATCAGCCTACATTTTTTCTCTTGTGTGTACTTCTAATGATACGAATCAAGAAGTTCTAAATAAAGGTGATCACAAGATTTGTTTAATCTATACTAGCTGTTGCGCCGCTGCTGCCGACGTCTACGCGGACTCCTCCCCTGAGTCCTCTTTGACTGCGTCGAGCGACTCCGTCGTCATGTTGCCGCTCGTGCCGGAGGCGGGAATGGAGGAGAGGAGAGAGACGTGGGGGATTGGAAGAGAGGAGAGATGAGAGGGGGACACGGATTTACCACTTACGTATAGGGCCACCGCCACTATCTGAGCCATCTATTTTGTGTTGGAGATCCGTGCGAAGTCAACTAAATTTCCGCCAGCCGTTTTTCAGTTTCACCCCTAAAATATTGAGAAAGCAACCCGCACTCCCACCAACCCTATATATAACAAGACCAAAAACCCTAACCATGTCCAGCCGCCTCTCATCTAGATCCGCCGCCTCTCGCCTTCCTGTCTTCTCCATGTTGTTCTCCTACGCTCCTTCTCTCCAGAGGGCCGTCGGCCTCACGAGCCCGCCGCCAGCCTGCGGGCCGAGGTGCCGTCACCAACCTTCGCCGCCGTCGGGAGCCAACGGCGACAACAACCTCGAGCTCCACCTCCCTTCTCCAGGTGCCAGATCGGTGCAAGGAGGTCACGGCTCGAATGCGTGGTCATCGTCCACGCCTCAAATGATTCGATTTGATATGGGTTGTTTTCATTATTTTGGATCTGCTCCTTATTCTTCAAATTAGTTTTTGTTCATGGTTCACGTTGATGCAGATATTTCCTTTCTTCAGATCCGGATTTGTAGATCCAGCCAAGCGATCAGGAAGCTAGGGAGGATCTCGGATTCTTGTCTACGAACATGCAGAACAATGTCAAACTATTTCGTAGTTTGGAGAAACAAAAAAGCGATCATTAACTGGCAACCTCGTCGGATCCGAAGCTCCAAGCCAAGGCAGCAACATCCAAGCAGCACCATGGTGGTCTGACTATGGCTGGATCTGAAGCATAGTACGTGTTTGCTGGTAGGGAGGCAACGAGGGGATTTTTAAAATTAACTTTTCTTTTGTAAACGGAAGAATCTGTGTGATACTTGATGTTTTTAACCTGCTTCCATTTCCTATTCTTTTCCTGAGATGAATCTGTAGCTATCGTTGCTTCCTTCTTTCCCTAAATTTTCCTTTTTAGAATCCAGCATGATTTCTGAAATATTTACCGTGATTCATGTACGAATCGTGTTTGAAAATGTATGAATCATGTATGAATCTTCTTTGCGGGTGTATAGTATTTACTGTGAATCATGTATGAATCGTGTATGATAAAATTGGATGATTTATTTTTAAAGAAAAATTTTATGTGTAAAAATTTCTTTCATGATTCCTTAAATATCCCATTTAAAATTTGAGGATTTATTATACCAAAGTGTGAAAAAAAATCGAATATAGTAAGAAATTTAATTCTATGAAACGTATTTTCTGAAAATATTACAAAACCGGTCCATAAACTTGGATGAAAATAATCGAATGTATTGTATTTTCTTTGATTGTTGTATGAATGTATATGGATTCTCCAAAAATTCTTAGAAAAATGCTATTTTTGAAAAATGGGATTGTGAAATTTCTACAAATATTTTCTGAAAATATTCTCTGGAATATTGTATTAATATTTGTGAGACGAGAAGTTTATGTGAAATAAATTTTTCAGCAAATATTGCGTATTGTGTGAATTCTCTAAAATTATATGTTTAGAAAATATAATAAATTTTGACACAATAAATTATTGGAATCTGGATATTGTTTTAGCAAAATCTTGTCCCATTTTAGAGTAAGAAAAACTGGGCAAAACAAAATACAGGAGAATTGATAACTTGAAATATCTGAAATGCTAAGGGGTTCTGTAAAATTTGAAATGGACTGGTGGGAGGGGCTATCTGTCAAAAGCTCTACACGAATCTCCAACAAGTCAACAGAAATGAACGGCACAGATAGGGGCGGGGGCCCTTACCCAGGGTGGGATTGTATTTTCCGACGAGAGGGATTGGGGGAGAGGGAGAGGACGTGAGGGGCTGGATGATTTGGGGGAGAGACGGAGGGACGGCGAAGCATCGTCTTCGGGAAGAATTACCCCCACTGGGGATGGCAGCGACGAACCAGAAAAGACCCGAGACGACCACATTACCAAACAGATGCGGAACAAATCGATCCATGTTTACTGTAGTTGTGAACAATAACTTGGTGGAGCCTGAACGAACGATAGGAAGCAGAATTGTTTGTCTTTCATATATAGGGTGATGTAAAATAGTCTGCAAAAGCTATGTCTAGCTGGTAATTTCGAGTGGACAAGCTAAGTGATTAGTTTAGTACTGGCGAGCATTGAAGGTCTGGTAGAAAAAGGAATAAAATTACCAAGAGAGGGGCTAGAGATGAAACAGGGAAATACCCCTTCCTCTCTTTTTGACTTGCTTATGTATTACCCGCTTTACACCCAATTTTCATCATGATATAATATTGTGGGCTAGCAAGAAACGGAAAGGAATTATGTGTAATAGAAACTTAAGGTAACTCTAGTATAGTTTATGCGTCGCTAGATTTAGCTACTATAGTTCTTCATTCCTCTTAGTTTGGCTCGTTTGAATTTCAAATCATGTGTATTTGATCTTTCAAGGTATGGAACAACGGTATAAAGATTTCAAAATGGGTGGGTTGCGATGTTTTTCTGTAAGAATGGAGTCTTAGTCTTTATAAAGTTGTGAACATGGCATAGTAAATTATATAAGTGGAAAAAGTCCCCGAATCACTTTGTGACCACATGGGGTTATGCATTCATCATTTGGAAACTTATTTAGGAAAATCAAGGACTATCGAGAGGTTGTTATTTAATCCTTCGGCCCCTTAGGGGGGCTATGCGCAAGGACATTTCCCTCATTAGTTTAGTTGTTGATGACAATGCAATTATCAGACAGGTCGTGTGCATGAGTGATATAGGCATTTTCTAAGATGACACAAAATCATTCGTTGCCACAAAAAATGGCTTGAAACAACCTTTAGTTTTCTTTGCCTCGTGACGCGAAGCGGATGTTCTAAGTAGCCTGGAAAAATGCATGGTGGTACGAGGAGAGATGATCAGCTTTTAGATGAATAGGTGAATTAAGGGGAGAAGTCTAGCTCAAATAGCCCCAAGACCTGTGAATTAAGCTTTGCATGGGTGGATTCTAAAGGCCCATCGGCTGAAAGCCTGGAAGTCGCCATAGGATTCACGATGAAAATGAGAGCATCCTTGTGAAACATCCATATAAGTGGCTTGTATTTCTTTTTGCACGAGTTGATAACATAGAAATACTAGTATTGAGAGGTTAATGTCAAAAAACTATCACTTTCATTTTGAATCTCATGGAACTACTCCATTCTGGTGAAGTTTTTTCAGATAGCCCAAATTATCGACAAAACGCGAATTGACACCGAATCTGACAGTCCGGGCCCACCCGTCAGGCTGAGGTGGCCAGTTAACAAATTTAGACATAAAGACATTGTGGAACCCACTTGTCAGTTAATAAAAAATCTGAGAAAATAAAAATATGAAAAAAAAACAAGATAAAATCTGAGAAGAACGTAAGCAGAAACAACATTTGTCGTCCCTCGATTCAAACACGAGAGCACGGGAAGCGCCTAGCCACCGCGTAGGTAAACCACTGCCACTCACGGATTCCTCTCGAATTGCTCCGAGCCTAATTTTGGCCCGCTGGTAATTTGATTTCTATCAGATATAGTGTGTTTCGGGGGGTTTGAGAGCTAAATCGGGCGAATTTGTGCTGATTTCTAATGTAGAGTTGGGTAGAATTGGGGGTGTTTTAAGTTGATCTGTGTTGGGATATGATTCCGGTGTGAGATAGATAAAGCTGTCGTGTCTACAGGTGATCGACCACTCTCCTCGTGCAGGCGGCAACTCCTGATTCGGTTCTCACCAAGGTTAGATTCCTTCACCAAGAAGTCCCGTTCCGATTCCTCGAGTCGTCATGATTCCTAGGCTCCTCCGCCTCTTGCTGCCAGCGGCGGCAGCTCCAACGAGCCAGCCAAGAAGCAGCGTACTGAGCCGCCCGGAAGCTCAAGCCACCACTCTACAAGCAGCGTTGGGAACATAGCACGGGGCGGAGTCGGGGAAGCGCCGCCGCAGACGGGCTCCGGTGCCGCCGCATGCAGACGTGCTTCGACGTCCTGCATTCGACGGGGAGGCACCTGAAGCGACGCCTCGAGCCGCACCAGCGCCGCGCTGGCGAGGAGGCTGTCTGCGGCGCGTCCGCCGCCGTCGATCGTCCAGCCCCACCACGTCCTCCGGACGCAGCGATGCGTCCGGCCGAGCTGGTGGTTGCGCTCGGGGTCCTCGCGACCTGATAGGAGATTTTTTTATTTTTTCTCAGATTGTTTTTTTTTCTTTTTTCTCAGATTTTAAACAATTTTTAGATTTTTATTTCTTTTATTAGACAAACAAGTGGGTCCTACAGTCAGTTTATGTGTTAATTGGTCTGAGCTCACCACGTCAGCCTGACAGGTGGGTCTCTGGACGGTCAGAATCGGTGTCAATTCGTGATCAAACCGCGGATTGGGTTTTGTGCGAAATTTCAAAAAAAAAAAAACATGTGGTTTTGTTCGATTTAAAACAAAAGTGATAGTTTTTCGACATTGACATCTCAAATGTGGTAGTTCTATGCTATCAACTCTATCGAAACATACATTTCTAGTTTATAAAATTCAGACACCAGCTAATATAGTAGATATACTCAAGAGAATGCAATTCAAACTTTTTGATAAGTCAAAGGTTCTCAAATTTTGACCTTGTATTTTTTTTGTAAAATCAAATATTTATATGATAAAAATATAGTTTATAGTTAATAGTTTAGTTGCATAAATGTTATTTTTTGAAATATAAACACAGTCAAATTAAAATGTTGCGATACTCTTTCATGTATGGAGGGACTATGTGCACGAGACTTAGAAAGCATCCATTGAACAGGATCGATCATCTTCCAAAATCAGATGGCAAGAGAGAGTGCAAAACCTGGAAATACATCTGCTTCTACGTTCCAAAAGAGGACCCACATGTCATAACAGGTCATGCACCTCGCTTCCAGTGACATGTGGGCCCGTCAAGCCAGCGGCTCACCCACAGTATCCCCGACCTACGGAGTTCCAAACGGGTCTAGAACTTTCTCCATCGCCTCAACGCCGCTCTGCGCGCGTTCCACCACGGTCGAGAACATTCCTCCACCTTCCAGACTCCTCCCCTCCGGAGTCCGGCCACCTATATAAACTCCGTTCCTCCTTCCCGTCCCATCACTCACCACCGAAGCAAATCCACAGATCAACAATCCAACCATTGTCCAAAACAAAGTTGAGAACTTTGATCAGTGAGCGAGCGAGAATGGAGGGCAGGGTGTTCGGGCTGGAGAACCCGCTGGTGACGGCGCTGCACCACCTGCTGGACATCCCGGAGGGCGAGGCCGGCGCCGCCGGCGCCGGCGAGAAGCAGGGCCCGACGCGCGCCTACGTCCGCGACGCGCGCGCCATGGCGGCCACCCCAGCCGACGTGAAGGAGCTCCCGGGGGCGTACGCGTTCGTGGTGGACATGCCGGGGCTCGGGTCCGGCGACATCAAGGTGCAGGTGGAGGACGAGCGGGTGCTGGTCATCAGCGGCGAGCGCCGGAGGGAGGAGGAGAAGGAGGACGCCAGGTACCTGCGCATGGAGCGCCGGATGGGGAAGCTGATGCGCAAGTTCGTGCTCCCCGACAACGCTGACATGGAGAAGATCTCCGCCGTGTGCCGCGACGGCGTGCTCACCGTGTCCGTCGAGAAGCTGCCGCCGCCCGAGCCCAAGAAGCCCAAGACCATCCAGGTCCAGGTCGCCTGAGAAGAAGCTGTCCACCGACCACCGTCGAATAAAAGAAGCTGAGACTGAGAGAGTAGTGATCTTGTTAGTGAGTGAGTTTGTCAGTCTGTTTGTCTGTCTGTTCTCTGCTGGTATGGTGTGTGAGGAATTGTCAGTTTGTGATGGTTTCACATGACATGTAATCAGATCTTTGGATAAACTTCTGCAACCTACTACGATTAAGCATTTTAAGCATTTCGCACATACATGATTTTTTTAAATAGGGAAAATCGTACTGTACTCTTCTTTGGGAATATGTCCTGTTAATTTTGCACAAGTTTCTCGCTTCTTAAATAGATCAAAGCAATCCTGTCTTCAGTCTTTGGGCTTTTCCTTTTTGCCTTCAGTTTGGGACGTGATCTTGTTCTCCAGAAGTTTCTCCACCCTCCTGCACTTATCTCTGCGATCACCTACTTCTCTGTCACCGAATTTCAGGAACTACGAACGTCAAAAAACTTGTTTAGATACCACACAATAGAAAGGACAGGCTAATTGTATGGACATTTCACAATGATTCTCCCTAGATGCTTTGCTCCAACATACCAATATATCATGGCTAATAGATACGAGATAAATGTCAGGCAACTTGAATGACAACAATGTGTAACAACTAACAAGTATGTATCATCTGGCCCAAGCGATGCTCCAAGCTCTTCGTGTACAATAAGCACGAGCAAAAGTTTATTATATGTTCCGTGTTAATATTCTCAATTGTCCTCTGCTACTTTTAAAAAATAATGTGAACAGTAAAGCCGACAAGCAAAAATGGCAGAAACAAAGTCACTGATATTTACAGGTTACAGAATCCGAAATCTCGGAGCGACTATCATGAAGCCTGTGCAGACTTCCCGGTGCTGCGCCCTCTGAATCCGACCACGCTCAGCTTACTTCCCTCCTTATTCGGAGCATCCCCTTTCCGGCCATATGGCTTCGTTCTGCTGCTGCTGCTCTTCCCAACCTTCACGCCGCCCTTGCTACCAGCTCGCACAGGCTTGGGCTTCCCGGCCTCTGCAGGCCTGGACTTCGGCGGGTTCTTAGCCGGCGAGTGCTTTCTCGACGTAGATGGCTGGCTCTTGGTCGACGAGCGCTTTCTGGTCGAGGTCGTGTCCTTGATGGCAATCTTTGGTGACCTTCTCGACAGTGTGACTCCTCCCCTTTTACCCTTCAGATTACCAACCCTAGGAGAGTCTGAATTCCTTGCCAGCCTTGGAGCGTCTGAATTCCTTGCCGGCCTTGGAGTCCTTCCTTTGGTGCTTGGATTTTGAAGGTTAGAACCCTCCCTCCTGATGTTGCTAGTCGTGAGCGATTCTAAGCTCTCGTTTTTCTTCATGGCGTCTTCGATCCGCGCTGCCAAAGGTACATCTTTCTTTGCAACAAGGCTTGTAACTTTCCCTGCATTAGGCGAGTACTGACAGTACGTGAGTATCAACTTGAAAGATGCAAACATGTGGTACCTCCTTCATGTGAAAACTAATCAGTCACAATTATAGTTGGCAAATCAGTCAGAATGGCGGATATATCATACCAATGTTTGATCATCTCTCTTCATATCACTGGTTTACATATTACATTTCAATCAAAGTTCCTAACTGTTGATACCCTTTTCTCTAGATGTACAAATCATCATCGGATCCTCTTAGTATTAACTCCCCCTGTTCCATATCTACTTCCATTTGTTAAAAGTGGATGTATCTAGACTTGTAACATGTCTAGATAGATCAACTTTTATACAAATGAGAGTCGTCTAATTTGGAACGGAGTGAGTAGATGATTACTACATCATGTTACTGCATGTAAATTGCAATAATAAATTAAGAATTCTCAGCAGATCACGGATGCAGCCTCTATTGGTACGTATGTCAAGAAAACAACAGTGTGATATGCCATCAAGGTGACAACAGGAACTGCTATATGCCAACTAGCAAGCAATCATACCTTTGGCTCCCATTCGTGCTGTTCTTCCTGTTCTGTGGAGGTAATCAATCTATAATGGAAATTTTGTTAGAATAAGAATTCTTGAGAATGAATTTATTCAGAACAGACATTATGAGAAGTAACACATACAGAATTTTTCGGGAAGTCGAACATGATGACATGGTCAACCTCCAAGTCTAGGCCTCTAGCTGCCAGATCAGTGCAGACCAACGTTGGGCAATCCCCCTCTTCATTCCTAAACTTGTTCAGGTTCTCAACTCTACAGTTGGTTAAAATAAGAATCATTCAGCATAATTTAAGTTAGTTAAAACTAGAAGCACTCAGCATAACAAGAATTGTGTGATTTGTATTTTCTTTTTATGTGAAAAAATCACTAAACGGTTATTAGCTCCACAACCGAACTATAACAAGATAGTACGAATAGAAAGCACTTAACACCGGCACAGGTAATCATTAGTCATTAATTGATTAAAAAAAGGAACATTTGGCAACTTCGTATACTACTGCCACCACATAAACAAATGGCTTTACATAGATATTTGCTGTGCTAGCCCAGAATCAAAATGTGTCTTCTAACTGGCTATAGAATGAACATAACGTGCGTAATGCGCAATTCCCATCCTCAAAGAGCTTATGATGATTTTTTTTGTACAAACTAGTTAAGTCACTCTAATCTTGTGCTTTGATGTACACGTGGTGATCAGGTGATGTATAATGCATTGCGAAATAATCAAATTGCATAAACATGATAGGGCATAACTAGGTGGTCAGGCCAGTGATGGTGGATGTTGAAATTTCCAACCATATGATCATACCCACTGCATCACCTATTATGGTGAAAAACGAAACAGGGAGTAAGGACAGCTACTTAGTTACAGTAGAGCTATCCTCTTCATGTTGTTCCACATTATATCTTATGGCAAGAACACATTAGGCAACTGACAGACCTCTCTTCAGCAGGAACCTCTCCATGGTAATTCACAGTGGATATTTGACTCTCGCTCAAAAAATGGTCCACTGCACGACTTGAATTCAAAGTGTTGCAGAAAACCATAACTTTGTTTCCCTTTGCTAAGCTTGGCTCAAGAACCTGAAAGATCAAACTCCTCAGTGTTTCGTGCATTTAGCACAACGGGAAATAAGGAACTGCCATCAAGTGTACACTACTGATGGTGTAGCTAGACTTTTATAACATGGGCAAAGTGAAGAAACAAGACATGCTAGATAATTTCGAAACAGAATGCATATTGCCGCTATGTTTATCTTACTCTTTAGTCTTTTGTGTGCCTTTTGACCATTAGACCAAATGTAAAAGTCATGCATGCCATAACAGTGTGTTTTATGTTTGCGTGACCAAGTTAGTGTTATGGGGATTAAGTTTGTAGTGACGGATTAGCTCGTGAAGATGACAATGGCGCTTAAAAGAGAGGTGTGTCAAAGAGAATGAAAATCCTTCTAATTTCTTATTTCTCGCTTGATTCAACAGATTACCTCCTATGTGTTTACAGAGAACCCAAATCCTCTTATCTCTAGGACTCTTAACTGAGTACATCTTGTATGGATAGCTCTTACATCTAGGTTTTTTAACAGGGTGCAACTTGTTTATTTGAAAAGGGTTGGTCCTGATTGTGTCCTAGGGACTGCCAAGCATACGACATTGGCTTTGCTAGACTAACGGAGCCTAATGGAAAGACTGGGTCGTCCATGATGTTGCCTGTGTGCCAACCATGGTGGTGACAGAGCACAGCTCCCCTTGTGGGCCTGCTGCTGGTACCCTAAGCATAAAAAACCTGTATCCATACTGGCAAGTTCAGGCCACAGGTACAAGAAGTCAAGGGTGTTATTAAACAGAAGAAATGTAAAACTCTCCAGACACGGTATCGTCTGCAGTACTTGATTCATGAGTGTCATCTAGTGATATTGAGAAGTGCATTTGTTGCGGGAGGCGTGGTGCATTGTTAAGTGTTAACCATGTTAAACTGTCTATAAAAACATGGAGAATTTAACGGGTAGCACTCCAGTTTGAAGCTACCTTGCAGTGAGACACACTTGTAGAGGAAGGGAAACAGAGTTCAACAAACCTGCAGGAGAGCTTCAAGTTTGTTCTCTGAACCAGACAGTTTCATGAAGTCGTGGCGTGCAGTTGCAATTCTCTTTTGAAAGGTTGATGTCCGCAAATGAACAATACCTTCAAACTCCTCATCAATTAGCTTTTGCACTCCCTGCAGCAGAGGAGTTGTCAATAAACAATATTAAAAGTTCTAAAAACGAGAAAAATAAAATACCAAGGCCTTGAGCATCTATACTAGGCAATCTGAAAGAGGGGAAAAGATGGTTCTAGACAAAAAACAATAGGAGAAATTTGTTTTATGATATTCGATGCAATATTTGTTTACGGCAACTACAATAGCATAGCATAAATATTACGGTATATATGGTTAGAATAAAACCTTAGTCATGGTAGCGGACACCAATACAGTTTGAAAACCTTGATCGCCAGATTTTGAGGCACGATTCTTCAAAGGGGCGAGAAACTTCTTTATGTCTTCACCAAAACCTTGATCAAACATTGTATCTGCCTCGTCCAGAATCTGCAGTATAGATAAATTAACTCATTCCACATGAGAATTCAGGGCAGCAGCAAAAAATTGCAGGATAGCTGTTTTTGTACATAACTCGGGAGCATACCAGATACTTGATGTCACCGTAAACAATATTACCCTCCTTAATATGATCAAGGATCCTCCCGGGTGTTCCCACGACCATGTCAACAGGCATGTTCAAAGAATCTTCCTGGGGTTTTAGACGAGTGCCTCCACTAACCATTGTTGAACGAAAACGGGCATGATGGCTTATGGACTTTGCAACACGAAAGACCTATCATTTGAGATTGAGAGCATCACGTGACAACAGCCAACTATCCAGACATCAAATCTTGGTTCCATTTTTTTCTAAAGGAGTGCTAACCTGCTCGGTCAGCTCCCTTGTTGGGCACAAGACCACGGCTCTTGGTCGCCTCGGTTTCATTGACATACCCAATGTCGCTTCATCATGACGCAGCAGCTACAAAAATCAAAGAAGTACCATTGTTACTGAACTTTCTGGTTAGTAACTAGAAGGCGTCCATACTTCACACTAGAAATAACTAGCAAGTCCAGAATGCACTCAACTAAATGTATGAAAAAGAAAGGCGCCAAGGAGAAAGGACAAAACTTGTCTGATGGATGTTACTCGGTGTTTGGGTCATCAGTGCCATCAGCATGCATTATGTTGTGGCGGTTGTTGTTGTCAGGGTGGTTTCATTGGTTCCCAGACTCGCGGTTAGTCCGCGCAAGCATCTACGTGACGACGGGTCACACTAGTGGCGTGTTGAGCAAGAAGGCTCAGCTCTGCAAGTTGGTGTAGGGCAGCTTGTGCCTGCTGTTTTGTTGTTTATTATTTTGGGAGGTTGCCTACATGCAGTGGCGGAGCCAGGAATTGAGACGAGGGGGGGCGAACAGTAAAAAGTGTGCCACCGGCGATTTTTTTTTTTGAACAACACATGTAATCCACAATTGTACGGAAGCATAAGTATGGAACCGGCGACCCCTACTGGCGTCGCCACTGACTACCAATGTCCTAAAAATAACATAAAATCAAATTTAAAACTAGGACTCCTCCCATTTTAATTGGACAATTAAACAACTCTTATTTTATCCATGATTTCCTTGGTCTTGTGCGGGATTAACAACAACATTTGCTAGATCAAACTTCATAAACAAGAACAATAGCTTATGTAGCATGATGTAATATAAAGTAGACGAAGATTGAGTATTTTGCTACAAGCCTATAACAGCTAAATCTTGATATTTTGTATCTGCATATTTAGTATGATGTAATATAAAGTAGACGAAGATTGAGTATTTTGCTACAAGCCTATAACATGTTAGCACTAATCTTGATATTTTGTATCTGCATATTTAGTTTTTTTTAAACGAGCTGCATATTTAGTTTTAGTCATGCTTGTAGCATAGCTTAGAGAGATGTTGGCCGGTGAAGCTTCTGTGTGCAAAAATGGTGAGATGCCAAGCTGATGGTGGCAAGGCGAGATGTTGTGCTGTGCGATGCCGCACTTTCGTGGAGGAAGGAGAAGACCTACATGCTCAGCCGAGTGATTCGGTAAATTCAGTCAGCTAGTTAGTTGATGCATGCAAGTTAGTTGGCTGTCAGGCCAAGTCGTTGGTGTGCATGCGGAGTTTGTTAGTGGCTAAAGAATAGGTCATGGAGTTAGTTGGTTAGTGGAGGGTCGTGTGCATAGTGGCCGGGCAGGTTGTTGCCAAGTTGTTGGTGTACATGCGGCTAGTGTCTTACAAGTACTATCATAATACGCTAATATACCACATACTGCTAATATACCACATACGTATACACAAAAAGTCCACCGGATCGGAGGGGGGGCGGCCGCCCCACCTCGCCCCCCTGGTGGCGCCGCCCCTGCCTACATGTGGTGTGGCGGGTTTCCCTGTTTTTTTCCCATAAAAGCGAGGTGTTTGTACCAAATTGGTTTCATCTTATTAAATAGGAAGAGCTCCTACTGCTTTCCCGAAAAAAAATGTCATGAACTTAGTTCAAGACAGTGGGGATAACGACCTTAGCCCTTAGGGCCTGTACGGTGATATTGGGTCGAAGAGGCATGACCGCCCCATGAAAGGCAGATGCACCTCAAGGGCAGAGAAGAAAAGGGGATTAGACTTTATTGATATTATTCATGCTTGCTTTATTCAATGATATGGCACAGCATTATATACTATATAGCCTGTGCGACCTAACGTAGGAGATAAGGATGACTAACTTGGAAACCAAACATACCTTTAATTAAAAGGAAACTAACAAAATAAGGAGAATGGGGATCTGAACCGCTACTATCCATTTTCGTTTCACAACTTTTGCGATATGCTATGGGGCAGGCAGATATCCACAGGGTTTAAGTTTACAGTTTCAATTTTCTTTGCACCCCCACCCACCCCAACCATTTTCCTATAGATCATTGATCCAATATTTCAACAACTCCTTTTCTTTTTATCTAAACTTGATCAGAATTATTCATAAGTTTTAGCTATCTCACCAAACACCAAGTATAAATAATGTATGTCCTTTACCTTCAGACTTGTCAGATAATTAGCAAATGTCTTTCTTAGTAGGGGATATCTCTACCTTATGAATTCATTTAGCTGACCGAGGTCAGCTGTTTGTTCACCACTCAACATGCTAATCAAACACTAAAAATCCATCACTCTTATAGCGGTCACTTCATGCTCAGTATGATCTGTTAAACTGGAACTCTCTGTAATTTGGATGATGTCCACCACTGGCTAGAAATGGGCCTCGCTGAATTGAGTCCAAGTAAGTAAGTACCTGAACGAGAGGGAGCAAGTAGGCGAGCGTCTTCCCGGAGCCGGTGTGGGAGCCAAGCACGACGCTGGTGCCGTCGAGGATCGCGGGCACGGCGAGGCACTGGATCTCGGTGGGCTTGGAGATGCCGGCCTCGCGCATCGCGGCCAGGACCTCCTCCTCGAGCCCGAGCTCCTGGAAGCTCTCCACCTCGACGCCCCGCTGCGACTGCGGCGTCTGCGGCTGCGATCCCCTGGCCCTGAGCGTCGGCTTGGCGGGCGCGGCGAGGGAGGAGTCCTTGAGGTGGCGGAGGCGGAGGCGCTGGAGGAGGAGCTCGTGGCGGGGAGGCGCCTCGGGGGCGGCGAGGGCGGAGGAGGGAGGGGAGGTGGCGGTGGAGAGGGCGGCGCGGAGGACGCGGAGGCGGAGCGGCGAGGGGCGGGAGAGGAGGAGGCACCGGCCGGCGGCGGCCATCGCCATGGTGGTCGGCGGGGATTAGGAGGGGTTTTGTGGGAGGAGAGTGCGCGGTGGTGGATAAGAAGAGGGAGCGGGCCGCGGGGCAGTGCGAGGTGAAGCAGAAGCAGAATGCGGCGCGGTGGGCCGGCGGCTGGTAGAGTACTGTTTGTTTCATCGCTTCATGTTCATGGCCTCTATAGATGTTTTCAGGTCCCTGTTTAACATGCATACCCCTACAACGATGACGAAAATAACTTAAATGCCGGTTAAAATATTGCTTGTTGCATCAGCTGATCTAGACTTTAGATACTCTCTCCGTTCTAGTACAATGTAAGCCTATTTAGTTAGCTAGCTTAGCTTGCTAAGAAAGGTTTACATTTTAAAAATAGAGTTAGTATGTTATTAAAGATATTATAACTGAGCCAAATACGAGTCCTCTCACGCCATTAGAAATTTTGGTCGTCGGATATTAACACTGCACCAAAGAGGAGCCATCTCACTGACTGGATGTTTCTGGCCATCTGCTCGTGTTACATGATCGTTTTTAGCATCCAATATCGAACTAGCCCAGATATCCCTAAAGAAATAAACTATGGGCGTCAAACTGGCCTACTCTCGTGTATTGTGCCTGGAAATCTCACTAAAGATCAATCCAGCTGGTATCATCAATATTCTGATTACCTCTATAAAAGAATATTCAGTTCAAGCAAAGGCACCGTTTGAGGAGTGCCACGTTAGCTGGTGCGGGAGTATAATTTGGAATTGTATAAGCAGAGTATACCTAATCATAAACTACAAGCATCTATAAAGATATTCTTAAGGATACACACATGCATATATGTAATATTTTAGTACAAGTGACACAAATTAATTCGAGAAAGTATGATTTTATATTTTGTTATTTTCTCACAGCAGGCATAATTTAGTTTGTATTTAAGGCACAATGTATCAAAAACTAATTTAATTGCTATTACTAATACAATCACTATGAATTGATAGAAAAAAATAGTTATAAACAAGTAAAACATGTTCATCAGCATCTCAGACTTCAGTTCCTCGACGTCCTCATGCTCCAGTCCTCTATTGTCAATGTAAAGCTGAGCAAGAAAGAACCATTATTTTGCAACGCTAGCGACATAGAACCTGAGTGGCTGAATTACATAAACGCAATCATGTATAGAATAAAAGCAGACATCCATAAGTGGCAAGAACAAGAACATGAACTTGATCTACAGGTAAATGTTTTTCATATGAGAAAGCCAACTCAACCTTCACTTGCATTGGTTAAGTTATCATTTTGAACTGAAACCCTTTTAATAGATCAATCAATGGAAATACAATCAGCAACTACTATATATCATACATTAATAAAGTGCGGAGATGCTCCATGTATTTATATAGGCATGGGTCATACATGACAGTTTTGGAAAGATCAGAACTAAACTGGACATATACAAGCGAGCAGTGTCGGTGCAGCGGCTACAACGTCGGTCATGATAACTTTGATGGGGTCGCTCAACCATGGACGTGCATGGTGGTTGCTTTGTTGCTCCCGGGGCGTTGGCGGGAGGAGCAAACGTATGTTTGTACGCGTGAGATCTAATAGATCAAGGCACATGCACACCGACTGAAATCTGAAGCTATCCCAACTAACGTACTCACATCAATCAATTGTTTCATGGCCTGTATAAATGTTTTCAGGTTTCTATTGAGTAATTGTTTTGCTTTCAAATACATATTGAGTACTTAACCAATGTACGGTCAACTTTGGGTACATAATCCAAGTCCCGGTGAATTTGGGTAAATAACCGGTTTTCCCTTTAGAAAAATGACTAGGCTTCTGAAAGAACTATTGTCCCTAATGAACACATAAAGTAAGGGCAACAATCATTATCAATAGAACTAAAAATATATTAGTTTGTGGTTTTGGTATTATATATTATTTCTTGTTGTTGCTACACCAGTCAAAGTTCAACTTGGTTGTAAATAAGGTGAATTTTGAGCTAGACTTCAAAAATACAATGTCCAATTTCATTTTCTAGACATTTATTAAGAAGATAATCACATAAAACGGAAGGGTAGAAAAAAATCACCTGCTGCCACGATTATGTAAGCGTTGCTTGCAACTTACAACTGTAATTAAGCTTGGCAGGCCGACCCATCATAGTATGGTCATTTAACATGCATCCTACAACACTGATAACGAAACATAACCTAAATGTCAGTTAAAAGTTTTCTTGATGCATCAGCTGATCTGACTTAGATTCTCTTTCCGTTCTACAATGTAAGCCTATTAGTTAGTTAGTTTAGCTTGCTAAAAAGGCTTATATTGACCGTTCTGCCAGGAACTACATGTATTTCCCCAGTTTACACTTAATAGCATCCATATATAATTTTGCTTCCCACATATATTGGCATCATCCATGTATAATCGGAGATGCGGCACCGCGAACATCAATCAGTTTGCAAAAAGGAAAACATTGATCGGATAGCAACATTCAACTTGGGTTGCTCATAATCAGGCAATGTTGGCTGACAGCACATCATCTCCCCAGTTATAAAGTACGGCACCAGGACCACGACGACGCTTAACCTTTCTGCCCACTGATGATCCTCCCTGAACCATTGGCGAAGGCAGCACAGAGGTGTCAGCTAAGTTTAAAAAACACAGAAGGTGGAGTTTCCTCAGGGAGACGGGCAGAGCCAAGGAGAACACCATTGCTCATGTCAACACGCAGCTGGTACAGGGGCATGCCGGCGGTGGTGACATGCCCGTGGCACCTTTCCTTGGACTTGGATTTGGTGTGCCTCCTGCAGCACATTTGATACTTCCCAGCATGAAGTAGACGACGTTGTCTTCCCCTGGATTCAGGGTGGGGAACATTGGCACCATGTCTGTCGGCAGGCCGGCCTCCTTGAAGGAGTCTTGCTCGGCAATGCTGCCCAGGCAGAGGGAGCGCTTGGTCCAGTTGGTCAGTCTAATTTCTGGCTCGAGGCTCCAGACCATGAGGATTGAGGGTGCAGTCGACGAAATCGAGGTGCTGCAAGAACCCATCAACGGTGACGAACTTGACGGACGAGTCTCCCGCACGGCCCATGGTCCGGAACATGGCTGGACACATCTCGTATGCGCACATGAGGTTAGCAGGGATCTCACGCGGGAGCTTGGCAGGCAGGCTGATGAAGCCGAGCTCCAACTTGTCTGAGGCGGCGGAGAGGAGCAGGGCGTCGAGGCTGCAGTACATGGCACCGCGCAGGAGGTTCACCCAGAAAGCAAGGCCGCCGCAGGAGAAGGCCAGCACGGTCGTGTAGCTGTGGCCGACGTAGTCCCCCTTGAAGGCGGCCGGGAAGACGGTTGTTATCATATCCCACCGGAGGGGAGACAACCACGACCGCCAGACGTAGAGTATGTCGTGCTTGTCTACGTTCTTGTGGTTGTCGCCGGAGTAGATAGTCGTCTGCACCATATTCACCAGAGCATAGCGGCGGCAGTCGGCGTCGTCGCCGCCTGGGTGGCGCGCGATGAGAACGTGCATCGCAAAGGCCATTTCGCACATCATCTCCTCAGTTATAAAGTACATCACCATGACCACGACGACACTTAACCTTTCTGCCCACTGTTGATCCTCCCTGAACCATTGGCGAAGGCAGCACAGAGGTGTCAGCTAAGATCACAGAAGGTGGAGTTTCCTCAGGGAGACGGGCAGAGCCAAGGAGAACACCATTGCTCATGTCAACACGCAGCTGGTACAGGGGCATGCCGGCGGTGGTGACATGCCCGTGGCACCTTTCCTTGGACTTGGATTTGGTGTGCCTCCTGCAGCACATTTGATACTTCCCCAGCATGAAGTAGACGACGTTGTCTTCCCCTGGATTCAGGGTGGGGAACATTGGCACCATGTCTGTCGGCAGGCCGGCCTCCTTGAAGGAGTCTTGCTCGGCAATGCTGCCCAGGCAGAGGGGGCGCTTGGTCCAGTTGGTCAGGCTAACAATGAGGGTGCAGTCGACGGAGGAAGATCGCTAGCGTTCCTTGGCGTCGCCATCTATAGGAGACAAATCGATGATATCGAACGACATCTCCATCCTCTTACCCAATCGTCCAAACGACAAGTGACGTCCCTGCCGATTCCCATGTGCCAAGTGTCAGACGACCAAATAGGTTCGCGTGGGATATAAAGTGACATAAGAGGAGTACTCGTCAGGCTAACCAGGTGGGATTAGCACCCTAATCTCATCCGTTATTAGACTTAAAATTTTGCACCGGAAACTGTCGGGAAGGACATGAACACTTCTCTTTTTCGGTTTCTATGACAAGTGCATGACGAGCATTTTCTTAAATAAATATTATTAAGACAAGATTGCACAACAAGATGGTGGATGCTTATCTTGCCAACAACTTGCTTGTAAACTTAGAGAAGGAAATCGCAGAGAAGTACACGTGATGTTCTTTTGCATTTCAGGCGGCAAAAAGACTAAGATCTGATATGTAGTAATTATCTGCACGTGTCTATGATGACAACTAAAATCCATGGTTAACTAGTACTCTCTCCGTTTTTAAGATAAGATATTTTAAATGTTACACATGTTAACCAAATAGGGATTAAGATGGGTGAACAAACACACTAAAATATGTCTAGATATATGATATATATTAATGTGTAAAAAGCTAAACCTTTTTTATTTTAAAAAGAAGTGAGTATATGGTTTCTTTTGTTTTGGAAATTTTTATAAATCCTAGCTTTGTTGTTGTATATATCATTCCAAAAAACAAAATTTGCATGTTATTTTGAACCTTCGTTCCCTCAAAGATACTCTCTCCATATTAGATGACTTATTTTTTTTGAAATTGGATATATCTAGATTTGTAGCATGCATGTCTACACACATTCAAATTTACACAAACAAAAGTCGTCTAATTTGAAACAGAAGGAATATTGTTTAAGCTCCACGACGAGTAGTAATCTAAAAAAAACATAGTACTCTCGATATTTATTACTGGCATCCTGCTCCAAATTTGTTTCGATATTTTTGCTGCCATCATGCTCCAAACCGTTCACATTTCCTGTTTGGTACGCCGGAAGAATACATGGATCAGTTGCGTGTGCGAATCAATCAGTGGGCTGACTTTCCTCAACTCTCTTCCTGTCCAACCCTTTTACACAGCCTCTCTCCCCCCTCTCTCTCCATCCTCCCATCGCCTGACCTAACGCGTCCATTCCGCCGTCTCCATGCCGCTCTAGGAGAAGAAGGAGCCCACGCCTCCACCGGCGGCCGCATCTCAGCTCAGGTGACCGCCTTCCCCATCCCAGATCGCTCGATCCCCAACCTGGCCCGGCTGGTTTTGCTTTTGGGGGAATTGTTTCAGGCCGAATCTTCCGATGGGACCGCGACGGCGGCTCTATCGCTCAAATTCGCCTACCCACCCGTGCGATGCGAGCGGCTCCGAGGATTTGGAGCCCGTAGATTTGGCGCTCCGATGCCTGCTAATTCGGGGGTTGCGGTAGCTTTTCTGTTCATGTGCTCACATAGTAACATGACGCTGTGTTTGGTCTGCGCAGGGAGCTGAGCTTTGAGGGATGACGACTCCTTCGAGGAAGAGGCTGATGAGGGACTTCAAGCGGCTGATGCAGGACCCTCCCGCGGGCATCAGCGGCGCGCCACAGGACAACAACATAATGCTGTGGAATGCTGTGATATTTGGGTATGAATTGTGGTGATGCTAGAGGCTAGGCTAGACTAGACTACATACATGATCGTGTGTTTTTCCTTCTTTTCTGTTTCGCCCGTCATCGTGTGCTCACGCTTTTGCTTGTGTTGATTTATTTGCAGCCCTGATGATAGCCCCTGGGACGGAGGTCAGTCCATCCAAGTGTATTTGCTAGCTACTGTTTCACTAGTGCCATTGATGTTATTTGATGCACTCCCTTGGTTTTGTTTGTTTATGCTGCTGCCTTTGGTGGTGGCAGATTATATAATACCAATCATACTAATATGATAAAGCAAAAACGAACGCCACAATCTAACGGTAACACATTTATGGTTGGCTGGAGATGGCCATTATGTTGTCACTCACCTCACAGTGAGCAAAACAAATCAGAATTAACATGGATAGGGGAAATAGCCCTCAGGTCATATGCAATTATGTACGAAGTAAGTATCTGTTGATACCAATGGTATATACCACAGTTGGTAATAAAATCCCACTCATTTTGGATCTAGCATCTGCATCATTATTAATGTTGATCTCAGTAGCAAGTTTTAAAATCATGCTTTTCGCGCCAAGGTCCCAACTAAGTTATTCGAAGGTACCGCAGAAGCTAAAAATAATAAATATGCGTACAAAATAAGTCGTATAAGGGATTGTGGAGTAAAAACTCACTCATTTTGGATCTAGCCTCAGTGTTAATGTTGATCTCAGTAGCAATTTTTTTAATCATAATTTTCACACCATTGTCCCAACTAAGCTATTCAAAGCTACCGCAGAAGCTAATAATAGTAAATATGCTCACAAGTGTACAACATAAGTCGTATAGGGCAATGTGGAATGTAAAGTGATACAATTGACCATAACCAGAACACAGTTTTCTTCCCAATAAGTACCATGTATTTAATCACTTAACAAATAGTGGTTAGAGTGTTGAACAGGAGAAAATAGGTATTTTGATAGGTTTTCCCGTGAGATAAGCATATAATAGATGTATTTAGGCTTCTGTTGTTGATTCAAATTTAGCAGGTTGTTTTGGTAAAATCTACCTATATAGAATATCAGAGCTATCACTAGCTTTAAAAGCTAGGGCAAATGACGGAGCTATTTTAAGTTATTGCGGTTGTTGCCATGGCCTGTTTGTCGCTACTATAATGGAACGTTGGCGTGCTGCTTAGCGATTAGGGTCCAAAAAAGCTATAGCGTAGTTATCACTAGCTATTTAGAACCTTCCTCGATAGTGAGTTTTAGGTCAGCTTTTGTGTAGTAACTAGCATCACATGCATTACTCTTTATATGACTCAGAGGTTGTTTATAGTATCCTTGTTTTTTTTCCTGATGGCACAGTTCAGTTTCTATCTTTGCATTCTGTGCTAACTGCTGAGCTGTGTCCCACTTACAGGTACGTTTAAGCTGACACTCCAGTTCAATGAAGAATATCCGAACAAGCCACCAACTGTTCGGTTTATTTCTCGGATGTTTCATCCTAACAGTAAGTTATTTCACCTCATCTTAAATACTAGAGTACACAGGCAATAGTTATATTGGCTGATCTTTTCATATTTTTTACCGAAAAGATTGATCTGTTACATGGTACTGAGTATATTTAATCTTTGAAGCTACATGTCTGCTATAAAAAATAGAGCATAGAGATGCCTCACCAATTGTTCCTAAAATATCGTATTTCAGATGGTGAGAGCAAATGTTAGGGTGGTAGAGTCAATATTATTTACCCTTTTTTTTTTCTTTTGTTCCTTCTGGCCCGGAGAATTCCTATACATTAATTAATACTCTGTATATCTTAACTGCCTAGATGTACACATGTCAGTTGTGCTGTGAAGGCTTGTTAAAGTAAATTGTATGCTATGGTGATCATGGCAAGCAAGCATGCTGCAGACTTAACAGCATACTTTGATTGCATTTGTTCCTTATCTTTCGAGCTTCTTCTTACTCTCTTGCTAGGAAGCCAAAAACACAGGATGTGTTCTCCACTTTTGTGCCATCCTAACAATATTCTCACTGCGTGCAGTTTATGCTGATGGAAGCATATGCTTAGATATTCTACAGAATCAGTGGAGCCCAATATATGATGTAGCTGCTATACTTACATCCATCCAGGTACAAGAAATTGTCCTCTTTTTTCATATCAGCCCGGATTATTTATACACCAACATTTTCCAATGCCAGCTCGTTACTTTATTACAAGAGCGTATATTTTGAAACTCATAACATGATTGAGTTTGGAATCTGTTCAAGTTTCGACTTGGGACATATTTGGGTAGCTCTTCGGTGTTAAGTATATGCACTTACTCAACAGGTCCAGATGGTAATTACAAATTGTTTGCTGTGGTTGAGTCTTGAGTGTAAATAGTCCAACAATTTTGAGATGTTCTATTGAGTTGTGAGTGGCAGGCAACCAAGAACTAATTGTCTGAGGATGTAGAGATACATTAAATTAGCCCATATTCATTTTCAGGGAGGTTGAATTAGCCAGTCCACTATCAGTATCTGTTTCTGGATCTTGAACTTTACCTATGTCATCTATTGTCTGGATGACTTTGAGTGCCAAAAAACAGATAGTTGTACACTCTATGTATCCAATTTAGAACTCCACGGGGCAAAATTTCCGATGGCACTGAAATTCCTACGGATGGTCCCTTCTAGAAACAACCTGGTATATGCTATTCAACACAATGAAGCTTCCAAAACTTCCCTTTTTTCTAAATTATGCACCAGGTGTGTCCACTGAAGTTATTAGTAAATTTAGTCTTGGAAAAAGCAGAAAAAAATATATTGGTTGTAGCAAATAGCTCTTCTAGCCTATGCAATTTTTTTAAATGAGCAAAGTACGTCTTTGGCATACTCTCGAAAGAAAAAGAAACTCTCTTACGACTTGTTGGAGACAATGGTATTGGCTGTGCTTTCACTGAACTAACTTGAGCGTTGTGCCATTTGCAGTCGCTGCTCTGTGATCCAAACCCGAATTCGCCTGCGAACTCAGAAGCTGCCCGCATGTTCAGCGAGAACAAGCGGGAATACAACCGCAAAGTGCGGGAGATTGTCGAGCAGAGCTGGACGGCAGACTAATGGATCGAGCTCATCAACGCCCCCTCACGCGGTTCCGTACCAAAATGTTTGTAACTTGAACTCCGCCGTTACTGCCTGAAACAGCAACTTGCTATGTTGCATCATTTGGCTGGACCGTTGGAGATTGCTGTGTCTTGGCTATACCATATGCCTATACTGGCTGGGCCTGAAACACAAACATGTCGTAACAATCTTGTGTAAGTTGTAATGTTGTATCATGTATCGCATTGATTCCGATTTGGGGCGCAGTTATCTTCAATCTTGTTACCAGTACAAATATTTCTTGTCATATATAGCTATTTGAATTGTCTAATTTCCAAGTCTGTACAAGCACGGTGATATATGTAAATCTTTTGTTCACAAGGTCACTGCGAATTCGAGCAAAGGTGAAGAAAGTCAAATCAAATTCGAATTCGAATTTGAATCTATACTGGGAGTCTACTAGTCTTGAACTTGTAATACTGACACAGTAGCAGTCTAGCTCCACCAGTCCACTACGCAGCTTGCTCCGAGCGAGACGCCAATGGCTGAAGACGAGGTGGCCGTCGCGCCCGCGGAAGAGCAGCTGACCACGCCGCTGCTGGAGCCAGCAGCGAGCTCCGGCGACCCGTCCGTGGAGGTGCGGCTGTACCGGCGAGGCGCCGGCCCGGCCAAGGTCTTCCGGTCCGGCCTGAGGGGCCCTCGCCGCGACCGCCTTGACGTGCGCGGCATCCAGGGCGAGCACGGCCTCCGGGCGCTCTTCGCCTTCAAGCCCGAGGCCTCCGGTCGCGGCCTCCGGATCCGGCCCGACCCGGCCACCGGCCACTCCGCGCTGCCCTTCCGCGACGGCGCCGCCATCGTCCTCGACGGCGAGCCCAAGGTCAAGCGAGCTGATCTCTCCCGTTTCGCGTTTCGCACCTTGCTGATCATCAGATCGTGGGCATTGCGGGAGGAATTTATTTACGGCTCGGGTTTCCTCATCGTGCAGGTGTCGTGGACGAAGCCCGTGTCGACGATCGCCGCCGGCTTGCTGGTGACGGCGGTGATGGCGGCGGTTGCTTTGGACGGGGTGCCGGAGTGGCTGCGTTCGTCGAGGGCTGCCGATGCAGTGTTCGCGCCGTGGATCCTAGCCAGCGTGGTCATCATCTTCGTTCGCTTCAGGACGCGACCAAGGGCTCCCCCATGAATGTTGTCAGTGGAGCTACTGTAATACTAGGTTACTCTCTATCGTATTTTTTTTGAGGTAAAGGTTACTCTCTATCGTATACTGTCAAGATGCTCCTCTGTTTGTGTTATTCGATATTTTCTCTTAAGAAAATCATGTACCAACATGAAAATCATCTGAAAGAGTCAAAAAATCAGAATGTGTTTTCTCTTTACTGGAAGTAGCAACGCTATGAAGGTTGTACCAACATGAAAATCATCTGAAAGTCAAAACTTTTCTAGCTATGGGTTGACGATTTCTTCCATTATAATTAGTAGTACATGCGAGTTCCAGAATCATCTCTCAGAGCCAGAACAATATGACATGTTACCAGAACAAAAGTTTATACAAAATCTCGTAGAGAATAACATTCAGATTTTCACACAGGAAACCAAACAAGATCAGTAAGCTGATAAGGCGCTGTCCACAAAAAACATGGTATCACCGGACCAGATAAAAACTAGTAGACAGAGATATTAAAGTTAGTCGCTGTCATCTTCGTCTTCCCGGGCTTCATGCTGGGCGACAACCTTCTCTATGAACTTCCTGCGGACGCCTTCCATGACATTGTTCCGAGATGAATCGCCGCCACTCTGCCCATCGTTCAATACTGGGTCTGACTGGCAAAGCGCCAATGCAACGGCTGAAATAAATAGAACGGAAGTTTAGCATAACAAGATGGAAGCCAGTGTGTAGCATTGAATAATTCTGAGATTGACCATCCTGCCGAAGGAAGCCCCACATCAGCTGGGTTATCTAAGCAAGCATGACAAAAATCGTGTTGTTTCTTATTCACATGAGTGGCTCGATTCTGTGGCAACAGCAATGCATAACTGCAAACTAGCATGCCACTGTGTTAAAGAACATTCATCCACATATTGGCCACATCAAGCAAGGAAAATATACATCAGGACCGGATGTCTAGCGCCATAATCATGCCTGTTGTCCAGAAATGTATTTCACCATAAGGTCAAAGATTGTGGTCATCTTAAGGCAGTTAGATCGTGACTGGTTGATTGAAACTTTAAAAGAGCCACATGCTATTTACTGGCATGCGCTGGTAAATATGTAATCAGATAAACACGACTAACTCTTGGCAAGCAAGTATTGGAAAATGATTGTGTGGAAACATCTTAAAAAAGCTAAAACATCTTATATTTAGAAACGGAGGGAGCAAAACTTACATTCAGGTGTGCATTTCTTTCCACCGAACTTCTGCAGACCGACATAAGTCCCTTTGACAGCACTGTTGTTGTAAACCAGTATTGTAGGGACATTCCTATCTGGGTAGTTAGGGATGCAGTCTGTGGAGATAATTTTAACAAACTTGGTTTCTGCGTATTTTGTCGCCAGTTCATCCAGGCAAGCCTGAAGCAGCCCGCATTCTGGTATCCTGCCATCAGATCCATAGAAGACTCAGACAATGAATAATACAGAATTTGAAAGATAAGCTCAGTGAGTTAGGTCAGATGTTGATTTCTGATGTCATTTCTGTATTACAACTTACAAGCACCTTCTCTAAACAGTCAAACAGCATATCAAACAGAAACAGTGCAAGTATCATAGTAGACACGCTATGTAGAAATACTGAAATAGAAACGAACGAGGAAGGGCCAATAACCTAGTCCTACAGCTTCCGGTTAAGACTTACAACGCGTAGAAATCAAAATACAAGTGATAGTTCACATCAGTTCTTAGGCAGGAACTTAAGGTGGAGACCATGTCGCTGAGTAAATCCAAGCAGAAGAGGAAATAAAATATCACATTACTGGATTGTTTGCTAGGCTATCCTTGTTTATCTGGTTTGAGATGGTACTTTCACAGATCACATGTATGACGTATCCAAGGCAAGATTCTGCCAGTACCCTATTTCATCACAGTTAAGTCTCAAGATATGAAACAGATCAGGGATTCCAAGAACCATAACACCCATCTTCAAGCTACAATAGCTACTTTCATACTCTCAATCAACATAACAAAGCTATCATTCATTAGAGGTGTTTTTTTTGGCGTAATTGTGACACATAAATTTATCCTTACGCGTCCTTGTAGAGGAAGACCACAACCCAGACATCCGGTGGAGCCTGCGACACCTCGCGCACAAAATCGGAGCCGGTGATCGGCTGTATTGCGCCGAACCTCGCGGTCTTCGCCGCCTCCCTGAGCTCTGCAAGCCTCATCCTCCTGCAAGCACGCACACCACAACGTCAGACAAGTGGTCAGCTTTTACCAAAACAGCTGATCAAAATCGCATCAAGGTATCATTCGGCCTCCAAGTCCAGATCAAACGGCCACGAACAGATAAGATTACTACGAAAATCACACGAATTATCCGATCGCCATTCCCATGTAGCCGGAGAGAGACTAGATCGGGGTCGGAGAAAAGAGAGGGGCCGGGCGGTGTAGTGTACCTGTACTGCTCGAGGAAGCGGTCGTCTTCGAGGTCGTCCTCGAGCTCCTCGAGCTCGTCGGCCTCGCGCTCGTCGAGCCATTCCTTGGACTTGGGCTGCTCGTCGGCGTCGACCCTGGGGACGAAATCCGGTGGCTTGAAGGCCGGCGGCTTCTCCGGCAGGTTCCCGAGGCGGCGCTGGATGTCGTCCCACTGCGTGGTCGCCCCCTCCACGTCCTTGTACACGAAGTGGTAGTCCGCCATGGCCGCACGATCGAGCGAGCGAGATCGGGAGAGGAACAAAGGGAAGGGGACGAGAATGAAGGAGAGGAGCTTGTCTGACAGGTGGACCTTCGCGATGAACTCTTTTTTCTTTTGTTCGGCGCGTCCCTGGCAGGCTGGGCCCGCTGGTCATTCGTTGACGACACCGACTGGCTCGATATTTTTTTAAGTAACCCTCCCTTCTGAATGTAGGTCTATACTCTGTCAAAAAAAATGTAGGTCTATAATCTTTTGAACAGAGCGGCTTTGTGATAATGGACGAATATTAAGATCTGGATGTTTGGCATATGATGGACTTATTTAGTTTTTGAAAATATCACAAGAGTCCCTAATAGACACATTCCTCCATTCAATATTAAAACTCATTTGTGGATGGGGGAAATTATCCATAAATTACAATGCATTCTATATTTTGAACCAAAAATTATACATCATACATAATCAATGGATGGAATATTTCATTAGATAATCTTTAACATAGATTACACATATGAACACCACATGACATAAACCCCATTTTTTCCGTAATAAACTGCGCCAAGCTTGAATAGAGAACAACTTGCTGCAACTGATTAGACAAAAGCAAGTTTGTATTAAGGGCGGGTACATATTAAGGGCCTTAACCAGTTATTTGTACTTGTTGCAACTGATTAGATAAAAACTAAGGTTTGCTACAAAACAAGTTTTGATTCTCTGCTCTTTAAAACAGTGGCATCAAAACTTATAGTCATGTGCAATTTATTCTGCTCCTCGGGTGTCTTTGCGGTGGGCTCATGCCACAATGATGCGTCCTCAGTCAGCGACCTAGGGCGAGCTGATGTGTAGTGTTGAGTGGCCTTTGTGGGAGGATGTCGATCAACAAAGATCGCGCATTTGCATGGATGCTGATAGGCTCTTGGAAGGTTGTTTTTATACGCCAACAGTGTACCATAGATACACATAGAGACAAAGCAGCAAGACGCTACTCCTAGGTGGGCTGTTGATAGTATCTTGCGGGCTCCAAGGCGACAACATCCCGGCGACGGTGGTTAAAAGTCATAGTGATAATGATGTGCAATCGCTACGACTTTTATCGATACGGGTTTTCGTTAGCGGAGGAGGAGCTCGCACTATGGTGTCATGCCTTGGACACGTCTACTACGACTACGCTTGGTTGTTTCGACGATGCATGGTAGGTTGTCCACCAATTTCATGTTTGTGTTATCCGCACCCATGTTGAGCTTGCTGCATTTGGCGAACTAGATGGGGACCGTTTGTGTTCTCCGAAAATACACAACCTAGTAACGAGAGGGGTTCGTAAGAAGTTTTCCTGACAGGTAGACCCCTCTCGCAGCAATCCCGATGGTACCTAGGGATCGGACACGTGTATCTCAAACTGACTCGTTGGGCCCGCTGGTCAGTGGGAGGCAAAGGTTCTTTCCTTATACAGCAGAGGGTGCGCCACCACTGCGCCCCTGCCGCGCGCTCCCATCGATCACTAGTTCCCGTCCGCAGAGCCGATCGAAGCAACGCGAGGCGAGGCTCTCGCCGCGCCGCCGAGGGGAGAGGCGGCGGGATCGAGCCGGACGCGGGGTGGCCAGCGGAGGCGGCGCGCGCGCGCGGGCGGAGATGGCGGACGGCCACGTCTTCAACAACATCCTCCTCGGAGGCCGCACCGGCACGGTGAGCGCCTCCCTCCCTCCTCCACCTCGCCCGGCATTGCGTCGATTCCGTAGGGTTTCGCGAGATTTCGGCACCAATCGTGGAGTTCTCAGTGGCCGTACGTTGCGGCGGACGTTGTGGCTCGTTCTGCCGCCAGCCATGGTTGTTCGTTTCGTGGTCCTGCATTGGGCGGATTTAGGGTTTTATTGCGGCGAATATATCGGGTTCGTTTCGGTGCGCTGTCGTCAGTTGGGTCGAACCGAGCGCTTTGTAGGAGATGTCTCCGCCTCTGCTTTGGGTCGAGGGTTTTAGGCCGAGTCTTAGATTTCGCTCGGGGGCTGCTGCAGCGAACAGAGATTTTCTGAACCACCGGAATTTGGCAGGTTTGTTCAATCCGTACACCCTGATGTGGAATCCGGTCGAATTTTAGGGCTTCTAATATGGAAATGTGTCGGGCATCTGTTATTCTGCTGCAAATTAGAAACTGTGGATCATTTTTGTAAAGCTTCAGAGTTCAGAATTCAGAGCTGATGTTTGCCATGACTGCAAATAGTTTTTTGTTCCGTACAGTGTAGTGTAGTTCACTGAATTATGTACTTATATGCTTCTCCTGGCCCTTGAATTGGTACTGCTTGCATCAGTCATTACGCATCAATGCGTGATTTTTTATACTAATATTCATGTAGAGTAATGGCATACCACCTTTTGTTTATTTAATGACTTCGGACACTGCAAGTTATGACTCCCTCCATTCTTTCAAAATCTTCACCAAATGTGCATGGATAGTATTTGATCAATTATTTAGTTTCAGTATGTTCTCATCATGTTTCGTTACTATTAATCATGTACAGAATCCTGGCCAGTTTAAAGTGAATTCTGGAGGGTTTACATGGAACAGACAAGGTGGAGGAAAGACGATCAAGATTGATAAAGCTGATATAACTTCTATTAAATGGATGAAAGTTTCCAAGACACATCAGTTTGAATTCAGGACCAAAGATGGCCTGTTCTACAAGTTTATTGGATTTCGGGAGCAGGTTAATGTTTCCTTTATCACTCTTTCCTGTGTATATAATTGAGAAATGGCATTCTAGATCTGATGCGAAGAGGCTTCTGGAAATGCAAAAGATGTTTACCGTAGGAGCTACTACCACGAACCACAATGTTTTATTTTTATCTTAACGAGAATATGTGCTCAGTAGTTTGCAGGACATAGAAAACTTAAAATAGAAGTAGCATTACGTAAACTACATGTAACATTATCGATACTCATGAAGACCCCGATTTCCCCTTAGATTTGTTGTATTGCAGTCATGTTATTATGACATACATAGCATATGCTTGTGTATGGCTGAAAATCATGTCTATGCTGAACATTTTTGGCTTCCCATGCCAGGTATATGTAACCTTAATTTATAATTTTCCGCTTGATATGTCTATTGTATGACTCGTCATATGTTCCATACCAAACCTGTGGTGAGACATCCTAGCTTCATTCTCTGTATCATGTGATCTGCATTTGAATCAGGGTAAATTTGCAAACTGGTTGCTATGTTCTTTTGTATCAAATGGTGTGCCTGAGTTATTGTCTTTTAGAACCAATTATCTTCCATATTACATATATGTATATGTGAACCTTATGGAAATATTGAAGGAACAGTTTACACAATTGTGCTTGAATAATCTACACAACATGCTGTCTTAGTCATGTTATCACCATGAAAAGGGTCCGGATACTCTATTGAGATGCATCTCGTTCAAGAGGGGAGGCTTTGAGTCTTTCATCACTATGAGTATTACATTTAGATGTGTCCGAATGTTAGACTTCAACTATAAGATTTACATTAGACAAGCAGGAAACTAGTCAGTCAATTCTATGAGAATTGAATTGCTAGAAGTAATGAGTGGTGAATAGTTAGTGTATTGTGCTGATGCAATGTTCATCATCAACTTTTTATAGGATGTAAGTAACCTGGCCAAGTTTATGCAAAAGGATATGGGCATCTCACCAGATGAAAAACAGTTATCTGTCAGTGGTCATAACTGGGGAACGGTTGATTTAGATGGTAAGCTTCACGGCCTTTAATTTCTGTAAATAATATTCAGTTTTAACTCTATTTGTACTCACAATTTCCATTATAGGAAGCATGCTTACTTTTATGGTTGATTCGAAGCAAGCATTTGAAGTTTTTCTAGCAGACGTGTCACAAACCCAGATGCAAGGCAAAACAGATGTTCTCGTGGAGTTTCATGTTGATGATACTACTGGTGCTAATGAGGTTTTTACGCATCGACTCATTGTTTCTGCATTTCCATCAAAGTAATTATTTATGGTGCTATTTAGCACTTGTTAGCACTTATCCTCATACACAAGTAGGTTGCTGATTTCCAATATTATCTTCTGTGATGGTAGAAAGACTCACTCATGGATATGAGTTTTCATGTACCTACGTCAAATACCCAGTTTCCTGGAGACGAGAACCGCAGTTCAGCCCAGGTGACGTGCCACACGGCATGATACATGATTATATGAAGCACATTGACATGTGAAATACTGACTACTGATTTTTTTTTTTTCCTTTTAGGTGTTGTGGGAGTTAATAATGAAAGGGAGTGATGGCTTGAGATCTTCTGAAGTGGTTGTCACCTTTGAAGGAATAGCTATTCTAACACCAAGGTGGGAAATATGGAAGATTTATGTATCAGAAACTCAAGCTGACCTCTTTACGATTATCTTCTGCATGATATCCTACAAAAATAATAGATCTATGGCGATGCAGAGGACGTTATGGTGTTGAGCTTCATCTTTCATTTCTACGGCTTCAAGGACAAGCTAATGATTTTAAAATCCAATATAGCAGCATTCTTCGCCTCTTTGTTTTGCCAAAGGTTATGTTTGTTTCCTGTTTTACCGTGTTCACTGCTTTGATGTTGTTCGTTGTTGATGATATACATGGAAGTAATTGTGTGGTATGATTGTGCTTTGCAGTCAAACAATCTTCATACAATTGTGGTTGTCACTCTTGATCCACCAATCCGTAAAGGCCAAACACTGTATCCTCATATTGTCATTCAGGTTATGTGATGCAAAATATGCTTGTGATGTTCATATGTTTAGTTATGTTCGGTTGCAAGTCTTTGTTTTGGTAGACAGTTCATCAATTATTTAACTGCTTCTCCTATTCTCTTACAGTTTGAGACAGATACAGTCGTCCACAAAAACATGAAATTAAGCAGAGAGCTTTCTGAAAAATACAAAGGCAGGTTGGAGGAATCTTATCAGGTGAAAGTCTTGTTAATTTGAAACAATATGCACTTTTTCTTTTGTTAATTTCCTTGAAATGGAATAGCTAACCCTTCTTATAAGATGAAATGATGAAATGTGCACGGAAATCGGTCTAGGCGAGTTTTGTTAGTACTAAAAACTCCACCTAGGGCTTCTCTAAGCCACCTGCAACTTATTTATATTAGCAAATTGAATCTTCCCTTTTTGTGTTGTTAAGAATAACATTCAACCTTTCATCATACTTAAACTGCATTTGAAGCTGAGGCTTAAGTTAGGTCAAGCAGGAAATTTCTTCGTTTCCAAAAGACTGTTCTCTTAAGAACTTCTTGTATTTATAAACATGGTTTTGGGACAGATCATGGTTAAATCTTCCTAAGTGTAGATACCAACTATCTCATTAGCTGGAAAGAACAAATCAGTAGGCATATGAGACACAATGTTAGGTACCAATGGAAGGTTTATCACCATATAACTGCTTTACTTTCAAATTCCAACCTGTCCATTGTAAAACAGATTCTGCTATAGATTGGTGTTTTCCTTTTAATGGTAGATTGACAATTATTACTTAGTATTAACATATTATCCTATCTCAATTGTTATTTGTTGTCTGATAGTGGTAATTACCCATCTTGACAAATCAGCTAACTTACACCGAGTTTCTGCCTACCCATAGGGTCTAGCACATGATGTATTCATCAAAACCCTTCGTGGTCTATCTGGTGCTAGAGTCACAAGGCCAGGCTCTTTCAGAAGTTTCCAAGATGGTTATGCAGTTAAATCATCACTAAAAGCTGAAGATGGACTGTTGTATCCACTTGAAAAGGGTTTCTTCTTTCTGCCGAAGCCCCCTACGCTCATTTTAGATGAAGAGGTGTTACTTTTTCCCTATGCTGAAGATTTATGCTCCATCAGTTCATGCATTTCTGAATGCATAGTCAAACCATTAGAATTTTTAACCATAATGCCTTTTTGCTACTGTTTAATGTAGATCGAGTTTGTTGAATTCCAACGCCATGGTTCTGGAGGTGCCAGTATGTCATCTCATTACTTCGACCTCCTCGTCAAGCTACACAATGACCAAGAGCATCTCTTCAGGAATATTCAAAGGAGCGAATACCATAACCTCTTCAACTTTATCAAGTATGTGCCTTTCTGCTAGCTTAGTCCACCCTTGCTAAATTTACACATGACTTATGGCCGTCGCTTCTTGTTTCTGGTCAAATTTTAAGTGGAAAGAACTTGAAAATAATGAACCTTGGAGATGGTCAAGGTACAAGTGGTGGGATGGCAGATATTCTAATGGACACTGAGTATGATGCTCATGATCCAATTCTGGAGAGAATAAAAAATCAGGCTGGGGATGAGGAAAGTGACGAAGAGGTAGATTTCCTTATGTATGCTTGTTCCTTGGTGTTGACTTGTTAATCTTGTAACCAAGTCACTTTATATACTTGTATTTTCTGCTGCGGCATGTTAGGATGAAGATTTTGTTCTACATAAGGATGATGGTGGATCTCCTACTGATGATTCTGGTGGTGAGGAATCAAATGCTAGTGAAAGTGGTGGCGAAAAAGAGGTAATTATAATTCTTATAGGCTATCCCAGGACGGAAGTTTGGATTCAAATGTGCTAGTGATCTCTTGTTCTTTGTGTTTTGTTCTCCAGAAATTAGCTAAAAAGGAAGCCAGCAGTTCAAAGCCACCTGTGAAAAGGAAGCCTAAGGGCAGGGACGGCGAAGGTTCAGAGAAAAGGAAGCCAAAGAAGAAAAAAGACCCCAGAGCCCCCAAAAGAGCAATTTTGCCATTCATGTACTTCTCAATGGCCCAGCGGGCAGTAAGTTACTCTAACCAAGCATATTAGCCACTATGTTAATTTATAAATTAATGAGTATTAAACTGAATGAAGCAAGATTTATCTTTGGTTAAAAGTTGTGCAGCGCGGTATGCTATATATTTACTACAGAAATGCATACCATTATTTATGAGTTCCCAAAGTATTGAACGACAGAGTTTTGTCCTTCAGTGTCATACAAAAGAAAACTAAAAACCAGTTAAGCGCCATTCCTTGACTCATAACTGAATTCTTTCTTAAGTATTCACGCGCTATATTTTCTTGGCACAGGTTGTGAAGGAGAAGAATCCAGATTTGGCTCCAACCGAAATTGCAAAGAAGCTTGGCGAGATATGGCAAAAGATGTCAAGTAATATTCTAAATCATTATATGCCCCAGCACATTTTTCTCCCGTTCGTGTATGGACACATCGGTTGCATTCGCAATCGCAAATACAGTAAAATCTTTGTGCTGATGGTTTTGTGGCTTCGTGTCATGGGCAGCCGAAGACAAGCAACCTTACGTTCAGCAGTCTCAAGTCGACAAAAAACGGTATGAGAAGGAATCTGCTATCTACCGTGCTGCGGCCCCAATGGACGTGGATTCCGACTAGACGACTCCCCCAAACTTGTGCAGTCGACACGATCGAGGAATCTATTTTTTCTTTCTTTCAGGAGATTTAGGAATATGTTAATCACATTTGCCAAAAAAAGAGAGGAATAGGTTAATCACGATACTGCAGTTTGGACAAGTAGAACAAGCATGCTAAAATTGCCACGGAGGGCTATTTTTGAGTCTTTGTGAACCAGCTCATTGACAACCTTGCCTTTAATTCGCGGATTATGAGATCTTGATCGCTCGTCAGGGTAAGTTCTGGGCAAGTCCTTGAGATAATATTCAAAGAATACATTAGCAACTGCAGAAAAGTATCTTCAAACCATTAGCAAGTGCGGAGGATGATGTTAGGAAAGCTGTGTTCAGTATCGGCGACTTTAAAGCCCCAGGACCGGACGGGCTCCATGCAGTTTTCTACAAAAGATTTTGAAGTGTTTGTGGGGAAGAGATTACACAAGAGATTCTGCAAGCTTTGAACACAGGTGTGATCCATGAAGGATGGAACGACACCACTGTCGTTTTAATTCCCAAGGTGGACGGTCCAGAGTCGGTAACGCAATTTCGCCCAATAAGCTTATGCAACGTTATATACAAAATTATCTCCAAGATGTTATCTTTTAGATTGAAGGGAATATTACCTGATGTTATTTCTCCAATGCAAAGTGCATTTGTGCCAGTGAGGCTTATCACGGATAATGTCCTGGTAGCATATGAATGTATTCATTTTATAAAAAACAAAAGGTCAGGGAAATCAGGGGCATGCGCGGTTAAACTAGATATGCATAAGGCCTATGATAGAGTGGAATGGGTTTTCTTGGAAAATATGATGAGGAAGCTTGGTTTTGATGATAGATGGATTTCTTTAATGATGGCTTGTGTCACTTCAGTAAGATATCGAGTAAGATTTAATTCAGAGGAAACTGAGATTTTGTTCCGACTAGAGGGATGCGGCAGGGGGACCCTCTCTCTCCTTATTTGTTCCTTTTATGTGCAGAAGGTTTATCTAGTTTACTATTGCATGAACAAGAAGGTGGTGGTATTGATGGGGTAAGGGTGTGCAGAAATGCACCGTCAGTTTCACATTTCCTATTTGCTGATGATTCTCTTATTCTCATGAAAGCTGATACGACTAATGCAACTTCCTTGCAACAAGTCATGGATACTTATTGTGCAAATTCAGGACAACCGGTGAGTTTGGCAAAGTCAAGTATATTCTTTTCCCCAAATACCAATGTGTTAACAAGAGCTGAAATGTGCGAGACACTGCATATTGATAAAGAGGCACTCTCAGATAAGTACCTTGGTCTTCCTGCTTTGGTGGGAGCTGATAGGAGTGACTGCTTTATCCACTTTATTGAAAGAATTATTATGAGAATTAATGGGTGGAAGGAAAAACTATTATCGTTGGGTGGTAAGGAAATACTTTTGAAGGCTGTGGCACAAGCCATCCCAGTTTTTGCTATGTCAGTGTTCCTTATTCCCAAAGGGATTTGTAAAAAGATGATGGATGCTGTTTCTCAGTTCTGGTGGGGAGACGATGATAACAGTAAGAAAAAGCATTGGATGGCATGGTGGAAACTCTGCTACCCTAAGAAAGATGGGGGTATGGGCTTTCGGGACTTCCATTCATTCAATCTAGCTATGCTCGCTAAGCAAGTTTGGAGGCTTATTAATAATCCTGAATCGTTGTGTGCTCGTGTTCTAAGGGCTAAGTATTATCCGCATGGAGACATTTTGAAAGCAGGTCCAAAAGTTGGGTCTTCGTTTACTTGGCAAAGTATTCTTGCAGGCCTATCTACATTCAAGCGGGGTTATATTTGGAGGGTTGATACTGGTGAGAATATTAAAATTTGGGATGATCCCTAGATTCGGTCCAGTTCGACAAGAAGAGTTGTCTCGCCTAGAGGGGCTGCTGTTTATACTAGAGTGTCCGAGTTAATTGATCCAATTTCCGGGCAGTGGGATGAGCAAATTATAAGGAGTATTTTATCAGAGATTGATGCTCGCCGTATTTTACAAATTCTTTGCACAACCGTGGATTTGAAGATTTTATTGCTTGGAGTTTCAATAACCATGGCCGATATACTGTTAGGTCTGGGTATCATGTACAATGGAAACACCAGTTCGGCGCTTCCTCATGTCAATTGGAAAGCCCGGGTGTTTCAGCTACAAATCCAGTTTGGAAAACTCTATGGCGATTAAATGTTTCGAGCAAAGTTAAAATATTTATCTGGCGAGCACTGCATGGGGTAATTCCACTCAAATGCATTTTGGCAAATAGGCATATAGGAAATTCGGCGGAATGCCCTGTCTGTAGACAAGGTCCAGAAGACATTAGACACTTATTATTTGAATGTCCACAAGCACATGAAATATGGACAACCTTGGGAATTGATGCGAATATTAGTGATGCTCTACAGGCTGATCGTGCTGGCTCTGCTGTCCTGGAGCATGTTATTAATCTACAGAACAATACCTTTCCTGGTATTGATCATATTGGCCTCAAAGAAATAATTTCAGTAGCCTGTTGGTATATTTGGTGGCTTAGAAGAAGAAGGGTACGGCAGGAACCTGTTCCTCCGGTTTACAAATGTAAGATGTCCATACTTGGCATCACTTCTAATGCTGTAAAGGTTTCTAATCATCATAGTGCTCCACCAGCTAATAAATGGAAGAAGCCGAATCCTCGACAGGTAAAACTTAATGTTGATGCTTCATTCCATGTGGATAGTTGTGCAGGTGCAGTGGGATCTGTTCTAAGAGATTATGAGGGGAATTTTATTGCTGCATCCACCACTTACCTCTCTTATGTGGCAACGCCAGCGATGACGGAAGCACTAGCTATGAGAAAAGGTCTAGAACTTGCTTCAAGAATGGGCTGCAATAATATTATTGCAGAGTCGGATTCGATTGAAACAATTGAAACTTGTACTGGTGAAGAACAATGGTGGAATGAATCAGCGGCTGTCTTTGCAGATTACATGGATTTGGCGGCGCTGATTGAGACAGTTTCATTTAAGCATTGTCCAAGGGAAGCAAATGAAGTCGCTCACGAGATTGCTAGGTCTTGTTTTTTTAGTAAGAATTCTTGTAATTGGGTCGATGAACCCCTTAGTGCTATCTTAGATAAACTCCTGAACGATGTAACTATTTGATCACGGCCAACAAGTTTCTGACGTGCTCTTTTCCGTACCAGGGTACCTAAGGGGACTGGAAGGTTTTTAATAAGGCGGCTTGCTAGCTTAATATACAGTGCTTTTAATTAAAAAAAAACTACAGAAAAGTGAACTAAAATAATTTGCAAAATTAAACCTATGCTATTTTTCCTTCAACGCATAAGTAGTGTAAGCAAATGTCATGAACTATGAAAGAATAAAATCTGAAATAAACCTTAAACTCATAGATGGTGTCAACATGCTCCGAATCCTTAAATTCAGCACCCTAAACTCGCATTTCTTTAATTGATGTGGTCGCGTTTAGTTTAATGTTGTGACTGCCAACTATTCTCTTGACTCAACAACACTATTTTTTTTACATTTTTAATCGTTAATCTCTGCATCCACACTTAAACATCGCCTTTGTGCTCGAGTGTGTCTTGTTGAGCCCCCTGCCCGCTCACGCCGCGAGCTGTCTGATCCCCTCCTCTGCCCCGCCCGACACTGCTGTCACCCTGCGCCTCCTCTGCCTCTAGCACATGTGGAAGCACCGGAACGGCGTGGTGTTCAACCAGCTCGCCCCGTCGCTCGCCCTCGTCATGAAGAACTGCCGCGACGACGATGTCCTTGAAGGGGTTACGGGGCAGAAAACAATAATTTTCTAGCGAGCGAAACCCTAACTAGCCAGGATCTATCTATCTAGTACATGCGATAACGGTGGCGGAACGGGTTACATTACCTCCATGTAGACCGATAGCGGGGATTACGCTCCCGCACAAGCGTTGACGATGAAGTCGTACGTAGCCGACCTCGAGGTCGCGGAGAACTTGCCGCGATGTCGGAGTCGATGACGCCGGGGTGTCGACGATGATCTGCGTCGGCGGGCGTCGGGCGGAAGAAGGCAGAGCGCCAGCACCGGGGCTGGCGCGCCGGCAGCAGAGGGGGGAGGCGCGGCGGCTGCAGGGGGCGAGACGACGTCGCCCAAGCTCCTCAATAGAGTAGCCTCCGAGCACTCGCAAACATACGGAGCCTAGCGACGACTCCCGGTCATTCAGATCCAGCTGAAATCGCAGGAGTAGATCTTATCTGGAATCCCGCAGAGCAACGGCGCTCTGCGGTATGGCTTAGGTGGAGAGATTCCACTTTCCTCAGCTCGGCGCGGCTCCGACTTGGGAACCACGAGATCGAGAGAGAAATCGGGAATTAATTGAATTTCCTATGAATTAAATCAATTAATATGCCTTGCTATATAAAGGGGGAAGGGGTGTGCCAACCCCCTTGGCTCCCCCATGTGGGACTAAAAGGAGGAGAGGGGAGGGGGGGGTTCGGCCGAACCCCCCATGGGCTCTCCCACTCCTAGTCCGAGTTGGACTAGGAGGCCCAAGCCTTCCCTTCCTTGTGGGGTGCGGTTTCCCCCTCTTGGGCCCTCTTAGGGCCCATTTAGGTGGGAGCCCCCTTTTTCCTTTATTTAATTAATATTAAATTAATATAAAAATCTCATTAATTCATAATTAATATATTTATATATAATTCAATATCCCATGACTCCGAAACTATTTCGGAACCACCCGAACAACTTTCGGACATTCTCGGAACCCTTCCATAGCTCCCCGGAACTCCTTCCGGACCACCGGAACTCTTTCCGGATCAATTTTCTCTCTCCAATAAAAACCTATAAAATTCCAGAACCTATCTCCTAGCGTCGCTAAGACCTTAAGTTTGTTACGCTACGGTTCGGGAACACTCCAGACATGGTCGAGACACTCCGCTCACCAATGATCGTCAGGGATACCTGGAAATATATGACGACCCCTGTGCATTCCACGAATATCGTCGTTGAACCATAAGTATGATATTCATTCCCTTTGTCTCTGCGATACTACCTTGTCCGAGATATGATCGTAGACACACCGATGCCTTTGCTGTATCTCGTTACCGACGAAGGTTATTAACTCGTCTGCGATATTACATCTCCATGACCTAGTCACAAGCTGCGCAGCTATATAGATGCAATATCACCGAGTGGGCCCAGAGTATCTTTCCATTACAAGAATGAACAAATCCCGCTCTTGATCCTTACGTCTTGATGCTCTTTCGGAATACCCAAGATGGACACCGTTATTTTCATGCTATATAAGACACAACGTTTGATGCTCTCAAAGCACTCCTACGAAGCAACAATAAGTACGGTCTCACGGTCTAAGGAATAAGCTACCACACTCTTATCTATTGCAAATGACAAACATCGTAATACGATCTTATTGCAATACTTTGCGTATGTCCACCACCTTATTCAACTAACAAGATGACCCCATTGTCAACCGACGTCATTGTCCTTGATCGGGAATCTCGATCAACTGTTGCCCAATGGACTAGCTCATATAGAGGCTTGCTAGGGACCTGGTTGTCTATGTATCACACGTGTATTAATAATTCCGATTAATACAGTTATAGCATAATACACAAACCTATTATAAACTTATGAGATAATGCAATAAATACTACTTATTTATTTGCCTCTAGGGCATATCTCCTTCAGTCTCCCACTTGCACTAGAGTACAAATAAACTAGCTGCATTTTACTTTATCAGAATCCCTTATCAAATAAGAATCATTTGATAATGCTTGCTCGTGGAAAAGTGTTACTGCACAATCCATGATTGTACATGCTTTTGCGATTCAATGACATCAATTTGCTTGATATCACCATGTTGTCTAACAACATATATATGCAAATACCGTAACTAAGTGAGACTTCTGCTTCCCAGCGCTTACTCTGATTATACTAACAAGATAACTGCCCTGAAAAACACACTCAGCTATGCAGAGCCCCTTGTAACAATTACAAACTCGCGATATCTACATACTTTCACATCAATGTAGAAAACTTGACATTCAAATGTCAATCCCTTAACTAACGCACTTCTACTTCCAGTAAATTCCAAATTTACTTTCATAACTGTTCTTTATTCCAAGAACATCGGTTATATTTCATCGAGCAGATAATATGGTTTCTGTATGATGTCTAATATTACATAATAGACCCACATGTCATACAACCATTACTTTCACGCATCATTACTCTTAATGATCAATTGGATTCCAAAGGACTATCCTTTTGATTCTATTCTGACTCCTCACATATAATCCAACATAACTCGACTAACTATTTAAAATTCCCGTTCTATTTCAAAATAGACACTAACTTTTAAATAGTTTTACAACTTCATCATATTCTAATGGTACAGTTTCACAATGTGTTAACTACACAAGATGAATTCGACTCCCCCTCAAATTATGTCTCCACATATTTGACAACACGAGCTCCCACTCAAAAATATGTTATCCACATATTTGAGTTCCCAAGCTCCCACTCAAAAATATGTTCTTCACATATTTCTCCTGAGTGAACTAACTATGACTCCCACTTAAATCGACATCTTGGTTAAACCAAAATCATTGATTTACTATCAATTCGATTTTAATAGAAACTACAGTATTACACTAATACAAATCCCTCAGACTTCAAGCATATCTACATAAATGTAGTCAACAAATTTGATCTTGTGCAAGACACATTTCTTGACAAGACATGCTCATGCGTCTTTCTTATAGTCACATTTTTCATATAACACTTTATATGACGATTAAACAATCTTATTCCTCTAATAAGAATTACAGCAACAATTACTCTCTTAATCCTTTCAAACGTAACTTGGATTTCCAGGCTGAAGAGCCTTTGTTCGTATTCCGATACTTTCTCAACTTTCTTTGTATTCATAAAGTGCACCATGATCTGTCAACAAGATCTGTAATACTTAACACAGTGCTGTGACCAGACAGCAATATTAAATATAACAACACTTTATTTAGAAGTTTCTTTCATGAAAATATTATGATCTTTATGAAGAGGATTGCAAGCAGAAAATAATTTTCTAGTCTCCCTCACTCTTAATCACTAAACTTTCATTAGCAGACATATACTCTTTGGAACATCTTCCAACATAAGTCTGACACTTTGTTCCAAACTTCTAATTTTCAATCCATAAACCATAATTCGAAAAGTCATCTTTTCTCGGAATTACATAGACAACAAACTGAACTTTGTTTCTAATTGATTCTGGAAGACACACTCGTCCAATGCGAGCAATCTACAAAGAACTACTCATGTATATTCCGAATTATCGCATAATCATATACATGTCGACACTACTGTCGATCCTATGAATTCTTGTTGAGAAATATATATATTTTCTAAAGTGGACATTGACTATAATGTTTCGAACGTATTAAGAGATTCTAAGACTGATTCTGATAGGCCACACTTTATTTAAAATAGAGCATGATTATAATTCCTCACATATCACTATATATGACATTATAATTATGTGAAGCAAATCACCACAAGCCTCTTGTGTTGAAAGCATAATTCAAAAATACCGTCCTTTGATCGAATTTCGTGAATACAATTTTCACTAATCTTTCTTCTGAAAAACCCCATTTGATCTACTATCAAATTAATTTTCAGACCTACTTGATTTTAAACTTTAATCAATTTTGGCACTCGAAATACTTAAATGGACCAAAAATATCCATTACTTCTTTCATTGCCTTTATGACTAAATTCGATGGTGTTTGTTCTTTGGACACATAATTTTATCATTCCTGCTATTATAAATATATATCATACGCATAATGTAATTGAGATGTGATGCAAATTACTCATAACATGAAACAACTGCTTTGTTTCATAACATAAAACAACTGATGTGTTCTATATGAATAATTATGTCTTGTAACATTCAAGACACCAAACTAGATCACATTCTCACTATTACAAAATGTCTTATCAAAAACTATTGATGATAACTAATATGATATCTCGAGGGCGTGAGCACTACTGGCCATGAGCTTGCCATTACTCGTGCACTGTCACGTCACCCTTCGCCACATACTTGTGATAATCAGGGACGGTTTCACAAACAGAACAATTATCAAACACTTTTCATCAAGTATGAGAAGAATACATTTATATCTTCGTATATCAAATATACCCATAGCGTCGAAGAACTCTTCTTCGATGAATCAACTTTTAGAGATTTGAACTTGTTCACGAACGTGAAGAAGCTCACCGTGTCTCTATAGCATATTCACGCACATGCTATTCACAGCTAGGAGGTAAAGCGCAATCTCTATTGCACTGGAGTTCGCTATCTAGAAATCGTAGATATTCGTAAGACTGAAGTAGATGTCACACAACTTATTCAACTGAGTCTCCAGACAGGTATGCTCCCCATGTGAATGGTCCGGAACTTTCTAAGCTGTCTGAACTTCTCAAGACTCAATTCATCTTTGAAGTGACCTCTGATCGCATCAATCACGACATATGGCTCCATGTGTTGAAACAACTTTCAACTCAGGTGCTAGGCATACGCTCATGACGATCGTCACTTCCATGAACATGTCATGATGCTTACGGAACTCATCATCTTGCTCCTTGCTATCAGAATCATCTGGTCTAACTCCTAACTAATGTTCTAGCACATATAGGATGTTTGTTGTGTTTGGAGAATGTTTCTAAAACCAATGCACCAGCTGATGAAGTTGGACCCGTCGGCTTCCAAGGTAGAATCCGAGCTCTTGAAGAAGCAACCGAAGTGTAGTTCTGTAGTCTCCAGATGTGATCGCAAAAGAGGTAAGATAAGTTTATAATATATAGGTGAGTTTTAGTTCTATAATCTCATTATCAAAAACACACCACACCAAGATTATTATCCCTAAAAATAATAATGGCGACTACACGACCCTCATCCACCACACTACCCCCGATCATCACGGCCGGCAACACAGCTTCAAAGGTGGACATAACATGTCGATCACAACAACTCTGTGACTCGTGCTCGATCTTTCGATCTTCCCGTGTTCCGAGGCCATACCTCTGAGTATGCTAGGCTCGCCAATCAAACCTCGAAGACCCTGCGCGTGCAACATGGCTTACACCCACTGTATGCGAACGACGAGATGTGTGACACCCGATCATCACGGCCTGCCTCATAACGTAGAACTTTCTTGGTGGTGTGCAACGAGGGAGAACACAATTTTGGTATTTTGTTAGGGATCATCCTATTTATGATGCTACCGTTGTATATCTAGCATATAAGCAATCAATAGGATGCACACACAACAGCACACAATAATGATGCAATGAAGTGCGATGTGACATGGTCGATGCGCATGGACCTTCATGGCGCCATGTGCCTGGCCCCCGGCGCCCCGGCATGGCTCCGAGTCTACGGAACCCTCCAATGCCTCCGACAGTACGAGTAATAACAAAACTTACCGTAACCATGTCACATAACATAACGCCTCTGCAAAACAAAGTTAGACGCCTCTAGCTTTATTTAGTTTTGCAAGTTTTACGTGGCAAATAGGCTTATTCGTAAGAGAATCGCTTCCCTACCTACGAACTTTGTACCACAACATCGATCGTATAATTGCATGTTTAAGCATCCCTTTCGGGCCCTCCATTGAAAATGCTTTGCCGACTAGAGAGAGAGAAACAAGCACCCGCCAGCCACAGATACGGTGCAAGCCGTATGTCAGTAGTGGAACCAGTCTCGCGTAAGCGTACGCGTAAAGTCGGTCCGGGCCGCTTCATCAACTCAATACCGAAGGCATCGCAAGTGCACGCTAGAGGGTAGCAAATATAAGAAAGACGTCCTCATTTAACATGAGTTCTAACCGTACCAGCAGTACTACGCATAGATCGGCTCTAATACCACTGAAGGGGTTACGGGGCAGAAAACAATAATTTTCTAGCGAGCGAAACCCTAACTAGCCAGGATCTATCTATCTAGTACATGCGATAACGGTGGCGGAACGGGTTACATTACCTCCATGTAGACCGATAGCGGGGATTACGCTCCCGCACAAGCGTTGACGATGAAGTCGTACGTAGCCGACCTCGAGGTCGTGGAGAACTTGCCGCGATGTCGGAGTCGATGACGCCGGGGTGTCGACGATGATCTGTGTCGGCGGGCGTCGGGCGGAAGAAGGCAGGGCGCCAGCACCGGGGCTGGCGCGCCGGCAGCAGAGGGGGGAGGCGCGGCGGCTGCAGGGGGCGAGACGACGTCGCCCAAGCTCCTCAATAGAGTAGCCTCCGAGCACTCGCAAACATACGGAGCCTAGCGACGACTCCCGGTCATTCAGATCCAGCTGAAATCGCAGGAGTAGATCTTATCTGGAATCCCGCAGAGCAACGGCGCTTTGCGGTATGGCTTAGGTGGAGAGATTCCACTTTCCTCAGCTCGGCGCGGCTCCGACTTGGGAACCACGAGATCGAGAGAGAAATCGGGAATTAATTGAATTTCCTATGAATTAAATCAATTAATATGCCTTGCTATATAAAGGGGGAAGGGGTGTGCCAACCCCCTTGGCTCCCCCATGTGGGACTAAAAGGAGGAGAGGGGAGGGGGGGTTCGGCCGAACCCCCTATGGGCTCTCCCACTCCTAGTCCGAGTTGGACTAAGAGGCCCAAGCCTTCCCTTCCTTGTGGGGTGCGGTTTCCCCCTCTTGGGCCCTCTTAGGGCCCATTTAGGTGGGAGCCCCCTTTTTCCTTTATTTAATTAATATTAAATTAATATAAAAATCTCATTAATTCATAATTAATATATTTATATATAATTCAATATCCCATGACTCCGAAACTATTTCGGAACCACCCGAACAACTTTCGGACATTCTCGGAACCCTTCCATAGCTCCCCGGAACTCCTTCCGGACCACCGGAACTCTTTCCGGATCAATTTTCTCTCTCCAATAAAAACCTATAAAATTCCAGAACCTATCTCCTAGCGTCGCTAAGACCTTAAGTTTGTTACGCTACGGTTCGGGAACACTCCAGACATGGTCGAGACACTCCGCTCACCAATGATCGTCAGGGATACCTGGAAATATATGACGACCCCTGTGCATTCCACGAATATCGTCGTTGAACCATAAGTATGATATTCATTCCCTTTGTCTCTGCGATACTACCTTGTCCGAGATATGATCGTAGACACACCGATGCCTTTGCTGTATCTCGTTACCGACGAAGGTTATTAACTCGTCTGCGATATTACATCTCCATGACCTAGTCACAAGCTGCGCAGCTATATAGATGCAATATCACCGAGTGGGCCCAGAGTATCTTTCCATTACAAGAATGAACAAATCCCGCTCTTGATCCTTACGTCTTGATGCTCTTTCGGAATACCCAAGATGGACACCGTTATTGTCATGCTATATAAGACACAACGTTTGATGCTCTCAAAGCACTCCTACGAAGCAACAATAAGTACGGTCTCACGGTCTAAGGAATAAGCTACCACACTCTTATCTATTGCAAATGACAAACATCGTAATACGATCTTATTGCAATACTTTGCGTATGTCCACCACCTTATTCAACTAACAAGATGACCCCATTGTCAACCGACGTCATTGTCCTTGATCGGGAATCTCGATCAACTGTTGCCCAATGGACTAGCTCATATAGAGGCTTGCTAGGGACCTGGTTGTCTATGTATCACACGTGTATTAATAATTCCGATTAATACAGTTATAGCATAATACACAAACCTATTATAAACTTATGAGATAATGCAATAAATACTACTTATTTATTTGCCTCTAGGGCATATCTCCTTCAGTCCTTTGGCGTGTTCACCTTCCCATGGTTAGCCGAGGGCGATATCTATCTGACCTACTTTCACCCCGACTAACTCTGATTGTTTGTTTGTAAAGAAAATCCTCTCCCCCCACCCACACACAGATGTAACTCTAGGTTTTACCGCAGGGATTCACCCTGTTTTTTTCATGTGAAAAGAGAAATGATAAATTCAGGTGGGAGCCTTTGTGCTCCCCCCGGTGATTACTCGAAAAAAGGTGTTTGTGTGAGAGGAAGATTTCTCCGACCACTCGCAAGTTATGGTTGATCCGTCTGAGGCTGCAATGTTGCCAAGGCCCAGCACTCTAACAATGCATGGCTAGACTGCTAGAACGGCCAAGGGGCTGGTGGTACAAAATTATAAAAATCCACCACAAGTGGGGCTAGAGGTTTTATAGGAACCACTACTTTACATCTTTTTACAAAAGCTATTTACTAAGTTTGTGACATCATTAATCGCTCAATTGACACTCTCTAAGTGAGAACCTAACAAAGGGTGCCCGCTGTTAGTGAAGGGGATCGTGTGCAGAAAACAAAAAAATTCCCACCAACGATATCCTAAAAGCATGCCAAGATCTATTCTAAGCAGATATAGTAGTACGGACGGAGATCGGAATACATACCCTTGTAGACCGAAAGCGGGATTACGTTCCCGCACAAACGTTGTCGATGAAGACCGACGAAGCCGACCTCAAAGTCGTGTAGAGAAAGCAGACCTCCGAGTACCGCTAGCGCAGCACCTTGCAGGGCGTCACACACGTACGGTGGAGACGACAGCCTTCGAAGCTCCAGTCCAGGACGAGCAGCGGAAGACTTGGACCGGAACATCAGCAGCGCGGCAGCGGGCTATGGTGGAAGAGATCCCCCTCTCAACTCGGCGCAACTCCAACAAAGGGAATCACAAAATAGAGAGAGAATTAGGCAATTAATTGGTGAATTAAAAGGCCAGGGGTGCCCCTTGTTATATAGGCTCCCAGGGGGAGCCAACCTCCTCACCAGGCAATGTGGGACTATCCCCACATTACCTGGTGCGGCATGGCTGGTGCGCCGGCCCTGGTGGGCCCCATTTGGCCCACCTAGGCCGGCCTCCATGCCCCCCACCGAATCCCCTTGGGGATTTTCCCCCACTTGGGCCTTCTTTCGACCAGAAGGCCCATTTAGGGAAATCAGACTAAATAAATTCGAAAATAAATATATAAAATCATATTTGCATATTAATTACACTAATTAATATTAAACATAATATATATAATTTATTCTAGCTCCGAAAACTCTTTCGTCGCTGCCCGATCTCCATCGGACCCCTCCTGGGACGTTCCCGGTGATCTCTTTCCTTTCCGGTTGTCTTGTCGAAACCCCTTAAGTGTGTTACCCTAGCGGTTCGATATAATAACAGGTATGATCAAGACTCCTCTATGATCAACGAGTAACTGGTAGGCCTGGACCCCATAAATTAATCACTGTGATATAACGAATGACTTTCATCTATCAAACCTGAACGCAAAGTCTTAAACCTTTTGCCATAGCGATACTTAGCGTGTCCGAGCGTCGTTCCATAGATATCTCCATACCTAATCTCAACCTCGTTACCGACAATGCTATCTTCTACTCGTCCATGATCTCACGTCTCCGTGACCTAGTCACATGCTTGCAAACTCATTAGACATGATCTCACCGAGTGGGCCCGAGAGTATCTATCCTGCTATGCGGACTGGCAAATCCCGCTCTTAACCCCTCGTCTCAACTACTCCTTTCCGATACCCAAAAATATCACCGTTATTGTCATACTATATAAGATACAACGTTTGGTGCGATCAAAGTATCTTCCAGGAATAACAATAAGAGTTGATCTCACGGTCAAAGGCGTAACGACTACGTCCTCCAAATCTGGGTATGTTCATCACATCGTTCTCCAACGATATGACTTCCATTGCCGACTGACGCCATGCCCTATGATCGGAAACCTCGATTATCAATCGCGCACGAAACTAGTCTTAGTAGAGGCTATTAGGGACCTGGTTGTTTATGTATCACACCCGTATTAATGTTTCCGTTTAATACGGTTATAGCATGACACAAAAACCTATTATGAACAAACGAGATATGATAAAGAATACACTTTATTAATTTCCTCTAGTGCATATCTCCTTCAGTTAGGCATACACGACGGGGTCGGGGGAGACGGTCTGAAATAATGGTCGTTAATGGTCATTAACGGCTTTGGGCCCAACCCGTTCGAACAAGCGACTCTCTCTCCGTACACTATGTCACTCTCTCCCGTGATTGTCTCCTCCCTCGCTTGCAGCCGCTCTACCATTCCATTCTAGAACTACGGTGACACCCGCAACGAGGAGCCCCTCTCTTACAGCGAGGAGGGCTAGAGCTTGGTGCATCCTGATGTGAGTGCACCCCCAACATCTAGGGTTTCACTTAGGGTTATCTTTTCTTCTAGGCACACTATCGATTAGAACCCAAATTTCTCGATTGATTGTGTGTTTCGACGATTGAGTTGATTTCGTCGTTGATTTAGGTGCCAGAAGAATACAGTCCCAAAATGACTATTGCTGATTAGACCATCGATTAAAAAGAAAATTTAGGTCATACACAGTCTGAAATTATTAGTTTGGGTGCTCATTAATATATAACTTATTGGCTTGATAGTTTTAGAGGTAGTAAAAAAGCAGCTAACAGTTGGAGTGGATGAAATAGGGCTTGTTTTGAAGAAAAAAATGTCATACCGAGGCAATAGAAGGGGTGCGTCGGATTTGTTTTTGAATTGATTGGTGGGAAATTTGCATGTATCAGAGAAACACAAAACTGAAGCTACAGGCAAAACTGCTAGGAGGTCCCAGTAGAAGTCTTCAAGGGGCTATGAGTGTGGCGACATGGAGGCCAAGATTACGAGGTTGATGAAAAAAGTTGTAAAAGTAGAGGAGGACTTAGCCTTTGTAGTTTCCTTGTTTCCCTCTCTATCTTTGAAGTTGTTCTGTAAGGAGTGCTTGGAAATTGTTTACTTTGGTAGAGTATGTGTTGTGGTGGATTTTAAGCTACTAGTTTCTATTTATGGAAATCGGGGAGATCCCTTTCATTCAAATTTTTTTGTCTAGGTCAACAATACCCCCGTCTTGGACCGACGTAAATGCCATCTTAGACCGGGAACATGAAGCTCAGTGTGGCTATTTCTAGGATTAGGAGTTTAGGCTTCGATCTCGACACCCTCTATAATTCGGACTTTACTCTTTAAATCCAAAACCAATGTTTTTTCATCCCCTTAGGTCATCTACTATAGCAGTTTTTGAGCACTCCGGCCTTTTAAAGCAACAAGTAGCTAGTTTAGAGGCTCTAAGAGACCGTGTCTGCTAAAACACGCAATGTATGGAACATGCAGAAGGATTTCAAGCCAACAAAACTCTTAAACTAAGCAAGTATTTTTTTTAATCTTATTTAAAAAATGTAAACCAGATTTGTTTTACACTAAATGCAAAACCGTAAACATTTGGAACTGCATGCACGGGAAACGACCGGGTCGGAACCTTACCGGACCGCACACAACTATGAGTAAACAGCCACGCTCTACATAAGCGAACCGAGACCCCTCTCGGCGCGCACGCACGGCAACTCGTTCCTACTCGATCGATCGCCGGACTCGAGGCTAGCTCCTTCCCCATCGAATCCTAACCCCTTCCCCAAGCCTAGCTAGCTAGGCCGCCAGGGGTAGGGTTTCCGTCGTCGTCGCACCCCGCAAGCGCAGGCAGCAATGGCGACGGCGGCCGTGCCCATCGGACGCGTCGTCTTCCTCATCGGCACCGGTACGTGGCTAGCCCTGTTAATTTCCGTGCTCTGTGATCGAGCACTGCTTCTTCGCTCCTTTACCTCCTGGCTCCCGGCGTGATTTTCGTGACGGATCTGATCTATCGATCGATCGCGCAGGTTTTGCTGGCTCCGTCGTCATGAAGGACGGCCGCGCCGGCCGCTTCATCGACCTTATCAAAGAGTTCCAGGTGCATGCGCGCGCCATTACCATCCTCTCATCATCCGTCATCAACTAATTAATCCGCGAGAGATAGCCCATGTTTGATTCCTCTCTCTCTGACCTTATATATGCTCGTTTTGGCGGCTGGTTCGCAGGAGTTTATGCAGGAGAAAGGAGCAGAAGGCAGCGCCGTCGCCGTTGACAAGTTCGCGCTTGCACGGGCAGAGGTATGTGATCTTTGCATTTAACCTATATAGGACATATTCATACTACACCCGGGTGTAACTACACCCGGGAGGTATGTAATATGTAGTATGAAGTATATAATGTTATTTTAATAATATAGATATTTTTTTTAGATAGTATGTAAAAAAATTCTACATACTTCTCTCTTATATACATATATGACGGTATTTTGAGTATATAGTGTAAAATATTAGCATAGTTACAATTTTTTCATGAAACTTGTTTTGATCTATCTTAGATATAGTATATGAACATACTCAAACGGATAAAGTATGACAAATACTTCCGTAAGGTGATATATGAGACATGGGTGTAGTTACACCTGGGAGATATGTGGTGATTTGTCGATGATCGACATCCATGCAAAAGTATGTTTAGATCAGTTGCAAGATAGAACTAATTATGATTCAATCGATTTTAGATGGAGATGCTGACCAGGGAGATTCAGCAGCTGAGAATTCCTACAAATATTATTCGTTATGAATCTGGCAACAAAGGTACTTTCGTTTGCTAATTGCTACCTCAGTTCTTGTTACATTCTAACCCTGTCTTAATTAGCATTGATTACTTAGAATCTCTTTGTTCCCATATACTCCTGTCATAAAGGGTCTAATGTCTTTACACAAGTGAAGTGCACTCGAGTTTAACTACGTTCCATATATAATCAGATCGATTCCTTTTCAGCTTACAACCAATATATGTTTTTGCTTTACGTAATGATATGGTGGAGTGTAGTCTTCACAAGCAAGAATTGTGTGAAATAGCTAATTTGTTCCCTGGTTGCTCGTAACAAAAACATGATCCTTAATTGATGCTTTTTTCTCTACGAGATTCCGGATGTTGTATTGATCTGTTCAATCTGCATATGCATACAGTTGCTAACATTTTCTGAAATATCTATTTGCAGTTTTGTCAGCTTTGATTGTACCTGCTGCAGCTGCTGGGGCGGTTGGCTATGCTTACATGTGGTGGAAAGTACGTGTTCTACTTTATGTTAGCCCAGATTTTTCAATGTTATTTGCAATATTTGTCGGGTGAACCATGCATACTAGAAGTATTTATTTTTCCAAGTGGCGGTCTTGCTGCATTTTTTCCTAACTGAAATACTAGTTTACCCTTCTCGATCGATATGCACACATGTGCATGAATAGCGTGACTTTCTTGTTTATCCTTTTGTTATTTATTTGATCTTGTGATGTCCTGGTTATCTTCCTAATAGTGCTTGGTTTGATTCATGATTCAACGCCGTGATCAAATTGAGAATTTTATTTATTTATCGTGTATTTACTTGTATCTGCACGCTTTCAGGGTATCACATTTTCTAGCATTATGTATGTCACAAAGCAAAACATGGCTAATGCTGTTTCAAGCATGACAAAGCATCTGGAACAAGTTCAGACCTCTCTTGCTGTAAGTATAAAAAAATACTTCCGGGGATCTTCTAGATAACTATAGCTTCTTTTATTGTGCAAATGTTTGTTTGTTCTTGTTAGGGAATGAGCAACTATCATTCACAGGGGACCAAAGGCCAATACATGTACAGGTGGAAAATATACAAAGAGCCCCTTATACTACAGGGAAATAGGAAAATAAGACTATACATGTCTAACACCCCCCCTCAAACTCATGGTGGGTCAACAACACTGAGTTTGGAGAGAAAGAAACTATGTTGAGCTCTAGTCTGGGCCTTCGTGAAGAAATCAGCCAACTGCAACTCGGAAGGCACATACTGAAGAGCGAGAATCTGATCTTGTACAGCAGTGCGCACAAAGAAGGCATCAACACCTATGTGTTTGGTGAGCTCATGCTTCACCGGGTCTCGCGCAATGCTGATAGCACCTGTACTGTCTGACAATAGAGGAGTCGGTGTAGTGACAGACACACCAAAGTCCTCCAATAACCATCGTAACCAAGTCAGCTCGGCCGTCAAACTGGCCATAGCTCTCAACTCAGCCTCTGTACTGGAGCGGGAAACAGCGGTCTGTTTCTTTGTCTTCCATGCAATGAGAGAACCACCAAGAAACACACAGTAGGCAGAAAGTGAGCGACGATCCGAAGGATCACTAGCCCACGTAGCATCAGAGTAGGCCTGGAGCTGTAAGGAGCTGGAACGAGGGAAGAATAGGCGACGAGTGATCGTGCCTCGAAGATAACGAAGAACACGAAGAAGATGACTGTAGTGAACCGAGGTGGGAGCAGAAACGAACTGACTCAGAATATGGACAGGATGGGCAATATCTGGTCGAGTGACAGCAAGATAGACAAGGCTTCCAACAAGATGGCGATAGCGTGTCGGATCAGATAGAGGATCACCATCAGAGGCACGAAGCTGGACATTGAGCTCCATAGGAGTCTCAATAATGCGCTCATCACCAAGAGCAGCACGAGCGAGTAGATCCTGGATATACTTTTCCTGGGAGATATAGAATCCATCAGAAGTGGAGGAAACCTCAATCCCAAGAAAGTAGCGAAGAGGACCAAGATCAGTCATAAGAAACTGCTCACGAAGGCGGGCCTTAACAAAGGCAATATACTCAGAATCATCGCCGGTGATGATCATATCATCAACATAAAGGAGGAGAAGAGTCCGCCCTCGAGGAGAAGTGTGAACAAACAACGCGGGATCATGGGCGCTCGGAGAAAAGCCGGCAGCAGTCACCACAGAGGCGAAACGTTCAAACCAAGCGCGAGGGGCCTGTTTCAGGCCATAAAGAGAGCGCCGAAGGCGGCAAACCATGCCATCAGGGACAAAGTACCCCGGAGGAGGTTGCATGTAAACCTCCTCACGCAACTCACCATTGAGAAAGGCGTTCTGAACATCAAGCTGAGACACAGACCAGTGACGAACAGAGGCCACAACAAGAAGAGTGCGCACGGTGGTCATATGAGCCACAGGTGCAAAAGTCTCATCATATCACGGCCATGCTCCTGTTGGAAGCCACGAGCCACAAGGCGCGCTTTGTAGCGCTCAAGAGATCCATCGGAGCGAGTCTTAATCTTGTAGACCCACTTGCATGTGATAGGACGAACACCTGGAGGAGGAGAGACAAGATCCCATGTGCCAGTGCGTTCAAGTGCAGCAATTTCCTCGGCCATGGCAAGCTGCCATTCGGGATGGCACTGAGCATCTCGATAAGAAGTCGGCTCAAGGGCAACAGAAAGACCATAGTGACTAGGAGAGTAGCGATCAGGTGGACGACGATGGCGAGGAGGAAGAGGAGGAGTCAGCTCATCAGAAGAAGAAGCCACCTCAGAAGAAGAAGAGGAAGAGGAGTCGGAGGAGGCATCCGGAACATGAGAGCGACGAGAATAGTAAAAAGGAAAAGGAGAGAGTGTGGAGGCGGGTGGAGAATCGGAAGAAGGAGGGGGGCTATGTGGAGAGGAGGGAGGTGGTGGGTCATCGGCGAGGATGGGGCGCGAAGGAGGATCGATAGGCACAGAGGGTGGTATGTCGGGAAACAAGAGAAAGGATATGTCATCCACGGAGAAGGCCTGGGAGGAGGGACGCGGGTAGTAGGGACGTGACTCATCAAAAGTGACATCACGCGAAATGCGCATCCGACGACCGACGGGATCCCAACACCTATAACCTTTGTGCTCATCACTGTAGCCGAGAAACACACACTCAACAGACTGAGCGGTCAATTTGGTGCGCTCACGAGGGGCAAGAAGGACATAGCAAACACAACCAAACGAGCGAAGTGCTGAATAATCAGGGGAGCGAGCAAAGAGACGCTCTAGAGGAATATCACCCTGTAGGGCCGCCGAGGGTTGAAGGTTGATGAGATAGGTGGAAGTAGAAACAGCCTCAGCCCAAAAGTGAGGCGGAAGAGCGGCGGCAATCATCAGCGCACGAGCCGTCTCAAGCATATGGCGATGCTTGCGCTCGGCCACGCCATTCTGAGCGTGAGCACCAGGACAAGAGAACTGAGCAAGAGTCCCCTGCTCAGCGAGAAATCCACGCAACATCTGGGAGACATACTCACCAGCAGAATCAGCTCGAAACACACGAATAGGCGTGGAGAACTGGGTGTGAACCATGGCAGCAAATCGCTTATATATAGAGAGAACCTCGCTACGAGAAGTCATGAAGTAAAGCCAAGTATAGCGAGAGAAATCATCGATAAATATAACATAGTAACGATGGCCCCCCTTCGAAGAGAAGGGAGCCGGACCCCATACATCAGAATGTATCAAATCAAAGGGACGCTCCGACACGGAGGTACTAGTAGGGTAGGGTAACTGAATTTGTTTGCCAAGTCTACAACCCTGACACTGAAGCGAAACATCTCCTGAGACAGACCCCAGAAGACCGCGATGAACTAAAGACGATAGGCGAGAGCCGCAAAGATGACCAAGTCGATGATGCCATTGCTGAAATGAAGCGGAAGCGGAAGTAGCAAGAGCATGTGAGTGAGTGGTGGTGCTGGTGTCGGCAGGTGGAAGACGAAGCCAGTCAAGATCCCAAAGCCCTGGGGAGTCACGGCGCCGAGGGCCAGCTCCAACCAGAAGCTTGGTGTGACGATCCTGAACAGAAACAGAATCAACGTCAAAGATAACACGACAACCAGAGTCAGCAGTCTGAGCAACGGACAACAGATTCATAGTAAGGCGAGGAACAAGAGAAACATCCGGAACAGAAAAGGAAGGAGTAGAAAGATTGCCGCGACTGGCGACAGGAAGGGAAGTACCGTCAGCCGTAAGAACAGAAAGAGGAGACTCAAGAGAACGAAGAGATGATAACGCAGAAGAGTCAGAAGTCATATGAAAAGAAGCTCCAGAATCTAAGACCCATGAGGAAATACCTGACTGTGGAGACGGTGGTGGCTCAATGCGGGAGACAGCTGTCACAGAACCAGCGGTACCTGTCGAGGATGAGGGGCTAGAGGCAGCCAATATGCGTCGAAGCATCGCCATATCCTGCTCAGAGAGGGACGGACGCGACGAAGGAGGACGAGTCCCAGACGAAGAAGTACGACCCATGTCCAACATCTTCTTGTAGCAATCAGTCTCGGGGTGCCCTGGCTTCTGACAATAGCCACACGGAATGCGAGGAGGGCGAAAGCGACCCCCACCACGAGAGGGGCGACCTCCACCGCCAGACGATGAGCGACCCATACCATCAGAAGGAGTAGCTAGCAGAGGTGGTGCGCTGGAACGAGTGGGCACTGGAGTAGCAGCCAACACAGTAGGGGCCTGAGCAGCAAGCACGGAGGGAACTCCAAGTAGGCCAGCGGTACGAAGACGGGTCTCCTCGGCACGAAGCTCAGAAAGTACTACCGAGAGAGGAACACGCCCTCGAGCAATCAACTGAGCACGACGAGGCTCAAACTCTGGGCGAAGCCGAGACAGGAACTCATAAACCCGCTGGAACTCCAGATCGGACCGCACTATCCGACAACACGGGCAAGTACCACAGACAACAGAGCGGAGAGAATCAAGTTGACGCCAAATAGCTGAACTCTGTGTGTAGAACTCCTCAACACTGGAATCACCCTGCTGGAGAGCATGCTCCTGACGGATCACAGATAAATAGAGAGAGTCACCAGAAGGCTGATACCGCTGGCGAAGATGATCCCACATCTCATAAACAGTAGCAAGACCCATAATCTCAGAGGCAAACTGAAGCTGAACACTAGAAGTGAGAACAGCAGCAGCACGGGCATCCTCATCACACCACTGAGAATAGGTAGTCTGAGCCTGACGATAAGTGGAGAGAGCCTCAGAGAAATCTGCTACCTGCTGATCATAAGCATCGATCGCAACATCATCGGCGATCTTGGCTGCAGCCCGGTCAGCCTCTGAAGCATCAGCAGCAATAACTGGTGGCGTTGGTGGGACGGGAGCCACCGGAGCAATGGTACGCGGAGGACACGTGACATCACCACAAAGAACACCCCAAAGCTTGAGACCGCGCATATGGATGCGCATGTGAGCGGCAAAATCTGCATAGTTGGTACCATCAAACACCATCGGGCAACGAGGAATAGCAATATAGCCCGAAGAGGAGGATGCCATCTTGCTTCCAAGTACACAGGCACCAGCACGCAGGCACCAGCAAGCTGCTATCAATTTTCCCGATCTGGATACTTGGCTCAAGCACGTATGCACGCTGCACGCCGGATCAGCACTCCTGTTGGCTCAAGCACACATGCACGCAGGCTGCAGCGAGCAGCAGAACAAGCAGCGGCGGCCAGACACACCAGATGCGAGCAGCCAGGAGCAAGGAGCAGGACAGCATGCACCAGATCGAGGAGCCAGGCGATGGTGGCCGGCGGCAGTGGATGCGAGCAGCAGCGGCCGGAAACGAGCGGCACCTGCCGGATCCAAAGGGCGGCGGCCTGAGATGGCGACGACGGAGCAGATCGGGCAGCGCCAGAGCAGATCGTGCGGCGCGGGCGGTGGAGCCGATGACGACCCGAAAACGCTCGATTAGGAGCCGGATTTTGGCTAGAACAAGGCGGAAGAAGATGTAGCGACCGGGATGATCGTCGGTGGCCACGAATCAAGCACGGAGTTGCGGCGTGCGGAGAGAGGCTAACCTAGCTCTGATACCATGTTAGGGAATGAGCAACTATCATTCACAGGGGACCAAAGGCCAATACATGTACAGGTGGACAATATACAAAGAGCCCCTTATACTACAGGGAAATAGGAAAATAAGACTATACATGTCTAACAGTTCTAATCTTGGTTTAATACAGCCCTAAGGTGGAGAACCATCGATCTTTGTGCCGCAAAAAGGATAATTGCTCGTTCTTGTTAATACAATGGATTTTATATTTTTAATTTTTATATTGGTTATTTTTACCATACAAGTATTTATTTGCTCTCAGATGATATTTGAGTTGATAGTCACCCATCGTCATTCTCCTACTGTTGCCCCTTCTTAACAGTAAATAAGCCACGTGGCTTGGTTAAAATTCGAATGGAGTTACTCATACAAATAATTTAATTTAGAATGTGTATTTGCTCCAACTCTGCATATGTTTTCTTATATTACTACAATGGACATAGTATTTTGCATTGGCAACCAAGATTATGCAAACTGATTCTCAACTGCCCTGATTGATACGATTCCAAAAAAGGCCGGAAATTTTTAATATGCAGATGGTTTGCCTATTTAAATGGTAGAAATATTGCAATATATATATTGTTACCTTTTACGTTCATCATATTGTTTGATTCTCAAGTACTGACATTTGTTTCTGAATCTGAAGGCTGCTAAAAGGCACTTGACACAGCGCATTCAGAAGGTGGATGATAAATTGGATAAGCAAAAGGAGATTTCTGGACAAATAAGGGAGGAGGTATTTCCTTTTTTCGTTCATAATGCCAACTGCAACACGGTGTAGTGTAATTTGGAACCGAGATTGTTGGACTTAGTGTAAATTTTCAGTATCTGAGCTGTACAGAAGTTAACAGCTGAATCACTTGTTACCTGACCACTTCAGTGTGTGGTGCATAATCGCTATTGTCTTCTCCTTCAGGTTACAGGTGCGCGACTGAAACTCCAGGACATTGGTGCAGAAATGGAAAATCTCAAGAAGTTGGCTTCTAATATGGTATAAGCTTTTATGTGACCTATCATTTTCAGCATACGGATCGATTGCATTCTTTCAGTTCTGCTGTAACGTAAATTCCGTTGTTGCTTCTGCAGGATGGGAAGCTGGATTCTATTCAAGACAAACAGGTAAGGGCCTCTCTCACCTAGAAGTGTTCCATTGCTTCGATCTTCTTATAGATGTTTTGTTCCAGTGTGGTCACTGACGTGATTCTATCCACAGGATCGCCAATTGATTGGTGTGACGTATCTCCTCCAATTCGTAGAACCGAATGGCGCGATGGCGCCAGATCGCCTGGTGAGAACCTGACCATAAATTACTGCTTTTGCAATCATACAAATCGATCTCTTCTAATATCGTCATGTTCATTTGCTGCAACAGCAAGGCTTGAAGGGCCCAGTGGTTACAAGATCTCTGAAGCAAATGGAGCTCCCGGTTAGTTGTCTTGTCTCGTGCAAAACCTTTCTTCATGGGCCACTGTTATTATGTTACCTTTGTGGCTTTTGTCTGATCAGAACCCTCTACTTATCCTTTACAGGGACTGGAGTTTGGGCTGCGGCTGCTGGCGCTGGAACAATCTGAGAAAGGAGCAGGACTGGCGCTGCCGCCACCAGTCAAAGCAGCGTACTAATTCAGATTCTTCTTGCGTTGAGGAACTTACCAATTTTATCCCAAGTATGTATAGGATAAGGGATTTTAGAACATAAATACTGTATGTGAGTTTGCTGAAGAAAGTACGGACACGTAAGAAGGTGTCATTTGGCCATCCGTGGGTGTATGTTTTTTTAGATCAGTCGTCTGTGTCCGTGTTAGTTTAAGAAAACGCATTCCTCCCAGGGATTGCACGTGACGCGTCCCCTGGGTCTTTCGCAACCATACTGTTAGAGTGAAACGAGAAGTAAAACAATGAAGTGGCAGTGTCCAGACTAGTAGTACGGGAACTTATATGAACTCAACTCTAGAAGCACTGGATCAGTTGGTGAGCACTCTAACATGAGCTCAGCTGCTACCTCTGCCACGCTGCCTGACACCAACACTGCCAACAGCACCCAAGCTGTGATGGAATTCCTCAAGCAACTACCTGATGCTAGCCCACAAGCTGATTCTATGTTGAAAGAGATAATCCTGGAATAACTTCAAGAAACAGGTAGAGAACTACTCGCCTTATTCTCAGCTGAAAACCCGAATCAAGAGCAGTGCTACAAGCTTCTTCGGGATAAGGAGATTGTTGATGAGGAAGGGACATTCGTCTATGACAAAGAAGATGAGGGTCATTCGTTTCAGGAAAAGAAGCAACATGCTGATATGACACTACCACATGAGCTCTACCTGTTTGGTGCTCGTAAACAAGACATGAGCTATACCAAGTCAACATTTGAATACTATTTTATGGTCTCCGGAATCTCTAACTAGACTGGGCTTCAAACGACTGGCCACATTTGATTCATAATTCTGTCCATACTGAGCTTGAATTTGTAAAAGAAGCAAAAAAAAAAGTGGTGGTTCGCTGGAGTGGGCTGCGAGGCCCAAGTGGCCCGGCAGTGCAGCGGCCCGTTATCCTTCCACCGTTGGAAGCGGGCAGTTGTCGCTGCTCTGTGAAGCCAGCCTCACGCTGTGCCTGCCACATCATGGGCCGTGAGACCCAGCTTTCGCTCAGGCCCCAGCGGTCCACTACGCAACTTGGAACGGGCGGGCCAGCAATAGCACTACCGAGCCAGGCCCGCAGCGCCGCAACAGCGTCCAAACACCACCTTAAATGCCCCCACTCGGGTCACAAGCACTCGCTACTGTACTCGGCGATGGAGCATGTGGAGGATGCTATTTAAGCTGGTATAAGTGTTGCTAAGGTAGCGAGGTGGGACTAAAAACGGGTGAGCTGCTGTCTGCTGTGATGGTGCACATGCCACGCGGTAGGCTGATGGAAACGTGATTGTCTACTGGGCTTTTATGGCCTTATCGTTTGGTGCTCGTAAACAAGGCCGTGTGAAGCTGCTTGGACTGCTACTAATATCAGTGTGCTGATACACACTCAATCTGAAGGGCTAAAAGCCGCTTCAGATAAGCAAAATGAGATTTCTGGACAAGTAAGAGATTAATGTACTTCCTTTTTCTTTCTTTGCTTCCCTTTCCTTTCCTTCATGATACCAACTGCAACGCGTTGCAGCCTAATTCAGAACCGAGATTGTTTGACTTAGCCACCGTTGAGTACTTTTTTTAGCGTTTTGAGTTGTATTTTAAATCGCTTGGTACATGAAAAGATTTTAGTGTGCGGTGAATAATCACACATAATTCATTTCTTCTTTCAGGTTACAGACACGTAACTAAAACCACATGACATTGGTGCCGAAGTAGAAACTCTCAATAAGTTGGCTCTTATGTAAGCTTCCATTGTACCAGTCATTTTAATCATACTGAATAAATCAAAATCTGACTGAAGCGCACAGAACAATAGTCATCACAAGACCAGTACACAAAAAAAGGCCACTTGGCTATATCTATGTATGTATGGCGTTACTGAGTTTTGACCCAATTAACGTCACTGTAAATCAAGCAAAATAAAGTTCTTTCAACAAACTAATTGTCACTTGGGTCCAGCCTTTCCATAAGAGTCGCGCAGTGTAACAGTCCTGTTGAACACAAGCTTCTCGGGCGTCGAGTCCGTGTCCACAGCAAAGTAGCCTGGAATTACATCCAAACATGACGGTCAGTTGCGTTGAGAGATATAGAGAGCAACACTGACAGTATATACAGGTTCAGAGAATTTACCAAGTCGCTCAAACTGGAACTTGTCACCCAGGACAGCGGTCGCAAGTGACGGTACAGCATAGGCGCCCTTCACAATCTCTTTCGAGTCCGGGTTAAGGTCACCCAGCCAATCTTCCAATTCAGCAGGATTCTAAAGAGAGCAACAAAGCCATTCATTAAAAATCAACTCCAGTCCACACAAACATCAGTGATGATAGCAAGAACAGCAGCAGAATTATACCTCCGATAGGAATAATTTCTCAAATAATCTTATTTCGACCTTCAACGGCTCAACTCCAGGTGCTGGTTCGGCAACCCAGTGCAAAACACCCTGAACAAAAATGCAAACCAAGTCAACATCTGGAATGTTTTTTATGGTGTCCCAACTCACTAACTGAACTTGTCGATTGAAAAGATTCGAATGACCATTGACCAGTTACCTTAGGTTTAGAAGTCTTTGAGGGGTCATACTCGGCTCGAATTTCAACAATTTCATCTGGATTATCACCGTAAATAACCTCTGTGCATTTTATTGGGAATGCATACCTAGTAATTAAATAGACAAGTACCATGTTATAAACATGCATATATGGAGATGGTGAACCATCAATGGTGAAGTAACTTCAGATCAATTTTCTCAACATAAGATCAGTAGTTCTATACCAATTACCTTAGTAGGGCAGATTTACCGGGAGCTAGCCCATAGTAATCTTTTGAGTCCTTAAGGCGAAAATCAGTTTTTTCAATGTAGACAGTTCTTGAGAAAGGAACCTGTATATAGGTAGCGGATAGCAAATTATGAATATTTTTGTTACTAGCTAGTCTTCCAATCATATAGTGAACAAGAGACGCACCTTATAGTAGGACGAAGGTTCATCGGCAGGAGCATCAGGCCACTTTCTTCCATCAAGGTCTATGACTTTTCCATCTTCCAAGTTAGTTATCACAACCTAATTTAGGGGAGGCACAGTCAGTGTGTTAGGGAACTTCTAAAAGGCTGAAGACATGGAGTAGTTTGCAATAGGAACTGACTGCCAAACCTTTAGAGGATGCAGCACAACCATAGTTCGAGAAGCTGTTTTATTAAGTTCTTCTCTGATATGATATTCGAGACGGTCAACACGAATTAAGCTGTTGTCACTGCACATAAAGAACATCAAGGGCATATCAGTAGAAGAAAGAGTGATTTTGCGGTTGAGCATCTGGTCCAAAGCACGGTTCATGCAAGCCATCTGTTTACTGTTATTTATGCTTTTACCTTCTTGTTATCCCAATTCCACGGATAAATGTATTAATTGCAGTTGCTGACACTCCCCGTCGACGCAGTCCTGCCAGTGTTAACAGACGAGGATCATCCCACCCATCTACCCACTTCTCTGTCACAAGCCGATTCAACTGCAACATAAAAAAGCAAGGACAACGGATATCTGTAAATATAGATCGAACTGAGTAAATACTGATTTCTCGATGTTTAAACCTACCTTTCTTTTAGACATCACAGTATTCGATATGTTCAGCCTTGAATACTCCCACACATGAGGCTGGTACAAGCCCAGGGCAACAAGTAGCCAGTAGTATGATGGGCGGCGTATGTCAAACTCAAGGGTGCACAACTAATGAATGACCACACTCAGTTAGTCATGTTATAGTTCAAACAAACCAAAGCTGTTTTGAAAAGGGAAACTTACTGAGTGTGTAATGTTTTCAAATGAGTCCACCATGCAATGGGCATAATCATAGCTTGGATAGATACACCATTTGTCACCAGCATGTGGATGAGGAGTGAACTATATGGGCGTCAAAGAATTGAATTAGTCTATTTCTGAGATATGGTCATTCAATTCATCAATTGATTGTGCAACTTACTTTTATTCTATATGCAATTAAGTCAGACATGTTTTTGTTATCATTCTGCATGTCCTGCTTCATTCGGAGAGTTGCTGCACCCTCAGCAATCAACCCACGTCGCATGTCTTCAAATAGTTGCAATGACTCTTCAATGGGCCTATCCCTCCATGGACTATCCATCTTCTTTTCCCTGTATTCCTTGATCTGTTCTCCAGTCTGGAAATCATATACGAGTCAGCATTTGCACAATTTATTTCTCAAGGACTCGATATGCATGTACATTTCTTCGTTCATATAGTGCACCATGATCAAGAAAGGAGAAAAGAACCTGGTGATCCACATAGGCTAGTCCTTTCCGTATTAACTCAACTGCATGCTCATATAAAGCTTGAAAATAATCACTTGTGTATGTAACTTTGTAGGGCTCCCATCCCATCCACTTGACTATCTCCTGAATGTGGTCTATATATTCCTTCTTTTCAGCTTCTGGATTTGTGTCATCGAACCTGTTGTTCATAATGTCGTGAATGAGTGCAAAAGAACTGGAGCAGTCTACGTAAGCATTTCTAGAGCAAACATAAATAATCAGAACTCTAGATTAGAAGTGAAAATCTATAATTGTATAGGTGCAGTTCATAATGTAAGCAACGAAGCATAAAATTTTCAAGTGGCATTGATTCCATAGCATGGTCAACAGGGCATGAGTTGATAAATAAGTAGTTGGTACAAAACTGCGCTTAAAGCGTCATGAACAGGAAAGGATATAAAATGGCAAGGATGACAAAGCTGTTATAAGTGGAAAAATATATGTTTTTACCTAAGGTAACAATGACCATTCCGCTCTTTAGCCAGTCCAAAATCAATAAACATAGCCTGAATCGGATGAAGAATGTAAGCATAATCTTCCATTTTCAAGCAAGTGGTGTAAATGGAAATGCTTCATGAAGATTATAAACCTTGGCATGACCGATATGAAGATACCCATTTGGTTCTGGTGGGAAACGGGTCATCACTTTTCCACCAGTTTCCATAAGATGTTTCTCTAAAATCTCCTTTGTGTTATGCGCCCTCCATATATTCCCATTACTGAAGAATATTTCAGTATGAACCTAGTTCACGAAAAGAAATCAAAACAACTTCAGTTGATTTCTTACAAGTGACTCAAAAACATAACCAATTAAAATGCTTAGAAGAATAACAGTAACCACATGGGGATATCAGAGAACAGTAGTGTGCAGAATTAAAATACTAACAGAACTCAATTTAACTCACAGGTCATGGTACCTTATTGTTTTCTGCTGGCTGAGGAAATATAGTATATGGATTCAGTTCCTCCTCAGATGGTGGGGCAGCAGCGGCTACTGCAACTTTTTTCTCCTGTTTCACAGAAAGCATAGCTAGCAAATTTAATAATCACAATACTCAAATCTTCAAACTTTAAACCAAAGGTCCACTTCAGCTCACCAACCTCAACTTTTGCTGGTTTTTCCTTCTTCTTCTTCACTGGTTTTACATTGTCAGCTTCCGTCTTTGGACCTAGTATCTCTGCAAGCCTCTTCTCAATCTCTTCCTGTATGAGCAAAACATAAAGAGGTTCAAAATAGAGTTAATACAACCAAAAGAAGTCAGGTGCTATACTAAAGCATTGTTTTGCACCTTTGTTGCCTTGGCATCGCCCCAGGGATGCTTCTTCCTAACCTGTCCGCATAGGCTACCCACTGGAAGAAGGATAAGGAGGATAAATGACCGGTTCCGATAAGTAATTAATCACAAAATTGAGTGATACAAAAGTGGATTGAAAGCCAACCATTTATGTGATACCGCTGCTCTAATATAGCCTCCATATTTTCCTTTAAAACCTCGGAGACAGTTGAGTGAATCTCTTCAATCGAAACAACCACACCTGCACTTATACATCACACTCAAACGAATAAGGTGGTTGGTTGAAAAAATTGACTGATAATACGCTACTCCAATAAAATGTGTCCCTTCCATATCTGATCATATGTGAACTTGCCAAATATTAGTATCTAAACAACCACATTACCAAGTCACTGTTGTACATTCTCAGTGTCCATTAGTGACCGTGGCATACATCAGTTATTATTTGCCTAAGCGCATATACTTATATGGGGAAAAACGTACCTACACCACAGGCTTCTTCAAACTTCCCAATATCCAAGGACTCAGGACCAACATTACTAAGAAATGCCAGAGCAGCATCTAGCTGTGCAGGGATCTTAATCTGAATAATGAAATAAAGCAATATATCAGATTGACAGATTCACTGGATTAAGACGAATGAGCGTTGAAAACTTGAAATAGAGTTCATTATTCATCAATGCTCCCAAAAAGGAACACATAATGAAACTGATTGCTGAAAGACGATTGGAGAATGAAGAAGGTAGTAGATACCTTTGTTGACACTGTATAGTTAATGAGAGCAGGACGATGGATAAGGGCGTTGTTTGGGTATTTAGTGGCAACCTATTTCATCCAACAACAAGTACACCTTCGTAAGTCACACATAAAAAATCTCAAATGTATAAACTACAGAAAAATGACAGTACTCACTGCATAGAGAAGATTTCCAACCGACTTGTCACATCCACTTATACCAGCCTGTTCATAGAAAAATCAAGTTGAAAGGGAAACCATGGTATGCATACTACAAACGAAAACTGAAAACTAGCACGGTCAGCTACGCTATAAGAAAAGCTCTCTATGTAAAAACAACTCGTGTAATACTGAAGATTCAATGAGGCATCCGTTCGGAAATCATGACAGCATGAAAGACTGAAAACAGTGGAACATCGTCCTTACAAATTTGAAAATTCCATATGCATAAGAATAAGACAGCCAACATTGAAAAACGGGGTCAGCCCAGACAAGATTCCCACTAAGCTTCAAGGAGATCAGTCACAGACATCTACCGTACCGGTAAGAAGTACCATTAATGAAATTGCAACAACACGAATTCCATTCTACTATTAGAATTGAGTAAATGCAAACTAAATCCGGATGTCATACATCATTCAGCAAGTGTAAGATTTGGGCATCTCTAGATCAGACTTTACAGTTCAACTGCCGCCGGCAAGCTGGGACGAGCTAATTGAGAAAATGATACAGTACAGGTTTCACACAAATCTGGAGAAACCAGGCATCTCTCGGCCTCTTCAGCAGAATTATAACACTAATAAACCGCTAAATCCCACACCACGCTACGAAGCAACTAAAACGCACAGTAATCCCTAAACACGGCAGCGAGCACTCGTCTAATTCGAAGAGGTGTGAGCGTGGTTACCTCGGCTATGACGGCGGCTAGGTTGGCGGTGACCTTGCTGTTGACGAGCGCGTTCTCCGCCGTGCGCTGGTCGAGTCCCAGCGCTAGCAGCGTATCCAGCTGCAGCGCCGGGGCCTTCTCCCCGTCGACCATCCCCCCGCCTCCCGCTCCGGCCTCGAGGCTTGACGGCGGTGCTCGTCTCGCGGCGGCGAGCGAAACCCTGGACGGGAGAGAGTGGTGTGTGGATTTGGGGAAAGTTTGTGGGTTTTGGCCGCAAATAAACCCTCGAGGCCCACGCGCGTGGGGTCACGTGACGCGTTGGTTGAGTGGAGTGGGGCCCACGGTGGCTGACGTGTTTTTTTTCAGATGGACGGTGGCGAGCTGCCCATCGTCACGTCGAGCGGCTCGGACCGTCCATTTGTGCTGGCCTTGTGTGTGTTGGAGTCACGATCACTCTTTGTGCCAATCGTCTCCTCTCTTGGAGGCTTGACTTGACTTGCAAGGTAATTGACCTTTAAAATACCAAACGACTTGGGTGTCACGGTATCTGTTCTCTATGGATTGGATCCTTGATTCTAGAGAATCTTCTTTTTCTAGAGATGTGTCACTAAGTATCACCCGTTAAACGTTTGTGTAAAGCGACGTGCAAGTAGTTTTTGAACAAGGGAAGACTGCGCTGACGGCTCGATGGTACATAGTTCCATGAGGTCTACGAGTGCTGAGAAAACAAAAGGAAATCACAATCCAATCAGAAAGGACCATCAACATTAAACTTGGCATATAATCATGTTCGTCTCCATACATAAGACCGCAGCACACCGTCGCCCGGGATGAAACCATTTGGGACAAGACAATCGTTGCAGTGGTGGTCAGGATGGGAATGGGCCGACCCGGCCCTAGCCTTGGACCCGGCCTCGGTGGCCTCGAGGCCAATTTGTGAGGCCACGGGTCGACAAATGACAATAATTGGAGTGGCCTCGTTGACCCGATGGGTATTTTGGGTCGGCCCATTTTACTTTTATTTACCTCTAGTTAATCTCGTGTATAAATACAGAGTACATAAAACTTCAGTGTAATATCGCCGTTTTGCCGCTCGTTGTTCTTTCTGCCAAGACCATGCTGGTGAGATGGTGGTGTCGATTATCGATTGCCTAACAGGCGTATGATCTCCTAGCATGCTCGTCTGAGAGTCTCCATGCATATCAGCTAGCAGCAGGCAGGCCGACCGTGCGCGTCACTGAGCGATGCATGCATGCGCATGCGCCGTCGGCAGCCGACTAGCCGCATGCTGGCAAGCGAGCGTCGTGGGGCACGGCGGCAAGCGGAGGCGGCCGGCCAAAGTTCCCCGCCGACGTCAAGCTCTGCATGCGTGTATGGCGGCAAAGGTTGCGCTCATGGCTGAGTACTCGCTAGTCGCTACTCATCTCGCTGTCTGAGGACGATTATGCTACTGAGTAGATGCAAACACTCTCGGCAAGAATAGATGAGCAGACCGTGGCAAGCTACAGCAGCAGTGTCGGGCGCGCCGGGCTGCACGGCCACGCCGCCGGCAGACAGCTCCGGTGAGGCGGTGACCGGTGTCCAATTGATGTAGGCGTCACGACCACTCACTCCACGAGCGTCGGGCGCGGGACGCCGCTGCAGGCCGGGCTGCACGGCCACGCCGCCGGCAGACAGCCCCGATGACCGGTGTCCTTGCCGTAGCCCGTAGGCGTAAGACCATGCACTCCACGAGGCTAATTTTTTTTAAATAATACTTTTTTTTTTAGAAATTCGAGAAATATTACGCAGTTTAAAATATTTGCACAAATATTACGGCCTCGGCCAGCTGGTGGCCGACTGGAGCTCGTCGGCCCAGAGCAGGCCGACTGGGACTCGTCGGCCCAGAGCTGGCCGACCAGGTCTGGTCGGCCGCATCTGCGCGCCGGCAGGACCTGGCGCACACCTGGTCGGCTGGGAGGTGGCCGACCAGCCCTGTCGGCACAGGGTAAGCCGATCCTTGCATGACAGCACAGCCCACTTCTCCGCACCGTTTCCCGCCCGTTTCTCCCGCGAGACGTTCCCGCCTTTTTCTCCCGGCACTGTTTCCCGCCCGTTTCTCCCGCGAGACGTTCCCGCCTTTTTCTCCCGCCACCGTTTCCCGCCCGTTTCTCCCGCCAACCGTTCCCGCCTATTCCTCCCGCCACCTTTTCCCGCCCGTTTCTCCCGCCACCATTTCCCGCATGTTCCTCCCGCCACCATTGTCCTATAAAAACCACTCTAGACTCAGCGGGGTACTCTCACAGAGCGCCAGCATGGTGTGCATTGTACCTTGTGAGAAGTGTGTGTCCGGCTTTCATATAGCCGCATCCGAGCATCTAGCTAAGATTGTCACCTTTTTGAAGGTAGATGGTAGGGAAATTCCACTTGAAGAAATAGTTGGTAGTGAGAGACATCTCGCTTTGCTAGGGGCGAGGCTATGCCGAGATGGGTTTCCGTATAGGACCCCAGATCAAATCCGTGCTGAAGTCTTGAGGCTTGCGGATAAGTTCGATAGGCATGTTACCAATGAGCCGATTCATCGAACTCAAGACATACGTGAGAGGTACGGTCTTTCCTTTCTCTGGGTATACTCCAGCGATGATGACGACGATTTCATGCCGTCGTCAAAGGAAAAGCGGGCTGAAGCAGTGCGTAAGGGCAAGGAGAAGAAGGCAGAAACATCGAGGAAGGGTGCGGGTAAGAAGCCTGAATCATCGTCAAAGGGCAAGGGTGCTAAATCTTAATTGATGGGAGATAGGTAGAATCTTAATTTGAGTTATGTTGTATATTTCTTTGAGTATCGATTAATTAGTAGTTGTACCTGCATTTCCGTTTGTTGTGTGGTGTGATCGGTATGTAATCGAGTTTTGTTGTATCTTATCTTAATCGAATCAATGTCTACCTGTTACGGACATATCAAATATTGCCACATAGATCGTACTAATAAGTCTAGTACATAACGATACATAAGTCTAGTACTCATACATAGGTCTGACGGTACATGGAAAATAGCCAACATAAGGTCTCTGATACATAAGTAGAGTCTCAGTCATCGCCTCTGCCACGACGTGGCGGATGTGGCTGAGGAGTGCTCCATCCGAACCGATGGGGTGGGCGGGTGACTCGTGGAGGAACTAAGGACCCGTCATCTGGCTGCTGTGTATCCTGTGTGGGTTGTGGAGGAGGAGTGTTGTACATGTTGAGCCACTGGGTGTCCGCATCCGCACCGAGAAACACGTCCGGCTGACTCTCCCAACCAGAAGCACCCGAGTAATGCTCGGAGATAGTAGGCCCCAAGTCGAAGTCGAATTGTGCTAGAATCGAGAAATTTTATGTAACATGTTATTTTGTAAATAGTTTGAGTACATGATAATGTAGTAGTACGAATCGACATACCGTGTGGTCCACGAGGCTAGAAGCCGGTGAAGGGGCTCTGCTGGTACTCCGAAGAGGGTCGCTGCTGGAAGCCCGCAGTGGGGCTCTGCTGGTAGCCCCCCTGGTGGTAACTCTGCTGCTGCCAGCCCGAACCTCCTGGCTGGTCAGGTGGAGGTGGTGCGACACGTGGACGCGGCTGCTGTCGGTGTGCCTCCGGAGGTGGCGGCACGTCACGCCGTGCCCGCCGTTGAGGCAGCTGCGTGGACGGATGCGGTGGCCGTCGTGCAGCATGTGGGAGAACGTCAGACGAGCGGAGACACGTGATAGCCTCGTAGATCTGTCGCACTCTCTGAGCAGCGGACTGCAACCAAGACCGATGTTGTTCGCGTGTAAGCAAAGGCCCGGTCGAAAGTGAACGGTCTAACTGGTCTATATCATTCCCCAGATCCCACGTCAACTCAGCCTGAAAGTGGTACAGACAGTTAGGAAATGAAGGATAATATAGATAAGGGTAAATGATTGTAGATAAGTTAATTATTTGTACCGCGTGTTGCCGTGAGCCGGACATAGACTGGCTGGGGTACATATCCCACGTAGCAGGGGCCGGCATCACATCTGGTTGGGCGTGATGAACGAGAGAAACCCTTGTGGAAGTGACGTACCCCTCTAGGTACTCGTCGTACTCCGCCGGATCGAAGGGTTGCGCCTCGACCCAGAGACTAGTCAGCGCATCAGCCCACTCGGCCACGTAAGGTTGCACTCTTTGCAACCATTGTGTCGCAGTCCTGTTAGTTCCCTTCCTGCTCCATCTGCAAGACAAGAAACATTAGCATAATTGTGGATGACAAGTGTTAAAACAAAGATGTGTGGTTAATAAATGGAGGTACCGGTGGACGATGTCTGGTAGAGGCGCATCAATAGGCGGGGGGACCGAGATCTGGCGCAGACCGAACTGCCTCATAACACGCTGCTGGGCCATCTCCTCAACGCTGACGTCGAAGATAATCTTCGACTTCGTCATCCAGTATGCTGCATCTCGCGTGCACATGATAGAAATTCCTCCAGGGAATTTCGACGCGACCGCGTCAGGCGAGTATGGCTCCCAAATAACTGAAGCCCCGGAGAGAACGTCGAACTGCTCGTTGAATGCCGGATAGCAGTTGCGAACCTGATCTCTAGCGAATCGTCTCTGCAAAACAAAAACGTAAATTGTATAAGTAAACAGTACGATACTCATTGACAACCATAATTAGTAAACTATTATTGAACATACCTTGCGATGTGTCCAAAGTGTGCCAAAAGTAGGGTCGTCTATGTGTTCCGGGTCGAAATAATGGTCGAGCGGCCACGGATCGGCAGCCGAAATGTCAGGTCGTCCAATGGGGAACCTCTCCCACGACCACAGCTGCAACAGCATAGGGCATCCAAGAATTGCTGACTTTGTCGCCGTAAGAAAGCACGCGTTGCACATACCTCGGTACGTGGCCGCTAAGACTGCAGACCCCCAGCTACGAACAGTGATGTGGTACGGCTGTGTCGCACTTGCAATCTCCAATGCGATGGGGATGTATCGCGCACTGATAGTGGTGACATGGTTCTCCGTGAACATCACTTTTCCTAGCAGCCACATAAGGTACGCCTCGAGGCTCCTAGTAATCTGGGCCTCGGACATCTGGATCATGCCAAAATTCTGTATCTGCAACGAAAACAATAATTGTACAAGTTAGGTAACGGTTAGCTGAAGTGATGGATGAAACAAGACAATGACGTAGTACTAACCTGGAACTTAAGCAACCATTCAAGCTTGGGTCCGTGATCCTCATGCAGAAACACAGGTGCGTTGGGATTTATATGTTGGAATCGGTTTGCCATATCCTCGGACCACATGTCAGGGGCCTGCAACGGACCTATGGGCTCACCAGCTAGAGGAAGGCCCAGTAGGTACGACACATCCTGTAGAGTAGGAGCCATCTCGCCCCAGCGAAAGTGAAACGTGTGCGTCTCCGGTCTCCATCGGTCCACCAAGCAGGTGAGCAAACAGTGGTCCATCGCAAGCCGGCCAGTCACATCTGACGCCTCAACAAGGCGAGCAAAGGGTAGGAGCCCAGCCCACGTCAAACTGCATGTATCACAAAATTGTTAACTATTTGACCAGTACATGTTATGAGCAAAATAAAAATACAACTTACCGATCGATCCAATCTGGGTGTATCTGCCAGTTATCCTTCTGACCACGAGTGATCAGAGGGTGGAGAACATTATCCTGCATTAGCTTAGCACGATGCTTGTTGTCCACCACCGGGTTAAGAAACGCCATCCCCGCCATCTCTGTAAGGACAGGTTAAAATGATAATAGAATGACCAAATAACAAATTTTAAATGACTACAAATCCAAACAAATTATAATTTTGACGATTACAGAGTACAAATACAAACATAATGGTTCCACGATTACAGAGTAGTACATAGAGGCAGATACGTAGTCTGCATTTATTACAAATATAAAGGTACTCTAGTTTCTTCCTCTTCCTCTCCGGCCTCGGTTGCCTCTTCCACGTACCGTAGCATCACCAGGTCCAAATTCCGGACAGTTCGTATCCCTATGGCCAAATTGGTTGCATAGAAAACATTGCCTGGTAGGTCCTCCAGCTTCCGATTCATCCATATCATTACGTATGCGTCTACACTGACGTCTACCTCTACCCGGACGAAGTAACCTTGGATCAGGAATGTACCTCCTCTCACCTGGCTCAACGGTGTTGAAATTACCAATGGCTCGGAATCCTTGCATCTCACCTGTCCATGTGTTCAAGACAGCTTCACGACTGAAGTACGGTGACACAAACGAGATTGCTTCCAAACCAAGCTGCCCACAAGCAGCAAGTACATGCGAGCATGGAAGGTGAAACAATTTCGGTTTTTTGCATGTGCATTCACAGGTTGGCCATGCTTCATTTCCAATCTTCACCTCATGCGTTCTCAACACATTGCCACAACCGAACTTGTCGGTAGGTAAGCGGACCTCGAACCTCCTTTCCTGATTTCCGATGGCAACCACTTGGAAAGTTCGTGCCTTCTCCATCTTAGCATCCATGTACTTCGTAATCTTTTCACACCAGAGTGAGTTTGGAGTGCGCAGTATATGCATTTCGGCTTGCTGGCGTTTGACTCTGAAGTACTTAACAATGCCTTGGAAAATTCCCTCCACAAGGGCAGTTAATGGCAAGGCTCTGTTCCCTCGAAGGACAAAGTTGTATGTTTCCGCAAGGTTTGTAGTCATGACGCCATACCTGGCTCCGTATGAGTCGTGCAACAATGACCACCTCTCCACGGGCTCATGCTCAATCCACTGCTGAAAATTCTTAATCAACCGTCCACCCTTTCTCCTCGTGCCCGGTGGGTCAAAGCCTGGAAGATCACACAGACCGATCGGTTCTTCTTCTTGCAGTGCAGACCCTTGAGCCGCTACTTGGGCTACATGAAACGCCACTGCCGCATTACGTGCAGCTTTCCTCTCCCGAACATGTTTGTTCGTGAACTCATCAAGCTTGCCACGGAGAAAATTGTACTTCCATTCCTGGTTCTGCTTGCAGAGTTTTTTGAACAGATTCATGAGACTCTTATTTCTGAACTGTGAGAAGAAGTTAGCACCTAGATGGCGCATGCACCAACGACTCTGAAGATCCACCCACGGTGTTTCTTCATCAGGTCCAGGGTTTGTTAATGCCTTTATAGCGTTCAGTATACCCGCATGTCTGTCATGTAGAACGCAAACATTCTGCTTATCCTTGACAACAGCTTTTTTCAACTGCCTAAAGAACCACGTCCAACTTTCCGTGTTCTCGCTCTCAACAAAAGCGAAAGCAAGGGGCAACAGTTGGTTATTGCCGTCTTGGCCAATAGCAGTCAATATCTGACCCTTGTACTTGCCGGTCAAAAATGTGCCATCGACACATAACACTGGTCGGCAGTGGCTGAAGGCTTCGATGCATACACCAAAAGAGAAGAACAAACGGTGCAACACCCTTACTGTAGGGAACTCTGGCATGTAGAAGTCTTGAAGATCAACATATGTGCCAGGATTCCTCGCCTGAAGCGTGCGGAGCAACCGGACAACAGAATCATATGAGTCAAAGAATGACCCAAATCTGGCCTCCAGCGCGCTCTGCTTAGCCCTCCAGGCCTTGCCATAAGAAATGTTGAAATTGAATCTTGTGAAGACTTTGTTCCTTATTGCCTTCACTTCCATCGCCTTGCTCTCCACTATCTCCGTGTAAAACAAACGAGCAATAAGCGTGGATGACAGATTACGGTGATCCTGAAAGATGCTGGGAATACGACATGTATGCATTACCATGTCACTCACAACCCAGTTTGTATCATACTTGGGGACATATGCGTGCACCCTACCCGGACAATCTATCCTCGAGCATTCCATGGTCAGATATTTCTTACTCGACACAGTTGTCTTGAAAACCCTTGATGTCGACATTGCCCACTGTATGATTGCTTCCTGCAGATGTTGCTTGTCAGCGTAAATTGCTCCCACAGCCATGCTGCTCTGGTGATATTGCCAGGAAGAATCATGACCATCCTCCAGAGTCATGCCAGATGAGAAGTCCTGAGTCCATGAAGCTGGATAAGGCACCTCCGGCTCGTACTCAGTGTCATTCGATGAATCAGAATCACTACCATCACCGCAATGACCCTCAATATCTTCATCTTCCATCTCGTCCTGCATTCGGCCATCTTCCTCATCCCCATCTGCCTCCACATTTTCACCGTCATCATGCCCTCCAGCCATACTACTCTGCCCTGATTCATAAGCACTGCCTCCTTCGTAACCATGGTTGTCATCATTTTCAATTTCCATGGTTGCTGCACTGCTCTGCCCTGGACCGTGCCCACCCTCGCCTTCAGGAGGATTGACATTTACCTCCTTAACGACAGGAAGCAACAAGGCAACTGGGTGGCTTCCCCTGTTTTCGCAACCTTGCAACCAGTTCACCCACTGGGAATCACGATCAATCGGCCTCAGAGTGTACCAAATTTTTTTACTGGACCTTGACCATAACGCGTGCACCCCGACAGTGTGTGTTTCTACATTTAATCCCAAACACTGTGCCAACCAATCTTTTAACTGACTAACAGACCAATTTTCAGGGTCAGTCAGATCCAACTCGACGTGCTCAAACTCACTCAGGTCCATCCCATACTCATTTTGCTTTACTGAGCCGACACCGTAGTAGAAATCAAACTTTACTACATTCGACATAATTGCTCACCTAAAAAATATTATAATGCATCAAATATTAATATCACATCGTACCAAAAATTCTACCGAAACTACTAATACAAACTAAATCCTAACCCTAACCCTAACCCTAACCCTAACCCTAACCCTAACCCTAACCCTAATACATGGAAAAGCCTTACCCTTGAAGCGTGTGCGGCCGGCAGGTGACGGCGTCCGCGGCCTTCTCCTTCGCGGCCTCCTCCTTCGCGGCCTCCTCCGCGCTCGCCCGCCTCCGCGCCCTCACCAGCCCGCTACCCTCCGTGCCCTCCACGCCCTCCACGCCCTCTGCTGCTCGTGGATAGGAGAGGAAGAGGAGCAAGAGAATGAGAGAGAGGAGAGGAAGAGAAAGAAAACGAGATGGGGAGGAAGAAGAGGGCTCGGGCTGTTAACAGCCCCTCGTCGGCTAGGAGGAAGCCGACGAGCCCAGTCGGCCGCGACGTGGCTGAACCGTGGCCGGTCGCTGCCGATCAGGCAGTCGGCCGCGCCCGTGATTCGGTCCACGCGCTGGTCGGCCTGCTCTGGGCCGACGAGCCCAGTCGGCCACCTCCGGGCCGACCAGCGCCAGTCGGCCACCACCAAGCCGAGGCCGCATTATTTCCGTAAATTTCTACAATCGCACAATATTCTCCGAATTTCTGTTAAAAAAAATAATATTTAAAAAAAATTGGCCCTCCACGAGCGCCGGGGCGACGCCGCGCAGGCCTTCGAGCCAGTGCAGCATGATGCGCATGGAAGAGGCATGCTCCAACAGCAATACGTACCTCTGATGACATGGAATCGAACAATGAACATACACGACCTGATCAGGTGGGTTGACCCTGATGACCCAATGGGTCACTCGGAGCCGGCTTTAATGGCCCAAATCTCATTCGAGGCCGACCCATGCGACCTATTGACCTCAATATTTTGGGTCGGGTCAGCGACACGACGGGCCGACCCGGCTCATTCCCATCCTGAAGTGCTGCCACTTCCTTCTTGTCATTAGGCTATAGGTCAGGAGGAAGAAAAGGAGCCGATGAAAGGAACGCCAAGACGCTTAACATACGCCCTTCAACTAGAGGCGACTAGAAGTATTAGTGGTGGAGTAAAGACCGGTAGCCAACAATGTTGAAGCTTCATGAACAAAAAGATTACACAAGAAATAAAACACATGTGAAACAAGATAAAAATGTACTAACAAAACACACGTATTTGTAGGGGGGAACACATGTATATCTTTTTAAAGGTATGTCATGTTTCCTATGAGCACTTTATACTCAAGTCTTTTCGGTCCAAACAGACAATGGGCCGGCAACTGGCCGAGAAAGCAGTGACAGCCCACAAAACTAACGGCGATGAGCCACGGCCGCAGACAGTACGAGCGGCGCGGCTGACCGTGCATTTGCAACAGGGCGTCAGGGCAGATGGTTCATGGATCATGGTTACAATTCATGTTCAGCAGCGATGCCTACACTTCGACCACTTGAGCATAGCCTTAGTAGCTTGCGTAAGCCGTAAGACACAGGCTTCGACTAAAGAGTAAAGACTAGCCAACTAAAACTCGGTTGACGGCCGATCTGCAGCTTAAAACGGCAACGTCCGTACGTTAGCACGTTGTCATCGTAATACAGTAACATGCATGACCTTGGTGTGCATGAATGATTGTATATTTTTATGAAGTTGTCATTATGAGCTAGGTTTACGATCCGTTTGCTTCGATGCACCGTCTCTGACAGAGAGTTTGGTCGTACCGGATTATACTTAGTTAGTTAATTTATTACATGCCAAAGTACACCAACAACCACTGAACCACACATGGTCCGAACTCCAAACCACCGGAGATGAGCAGAACCACGGTGCACACGGAACAACAGAGACATTGCAAGTTTGCAACACGGCAGGCTTTCCAGTTTCCACTGTCGATCGTCCGTAGTTGAGTACTAGTTCAGCCGCCGCGTCTTAAAAGCGGCGCTATCGGGTAGGTCGTAGGGTGGTCTCGTCGCCGAGCGAGCGAGAGTGGCCGCCGGTGATCGCACGCGGCGCCGCCGCTGCTACGTAGCCGGAGCCGATAGGGATGCGAAGTCATGGGTGGAGCTCGGCCGATGTTTTCTTGGCGTATCGGGCGAACAATGACAGTGGTGGATCGGAGCTCGTCCGTGCATGGCGCCATCTCCGTCACTGCACTTTGTTCTTTTGCGACATGCCACCGTTGATTTGCTTGCAGCCTTGCAGGTGCTTTGTTCGCCGCCTGCGTGAAAAATAGCAGCCAGCCTCATCTAGATCGAGTCTTTCAATCATAGTAGTCATCACTCAAGGAATGGATTGATTTATGGAGTGAATTGCACAAGGGAAGGGTACGAAGAATGCTTGGACAAGGACCTGAGAGGTTGAAGATCGTGACGTCAGAGGTGTTCAATCGAACAAAAGGGTGGTCGCCATTTTTGTCCAAGAATCAACAGTGGATTAGGAACGACTGTGTCTGGGCGTTGATTCAGTTGTCTGCTTGCTGTAAAAGAGGGGTTGCCTCTGTTTTGTGTTGCAGATTTTTGCGAATTTCTGGTTGTGCTCTTGTGTCGTCGCTTGCGATGGTTCTGGGTTGTTTTGTAGTATTAGACAAACGATTGTAAGGTTACCTGGTTTCTTTATATGAGGCTGGGGGTTGATCCCCTTTTATGGAAATAATAATAATCAAGGAATGGAAAGGGTCTGTAACAAAAAGATAGGAGATAGCTACTCCCTCCGTTACATGATATAAGATGTTTTAGATATAACACATGTTATTTAGATTAGCATTAAAATGAGTGTGCATGTATACTAAAACATGTCCAAATGTATGTATATACATATGAATATGAAAAATGATTAAAACAACTTATATTGTGAAGGGGAGGGCGTATGTGATAGCGAGAAGACGTTGCTTCACATTAACATGTATGGGTACATTAATCCTCAGTCAGGGTCACGACATTCTATGTTTTATTGGTGCAGGTTCTAAACAGGTTAAGTGAGATTGTTGTATTTGAACCGTTTCACACCACCAAGTAAATAAGGTAGTGAATATCCAAATAAAGAAAGCCATTGCTAGATTTGCTCGCACGGGAATCTCTCTACTTTCTGAGTGATGATGTGTTAGATATCATTCTGTAGGAATCATACAACCAAGTAAATGTCAAATAATCGTACCATATGCATCACCTCTTGAAGTAATAAACCTTTTTGTTTCTGTGTATAATCTGTTAACCAACACTGGTGCGTTTCGTAGATGTACGGTGCAAAGGGCCGTAAAAAGGTGGCCGGAAAATAATACTATAATGAAAACTATCTCAATGATGTTGGTCAATGGTGAAGGTGGTGAAGGCTCTACAATCTCCATTGATACCTCCAACGACAAGAGAGGGTTGACATACCAAGTGGCAAAGAAAACAATGTTGAAGTGGAGATCACCGAAGCAAGTGTCTGCTTGCCAAGAAGGTTCATTTTGATTCGAGTGCATAAGAGATGGTTGGAGATATCCCACGTCTACATGGTTGTTGATATCCCTTCTTTATAGTGACTTTTTGCTAGGTGGATGAGTCGTCTCTCTATTAGGATGAGATGTGGTTCAGGCGATTAAGTTGTCGTGGTAACCTCTTCTGTCATGTGATGGTGAGATTATACTGACCACACACAATTTAGCACTACAAAATTGCCCATAGAGTACTTTTTGAGTTAGAATAGTGTTGATAAAATTACGCGAACATACATTTCATGTACAAAACTATAAAGTAAAATGGAGGAGGAGACAATATATATCTTAATACATATGACTTTACTAAGATTCTACTTCTTTCTCAAATACTGGGTATTCAAGTATGATCACATCCATATATAGCTAACAAAAATGGACAGAAGCATTTTTTTTTTTGAAACGACGACAGACGAAGAATTTTCCTTTACTAGAAAATGGTCACATGCCTCTGTACACTCAATAATTGATTTTAGACGTACTGCTCCGTACATGCTAACTGTATTATATGCTAATAATATAATGCAACCACAAACTGCACTGCCCCCGAAGACATTTTCAGTTTTGGAGCTGCAACTGGTTTGCATGCCTCTTTTCCATGGGACGGAAGGACAACATCAAGTCTTGTGGGCAAAATGAACTTCAGTACGGATATCTTCCACAGACCAGCTGAAGGAACGAGAATGCATGCCGAGATTAATGAATGCAGATGTAGCTAGCTACCGTCTACCAGCAAGCAGGCGGGCGGCGGCTGCGGCCGAAAGCAACAAAGCACCACGCATGATGCTGCTGCTGCATGCCAAATCTCCAACTCGTTTGCATGCAACGCATCTTTTCTTTGGAACGAGAAAGGACAACACACATTGTGGCTGCTGATCGATCGAGGGAGTGAGTGCGTGGCCGTCTACGGTCTACTCTACCAGCGGCCGGCTGCGGCCGAAAGATACATGGCATCACGCATGATGCTACGTACGCTACCCCGCGCCTGTCTTCCTCAGCGTTGTTGCAACCTAACGTTTTTTTAGACTTATGTTATTCCACACAAACAACTCCCCTCAGAAGAGTATCCTCAGCGTTGTTGCAACCTAACGTTAACAGAACGCAAAGGTGCATGTTCCTGACTTTTCAGATACTTAATCATTTATTTCGACCTGTACGCTAAGACCCATGCATCAATCATCTATCTGTCAATCCTGCATACTTAAGCTAGGTGACAGAGGCTTGGATTAAGACAAGCCAACAACCCAGAGCAAGCCTTGCTACCAACTCTCACTGTGTGCTACTTTCCTGAAATGCAAGTAGTGTGCATGACTGATTTTACAAAATAGAACCGCTCACAATGAAAAGGATGGCCGAATTGTGGGGTTTTCCTTCCCTTTATGTATCAAGTCCCAGAATCAGCGTCACACATCTTCTTCAAGTGTCACTTCACTTAAAAGGGATTTGAACGGCCACCCTCTTTTGGATTGATATTCATGACTCTGCAACGACTCTTTGAGTATATGACTCCGTTAAAAATTAATAGTGGATAAACATTACATTGAAAAATAGTCGACCTTGGAAGGTCATGACATTCTTACCCATGCTCGTCTTTTGAGAGACTCTTTTGACATTCTTTGTATCGTTTTCGTCCGTCTTACACTAATAACTGGGCACCTTCTTCTTAATAAATATAAGACAAAGTTTTTACCATCGTTTCAAAATATATTTTTTTGGAAGTAATCGGATGCTAAAGAATTCCGTCACCACGCCTCTGCCGCCACCATGATCTTCAATACATAAGGTCAAAGATGAAGCAAAATCTCGGTGAATGCGATGCGCGAGGGTGACGAGATAATGACTGCAATGAGGAGGCGATGTTGGCAAAGACCTGGTTGATTGGGCGCTCCAGCGAGCGCTGCAACGTATGGGGTGGCGGCATGTTCTAAGGAGGTGGACGGAGGGGCGTCACCTACGAAGATGGCTTCCAGCATAGACGGAAATGTTTAGGCCATGGCGTGTGTAATATATATTTGCATCATAAGTGCCAAAAAAAATTGCATCGTGATTTTAGAAAATTTACATCATGGGCAACCGTTGGAGGCCCGTTTTGCCCCCCGGATGACGTAAAAAACGGTTTGAAGATGATCTAACGACTAATTAGACAATCAGGCCATCATAAGTACCGGCGCATGTCGAGGTTGGATTCCGGAGCCTTACATCGGCCATGTTGGGCACCAATAAACTGAACCCATACGATGATGCCTCCAACGAAGCCAATAAGCAGTCGTGCCAACTCTTGTAAAGCACCTTATGGATGCTGCTTGGTCCACGGTCCGGAAGCACTGGAGCACAACCACCATGCAGTAGAACTTTGCATACACGACAAGAGGCCTGTACATTTCACCTCCCTAGTTAGCACGGGGACGTGCTACCGTGCAAGGGACTGCGTCGTGCGGTGGTGTTTCCATACGCCCTACATCAGGGAGAGCAATTGGGGCCAGGAAGAAAACTTAGCATGAAGTGACAACTAGGGATGAAATGGAGTGATACAAACATAGTTGTGTGGCGCCGTATTTGTTTTCGTATTTTTTACGGAAGTGGAAACAATTACAGAAACCCTAAATATGAATATCAAACAAATATATATATATCATTTATGAAATGTGACAATCCTTTGATGGCATTTAAAGAATTTCCTCTGATTAGTACTACCTCCATCCAATGAATAAGGCTTATATTATTTTTGGAAAAGTCAACACATGTAAAGTTAGACCAAGTTTTTATGAAAAAATATTAACATGCAAAATATAAAACTAATATCATTAGAAACATCATGAACTATATTTTCATATGATATCTATATAATATCATATTTCTTGACATATTTTTCTAAAAGTTTGGTCAAACTTTATTTGGCTTGACTTATGCAAAAAAAAATAGGCATTATTCATCGGAACGGAGCGAGTAAGAGATTTGGGAGGCGCAAAATGTCCTCTTTCCTTCACATGTATCAATGGAACTCAAACAGTGTCAAGAAGAGAGTATTTATTCGCTGTCCTTGACAAAGTGGCCCAGCAGGTCTTGTTCGAGTTTTGGGCGTTCTCCAATTTTTCCGAGATTACAGTTTAAGAATATGTGTGGGGGACTCGTGAATTGTGATGGTACACGTGAATCTGTGATAACAAATTTGGAGGTTGGTAGAAAGTAGTGCTGGCACAAACCACAACGCTGAAAGGGAGCCTTAAAAAAACTAAACAAAGGTTGGGGCAAGGCCCAAGAGAACTTACGAAATTAAACAAGTTGCCAAGTTGGCATTGTCCCTGTCATCGTGCACACCCAACTTCCCATGCATGTACCATTTTCAAATAAGAAGATGGATTGCGCTTGCAGCTGCCGTTGGGTGTATAATTAAGCCGGTAATCGTGTCTCTGACTGGAACATCACTTATTCACTTTGTGGAGAAGCAATACGTGCCTGCAATTATTTTGGGAAATATATGCTTCACAACCAATCGGGCAGCCAGCCGAGGAGTGGTTGGACATTGAATTATTTGACTTCGTAGTTAGAGCTAGCTAAGATGATCGTGTAACATTATCTAGTTCTTTCTTTGTGACAAAGAAGCTTAGCTACAAAATTGACAGGATGAACGCGGGTCTTTGCAGATGTCGTGCTTAGCCTTACCGCGCAACGGCGCAAGCACCTTCTATCAAATGGCTTCATCCTTCCTCGGGCAATCATGCCATGGGCGAAGCCAAATGAGTACATGTTGTACAAAACTACAAATATACATATATCATTTTGAGGAAAAGATTTTGCTCATGTATAATACGCATATGCATGACAATACATCCGAATTATCTTTCATTGAATAGTTTACCTTATTATTTTGAACCGGTGGGTGCCCTCTCTCTCTGCCATTTACACCCCATCTATATGGACTAGTGTAAGGGATCCGAGGTGTGTCGATAGTCAAAGCATAACTGTAGATCATCCAGTAGTTACATTTTATACATTCTACGTGCATTGTTTTCGCTCCCCACCACCACCAAAGGTCGCCCCGTCCTCTCCTCAATTGCCTTCATCCACCTTCTCGTCCTTCTTTCTTCTATTTTTTTCCTTTTTTCGCTCGAATACCTTCTAGCTAAAAGGCAAATGCCTATGCATATATTTTCCTTCTATTGATGTTCTCTTTGGATTGCATGATTTATAAAATATAGGAGTATGAAAACATAGGATTGAGATGTCATGCACTTCAATTACTACAAGATTCCAAAACATAGGAATTTTGTAAACGATGTCTTTGGATGGTGCACATGAAACAAACACAGTAAATTTACATGAATGAGGAGAGAGAGAGAGTAGAGAGAGGTAGATTGTGAGTGCATTGGACTTCACAAAGTAAAAATAAAATGAGATTTGAGCTCATGTTCAAATTCCAATGGAATAAAGGGTATATGAATGGAATCCATTTGTCGGACTCAATCTTATAATTAAAATACATTCCTATTTCTATGTATTGGAATCCTCTAAAATTTCTATGAAATCCCTTCAATACAAAGAGGCCCTAAACACTAGATTCTAAAAGACTCATTTAAAACAGAGAATTTGCATGCTTCACCTTCTCTAGTCAGGATTAAAAGAATAAACATGAACCACTTAATATTTTTGACTTGATAAACACATTCTTATTTCCTGTAATAGAATCGCTCATAGGACAATGTTAGGATGCACACTTTGTGTCGTTGCCTTATCATGCGAGCACCTTCTATGGATCTTGTTGCCACATCTCTCGAGCCTCCTCTTATCATCACGTCTCTCTCTAGCCTCTAGGGCTATCATCACGTTCCTCACATTGTTGATCGTCGTGTTGTCCACTGTTGCAACCTCCGGCTCATGGGGCATCACGACGAAAAGAAACACTCTAGAACATGCGTCGCCACCGCCGATTGTTGTCCCCATCGTCTTCTCGTGCATTGCTCTTATTTCTTCTCCCCAACCAAAGCACATTCGCCTTCCTTCTTCACCCGCCACGCTCAAAGGCAAATAGCCCAGAAAATTAAAATTTCCCCATTCATCAAACACTAAGATTCTAGAGGGCACATGTGTTCAACAAAAGGACAGCATTAGAGAGCGGTACTTTGATTTCTTTTTATGAAGAAAATGCTAGTATTGAACGAACACCATGTGCGTTCGAACGGCTAGCGTAACCCCCGTCAAACATCCCCCCATCCTGCAGGCAATCTCGGCCGTTGAAATCCTGCCACCGAACGACCTCGGCAAAGTTCAACGCGCTCCCGCTGGTGGGCCCCACGCACCAGCCACCCACTCTACTGCCATAATAATAACTCCATTTAAGTAGGAACCAAACCAGCTCAAGCTTCAGAGCTGCCTGCCTTCGTCCTCGTCCCGAGAGAGCTCCACCACCACCACCCACGAAAGAACCGAGAGCATCGCCGCCATGGCGTCGCCGAGCTTCAAGGTGACGCGGATCTCGGAGGGCCCGGTGAAGCCGGCGTCGGAGACCCCCGACCACACGCTCCCGCTGGCGTGGATAGACCGGTACCCGACCCACCGCGGGCTGGTGGAGTCGATGCACATCTTCCGGTCGGGCGCCGACGCCGCCCCCGGCGTGATCCGCGAGGCGCTGGCCAAGGCGCTGGCCTTCTTCTACCCGCTGTCCGGGCGCATCGTGGAGCAGGACGAGCCGGAGAAGAAGGGGTGCCCCGCCATCCGGTGCACCGCCGACGGCGTGTACTTCGCGGAGGCGGAGGCGGAGTGCAGCCTGGAGGACGTGCGGTTCCTGGAGCGCCCGCTGCTGCTCCCCAAGGAGGACCTCGTCCCCTACCCCGCGGAAGACCGCTGGGGCGTCGAGCCGCACAACACCATCATGATGATGCAGGTACGGTCAGTGCAAACACGGAGCCATGTATTTCTTCCAGCCCGTGCTCGCCGCTGCCGCCGGCCGCCGTGATCCTTAAACTAATTATTAGCCAAGCTTTCAGTGGTCCGAATCTTGCTAATCCGGTTGCATGAGTAGAGGTAGTAGATCCGCGCGCGCGTAAGTTAGATCTGGGGAATGGATGTTCTTATTGCAGAGGCTAGAGGTCAAAAGCTAGCTTAGCTAAGCCTGCCTGGAGAATGGATGTCGTCGTCGTCCTCGTCGGAGTGGGAAGCTTCTCATTTCTTTTTCGCTTCTCGCTCGTTTTGTCGCGTCAGAGCTCAGAGTTGTAGTAGTAGATAGAATTATTATGTAGACCAGTTGGTAGTTGTTGGGAGTGTCGGTCGACGAGGCTGGCACGCGGGCCCCGGCCGCCTAGCGTCTCCTCGTCGTCATCAATCGTCGAGGCGGTGACTTTACTCTGACGTACGCCATCGAGTAGGTCGAGTGGCCCCGCCGCCGAGCGAGCTACTGATCGTTCGCCGGCGAGAGAAATCCGTGCAGAGATCAAGTCGCGGCGTGCCGGCGTTTTCTTGGCGTTTCAGGCGAGCCGGCCGGACACGGACAGGGACGAGGAGAGGAGCTCGTCCGTGGCGCGACCTGCGTCACTGCACTTTGTTCGTTCCGTTGCTTTGCTTGCTCTGCCCGCCGCCTGCCTGCGCGCGGGACGTCCCACCAAGTGCCCAAGTAGGACTAATTTACCCGCAAAAAAAAGTGCCCAGGTAGGACTTTGCTTCGTCCTCACTTGCTCATGCGGCGCGGTCGTACAGACAATGGCGTCCGGTGGTCAATGAAGGTTCGGTAGATGTGCACTACGCAGAGGATTCCCAAGCATCATTCCGGTGCTGAAAGTGATTTGCAGCGAAAGGAGAACGGAAATCTGACCACTCGATGTTACTGAATCTGGATGGTATTGCCTTCCACCCTGATGGCGATCTCGCTTGCCATTGATCTTCTGTTGATGTAGGCCGGTCTTGCTAGCCGTGGTCTTCATCAGGATTAGCTGACTGTCCTGTCAAGGTGCCTGTAGGTGTCGTCCTTGCCAGATAGAATGCTGGTGTCTGTCTGAGGGTATGCCTTGCTTTTACGTTAAGGTTCTCGACTTTCCGTAGGTACCATCATTTTCTGCTTCTGCCTACCGGCAGGTGGTCAGTAAGGTTGTTGAAGAGGGATGTCTGTTAGCGACTGTTGGGGATGCTTTGCTTGCTGGAGTACTTTGTGATGATCAGATTGCATTCTCACTCACTCTGTTTAGGTGTTTTATTTATCCCTGTCGACCACAGCGTGGAACCTAGTATGATTGAGTGGAAAGTGCCCAACTCCCTCATGATTGTTAGTCAATCCGTCCTTTGGATGAGGACACAGCCTAACCGACTTGTGGGAGCGTTTACAGAGATTATAGTAGGACAAACCAAAACGACTAATCATGGAATGGGAATGAAATGAATAACTATATTAGCAGAATATAGTAACACTTGGAGACTCAAAATTCAGTGCTGAAATTCAGAACTTTCATGGGGTTTTCAGATCACCAAGTTCACCTGCGGCGGGTTCGTGATGGGCCTCCGGTTCAACCACGCGTCGGCGGACGGCATGGGCGCCGCGCAGTTCATCAAGGCCGTCGGCGACATGGCGCGGGGCCTCCCGGAGCCGACGGTGAAGCCGGTGTGGGACAGGGAGAAGTTCCCCAACCCGAGCATCAAGCCGGGCCCTCTTCCCGAGCTCCCCGTGCTGGCTCTCGACTACGTCGTGCTCGACTTCCCCACCACCTACATCGACGGGCTCAAGACCCAGTACAAGGCGCACAGCGGCAAGTTCTGCTCCGGCTTCGACGTGCTCACGGCCAAGCTCTGGCAGTGCCGCACCCGGGCGCTCAACCTGGAGCCCGACGCCACGGTGAAGCTCTGCTTCTTCGCCAGCGTGCGCCACCTGCTGAAGCTCGACGCGGGGTACTACGGCAACTCCATCTTCCCCGTCAAGATGTCCGGGACCAGCAAGCAGGTGCTGGAGTCGTCGGTCATGGAGGTCATCGACATGATCCGGGAGGCCAAGCAGAGGATGGCCGTCGAGTTCTTCCAGTTCGCCAAGGAGGAGACGCAGCAGGACCCCTTCCAGATGACCTTCAACTACGAGTCCATCTACGTCTCCGACTGGAGCAAGCTCGGATTCTCCGACGTCGACTACGGCTTCGGCCCGCCCATGTTCGCCGGACCGCTCGTCAACAACGACTTCATCGCGTCCGTAGTCATCCTCAAGGCGCCGCTGCCGCTCGACGGCACAAGGATCCTCGCCAGCTGCGTCACCAAGGAGCACTCCGAGGAGTTCTCCCGCGGCATGAAGGAAGACCTCCCCCTATAAAGCTCCTCTCTCTGTGAGCCAGCACCGAGAAAACCTTCGCATGCATGGATCATGGCGAGACAGAGCTGCTGATACACTTGTTTGATTGATACTATATTGTCCCTTGTATTTGTGCCTGTTCTAATGTACTGCTGCTTCTGCCGGTTGTATTTATTTTTCTACCTCATCTTCTTCAATATGTTACTGTTGTAGAATCTAGACAGCTGATTTCATCTATACGAGACAATAAGAATGATGTTATACTCTGTTACCCCTCTATTTGATTATTACGCACATTAGTGTTCTCCTGCTCTCATCTCACTCTTATCCATGCAATTGACATCATATAAAATACTCTATATTCTTATATAACTATAAAAAACCACTAACATGTTTAATGTCCTGTATCACCATTGACATATAGTCGTGACGTTTGACGAGATCTTCAACCAGATCAATGTTGACATGTTATGACTAGGGCTTTGCCGGTAACTGGAATTCTTGGTCCCCCGGTAACTGAATTTACCGGGCAAACAATATCGGACCATTTAAATTTGGGCAAAATTCTGTATCCCAAACACAATTTTGAATTTTGTATGTTTTGAAATTTGAATTTATGTTCTGAATTTTGAATTTCAAATTTTGTCTGAGAATATCTTCTCGAGATTTTTTCCACATGGGTAACCAAATCCTTGGTTTTGAGAACTTTTTATCGGTAATTGCCATATTGCTGTCACATAATTGTCGGACTATGCACCTATTGTCAATGTTTCGTAACCAACTAGTGAATTTATGTGTAGGAAAAGCCTTATGATCACAATCAGATGGGTTAACAGTCTCAACACAAGCAATACTGTACACAATTTCAGGCGTGTTGAATGTATACAATCTCGATTCGTAGGGACAACTTATCCTAAAAAAGACATTTTTACTGCCTATATAAAAAGACTGCAAAATGACTTCCGACAAAACATTTTTATCTTTTCACACATGCCGCAAAAAAATAATATGGAGTATATTTTTGTGAAACTTTGCTTTTGAACATAAAATGTTTGGATACACCTGATTTTTTTGCTTAGAATTTTTTGACACTTCAAAACCATTTAAAATACATTTTTCACAACAAGTGCATATCGGTCTGTGAGCCAAAACAGCTTATCCCAATACATCTCTAATTTTGAAGTCCCGTTTGGAACAAAAGAAAATGGTAGGGATCTGATTCGTACAAGAAACTTTCCTATGACACCATTTGGAATAAATGAATATGAATCTCACATTAATTTGAAATAAGCTATTGCATAGGAATTTTGGAGGGAAAAACATGATGTCTCACCCTATGTTTATATATTTACGTGTCTACAATTTCTATATTTTTCATGCGTGACAATAAAACGATACTTCGGAAAAAATGACATAAGCTATTGCATAGGAATTTTGGAGGGAAAAACATGATGTCTCACCCTATGTTTATATATTTACGTGTCTACAATTTCTATATTTTTCATGCGTGACAATAAAACGATACTTCGGAAAAAATGACATAAGCTATTGCATAGGAATTTTGGAGGGAAAAACATGATGTCTCACCCTATGTTTATATATTTACGTGTCTACAATTTCTGTATTTTTCCTGCGTGACAATAAAACGATACTTGGGAAAAATTCCTATGGTTTTAGCTTATGTAGGTAGGAAGGAATTTTAAAAACATGACACCTTAATTCCTACGTTTTTTCTATTCTTATACTTTTACTTTCTGTATTTCAAACGGGGCCGAAACGTTATTCAAATATGGAATCTCATCGAACTGTTGTTTCAGACTTTCAATGTAGAGTATGATTTTTTTGTCAAGCATCTGGTCTTCGAAAGTTTTGATATGTCAAAAAAAAAAAAGAGAGAGGAGAGAGAACGAGTTTACCCGCCGCCGGCCTGTCCTCCCCTTCCCCGCGCGCCTGAGACTCCGGCCACGGTGATTCGGCCTAGGGTTCTGTTCGCCGGCGATGTCGGCGCCGCTGCCGGGGCGGACGCTAGCCGACCTCGATGGCGACGTGCTGGCCCACTGCGCGCGCCACCTCTGCCCCCGCGACGTCGCCAGCCTCGCCATGGCCTGCCGCCCGCTGCGCGCCGCCGCCTACTGCGATGCCGTCTGGTATCGCCTCTACAGGTAGGCTCCTTCGCCCCCTTGCCTCTCCCTCTCTTCCGTTTCGGGAATTGCAGTTTAACCAGTCCTTCGTCAGGGCTAGGCGGAAGACAGTTTCTACGGACCAAGTAGGTTTAGTTTTTTTTGCGATTGCTCTCTGTAGTGTTGATTCGGAGCTGAATGGTGGAATCCTGGGGTGCAGAGTCAGAGATTACTTTTTTTAGGGCTGAAGTTTACCAGTGAAGCCCCGTTTGGCATCCATGTGAACTTTTACCACGGTATTCTGCTTACTAGGGTATCTAACCAGCCACGAACGAAACCCCCTGTTACCTTTTCAAGCCTTCACCCCTAGATTCAACATATCAAAACCAGAATCTTAGGCATAAACAACAAATCCATTGATCAAATTTCAGAAAAAAATAGTTTAATGAAATAGGCAACAATGTGTCCCAACAGTTCCAAAATCAACCACTGTCAAACACCAAATACTACAAGCAGAGCAAGCAGCAAAAAGAGCAGAGGAGAACAGCAGACAGGAGTCGGCTTGGAGACCTGGACCGTCTAGCTTGGGTTCCTAGTTTGCTCCCCTCGTTCAATTCCCAGAACATGGATCATGGGGTTCAGACTTCAGAGATGGTCACATTGTTGTCGCTGCATCATCGTCGCCACCGCTGGTCATGTTGCTGCTGGCGCGCACTGCAAATTCCGCTTCCGTGATCTCCGTCAAGATAGTTCCTGTCACTACAGCCGCCGCTCCGTCGAACGTGCTCCCTGACTCTATGCCTCAGATGGATTTTAGTCAGGACCTGGACTAGTCCGAAGATTTCCGGGAGTTTTGTTCCAAAACAGGGGACAGATAAAACGTAAACAGGGTGGTTTCATCTTCATTGTTGTATTTATTGGCTGGCATTTCATATAGGCAACTATCACAGGTTCGTCATTCCATGGATTTAGTGGGACAAACCTTACAGATTTATTAGTTTTTTCAGTTGGGATTGCGAGCTGCATATTTATTGATCTTGTGATTTATATGTCTGCAGCAATGTAGAATATTTCAAGCTGGAGTAACAGTGTTAGCATTTATGGTATACGCCCTCCAAGTAGTATGAGTGTTCATTTGACTTGTGGACATCGACAGGTATCACTTTTTTCAAATGTATAAATGGTGTCTCACATAAATAATGATAACCGGTATTGTATTCCTCCGTGCAAAGGTGGGTGCTTAATTTGCGGTTTGAGGTACTTCAACACTATGCATATATGTTAATTTCATGATGAATTCAAGCACCCAAGTTGCATGATCATTTGTTTTTCCCTAAAAATAATCATATGTTATGAATGTTTGTTCCATGATGTATCTAGTAATATCAACTTGATGTTGTCGTTGCTAGTTATTATTTCTTTATTTCTACACGAACCTAGAAAGAATTGATCGGTACAATTCGAAAATGGCTTTATTGTGATTTTCGGGAGTGGACTTTCCAAATCAAAGTAGTTTTTGTAGTTCGAATAGATGAAGCGATATGTTGGTGGAGTAATTGTCATTAGGAACTTTGTTTAATATGGTGTATGAAATTTTCAAGTAACCTGAAAACTCGAAGACTTATTCCCTTATCCTCTCACGACGCTCCCCTGAGGGCGGCGCTAGATGGCCCGAATATCCTGCTCTAGAAGCCTCACTAACATGTTGGCGGATCTATCTTCCTGCCGCCGTAGTGTGGAGGTCTCGGGTGGATCACATCTATGGTGTTGTTGCTTGGTGGTGGTTGCTGGTTGGTCAGCAGCGCTCCTCGGTATGGCTGCGGGCGGTCGTGCTCCCCGGCGGTGCTGGTGGTGGCCTGCCCGTCCCTGTCAGCTCGCGCGGCCGGGTCTTCTGCTGCAAAATTGGTCGTATGGTGGTCAGCTTCTCTGTCGAAGCGGTGGTTGGCTGCAGGTCTGGATGATGCTGAGCCTCTGACCGTGGTTTCTTTGGCGTCGCCCCTTCGTGGCCTCGCGGATGTGCGCAGCGGAAAGAGTCTTTGCAGAGGTTCAATGGTGGCCCTCGTGCAGAGGTGTAGTGAGAAGGTTCGGGCCTGAGCCACACTCCGTCTTCTGGCTAGGGCCAACGACGGCGACAACCGTGGGTGCTGTTCACCTCCCTGGAGGCGTCGTTGTGGACTAGTGCGTCTATCCTCCATTTGTGCTCCGAGCACCAAGAGAAACCCTAGATCCAGTTTGGATTGGGCAATGGTGGCGCTTTTTGTGTTGCTTTCCTCCTTGGAGGCATCATCTGGGAGTTTGTGCTGGCAGAGGACCGGTGGTTGGCGTCTTGTCCGCATGGATGTCGAGGCGGCAGCCTGGATCCTTGGTGTGGCATTTTTATTTGGCAACAATGGTGGTGGCTAGTGGAGCCGGGTCGAGGCTGAGTATTGATGCATGTTCGAGGGATTTTCCACGTCTTGCCTTGTTGTGAGAAGTCTGATCTGCTACAGTGAAGCCTTGGTGGTGACAGTGACATCGGATGGGTGTTTGGTTGCGGTGACTTCCTGGGCACAAGCTCTTCGCTTTTCTCCTGCACTGTTCTCGCTCGAGCCGAAGCTGTGATTTCGCTGGCTCGGGTGGCCGATTGTTTGGCATAGACTGGCATGAGCTCCAGCACCTGTTGCGGCAAGGGCTTCGGCGGTGGTCATCAAAAGGTGAAGTCAGAGTCGCTAGCTCAAGGGTAGTGATGACGATGACGCCCGATGACACCCTCGACCGTGGCCTTTCTTCTTGACAACATGTGTGTGCTCGTGTGGGTAGCTAGCTCGGCTGATGTTGCCCAGTCTTGTGAGCGGCTGTGACGGTTTAGCCCCATTTTCTTCTAATTAATTAGGCAACTCTTTTCTTAATTTATGAGACGAGGCAAATCTTTTGGCTCTGTTTCTTTTTCACGGATGCCACTTCAAATCATTCATGCTCATTTGTTCTCTCTGATGCTTTTTGCAGCAAATTTCACTGTTTATGTGAGTTTATCGATGGCGTGTAGTCCTGTTCTGAGTTCACATGAATTGTCAATGTTTAAAGTCTCTAACTATATAATGTTTTGAAAATTTTGAATCGACACATGGATGATGTATCTGGCTGCCTACTTATTTATTGCGTCATGATTATTTAAATGTTTAGGGAACAATGGCCGTTTCAACAAGTACCTTGTGGAGCTTTGGGGATGAGGGAACTATACATTAGGAGGAACACTGAAGTACATCAAATGAAATTTGTCGATCCGGCATCATGCTCTTATAATCTGCAATCCGCAGAGTCGACGCCAAGCCATCTAATGCTTGATAAGAACAGTGTTTGGTTCTCTCAAGTGAGTGAAATGCAACCGTGTTTAGCAGATTTGGTGTTCTGGTTAAGTACTGCAGATTGTTGCAGTATCAAAAGCTTATTTTGTGCTAAGCAACACATGCCATGCAATTTCTTCTGTGCAGGGCCCAATAGCCAAAAGAATGAGGCTTGGTTGGCTGGACATGGAATTGGTGGAAACCTACAAGTATCATAGTGCAAGGATCACTTGTATGAGGTAACTGTAATGCAAATAACCATTCCTTTTTTTAGACATTTGTGCATGTAATATTAGAGTTTTTTTGTCAGTTTCATGTACTTGTAATACTAATTCAATCCTGTGGCACAATCAAGTGATGACCACTGGATCCTTTGATTTATCCCAACTCCCGAGAATAATAAAATTGAAATTTCTTAGGATCCATTCCCACTTGTTGTCTTTGGAAAGATCCTTGATCTTACATGAATAAGATTTCTGAATTTTAGGGATGATTCATGAATAGGGTGATCTAGATCTCATTATCCAAGAAAGCACATTGTGTGTATGATATCTTCAGAGATTTGAAGTAGTATTTGCATTTGCTTGTGTCTGACACTCACATTAACACACATTATGTGTATGATATCTGAAGGTTTTGAAGTAGTATTTGCATTTGCTTGTGTGACACTCACAGCAACGTTCAGGTAGAACCGGGACTTGTTTAGCTAACAAGAATTTGAAAACGTTTTACTGATGACATGTCAGATCATCAGTGACTATGAAGCTATTTTGGAATCCAGCCAGTTATGAAGTACTACATGATCCTACCTTTTGCAGTTATTCCATTTCTACTTTCTTGTTCATCTCAGCTAGGGCTTTATTATAATGCTTATTTTGTGCGCACCTTATGTTGGGTATAGTAGGATGTTCTGACATGTTCTTTGGTGCAAAATGACCTCATCTGACTCTTTAGTACATTAGGTTATGTTTGTTCTAGCCCAAGCTTGCCTTACCAAAGTTGGTTGTGCTTTTAGATGCCCAAGAGTTGGCCAACATTGGCGAGAAATATGAACTAGAGCGAGCAAATAGCCGTTGGCATGCCAACCAAATGGTAACAATTCAAACAAAGACCATATTTTTGGTCATGGCCAAAAAACTGGTAATGTGAGCTTTGGTAGATGGCCACCATCCAAACATGTCCTTAATCTTGCTTTATCCTTTGATTCCATTTCTTAGACAAATAGGTAGCTTTACTTCAGTCTCACTACTTGGTTATATCTTCGAAATTTGTAAATTTGTTTCCGTGTCACTTCTTTGTGATAATATCCTTTTACTTCATTAGTGTTTAGGATCTTGGTGACAATATCAGTTTGTTACTTTTCTTCTTCTTTGGTAGCAGAGGGAATTCTTGTAGATTATTTGCATGGTCACTTAACATTTTTTATTTGAAATACAGTATCATCGGCTCACAAGTCACAATTTCTACCTTTTGTACACTTTTCTGTTTTTGCGTGGATTTCCCCCTAATTCCTATATTTTTTCTACATCTGTGCGGTATAATTATTGTGCTGTTGTCCCTATAATTGCTGAAAGTCACAGAGACAGCCTTCAGTGTTATTTGGTTCATTTTGCAGATTATTCCCACTAATCGACACCCCGTTGTTTCGAAGTGATACACATACGAATGATCACGCATTAGTCACGTCAAGCACAGATAGAACAGTTCGGCTTTGTTGGAAGGTACCTCATTTCGACATTATAGTACCATGTTGATACAGCATGTACATTCCTTTTGTGAGAATACAAGATGACCATTTCATGATCGTCGCCGACTTTGTACATGATTTGAGAGGCACTTAAAAAAAGAAGCTAGCGGTTATTACCTAGTGTCATTTCCTGTAAAAGTTTGTTAGTAAGATCATATAAGCTTTTGAAAGAAATTTAGTGTCAGATGGATATTTGGTTCCTCTTTGCCTCTTGTCAAATTAAATAAACGTGTTTTTTTTCTTTTGTAATTGTTTTCATTTGCTTGTTCTGGATTACTGGTGTCTAGTAATGACTTTGTTAGTAGTTACCGAGGATGACATTGTGAAGCAGGCACTGTCCAATCGAAGGGGAGAGACACTCCATAGAGCCCTGCATGGATCAGAGTATTGTTGGTTCTCGGCGACCTACTAGGGCTCAGAAGCAACAGCGAGGGAAAGGGAGCTTCCAGGTGGTCCTGCCTTCGGCCCAAACCACTAATTGAGCACTTCAGTCATCGAGAGAAGACGAGCCTGGAGATGGCCTTACCTTCGCTGCCACTAGTCAGACGTTTCTCTCTTGGCCTCTCAGTGTCATAATGTAGGAGTAAGTCCCCGTCCATGAGGTGAGCGAACCTATATGGGTTAAGACTAGTGTGGTTTCTGTAATGCTGACTGCTAAAGATAAAGCAGGATCTAATCTGCTAATAAACTAAGAGGTAAAGCAGAACTAATCTGCTTAAATTCATTCAGAAGGAGATACAAAGTCCCAGTCTGATACTAAACGGACCTCCCCCTTTACGCGGTCGTCTCCGCTCCTTGTGCCAGCCTGTCTGACTGCATGCATGGACTTTTTCACATGATCCTCGTGTGCCACTCCTTTCCAAGATCAGCCTCTTATCACCTTAAGTTGCTTAATATAGTGTGCAAGCCTCATGAGGGCCATTGATGCACCTGCCAAGCCTTGTACCATTTCATCTCCTTCGAAGATAGCACGGCATAAGGTATGAAAGTAGAAATATTTATGTGCCCTTTAAAAAAATGTCCATTTGGAAATGCCAATGTGAAGTTTCTGCTGCTTCTTTTTTTTTCTGAGAAAACACAAAAGACTTTGCGTTTCTTTTCATTGACAAGGGAGGTTTTGTGTTACAATCCTCCTAGGAGGTGATCACAGGGCCTGGACTTTCTGCTTTGATATATGCAAATCTAGAGCTGCAGCGCAAGAGAAAATACGATTTCATCCAAATTTACCTCTAACTGGACATATATGCCCCTGCAGATCCTCTTTCTTCCTCAACCGTCCTCTTAATGTCCCCCCTTCTCTTCCCTCCTGTAACACGGGTTTCCTTGTCCCACTTGCCTGTTGCCTCAATCTCCATAGTCAGGGCCTGACCTTTCTCAGCGCATTGCACATTGCCATGGGGCTCCTTGCCACACGTCATATGGCTAAGTAGTAAGTACTCATCGAGAATTGCCCTGAACCAATGAACAAGGAGTGGGGAGACGGCGTCGTGATTCACAACCTGCAGAGACAGCACGGTGAGCAGGAGAGAAGGTGCTGCAGCAGGAAGGTGGTGAGGAATAGGAGACACAGGCACTGTTGTCCAACATAAGTGAAATTCATACGTCAATCATGCTTATAAATATGGCAACTCTGCAGAGGCATTTCATAAAATCAATACTTCGCTTGCTTGGCGTGTATGGTACGCAACAAATGGAGTAACCCACGATAAACCTTTACCTTCAGTCGATAGCTCCAAGCATTTTATTTGTGGGTATCTTAACTTGATCCGCAATGTGTGTGTGGGCTCTGTTGATGATATCCTTAAAGGGAAACAACCAGCGTTGCAAACTGGAGTAATACCTACCTCTATGAAGCTGAAGAAAGACCCTCCCTGGCGCAAGCCCCCTTCAGGCTGGGTCAACCTTCAGATCAGAAGATAATACATCAGGGATTGGCATGGCGCTTTGCGATTCTGTCGGGGATCTGATTATTATGTCCTGCAATTACCTCAACAACTGTGATATCACCTTGGAAGCTGAGCTTCGTGCATGTGCGGCAGGTCTGGACCTGGCAATCCGGAGGAGCCAGCTCCCAATCATCGTTGAGACAGAATGCTCACCAACGTTTGGGAGTCGATGAGTTGACAAGTCGTTTAGGGGTAGCGACTCTTGACTAGTCGTGACTAGTCAAGACTCATGGTAGACTAGTCGACATGAGTCGTTTAGCAATAGGTATTATAAAATTGCCATATTATATGTATAATTGTAGCCGGCGGAGGGAGAAGCGGACAGGCGGAGGGAGAGGCAGGCCAGGGGACGAGCAGGTCAGGAGCTAGGCAGCGGTGCCAGGCGCCGGCCGGCTGGATCTTTCAGCGGCCACCTTTGGAGGAGCAGCAAGGTGCTTCTGGAGGGAGAAGCGGACCAGCAGACGGAGAGGCAGGCCAAGGGACGAGCATGTCAGGAGCTAGGCAGCGGTGCCATGGTCTTGCGGCGGCGCCGGTCGGCCAGCTGGTTCTTGGGGCGACAGCAGCCAGCGAAGGGAGTCACGGGAGCGAGCCGCCAAAAGTGTTTTGGCTCGGGGGAAATCATGGGGAGGTAGGGTTTTCATGAGGAGCTGGGCAACTTCGAGTCGAGTTTGACTCAAAAACATCGACTAGTCGAGACTAGTCGATTGAGTCGCTCGAATCAACCGATGAGGCGAGTCTAGATTCTGAGTTGGACTTTGCCTAGCGACTCGTCGACCAGTCGCTCGACTCAAAAACAGAGATGCTCACAGCTGGTAGCTACGATCAAGGCTCCAGGACAGATAGAAACTCCCTTACACCATTTAGTTTCAGAAATTAAGCTCCTAGCTTCGCATAATAGAGAGTTTGCCTTTGTAAAAATGGAACGTAGTCAGGTTAGGGTTAGTCACTGCCTAGCAACTCTTGCTAGAGTAGAGCACCGATCCAAGACTTGGTTAGATGCCGGACCGGAAGATGTTCTTCAGTTGCTGGATCTTGACCTTTGTGTGAGCCTTCCTGTCTAATAAAGTTCCTATTTCACCCACAAAATAAATAAAATAACCCAATGCTTAACTAACAATCTGGTTTTGAAAGGGTATATCTAACTGCTTTTCTTGTATAGACACAACTGTAACACTCAAATTTTACCGACAGGTAGTTGAAATCATGAAAGTGAAATCCTGACCTTTTCGTGCTCTTAAATTCCATCTTGTCCATTTGCAATAAGCTTTATATCTTAATCCCTGATACACGTTCTTTTTTCATTGTGGTCTTCATATTTTTGAATTTTCTTTTGGTGCAACATGCGATTAACATCTGCATGATTGGCTGATACAAACTTATCTATTTTATCTTATTTTTCGTAGTGTTTATGGCTTACAGTCTCATTTAACTTGTATAATCTGAATATGCTCCTTCCATGAATTTAATTAGGCTGCATTTAGCGCCATTTGATGAAAAGCTGGTGTTAACAGTCTTTTTAACCTGTATATGCAGGGCCATTCACGCTGTTACAAGGGCCATTCAGGACCTGTTACTGCTCTGGCTGACAAATTGCTAGGTGACGGTGAATTTAAAGTGCTTGCAACTGGTGGGGAAGACTGCACCGTTCGCCTCTGGTCTATGAATACAAGAGCAAAGAAGCACCCTCTAGTATCAACTTTACATGGACATGAAAAAACACTTTCACTTTTGTCCGTTGCTTGGTACGTATCTTGAAAGAATGGAACCTATTCAACTATTAGTTGGCTACTATTTGCCAAGTGCACTATTCATTAGACCGGAACACATTTCAATGGCTTTTATATAGTTACAAGGTTCATATGTTGTTGCCCTGAACTTTCATGTTCTGTACTTATGGTCATGGCATTGCCTCACAAACTTAGAAAGTTTTTACACTCCAATCTTATTTTTTTTCCGGCATTTCTATTTGTTAGATAAGATTATTCCTAAACTAGTTGGGTGAAAACGTGATAAATAATTATTTTCACAATTTATTGAGCTTCTTCTTTGCTCCTCAGGCATAAATCCTCCCTGCTGGTGAGCAGTTCCAAAGATACAAAGGTAATGGAACATCAGCAGAAAGGTTTATCTGAGCTATTACATCTCTAAACCTTAGTAGCATATTTAATATCTTGGGATAGCCATTTGATGCTCATGGTAAGCTCTTTTGTTTTGTTTGTATGTGTCTTTTCATGTTGGTATGCTGCATCACAGGTGAAAGTATGGGACACAATGGCGCCTCCTTCCAGTGTCTCGTCTTCTTGCGTTGGGTGTACTCACCTCAACTCAAGTGGTCCACCAATTGCAATGAAATGCTATCAATCTCTATGTTACATTGCTGCTGGATCCGAGGTAGCAGCAATTGACTTGAGGACAATGAAGAAGGTTTCTGTTCTTTCACTTGGCAACCAAAGAATACTTTCTTGTGAGATGCTGCCTTCTGAATGGTTAATATGCACCGGCATAAAAGACAAGTAATCTCACAGTGTATCTATACAATCAGTGGTTTCTTCATGCTTCTAGCTTTGGTTGTATTGCGAAAATTCACCTATCTATCATTATTTTCTGGACAGGGCTCTTCTGTGGGATATTCGCAAGTCTCAAGAACTCGCAAACACGGTTGCAGAACTGCATACAGATGGTCCTGTGACGTTGCTTCACTTGGATCCATACAAGGTAGTGACGGGAGACCCATGGGATGATGAGGTCCATATCTGGGAAACCCGAACGGGCCACTTGGTGAACACATTGAGTTGCAACAATCCCATTAAATCAGCTGGGAGAAGCACATTGTCAGCAATGGCCGTGAGCGGGTGTAGGATTGTCACCACAGGGAGTTCTACCGAAGGCAGCCTGTTGCACTACCAAGACTTCCTTAGATCCTCGGTTCCTGTTGCATTACCTGGCAAGAGGGTTTCCAAGTTCTGGGGACCTGAAGAATATGACAACGAAGACAGTGAGGATGACGACTAGCAATTTTTTTTACTAAAGGTAGCATTGCATACAAAATGAGATTTCGAGAGCTCAGTCCTTGTACTAGGATCATGCACACCTGTCTCTTAGCCAAATTATGGTAAGGTTTAAGTTCAAGAAGTGAGCATCTTTGTCAAATGAGCCCGCACATGAATGTAGGAAGGATAATACATTAGCTATTGTGCTAGAAGGCATCTTCTGTTGCTACATACATACATACATACATACATACATACATTTTTTCTCGAACAAGCTACATACATCAACATGAGGCTTCGTACTTATGAGTATCCAGCCACCACTACTCACACGAAGGCTCATCTTGTTCTATTCACCATAGGGTTACAAATCTCCTCAGTATTCCTCTGAAGGTATAACTGCTGTGAAGCAGCTGTCGAAGTACTGAATATATGTAGAAGTCCAGTAGCACACGTGTCTCAGTTCATGAAGCATACCCCACCTGTACAAGTTGTGCACTAATGCAGCATGCAAATTCAGATACTAGACATGCTGCAGTTCATCCCTATTCTCAAGGAGGATGTATAAGATGCAAACCAGTTCATTTTTTATCCATTCTCTTCTTGGGCTGGGAGCCTGAGACATCTCATCAGAAGCTTGATGGCCTCAGTTATTGTGACCAACGATTAAGAAGAAAATTAGTTGGATGTTTGACAGTTTTACAGATCTGAAGAATGGTTATTGAGAAACTTGTAAGTCAGACATTGGATGTTTAGTGGTTTTGCGATTTTACCAAATTTCACATAATACGCAGAAGACTTTTCATTAATCTAAGTCTAGCGCAAGGGGCTTTGGCCTGTAACCTTCATAGAATGGGGTGGTCATACATACTGCACTACCACTTGTTGGTTTTATCAAACTCATCCAAATTTGTACTGATTTTGGGCTAGATTTAGTTCTTATCAATGAAAGTATCCTAGGTTAAAGTCATGCTTCAGTGTGAACACTATCTGAGTCCAGCATGATTACTTCTGTGTTTTATATCCAGTTACAATGTCAAACTTAGTCGCTAGAAAAGTAGAGATAATAGAGGACTCCATTTAACATGCAGTACATTGAAGTCTGCATGTCGCAGTCCAAGTTGCCAATGCAAGTGTTTCCACACACGGTTCTATTGCTAAGGACAGAGGTGAGTCTCTATTATGATTATAATCATTTATCTTCTCCGTGGAAAAAATCGTTGGTGTGACCAAATTCTCTTTGCTTTTCTTGCGCCTACTGTAAGCAGTTGACATTTGAATTAGTATGTTTATGCGGTGTATTTATATGTGAAAATCCTTAATTCAGCAGTGGAACCAAATTTTCTTGTTGCACATGTAATCTTGAAGCTGATTGGCATGGGAAAGTAGGTTTACTTCCTACTGGGGTTGGTTAAGCTGTTAAGCCATACCATCCTAGATGCCAACACTCGTTTCTGGTGCGTTCCAAGTAAACTTGAGAATGAGATTTGCCAGTTTTGGGTTTGCATATTAAGTTTTTCTTTAACACATGCATATTAAGTTTAAGGAATAATTGAAAGATTTGTAATTTTCCTGTTCTCCTGGAGCATGGATTTGCTTTAGTATCTATTTACAGGCAGTATCCTGTTTGAGGAGTGCTCTTGATTGAGAATGAGAGCAAAGCTCCACATAAAGACAGAAAGTAACTTGCCTGCAGAACAAGATATTTTAATTGATGACTACGAATATTCCTTTATCATTTCGTTTTCAGAAAGTCAGTGTCAAGTAAATGGGAACAGGAGGATGGCTTGCATCATCCTTGTGTGCTGCAGAGACATGTTGAACCGGGCCATTTCCTGGAAACTGACTAATGCAGCCTTATCTCGTAGCTCATTCCCACTGTTATGGCTAATAAGGATTTTATAGGCAATAAACAGCCAATATTGATTTAACAACTGATGTAATAGGGCATTAAGGAAAAAAATATGGAGTGATGTCAATGACAAGAGAATAATGTAGCTATCCAGAATTGACATGCAGAGATGAATCGGCAACTTGGATAAAATTTAGTGCGTAGAAACTCAGATCAGTAATTCATAAGTCAGAATCTGAGCTTACCTACTTTTATATGTGGCTGTCTTCGCTCTACCTAACATATTAGCATACACTACAAGTTATTTTCACAAAAAATTACAACTTGATTATACTCTTCTGGATCATTCTTCGAGAAAATGGAGGCACTGAACCAGAAAAGTCAACAGAAGCTAACATTTATCTGCATCGGGAGCTATTAGGATCTACATTTGCTGCATTGTTTGTCTGGACCCTTTGACGGAAGAATAATTTGTCACATAACACAGTCCTCTGTTTAGGTTTACTTCATTCGATAGATCAACAACTAGGTCAAACAATTGTCTGCGTTCATATATGGTTGTGTATAATGAATAGCAAGTAAGCTACTATCAGCATCATATCTTAATTGATTTGCTAAAAAAACTCAGTTAATTACATCAATACCACTCTACGATATGTGCCACGACACACAGTTGTATTTGATTTAACTAGTATTAGCAGGTAATCTAGCCTGATCGGGTGGCACATCTACATGTTTGTCCTTACCATACCAGCCATTTTAGTCTACAAATGAATCGCCAAGTGTTGTTATGTTACTTGTTAGGTTTGATGGTTAACTAAACAAAGTGATCCAAATTTGACAATGTTGGTTTTAGTTCTTTTCCACATTGAGATCATATGTGCTGTCATTAACGCTCTAGAAATCAACCATTTGAACCTCAACTGTGTTCATATTTTTATTTTGACATTTGTACTTAGTTAAGTGCAGCGTGATACACCAGTTTAGTCAACTGGAGAGTTATACACCATTTGCAGTAATTTTACCAGCGAACAACTTGGATAACCAAGCATGTCAATTAGTGCTATGACTTAGTTGTTTGTATGGTATTTTTAAAACACATGGGCTCTGAAGATTACACATTGACAATATTGACCATCATAGTCATCTCTTTTAGGCTTTAGCCATCCGAAACAATAGCTTAACTTTTAAGCTTTTACCCAGAAAGGAGAATAGGTACTACTAAAAAGCTTGACATGATAAATACTCATGAACCTTTACCAGTTCTGCTCTTTTGAAAAAAAGGTTTCCTTACCATATGGATTCCGAGCATCGATGTTCAAGTCTTGATCTTGGTCAAGTAACTGTAAGCACTCTGATAAAAGGTGTCTTTAATGTTCTAAATCTGAAAATCAAGTCTTAGTGGGATGCATGAGCTGTGACAATTTGACTTCTTGCTGTACCTGTCCATTATTAGTCCTCAGTTCAAGTCTTTGCTAAGACAGATCCATGATCTGACATTTCCATAGGTTCTGACAAATTGTTGACCTTGAGCATTTCGATGCACAAACTGCAAGAAGATCCATCAGATACTATTCCTTCTGCGCCTAAACTACATTAGAACTGTTCCCATTGGCCGTGTCCTTGATCTGGTCCATGTGCAACACGTCTGACCTGCAAAAGATGATTATCTCCCTTCTGACTTTGCAATTTTCATCTCAGGACCCAGTAGTGATCCAAGAAAACACCACCAACAGCATTGGACAGCTACCAAGAATCGTCTTAGCGCGAGTTTGATTTCCAATGACGACGTCACGAAAATATGGGCGCAGATTTTCGAAAGCACCGAAGGATGATGAAGTAGGATGCAGTGCCTTCCAAGCATCAAACACCTAGAGGAAACAAGAGCCAAAAACGAAAACACTTGTTTTGAGCCAAGTTGATTAATTCATTTAATTGGAAGGAATGGAGTCTGAGGTCTTTCCTTAAGAAAAATGTGCTGGAAATCTCAATCATGATCCCACCTCGGGTCCAAAGTTTTGACCAGATCGTTGAAAAGGCTTGGTGCCCACATGATCCGATGCATCATCCAGTGCGGATTCTTCTCATCCTTCGTCCCGGTTTCTTTGTATCTTAGCTGTATTCATTTGGGAATCTATTAAAAAGTGTTTAGGAATTAGGTAGGAAAGACGCCTCCTCTGATGCATTCGTTGACTAAACCGTGCAGTTTACTTGAACTGAGTCTGTCACCCAACCGCCATGTGCTTTTCTTATTGGCCACCATCTCTTCTGCTCCTGTGTATTAAAACCTTACTTGCCTTATCGTTAGAAACGGTATTGTTTCATGCGTGACACACCTCTATGCATATGTCTTCGGTGATTCCTTCTCTGACTCAATCCCTGGGTATAGTCAAGGGGACGCATCGTCAGTATGGTCATGGTGTATAATCTATTTCCTGGAGAGCGAAAATAATCCATGACTATTTTTGTCGTGTTTTGAAGAATATGACTGTCCTCTTAGGGCCTCTTTGATTCATAGGAACGGTGAAAGTAAACATATATGAATAGCTAATTTTCTTTTGGCCACACTATTCATCCAATTGATTCAAAAGAATGGAGAATTTTCAGTTGGGTTCAAAGGGACTCTACAATTCACTCAAATATCTATTTTACATTCATGCGCACAAGGAATAACGCGGAGGTCCAATGTTGCATGGTAGCGAATCTTACCTTTGCATACGTCTTAACATTGATTTGACCGTGCATTTTAGATTTTTGCACCTTTTCTATTCGTACGAATCAAACATGACATTTGTCAAAATTTGTGTGTTTTCACAATCCTTTATTTTACACATGCAATATATCCTATTCATGCGTTTTTGGAATACTACAAATCAAAGATGACCTAAAGGTACGTATGAAATGACAATTGTAGTTTGAATATATCCGTGACATTGTGGCACTCGGATATATCCAAAATTTTATTTGACTCTTCGAGCAGTATTTGCTATTTAGGAAAGACAAACTTTGCGTCCAGAATTCTTGCTCAAGTATGGAGTCCTTCATATTCCACACCCTTGTTCGGTTGATTAGAATTAAATCGAAGAGTGCTAAAATAAACTTTTAAGTGGAGTAAACCCAATTTAAGACATGTTTCAATTGTCAAAATAACATAAATTATGGTTCAAAATAACAAAAGTGATTACAGTAAGGTTCAAAAAGTAAAAAAAAAAAGGTTCAAAGTGGAGTAAACTTTTGCGTCAAACCCTTAATTGTTAGCTTGATTAGAATTGGTCGTAGTTAGAATCTGAAATCTCATCGATTGTGTGTCAATGTTCTTATATATAGCCGAGATAACACCGCGAGGGTCAAAATTATTGATGGTGCAAATTGTGTTTTTGTTTCCTTAAGGGGCTCATAGAATTTGGATGAAATTCCATCGCGTCTAAGGTAGTCTAGCTGCTGTCCCAAACGCAAGGGCAAGTTGCTTGATGTCGAGTCGAATGCCAGATTTGCCACCTCACTATGGGTCAAGTGAATGCCACTTAAATAGGGTGTTTTCTCTCGTTCCAGACGTTTGAGAGTGTAGAGAAGGTGACCACTAGACCCTCCTGGCTCCAAGAGGGCAGGGGCACGGGGCCAACCTTATTGGGGCGGCACACGATTTCCCGCTGAATGAATGCACATATGATAAAGGAATGGTTAGACTCGTCATTAATCTGGATGAAATTGCATGTGAGATTGTTGAACTTGTTATGGATCCTATTAGAAAGAGGGCAGTGCAGTAAGATGGTAGGATCGATTTGGCGAGTGTGACATGAGACGGATGAGTAGGTTCTATCCACACAGACGAGTAAGGTACATAATGTATGAATAGGACCGATAAGGAATATATTTTTACCTTTTCATGTATGAAATGACAAAAAATGCACTTTAAAATCGTGTATGTGTGACATGGTGACACACTGGACCACATTTTAATTTTAGTGACTTCAATTCGTACCATATGGTTACTGTTAGAAAACAATGCACCCAAAAATTACCCTTCAAACCATGTTTTAGCATCAAAATGTCGAGGAACGGTACCTATAAACTTTTTCTGCAAGTCAACCCCAAAGAGAGGTATGGTTCAAAAGGTCAACTTGTCACAAATTCATGTTTCAAATTTGGAACAAACACTTGGGCAAATAAAAAAGTCCCTTATCTACCGCACGCTTAATTGTAAAGTAGACTTTTCTAAACCTCCACGAACCGGTCCGTGTCAAAGTTCTTGGCCGAGAAAGCACCGTTTTGGTTGCCATTATTGACGGTGTAATTTGTGCACCTATGTTGCCAAGGTGAGCAATGGCGTTTGAATCTGAAATTCGGTGTCATGTAAGAAGGTCCATACTATATGAACATGACCAATAAAGAGCATTTGTGACCTTTTCATGCCGCAACACATGGCAGGAGTAGCTAGAAGCTAGAAGAGCACATGATACATGCACTTCCTTTTCGTCACCGTCCGTGGCTCCTTGAGAAGAAGAGTAGTGTCGTTGTGTGTATGAAGGCTAGCTAGCTATGGAATTGAACTCATGGGTGAACCTACTAATAACAGGAGCAAGCCGGCCCGATTGATACTTCTTAGGTGAACCATCGTGCTCACCTCACCCAGTTTCCACTTGCACCAACTGGTATACGTACTTGGATCGTGTCTCCGTCCACTTCATCTTGAGACAACTGGGTACGAAGACCTGGAGTTGGGAATGGATCGCCATCCCATCGGACGCCGTATTATTTGCACGATTTGCCACATGACATGACCTCAATCGCATAAATTGTACGGTGCATGTGCGACGAAGACTCTACAGTCTGCACATGTATTTGCGTGCAGTATACCTAACTACCTACTTTTTTTCTTCTGGTTTTGCTAAATCTCAGCTAGTCGAGAATTAGGTTAGTGCCCAGTCAAGTCCTATACCAGTGGATTTGCACCATGATTCGTACACATATGAGTTGTAACTTGAAAGTTTTTTTTAAGAGGTCCGACGCAAATGAATTGAGAGGTTGCAATAGAATTTGGATTTTGTTTGTGATTCTACTAGCCGTAGCTTGCAACATGAGCCAAACTTAGCTAAGCAAACATGTAAGGATCCATACTATATGAACACGACTAAGAGCATCTCTAGCAGTGCCCGTAATATTCGGCCAGTAAAAATCCTGAAACTAGAACTGAATGTTTTAAAAACTTAGCTAAGCAAACTCGAATTCAGTTTGCATCCATGCGAGGAAAGAGCGGTGCCCGTAAACCTGAAACTGAATGTTTTAAAAACTTACCAGCAATGCCTTCGTGGAAAAATTCAGACGAACAACAATATTAAGAGTTTGCATGTAAACATAATTTACATAATTGTCCACAAATGTGCCTTCACGCGCATCTAACTACCAAAATGCGGCTCCTATTGAGCCTTAATGCGCTGGGACGGAGGCGGCCGTGACGGCGGTGATGCTCAATCGGAGTCGAGGTCGATCACCCAGGCCTCCCCCGCTTGCTTGCATTGGAGACACTCTCCAACGCGCGCTCCTCCGCCTCCTGGCGCTCAAAGGCGCAGAGGGCATCCTCCACATTCTTCTCCTCCTTCACGACGACTTTGAAATGGGCGCGCTGTGAGCGGTGGAGCATTCGCACCATCACGCGATGCTCACCTCATCAGAGTGGACAAAATCGCACGCGATGATCTTGTCACTGTCCCTCTCGTCGGAGACGGAGATGGAGGGGGCGGCTGGGAAGAGCTGCCCCCCGACGACCCACTGTCGATGTACCCCGGAGGAGCATAAGGAGTGAGGGAGGGGTGGGGGTACCTTTACTCCGAGTGCGGCACACATCTTCGTGTCGGCGTTGCGACTACGACAGAGCTCCTCCTCGGTCTTGAGGAGCTGGCCGCGGGAGCCGACACAGCGCTTGTACTAGGGGGTGTCGGGGTGCATAGCGGCGAGGCGGATGCGGCAGCGGAGCTTTCAGATTTGCGGGCTGGAGGTTGGCCGACGGCGGAGGTCAAGCTCGGCGCGATGGAGGGGATAGGGTTTGGCCATGTCTCACGCCCTCCGGCTTGATGTAATACGGATTCCGTGAGCGCTTTAACGGGTCACGTAATTGCGTTTACGGGCGGGGTTGTTTACATGCACTGCTCTGCGTGCAAATCAAAGTTAAACCCGTATGTCGCTGGAAAAGTCTAGTTTTCGACACTTTTAAGGGAACCGCTGGAGATGTTCTAATAAAAAACATTTAAAACCTTTTCATGTTGCACCACCGAGCAGGAGTAGCTAGAAGCTAGAAGAGCACGTGATACATGCCCGGCCGGATGCCCCCCTCCTTTTGGATGTCATCTCCACGTCTATGTCGACGTGGGTGGCCCTACCGTCAATAAGAAAAGTGTCGTTGTGTTTATGAAGGCTAGCTAGCTAGCGAGGAACTGAACTCATGGGGACCTACGACGTACTAACAGGCAGGAGGAAGCTAAACCCGATCGATAGATATTTCTTAGCTAGGTGAACCATCGCGTTCACCCCGTTTCCACTTGCGTTATTGCATGGGCGAGCTCTCTTCTCCTAACGTAAACTATACTGTATATATGCGACAGCCTGACAGGGATTCGATCCATCGACTTGTCTCTCTGATTGAATCGCCAAGGACGTCACGCTCCCGGGCACCCAGTTGGCGATCGATCAGTCTGGACTGGAGGGGAATAGGGGATCGTACGTGTATCCGTCCACTTCATCTCGGGACAACTGGTACGATCGAAGACCTGGACTTGGGAGAGTGGATCGCCGTCCCATGCATCGGACGATTTGGCACATGACATGACCTTCGCATAAATGGTACTGTGCATGTGCCACGACGACTGCTGCACGACATGCACGATGGCAACGGCTACCCATTAGCCATTACCGACATATCATGCGGTTAAAATCCTATTTGGGATAGAGAGAGTGCGGCGGATATGTGATTGTATGATCCATATAGTCCCATACTCGCATATCTATGTAACCCATGTAAAAATCTGTTTTTAGGTAAACCCATGTAAAATCTGATGGGTGGTCTTTGCGTAAACATCTAAACTGTTTTCTCAAAACCGGCTATGAACGTCAACCAGGCGAGGCAGCGAGCAAAGATTGAGCAGTAGTCAAGTGAGAGTCCCTTCGACTAACGTCATGTGTGAGCCCCGTCACTCTAGCAGACTAAGGATCGAGCAGCTCCACAATATCGTCACCCAAACTGCGTAATCACAGGGCCTTCTCCACGTACACGACCACTGTTACATGGCAGATCGAGGCTGCCGCTTCGACGTATCACCACTGTCAGGGGTTGCCCCCCCGGCTTCCACCTCCCCCGATCACATCTCAATCCCGCCCATCCGTTGAGATGTGGCTGGGGGGAGGCCATAAAACTCCAAGACGATGCCAGACGAAAGGAGTATATATTTGGACCGACCAATTCCGTTACTTGGACCGTCGTTACACTGCAATGGCCAAAAAAAAAAAAACTTCAATACGATGCCTCCAACAAGACAGTGACGAGTTCATCACCGTCGCCCGCTCCAGTTAAGCTTGTTTTTACCCACGGTACCCTCGTACCCATGGGTATGAAAAAAGTACCCATTCACAGGGCTAAACTCGAGGGGACGAGTAAGGTTATGAGGTTGCTCCACCCACAAAGCCTGAGCCCATACCCTGCTAACATTGCGTGCAGTACACAACTACGTAGTACTGTACTACCCTGTTCAGAATCGACCAAACCCATCAGTCGGCGCTGATTACATGTACGATTACGTATACCACATCACATGAGATTGAGACGGAACAGGTAAATTCGTACTTGCTGCTGCTGACCCGGTAGGTTGCGCTACTGTTCCACGCTGTTACATCTCAGGCGTGACCGATGGATGGATACATGGAATTTTTCGCTGTCTGACCAGACGGCCCGTGTAAATCCTGAATTCGTGCGTCAGATGCGTGCATGCATGCGACTTTAATTTCCTCAAAATTCGGATTAATCAACGAATGTCATTGCTCGATCGATGTAGATCAGAACAGTTCCGACTAGAAACTAGCTAGCTATAAGGGATATTTGGACCGACCGGTAGAGTACGAAAAATTCCGTTATTCTCATCATCAGTTGCGAGCTTGCTTGCTTCTCCAGGTTGTCTACACCTTAATATAGATATACCCTAAAAAAAAACCTATGCACATTTCCCGGCCGTACACAAAGTCAGCGAGACGGGCCAGGAACAAATTCAACGCTTAGCTGCAGATCATGCTGCGTGCGTCCATACGCTAACCCAGAATGAGCACATCTAGCTAGGCTTGGGTTAGTCAGACCTGTCCCGAACAAGTCAAATCAAAGGCTATCATCCCTCTCCCAATCAGGCCCGTACGTCGTACGTGCGATCATCCACATTCGGAGCCCTCGCAGTCTCTCTCGCGCGGAGGCGGAGGAACCAACGCGGTGGCAGCGCGGCGGCGACTTGCAGGACACGTTGTGGGGGCGGCGCGCGGCGACGACGACGAAGAAGAAGACGAAGGCGATGGCGACCGCGGCGACGATGGAATATCATATGTTGAGGCAGCGAGGAGCTTGCTTATCTCACTCGATGGAGAGCCGTGTGGGTTGGCTGGGCTGGGTATACGCGTTGACATTGTTTACACGCTGGAGCTGGATCCATCCATCGGTCGGTCGCCCGTAGTCTGGACAGGAACCATCAACCGAACCGCCGTGATCCATGTCCATAATATACAAGGTTAAGAAGCCAGGCCACCCACTGGGATCTGGGTTTTGGTAGCGCCCAGTTGGAGTAAACTAATCCGAGAGAGTCAGAAACTGCAGCTTCTTTCGTCCGGCCTGGTCGTCGCTTCGCTTCCACCGGCCGTACCTTCTTTATAAGGAGGGCCGGGCGAGGTACTAGTGCAAGCACACGCCGGAAGTCTCTCTCTTGCTAGCTCCGGGTGATCATCGTCTACCGTCTGCGATGGATGTTGTGGTAGAGAGGCCGCCGCCGGTGAAAGAGGAGAAGAAGGCCGAGACCATGGAGGTACGCTTGCATGATCTGTTCTTCTCGGTGTTCTTCTTCCAAGGCTAGCTAGCTCTTGTTTTCCCCTCTTCTCTTCTTCTTTCGTGGCTAAAATTATATTCTTCAACGTACCCATATGTGCATATATCATCATGAATTAGTAGATATTGGCTGGCTTGTGGATGGATCATTGAACTTAATTAGCTTAATTATTTGGCCTGCAGATAAGGAGCTCACCTCCAATAGTCTTTGAAAGTTTTCCATCCACGCAAAGAGTCGATGCAACCACAAACAAGGTACAAAATGTGCACAAGATAGTAATTATTAGTAGTACATGTAACTAAACTTAGGAGCAAAAAATCAAGGTCAATTGTAGCAAATTAATAGCTAGCTGGCTAGATCATCTGTACTCATGGACATGGACTCATATCTAAAATATTTTCATTGACGTGCGTGTGCAGGATGAGAAGCTGGAGGCGACCAAGGCGGAGATGGGCGAGGTGAGGGAGGAGAACGAGCGCCTCAAGACCCTGCTCTCCCACATCGTCAGGGACTACCAGTCGCTGCAGATGCACTTCGACGCCGTCAAGGTCAAACAGCAAGCCACCGCCGCCGAGAAGCTGCTGATCCCTACAGCCGCGCCGGCCGAGGCCGACGTGCCGCCTCCCAGCGCCGCCGCAGCCGACGACCTCGTCTCCCTCAGCCTCGGCAGCGGCAGTTACGCCGGCCGGAAGGGCGCCCATGAGAGGACCTCGTCGTCCTCCTCCGGCACCGAGACCGACCCAGACGACCAGCTGTCGCTCGGGCTGAGCAGCCGTCGCTCAAACGACGGGGACGACAGGCAGGCCAGCCGCCCGTCCGCGGCGCCCTTGCTGAACTTGAGCTCTGACAGCAGTGCGGATGACGCCGGTGAGCCACGACACAAGCTACCGGCTGCCGCAGCGTGCCCGCCGATTTCCAAAGCGCGCAAGAGCCCCGGCGCCGGGGTCGATGGAGCCGACGACGAGGTGCTCCAGCAGCAGGCCAAGAAGGCTAGGGTTTCCGTCCGTGTGAAGTGCGACACACCCACGGTACGTCTGCACATATCACGCATACGTGCATACATATCGCACGCATACAAACGAACTACTTACCAATTATTTTGTGTTCATGATGACAGATGAACGATGGGTGCCAATGGAGGAAATACGGGCAGAAGATCTCCAAAGGGAACCCCTGCCCACGCGCGTATTACCGTTGCACGGTGGCGCCGTCCTGTCCGGTGAGAAAGCAGGTGCAGCGGTGCGCCGACGACATGTCGATCCTGATCACGACGTACGAGGGCACGCACAGCCACCCTCTGCCGCCGGCCGCTGCAGCCATGGCGTCCACCACCTCCGCCGCGGCGTCCATGCTCCTCGCCGGCTCTTCCTCCTCGTCCCACGGCCACCACCTCCCTTTCGCGTCCGCCGGGCTCCTCGGTCCGACCACCATCTCCACGATCGCGTCCTGTCCCACCGTCACGCTCGACCTCACCGCCCCGCACTCGATGATGCAGCAACAGTACGCGTCTCCCTACGCTGCAGCGGCAGCGGCGGGGTACGAGTCCAAGGCGCTGCCAGCGGCGTGGAGCAGCGGGTACCTGGCTCCGTACGGAGCCGGACTTCCGTACTACGGTAAGAGCTCCTTGCCGGCGATGGGGCAGCATTTTGGCCTGGGAATGGCGACCACGAGGCCGTCCGAGCAGATGTACGGCGCCGCCCATTCGTCGTCGTACCTGCAGAGATCGTCGAGCGGTGGCGCGCCTGCTCCGGCGGTGACGGACACGATCGCGAAGGCGATTACGTCCGACCCGAGCTTCCAGTCGGTGCTGGCGGCGGCAATCACGTCGTACATGGGGCGAGGTGCCGGCGCGGCGGCGCAGAAGTGATCGATGGACCTCGACAGGTTGATTTAGATCGTGTTTTAGGGCCCTGGACTATTTTGTAAGCTGTTCATTAAGTTACTTCGTTTCGGTATAAGAATTGGCTTGAGATCGAAATTAAATGCTGATCGATCTCTAGGGATTAGTGATGTATAATTGATTGCACATATATGGCATATTTGGACGAGTCAACTGTATGTACTGTGAGAAAACAAAAGTGATCAAATCGTATCGTTCCAGCTACTCTGATTTTGGAGTATATATGTAGTACATAACCAAAGATGCATATGATTTAGGGATGAAACTATTTTTGAAGTATATTGTACTAATACCACGGTTTTAAAAAAATACTTCGGTAAATACTTTGAAGTGTTTGGATGCAATTATCATACTGCAGTTTTTAAGAGCTGTGTTAAAATCTTGGTTTTAAGAGTTATAGTATTATACTGCAGTTTTTTTGTTGTATCAGAAACTTTAGTCTCGACATATTATTGTCTAAACCGAAGTATTATCTAAGAGAAATGCTCCTGCGTTTTCCCGGAAGTTTTTTTGCACGAATTTTTAAACCACATCAATGGCTGTGATTAGGGGTGGAGATTAATCACAACCATTGATGTGCTTTAAAATTCGTGCAAAAAAACTTTTAGGAAAGCACATGAGCACTTCTCATTATCTAAAGCTTAAATATTTCTTAGCCTTGCGATGAAATACTCTGATTTTGTAGTACTTTGTTTTTTTTAATGTTGAGCTCACAAGCTTATCTTGGTCGATTGGCAACCTTCTTGACAAATCGCACTGGAGACAAATAGGGCTAGGAACCTCAGAGTAGTTTTGCACAATTTCATGTCATGAAACTTAAGGCAATACTATGTACTTGTAGTTAATTCCGAGTGTATATTGTGCATAACCCACTCTCGGAGGGACTACTAGTAGGCGTGCTAACAAGGTTCTGAATGTGGACAAGATGTCCGTACACATATAATCACTAGTTTTTAGAAATATAGAACTCGCATTTTGTATATATCAATGTATGGTCTCATATCTATGATTTATTTTGTGCCACCATGAGAGAGATCAAGTGAACCCATCAACACATGTCCTTCTTCATACTTGCAAACTCTCTCTTACTTTTCTTTGTTATATTTTACTTCACTTGTTATTTTACTTACTGTTTTAGATTTCACTCTTAGTTTCTCTATTTTATTTAGTGCGTAAAAAGATAGATAAGTGACAACCTAGTTTGTGAGAATAGATAGCTCAATATTTTTTCTCCTTAAAATGAGACAGAGGGAGTATCCTCTATACTTGGGGGATATCACTGTTTCAGCTGTAGGCGGTGCCTTCATGACCAAAACAATATGTTGGCAGATCAGGGTCAATGACAAAAAGAGAGAGCCTCCACTTCATAAAAGAAGGTGAATTCGATTAAGGAAGTAGATTCCTTCAATTAAAGTTGCTTCTTTAATTGCTATGTTTTTATAGTATTTCAAAGACTGAGCTTGTTGAAAATAATGGCAATGTTGCAAGATGTGAAGGAATAGTATTTTGGTCCCTCTTGGCAATTATATTTTTGAGAAAATGGGTGTATGTTTATTTGTTAGGTACTAGGGCTCATGCAAACAAGCAACGTATAGTCACATAATTACCTAGGTACAAACCTGTCTATATGATGAGAAAAACCATGCTCGTGTCTTCAGATTATGTTAGTATGGAGAGCAGAAGCATTATTACCGTTGGTACATTGATGCATTTGCATTGGGCATTTCTTGACCAGACAAGGTTCTCAGTGAGTTGAATGACTAATTAACTCAAATCAAAGAGAGGACCTATGCCGACTCAAATCAATAGAAATGAAAAGCTTTGGGGGTGACCGTCTTCAAGAAGCCCTACAATTTTACCATACCTCTCACAACTCTTCTAACATAGAAGTAGGTCTTACGCCGTGACTAATACGAACCCCGCACAGACACCACACTAGCAATTTGGCATACTCGCGACCAATATGTGTTATGCCTAGTCATCCCACAACGTCGACCTGACATATGTGTCTCAACTATCAAAACGAAAAAAATGCTTAAATAGGATAGTACCTAGTCCTAGTTAATTAAGTGTGGTAATCAAAAGTTTTCGTTAAATAGGGTAAGTGATGTCACAAATATACAACTAGATAGAAAGAGCGATACATAGAACATTTTTAAAAATAAGTGAATTTTTTAGTCGATTTTCCGCTCACTAACATTTGATAAGTTTTTTCTTTTGTTTTTTGAGGGGGGACATTTGATGAGTTGCCTCGTGTGATCAGTCTCTCATATGCCATGTCATCTAATGGGCCAATCAGTAAAAGATCAAAACAGCGATTGCTGCTAAGAAATGCAGCCGAAATTTGGTCATGTTTTTTTTAGAGGATAAATGAATTTTTGGTCATGTCATCCACTGTATTGAGGACTTGGGCCACCATAAATTGGGCTGGCAGCTAAATGGTCGAACTGGGCCCATCGATCCATTCGAATTGATACCGTACTTACCCGGACCTTCCCTTCAGGCCGAGCAGCCGAAGGACAGACTTATCTCAAACAAAAAACTAGATATACCCCTCCGATTCTCCGAACCTCTTAACCGAAATTTTCATGTACGCAAATCAAACCGAGATAAGGTGTACATTAGAAACTAGGATGATATGCGATGTGGTTTTTGTTTCTTTAATTTTTCCTCTGTATACATGCATCGCATTCATGAATCCATCATGATCCAAAAAAATGCAACACAATATGCACACACATGTATTGCATGGGAGATGCACCACAATAACAAGATGTTTATTGATTATTACATAGTTACCAAACTAATGGAGATTTCTACAAAGAGGCGGAAGGAGAGGGGTAGGAGGTCGAGCAGTCGGCGGCGGCGAAGGTGATGGTACGCTTGTCCAGGTCGTAGCCGACGTGCATGCCCTGCTGAGCGATGCTCCCGATGATGGCAATCGGAGATTGGTCGCCGACCGGCAGCACCGCCATGCACACGGTCGTCTGGTCCACCTGCACGAACGTGTTCTGCGCCTTGAGCGTCACCACCGCGCCGCCTCCCATGACCAGCTTCACGTCCGGGATCATCTTCTCCAGTATCGACTCCTCACTCATCCCGGACGCATCGTAGCACAGCGGGAGGAGCGGCACCGGCGACGTCTTCTGCGGGAACTTGATGGTCCGGTTCACCTCCTCCACCATCTGGTCCAGGAGCCCCTTGTCGAGGTAGGTCAGCGACGTGCCGGAGTCGACGATGACGCCGGACCGGTCAGACGGTATCGTGAAAGTGGAGTTGTTGATTTCGACGGACTCGAGCGCGACGGTGTAGAAGGACTCCCGGATGGAGGGGACGAGCGGCGTCGTCGCCGCGTCCGCCTCTGTCACAGTGGCGCGGGCGCCGAAGTTGAGCGCGGAGGAGGCGTTGACGTTGAAGGGCACGAGGCAGTAGGAAAACCTTCGCCCGAGCGGCGTGGAGGCGCCCATCTGGGAGATGAGGGACATCTTCCCGGCGCCGAGGCCGACGATAGCGTTACCGGGGAACGTGCCGTTGATGGACGTGGCGCAGCCGAAGTTGACGCTGGACACGACCAGCTGCGGACGATCACGGCACCCCAGGCAGCCGCCGGGGGCGTCCTCGAAGATGAAGGTCTCGGTGGAGAGTAGGCCGATCGTGCGAGAGCCGTCGTTGTAGGTCTGGAGGTACTTACAGTTGGAGCTGGCGTCGCAGGTTCCGTAGAGCGCGAGGCATGCGTCGGAGTGACAACCCACGCGGCCGTACGTCTCCGAGGAGGACACGTCGAAGGGGACGCTCGCCGGCGCGTCCGCGGCGGCAGGGGCTGGTGCCCGAGGCTCGGTGGTGCTTCCGTTGACGCACTGAAGCCAGACGAGGTCGCTGCCGGTGTCGGCGGCGGCTAGCATCCGGGTGCCCGGAATGCCGACATTCAAGTACATGAGGTACTCGAACGGCCTGGACACCATCCCGGACACGGCGCCGGCAGGATAGCCGCCCGTGTAGGAGCGCGCGAGCGCCGCCGCGCGCGCCGGGGAACGCAAAGCGGCCGCGAGCACGCGGCCGTGCGCGGTGAGCGACGGGTCGTGGAACGGAGACTTGGCGGAGTCACGGTGGATGAACTCCACACTGAAACCGCCGCCAACGTCGGCCGTGCACCCGCACAGCTGCGCCGTCAGGACGAAGCCGAGGAGCAAAACGGCGAGACCCGCCATTGTGGTCTACTTTCCCTTGCAGCGTATGATCGACGCTGGTGTGGTGTGGTGTAACACGTCGAGCAGGGTAGTATTCATATAGCGAGATTAATGTCCGCAAATGGTAATTAGTAAATGGGGAGACGAATGGGCCGGGGTAAGTAATGATTTGATATGAACCGCTGATTGCCCGCACTATGCGGAATGGTAAGTGTAGATTGTATATGAGCTGTTGATTGTCTGCAGCATGCGTAATGGTAACTGTAGATTTGATATAAACTGCTGATTGCCTGCATTGTGAGCAATGGTAAGTGTACATTTGGAATGAGCAGTTAATTTTTGCCAGCATATAATGGCAATTGGCAAATGTAGATTCGACCGGAGAGAGCTGGAAATCTGCAGCTTGTGCTGATTTTTTTCTTCTTTTGTATGAGACTGAAGATTCCAAGGCGGTAATTATGTTTGTGCTTAAATATGCATGATAGTAATTGGTCGAGTGGCAAGACAAGCAGGTGATGATTAAGAAAAACGGTAGCAATGATTTATTTTTACACTGAATAACAGCCTTCCTTTATCAAACATTGTTAAAAAATGGGTTAATTGGTTCTGTGCCATACCGACCTAAGTTTTATCGGTCTGTAGCGTACCCGCGATGTTTCTCTGTTATGTGCGCTGGTTTGCTCGCATATCGCCCGAACGCTCGTTTCCCTCTGGTCAGTCTCCTTTGACCCGCACTTGGCCTGACTGGTGGGGTCGGCCTGGCGCGGCTCGGCTGGAATTTCCGCGGCTCGGTTAGGATTTCCTCGGGGCGGCGCGTGGGGCGGGGCACTAGTCTGACTGATGGGGCTGTGGCACTAGTCTGACTGGTGGGGACGGCATGTGGGGTGCGCGTGGGGTCGACGTGGGGTAAGTGTGGCACTGCACCTCCGCTTGGAAGACGCATCCATTGCGGCAAATCCAGGCCTCGCCGTTCCGCCCGTTCCGCTGGTCAATTATGGACAGTTTCATCCTACTGCGGGATTGAGGTGATTCGGAAATGAATTTAACATGTCGAACACACTCCGAGCCACATGAACCGCCTCCGATGAATAAGATTGAGGTGGTTCGGAAACGAATTCAACATGAATGCATACTGTCGAACATCTTGCGGGCACACGAACCGCCGTTGATGAACGACATAAACGGTGAACACAAATTGATTAAAACATTTAAACGAGATTTAACAAACTTATAATTACAAATCTAAACGAGATTTAACAAACTTAAAACTAAACAAAATAGCCTTTCGCCCCGCTTTATAAATAAATCAAACCTAAACAAAGGGGTGAGGGTTTAGTGTTCAGGGATGAGAGAGAGGCATATACATTGCCATCCTTCAACGCCACCGCCGGCGAAGAGATGTCGCTTCATCCCGGTGAAGGGGAGAAGATGCGAACCAAGTCAGCCTTCACCTGGTCCGTAGCCACCGCCGAGGCGGCTGAGGCTTCTGGCTTCGCCGGCGCCGTTTTCGATTCACCGCCATGACATGCGGGTAAGGGGGGTGTTTTAAGGTAAGCCTCTTTGTCTTGCGCCGCCGCTTTCTTCGGTGAAAGCGACGCTGCTGACCAAGATGCAGACGCTTGTAGAGGCAGATCAGGCAGCTCGGGGTCATCGTCGTCGTCGCTGGCGTCGATGCCGTCCTCGCTGTCACAGTCGTCGTCCATTGAGGACAACTCCGGCGTCGGCTTTCATCGATCGCCAAGACGCGCCTCGTACTCCTTGTCCACCACGGTGTGCCAGTAGGGCGCCGAGATGGAGTACTTGGGGTCGAGGCTTTGCTGGCATGACATCTGCGCCCACTTGCCCTTGATTAACTCGACGCTGGCCTGCCCGCTGAGTCGCGGCGCCACCGGAATGTACACGGCGCTCCTCACCCACCCATCCGGAAGGATGTCGTCGTCGTCCACCGGCAGCTGGTGCGGCTACTCAGCCGCGCGGTCTCCAGCGAGAGCACGTAGGGACGAGAGGTCTTGGCCTCCACGCACCACATGGCTCGCTCGAACGCCTTGGCATCTCCGCGTCCTCGTTGCGACGTCGGAGTTCCTCCAGCTGCAAGTGGCGTTGCTGTCCGCCAGGGCTGCCCGCCATGGTGGGCTATGTTTCTGTTTCCTTGGGGAGAAGAAGAGATAGGAGGAAGTGTTGGTGTGAGGAGAGGAGGGCTGCGCTGCGTCGGGTTTTAAAGGCGGCCGGAGGAGCGGGGTTGGGTGGCCTGCATTAACGCGGCCACCACTTCGTCTCGCCGCGCATTGACGCCGACGCGACCAGACGCTGCGACTGCCAGCATGCGTCGCTTCCGTCTGCGCCATTGGAAGCGGCGCGGCGTTATTGCGACTCCAGCCGCTGCGACTCGAGCACGCCTTGCTTCCGTTTGCAGGGCGCCGACTATAGCACCCGTCGCTTCGGTCTGCGCCCGCCAGGGGAACGGGACAGAAGGGTAAAACTAAAAACCACTTGCGCAGACAAAAGCGAGGCGTGTTGGAGTCGTTTTTCAACATGAGCATCACCAACAATTTTTTTTATCGTACTTCTGTCGAACATTTTAAGTGCACTCTGGACGCGCTCAGAGCGTGCCTGACGTGCTCTGGGCGCGCACAGGCGCACATTTGTGTAAAATTTGTTCGCGAACTAAGTTTAGACCATTCTTAGTCACTCCTAAATGATACTTTCGTGAGAATTTTGAAATTATCATGTTGCAATTCTTATTTGCGCAATGAGTTATGCGATATCACATGAGATCCATGCCCTACTCATTTGAATGTATGTAGACTAAAATTTTCAACTTGAGTCGTTAGTATATGACATATGAAGACTATGTGCATCGGTTTTTCAATTTTTCGATAAGTTTTGAATTTATTATGGTTATTTCAAAATCGGTCAAACCTAAGTTTGACCAACATTTAAACAACTTTAAAACATGAAAATGAAAAACTAAGCATGGATCCTTCTTAGTTACTCCAAAATGAAGCTTTTGTAATGTTTTTGAAAATTTCATGTTGCAATTCGAAACCACTTCTCTTCAACCTTAGACCTCATAGTTTGAGTTATGCGATATCACATGAGATACATGCCCTTCTCATTTTAAATGTATGTAGACTATGTTTTTCAACTTGAGTTCTTAGTACATGACATATGAAGACTATGTGCGTCGGTTTTTCAATTTTTCGATAAGTTTTGAATTTATTATGGTTATTTCAAAATCGGTCAAACCTAAGTTTGACCAACATTTAAACAACTTTAAAACATGAAAATGAAAAATTAAGCATGGATCCTTCTTAGTTACTCCAAAATGAAGCTTTTGTGAGGTTTTTGAAAATTTCATGTTGCAATTCCAAAACCACTTTTCTCCAACCTTAGACCTCATAGTTTGAGTTATGCGATATCACATGAGATCCATGCCTTCTCATTTTGAATGTATGTGGACCATGTTTTAAAACTTGAGTCGTTAGTATATGACATGAGACGACTATGTGCGCATAATTTTTCATTTTTCGATAAATTTTGAATATTTGAAGCTGATTTCCTATACAAGGAATCTGCAGTCGTCCGATTTCCTCTACAAGGAATCTGCGGCCGTCCGATTTAATCTAGAAGGAATCTGCAGGTAGAATCGGGGCGATCTGCGAGAAGCTCATTCTGTGATCTTATTGCACGCGCGCGTAGGACAAGGGCTATACACCCGTTGACGAGTGGACCACGGCGGATCCAATGGGGATTTTGGCTCGCCAACCCCCATTTGTCTCAGTGACACAAAATGGATATTTTGGCACACCAAATGCAGATAGACATGACCTTTCTCAAATCTAGCTTGGACTCGCTGAAAAATGTGTTTCAAATGACCTCGAAAGGTAGGGTAAACGGCCTCATTTCTAAGCAAAAATGATGGACTCGCCGAAAAATATGTTTCAAATGAGATCCAAAGGTAGGATGGTGGACTCGCTGAAAAATGTGTTTCAAATGAGCTCGAAAGGCAGGGTAAACGGCCTAATTTGTAAGCAAAAATGGACGACTCGCCAAAAATGTGTTTCAAATGAGTTAGAAAGGTAGGGTGGTGGACTTGCTTAAAAATGTGTTTCAAATGAGCTCGAAAGGTAGGGTAAACGACCTCATTTCTAAGCAAAAATGGTGGACTCACCGAAAAATGTGTTTCAAATGAGCTCGAAAGTTGGGTGGTGGACTCGCTAAAAAATGTGTTTCAAATGAGCTCGAAAGGTAGGGTAAATGGCCTCATTTCTAAGTAAAAATGGTGGACTCGCCGAAAAATGTGTTTCAAATAAGCTCCAAAGGTAGGGTGGTGGACTCGCTAAAAAATGTGTTTCGAATGAGCTCGAAAGGTAAACGGCCTCATTTCTAAGCAAAAATGGTGGACTCGCCGAAAAATGTGTTTCAAATGAGCTCGAAAGGTAGGGTAAACGGCCTCATTTCTAAGCAAAAATGGTGGACTCGCCGAAAAATGTGTTTCAAATGAGCTTGAAAGGTAGGGTGGTGGACTCGTTTTAAAATGTGTTTCAAATAAGCTCGAAAGGTAGGGTAAACGGCCTCATTTCTAAGCAAAAATGGTGTACTCGCCGAAAAATGTGTTTCAAATGAGCTCCAAAGGTAGGGTGGTGGACTCACTAAAAAATATGTTTCAAATGAGTTCGAAAGGTAGGGTAAACGGCCTCATTTCTGAGCAAAAATGGTGGACTCGCCGAAAAATGTGTTTCAAATGAGCTTCAAAGGTAGGGTGGTGGACTCGCTTTAAAATATGTTTCAGATGAGCTCAAAAGGTAGGGTAAACGGCCTCATTTCTAAGCAAAAATGGTGGACTCGCCCAAAAATGTGTTTCAAATGAGCTCCAAAGGTAGGGTGGTGGACTCACTAAAAAATGTGTTTCAAATGAGCTCGAAAGGTAGGGTAAACGACCTCATTTCTGAGCAAAAATGGTGGACTCGCCGAAAAATGTGTTTCAAATGAGATTCAAAGGTAGGGTGGTGGTATAGCTGAAAAATGTGTTTCAAATAAGCTCCAAAGATAGGGTAAACGACCCCATTTCTGAGCAAAAATGGTGGACTCGCTTCAAAGGTGACTTATAATGGAGTCCGGCATCGGCGATGGCGTGCTCCATCACATTTTCGAGGGAGGGAGGGGAGAGAGAGGTAGAGAAAATGGAGTTTCTATGGCGAGGGCAACCCCTTTTATTAGTCGCGGTGGGGAGGGCGGGCATACCCTATTCGACCCACGCTGACCCCACGTGCCAAGCCCACGCCGACCCCACGCGCACCCCACGTGTCGTCCCCACCAGTCAGACTAGTGCCCCGGACCCACGCGTCGACCCCAGGAAATCCCAACCGAGCCGACAAACGAGCCGAGCCAGGCCGACCCCACCAGTCAGGCCAAGTGCGGGTCAAAGGAGGTTGACCAGAGGGAAACGAGCGTCTGGCCGATATGCGAGCAAATCAGGGTATAGACCAGAGAAACAGCGAGGGTATGGCACAAACCGATCGAACTCAGCTAGGTATGGCACAAAAACAATTAACCCTTAAAAAATTTACAAGCGGCATAAGAAATTTGGAGTATCATCTAACCAAGGCTCTAGAAGAGACCTGGTTGCATGCCTAGCTAAATTATCAACTGCATCCGTATATTTCTAGGGCACTGAACATAGGTTGCTATCACTACGTTTCAAACAACGCATTCCGTTCCAAATTAGATAACTTGCATTTGGTTAAAAGAGATATATTTAGACATGAGTACATGGCTGGTAACACATACGGAGGGACTAGTTGTGTACAATCCTTCGTCTATGGCCCCGCGGACCATAGTAGGTCCCCGACTTTCTTGGCCGAGCTTAGAGCGAAGGTGGAGAGGTGCTCCACCCCGTTTGTCATTGCTGGAGACTTTAATCTGATTAGGTCCCCGGATGATAAAAGCTCGGAAAACATTGACCTCCGGAGGATGAGGATGTTCAACGACTTCATCGCTGATCTCGATCTTAGAGAGATGCACCGAGTTGGTGCTAGATATACCTGGTCCAACAACCGGACGGACCCGGTACGGAGTGTGCTGGACCGGGTTCTTGTCTCGGTGGACTGGGAGGCGTCCTACCCCCTGTGCTCCCTTTGGGCTATCACTAGAATTGGCTCTGACCACTCCCCGCTCTTGCTTTCGACAGGGGGCTCCCGACTGCCTAGGCTCAACCGCTTTCACTTTGAGAACTTCTGGCTGGCTCAGCCTAGATTCAAAGCGGTGGTCCGAGTGAAGTGGGCGGTGGCGGCCCACCCCCCCCCCCCCCCCCCCCCGCGTCTTTAACGTGGTAGATGTGTGGCATCACTGTGCTCAGTTGGCCCGCCAATTCATGCGCGGCTAGGGGCGAATCTAGGGGCTCAGCTGAAGCAGAGAAAGGCGTCTCTACTCAGCGGCATCGAAGCTCTCGACCTAGCCTCGGACATGGTGGGCCTTGACCCCGAGGAGTGGCAGTAGCGCTATGCCCTGGAGGCCTCCCTTTTGGAGATCTTCAGGGGCGAGGAGCTCTTCTGGCGATAACGAAGCCGCCATAACTGGCTCCTCAAGGGTGAGGCGAATACGGCTTACTTCCATGCAATAGCCAATGGACGTCGCAGGAAGTGCTCTATTCCTTGCCTATGGGACGGGGACCGTCTCCTGGTGGCGCCAGGAGAACTCTCGACCCATATTTACTCCTTCTATAGGGCGCTATTCTCGGTAGGCCCCCGTTCGGGAGTCTCCCTCTCGATGGACTTCTGGCAGGCGGCTCAGGTCTCCGAGAAGGAGAATAGGGAGCTCACACTCCCCTTCCTGCCCGAGGAGGTGCAGAGGGCAGTGATGGAGATGAAGCCCAACTCGGCCCTGGCCCAGATGGGCTCCCAGTGGCCTTCTTCCAGACTTTCTGGGAGTGTCTTAAGGCGGTGATCATGCCCATGTTCCAGGAATTCTTTGTTGGAACTTTGGTGCTTTCCCGCCTTAACTTTGGCGTGGTGACCTTGGTCCCCAAGGTAGTGGGGGCCACGGACATCCGCCAATTTAGGCCTATCACTATCCTCAGTGTCATCTTTAGGATCATCTCCAAAGTGTGCGCCCTCAGACTCGCTCCTGTTCTCGAGCGGCTCACACATCCCTACCAGTTCGCCTTCCTCAAGGGACGATTCATTCGTGATGGTATCTTGGCTCTCAACAAAATCATTCATGAGGTGAAGACACGCCGGTAGAAGGTTGTGTTCCTCAAGCTTGATTTCCATAAAGCCTATGACCGCTTGGACTGGGCCTTTCTCCGCTTGGTGCTGGAGCAGAGAGGGGTGGATGCGAGGATGATTAGTTGGATTATGTAGTTGGTCATGAGTGGCAATACCGCCATCAACATTAATGGGGACGTGGGTCCCTATTTTCGTTCCTCTTGCGGCGTTAGGCAAGGCGATCCTTTCGCCCCGCTGCTCTTCAACGCCGTAGTTGATTCCCTCGCGGAGGTCTTAGAGAGGGCTAAGACCGCCGGCCACATCTCTGGAGTGGTTGGACACCTTGTCCCGGGGGGTGGGGTGACCCACCTGCAGTATGCCGATGACACCATGATCATGGTTGAGGGGTGAAAGAACATTTCTTAATCCCTAATGTTTTGTGTGTTAGTTAACAACACTTATGATGTACTAATAGAATGCTAAGTATTTCAGCTTGTATGAGATTTAAGTTCATATGCATCAAAGCCAAAAATGCGAAGAAGAAGTGGTTCTGGAATTGTTCCAGGAACCGGAATATTTGAGCTGGAAATTCCCAGGGCCGGAATTTCCGGTTCACCAGAACTTCAAAGCAAATGGCTAAGTCAAGTTTGAGAAAATGGTTCTGATCTCAACCGGAAATTGTACTCGGAAATTTCACTTAACGGAATTTCCGAGTGAACCAAGATCAACATCGCAGAAACGACTAAGTCAAGATTGAGAAAGTGTTCTGACTCGAGCCGGAAATTGTGATCAGAAATTTCCATCTACCGGAATTTCCTATTGCACCCAGAAGAGTTCACACAAACGGCTAAGTCAAGAATAAGAAGTGTTTTGATCTCAACTGGAAATTGTGCTCGGAAATTTCCATTCAATAGAATTTTCGAGTGCACCTTGAAGAACATTGAAGAAAACTGCTAAGGAAAGAAGAGGAAAATCTTCTGACTCCAGCCGGAAAATCATGTCGGAAATTTCAATTCTCCGGAAATTCCGAGCAACCGGAATTTCCGGTTATGAATTATATCGGAATTTCCGGGTGGTCGACACAGGCAACGGTTAGAGGGGCTATAAATACCCCCTCACTCACTCAAGAACAACTAGCTCTCAGATTTTCTCTCTCCTACCTTTCTTGAAAGCTCAAATCATCAAGATCTCCCAATCCCCCCACTCAAATCCGTTGATCTTTGGAGGATTGGAGGAGAAGGCCCGTATCTACATCTTCACCGAAGCGATTTGCATTTCTTCCCCTTTCACCTGGGGATTTCGTGGCTAGGGTTTCCGGTGGGAAAACCTAGTTCACCATTGTTGTAATTTTGGTGTTGCCTTGACCTTTTGTGGCCATCTTGAGAGCCCCCAATTAAGTTGTGGGTGAGTGCCTCAAGCGTTTGTAAGGGATTGGATCTCCGCCCTAAAAGGGGATCAATAGTGAAGGTGAACTCGCAACCTTTGTGGTTGAGTTCATCGGAGAAGAAGGTGAGCCTTTGTGGCGTTGCGGCTAACCTATTGTGGTAGCGCACAACTCTCCAACGAGACGTACACCCTTGGGTGGAACTCGAGATTACATCTTCGTATCCGCGTGCTTCACTTGGTTCCTCTTATCCTTACTCCCTTACTTTCTTGTCTTGTACTCTAGTTTACCTTGTTATTTCTTAGCTTGTCATTTAGGTAAATTCACCGTTGTTGCATATCTATTGAATCTACCTTTGTGTTGAGCCTAAATTTGAAAAGACCTAAAATTTGTAATAGAACCTATTCACCCCCCCCCCCCCTCTAGGTGTCGGGTTCCCGTTCAATTGGTATCAGAGCCAAGTTCACTTTTAAGGGCTTAACCGCCTAAGTGCAAAGATGACGGAATCCGATGCCGAGAAGGCCGCCCGTGAGAAATTAGAGGCGGAGAAGGAGGCGTTAGCCAAAGGGGCAACCATGGCCGATCTTATAGATATGTGATCGTCCTTGGAGGCCCAACTCCTCAAGATGAATGAGATGCTCATGACATTCTTGATGTCTAAGGAGACCTAGGCTACTTCTCCCTCTCCTCCTCCTAAGGAGCACGGTGAGAACTCTAAGTAGTCATATTCGGATGGGTCCAAAGATGTTCCTCCGAATGCTTTCACCAGGAAGGCGGAAAAGGATGAATCACCTAGCTCCTCTAATACCCCCAAAGGAGAGTAATTTCATAATGTGAACCATAATTACTCTCCTAACCCTCCTATCCCTCACCCTCATGTAAACTTTAGAAGTGATCCTTCTAAGCTCAAACCTACTCATTTCTCTCATTGGCAATTTTAAATGAAGTCTCATTTATGTAGTGCCTGCATTGAGCTATGGCGCATCATTGAAGAAGGACTCAAGGCCCATGATCCAACCAACTTGACAAGAAGAGAGGTGGTTGATAGTCAACTCAATGCCACCGCTCTTCATCAACTTCAAATGGCCGTTGGAGAGAAGGACATGCCTCTTATTCAACAATTCTCCACCGCCAAAGAAGTATGGAATGCTATTTCCGACATCTTCGTCGGCAATGAGAGCATGAAGAAGAACCAGTATGATGCCTTATGCAATGAGGTGGAAGGGTTCTACAACTTGGATGGATAAAGTCATGAGGACATGTACCGGAGGTTGGTGTTGATTTCTAACACCTTCAAGAACCTCGGTGCGGTCTACATTGATGACGCTTGGATCAAGAGGAAGTTCGTGACCGCTCTCTTGCCCTTTGAGGAAACGGACTTGAAGACACTCCAAGCGAGACATGACTTCACGAAGATGACATCCAATGAAGTCATGCAAGAGATGACCGCTTACAAGGTGGCCTCCAAGATTGCACAAGATGCAAGAGCAAGATTCATAGGGATGCACAAGCATGCCTCAATTGCCTTGAAGGCCACCGTTGAAGAAGAGGATGAAGATGAGTATGATGATCAAGTCGAGCTATCTAGTGAGACTCTCTCAAATACTCTCACCCAACACATGGGTCTTGCGGCAAGAACTTTTTGGAAGAACCCCGGAAGGGCCAAAGCTAGGATTGACAAGAAGTTCCCCTCCAATTGAGGAAAGCCAAGCAACAAGGTGAGGCTTTGCTATAATTGTGATGACAAAGCCACTTTGTTGTAGATTGCCCATGGGAAAGAAGAGAGTACCATGGTGGGAGGCTCGTGGCCAAGACGAAGGGCAAGGGGCCTATGCCCATGAAGAAGCCCTACATCAAGAAGAACCAAAAGATTGTCTTGGTAACTCAAGATCAATATCCCACCGATGATGAAGATAGTGACAAGGAGGATACCCCAACACAAGTGGCCGCACTAGCCATTTCCTCTACACCTCCGTCACTCTTCTCCTCACCAAATGAGAGGCCCATCGTCAAGAATGCAAGATGTCTTACGGCAAAGACATCCGAGGTAAAATTGTCCCCTACCTCCATATCCCATGAAATTGATGATGGTATGAGTCTTCAAGTCAAGAAAGAAATTATTGCTTTTGATAAATTCATGACTAACTTGCAAGGAGAAGGAAAGAAACACTTTGGCTCAATTATTAGTCATATAGGTTGAAAGAGCATTTTCCCTCATGTGTGGTTTTGGTAATTGAATGACAATCTCTATGGACTAATGTTTGCTTTTGAGATATCATTATAGATCATGTCCATGGAATTGTGGAGTTCATGTGTTGGACTCTTGAAGCTTATTGCAAGTATGTCTTGAAGATTCAAGACATCATCTTGGTGAAGAAAAGATGAGTTGTGCAAGATCAAGAGAAGCTTTCTCGAAAAGATCCCATGCTTGGTGCTTGCAATGGATACATGAAGACGAAGCTTAGCGAGACTCTCCCATTGTGAGCATGAGGGAGTATTTGGAGAAGTCTTCATCAAGCAAGTGATTGGACGCGCAATCAAGAAAGATGATCCACTTGAAGAGATCAAGATAGTCATCATCCAACTCACGTGGAATGCTCAAGGCAAAGGTATGATCTTGATAGGGCTATAGGATAGATAGGCGTACTATCAAGAGGGGCTCTCAAGTTAGTAACTTGATCGCATTCTTGTGGAGAGCTCAAACCTTTGCATACTTGGCATATCATATTTCTTGGTTCTTATTTGACTCTTATGTTGGTGAGGAATTAGAGCTTGGTTCATCTCCATGTCAAGCTCTAGTTCATCGAAATCGGTTTTACTTTGGACAACTTGTTGCGTTTTCGGTGGCGGAAATATTGCCGGTTCTACCTTGAGGAAAGTCCCACACCTTGCCATGTGTGGAGATTTTATTCTATTTATGGGATGCAAAATTGGTCTCACCTCATTTGGAGTTCATTTGCAAAAGTTATAGCAGTTTTCGTTTCGGTGTTTTGCTGATCCGGATTATTGGGGCCGGATATTCCGCCCTACCGGAATTTCCGGTTCCCCAGCTCATCCAAGAAAACGGCTAAGGAAAGGAGAAAAAGGGTTCTGACTCCAGTCGGAAATTGTGCTCGGAAATTTCCATATACCGGAATTTCCGAGTGCCCCCAGAAAAGTCCTCCAGAATTGGCTAAGGAAAGTTTGGTTTTGCTTCTGACTCCAGCCGGAATTTCCGAGCTCTCTTAGACCGGAATTTCCGGGTCTCTCTAGACCGGAATTTCCGGGTGACCAGAAATTCCGAGTCTAACTTATACCGGAATTTCCGGGTGTCAAAACAACCAACGGCTATATTTCCTGGAGGGGTATAAATACCCCTCCCCTTCTTTTTCCCCAGCCAATCCAAGGCAGCACGACTTTCCCCTCTCTCCTACTCCATTGTTGACCTTGGAAAGCTCACTTCCCTCTCAATCCCTCCATTGAATCTTCCATATTCTTTAGGGAAAGTTGAGAGGAGATCTAGATCTACAATCCTACCAATCCATCTCTCCTCTAAGTGAGGGGAACTTAGTGGATCTAGTTCTTGGAGTTCCTTTGTGATTCTTCCTCTTTGTTCTTCCTCTCTTCTCCCCCATAAGCATTAGTTGCTTTTGGTGGGATTTGGGAGTGAAGGAGTTGACTCCTTTGTGGTTTTCTTTGTTCTTCCTCTCTTATTCCCCCATAAACATTTGTTGCTGTGTTGGAATTTGAGAGTGAAGGACTTGAGCACTTCGTGTGCTCTTGCCATTGCATTTGCATCGGTTTGAGCCCTCCACGAGGATTCGTGGTGGTATTACTTGTGAGCTTGTTACTCTTGGGTCTTTGGACCCTAGACGCCTTTTGTGGCCGGCCTTTTGTGGCCAAGACCTTTTGTGGTCAAGACCTTTTGTGGTCACTTGAGAGCCCCCAATTAAGTTGTGGGTGTGTGCCTCAAGAGTTGTACGGGATTCGATCTCCGCCCCAAAGGAGATCAATAGTGGAAGGTGAACTCGAACCTTTTGTGGTTGAGTTCATCAGGAGAAGAAGGTGAGCCTTTGTGGCGTTGCGGCTAACCTGTTGTGGTTGCGCACACCTCTCCAAACGAGACGTACACCTTTGGGTGGAACTCGGGAATACATCCTCGTCTCCGCGTGCCTCGGTTATTTCTATACCCGAGCTCTTTACTTATGCACTTTACATTGTGATAGCCTTCATGCTTGAAGTCATATATCTTGCTATCATCTTGTTACTAGTATTGCTTAGCTTAAGTTGTTGGTGCACATAGGTGAGCCTAGTTTATATATCTAGGTTGTATGCTTGTTAAAGTAAACCTCTAGTTTTATTCCGCCTTTATCAAGCATACCGGAATTTCCGGGTCATTTGTGTACCGGATATTCCGAGTAGGTACCGGATATTCCGGCTACTCGGAATTTCCGGTCACTCTTGGACCGGATATTCCGGCTCCTCGAAAAAGTTTTAAATCGCCTATTCACCCCCCTCCCCCCCCTCTAGGCGACGTCTATCCGTTTATAGGTGAGCTTGAGGATGAGTTTGAGTTAAAAGGTGAGATTGAGAGAGAGGATGCTCACACTAAGGTGTCTCTCCAATCCTCCCTTGAAGATGAACAAGAAGCTCATCCTCTCCTCAAGGAGCAACTTGCTAAGATCACTAAGGATCATGATCTTTACTTTTCTAAATATAAAATTATGCAAAATGAAAAGTCTGAGCTTGTAGTTGCTCATGCTAGACTTTGCGAAGCCTTCGAGTCACTTGAAAATACTCACAAGGTATTGACAAGTGATCACGAACGTCTCCTCAAGTCTCGTGATCAACTCCAAACTCGGATATCTACTCTTGAGAAACCTAACACTTCTACTCCTTTGAATACTAATGCAAATGTTGTCAAGGACAAAGCTAGGGTTTTGTTTGTTCCCTCCATGGCAACTGAGCCCAAGACCTCTCTTGATAAAGGTAAGGGGACACTCACTACTCCTCTTCATGAGTGAGTGCCCCACAAGGGTAAGGAAGGCCTGGGCTATGTTGCTAAGGAGAAGAAGAAGATCAAGAAGAAGGCCAAGCCCACACAAGCCAAGAAAGATGACATTGCGGGTGGAAATGCCACAAGGGGCACTCCCACTCGTGATGACTTTGCGGGCATATCTAACCCCAATTATGCTTTATATGTTGATTATAATGGGGTTGTCTATGCTAGATACATTGGTCCTTTTGATGGCTATACTGAATATGCTATTTGGGTCCCAAAGACCCTTGTTGCTAACCAAAAGGCACCCATTGAAAAATGGGTACCTAAATCAAAGAATTGATTGTGTGTAGGGCCTTGCTTCCGAAGGATCGAAATGGATAATTGATAGTGGGTACACTAGTCATATGACCGGAAGCAAGGAGATTGTAGAAGCCTAATGATGATCAAATGACCGTTACATATGGTGACAATTCAAAGTCTAAGGTAATAGGGCTCGGCAAGGTGGTAGTGGCACCGGACATCATCCTTGTGAATGTCTTACTTGTCGAGTCCCTAGGTTTCAACTTGATCTCGGTACATTCTTTAACTTGTTTGGGTTATACCGTTATCTTCGAAAAGGAAATGGTTATACTTATGCAGAGCAAGTCTCTCAAAGTGTCTTTCTTGGGTACGTTGAGAATGGGCTATATGTGGATGACTTCTCAGGAGTCACCACTCCCCATGCAATGTGCTTATTCACTAACGCGGATTTGGGTTGGTTATGGCATCGCCGACTAGCCCATGTCAATATGAGGACTTTGCAAAGTCTCCAAAAGGGTGGCCATATCCCAGGACTAAAAGACCATGTTTCTTTCTCGAAGGATCGAATGTGTAGGGCTTGTGTTGAAGGAGAAATGCATGACATCCACCATCCAAGCAAGACCATCATTTCATCAACGAGGGTTTTGGAGCTTCTCCATGTTGACCTCTTTGGTCCAATTCCGGAAGCTAGTCTTGGTGGCAAGAAATATTGCTTGGTGATTGTTGATGACTATTCAAGATACACATGGGTTTTCTTCTTCAAGTCGAAAGTGGAGACTCAACAAACTATCATCGACTTCTCCAATAAAGCTCAACGTCAACACAATGTCCCAGTCTTGGTGATAAGAAGTGACAATGGTTCTGAGTTCAAGAACTACACCTTGAACGAGTTTCTTAGTGAAGAAGGGATTCGTCATCAATATTCCGCTGCTTATACTCCCCAACAAAATGGTGTAGCCGAAAGGAAGAACCGCACTTATTGAGATGGCAAGATCGATGATGGCCGAGTTCAAGTCCCCTCACAACTTTTGGGCCGAAGCCGTGAATACCGCTTGCCATTCGTCCAACCGGCTCTTCTTTCTCAAAGGACTCATGAAGACACCTTATGAAGTGCTTACCGGGAACAAGCCCATCATCTCGTACTTCCGAGTTTTTGGTTGTAAGTGTTTCTATCTCATCAAAGGTGTTCGTTTAGGCAAGTTTGGTTCTAAGTCTCTTGAAGGGACTTTTGTTGGTTACGGTGCCGAATCCCATGCTTATAGAGTTTATGACAAGGCCTCACGCATTATCATAGAAACTTGTAGTGTGGTATTCGATGAGAATGACGACTCCCGTGTGGAGCAAAGTGGTGTTTCCGATGTAGGTGATCATCAACCTCAAGATGCTATCCGAAGGATGGGGTTGGGCGTCAACCGCCCTGTCGAAGTCTATTATGAGGTTGCTCAACAAGGATCAAGTTCTACGCAAGTGGTGGCTACCCCAACACAAGTAACATCCAACAACAACACCGTGCCCAACACGCCTAGTCAAGAAGAAGCACAAGAACCTCCAGCTGCTCCAGGAATTTCCGGAGGGCCGGAAAATCCGGTTCAAACTGGAGTCGGAAATTCCGGTGACTCGGAATTTCCGGTCCATACTGAACTCGGAATATCCGGTCCTGCTGACATTCCCGGTGGCATCTCGCAGCAAGGCCAAGATCAACCTTCTCCCCCACCTCTGGACATCACTACTATGGTTGATCAAGGCCATCAAATCAGTCAAGGCGGAGACATGAATGATCAAGATGATCAAGCGATTCCTCCCACCACAAGGAGGGAAATCGAGATCCGCCGCTTGAATAGGGTTGGCACCTCACAAGAATTGAGAGCTCTATCTCTCGAGAAGGTGCTTGGTGATGTGAGAAGCAAGGTCTCTACCCGAAGACAACTTGCAAGCTTTAGTGAACATCAAGCTCACATCTTCATGGTGGAACCCAAGAAAGTCTTTGAAGCTCTTGAAGATAAAGATTAGCTTGATGCTATGCATGAAGAACTCAACAACTTCGAGCGCAACAAGGTGTGGAAGTTGGTGGAAAGACCTAAAGATTGCCGCAATGTTATCGGCACCAAGTGGATATTCAAGAACAAGCAAGATGAACATGGCATGATGGTGAGAAACAAGGCAAGATTGGTGGCTCAAGGTTACTCCCAAATTGAAGGCATTGACTTTGGAGAAACCTACGCGCCCGTGGCTCGACTTGAGTCAATTCGTATTCTTCTTGCCTATGCCTCTCATCATAATTTTAAGTTGCAACAAATGGATGTTAAATCCGCTTTTCTTAATGGTCCACTAAGTGAACTTGTTTATGTTAAGCAACCACCGGGGTTTGAGGACCTCAAGTATCCGAACCATGTCTACAAGTTGGATAAGGCACTCTATGGCCTTAAACAAGCCCCACATGCGTGGTATGAGCATCTTAGAGAACTACTTGTAGACCGTGGGTTCCAAGTTGGGGAAATCGACCCCACCCTTTTTACTAAGAAAGTAAATGGAGAGCTTTTCATTTGTCAATTATATGTGGATGATATTATATTTGGGTCTACTAACAAAACATTTAACGAATAATTCTCCAAGCTTATGACTGACAGGTTTGAGATGTCTATGATGGCTGAGATGAAGTTCTTTCTCGGATTCGAGATCAAGCAATTGAAGGAAGGAACGTTCATCAACCAAGCAAAGTACATTCAAGACATGGTCAAGAAGTATGGGTTGCTTGAGCTCAAGGGTGCCTCTACCCCAATGCAAACCAAATGCCACCTTGAGCTCAACCCCAAGGGTAAGGATGTGGATCAAAATGTATATTGCTCCATGATTGGATCTCTTCTTTACCTTTGTGCATCTAGACCAGATATAGTGCTTGCCGTAGGAGCGTGTGCAAGATATCAAGCGGCTCCTAAGGAAAGCCATGACATGGCGGTCAAGAGAATCTTTAGATATATCTCTCTCCACCGCCGAAGCCGAGTATGTTACCGCCGCAAGTTGTTGCACACAATTGCTATGGATGGGGCAAACTTTAAAGGAGTACGGAGTCGATTGCGACAAAGTGCCTCTTCTATGTGACAATGAAAGTGCCATCAAGATTGCCTACAACCCCGTGCAACATTCAAGAACCAAGCATATTGAGATCCGCCACCATTTCATAAGGGATCATGTGGCCCGAGGAGATATTGACTTATCATATGTGGGCACAAGGGATCAATTGGTGGATATCTTCATGAAGCCCCTTGAGGAAGGAAGGTTTGCTTTTTGAGGAATGAGCTCAATATCATTGATTTGAGGTCCTTAGCTTGATCGCTTGCACACTCAGCTAGGACGTAATTGCATCTTATCTTGTTTAGATATAGGCATGGACATAGGTGGAGTGCGGTCCTAATACATTGTACCATCCCTTCCCCCATTATGCCAATAGCAAGTGTTCTTTTATGTTTATATTAATTCTTATGACTAATGAGCTAAACGACGAGTATTGGTTATGTACCCAAGATACATCTTCGTGGTGACATGCCATACACTTCTACATGGTGGTTCGGCCACCGCCCTCTCCTCTTTGAAGAGTTGGTTTTACTTGGAGCTTATTGTTGATTTATTGCTTTTGGATTCATGCATGTGGGAAACCTACTCAACTTGGTGCTTTATGAATCGATTTGGTTGTTGTAAGATGAGTATGGTGTACCAATGACAGTTTGGAAATCTATCCTAAGCCTCTTCTCCCCTGAAAACATTTCTCCCTATTGCACACAAGTCATCCGATTGAAATCTGGGCGTTTGGTTCGGCTAGTCGGAATTTCCGGCTCCCCTGTGGATCGGAATTTCCTTTGAATCGGAATTTCCGGTGCGAAGTTACTCTCGAAATTTTCGATGAATCGGAATTTCCGGTGTAAGTCACACTCGAAATTTCCGGTCGGGCGGTCTATCTAAAAAATATAAGGGAGGCTCGGGGTGAAGAACTGGAAACAATCCTCTTCCACCCCCGACTCTCCTCTCTCCAAAACCGCCGCCCCAGCCGCCCTAAGCTCTCCCGGAGCCTTCCAACCGCCGGGGATCTCTCCCCTCGGCCGGATCTGGTTCTCCTTCGTCCCGAGAACCTTCTCCTCCAAGCAATGTCCTCAATAGATGAGGGTAACTCCACTTTTCCCTAACCCTAGGTGCTTGCACTTGGATCTAGATGTGGGGGTATTTGTTTTGAAATTCCTTGGTAGAGGTTGTTCCTAGTGTCATTCCCTGCTATGTATGTACGTTAGTTTCATATTTTATTGGATCGATCTAGTTTTAGACATATCTAATCTCAAAATCTGCACTGTTTCGACAGACCGGAATTTCCGGTCTGACCTGAACCGGAATTTCTGGTCTGAACCTGAAAACTGCAGTTTTTCAGATTTCCTAATGTTTAGCTATATGTGATCAACCTAATGCCTCTCTAATGTATGTATGCATTCCTGACTTGTGTGTACTCATCTTTTGCTACCTATATGTGCTATATTTACAGGTGATTCGAGTGGGAGGCTCTCAAGGTCTGTCATTCGGAAGGTTCGTGCTAATGGGCCTGCAGCCTCCTCCTCAAGCAAACCAAGGCCAAAGAAAGTTCTCGCTAGCAAGCCCAAGTACAAGAAAAGGAAGGATGTCACCCCACCTCCCACTGCTCGTCAGCCATATACTGAGATGTCGGCTGTTGACTACTCTCAGTTCCGTCAGGAAGATTGGTATCTCAGGCCAAGGGATGAGACTCTGGATGATCGCAGATTTTGGTGCATTGAGCAAGAATACGTCCTTAAGGACGTCTATTATACTATGTCCAAGCCTATTCGCAAGATGCAGCCATACAACCTTCGTGCTCTTCAGTCCAAGGCCACTTTTGCTGAGGCTATTCATATTGTCAAGACCATGGGTTTAGAAAGGCTTGTGGTCACTCGGTGTAACTACAACTCTCAGCTTGTGATGCAGTTCTTTGCCACTCTTGTGATGAAGGGTGACTCGAAGAAGACCATCAAGTGGATGACAGGAGACACTTACTGTGAATCTGACTGGTATGAGTTCGCCAAGGTATTGGGTTACAAGTTTGATGGAGACAATTATCAAGGTTACCGCATACACCACTCCTACTGGCTCAACAAGAAGGATACCGCACATTTCTATGGTAGGGGTGCAACCCCTGGTCTTGCTCGGAACTTGCTCCCTCTCTATGATATTCTTTTGCGCATCTTCCGGGAGAACATTGCTCCAAGTGGTGGCAACAAAGACAATGTGGTGTCTCCTCTGTGCAACTTGCTCCTCCATGCCCACACCATGCTATGAGCACCGATGAGACTGTGGATTGGAGTGTTGATGGGATGGACTATCGCCATAATGAGATGTTTGAAACAATGACCTCTACAGGCACTATTCCCTATGCTCCTTACATCATGAAGCTCATCAAGTCCAAGTTCCCAGAGCATACTTTCAGTGATGATGAGTCAGAGGTTCATGACTTCAAGAAGCTATATGAGAAGAAGACTGTGGATGTGCCTCAGAGTGTGCCCACCTCTCAGTCCACCAGAGATGGCTCCTTCATGGGAGATGCTCGTAGGGCTGCTGCCCCATCTCATGCTCCCTCCACCTCCGGGAAGATGAAGAAACTGAACTGATTCCAGCGCAACGTTCTCTGCATGAACATTGATATTTACAAGGAACAATACACAGCTTACAAGGATCGCCGCCAGCTAGCTCATGATCAACAGTTGATTCTTCACCATGCGTTTGGCTCTGCTGCTCCTGCTGCTCTCACTGCTCCTCTCTCTTATGCTCAGTGGAACCAGGGTTCCATGGCTCCGTGGTCTCAAATTGAGAGTGACCTTGGTGGCAGCTCCTACTCCACGGGTCAGGCTTATGAGGATACTTCTGGTGATGATTATGTTGATGATGATGAGGAGGAGATGGATGATGAGGGCACCCCTTCTGATTGATGGCTGCCTTGGGACGTAGCATCGCTCTTCTTCCTTTTTGGCGTTTTGATGCCAAAGGGGGAGAAGTTGCTCTAGTAGGCACTTCGGGGATTTGCATGGGTTTAGACACAACCTTGTGCGTTTACCATTTATTTGCGCTTGTGACCATTTATCTTTCATCTTAGTTGTTTTGAACTATTTGTGAACATTGTGTGTGTAATGAGACAATCCTATGCTATCTTTTCTATCTATGGATGAGACTTGAAGCCTATTGTGTTGGCATTCTCTTCATATTATATATACACAAGGTATGAAATTCTATCAAGTCTCTATTACTACCATAGCTTTGTATATTGTCTCATTACCTCTTGTTAATATCATGTGCTACTTTTTGCAAAATTGCTCCTATCCATTTGTGTCCTGTTTTTTCTTGTATGCACATGCTGAGGGGGAGTCATTTTATCTAGAACATGATATAGCATTCATATTTTCTTTGCAAATCTTGGTATTGTCATCTAACACCAAAAAGGGGGAGATTGGAAGAAAACATTTCTTAATCCCTAGTGTTTTGTGTGTTAGTTAACAACACTTATGATGTATTAATAGAATGCTAAGTATTTCAGCTTGTATGAGATTTAAGTTCATATGCATCAAAGCCAAAAATGCGAAGAAAAAGTGGTTCTGAAATTGTTTCAGGAACCGGAATATTTGAGCTGGAAATTCCCAGGGCCGGAATTTCCGGTTCACCGGAACTTCATAGAAAATGGCTAAGTCAAGTTTGAGAAAATGGTTCTGATCTCAACCGGAAATTGTACTCGGAAATTTCACTTTACCAAAATTTCCGAGTGAACCAAGATCAACATCGCAGAAACGACTAAGTCAAGATTGAGGAAGTGTTCTGACTCGAGCCGGAAATTGTGATCGGAAATTTCCGTCTACCGGAATTTACGATTGCACCCAGAAGAGTTCACAGAAACTGCTAAGTCAAGAATAAGAAGTGTTCTGATCTCAACCGGAAATTGTGCTCGGAAATTTCCATTCACCGGAATTTCCGAGTGCACCTTGAAGAACATTGAAGAAAAAAACTAAGGAAAGAAGAGGAAAAGGTTCTGACTCCAGCCGGAAATTCCTGTCGGAAATTTCAATTCGCCGGAAATTCTGAGCAACCGGAATTTCCTGTTATGACTTATACCGGAATTTCTTGGTGGTCGACGCAGGCAACAGTCAGAATTGGGGAGGGGCTATAAATACCCCCTCACTCACTCAAGAACAGCTAGCTCTCAGATTTTCTCTCTCCTACCTTTCTTGAAAGCTCAAATCATCAAGATCTCCCAATCCCCCACTTAAATCCGTTGATCTTTGGAGGATTGGAGGAGAAGGCCCGTATCTACATCTTCACCGAAGCGATTTGCATTTCTTCCCCTTTCACTTGGGGATTTCATGGCTAGTGTTTCCGGTGGGAACTAGTTCACCATTGTTGTAATCTTGGTGTTGCCTTAACCTTTTGTGGTCCTTGACCTTTTGTGGTCATCTTGAGAGCCCCCAATTAAGTTGTGGGTGAGTGCATCAAGCGTTTGTAAGGGATTCGATCTCCGCCCTAAAAGGGGATCAATAGTGGAAGATGAACTCGCAACCTTTGTGGTTGAGTTCATCGGAGAAGAAGGTGAGCCTTTGTGGCGTTGCGGCTAACCTGTTGTGGTAGCGCACACCTCTCCAACGAGACGTACACCCTTGGTTGGAACTCGGGATAACATCTTCGTCTCCGCGTGCTTCACTTGGTTCCTCTTATCCTTACTCCCTTACTTGCTTGTCTTATACTCTAGTTTACCTTGTTATTGCTTAGCTTGTCATTTAGGTAAATTCACCGTTGTTGCATATCTAGAGAATTTACCTTTGTGTTGAGGCTAAATTTGAAAAGACCTAAATTTGTAATAGCACCTATTCACCCCCCCCCCCCTCTAGGTGTCAGGTTCCCGTTCAAGGGGTCGGGACTTGACATTATGAACCTCAAGTTCCTCCTCCTTTGCTTTGAGGCCATGTCGGGCCTCAAGATCAACTTCGACAAGAGTGAATTCATCATATTAGGATACTCTGAGGAGGACTAGCGGCGGATCGCCGACAGCCTCAACTGTAGGTTGGCGGTCTTCCCTGTCACCTATCTCGGCATGCCGATTCGGGTCTCCCGTATCCTGATTAAGGACTTAAACCCGCTAGTAGAGCGGGTAAATTGTAAATCGGAGCCCTGGCAAGGGAGGTTTACATCTAAGGCAAGCAAGACGATTCTCATCGATGCTTGCATGTCCAGTCTCCTCATGTTCATGATGGGGATGTATATCCTACCGGAAGGGACCCATGCCGACTGCGACAAGGAGCTCTCCAGGTTCTTCTGGCAGGCGGCCTCCGGGCGTCAGAAGTAACATATGGTCAAGTGGGCGAACATTTACGCCCCCAAGGAGCTTGGGGGCATAGGAATTTTGTCCTCCCGTCGCATGAACAAGGCCTTGATGCTGAAATGGGTTTAGCGCATCCTTCGAGGGGATGGGGGCATGTGGCTAAAGCTGGTCGAGGCCAAGTACCTTCGAGGATGCCTGCTCATGGCTTGTGAGAGAAAGGAGGGATCCCAATTCTGGAGATGCATCCAATCCATCAAGCATGAGATCAGACTTGGGGCTACCTCTGTCGTAGGCGACGGGCGAGGTACCCTATTCTGGCTCGACTCTTGGTGTGGCAGGCGGCCGCTTCGAGACGAGTTCCCGGAACTATTCACTATGTGCTCGGATCAGTCTTTGTTGGTCGCCACCGCTGCCCAGGATGGTCGGTGGAACATAGGGTTCCGTCGCACTTTTGGACTGGTGGAGGCGCTTAGCTAGGAGGGTCTACTCGCGGCCCTCCCTTCTTCCCTCATGGACCGCCCGGATACGGTCTCCTGGGCACTCTCGCCCTCGAGGCAGTTCTCCGTCGGCTCCATGTACCGGGCCCTCTTTCGAGGGCATGTCCTACCTTGGATCTCCCACTTGTGGAAGGCTGCTTTGCCGCTCAAGATTAGGATTTTCACGTGGCAACTGCTTCGGAACCGCCTCCCCTCGGGGGTGGAGGTGGCCAAGTGCTTGGGCCCGGGGGACGGGCTTTGTCCCCTGTGTGGGGTCCCTGAGACGGAAACACATATCCTATTCTCCTGCTCCGTTGCTCGCTTCATGTGGAACTTCATTGCCGAGGCTCTTGGGCCTGCGTGGCAGGCCCATGACCTGGTAGAGTTCCTTGACGTGCAAGCAAACCGTGCCGGAAGGAGGAAGCGCCTCTTCTGGCTGGTGTTTGCTGCGATGACCTGGACTCTTTGAAATATTCACAATAAAATGGTTATCGAGCATGTCTTTCTGCGACGGGCCTCTGACTCAGTGTTCAAACTTTTGGCTTTTCTCTAGAAGTGGCACCCGCTATGTAGGCAGCGGGACAGGGAGCGACTGGATGTGATGCTTCACGATCTCTTGAGGGCGGCTCGCCGTCTTCACTCTTCATCCAGTCGCAGGGCTCCTACTTAGGGAGTGTGTTTTGTATCTGTACTTTCTATTCATCCTTGGACGTGTTGTGTTGTGGCCCCGGCTTTTATGTCTTACTTGGTTGTGCACTTTGAACCGATACCGTTGTAACTGTGGTGGTTGCTTTATTTATAAAGTGGGGCGCAAGCCTGTTTCATGGTTGTGTACAGTCCGATAACACAACACGTGACGGAGCTAAGACATGTTTGCTTTGAGCATTGGTTCCACCACTAGCATGATTTAAAGCGAACTAAGTTTATATCATGTTATATGAAATTTGTTCATGTATAGGCGGATTCCCCAATAAACGTATGTCCTGAGTCTATCTAGGCAACACACCCCCGCATAACCACTGCAGTGTCGGTAAGATACCCGACAAAACAGACCAAGCCATTAACAGTTAAGGGTTTACCCCATGGTTGTGGAGCAAGCACTATGGATCACTGTAATTACCACGTTGATGTCTGTTTGGAATATGAGCCACGGTCACCACTCATCATCACACCATCGCTAATAACATTCTTGAGTTCCGAAGGCAAATATCGCGTCATCGATATTCAAACAGTATATACAAGTAGATTACTACTAGTACATGGCAAACGGTATTAAAACACAAATTTCTCATCTCATAATAAAGTTAGAGCTTCCCCATCTTACGACAAGATGAAGGAGGGATTTGATGATGTAGATGAAGAAGACATGGATCGCACCGGTGATGGTGATGGCAACCTTCTACTGATTTACCCTCTAGGTCCCTTCTGGAGGCTAGGTTTTCTAAACTATTTTCGTTGTGGCGGATGGTCTGATCGTCTAAATCGATGTATGAGGAAACATGTTTAAAGTAGGTAAGGAGGTACGGTTGGGGTTGAATGTACTGGTGATCGTTATCTCCTCGGAACCGTCCAGGTACGCGTCTCCTTCTCTTAATGTCCAGAAAATTATTTTTTCCTGAGCAACATATTTCTTCCCATACTTGGTAAAATTACCATATACAATATTTCTCTTTAATATTTTGACTTCTTGCATACATAGACATAAACTGCACGCTGGCCCAATAAAATGCACTAGGAGTCTAGGACGACCTCTACACAATAAAACATCGAGTAAAAAGACTATACGAAATGGACGCATTAGTTGCTTACATTTTGACGAATTATTGTTCTATTAACCTTTTTGTTTATGTGATACAAAATCATAATATTTAGCAAGTACTTTTGAATATAAATCTATTGAACTTAATTTAAAGTCATTTGTACGATTAGTATGGTAATTTTGGTTACAGTAATGTCTCTTGACCAAATATAAGACAACTTATAATTCTGGACACTCACTCAATATATTTAAATGTCAAATATATATTCAGTTTGTGACGATCATTTCTCACATGCACGATTACTCATGGACCGGTATTCCATTATATTTATGGGCAGACAATTTAGTACCAATCGGCCCATCTTTCGTCCTTCTTGTTTATTGATTTTGGGAATGCTCTTGGATTTTACTGGTTCAATAACTAATGATCCTCTTTGGGTCAGCTCCTCTGATTCAAAGTAATTCATAGGACTTCTAGATTATGTGAATATTTAGGAATTTTCCTAGGTAGGCTGTCTTGATTCAAGGAATTAGAATCCATATGAACTCAAAGGAATTTAATAGAAAGTTTGGAGGATATGAATCATCCAAAAGGAAAACTGTGTAGGTTGTCTGGTTAGGAGGATCCGAACCCTTATGATTTTATTCTTATAATTTATTTTCACTCGGTTTTGGAGGAGAATTGCATCTAATTCATGATTTAATTTGTTCTTCAGTTTGATAGTACAATTTCTGTGTCGGCGAATAAACCTGGACAAATGTTTGGGTACTAGGTTTTTGTACTCCCTCCGATCCATATTAATGGACTCAACTTTGTCTAGATACGAATGCATCTAGTTTAAACACTTAACTAGATACATACGAATCTAGATAAAGTTGAGTCCATTAATATAGATCGGAGGGAGTATTAATAACCGTGCCATGTCTGTAATATTTGGGCGGTTCACGGACTCACGGTAACCCTCAAGGCTCAAGGCCCAAGTTCATGAAGCAGATAGCGTGCCCGCATGCCGCAGCCACAACTTCGCAGCCTGCAGCGTACGTTTGTTGGTGCAACCAATTTATTTTCATTTTGTACAGATCGCTGCATGCCGTCGTCAATCGACATTTCCATCATAATCGAAATGTAATGGAAGCGACCGATCGAGTTATTCAACACCATCATCACGTACGGCAACTGACTAATATACGTGCATCGATGCGTGTCATTTCTGAACCAGAATCATATACGGCCGGAGTACAAAACCAAACGGCTGCTGCTAGTACTGATCATCAGTGCTCTAGCTATTTCAGTAGGAGGACTCGGACGAGTGCGCCGCCGCCGCCGCATGCAGGTCGCTCCAGGTCCAAGCCGGCGCCGCCGCCGGCGCGGAGGAGGAGTAGGCCGCCTCCGGCGACACGCGGTGGCTGGCGCCGCCGGGGGTGGCGTGGTTGTGGACGCCGTCGTAGGAGGTGAGGACGTAGCGCGGGTCGTCGCGGTCCCGCTCCACCCGCTTCTTCACGCCGCAGCCCTCCGCGGAGCAGCGGTAGTAGTTCCGCAGGTTGGGGCTGCTCTTCACCGCCTTCTTCCCGTACTTCCTCCACCGGAAGCCGTCGTCCAGCACCTCCACCTCCGACCGCGTCCGGAACCCGATCCTCCCCGCCGGCGCTGCCCGCCTCGCCGCGCCATCGTCGCAGTAGTACGATGTAGGATGATAGCTCATCATCTCGCCGCCTGCAGCGGCGCCGGAGAAGGACGACCGAGGCAGCGTGGAGTAGCCATCGCCGAGCAGCAGCTCCGGGAAGTTGAGCTGCGCCGCCGCGCTGTCTGTTGCCACGAGGGGATCGGCAGCTTGGTAGTAGTAGCTGGCTTCATGGCTGCCGCTAAGTCCTAACGAAGCCGCCATGATCTAGTGTGCCTGCTATGCTACGTACTGGTAGTAGTAGTGGTAGGCGGCGGTGCGGTGGGCCTGTGATCGAGCTTGACGGAATTTCTCGTGTCAAGCTCCGCCATTTATACTGGCTACGACCACCATGACCGGAAAGGTGAGCTTCATGGATGCTTCATGCATGAGCGGATGCTGATCCGAAAGTTCCGATATGCTGCGTTGCGTCACAGGGGATGATCAGTCACATGTCGATTGATCGCACTCGCCCGTGGACCGACGTGTGCTGCTAGCTTCCGCTTTCGGATTATTCTGACGTGGACCGGCCGGCCGGTCGATCCGGAAGAGAAGCTATAGCTAGTCAAGACAAGACGTAAATGTGGATTGGATCATCTGGACCGGCCGTTAGCCGATGATGGATGATGGCCATTGTTTTTTTTTTTTGCACAGGCAGATCGAGCCGCAGATTTTGGCGCCGAATTCTCAATGTCATCGCACGTACGTACATTACGTATGGTAATCCGGTCAGAGTCGCGGATCGATCTAGAACCTAGACTAGCCAAATTAGCGTTCGAAGTCCAGAATAAGTCCAGCTTTCAGCTTTCAGTGGCTCTTAGATTACTGTACGTACGGTGCGACCAGGGTAACCAAGCAAAGCGACACCATAGCTAGCTCATATATAATCCCACGATCTCTAGCAGTCTAGCTGGCTATTAGCGCGCAATGCCGGTCAATCCACTCGTTGTTAGCTAGCTTGACCTGAATTTGGTATCGCAGTAGATAGATTATACTGTACTAAACCTTTTTTATTTGTCAAAAGAGTCTTTGAATGGAAAAGCTTTAATAACTCTCACGGTTAGGCAACTCGATCTTGGTATTTTTCGAAGGTGGAAACTCAAGTATAGCCAACCCAGGCGATATTTGACAGCGATATCTTATGCTTTCCTCTTTTGAGATTCATCTGGACATATAGATAGATGCATGCATAAGCCGGTAAGGCTTCTTTTGAAAAAGAGCTAAGGTGGCATTGCTGCCATTGCATCCGTGCGAGTTGGTCGTTTTCCAGCATGTGAGTGATTTGGAAATTAACTGTATCAATCATGTTAATTAATCTTTACTGGTAGTGGGTATGGGCCTTTCTTCTAGATTGCGTTTCTTAGTTCAGTGACAGGAATGACCTCCCTACGGTTGTTAACTAGTTTGTGCCATACTGCCATGTATTCACATTTTAAGCAATGATGGCTTGCTTTATTTATGCAGTTATATAAAATACTTAGAGGGAGTGCAATTACTATTTCACCATTTCTTAGAGGGAGTGCAATTACTATTTTTAAGCTGATGTTAAGTACCATCTGATATAAAAATTGGTATTTGTGCAAGTACAAAGTGATGGGGAAATCCCCATGCCACACGGCTATAAAAATGTTGACGGATAAATACATATTTCTAAGTCGACTAAGAAATAGTCACACTCATGAATAAATTTGCGTCATTATAATACCTCGTCAAATGTCTTGGAAATGCTATGTATTACTCGCACGGAATTCGTTACATGAAGATATGTTAAAATAATAATAATATTTCCATGATACAAGTATTATTTTTCATATTTAGGAAAACTTTGTTGTCATAGTTTGACTTCTTATTCACATGGTTATGCGATCCTGAGTTTGGATCGAACTATTGAGCCTTTTGCAAAAAAGTTAGAAAACTCTAGCAATATAAGAGCATCCACATCGCGACGCCAGGATCAAATTCCCGGGCAAGCAAGTAGTTACGGCAAGAATGCTAATCTTCTTCTTTTTTTCTGTCGTAGCGTAGGAACGGAGGCGCATGGGGCTGGGAACTGATTGATTATAAGTGCCCATCGTTGTAGGTAAATTGCGCTAGGTAAGTAATTGTATTTTTTGGTATTGTATTTTTTTCCACTTAAGCGTCCGTGTAAGCATCGCCCATTGTGGATGCTCTGATATTCATAGGGTTAGCTCGGATTATAGGGTCTCCATTCAGACACATGATTATTATCTTAACAAGCGAGCGTCTCACGGCCATTAATCTGTTATCGTTATTGCCCTGACGACGATCTGTAGGAGGAATACAGCTGAGAAGAAGCCGGGAGGAAGGAGAACAAGGGCAGCAGCTAGGATGGTGGTTGTCCAAGCTAGCTAGCATACAACAAAGTTTTAGGAACCTGCAGCATCACACCTGCCAAACTACAACTTGTGTATAAAAACGCAGACCGTACACAGACGCACTGTCATTGATGTGTCAAGAAAACTAAAAGAATTAAGAGGGGGTTGCCGTATGCGTTCCGCAAGACAAATATACGTAGCAAGAATATCGTGCATATCATATGGTTGTTATTACTTGTTGTGCAAAAAAAAAGGGGGTTGTTACTTACATCGTTGGGCAGTTCAGGTTCAGGTGCATCGTCCCTGCAGCCATGTTCTTCTCCAAGGAGATACTATACGGGTAATTATGTTGTTGCGTACTCAAGTTCGTTAACCTGCACGTGCCTATGAACTGTGATGTAGTCAGTTGCCACCCGTGGGAACTGAACCCCAAAATTGCAGGCACTGAACCTGCTAAACTGGCAGGCTCCGGCGGCGGCGGCAAGCCGTTAATTTCGTGGGCAGTTTCCCTTGCACGCACGCACGCACGCACTGCCATGTGCGCGTCGCGGTCATCATCATCTGCCGTAGCTTATCGGGCAGAGCTGATGAGACATCGACCGGGGGTGTGTGCGTCTCCCTGATGGGCTATGAAATGTGCTCGACTCGGAGTTCTGTCCTGCGGCCGGCGACTTGTCAAGGAGACGACGCCGAGCGAGAAGATATCCCTCCTGTGGTCATTCTGTGTGGCGTGCCCCTGCTTGTCTTGTCCAGCATACTGTGCTATTCCTGCATTCTCCCGTCGACGACAACCGTAGTCGTGTGCTTAAGTGGAGCCACGATAGCTCATCTCATCTCATCCAATGAGCTACGGACGAAGGTTCTTGCATTCCGGTCTATTTTGTTTGGCCGAGTGGAGCTAGCCCAGTCTCAAGTTAATCCCTGCCGCACCCGCCGGGAGTAGGGGGCGGCAACATCCTGTTTTACGGAGCATTGTCGAGTCGGATTGATACCGAAGTAGGGTTCCACCTCTATATATACCTCTTATAAGTCGACAGTTGATATAAGTCGAAAATTGTAAATTTTCAGTGTTTATAACTTCCCTGATCATAGTGATTTTATTTTCATGCCTTGCGCCCGTGAGTCTTTGAAAAGGTTTTCCACGTTAAAATATCATGCTCCCGATATGTTGATCTTATTTTCTGTATCACTTTATTGATTTTTTTTTTTGAAATGGTACGAATGGGTGGCGCCTAAAAAAATCTAGGTCGGTCTAGAAAACCCAAAATGACGATGCTGATAGAAATCTATGTCGAATGGGTACGAATGTCGGTGTAGAGCTGCCTCGTATCCGCCCGGTTAAGTTGGCCTTGTTTTCTCCTTTATTTCCTCTTTCTCTTGTAACTGGGGCGATGGAGCACAATACATATACACATTTTTTTTTTAATTTCACGTCCTCCCAATATTACTTCGGGGTTGTTTTTGCAAAATTGTTGTCCACGTCAGCCACACGCGCTCATCTCTAACGGAAAACGGACTGATACGTGGGCCCAGAGACCACCGTGCACCCACTTGTCCAGATGTGTGACCAAATAATCACGTTCTGGAGAAGTGTGACTTAAATGCACATGAACGATGAGCTGCGTGGCCGCGGGTGCCATTAACTCTAACCGGATCCTCTCGGGAGCTAAGCATTTAGCAGAGATTGTAACTTAGCTCCGACACCATGTGATCTTTTTTCCTTTTAGCTTAGGCCGCCCCTATTTGCTTCTCCTATATATAAAGCTTTTGCCTAGGTTTAAAAAACAGCCTAGACAACACTTGCTTGCTTATCGTAAGCAAGATGAATCAGGTGACGATCGACGCCACACAGTGACACTGGAAGAGAGGTGACGAGAACGTTCGTCGATGCGCTTCGATTGGCCTAACATTCTTGCCCCAGTCACGTGTCGTTTATGCGATTGTTTGGTTTTATCTCTGGGTTGAGCGATGCATGCAGCTACGGTTCGAACATCACAATTCACAAGAGTTCTGTGCGTGAATACGACTGAATCGGCTGCCTTGTGCGTGCGTATCTGGCATACGAGTTTTAGATAAGATCAGGTTGCCTTGTTGGAGCTTACAAACAAGAAACGCAGGACCGGAGGTCGTTCTCAGGCTGGCCACGCACACCTTCAAAGCTGAATTTCTTTCGCAGTTCTTTCCCAAAATTTCTAGAGGAAAGCAGAATTTGTATATCGACACATTTACATGAATTTTACATGACAAGACAGTGATCTTTTGGACTTATTATCCCTGCGATGTCAAATCTCCCTGTCCATATTTGGACTTACAATCCTTGGAAAGAAGAGGAGTGATCTTTTTTGTTTCTGGCAGAAGGGAGCTTTATTGATTAAGGGATACTGTTGTTACAACCTCTCCAAGAAAATGCTGAGAGGGTCTACGGTCCACATTGCCAACATATCTAAAGAGAGGAGTAAATTTCGATGCATGGAAAATTTTGGGAAAGAACTGCGGAAGAAAAAAAATACTCGAACCATTCCCCTCGTTTTCATTCATTCTGCATAATTACAGTCACAACAACTTCACATATTCACCAGCCATTTTTTCCTGTGGCATGCACTATAGTCTCTTTTACTAAGCATTACTTTACATACAAACACCAACGTGGCAAAAATCGGAAAGAAAAACCGGAAACCGCTATTGGGATGGTCTCAAGAGGCTACCTGACGCAGACAAGCTTCTGACTGCAACCCTCACTGCACCAACAGCACCAAGCTGCCATATCTCAGGGGTTAACCCATTAAAATCACACTTCGCACTCTCGTCGAGATGAACCCACACATGAAATGCAACCTGAATATGCAGCTGTAAGTTCAAAGTTTGGCATATACTGTAAAAGCAACATATCTGCCTTGTAGTCTATTCCACTTGGAGGTTCAAAAGTACAACGATCACATAATTTATTTATCTATTTCACTTGCAAGTTCAGAAGACAATGAATCAGATGGCATATAGGCCAACGAAAGCAAGCAATAATGTTGTAGTTATTGTTTAGTTCAGCATTACTAAAGTGCAAAGCAGATGCATCAGAAGCACCATGGCTTCCAGGAAAGACCTGAAAATGATGTAAACCAACCTTGCCAGATGCATTTCGAATAGGAGAAACTTGTAGCAGATCACGGAATACGCTCCCATCTTTCCTGATAGAAAACATAAGCAAGAAGAGTTATATTAAGTTCTTTACGCAATCTGAATCTGTTAACAACTAAACTATGATATTATGTAAATCTGCACCTGTAGTTCAGTAGATGTACTGTGCAAGCCCGCTCACAACAAATATGCCGATTTATCTGTACATCCGATTTCAAATAAGAATTTGACAAGTGAGCTTATTTCATAAAGAAAATGCAATGAGACAAGCTATGAAATCCTGGTCGGTACCTCCTCTAACACCTCCACACTCGTGCCTGGACCACTTAAGAATCTGCAGTTACACCCCAATATTTCTTCTCTAGAGTAACCTGGATTGACCAAAGAATATCAGAACAACAAGGAGTATCTTGCCTATAAAAAAATTGCGATCCTTTCAAGCTCGTTTCATAGAGAAAGAAAAGGCAAGATTATGTCACAATTCGATTTGTTTTCAATGATGCCCTATAATTTATTTTATCATATTTTCCTACTCATACCCAAATACGTAACAGCCATTTAAAGCCATAAATAAGTGACAGTTTGCCATCCAATATCATCAACGGAGGAAGAGGGTTTCTTGCAATTCTTAACTTAGTTTTTTAGGGTAGTTACAAATCTAACACATCAACCCTGCCCATCTTAACCAGAGAATCAACCAGGACTCAACGACACATGCTGGAAAGAGCTAGATAAGTTTTTCATATGCGAGGAAGAGGTTTCCGTTGCATCCCCAACATTATTTAGACACAAATTACAAATACTAAGCCTCAATCATATCCATATTAAATCAAGACCCTGTCATCAGGATTCAGTCTGTTGCACTTGAGGAAATATAAGCAATTCATATGACATCATGCGAACAACATGCCAAAAACAACAATGCCCCACTATCCCTAGATTATAAACATTTTCAGTCACTTGAGCCAAGAGGCATCAGACTGTCCAAGATATGAAGATATGAATGTACACTTGTACTGATCATAAATAGATGCGCAGCATATATTTTCCAAACTGAAATTGAATGCATTACTTCATAGAAGTTCAGACAACACATAGTCTGACAATAAAACAATCGAATAGTAAGCACCTGTTAGTGATAGAAAAGCATCACTAGCGTAGACTATCGGCATGTCAGGCAAATGGCAGTCAGTCCTGTAAAATTTAAAATCAAACTGTAATCAGTTAATAAAACAGGCATGAGCTACATAAAATATTCTGAACACAGACACACGTAAGACAATACAACCAATAAACAAACAAGATTCTGCAAATAACTCACAATACAAAGCTCTGTTTGATTCTACCGAGAGAGAGATTTAAGGAAGAGCTGAGTGCTGTGATACCAACAGAATCACATCTCTTCCCACAAACCACTAAACCAGTTAGTTTGCTATAGCGATTCAGCGCAGAGAAGATGCTGCTGGCTGTACTCAGAGCCTTCTCTTTGTCACAACCGCTAGCTACACGCGGTTCCTCGGCCTCCAGCCCTGCAACAGCAAGCTAGCAACAACATATTTAGAACTTCTGCTTCGTTTACCGCATATTTTTTTAAATGTGAACAAGAAAACAGTGTAAAATGCCAGGTAAAATGTAAGCCCCTAATCCAAATTGGCAGAAGGCATCATATTCTGCAAAACTGGGACTCACTGAACTAACATGAGAGTAATACTAATATATAAGATGACAAATCAAGCTAGACTTAAAGGCATATTTATTGCTACCGAAACTGGATCTTCAATTAAGAGAACTAGCTGAATATCCGCCTCAATTATACTGATAGATACTACAATAAATATGCATATATATTCGAAAGAGATTTTTTTTAACATACAATTGAGTCTTTACTTCAAAGCATAGTCATAGCCTCATATTTCTTATAATAGCAACTACAGTATGTGGGGTTATTCTGTTGTGCCCCATCATTACTCTGGACCTACAGAAATAAGCAGTGTGGAACCCTCATTTCTCTTTTAATTCTATTATAAGCAAAAATGGATGGTTCTAACATTGTTTTACTAATATTCCTTCCGTCGACCATTGGATTGCCCACACGTTACTTGAGCTAACAACTATGACCATCAATTTGGTCACCAAACTATGGGTTACATATTGTAAAAAAAAATACCGTTGAGTTCGTATTCGAATAAAGCTTTAAATAGTATAATTTTTCTAATCTTTTTTCAATATATTATTAGTAAAATGGATGGTCAAAGTTGATTCACACATAACTAGGACGACATGTAATTGTGAACTGAGAGAGTACGCTTATGGTAACAAAGATCAACAACACATAGACAGCATTGACAATTTGACATACACAAATATCTACTCAATCCAGAAGTTTTACCTACATCTTGTTGTCCCCAAACCTGGAAATGGTAAACAAGACTAGTGTAACCATTATTATCAAACATGGAACCAAGAAGGAATGAACAACTCAAAAAGGCCATAGTACTGAGCAGTCCTATATGATCACCTACTTATTTGGTTGCCCAAATTCAAGAGATACAACCATTGCAGCTACCATTACCATATCAGGGAACTAGAAAAGGGAAATCAAACAAGGCTATGTAGGCATGAGCAATGTGATGCCAATCGTGTCTACAGCATACTGCGTACATTCGGAATGAAGGCACGGTAGGGCAGTAAATAAAGGACGGAGCATAATTACTTCAGTAGCTCGCTTGCAATTAATGGTTGTGGGTTCAGTGCTCAGGTGAGCCTATGCTGGAGCAAGCAATTGAGTGCGAAATACATACTTGAGAATCAAACTGACCTCTCTTATCGATATCCACAAACACCTCCCCCGCGTGTGTGGCGGCGCAGGGCAGCTCCTCCTCCACCCTAGCCTCCTCCCGGCACGCCGCGAACACCGCCGAGGCACCCCGGCACGCAGCACGCCGCGTCCCGGCGGCGGCGATGGGCACCTGGACGGCGAGGAAGTGGAGCACGGCCCCGTCGGCGGCGCGGAAGACGGGCGCGAGGTGCAGCAGCACCCAGTGCGGCGCGCCGTCGCGGCGGTAGTTGAGGATGGCTACCTGGTGCGCGCGCTGGCCCCGCACTGCCTCGCGCAGGCCGGCGACGGCGGCGCGGTCGGTGGCGGCGCCCTGGAAGAGGCGCGCGTTGCGGCCGAGGAGGTCGCGGGCGGCGTAGCCGGTGAGGGACGCGAGGCCCCGGGAGGCGTACACGATGGGGTGGCCCGGCATGGCCGGGTCCGTGAGCAGGAAGCTGCCCGCCAGCTCGTCCAGCTCCTCGATGACCCAGTCCGAGTACCGCGCCGTGAGCGAGGCCGCGAGCGACGGAGCCGCCGTCGTGTCGGGGCTCTCCATCATGGATCGCCGGATCGGTGGCGCGATCGGTCGGTCGGCGGGAGGAGGAGGAGGAGGGAGGAAAAGATCTGCGCGGGTGGGGGAGGAGGAGGGAGGGGGGGCACGGTCGTAAAATCGTATCTGGTGCGGGCGCTCTCTAGTTTTGCTCGAGAAAATGGAGGTGGAGGATGGACGAGCTCTCTCGCGTCGTCGCCAAGCGCCGAGCGTGTGACTGTGATCTCATCTGATCGCGTGACGCAATGCGAGTTTGTGAGTCAGCTGCAACTGCAATGATTGATGACAGAGTGGGGACCTATCTCATTCTCATCCCGCGGGCGTGGCGATTCGTCCGCGCCTTCCTTGCTCCCCCTTTCCTGTTCCGAGCCCACGGGCCCGGAGACTACTCCGTCATTCATTGGGGCCCGTTTCCCCTCATTCATTTGGGCCCGTTTGAAATGAACGAACTCCATATTTTTTTTTGTAAAATAGCCTTACCGGAAAATTTCCTATGCTGCTGTTTGAAATAAAGGAATATGAAACTGGGATTATTTTGAAATTTCTACAGGATTAGGCTATTCCATAGGAATTTTGAAGGAAAACACCTCATGTTTTAATCTTCCTATGTTTACGATTTATGTACTTTTTCTGCGTGACATTCGAACGACACTTTGGAAAATTTCCTGTGGTTTTGGTTCCTGTAGGAATTCAGAAAACATGACACCCTAATTCCCATGTTTTTACTTCCTGTGTTCCAAACGGGTCCGAGTGAAAAGAGAAAAAAAATACTTCAAAACAAATCGTGAACTTGTAGATGAAAACTCAATCGAGCTTTCAAAATTGAAATCTAGAAATACACTATGAACTATACATTCCGGTAAATACAGATGCAGTCGGATAGTTCGCGGATACGGTAACGGATACGGATAGTAATCCACGGATATGGAAAAGGATATGGTTTTACTAATATCCGTCTGTATTCAAAGATATACCACATTTCACGGTTATATCCGACGATTATACGGTGAAATATCCGACAACTAATACCTTAAACCTCATGTGACCGAGATTTAGGCAAGATGAAACTTATGTACTTACATAACGCCGACAAAAATCTTATCAACACACTACCATGTTTGTAAACCATGTTTCTAAAATCACATTTTTTGGAGGCATTCAAGGTCAAACTTAAGTAGCTACTTGGAAAATATAAGTATGAGTTGTAAAATCATAATATATAAATTTAATTTGGAGTAAGTTGGTTGATAATATTTGATATATGTTAGTCCTATTTTCAGTATGACATCCGACAAAATGTTCATCCGTAACCGAACCATATTCGCCCCGTATTCGATCCATATTTGTAACCGACATGATCCGATTCGGTATCCGTATCCGCACACCATCCGCTTCGACTCCGTATCTAAAAAAATATGGTCACGGACATGGTTTGACTACTATTCGACTGTATCCACTCCGTTTTCACTCCTATCGGGGATTGAGCGGCTGGGGACAATATCTTGTAATTACTATGAAAATGAAAAGGTGAGCGAGTTGGATCCTTCATCAATATTAAATGACTCAGATTTAAATTATCAACACAACACATGTTTGCTCTTTTAACAATAGTGTAGACAATGGCATGGTCGGGAATTGGATCTATACGGAATCGTATTTCTCTCGTTTTCTAACTCGGTCCAGCGTATCGATGAATACAGGATTGACTCATCGTCAACGTCAATTGTAGACAACAAAGACGATGAACGAGAGGACATCCCCAAGGCCTCCTATCTAGGAGAGTAAACGTATAGGATAATTTCCGCACCATATTCGATTCTGGAACCATTTTAAACAATCCATATCCGGTTTTAAGAAATCCACATATAAAGATATTCGATTCCAAATTTGACGCCCCGATATGGTATAGGATACGATACGTAAAAAAGTCTAAAACCTGTCTTCTCACAGATTATTGATATGATCATATGAATAAGAGCACATTCCAACATGACCAATAGAATATAGACATTACATGCTTACAGCTTGAAAGAGTAGTCAATATACACGGATTTAAAACAGACCGTTCATTTAAATGCTATGGATGGAATCAAAACAATAATTGTCACATCAATGTTTGATTTGACCTTTTCCATGTTCAGTTCATTAAAAAGTTTATCATGGCATTAGCATGTCTATGGGGTTGCATCTTTTTTTTAAGAAAAAAGGTCAAAGATGAAAGGACAATGATGTCGCCTAGAGGGGGGTTGAATAGGCGGTTTAAAACTTTTCCGGTTTAGTCTTATTAATTGCGGAATAAAACTAGGTGTTTAAATTAACAAGCCGACAACCTAAATAAACTAGGCTCACCTATGTGCACCAATAACTTATGCTAAGCAAGACAAACAACAAGGTCATAGCAATATAGAATACTTCAAGCACGAAGGTTATCACAATGTAAAGTGCATAAGTAAAAGCTCGGGTATAGAAATAACCGAGGCACGCGGAGACGAGCCCTCCTTGTTAAGGGAGTACGTCTCGTTGGAGAGATGTGAACCGACACAACGGTTCAACAACCACAAAGGTTTCACCTTCTTCTCTGATGAACCGCACCACAAAGGCTTGGTTCACCTTCCACTATCGGAATTCCTTCGAGGCGGAATCCGGAGCCTTTCAACAACAATCCGGGGCACAACCCACAATGGGATTGGGGGCTCTCGAACGGCCTCCAACAACAACCCGGGGCACAACCCACAATGGGATTGGGGGCTCCCGAACGGCTTCAAGTGACCACACAAGGGTCCAACCACCACAAAGGCGTATAGGGTCCAAGGACACAAGAGTAACAAGCTCACAAACTTTCAACTTCCACGAATCCTCGTGGAGAGCACACCGATGCACCAAATGCAAAAGGCAAGAGCACAAGTGCTCAAATCCTTCACTCTCGAATTCCAACAAAGCAACAAATGCTTATGGGGGAATAAGAGAGGAAGAACAAAGAGGAGATGCAGCAAGAACTCCAAGATCAAGATCTACTAGGTTCCCCTCACATAGAGGAGAGATGGATTGGTGGAAATGTAGATCTAGATCTCCTCTCTCAAATCCCTTAAAGATATGCAAGAATCATGGGAGGAAATGAGAGAGGGGCAAGCTTTCCAAGGTCAACAATGGAGGAGAGAGAGGGGGAAAATTCGTGCTTGGAAGAGCTGCTCTCTCTGGGGAAGAAGGGGCCTTTTTATAGGTCCCACGAAAAAGAGCCGTTGCAGGAAAACTTCACACCGGAGTTTCCGGTCACTAGGGCCGGAAACTCCGGCCTACTGGGATCGGAAACTCCGGCCCCCACCAGGGGCTGAACAATGTCAACACCGCCGAGGCTTGGGCAAACTCTCTTGTGCCCTGGGCCGGAAAGTTCTTCCAGGGGCGGAAACTCCGGCCTCTAGCGCCGGAAACTCCGCCCCCCACCAGGGGCTGAACAACGTTTGGAGAAAAACATTGAGTCCGGAGACTCCTGTCATGCACAGACCGGAAACTCCGGTCTAGGACCGGAGACTCCGGCCTAGGAAAAACTGCAGCAAAACCGATAACGAAAACGTCAATATCTTTTCCATCCGGACTCCGTTTTCGATGATTTTTGGCTCGTTGGAATCACAACGAAGAGCTTTACAAGATCATGCAGATAAATCTCATAGTCCAACAATGGAAGATAAAACCAAATGGAGGAGGTTAAAATCAAAAGATATCTTCCGAGATTCAATCAAAAGATATCTTCCGAGATGCATCATATTGAACTTGTTCTTCATCTTCTTCTCTTGATATGTAAGATGGCTTGGGGGTAAACATGATTGTTCACTCAATCTTCTATTCCAAGTCATACTTGCGATGAGCTCAACTCTATACATGACCATTCTTCATATTAACCCTTGAATAGAGCATTGGTCATTATGTCATCTTGAAAAGTCCAACACATGAACTCTTATATTTTCCCATGGACAAGATCTATAAGAATATCTCAATGTAAACATTAGTTCATAATGATTGTCATTAATTACCAAAACCACGCATGGGGGCAACCATGCACTTTCAAAAGACCCAGCATTAAATTAGTAATGCCAGACGGCGAAACAAATACAGAGTGTTGAACCCTTTACATATTATGATGATGCTAAATTGCATGTCTATGGGGTTGCATCTTATGATGATGCTAAATTGATGGTGCTTATTTGATGGAGGCCTTTACATATTTGTAGGTTAGACATGTTGTTTGGAAGGTTCAAATCTTTGGATGAAACTCTCTCATTTATATGTTTGTTACTTTGATTGAGAATCTCATGGTCCACTTTACAGATTTGTGTCAAATAATTTTTTAGCTCAACCTTCAAATGTTATGTATATTTTTTTTCTAGAATGCTTAAATAGATATCGAAACAGAGCTTCATATGATCTTGAAACTAATGGTATGTGTACTTCTTTGGCATCCCTGACTGACCTAGAGTAAAGGGTGGGTTCAGAAGCAGAATGACATACACAGAGGGTGTGTTTGGTAGCCGGGTGGACTGAAAATCTCATCCACACAACTTTTAGGTGTTTGGTAGCCCGGTTTTCTTCTCTTAGCCATGCCCACCTCATACAAAAATAGCCCCTTAGCCATGCCCACTTGAGAAGTGGGAATCGAGCTTCTAACCTCGCCCAGGCCGACCTCATACAGAAAACTCCCCACGCGTGGGCCCCACACGAGCGTCGCGGAACGCACCTCTCCACCCTGGGACTCATTCTGCCCCTATCTCCTTTGCTTCCTCCCTCCACGACTTCGCTAGAAAACTCGCCGGCCTCGAAATTAGCCGCCCAACACAGCTCAACGCCAGCGTCCAACGCCGCCACCCAGCGACGAGCACTACCCAACTCCCTGCACGGCCGCCGCCCCGCCTGGCATCGCAGAGCAGCTCATGCCACGTCCGCTGCAAAGCAGCTCACGCCGCCAGACCTCCACGCCACGCCAGCGCCCGGAACCATTACAGTCCGGCCGCCGGCGTCTCCATCCACGGCCAGCAACGGCCAGAACTAGAGCTCGAGCACCACCACCTTGCGTCCATGGAGGAGCCAGACCGCTGCCTTTCAAAGTTCTTGGCCTTTTCCTGCAGAGACGGAGCTGCGCCGAGCAGGCCAGTGCTGCGCTAGTCGTTTTCCGGCAGAGGCGAAGCTGGGCAATGGCCACATGGACCTGATTGCGTTTTGTTTTGCTGTCCGAGGACCTGTTTGTGTTTTATTTTTCTGTCTGACATGGCTATACTCATACAGGCAACCAAACAATGTCTCACCTCAGCACAGTTTACTCCATACAGGCTACCAAACATAGCTATACCAAGTCAGCATATGTATGAGATGAGAAAGCCCATACTGGCTACCAAACACACCCAGAATGTATCTTTTTGAATGACTCTGATGATCTCTATCCATGAAGCAGTTCAGGTCAGATCTAAATGTTCCAGGTTATGTCCATGGCGCTGGCGTTGAGCTGTGTAGGCAGAGTAATTTCGAAAAGACAAGATTCTCTAATTACGTGCAAAGATGTTATAACCTTACTCCATTTTTTGTTCACATTATATTTAGGCATATGTGAACAAATTCTGATGACAATACCAGATATTAAATTATCACGTTCGCTTAATCTATTCCTGCATTTAAGTGCTTTCGTCTTACTCTGATATTATCATATTGATAGGTCGTTCTGCCCATGAAGATAGTTGCCACATAACACGTATGAGATTAATTCCTTCAATTCGCACAAAATAAGTTACTAGCAAGCAAGTAGAGCAGATTCAAATTAATTTTCACGAAGTGATTGTCTCCAAAACACTTCCACGAGATGACAGGAAACCTAACTCGCGGACAAAAGATGCTTGGGTTTTCCATATCGCAAACGAAGAAATTGCCTCAAAACATAGACAGGTTTTGGGACAGAGTGAGTTTGCTGTTGACTTTAACACAAATTGGAGTAACTATAAGCTGTGAAGAAAGGTACGGAATGTACCGACGGAAAGAGCCCGGAAAATCAGTAATTAATCAGATCCAGGTGAGTTGAAAGCCGGCTTCAGTGTTGCAAGATGGCAGGATGATTTGCCGATTGGCTGAAACTGTGGAACTCGAGGTCCAGACAAGAAGCTGATCTTGCAAAACTAAAAATAAATAAAAGAAAGTAAGAACGCAATGGCATGTGCCGACGGAAAGAGCCCGGAAAATCATCGAGTTGTCAGAACCAGGTGAGTTGAAAGTCGGCTTCGATTTAGCAAGATGGCAGGACGATTTGCCGATTGGCTGGAACTGTGAAATTCGAGGTCCAGTCAAGAAGCTGATCTTGCAAATTGAAACGTCGAACGAAAATTAATCAAACCTACAAGAACACGATGCACAGAGAATCGAATTGAGCGCAGGAAAGAAAGGCAAAAGAGAGAGAAAAGATCGATAGAGCAATGGCGAGATGAGAAGGCGGCGTGTTCGTGACCATGGGATGCTACGAACCGATCAGGCTATATATAGCCACAGCTCCTCCGTATTAGGGTTTCGCGAGACGTCTAGGGCTGGCCCAGTCAGCTTATCTAGGCCTAACACGGACCTTAAACCTGAACCGGCCCAGCCCATATATGATGTCTGAATCCTGAAACCAGCCGTTCAGCTTGGACGCAGCTTCGGCGAGGAAATCGTATTGTACGCCCACCGCGAAACGTGTACCCCTCTGCTCCCTCTGGTCTGTTGCTGTTCTGGGTCTGGCCCGTTTGCGTCATGGTGACCGGTGAGAGGAAATAGGGCGAAGATGACCGACCGGAGACGCGGAGACGGTGCAACAATCGCCGCTGACGGGGATGGTGGATGACCACGATGTCGTTGGTCAGTCGAGGAATAGACATCACCATAGTCGGCGGTGCAGGAATGGACATCGCCGTAGTCAGTATCTCCTCCTTCGGACGTCAACAAGCTCTCTGGCTCAAAATGCGTAGAATATGAGCTTCCCATCGGCGACCTGTCGTGGCCGAGTCTAGGTTCTTCATCAAACCTACAAGATTGCTTTAAATTTAAACCTCGAAATAAAAACTATTTACAAAAAAGATACCAAAGTCACATTTCAAGTATGTAAACCGATCGAGTATACCCTCTAAACTACCGAGTTGGAACTAAAATAACCCGACCAAAAAAAACTAACTATAAAAAAGATCCATAAGCAGGGACGGAACCAGGAATTCAGCTTAAGGGGGACAAAGCTAGGCTAATTAGTGTTGTGATTTGTATGAGGGGGCTAAACTAGCTTAAATCTTTTAAATTATGAGCAGACATGACTAATTGCCTTAAGAAAGTACTGAGCATAGGGGGGCGTAGCCCCTGCTCGTCCCCCTTGTCTCCATCCCTGTCCATAAGTCTACGCCATGGCTAAACCGGCCATGATTTAATTATCGAGAGTCCAGCTTGGAATCAACCCTTGCTTCACTTAGACATCTCCAGTGGCTAGTGTATATGGACGTGTATACTAAATATACACCATGTGAGAGCAAAAACCGTTTCCAGTGGATAGTGTATCCGGTGGTGGATGTTTACACCTCGTGGAAACGATGCTACCTATGGTGTAAATAAATACCTCCTTTCTCACGTCGTGTATGTAGCAAACACAACAATCGATATACATGTCTTGCTATACATGCTCCACTAAAAATATAGGAGTTGTAAAATTTAGTAAGGTGTATATGGAGATATACACCTCCAAATTTACCCTAGCCACTGGAGATGCTCTTTACGGGTTTATAAGATGCTCATACAGGATACACTATCAAGGTTTATAAGAAGTTCATGAGTTTCCACTAAATGAAATTAACATGTCGTTATTTTTCACACTGATATAATTGTGTCATGACTAAATCATCAAATTCTCACTAAAATCCAATCTCAGCTACACCATAAAAAAAGTAAGCCATAATTCTAGGAGGAGATATGGGATACTTAATTTTCTCCTATATACATGCCTTATGATACCATTGGCACATTCTATATAAACCAGTCATTTAATATCTGAACTAGCAAGGTATGACTAAACATACCATCCAGAGAAACCCAACCATAAAAAATGTACATTTTTCTAGAGGCTGAGATACTGAAATATCCATGGTTATCGATAGTAGTGGCACATTTAGGTATATAATTGTATGTGCACCCTCTAAACTAGCGAGTTGTGACTAACATTCCCCGTGCGATTCCACAACCATGCATAAAAATCTTGCATTGAATGAAGGGGGTTGGGTCTAGGCCCCGGCCAGTTTTGCCCGCTTGATAGCCGTCACAAATTTGGGTTTATAAGCGGACTATCGAGGTGGGACTAAACTCAACCACTTTTGACTCAACAACGGGAGAGACTACAGTCAGTTTTGACCCGCCATGTTTGGTTCGTCTACAAGTCTCAAAATTGCCAAGCGAGGGTAAAACCAAATAAAGCTAAACAAGTTGGAAAAATTTGAGTAAAGCTAAACGATTATCACAAAATTAAGTAAAAAAAAGTGAAGTGGGACACTAAAATAAATAAATAAAACTCTTCAAAAAATATCCACATGGCTAAAAAAAACTTTTAAACGTAAAAAATCCTTTCACATGATTCAAAAAGTTCAACCATTCCACAAAATGTTCACCTTTTTAATTTTTGTAAGTAAGTAGATACTTTATTTGGAATAATATATGTAATAAAAATGAAAACAACACATTTTTAAATCTGGCCACATTTTAAAACGGGTGGACCACCTTTACGAAGGCAACCATTATGCATAAAAGTCGGAAATTCTTAGAAAAAGGGTACCCTTCGTAAAGGTCCACGCGCGTGCGCTCTGATGCTGACAAGTGTCGCAATTTTGTTCGTTTCTGATCCCACCTTTGCTCCACGCGGTGACAAGTGGCGGCTCCCTGGTGGTGGGCAGAGGGTTGTTGTACATGCATTTATTTTAAGATTCGTTTTTTAAAAACGAAATATCTTGAGAACCGTTTATCCGATTTACGAGCCGTTTTCACTTTTGAACTCCTCGCGTCGAGATCTTCAAAACTAGATCCCATATTGATAGGTTTTAACAAAAAAAATTGTACTTCGGATTGTGTATGTTTTGTACAAGCTAAGTGTAATTGTACGTACAATCTGAATTTTGTAGTTGTACGTACAACCTGCTAGGTGTAGTTGTTCGTACAACCCGAATGTAGTTGTACGTACAACCCGGTCTGTGTTGCTGTACACCCCGGTCTGTGTTGTTGTACAACCCGGTCGTTGTTGCTGTACAGCCCGGTCTTTGTAAAATCCGGTCTGCGTTGCTGTACAACGCGGTTTGTATTGCTGTACAACCCGGTCTGTGTTGATGTACGTACAAACTGATTTGTGTTTCTGTACAGCCCGGTCTGCGTTGCTGTACATCCCGTTCTGCGTTGATGTACTATCTTAGTTTGTGTTTTGTACAAGTCTAATAATGGATCCAGATCTCTAGATCTGGATTTAAATCTGGATCTGGACATTTTTTAAAATGGAATCTGAATCTGGACATGCGCAGTACGAGGACACGTACCACGTACGATCACTATCCTGCCACCACGTGGCAACACCGCAGTCACGCGCGCGCAAAGACTTGCCCTTTGCGAAGGCAAGCCTCTGCCTAGCGATACCCATAAATAAGGCCGGCAATGGGTCGGGTAATGGCCGGGTCGACCTACTCCAGCCCCATGCCCATTTAACAAACGGGCGAGGATCTCTGCCCATGACCCTGCCCATGGGTCAGATTTCATACCCATGCCCGTACCCGACGGGCGACCCGACCCATCGGGCGACCCATCGGGTCTGTACACATCACATATATATTATAGCATTTCAAATAGCAAGCGAGGTAACACACAAATAACACATAGTTTGTCGTCAATCCATCAGCTAGTGCATGTGCAGTGAAAGAACAATCATCCAGAGAACATTTCAACACATTTTAACACACAATTACACATCAGCTAGTGCAAGTAGCAGGCACGGCAGCACCCATGAATCAGCTAGTGTAAGTAGCAGCGGCAACACCCAGGATCAGCTCCACTGCTCCAGCGCCCAGGAATCAGCTTCAGCACCCAACTTCTCCTTTGATTCTTTAGTCTTCGGTTAAGATTGATTCAGCTTCAGCCTGAAAATTACATGAAGTCGTACATGAAAATAAAGCCAGGCTATGCATGTATTAGTACAAGTGTAGAATTACAAGAAGCATGTATTACTAAAAGTGTAGAATTACCATTGGTTCTTCATCAGCCATAACAGTTTGGTAATTTGAAAAGAGAGTAGAGTTCCAATCACCTAATAGAAAGAAAACAAACACACAGTAAACAAATGAATCATGTGCATGGAAAGTAATTAGACAATCTACTCATCCCATTACCTAACATGTCGGCGCGAGACCAAGCTTGCATACACATAAGGGCTTCAGCCATGTTTGGAGCAAGCGAGCTACGGTGTGCACTAAGTACTCTACCACTAGTACTAAAGGCAGATTCTGACGCTACAGTTGTCACGGGGATAGGCAATATATCATGAGCCATTTTTTGCAACTTGATACCTCCAAATTTCCACCAACCAATGATGTCCAACTCGTCAACTGTTACCGGGATTGTTGACTCTTCCAAATACAAGTCCAATTCAGTCCGCACACGAGAAGCGGTCACAACAGGCTGCGAAGACATATATTGAGAAAATATCTTCAAGACTTCATCTTCTCCACCTCCACCTCCAGGAGCAGCCCTACCAATCTGTGATGCACCCTCACCCTCACCATCCACATTAGCCCGATATTCTTCCAACAAATCAACCATCAAATTTCTAATTTTTTCAACTTCTCTAGTTGCATGTTCATTTCCATACAGAGACCCAAACAAAGCCTACAACATATGTAGCTTATATCTTAGATCAAGGACAGTTGCAATAGCCATAAGACCATGAACATCTTTCCAATATTTCTCAAACTTGGATTTCATTTCCTCAGACATTGCTTGAAAGAGAGGATCAATACTAGTGGACCATGCTCGTATTGATAAACGGATGGTGCATATTTTAGGAAAGAATAGATTGGCTGTGATATATTTAGTCCCGGACAATAGCTCGGTGATGTCAAAGAATACTTTCAGCCTACCACAAAGTTCCTTTGCAAATTTCCAATCATCAACAGTTGGACAAGTTTCAAACAATTTTTCCGGGACTTATCTATCAAGCATATGCATATATTTTTCACCAAGCATAAGAGATGTAGTATTCAACTTATCTATCAACTCACCAACAGCCTTATCATTACTTGTGCAATTATCCAAGGTAATTGTGGATACCTTTCCCTCAAGATGCCAATCAACAAGACATTCATACAAAGCTTTACATATGACCTCACCATTATGTGGAGCTGGAACATAAGCAAACCTAAGATAAAAGATAACATGTTGGTTCAGATTTACAATGATTAAACAAACAACTCAAATTGACAATTAAATGTTGGTTCAGATTTACAATGATGGAACAATGATTGATTACCTCAAAATGAAGCTCTTCAAAGTCCAAGATTCATCAATAAAATGTGCAGTAACAACCATGTATCCTTTCTTTTGATGGCCCGCAGTCCACATGTCCGAGGTGATGGCTACTCGGTTTTTGAAATTTGCAAAGTATTTAACCATCTTTTCCTTTTGGGCTTCATGCATAAGCAGAATATCCTTCCTAGTGCAAACATATAAAGTAGCACACACTAAGAAAATAGCTATTATGCAAGGACAACAAATAAACACAACATTTTCAACAAAAGAATTACCTAATGGTATTCCTTGATACCATCTTGAACAAGGGTTGTAATGACTTGCAGAATTTCCGAAATAAAACATGATCCACCATGGACAGAGGATATTCATGAACACAAATCATTAATGCAAGCTCCTTTCTAGCAACTTCTTGGTTAAAAATGCCATTGTTGTCCAAATTGACACTCCCACCAGCACTCGACGACAACCTTAATTTCTGTTGCTTTAGGCCTACAGGTGCACTCTTAGCAGAACAAGATAGCAAGTGGCTGGCTAAATGTTTAGTACCACTTGTACTTGCTGCACTAAGCCATTTTTTACAATACATGCACTGAGCCTGCCACTTCCCTTCGTGAAACTCTTTTGTGAACTCGTCCCACACATGAGATGTAAGCTTCCTCTTGTTATTAACTCTAACAGCATCACTAGCACTAGGTCCTGTTCCTGCACTAGTACCTTGAGTTGAGGAGTCGACATGAGCACTGTTAGGCACGGCCGAGCTATCCACTGCCTCCATTTCTTGCTGCGAGGAGTTGTCCCCTGGAGAAGCCATTCAAAGTCTTGATTCAAGATGTCCAAGAACACAATTAGTGAGGAAGTAATTTCTACAACACAGCCGTGCGAGGAGGAACTGAGGAAGCTTACGTCAGGGGCGGCGTAGGGGACGGGGCGGTTACGGCGTAGGAGATGGTGAAGCGGACGGGGCGTCGGCGTCGGGGCGGCGGTGTCGGGGACGGAGCAGCTGCGGCGTCGGGGGCGGCGTAGGGGATGGCGAAGGGGACGGGGCGGCGGCCTCGGGGGCGGCGGTGTCGGGGACGGGGCGCTGGCGGCGGTGTCGGAGACGACGAGGTGCCGGCGGCGGTGTCGGGGACGGGGCGCCGGCGGCGGTGTCGGGGACGGGGCGCCGGCGTCGGGGGCGGCAGCGTCGGGGACGGCGTCGTGATTTCGTGAGGAGAGGAGAGGATTACGGCTGGGTCAGGAGAAGTGCGGACTGGATGGAGTATGGAGAGATGGAGTCCAGGGACCTAGGGTTTGTGCTATTGGACTGGGTTGGGCCAGACTATTGGGCTGGGCTGGACTGCTGGAGTGGATTAAATTGCTAATTTTTATCATGGGGCCTACATGTCAGCTAATCGGGTTGCCCATCGGGTCGCCCATGGGTAGAAAAGTTTGCCCATACCCTACCCACGACTAATCGGGTCACCCATGGGCGAGACCCATGGGTGAACATAGTGACCCATACCCTGCCCATTAGGGTCGGGTGCCCATAGGCGGACGTGCCCATGGGCGGAATTGCCGGCTTGACCCATAAAAGTCAGGATGGGAATGGGCCGGGTTGACCCGCCGGGTCACTGACCCGGCCTAAAAAGTCAAGGCCGATGGGTCACATGGGTCGGCCTCATACGAAAATTGGGCCAATGAGGCCAGCCCCGAGAAACCCATCGGGTCAGCTAGTCGGCCCACGTTTAGTATTTGTCGCCCGCGGCTCGCCTCTGTCTGTGCCGGCAGTACTACTTCTCAAAATCTCACTCAGTTCGCTCTCAACAATACTACTCTATCTACTACAAACAATTGAACTATCGATTGTAGCCTGTTAAAAAAATATTGATCTTAGCCCAAGAAAAATCATCGTACATCTCAAAAAAACAATCATCGTACATTACTACTCGTACACTACTACTCTTCAAATAGTTTTCCAGACCGTTACTCAACAAGTTTCGGAAAAGTTTAGCTATGGTTAAGACAATTATCCTAGTATATGCTTATTAATTTATAAATTTTGGACCGACCCAAGATATCCATCGGGTCCATGAGGCCACAAATATTTTTGAATCGGGTCGATCCGTGGCCTCACAAATTGGACTTGGGGCCGTTGGGGCCGGGTCCAAGGTCAGGTCCGGGCCGGCCCATTCCCATCCTGACATAAAAGGACCCGAGCTGAAAAGTGTTATTGGAGCCCAAACTCACTGGAGGCCTTTGAAGATACAGTAATAATTTGAAAACGTACTTCAAATCTCAAAAAAATCTAAAAGAACACATACATGCAAATCTTACATATATAGTGCGTACAACATATGTTTTGACAAAATATATTTTCATATGTCATCTACATAAAAGGACATGTTGGCTCAAAATCAAGTTTTCTTTAGATCCACAATTTTATGATATTTGCATAACCCAAAATAGTTAGTACAAAGTTGCAAACAAGTAGGAGTAGTAGATCATACTAGTATTATGTATCCAGGCACAAAATCATACTCGATTTTGGAGCACTTACGTGATCTGCTAGCACACACATAGCATACAGCACAAAGTCCAACTGAACAAACCCCTCTCACCACTAGCGAGTTCCGAAAGGAGGCAAAACCAATGTCCACAGAACCAAAGCATTCATACAACTGAATAGTCAAAAGAAAGCAACCCAGTACTACCACAAAGAGACAAAGGGGCATTTCCACCAAAATATAGTTCAAACTTCAATATATCATGTGACATAAGGGCTGAACAGTACAGTAAACAAAATTAGGCATCTCTGCAACGGGAGACCATAGACCAATGGCCAATCCTCTGAACTGGAATCATCTGGTACAACATATGTACCAAACACCACCAACAACAATAGCTTAGCCTGCCACAATTACCACCTTATTTTGTTTCCACGATAAAATGTTAGCGGACCAGGAACTGCCACAAGAGAAGGCAGCAATTTGTTCTGCCAACCTGGGCAGCCAGCCCCAAGGTGCAAATACATCCAAACTGGCCCATCTCCACTTGGTCGGAACACGCTACACCAAACACGACGAGCCCCCCCGGCAGATGGGCTATCTGTCAAGTCCTTAGCATACTATTTTACAGCTAGAAGCTTTGTTGGATTTCTACAAAATGCCTGCCAACGATTTAACAGGGCAGAAACCTGGCTAAAAACAAGCAGGTTGTCCTGACGAAGCCACATCATTCACTCATTTGCATGGTAATTTAGCTCAGAAAACCCGCAGGAATCATGCCCGGTTATGGACTCATTGCATCCCCAGAAGAAACTGTGTGCATGTGTGTGTCCTTTCCATTCGATTCTCTAGATGAGTCCATGCCATTCGAGCCTGAAATCAGGAATTCACAAATAAGATGGAGCAGAGGGAGGGCAGTCATCGCAATGGAATACGATACTTTGACAGAATATATTACCAAATATAGCACCAATGGAGGGCCTCGTTAGTGATGAGCTCCTTTGCATATCTGCATGAATTTATAATTTCAGAAACAGCAAGGACTCTAAACTGTATGTATGGCATTGTGGATAAAAGTAATTTTCATTAAGTCATGAGCTTCCTAACGATATAATTTTGCTATGAAGAAGTGTCATTCACCACTGTACAAAATAAAACCTAGTCCCTCCATCTGGCATGTAAGGCCACTTAATCTTGTCCTAAGTAAATCAGTGTTAAGTTTGACCAAGTTTATCAAAAGAAAAATATATATACTATCAAATAAATATCACTAGAACTATCATGAAATATGTTTATTATATACTAGCCATTTTCAAGAAATGATGAAGCTTCCTACCAACATGACTATGCTACGAGTAAATGCCATTTAACAGTGCAAAAGAAACCTATACTAGTACTCCAAGCAGATTTCACAACATATTAAATGATGTCACAAGAAGGCCAAACCTGCATGTTTTAATCCCTTCACAGCATCAAAGTTTTTGTATGTATAGCCCACAAAGCTGAGATCTTTTGAATTCAGCTTCGCCTGTAAAATTGTATCACAATAAGAACTCCGGGAGTGCAAGGAATATATGTGGGTGTCCGTAACAAATAATTAACAATAAGGTTAGGTAGTTTTTACTATTCCAAACGCTGGTCTAAAGACCAGTAGGCTGTAGCTACAGTCATAAATCATAATTGACCTTTATCGTGACACTCGGATGGAAAACACACACAAGTTCTATCAGCTTCTACTAAAATACTAAAATAGTAATATGCTCTGAATTCAATTACACAGAAGCAAAAAAGGATATGGTTAATCCTATCTAGAACATAATACTTCTCATGGTACCCTTGTTTTATCAGATAGTGGAGTGGCTGTGACACAATCACATTCTGATGGAATGTGAACTAACATAAAAACTTCATCACCGTGAACAGTAAATTAGGATGCAAAGTTCTATGCGAACATCAGAATTTAGCGATGCTTTTGCACTAGTTTATGAGCCTCAATGTGCGTACCTTTCTTGATGGCCCGGAACCTGTTTTTGCTGGAGCATTATCCATCTGCAATGCAGAACCAAGAATTTAAGTTGTAAGAATCTAATTTACGTCTACAAACAAAACATAGAAAAAAGAGCTGCAGCGGGATGCAGAGAGCATTAAATAATTTATCCCAACTTCAAGTGAATTTGAAACGACAGTTTAGTTCTGCTTAAGTGCTTATTGCTTGATATAAACACGTGTCAATGTTCCAAACTTGCAACTTATCACACAAAGAAAGAGTAGAAATTAAACCAAATAATGTTGATGGCCTATAAATAAAGGTCTTCAATCCCAGAAAGGTTTGAATTTTGAAGAATTGCACAGGCAGGAGAAGGCAAGGGAATTCACGTACCTCATCGAACTTCATGAAATTCTGTGTATCCAATTCATCATTGACTTGAGGCTTAAATGCTGCTTCCATTTCATAAAGTTTATCCCATGCTACTCCATGGAACCAAGGATGAGCCTAATAATAAAGAAAAGTGTATCAAACACGTGTGGACTACACAAAAAAAATCATACTTAACTAATAATTTGTTTTGGGTGTGGTCCTACCTTTATTTGATCTGCCCCTGCGCCACCAATCCTGTGGTCAACATCACATAACAACCGGCAAATGAGATCTCTTGCTTCCAGAGACAATCTTGAATCGTCTGGAAATTTCACATGGTTTCTCCAGTGCACAATCTAGAAAATGGCAAAATTTTGTGAGTGTGAGAATAAATGGCTTTATGCAGTCATACATGAACGACTGTTGACCACATTTCATATCAACTGGAGAGAAGAAATGCAAGTCCAACCACACTTGATCATGCAGATAGAGCGTAATCTAAAGTACACGTCATCACAGGAGAAATATCATAAAGAAATAACGTTCCATAATTATGTCTGCTTAAAACTTTAGAAAACTAATCCAAACAGAAAACTCACTGTAACTAATAATATGTTACAAATATAAAACTGAGCCCATCAATGAATTGAACACTTGCAGCTTAATGTGGTGAGAGAAACAAACCTTTCTGCATGTGGTTATTGGATCATCAGAATAAAATGGTGGATACCCAACAAGCATCTCATACATTATTGCACCCAAAGACCACCTATGGATTAAAATAAAATACAATGAGACCTTAGCTTTGAAGTAAACACACAAAAAAGTGTCTGAACATGCATACCAATCACATTCCATTCCATATCCCTTCTTTAGCAGAACTTCTGGAGCAATATAGTCTGGGGTCCCAACAGTTGAGAAAGCCTGCATATCATATTTACATCGGAAGTAAGAAAAGGTAGTCGTGAAAGTAACAGAGTTGTACAGGACTAACGAGATGGTAGATTGTAAACTGTAAAGCAGATATACCAGTTTTCTTCTGTTCATCTGCCAGTGCTGAAGTTGTTCATGTTGACTTCTCCACCTTCTACCGTTTGTTGTTTGAGAGAGAGAATTGTCGACATCCATTGACTCCTTTTGGTTGTCATCACCCATGGGTTCATCTTCGCTCAAGGTTGAGAGCTTTGAACAATCTATTGGCTTGCACAACCCAAAATCAGACAGCTTCATGTGACCATTCTTGTCTAGAAGCAGATTATCCGGCTTAATGTCTCTGCATATGATAGCAAACCATATATATTAAATCAGAAAGATGCTAGGAGTTGAATAGCCTACATGCCTATAAAATCCAAGATTTTTAACCTGTGGATGTAGTTGTGCTTATGAATGGATTCAATAGCCAAAATGGTCTCAGCAATGTAAAATCGAGCCACAGGTTCAGTTAAGGTATCTTCTCTCATGAGAAGGGTCATGATATCACCACCAGGGAGGTACTCCATAATAAGGTAAAGATACTCCGTATCTTGGAAAGAATAGTAAAGCTTCACAATGCAGTGACTAGCAACTTCAGCCAACAAGTTTCTTTCAGCTCTAACATGCTCCACCTAACAGAGGAGTAACAGAATTTGAAAATCCAAAAAATAGGAAATACAAGTATACTTTCAGCTGAATCTTAAAGATATCATCACACACACGATCATGATAAACTAGCTAGACATGAAAAATATCAGACACACACTTGAGGGTATGGTCTTCACTCAAACAAAGTCGGTGATAGAATAAAATATGACAATCATACACTAGCCTTTGTTTTCTAGCAAGTAGTCCAAAGCCCCCAGAGACTCAAGCAAACGTTCCTTACTACTATCTTGAAATCACGAACAGGGCCAGATATATGCAAAATGTCCTACATATTAAGAAATACAAATATGTACTAGCAAGCTTCGCAAATTCAGCTTTTAGTTCTGTTTTTTAGAGTGATTTGGGATTCTTGATTAAGATACATATTTATCAACTTATGATCAATTATAACAAATGGACTTGCAGATGGCTATAAGTATCACAATACCCTTGCTATGAGAAAACTGTGGAGGAAAGGAAATGCTCATGCTACTTAGAATGATTAAACTGACTAATTGCACTGTTTATTTTTACGCTATCTGTACTCATTGGACAGAAGCTGCAGTGAAAGGCCAATATATGAAACAGAAGAAATCTGCACTACACTGCATATTTTGAGTTTTTTTTTGCAAAAGTGTGGTACACATTCATAGACGCAACATGAGTTTGTTGAAGAAAAATCGACCAAACAGTAAAGCACCACGGTAAATATTAGTACTTACAACAAGCTAAGGACATTAACATACAGATTGTGCCGTCATTAGAACGAACAACTACAAAGCAGAAAATATGAAATATCCAGAAATGAGAGTTATCTTACTTGACCCCTGATAACCATATCAGACTTCTTCAGCTTTTTCATTGCATAGATGTTGCCAGAGGTCTTCTCACGACACAGTCGAACCTGTTATACAAATTATAAACGATAAGAATGTCAGTAAGGGTTCAAAGCAACATCAACAGAGTTTACCTTGGAATACACAGTTGTCACTTCCCCTAGAATTTAAATCTTTCTAGACATAAGAAACTACTATTAAGTAAATATACCACCAATAACAACAAAACTTATTGTACCATGGGTTTATACTACCAATAACAACAAAAAATTGTACCATGGGTTTAGGCCATGACATGTTCCTTGGTAAATAACACAGATGTCATTTAGAGGTCATGCCACAAATGGAAGTGCATGCACAAAATAGAGCTAAATGCGCAAGAGCAAACCTCTCCAAAAGCACCCCTCCCAATGATGGTGAGCAGCTCAAAGTCATCCACACAGATTTTGTGTCTTTTAAGTCTCATGTACTCGGTTTCCTTTCTCTCCAGGTCTTTAATTAAATTGATTTGCTGTTCCCTAGGAACTTCAGAAGTAGCTAGCTGCCGCTCCAATCTAAAACGCCTGAAATACATTGGATTTTAGTACGGAGAAACCATGGAACCATAAAAGTTCAAAACAAAAATAAATCATCAGATTGGAGACAAGGCACACTGCATTAGAACGTTTTCACTGTTGAAACTTATGCGGTGGTCTAAGAAAAACTTTGAATATAAAATATAAGTTGATTCCTTAACAAACGTAATCCCCAGCTTCGGTTAATGCGCCACCTACCTGGTGATTCTATAACAATTGTGATTTAATAAGACATTGAAAACTGACAAGACCACGAGTGAAATGTGATCCCTTGTTACATATATACCATAGACTTAATATATGTATTTCAGACAAAAAAGTAGACAACATCTACTTTCACCTAATGTTCTGCCTTGTGTGTCTTCTTAGCTGTATTTCCTCCAACATATAGAGAAATGATGTTCTTTGTCACGGTAAAAAAAAGTATTCTGAAGTAGAAAAAGCCCACTGTGTTTCCTCATGTCAATTTGAACACTTATCCTCCAAAGAAAAGCTCCACAGCAACATTCTAAATCCTCTTACTCAACTAAACATGGCCAGTACTATGAGCTTAGCTCAACAGTTTGGCAAAAAAAAATAACATCTCCACACCAGCAATTTGATCAAATTGCTTGGTGCACTGAGTACAAACTAAGCTTGCAAGCACCTAGCAGAATCTAATGATGACCATCCGCAAAACAATGTACTCCCTCCATTCCACAATGTAAGCCTTTCTAGCAAGCTAAACTAGCTTGCTAAAAAGGCTTATATTTTGGAACAGAGGTAGCATTCTAAAAGGGAGATAGGGTTCTTTAATCCAGACTCGAGAAAATATAAACTAAACCTGAAAAAGACTATTACACCCATAACCGACTCCATGCAAACTAAATTAATAACAGCATAATCAATACATCACGTGCACAGACCACGTGTCCACCACCCATTCAGAATCACAAGAACCTGGAATACTGCATTGACAATCAAAAACCAACGCATAACATGCCCTAATTAGTAATTACAAGCTAACTATTTGTCGGCTTGCAATCTGAGAAACTACAAGTTCTAATTATACACGTAAGAACAAAATACCAAATGCGACAAATATCCACACCACTTTACAACCTCAAAAAATACACGATAATAGAATCCACGTGTCATTTTTGGACATTTATCCACCTAGAACAATCACAGCAATAACATTCCAAATCTAATCCATCCTCGAACAATATATTACAAAAGAGAAACAGGGTTCTTTTAATCCAGCCTCGAGAAAATGCAAACTAAACCTGAAAAGGTTACTACGTCCATTAACTGAATCCAAGCAAACTAAATTATTAATTACATAACCAATACGCCAAGTTCATACGGTACGTCATCGGCCACGTGCCCACCAATTCAGAATCATAAGAATCTGTGATAGTGCGTTGACAATTCAAAACCAACACATAACATGCCCTAATTACAAGCAACCATTTGTCGGCTTGCAATCTGACAAACTACAAGTTCTATTTATACACGTAAGAACAGAATATGACAAGCGACAAATATCCAGGGCACTTTACAACCTCAAAACATACGCGATAGTAGAATCCACGATAGTAGAATCCACGCGTCATTTTGGACGTTTATCCACCGAGAACCATCACAGCAACAATCCAAATCTGTTATCCAATTAAGTAAGACAGTAGCTATAGTACCGCAAAGCCAACTTAACAGCTTTCCGCGCCAAAAGCAGAACAAAACAACAATTGTTCGGCTGCTCCACACCAAGCGATTGGAGCCATTTCCGCTTGGTGCATTGAGCAGAAAATGAGAACTGCAAACGACTAACATAATCAAATGATGCGCATCCTAACTTATCCTAGACTTAATGTATGCATTGCACAAAGAAAGAAGTCTACAACATCATCTACTTGCGCCTAATGTTCTGCATTGTGTGTCTGTCTTCCCTCCTACATAAATGGGTACAATGCTCTTTGATCATTGTAAAAAAATGTATGATTTAGCAGAAAAAATCCACTGTATTTCCTCAGGTCAATTTTGTACAGTTATTCTCCAAAGAAAGGCTCTACAGCAACATTCTAAATCCTGTCACCCAAATAAGCATGGGTGAAGCCAGTAATATGAGCTTAGCTCAACAGTTTGGCGCGCGCAACACAAAAAATAACAGTTAGTTGCACTGAGTACAAACTAAGCGTTCCAAACACCTAACAGAATAATGATGTCCATCCTTGAACAATGTATTATAAAAGAGAAACTAAATTAGTAAACGTATATTAAACCTGAAAAGGTTATTCCATTATCTGACTCGAAGCAAACTAAATTAGTAAACACGTAATCACTACACCAAGTGCATAGGGCACGTCATAGGCGACATGTCCACCGCCAATTCAGAATCATAAGAATCTGTAGTAGCTCGTTGACAATTGAAAAGCAATACATAACATGCCCTACTTACAAGCAACCATTTGTGGGCTTGCGAACGGACAAACTAAAAGTTCCAATTATACACGTAAGAACAAATACCACACACACGTGACAAATATTCAGGGCACTTTAAAGCCTCAAAACATACCTGATACTAGAATCCACGCGTCATTTTTGGACATTTATCAACCTAATAACCATCACAACAATAATACTCCAAATCCGTCGTCCGACTAAGCATGACAGCAGCTATAGCACCACGAAGTCAACTTAACGGCTTTTCGCGCCAAAAAGCGTAACAAAACAAACAACCGTTCGGCTGCTCCTGCTCCACACCGACCAAAGCGATTGGAACCATTTCCTCTTGGTGCATTGAGCAGACAATGAGAACTCCAAACGCCTAACAGAATCCCAAATTGCTTGTTGCACTGAGTAGAAACTAAGCATTCCAAACACCTAGCAGAATCGAATGATGTCCATCCTTGAACAATATATTGTAAGAGAGAAACTAAATTAGTAAATGTACACTAAACCTGAAAAGATTATTACGTCCATTATCTGACTCCAAGCAAACTAAATTAGCAACTACATAATCACTACACCAAGTGCATACTGTACGCCATTGGCGGTGAGACGTGTCCACCGCCAATTCAGAATCAAAAGAATCTGTAGTAGCGCGTTGACAATTTAAAACCAACACATAACATGCCCTAATTACAAGCAACCATCTGTCGGCTTGGGAACCGACAAACCTCAAGTTCCAATTATACACGTAAGAACAAAGTACCGCACGCGACAAAAATTCAGGGCACTTTTACAACCTCAAAAACACACCCGATACTAGAATCCAGGCGTCATTTTTGGACATTTATCAACCTAAGAACCATCATAACAATAACACTCCAAATCCATCATCAAACTAAGCATGACAGCGGCTATAGCACCGCGAAGTCAACTTAACGGCTTTTCGCGCCAAAAGCGGAACAAAACAACAACCGTTCGGCTGCTCTTGCTCCACACCGACCAAAGCGATCAATTGGAGTCGGTGCATTGAGGAGAAAACGAGAAGTACAAACGCCTAACAGAATCGCACCTTATCCATCAGAGCTAAGCTACATGAGGATACTAGCTCCAAGCACGAATCACGTAGCAAGCTTCACTAATTCCAAAATCTCAACATCTATACAAATAACAATCCGAGACTCTACAGAGTATCTGACGTCATTCTATAGTAGACCAGAAATCCTCAAGGCTGTGGCTAGTCCAGTACAGCTACCGCGTCGTCGCAAGCATCCATCCGATCCACCCCCCAAAAGTCCACCCGAATCTAGCAGGTACAGCCCTCCAGGTCCCCAAAGCTCGAAGCGAGCTCGATCGAGCTGCCAGGCCCGAGATCTAGGCAGCAGCAGGTAAAATTGGAGGCCGGAAGCGGGGATCGGATCGGGTTTGGTTGTCTTACCTCTCCTTGCGCTCCTGGATGTTCTTCATGTGTGAGCGGTAGTGGTTCTCGATGAACTTCTTGGCGGCGGCGACGCGCTCCATGGTGAGCGTGGACGCCTCCTCGCCCCCCTCCCCCTCCTCCGCCACCGCGGGGAGCGGCTCCGCTGCGACCGCAACCGCCGGCGCGTCCGACATCTCGCTCTCCATCCCTCCTCCTCCTCCGCCGACCGACCCACCCGCTAGCTAGCTAGTCCCCTACACCTCTCGCTGTCCCTCTCTCTCCCTCTCCGGTGGGCTAGGCTGGGCTACCAATATATTTTTCCCTTTCCTGCCCTTCGTCCCTGTCCTTGGTCTGTCGCTGTGCGCGGCGGCTATATATACGTGACGCCGGCGCTCCAGGGGGGTTGGTTAAGCTAAACCGAGCTTTGTGGGGGGAGATTAGGGGCTAATGGCGGAGCGCTTAAGTTAACCAGGTCGTCGCTCACACACAGCTGCGCATGGGCACCGTACAGCTAGGTATATCTCGTGTTTTATTTCGCTGCCTTAATGTTTTGTCTGCGCCTGGCTGCGTTAATTATTAGTGTTCTGGCTGTATACAACTATGGAGTATATCTTTTTGTTAATTAATGGAGCATATCTGCGTAGGTACGTAGCTGTATACACGTTAGAAAGGGCCAAATGCATGCATTCTCGGTAAGAATGTTTGCTTGTGGGGTGGATTATTATTTATTTGTGGCCTTTGGTTGAGATGATCCAATGATGGATGGATGGCCGCCTTGACACTGGTGGCCTTGAGCGTGTAAATAATTGTGGAATCGTCTTTGCAGAATGTAAAATAGATGGTACAATACGTAGAAATCGTGTAGTTCTCTCCTCCTAGTGCACGGACAGTTCCTAGGTGCCATTGACCGATACATGTATATGCATGGAGACACGAACAATGTCCAGTGAAAATAGGCACACAGCTACACACACAAAGCTTCAACTATTTTTTTGTTCCTTAGGGAGCTGTGGGCATACACGGTCCTAGTCACGGGCCAGCTGTCTGGGTAGGTGGATCGATCCGCCCTAGGTCCAGCGACGAGAAGCCCAAGCTACATGGTCCGAGTCAGGTCGGTCAGCGCCACGTGGCGCGTGTGGGTCAGCTGAGGTGGCGGGTGCATGGTCACTGTTTTTTCGAGGTCACTGTTGAACGAGGCAGCTCCATCATGGATCTATCGGACGTGTTCCGTACGTTGGATCGACTGACTGATCGAGTTGACTCTCGGAGGCTGCCCAAACCCAGGCGCTAGTCAGACAAGTGCTATGGTTGTCACTGTACTGTACGTACCTCCAGTCGATCTTGGCTTCCAAAGTCTCAAGGACGTCGCGGTCAGACGAAAAGGTTCCTTTCTCTCCTATCTAAAAAAAGAATTTGGTTCCGTTTCCTGCCTACCGAGTGGTCCGCTCAGTGCCTTCGTCCGCTCTTCGTCAAACGGTCAATGGGATAAATTTGGCGTCCTGAAATCACGGCCATCTTCTCCCTGATGCACCCCACGATCAAAAATCACGGCAACCTGCAGCGCCATCCTCGCCCATTGCCCTCACCCGTACATCACACCTGGTGTTGTCCTTGCCTCGCGAACGACATCCAGCCTGCCGATCCACTCGCACAGAATCCATCGGGGAGGAACGTTTCCATGCCTGTGAATCTGTTCTTACACGAGGATGTTGATGGGCAGGTTCAGGGAGCCGAACTCCGCGGCGAATCTCCTCACCGAAGCCATGGAGAGCTGAGGTCAAGCTCCAGCACGTCCACCTCCACGCCATCGCGGATCTCGGCCTGGATGGCCTCTTCTTCAGGTAACCTCACCGCCATTCTAGCTACGCTGCCGCCACCTTCGCCGGATCGCCGGCGGCAGCCCGCCCACTCGCTAATCTTCAGAGTGCAGGACCTCCATCACTGGCCTGTCGTTGCGTCGTCCAAAGATCTCGCCGCTGGATACAATCACCTTGTCGTTGTGTCACGCCTCGGCGTCTCTTCGTGCCTCTCCTCGCCGCTGGGTACAATAATGTTTGGATAATGATTACAATTTCCTTGTTGTTGTGTCAGCTCCGTTGTAAAGAAAATGCCACGGTCTGATTATTGGTCCTAATCTCATATCTTTGAATAATGTTTGGATAATGATTACGGTTGTCATCAGGTTTCACCATGTAAAAGGTATGAATGCATCGGGGTGAGCAAGATGAGGATGTGGCAAAGACTCTTGTTGTGTGCTGCACAAGGTGGGCTAGCAGATGTATCCGGCTATGCGTTCTACTCTGAAATAATTTCATCTTGTTGTAGACATCACAAACTTGGCTCCTCAAAATATTTTTTGTTGTTGCAGCGCTCAAAGCAAATGAAGCAGTACATCTCTTTGGTCGCCATGTCCTGGAGCTACTAATTTAGTGCTGCTACTACCTGATTATGTGACTTCCGTCGCCTGCCTCAGTTGAGCAGGTGCGTTTGTTCATTTTTTGCATTACTCTTCAACAAGTCTGCATTTGTGTGTCGCTTGGGTATCTCATTCTTAGAAGTTCTCGGGTTGGATGTTTGAGGAAGTTATCTAAAGTGTAGACATGAAGGATTGGGACATGTAGGGAAGACAGTGTGGTTTTGTACCTGAGAAAAATAGTTAAGAACTTTGAGCCTGTATCTCAGCTTAGATGAAATCATGCATTCTGTTTTGTGGAATATAGTTGACAATTTCTGGAATTGATTTTGGCCTTTGGTCGCATCATATCATAATCAACATTTCCGTTATCCAGATAAGTTACATTACATTATTTGACTTGGAGTCTTCCCCTGGGCCAACACTCCCATCACCAAACATCAAATGTTGGTTTAGGTCAGGCTTATCACACTGGGTGTTCTTCTTATGAATCTATATGATGCTTGAAGCTTATGCACACTTGTACTTTTTAGCTAGGAGAGACTAGGTGTTCCTAACACCATCGCCTACCTGTGTGCTGCAGACTGATGTGTAGGACGGTGAAAATTGTGACATGTATGTACTATTACGGTTAATTCTAGATTACAAAGGCATGGTCATTGATGAGTCACTTTGGTTGCATTTTCACCTCACTCCTGTGACACATGTGTATCTCACCAACTAGGCATTGTGTAGCCAGATCTTCCAGAACTTGGATAATTATTTTGTGCTTCAATCATTTCAACTTTTCAAGTTACTGCTATGTTACTATCTGGGCATAAATATCAGAGGAAAGAAATATTCATTTATAGACATGAAAGATTCGAATTGGCCAATTGCATGTGCCGTGAAATACATGAACAATTATGTGAAAAGGAGCAACGATGTTGGACATCTCATACTACTTATTTGATACCTTGAATAGTTGTCATTTCCCAACTTGCACGAGCGTATTCATGACTTGATCTAAGTACGAATTTCATACAACCAGTTTATAAAGTATTTAAAATACACACCCGAAGAAATTTCTCATGCAAGCTACACTGTAGCTTAGTGGATATTCAGAAAATAAAACTCGTTTGATCTTTTGACATATCACAATGCCATACTAAATGTATGTATTGCGCCGATGATTTGTTTTGTGCAAGCTTTTATAAGATCAATTTATTATCTGTGTATCTAGGTGTAATTTTGTTAAGTGATAATTTTACACCCCACCGACTTTTGTTCAGTTCTACAAACTCCACTGATTCAATCAAGCAAGTAAATATTAAATTGATCATCCTAAGTTTCATTTATTTTTTCACACTAGAATTAAATTAGCATAGTTCACATGCTTTTCTTTATCTACCACCACAGAAAACACATAGATGATGACGCCACCACGAGAACCACTAATACGATGAATGTGTTATTATCCGTAGCAACGCACGGACAATCAGCTAGTATTTTCAAATATGGTTTCCAGATTTTCCATGCATTGATGGAGATGATATTTGCTAGCTGGATTTATTTTATTTTTTTCTTCGATGAGTGCATGGGACAGATCCAACGCATGTCAATGTCCCCGTCGTTAACGACATCCAAGGAAACTAAGCACGCGATGACAGGATGGCAAGCGTGCTTGTTTGCACCAGTAATCTGCTACTAGTTGACGAAGTAAACTAGGGCATTATCCTACCTCAGTATCTCGCGGCGATCGGTCTGCCGATGAGGCAGGATTGATCTGAAGGGAATATCTTTTTTGTAGAATTTTTAATGATGGCACAGGAAGCGGCTATACAGATGGAAGCACAGCACTCTTGATTGATCTGCTGTACTGCGAGGTGATGCGTGTTGGGTGCGCTGGATCAGGCGCCGAAAAATAATGCGGCGGGCGTCCAGTCCAGGCTGGTGCGGCAACCGGGGAATATGCAACGCATGCATTGCATGGAGGGATCGGAAGTCGCTGTAATGTACTACTAAGCTGCATATGCGGCAGCTCAGATGCCAGGCACACACCCCCATTTCTTTATCTTCGCGATCCCGGCGTGCACTGGCCTCCCTACCTCACCCCTCTCTTGGATTCCATTTCGACCCATCCTACGCGCGTATAATTATACTCTTTTGTTTTATTTTTCTCTGTCTGGGCATGGTATACCGTATACGTACGTAGAGTATATGTCATTGGTAACGTAGGGCTGATTAGCTGTACGTAGCTGTACCCCGCACTGCTGCTGGATCCCTGGCGTATATATACGACGGGGAGTTACGCCTGCTTTGCTGGTGATCTGGGATGTGCACCGCCAAGGGTGTCACGGTCGATCGTCGTTGCTGTGGCGTGCGTTGTTACTTGCTGGTGAGCCGTGACAGTAACGGATTAGCAGCTATTCCTCACTGATCTTCATCGGCTTTAATACACCCGGAAAATGGGATTAGAAAGAGACGGTGGTGACTTTGGTGAGTGATCACCGGTGGGGTGGTGACTAAATTCACTTCACCTACATGAAATATCTTCTCTGAAAAAATAATAAATATCGATGAATTTTTTAAAACAAAAACAGAAAAACTAGTAAATCAGGAGAAAAAAAGGAACCTGAACTGTCTAGCAAAACCGGAAGATATCAAGGTAAAGGGAAATGGGCCAGCCCTAAAATCCGTGTACTAAAAAGGTGCGTGTTTTGGCCAACCGACGCAACGAGCGTTGTATAGCAATCACCACGAGCTCCCCACGTCGGCCCGAAACTAGAATGTTGTCCACCGTTCGCTGGGCTCAATAAAGTGGTGCGGATGTGTCTGTTGGCACTGTCAGGGACCATACCATTCGCTGGGCTTTACGAAATGGACACACTCGACTTGGCCTTTGGGCATCTACAGATTCCTCTAAACCTGCCGACGGCTAGTCTATTTTCTAGAAAATTTTCCATTAGAAAAAAGAAGAACCCTTCTGCTCAGACCAATGCTGCCGTTTGCCATTCACATCAGCAGCAGACCGCTCCAGGTCCGCGCGGTCATGACGCCCCCCTGCTTCTCCTCATGTTAGGATTCATCTCCAGCGGCAATTTGTCTCGTTTTATAAATGAAACCACACAGTCAAACCGATATAACGTGATAAGGAAACCCTCTTACAAAGTAGATCACACATAAAGAACATGAGTAGTCACTCCCCGGAGAGGCAACCGAGACTACTAACTAGAGGAGCCACCATGCCTCCTTATGAAACCATCGGGATATCGCCACACCGCACTCACCAAGTTGTTGTCGGAGAGGGTCATCTGCCCTCTTGCTCTGGGCCGTGGAGTACCGATCCTGCTAGCGGACAATGAGGACGAAGATTGGTGATGGTAAAGTCATGTGTAAGAATAGTAAGCCATCGAGAACGCCTCACGCTAACGTAGAAAGTGCCTCAATCCAAGATCTGAACCTGCCAACCGATGAGTGTCTGATAGCACGTACGATCCATTGAGGTAGCTTATAGGCTATCTCAAATTCTAGAGATTTATTCCTACAAGGTTCCATCCCTTGTTATTTTCTTAGGAAGCACCTTGAGTTGACTGGTTGGAGTTGGTCTTGGCATGTACTCTATCGTAGACTCTCTCAGATAATGCTCATATTTTCTATAGTTTTCCTACGTACTATCAAACACAAACTTGTGCCCATTCCCATGGTTTTCATTGCCATAGGATTCCGGTGGTCGAGCATGCCATACTAATCCTCCATTTTTCCTATCCCTCCAATTTCCGTATTCTTAGAATCAAAAGAGCCAGAGTGTTTATCCTAAGTAGAACATTCTGATCCACTCTTGAAGACATCTAATATGATTCAAAAATTGGGAACAAAAATATCAACATTATGTCCAAACCAATGTTCGCTTGCTGCTCTTTTGATCTACTGAGTTGTGTTCTCTAGACTCTACCGACTTATATGTTCACTCAAGAGCGTCGAGAAAACTGAAGGCTTTGAAATAGATTGGAGTAAATGTTTACCATGCATACTGGCATGTTCAGAAATGTCATAAATATTGAATGAATTAGCATGTGCATATTACTGACCATCTAATACGGGTAGTGATGTCAGGGTAGATGTGGTATGTAAATGTATGTCAGAATTTTCCTCTAGAGAAATTTGAGGAAAGCACGATCCTCATAGTACTGCTTAATTAGGTGATCTCCATATATTGAGAACTCCAAGAGCGGAAAAGAAGTGGAGGGAAAATAACTTATCCATTTCATGTTAACTCCAGAGAAATCATGCGTGGCCAATACATGCCACTGCATGGTCGATGTTTATGATTGGGAGTCATTGGGAAATACGGTAGTACAGAGCTGGCCATTCCCTTAGCATAGCTCTGCGTCAACAGGGGATGTGCCCTTGTAAGGACTCCAAGCGCTCATACTTGTTCAGGAATAGAGGAGTCGGTCGAGCCTATCGGCAACGTTGTACATAAACATAACTGAATTAGTCGACCCTTATCCATCAGTTCCGCTAGGAGAGGGCGTTAAGTTGGATACTTTGAGCCATCAGGCGCATGAAAAGGACAAAAAGCAGCAGCAGAGGCATTCAAACACCCCGCGCACCAGAGTCAGAGACCTTCTAGCGTAAGCTTTACTTTCATGTTTGGTTACACTGGCTAAAGAGATGATAGGGTACAAGGAAAACAAATCGGCAGTAAAAAAACAGTAGCTTCCGAAAATTGATCTTTCTTTGATTCTCCTTTCCTGGGTTCCAAGATGCCAAACAGATAATCTGCATATGACGAAAGAAGAGATTCAATATCATGGTACCATGGATTGGACAGTTAACATGTGGTTCTCGCCAGAAACTTTTCAGTTTTGCATGCTTCTCAATTCCGGATGCATGGCGTTGGAGCCCAACTCGACAAGTAATTTAATGGTCTTTACTTTTCAATTCACCATTTTATGTGGACAATTTCTTTTATATACAGGACATCTCCCAACACATGTTCTCTTTTAAGCATACACTCACATTTTTGTTGGAAAGATGAAGGCATCAAGGTCGAACATATCGGTTAAATTCTGTTTGGCTATCTAGACCTTTTGAACTACTTTGGAAACTAAAAAATTATGACCAAAATTCAAATCATGTTGTTGCTGATTTGACATCACTCTAGTGCGACTAAAATAATATTACTGTGTGAGGTTTAACGAGGGCGGTTTTAAAAATACCATTTTGTGATGAACTGAAGTTTTCCATCACTTTTTCTTATGTCCAGCTAAATTTATGTGGAGCATTCTAGTGTTTCGGCTGAGCTCCTAGTACTAACAGAACACATATTTTACACTATATTCCTATTGGATTCTAAGTATTGATAAGAATTTAACTGATGTGGATGTGGTGGGTTTGTGTTCTTGTGCTGGGCTTTATGAAATTTAATAAATTGTGCTTGTGCCTGCTTTGAGCAAAGCCCGATTAATTCACCTACTAAAATTATTTGTTACCAGCCTTGCCCTGATCATTCACGAGGTGTCGACCTCGGATGTGGCTCTTCTTCTCTTGGATGCTCAAAAGTCTCCTTCTCGCAAATAAGAATCTTGATCAGATGCATCATATGTATGTACATTGCTTGTGTTCTAATTTCTAATTTCTAGGGCTTGCAGGTTTGATGGTTCCACTTGGTAAGGTTTGAGATGGTTGCCGCTTGGAGTGGTAGAGTAACTTTGCGAGTTCATGATGTCTCATGTCACTATACCATTGTAGGTACTTGCCGACAGAAGAATCCGATGGTAGGAGTGGGAGACATTATTGTTGGACAATATGATGGGTTGTTTGTTTTTATTTATCATGCATGATAAAATTGGAGATTACTTTCTGTTATCCGATGATAGTGGAACCCGAAGCATATGCTTTGTATGAAAAAAAGGTGTATCATGTATGTTTATTTTTGAAATACATATTATTTTACTATGCCCTGAAGATAAAAACAGCCTTCCTAAGACTAGGCATATTTTTTTTCTTTTAGACTCAGAAGTCCTCAAGGCAAACAAAATGTGTAACAATATCATTTTTAAGATGGTCACCAAATGATGAAAACATACATCAATGGCAACATGTAATGATTGTTGATTAGGCAAAATTTAATACAAAATTAACATTTAGATATTCGTCAAACATCTTTCGATTTCCTATCCTATTAAACCAGATGACACTCACAACTCTAATAATTATTGGTTGATTGTGCTTTGGTTCTATCTCCATATGATCAGGTGCAAACACAGTGGGCCACACACATGTTATGCAATTGATTATTCTAGTCATCGACCAAATATCCATATCCGTGATGCGCCTCTTACAACAATAACCACCATGTAAACAACTCCTCACACAAACTATGGCCATAGTATGGTCACATTTTATTGTCCCGTGTTATTAATAAATTTCGATGTGATCCACCGTGGATAACGGTCCAAAACAAAAGTACAACACTGCACTAGGGTTTCGTAATGACTTTCCCCCGCTCGCGCCGCCACTACCCGCCTTCCATCTCACTAAAAATTCCTTGTGTACGCCCATTCCTAGGACATTCCCTGGTACCTATATATCTCTGCTCTTGACTCCTCTCCCTCACACCAACCCCTCACCGCTCTTCTCCTTCCAATCCATCACCGACCACCGTCTTGTGCTAGCCTCTCCACATCTCCTTTCTTCTAGTCCACCACCACCGATTCTGCTACATGTACACATGTGTAGTTAGATGAAGAACCTGACTCATGTCAATTCAGGGTATTTTTTCCTTCTAGACTCAGATTTTGTCAACGCAAACCAAATGCGTAACATTGTCATTTTTAAGATGGTCATCAAATGACGAAAACATATATCAATGAAGACTTGCAATGTTTAATTAAAATTTGGATGTTTGTCAAACGTCCTTCACTATCCTATGGGGATTGAAACCAGATGTCACTTACAACTCTAATATAATTGTTGGTTCATTGTGCTTTGGTTATATCTCCGCATGAGGTGCAGTGTGACACAAACATCTTATGCAATTATTTGGATGACAGAGACTCTGAGATTAGGTGGTCTACTATTTTCTTAGAATAAGTTTGTACATAATTTTAAATAAAAGGCACACCACATGAAAGACCACAACTAATAATGGCATCACAAATGGCTAAGACAGAATAAACCCATATTCTAGAAGTTAAAGTTTTATGTATGAAAACATGTATACATATACACCAACACATAAATTATGTGCACACCCCAATAAATAATAATGAATCAACACATAAGAAGCCCCAAAAAAATGTGCCAGGTATTTATACATCAAAAACCAACAATACTATTTTTACCAAACGACTTGAAGCTCTGAAGTGCACAACAAGTTCCTACCCATTATTTCTAGTTCCAGGGGCTACCAAAAGCTCAAGATACAACCAATGCAAATAATTAATTATAGTACCAACAAAAAAGAACCACATAGGGATAAAACCAAAATTATGGGACATGATGACGTGCCTTAGTTTCTACACCGCTTCACTGAAATTCTCATATAACCTACCAAGCTGATTTTCTTATTGTTATAAAAGTAAAGTAGATACTTGATTTCATGTGTCCATGTATCCCATGAACAATATAGCGACCAACATATAATGTTCTACACAGGAGGAACGAAGATAGATGGTGAAGTGGGTCTAAAATTAATTTGTGCACATAACTAAATCTAATAATTCATGCTTACACCAGATTATTGGCTGATGTAACAATGCAACTAAACAAAAGTGATCTCATATAGGCTACTCCTGATACATTTGTAAAGTTAAAACAAAGTGTGTCATGAATTTTGTAGCGGTTTCGAGAGAAAGTGCAATGTTACATTCATTTGTCACATGCATAGGATGCCAAAAGGAAATTAAAGTACTCATTACCAACAAAAGAAGAGCTTAGACTAACGATTGTTGTGTCTTATGATGGGTATAGTAGCACATAATAATTTGGCATACTGATTTTACAAAAGGGACTTTACAACAGTTATTTACTTGCCCGTATAATAGTTCTTTCCCTATATATCAAACAAACAACTAGGTTCATGGATCAAGATTAAGTAAATACATTCCATAACCAAGCTTAGATGTTGGTAGCAAAGGCAGTTCTAAATGGGTAATTTATTTAAACTTGTGTAAGACAATTGGAGTGGTTTGGATGGACAATTATTCATTGCCTTCTTCAGAAAACAAACAATGTGCCCAAGAATCTCTCATGACAAAACAAAATGGTAAAGAATATAACTTCAACAAACTAATTCTTAAGCTGGCCGAGCAGAAGAATGTATGACCAGTACAAAAGTAGATAATATATATACTTGCAATTATCTCATTTACATATCTACATCTAAGTTATCAAAAGCAAACAAATGTATAATATATACATGAATGATTTTCATGTACCAATACAGACATTTCCAATCATATATCTCATTTACATGTCAACATCTAAGTTGAAACCAAGAGGTACCTATGTAACAACTTATGGCGTCACATTTTGGATATTGGAAGGTTCACATCCTCTTACAGGCAAAACAAATTAGATAAGTTCCAACATTTTTCTCCGACTGAGTAATTCATGAGTAGGATGGACATATAATGAATTGGTCCTCATTGCACTGGTTCAAATGTTCTACATATAGAAGGACAAATATATCACACATTGAATAAATACGTAGCATTAAGTAAGAACAGTGGACTGGTCTAATGCTAATATGATATGTATACGATATAGTGTTTCATGAAAAGGAAGGAGGATGTTGTTGTGTTGGCGATAAAAGGAGTTAGAAGCACAAACAATCTGAAGCATGTACTAATCTATTTATATATGCTGAATAATAAATCTTCAGGTAAACACCTTGCACACGATCATAACGTATACATTATATGACGAGATACAATAATCTAGAAAACTTATGTGAATATGCACAAATCAATGTTCTATGTTAGATGTGTAGACGATATCATATGTTAGAATATGATGGTCATGTGAGGAAAGATTTCGATGCACAAAATTGCATCGTCCAAATAATGACAAGGCCAACATAGGGAGACAATGCGACTTTCAGAGTCAAGCATTAGTTCAAAATTTCCTAGAAGATATTTTAAAAATGATATGTCTATTTAACCATGAAAAAAACAATATAAGCACCGAGCAAGAAGAATATATGTACACTATAACAAATCTAACATTGGTGGTCAATATATAATGGTTTGGGTTAGTTAAGTCAAAATTTGAGTGTACTTTTCTTGTCCCATTTTTTAGTTGTTATACCATCATTTACACATACATAACCATGTCAAACTCTACACGATGTATCTAGTAGCAAGTACAAATCTGGCTACCCAAACACATGGACATATGTGTATCCCTAATGCGTGTGAGCTTCTCACACTGACCATTGCACAATAAACCACATGAGCCATGTAAGTTTTGCAACATAATAGTTAGACCCTTATAGCCTACCAACAATTAAATCCGCATTGCAACAAATGCTAGCTGGTGCACAATAATGTACCCATAGTTTTTTTACACACGAGTGACACCATTCAAAAGAATTCATGTAGACTATTTTTGTCACACGATGTCGATCGTACGGTTTCAACTTTATACTACTCCCGTGCAACAAATGCATTACTAGCTCGTAAAATCATTCTTCATACATGAGCTTGCACACCACCATCTATTTTACTCGGCCGTCACTACAGGAAGACTGCTGTATGCCGAGTATAAAGAAGAAATACCCGGTTAAAGCCAAAACAGACTCTGTTAAATTCCTCACTACATGAAGTCAAAATAATATGCCTTCACCCGGCAGAAGGACAGTGCCTAGCCAAGAATCGAATAACCACGTGACATCTTCGTTATCTTAGTCAGTCATGTTGATGTCCATGCTTTGGACCACCGTCATGTAATTGTTTTTTAACTAACGTAAGTTTTTTCTCCGAGAAAAATTAAGCGCACACACACAAACACAACTATGCCCTGATTTTAATAAAGTGTGTTAATTCTAAAAAAAAACTATGCCCTGATGGAACGTATAGTAGCATCAACGAGTCAATCCAGCCCAACAAAATTCCATACGGCCGGGCTACATCTGAGTCAAGAAACACAAAGCAGCCCAAACAGTACGTACATACGGTGCTCTGCCCCGTCGTGCTCGCGACGCCGGGTTGACCCAAGCGATCTGACGGCAGAACACCTTTCCCGAAATGGAACTTGCAGAGATCCCGACGCGATCCACCGTAGATCACGGCCCACAACGGAAGTCCACTCCACTCTAGGGTTTCCGTTCTGACATTCCTCCGCCGGCGCCGCCACGACCCGCCTTCCTTCTTGCGAAAAGTTCCAAGGACGCGCCCACCCCCAGGAGCCACGACATTCCCCAGTTCTTATATAAACCCCCACTCCCTGTCTCCTCTTCCTCACACCAACCCTCAGCCCTCTTCTCCATCTCCGACCACCGTCTCGTCCTAGCCGCCAGCTCTCGCCCAGCTCCTTTCTTTCCAGTCCACCACCACCGATTCCGCTCGACGTACACATCGCCTCTCCCAAAACACCAACCCTCGCCACTCGATCTTCCCCTTCAAATCCATCTCCGACCACCCACCGTCTCGCCCTAGCCTCTCCGCCATCTCCTTTCTTCCATTCCGCCACCACCGCTCCACGAAAGATCATGATGAACCCGATGAAGAACCTGACTATGTCGGTTCAGGGTGTCGCTACTCCTCCGGAGGCCATCACCACCATGGCCGATGACGGTGTGGACTGGACCTTTTGGATCGAGTATCTTAAGTCGGATGCTTTTTCCATGTTTGGGTCGCCGGCGGGTAACGAGGTACTAGGTGCGGGCAACTGGAACTACTATGGGGTGGATGAGGGCATGTGGAACAATGGTGTAGTTGGGGAGGGCGTGTGGAACTATGGTTTACTGGAGGAGATGAGCATGGGGGCTGGGAATGGGATGATGGTAGGGGCGGCGGCGGCGGGATCCAGTAGCCAGCTGCTGGGCTCGCCGCCGTCCGGGTTGACGGAGCAGCAGGCGGATCCTGTGACTGTGAGCGATGAGGAGGAGGAGTCAAAGTTATGGGAGGAGTACAGTAGGTTCGAGCTTCCGCCGTTGCCGTCCGAATCCTCGAGTTTCGCTGTTGGGATGACGTCGGGGGCCGAGGTATTAGGGCAAGAATGGATGGTTGGAGCTGGAGGGGCGCTGCTGCCGCCGGGATCCATGGACAACTCTGTCCTGATTCCGACGGACGACGGCGTCGGGGGCGATGGCGGCTACGGCGGGCTCTTCCTATCTCAGGCGCTGCAGCCGGTGGTAGTAGATGTTGAGGTTGAGGCGCCTCGTGAAAATTTAAACCTGGGAAAAAAGAGGGCTGCGGCTGCTGTTCCCTCCAAGAAAAAGAGGACTACGGCTGCGGTTCCCTCCAAGAAAAAGAGGGCTGCGGCTGCGCCGCCAAAGGCGCGTGCGTCCAAGAAACGGCGCTCGCCGTCGGGCTCGATTGAAACCAGCGACGGAAGCAATGGCGAGGAAATGGGGAGCGAGTTGTCCGATCTGACGGAGGCGATGGCGGCGGCGCTGAGGAATGTTTACAGGAAGCAGCCCGCGGCCGCGTGGGTGTGGTGGAGGGACACGGTGAGGAGCCCGGGGTACACCGACGCGGACTTCAAGCGCGACTTCCACATCTCGCGCTCCACCTTCCACATGCTCTGCAAGATGCTGGGTTACGCCGTGGCCAAGGACGGCCGCCGCGCCACCATCTTCGTCCCCAAGCGCGTCGCCGTCTTCGTCTTCTGCCTCGCCACGGGTGCGCGCTTCCGCGACCTCGCCGTGCGCTTCGACATCTGCGCCTCCTCCTGCCACAAAGCCGTTCGCGAGGTCGCCGCCGCCATCACCAAAATCGTCAAGCTGCGGCCGGACGGCGCGAAAGACATGGCGGCCGCCTCCAACAAGTTCCAGGCCCTGACTGGGGGCATCCCGGGCGTCATCGGCGCCGTCTACACTGCCCACTACCGCATCATCGCGCCCGGGCACCACGTCTACAAATACTACAACCACCGCCTCACTCAGCGCAGCAACCGCAAGACCTCCTACAGCGTCACCCTCCATGCGGTCGTGGACGCCGACGGCGCCTTCACCGACATCTGCACCGGCAAGCCCGGCGGCATGTCCGACGAGGAGATCTTTTCCCTGTCACCGTTGAGCCAGAAGCGCGCGGTGGATCAGATGGTGGCCCAGGGCAAGCGTCTCGTGGGCGGCGCGGGGTACCCGCTCACGGACTGCACGCTGGTGCCCTACACCCACAGCGACCTCACGCTGCCGCAGCGCGAGTTCAACAAGAAGGTGGAGCTTGCGCGCGGCGTCGCCGTCGACGCGTTCCGGAGGCTCAAGGCGCGCTGGGCGTGCCTACAGACAGATAGGCGCGGCAAGAGGAAGCCGCTGAGGTACTTGTCGTCCGTGATGGAAGCATGCTGCGTGCTCCACAACCTCTGCGAGCGCAACGGCGATGAGCTTGGGGACGAGCTGAAAGGGTTCGAGCTGGAAGATGATGAAATGGTCCTCGAAAACCCCGTGCGCTCTTACGCCGCCGCGCAGGTGCGCGACGCAATCGCCCACAACCTCTTCTACTGCTCCCCCATGGCTGCGCCCACTACGACGAAGTAAGCACAAGCAATCAGTTCAAGCGATTTCATGGCTGGATCAGCCGAGCAGAAGGAATAATTAAGCTGCAGGGAGTTGAGCAGCAAGATTTATTTCATTGGTTGTTTTATTGTATTGGCGAGAATAGTGAGCAATTTGTCCTATGATGAGTCAGGAGGAAAATCCTGTTTTCAGGTCTAGATCTGGATTGACCTCCCTAATCTTGTAATATCTTTATCATCAAATTTGTTATACATCATACTTCGTTTTGCCAAGCAGTCATCAGATTATCTTATATGAATAATATCATCGTCAGGCCATGTTGCTATTCTTTTCTTTACTCTGATGGCCACAGTACAATATTAGTGGTCACTCCTCGAAACAGACTTTCGTCCCGTTTTATAAATAAAACAATCATCCACAGTTTACAACAAATACATCACAGGTTCCAAAAGCAAGAGAATATTAGTTGTCACTAAAGATTCATCGCTATGATCGCTGTGATCTGAAAAGTTTTCAAAATGATCGGCAAGGAAGGGAGGAAACACACGTTAAACATACGAAGCTTGTCCGATATAGCCATGTCCGATATAGCCAGGCAATGGCCGCCTAATTAACATTCAATCTGTCAACACCTAAGCCCTTAATTCCTTAAATATTACCCCCTATGTTTCATATAAGATGACTTGTATATATACACAAGTGGATGTATCTAAACATGTTAGAAGTGTAGATACATCCACTTCTAGACAAATGGAAGTCATCTAATTTGTAATGGAGGGAGTACAACCAAATTGGCAGCTCACTACAATTTATTCCTTCAAGCACTTATAACAAACTATGATTATAGAACAGGCAGGTCGTGTTTGTACTTGCAATACTACCTAGACGGTCTGGAGTATATGTAGATAACACCGGTATGGATGGATCCCAACATAGTTTTCTTTTCTTTTCTTTTCGCTCTTTTAACTTGTTAGCACGAGTCTCAACACAAACATGAAAATCTTGTCAAATTCAAAAAAAAAACATGAAAATCTTGTGTCTGTATGGATGGATCCCAACATATGAAAGGTCTTAAGAGACGATTGAATTGATTCATGTTCTTCATGGCTCACGTTCTAAGGCATTAGCACTCGCCGCAATATTTAGTTATCAGTACAAAAAAACGATTATTGGAGCTTGAAATCATGTTCAGGTTTCACGAAGATATTTACAAACCAACGGAGGAGTGTTCATCTTAAGGTTCACGAATGGAACAAACTGAATTGTAAGGTTGCATACAGTTTTGTGATGTTACCATAATATTGTTGTACTGTATATTGCCATGTAACCGTATGAAAAGCGAGCCCAAACCCTCTCACTTTCTCCCTACTATCTCCATGTCTACACGGGGTATGGTGGCGGTGCGTGTAGTCAAATAGATCTCTCGTACCACATTCCTTGATAGCACATTCGTCGTGTTAGGGCATGGATATCTCCTCCTAATCCTCTGGTCCTTCTCCTCTTTGGACAGATCTGGTCACTACGTGGAGGAGGTGGCTCGAGAGGTGAGGAGGATAAGGGGGAGGGGGGGGGGGGGGGGGGGGCAAGCCACGCGGGGGAGTAGATGAGCCTCTATGGAACGTGTATGTCTGAGAGGTTCGACAGAGTGAGTAGTCAAGACAACACTAATCCCAACATCAGAAGAACCTCTTTATCATGCAATGTTGATCCCGTGACAACACTCTCGTCTCTGAACCACGAGCGAATGCACCAGAGGATGACAACTCTGACCTGCCGCCGACTCCGAGGTATAAATCCTTGTGCTACCGACCGACCAGGATCTCTCAATCGATTCTTTTTTTTAGCTCAAATTTAGCATGTTATTACTTGACGTTACTTTTTATCTTACTAGAGCAATTCCATGGTTAGGTTTTTTTTAAAAATGTATCTTCAAGACTTCTTGTAATTAATCTATTTGGCCATTTAGATTTATAGCATAGTTACTACACCGTTTTTAGTCTAGTCGGCATGGATCATAAACCTATTAAATGTGAGTTCCACATTGCCAATAAGTATTGACGAATAACTGAAATTCCTTAACTCATGTGGACAATGATGGCACACATTGTTGAGTTCCAGGTATAATCATCTAATTTTTCCGGTAAATACTACACATCCTAGTCCGATGGAAAGCAATTTGCCGGACCCCTCCGTTGCCCTCCATCTCACATGCATCAAACGGTCAATTGCCAGCTTCCTTTTTCCCTCCCTATTAATCTTGTGACGGCAGTTACCAACTGCCCCTAAATCCTCTCCCCATCGCCATCTCCCTACCATGGAGCGCCATTCACGACGCCCGACCTCGCCACCCCTTTCCTGGTCGCATGCCAGTTGCACAAAATTCCACCGATGTAGATATCCGGCCGGCGTAGCCCAACATCATCGTCGCTGCCGGGGAGGAGGGGAAGGGGATGTTCGAGCTGCAGGCGAGCTGCCCAACGGCGTCCTGGGTGTGGTGGCTGATGTGCGTCATGGATGCGACTATCACGACGACGCCTCCGTCCTACGCCCTCGACTTCTGCTTCGACGCCGACAAGTTTGACGCGCTCAAGCGCCTCATGGCCACATGTCCAATTCAGTTCCTCTGGAACGTTCCCCCTTCCTCTTGCTCCATGGCCATGGGACACGGATCTCAGGGGGATGTTGACTGTTGGCTGACTGCAGCCTGCAGGCGGTCAAGAACATGGTGCAGGAGATCAAGAAGCTCATTTGCCTCTACCTCATCCACTACACCCATACGATGTTTGAAGGTACCCTTGACCCATTCTGCTCATGGTCGTGGTTTTACTGGAGGCATGGTTTGTACAAGATTGAAGCAACCTTCCATCTCCATGGAAGCAATTGCTATCTTGTAGCCTATGTCAAAATCTGACTATTATTTTTCGAAACAAATTTAATCTCTTTGTAAGCAAATTTAATCTTACACCCAAATTTATCTGTAGGTCCCTGATTGGTTACTAGCATCTGAAAGGAAGCATGAACGCCGTGTACTAGAAGCACAACCACCATCTAAATGAAGCATGACCATCAAGGAATGGAAGCATTTACACAACTCGCAATCGTTTGTTGTTTGTTGGCATCTGAAGGAAGCACATACACTTTTCTTCAGTACATTAAGTCTGTTGGCAACTTAAGTGAAGCAAATTCATCTGTTGTTCGAAATGTGTCAAGTGAATGTATGAAGCACTAGATTCTTCTCAAAGCATAGGAATGAAACTTCTGTGGTCAAAGGAAAAACAAATATTGCAAATTTTACAATACATGAATGCTTCCTACGCATCCAAAAAAGTTCAGTTAACACTAGTTCAATATGCTTCCTAATCGAAGCAAACCTTTGTTGCAAAGGAAGCAACTATTCACAATAATAAATTTCGATATGTTTAAAATAAAAATTATTAAAGCAAAATCCAGTTGTAGTCGAAGCAAACTTTGTTTTGAAGGAAGCAAAATTTGTAACATCGGTAAAATTTGCTTTCCACAAAAGCTAATGTGCATGCCTGATATTTTGCTTACTAAATATCTGAAACAAATTGAAAAGCATTTGTGTATCCAAAAATCTGTAGTTTCGTTTAGGTAAGGTGCCATTAGGCAGCATGCGTTGCTGAAGCATGCAGTCAAGCCCTTATTTCATTGAAAGAGCATTTATTGTGTTTCCAAATTGAGCATTATTGTGTTTACAAGTCAAACACAAATACACATTCGTTTTAATGGAAGCATGAATCACGCGCGGACCCTGCAAGTGCATCACGCCTGCGTCCAATGGGAATTCGATGCATGTGTCCGGCTGAAATCAAACGGTCTCTTTTTCTCCAATCCGACGGTACAGGTGTGGTCCGATGGGAAGCCAGGTATCGGCTTCCGATTCCTAGTGGTTGCCAATTTTTCCCTATTTTTGACTTAGTCTTTCAACATTGCATGGATATAGCCGTTGCACCCACCCTATCTCTATTGTGACAATTTAGTACACTACACAAGACACCTTTTTAACCAAAAGTTTTTGCAAGGCGCGACTGAAATGTCCCAATTGACCATGTTATATTTTAGTGACAATGTAACTCAATGACACAACAAACAACAAGATGATGTGGTTCAAGTCCAGGACATCGTTCTTTTAAAATATGAGGGGGTTTAGCAAAAAATGTTACTGTGAAGGAACGTCGTAACCATGCAATTTAATTTTTTCTTCCTTTGCAAATTTAAATTCTAGCCATATTTCATAGAAAGTTATTATGTAGATCATCTGACCTCTATATTTTAAAATCAATGAAAATGTTGCACAAAATTAGTTCTAATATTGCATCTGATTGCTAGAAAAAAGTTAGTATCGCAACGGTATCAACATGACAACGAAATCAATGATTTTCTTACAGTTGTAATCCGAATTCCAAGATTGTTCTCAGTGTTGGTGTGAAAATATGTATTGTGTGTACTCTATGAGATGAATGTATTGAACGGGTAGTCAAGGTGTGTTTTGGACGTGTATCACTAAAATGTAGTGTGAATATGTTTGTTAAGAAAAAATATCTTTGAAACAATCTAAGGCACACAAGAGGAAACAAGATTTTTTGCTGTGTGACGTCAATGATGATTTATGTTTAACAAACGAAGAGACCCTTCATGTTTATAGGTTATACAAACTAGATCCGTTCGCGATCTTTCTCCGGCCCATGAACAAGAGGAATCACATGGAGAATTACCGGTCGTTCTGCGTTGAAATTCGGATTGCGAGGTGTCGCTCAATTTATTGGCTCTACAGGTTGGATGCATACGGATTCCTGAATCATCGGTACATAATTAACTGGGCCTCCTCGTAGCTTGTTAATGTGGTTGAACCATCTACGATGTGGGGAGCGAAGGGAGGAAGCTTAATACGCTCTCTCATCGCTTTTTTTTAGAAAGCTCTACCGGCGCTAAAAAGTGTTTGGTCCGACCCAAAAAGAGGTTGATCCACTTCATTCGCGAAGCGAATGATCCTCGCTTCCCAGAAACAAAAAAAAATGCGCTCATTCCTTTCTTTGGTGTTGTCGTCCTTGCCAACATACAGGATGAGGGTGCGGTGTTTATTCACGCCTTTCGGATGTTCGGGCTTAGCCTTTTTGTGTTGAGTGTCTTTAGGTGGTTGTTTCATTTATCGACATGACCGTTGAACCGTATACCCGTATGAGTATTATGTAATCACATAATAAATAGAGAAATAAAGGTTGTATGCATTGCCCGATGTAGAGGTCAACACTCTTGTCCGCTTTTCAACAAAAAATGTGGCATCAATGCACACAGTTAGACCGAACTCTCCATCTACATTGAGGCACTAGGAATACGCTAAAAAAATGAAGTATCGTCACCGACGAGGCCACACATATCTGAAAGAACATTTCTTAATCCCTAATGTTTTGTGTGTTAGTTAACAATACCAATGATATTAATCTTATTGTAAGTATTTCAGTTTGGGTGAAACTCATATCACAAATCCTAAAGCCAATTTGTAGAGAAAAAGAGTTTCTGGAATTCTTCCCAGACCCGGATATTCCGGTTTCCCAACTCGAATATTCCGGGTCACCCCCAGAAAATTGGCTAAGTCAAGTTCAGAAGCACTACTGACTTCAATCGGAAAATCAGTTCGGAAATTTCAAGGACCCGGATATTCCGGTTCACCAGCCCGGATATTCCGAGTCAACCTCAAGAAAATTGGCTAAGTCAAGATTCAGAAGTGGCACTGACTCCAATCGGAAATTCAGCTCGGAAATTTCAAGAACTCGGATATTCCGAGTCAACCTCAGAAAAACGGCTAAGTCAAGTTCAGAATTGGTTCTGATCTCAACCGGAAATTCAGCTCGGATATTTTCAACGGCCCGGATATTCCGGGGCACCGGAATTTCCGATGTAACTTGAACCGGAATTTCCGGATGACCAAGACAGCCAACGGCCAGATTTTGAGGGGGAGTATAAATACCCCCTCACTCACTCAAGAACAGTGAGCTCTCAGATTTTCTCTCTCCTACCATTCTTGAAAGCTCAAATCATCAAGATCTCCCAATCCCCCCACCCAAATTCATAGATCTTTGGAGGATTGGAGGAGAAGGCCCGGATCTACATCCTCACCGAAGGGATTTGCATTTCTCCCCCATTCACTTGGGGATTTCGTGGCTAGGGTTTCCGGTGGGAAAACCTAGTTCACCATTGTTGTACTCTTGGTGTTACCTTGACCTTTTGTGGTCCTTGACCTTTTGTGGTCTTCTTGGGAGCCCCCAATTCAGTTGTGGGTGTGTGCCTCAAGCGTTTGTAAGGGATTCGATCTCCGCCCTAAAAGGGGATCAATAGTGGAAGGTGGACTCGAAACCTTTGTGGTTGAGTTCATCGGAGAAGAAGGTGAGCCTTTGTGGCGTTGCGGCTAACCTGTTGTGGTAGCGCACACCTCTCCAAAAGAGACGTACACCCTTGGGTGGAACTCGGGATTACATCTTCGTCTCCGCGTGCTTCACTTGGTTCCCTTTACCCTTTGCTCCCTTACTTGCTTATCTTGTTATTGCTTAGATTCTCATTTAGGTAAATTCATCGTAGTTGCATATCTAGAGAATTTACCTTTGTATTGAGACTAAATTTGAAAAGACCTAAAATTTGTAATAGCACCTATTCACCCCCCCCCCCTCTAGGTGCCGGATTCCCGTTCAATTGGTATCAGAGCCAGTTCACTTTTAAGGGCTTAACCGCCTAAGTGCAACGATGACGGAATCCGATGCCGAGAGGGCCGCCCGTGAAAAATTAGAGGCGGAGAAGGAGGCGTTAGCCAAAGGGGCAACCATGGCCGATCTTATTGATATGAGATCGTCCTTGGAGGCCCAACTCCTCAAGATGAATGAGATGCTCATGGCACTCTTGAAGTCTAAGGAGTCCGAGGCTACTTCTCCCTCTCCTCCTCCTAAGGAACATGCGGGGAACTCTAAGGAGTCATCTTTGGATGGGTCCAAAGATGTTACCTCAAGTGTTCCCGGGATGGCGGAAAAGGATGAACCACCTAGCTCCTCTAACACCCCCAAAGGAGAGGAATTTCATAATGTCAATCATAATTACTCTCCTAACCCTCCTATCCCTCACCCTCATGTAAACTCTAGAAGTGATCCTCCTAAGCTTAAACCTACTCATTTCTCTCAATGGGTGTTTCTAATGAAGTCTCATCTATGTAGTGCCTCCATTGAGCTTTGGCGCATCATTGAAGAAGGATACAAGCCCCATGATCCAACCAACTTGACAAGAAGAGAGGTGGTTGATAGCCAACTCAACGCCACCGCTCTTCATCAACTCCAAATGGCCGTTGGAGAGAAGGACATGGCGCTTATTCAACAATTCTCCACCACCAAGGAAGTTTGGAATGCTCTTTCCGACATCTTCGTTGGGAATGAGAGCATGAAGAAGAACCGATATGATGCCTTATGCAATGAGGTGGAAGGGTTCTACAAGTTGGATGGAGAAAGCCACGAGGACATGTACCGGAGGTTGGTCTTGGTTGCCAACTCCTTCAAGAACCTCGGGGCGGAGTACATCAATGATGCTTGGATCAAGAGGAAGTTTGTGACCGCTCTCATGCCCTTTGAGGACACGGATTTGAAGACACTCCAAGGGAGACATGACTTTGCAAAGATGACATCCAATGAAGTTATGCAAGAGATGACCGCATACAAGGTGGCCTCCAAGATTGCACAAGATGCAAGAGCTAGAGCCATAGAGATGCATAAGCATGCCTCAATTGCTTTGAAGGCCACCGTTGAAGAGGAGGATGAAGAGGAGTGTGATGATCAAGTCGAGCTATCTAGTGAAGCTCTCTCAAGCACTCTCACTCAACACATGGGTCTTGCGGCAAGAACCTTTTGGAAGAACCCCGGAAGGGCCAAAGCAAGGATTGACAAGAAGTTTGCCCCCAACGGAGGAAAGCCATTCAACAAAGTGAGACTTTGCTATAACTGCGATGACAAGAGCCACTTTGTTGCCGATTGCTCATGGGAGAGAAGAGAGGATCATGGTGGGAGGCTCGTGGCCAAGACGAAGGGCAAGGGGCCCATGCCCATGAAGAAGCCTTTCTTCAAGAAGAACCAAAAGATTGTCTTGGTGACTCAAGAGCAATATCCCACCGATGATGAAGATAGTGACAAGGAGGATACTCCAACGCAAGTGGCCGCACTAGCCATGTCTTCCACAACTCCATCACTCTTCTCCTCGCCAAACGAGAGCCTCATCGTCAAGAATGGAAGATGTCTTATGGCAAAGACATCCGAGGTACAACTATCCCCCAACTCCATATCACATGACATTGATGATGCTATGAGCCTAGAAGTCAAGGAAGAAATCTTTGCTTTTGATAAATTCATGACTAACTTGCAAGGAGAAGGAAAGAAACACTTTGGCTCAATCATGAGTCGTATAGGTGAGCTTGAGGATGAGCTTGAACTAAAAGGTGAGATTGAGAGAGAGGATGCACACGCTAAGGTGTCTCTCCAATCCTCTCTCGAAGATGAACAAGAAGCTCATGCTCTCCTCGAGGAGCAACTTGCTAAGATCACTAAGGATCGTGATCTCTACTTTGCTAAATGTAAAATTGTGCAAAAAGAAAAGTCCGAGCTTGTAGTTGCTCATGCTAGACTTTGCGAAGACTTCGAGTCACTTGACAATGCTCACAAGGTGTTGATAAGTGATCACGAACGTCTTCTCAAGTCTCGTGATCAACTCCAATCTCGGATATCTACTCTTGAGAAACCTAGCACCTCTACTCCTTTGAATACTAATGCAAATGTTGTGAAGGGTATTGCTAGGGTTTTGTTTGTTCCTTCTATGGCAACCAAGCCCAAGACATCTCTTGATAAAGGTAAGGGGACACTCACTACTCCTCTTCATGAGCGAGTGCCCACAAGGGTAAGGAATGTCTAGGCTATGTTGCTAAGGAGAAGAAGGAGATCAAGAAGAAGACCAAGTCCGCACAAGCCAAGAAGGTTGACATTGCGAGTGGAAATGCCACAAGGGGCACTCCCACTCGTAATGACTTTGCGGGCATAACTAACCCCAACTATGCTTTATATGTTGATTATTATGGGGATGTCTATGCTAGATACATTGGTCCTTTTGATGGTTACATTGAATATGCTATTTGGGTACCAAAGACCCTTGTTGCTAACCAAAAGGCACCCATTGCAAAATGGGTACCTAAATCCAAGAATTGATTGTGTGTAGGGCCTTGCTTCCGGAGGATCGAAATGGATAATTGATAGTGGGTGCACTAGTCATATGACCGGAAGCAAGGATATTGTAACGGAGTTGAAGCCCAATGATGATCAAATGACCGTTACATATGGTGATAATTCTAAGTCTAAGGTAATAGGGCTCGGCAAGGTGGTAGTGGCACCGGACATCACACTTGTGAATGTCTTGCTTGTCGAGTCCCTAGGTTTCAACTTGATCTCCGTCCATTCCTTAACTTGTTTGGGCTATACCGTTGTCTTCGAAAAGGAAATGGCCATTCTCTTGCGGAGCAAGTCTCTCAATGTGTCTTTCGTTGGGTACATTGAGAATGGGCTCTATGTGGTTGACTTCTCCGGAGTCACCACTTCCCATACAATGTGCCTATTCGCAAAGGCGGACTTGGGTTGGCTATGGCATCGCCGACTAGCCCATGTCAACATGAGGACTTTGCAAAGTCTCCACAAGGGTGGCCATATCCTAGGACTAAAAGACCATGTTTCTTTCTCGAAGGATCGAATGTGTAGGGCATGTGTTGAAGGAAAAATGCATGGCATCTACCATCCAAGCAAGACCATCATTTCGTCAAAGAGGGTTTTGGAGCTTCTCCATGTTGACCTCTTTGGTCCCATTCCGGAAGCTAGTCTTGGTGGTAAGAAATATTGATTGGTGATTGTTGATGACTATTCAAGATACACATGGGTTTTCTTCTTCAAGACGAAGATGGAGACTCAACAAACTATCATCGACTTCTCCAATGAAGCTCAACGTCAACACAATGTCCCTATCTTGGTGATACGAAGTGACAATGGGTCCGAGTTCAAGAACTACACCTTAAACGAGTTCCTTAGTGAAGAAGGGATTCGTCATCAGTATTCCGCTGCTTATACTCCCCAACAAAATGGTGTAGCCGATAGGAAGAACCGCACACTTATTGAGATGGCAAGGTCGATGATGGCGGAGTTCAAGTCCCCTCACAACTTTTGGGCCGAATCCGTCAACACCGCTTGCCATTCATCCAACCGGCTCTTCTTTCGCAAAGGACTCATGAAGACACCTTATGAAGTGCTTACCGGGAACAAGCCCAATATCTCCTACTTCCGAGTATTTGGTTGTAAGTGTTTTTATCTCATCAAAGGTGTTCGTTTGGGCAAGTTTGAATCTAAGTCTCTTGAAGGGACATTTGTGGGCTACGGATCCGAATCCCACACTTATAGAGTCTATGATAAGGCCTCGCGCATAATCATAGAAACTTGTAGTGTGGTATTCGAGGAGAATGACGGCTCCCTCGTGGAGCAAAGTGGTGTTTCCGGTGTAGGTGATGATGAACCTCAAGATGCTATCCGAAGAATGGGGTTGGGAGTCCACCGCCCCGTTGAACTCTATTATGAGGTTGATCAACAAGGACCAAGTTCTTCACAAGTGGTGACCACCCCAACACAAGGAACACCCATCGACAACACCGTGCCCAATGCACCCTGCCAAGAAGAAGAACAAGACTCTACAACTGCTCCTGGAATTTCCGGAGGACCGGAATATCCGGGTCAAGATGGACTCGGAAATTCCGGTGGCCCGGAATTTCCGGTTCCTGAACCCAGAATATCCGGTCCTGCTGACATTCCCGGTGGCAGTTCGCAAGGCCAAGATCAACCCTCTCCCTCACCAATGGACACCACTCCAATGGTTGATCAAGGCCATCAATTCAGTCAAGGCGGAGACATGAATGATCAAGATGATCAAGCGATTCCTCCCACCACTCGGAGGGAAATCGAGATCCGCCGCTTGAATAGGGTTGGCACCTCACAAGAATTAAGAGCTCTATCTCTTGACAAGGTGCTTGGTGATGTGAGAAGCAAGGTCTCTACCCGAAGACAACTCGCAAGCTTTAGTGAACATCAAGCTCACATCTCCATGGTGGAACCCAAGAAGGTCTTTGAAGCTCTTGAAGATAAAGATTGGCTTGATGCCATGAATGAAGAGCTCAACAACTTCGAGCGCAACAAAGTGTGGAAGTTGGTGGAAAGACCCAAAGATTGCCGCAATGTTATCGGCACCAAGTGGATATTCAAGAACAAGCAAGATGAACATGGCATGGTGATAAGGAACAAGGCAAGATTGGTGGCTCAATGTTACTCACAAATTGAAGGCATTGACTTTGGAGAAACCTACGCACCCGTGGCTCGACTTGAGTCAATCCGTATTCTTCTTGCCTATGCCTCTCACCATAACTTTAAGTTGCAACAAATGGATGTTAAATCCGCTTTTCTAAATGGTCCACTAAAGAACTTGTTTATGTTAAGCAACCACCGGGGTTCGAGGACCTCAAGTATCCGAACCATGTCTACAAGTTGGATAAGGCACTCTATGGCCTTAAACAAGCCCCACGAGCGTGGTACGAGCACCTTAGATAACTACTTGTAGACCGTGGATTCCAAGTTGGGTAAATCGACCCCACACTTTTCACTAAGAAAGTTAATGGGGAGCTTTTCATTTGTCAATTATATGTGGATGACATTATATTTGGATCGACTAACAAAGCATTTAACGAAGAATTCTCTAAGCTTATGACTGACAGGTTTGAGATGTCTATGATGGGTGAGATGAAGTTCTTCCTCGGATTTGAGATCAAACAATTGAGGGAAGGAACGTTCATCAACCAAGCAAAGTACATTCAAGACATGCTCAAGAAGTACGAGTTGCTTGATCTCAAGGGTGCCTCTACTCCAATGCAAACCAAATGCCACCTTGAGCTCAACCCGAAGGGTAAGGATGTGGATCAAAAGGTATACCGCTCCATGATTGGATCTCTCCTCTACCTTTGTGCATCTAGACCGGATATAGTGCTAGCTGTAGGAGTGTGTGCAAGATATCAAGCGGCCCCTAAAGAAAGCCATGATGTGGCGGTCAAGAGAATCTTTCGATATTTGGCTTATACCCCAACTTATGGATTGTGGTATCCCAAGGATGCAAATTTCTCATTATGTGGATTCACGGATTCCGATTAGGCGGGAGATCATGATGATAGGAAGTCAACCTCCGGTGCTTGTCAATTTACTGGGAGGTCCTTGGTGAGTTGGTCTTCTAAGAAGCAAAATTGCATCTCTCTCTCCGCCGCCGAAGCCGAATATGTTGCAGACGCTAGTTGTTGCACTCAGTTGCTATGGATGAGGCAAACTTTAAAGGAGTACGGTGTCGATTGCGACAAAGTGCCTCTTTTATGTGACAACGAAAGTGTCATCAAGATTGCCTACAACCCGGTGCAACATTCAAGAACCAAGCATATTGAGATCCGCCATCATTTCATAAGAGATCATGTGGCCCGTGGAGACATTGACTTATCATATGTGGGCACAAGGGATCAATTGGCGGATATTTTCACGAAGCCCCTTGAGGAAGGAAGGTTTTGCTTTTTGAGGAATGAGCTTAATATCATTTATTCGAGGTCCTTGGCTTGATCGCTTGCACACTCACCTAGGGCGTAATTGCATCTTATCTAGTTTAGATGTAGGCATGGAAATAGGGGGAGTGCGGTCCTAATACATTGGACCATCCCTCCCCCCATTATGTCGATAGCAAGTGTTCTTTTATCTCTATATTCATTCTTGTGACTAATGAGCTAAAACGACGAGTATTGGTTATGTACCCAAGATACATCTTCGCGGTAACATGTCATACACTCCTACATGGTGGCCTCGGCCACCGACCTTTTCTCCTTGAAGAGTTGATGTTATTTGGAGCTTTATGTTGCTATTTGCCCTCCTTTTCATGCATGTGGGAAACCTACTCAACTTGGCTCTTTTGGTTCGGTTTGGTTGTTGTGAGTTGAGTATGGTGTACCAATATCAGTTTGGAAATCTATCCCAAGCCTACTTTCCCCTGAAAACATTTCTCTCTATTGCACACAGATCATCCGTTTGAAAACTGGGATTTTGGTTCAGCAGGTCGGAATATCCGGTTCATTTTGAACCGGAATATCCGGTGTAACTTATACCGGAATATCCGGTATGGCAGTTTGTCCAGAAATATAAGGGCAGGCTCGGGGTGAAGGGCTCATTAGTGTCTTTCTTCCACCCCCGACCTCCCTCTCCTCCAACCGCCGCCCCTGCTGTGCCCAAGTCCCTCCGGAGCACTCCGTCCGCCGGGGAACCTCTTTCTCGGCCGGATCTGCTCCTCCTCCGCCCCGGGAACTCACTCCTCCAAGCAATGGCCTCAATGGATGAGGGAAACTTCACTTTTCTTCTTCCTTATGTGCTTGCACTTGGATCTTGATGTGGAGTTATTTGTTTCAATGTTGCTTGGTAGACATTGTTCTTATGACTATTCCCTGCCTTTTACATACATTAGTTTTGCATTACATTGGATCGATCTAGTTTTAGACCGAGTCAATCTCAGATCTACAGTTTCTGTCTGACTCGGAATTTCCGACACAGACTGACTCGGAATTTCCGGTCCACCGGAATTTCTGGTCATGTCTGACCCGGATATTCCGAGCCAAACACTGCAGTTTTAAGATTAACTCATGTTTAACTACACTTGCTTCATCGAATGCCTATCTAATGTGTGTATTATCTCCTGACTTGTGTGCACTTACCTTATGCTACCATCTATGCTCAAATTCACAGGTTCAGGTGGAAGTCCGTCTGCAGGGGGATCAAGGCACACTGGTAGAGCACCTGTCTCCAAGCAATCAGTCAACAAAGGAAAGGGCCTTGCACCTCAGAGGAAGAAGAAAGCTGTTGCCAGCAAGCCCTCATCTAAGAAGAGAAAGAATGCTCCTAGTCCCCAACGTCCGAACTATTCCAAGATGCATTCTGTTGATTACTCTCAGCTGAGGCAGGGGGACTGGTACCTCAGCGCAAGAGACACCTCTCTCGATGATCGCAGTTTTTGGTGCCAAGCACAAGAGCATATATTTGTGGATCTATATCTCTCACTATCGAAGCCAATTCGACCCATGCACCCGTTTGACTTTGCATCCCTACAGAAGAAACCTGCTTTTTCAGAGGCCATCCACATTGTCAAGACCATGGGTTTGGAGAGATTGGCGCTCATCCGTTGTGCCTACAACGCGCAGCTTGTTATGCAGTTCTTCGCCACCCTAGTGATCAAGGGTGACTCGAAGAAGACCATGAAATGGATGACTGGGGAATCTTACTGTGAGTCCAACTTCGAGGAGTTTGGCAAGGTACTGGGCTACAGGTTTGATGGTGAAAATCCCCAAGGCACTCGCATGCACTCCCCATACAAGCTCAACAAGAAGGAGACAGCTCACTTATATGGTGTGGGAGCCACCCCTGGATTCACTCGTGACTTGTTGCCTTTGTATGATGTTCTTGTGCGCATCCTGCGTGAGAACATTGCACCGAGTGGTGGAAACAATGACAACGTGGTTACCCCTCTCTGCAACCTGCTCCTTCACGCCAACCACATTGTGGAGGACTCGGGTTCTGATACTGACTGGAGAGTAGATGTGATGGATTACATCTACAATGAGATGTATGAAGCTATGACCACCAGGGTCTCCATTCCTTATGCTCCATACATAATGAAGCTTCTTCTGTTTAAGTTCCCTAACCTCAACGTCAGCAGCAGTGATTTGGTGCCACATGACTTCAAGAAGCTCTATGTGAAGAAAACTGTGGTCAAGCCCCCTCCTAGGCCTTTGACTACATCAGCTCCAGGTGGATCTTTCATGGGTGATGCTAGGAGGGCTGCTGCTACCTCTACTCATGTTCCCACCACTCATGCGCATGTCAAGAAGCTGAACTGGTTCCAGCGCAACATCCTCTGCATGAATGTGGACATCCGCAAGGAGCAATACAATGCCTACAAGGATCGCCGTCAGCAGGACTACAAGCAAGACTTGATCCTTCACCATGCTTCTGGCTCTCCTGCTCCTGCTGATCTGTCTGAGCCCCTGTCCTTTGCTCAGAGGAACCAGGGTTCCTTGGCTCCATGGACACTGATTGACCAGGACCTTGGTGGCAGCTCGTACACCACAGGCTATGACTATGATGAGGAGGATGAAGATGAGGATGAGGAGGCAGTGTCTGAGGAGTATGAGGACGAGGATGATGATGATGAGGAGGAGGCTGATGCTGATGATGATGAGGAGGAGGACCCCTCGGACTGAAGACTACCTTGGGACGTAGCATCGCTCTTCTTCCTTTTTGGCGTTTCGATGCCAAAGGGGGAGAAGTTGCTCTACTAGGACTTCTTCGGGGATTTGCAAGGGTCGGGCACAAGCTTATGCGTTTATCATTTATTTGCGCTTGTGTTCATTTATCGTGTTTTTAGTTACTTGTGAAACTCTCTTTTTTGTCATTTGTGATATCTTTGTATTGAGACAATGGTTGACTTGGAATTGATTGTGTTGGTATTCTCTTCATATTCTATATGCACAAGGTATGAAAATCTATCTAGTCTCAAGTGCTTCCATTATCTTACATTTTGTCTCGTTTCTCCTTTGTGATATCTTGTGGTTGTTATAAAATTGCTCCTATCCTTTGTTATTTTGTGTTGCATACTTGCATTTATTTAGGGGGAGCCATTTTCTGCCAAAAACATGATATTGCTGTTTGTTTCTATGCAAATCTTGGTATTGTCATCTAACACCAAAAAGGGGGAGATTGAAAGAACATTTCTTAATCCCTAATGTTTTGTGTGTTAGTTAACAATACCAATGATACTAATCTTATTGCTAAGTATTTCAGTTTGGGTGAAACTCAAATCACAAATCCTAAAGCCAATTTGTAGAGAAAAAGAGTTTCTGGAATTCTTGCCAGACCCGGATATTCCGGTTTCCCAACTCGGATATTCCGGGTCACCCCCAGAAAATTGGCTAAGTCAAGTTCAGAAGCACTACTGACTTCGATCGGAAAATCAGCTCGGAAATTTCAAGGACCCGGATATTCCGGTTCACCAGCCCGGATATTCCGAGTCAACCTCAAGAAAATTGGCTAAGTCAAGATTCAGAAGTGGCACTGACTCCAATCGGAAATTCAGCTCGGAAATTTCAAGGACTCGGATATTCCGAGTCAACCTCAGAAAAACGGCTAAGTCAAGTTCAGAATTGGTTCTGATCTCAACCGGAAATTCAGCTCGGATATTTTCAACGGCCCGGATATTCCGGGGCACCGGAATTTCCGGTGTAACTTGAACCGGAATTTCCGGGTGACCAAGACAGCCAACGGCCAGATTTTGAGGGGGAGTATAAATACCCCCTCACTCACTTAAGAACAGTGAGCTCTCAGATTTTCTCTCTCCTACCATTCTTGAAAGCTCAAATCATCAAGATCTCCTAATCCCCCCACCCAAATTCATAGATCTTTGGAGGATTGGAGGAGAAGGCCCGTATCTACATTCTCACCGAAGGGATTTGCATTTCTCCCCCATTCACTTGGGGATTTCGTGGCTAGGGTTTCCGGTGGGAAAACCTAGTTCACCATTGTTGTACTCTTGGTGTTACCTTGACCTTTTGTGGTCCTTGACCTTTTGTGGTCTTCTTGGAAGCCCCCAATTCAGTTGTGGGTGTGTGCCTCAAGCGTTTGTAAGGGATTCGATCTCCGCCCTAAAAGGGGATCAATAGTGGAAGGTGGACTCGAAACCTTTGTGGTTGAGTTCATCGGAGAAGAAGGTGAGCCTTTGTGGCGTTGCGGCTAACCTGTTGTGGTAGCACACACCTCTCCAAACGAGACGTACACCCTTGGGTGGAACTCGGGATTACATCTTCGTCTCCGCGTGCTTCACTTGGTTCCCTTTACCCTTTGCTCCCTTTCTTGCTTATCTTGTTATTGCGTAGATTCTCATTTAGGTAAATTCATCGTAGTTGCATATCTAGAGAATTTACCTTTGTATTGAGCCTAAATTTGAAAAGATCTAAAATTTGTAATAGCACCTATTCACCCCCCCCCCCCTCTAGGTGCCGGATTCCCGTTCAATATCCAATGGACGTCCATATTTTACATGCATGGCCGACAAGGGGAACATCGGAACAACCCACGCCACGAGATGCCAATAATGAGCCCTTCACATCGTGAGAGGGTTCTACCGTTCTGGTAACACAACCCTTTCTCCCTTCCCCGGGCCCCGGCCTGACCACCTTCTTGATCGATCGCCATAGGTCCCTGTCGAGCTACATCATCTTCGTCACGTCGTTGGTGTCGTAGCTGAGCTTTGGGTCGGCCAGCTAAACGACCTCGTGGTTCTGAATATTCTTGAGAGCCATGTTTGCCAGGTTGACCGTTGTGGCTCCTGCTAATGTCCACGACAGGTTCCGAGGTTTTCAGCTCCACCAACACGATGCCGAAGTTGTACATCATTCTTATCGGTTTAGCTTGTATGGTGGTACACATGGTCGACGTAGCCGGGTGTCCTTTGCGAAACATGAAGGGGATCGGGTGCAGAAAACAATAATTTTTCTATCAACGATATCCCTAAAACATGACAAGATCTATTATATGCAGATATAGTAGTACGAACGAAGATCGGAATACATACCCTTGTAGACCGAAAGCAGAGATTACATTCCCGCACAAACGTTGTCGATGAAGACCGACGAACCCGACCTCAAGGTCGTGTAGAGGAAGCAGAACTCCGAGCACCGCTAGCGCAGCACCTCGCATGGCGTTACACACGTACGGTGGAAACGACGGCCTCCGAAGCTCCAGTCTAGGACGAGCAGCGGAAGACTTGGACCGGAAAACCAGCAGCGCGGCAGTGGGCTATGGTGGAAGAGATCCCCCTCTCAACTCGGCGCAACTCCGACAAAGAGAATCACGAAATCGAAAGAGAATTGGGGAATTAATTGGTGAATTAAAAGGTTAGGGGTGTCCCTTCTTATATAGGCTCCTAGGGGGGAGCCAACCTCCTCACCAGGCAATGTGGGACTAATCCCACATGCGTGGTGCGGCATGGCTGGGTGCGCTGCCCCCCTAGTGGGCCTCTTGGCCCACTTGGGTCGGCCCCCAAGCCCCCCACCGAATTCCCCTAGAGAATTTTCCCCTCTTGGGCCTTCTTTCGACCAGAAGGTACATTTAGGGAAATCAGTCTAAATAAATTCGAAAATAAATATATAAAATCATATTTAGACATTAATTACACTAATTAATATCAAACATATTATATATAATTTATTCTAGCTCCGAAAACTCTTTCGTCGCTGCCCGATCTCCATCGGATCTCTCACGGGACATTCCCGGTGATCTCTTTTCTTTCTGCTTGTCTTGTTGAAACCCCCTAAGTGTGTTACCCTAGCGGTTTGATATAATAACAGGTACGATCAAGACTCCTCTATGATCAACGACTAATTCGTAGGCCTGGACCCCATGAATCAATCCCTGTGATATAACGAATGACTTTCATCTATCAAAATTGAACGTAAAGTCTTAAACCTTTTGTCATGGCGATACTTAGCGTGTCAGAGCGTCGTTCCATAGATATCTCCATACCTAGCTTGACCTCGTTACCGACAACGCTATCTTCTACTCGTCTATGATTTCATGTCTCCGTGACCTGGTCACATGCTTGCAAGCTCATTAGACATGATCTCACCGAGTGGGCCCTATAGTATCTATCCTGCTATGCGGGTGCAGTAATTATTGTACAAGATACGGAGGAAGGGAGCAGCACCAGCTTTAACTACGCTAACGCTTTTGGAGCAGAAGGCAAACGAGTGGAGGGCAGTTTCGGAGCAATGGATACTAAACTGCATGCACGCCTTGTTTTGTGGTGAAAAATCAGAATTTTATTTACGCCTTGTCTAAGGGAACGGAGGGAGTATAAAAGAGAATGCATATATATAGGCACAAGACCATAAGCAAATAGTGGTTTTGCAAAATTGATGGCATGCCTACACTTGAAATTGTTTAAAAAATCCAAAATATTCCAGTGAATCTTACCTTTCAGCAAAGATGCATCAGTATATTTGAGACTTTGACCCACATGACATGAAAATATTTCTAGATAATAAATTGATACACGACAGCGTAAGATACAAAGTTACACAAATTACTGACGATTAGTAAATGATAGCCAGCATGGTAAGTTTCACAGATTACTGATACATAGTAACAAGAACTGATAACGGGAGGATTCACAGCACTATTTGTCTCTTGATCGAGGTACTAACTGAACATCTTGAAAGCATACAGATACGAAAATAAAACACGTCGTCTGAAAGTACAGCACAAATTCACAAATCAGACACCGCAAAGTGCAGGGCAGCAGAGACGTTGGTCGTATCATGGATTTTGCAGGTTCTCCGTAGCAGAGGAGGGCGTGGGCTGATGGACGCCGCCGCGCCTGGCTCCAACGATGTAAGGGCGCTCCAGCGGCACGCGTATCCACGGCTCCTTGCCGAGGCGCATGCCGACCTTGTACCCCATCCCAGCCAGTATCCTGGCACCCACGCTGTTCCTTTCCCGTTCAGCGATCCCCCGCCCGTGCCACATGTCGGCGGAGACGAACTGAGCCGGACTGATGGCGCGGCGGGAAGCACCGGGGTCGGAGGACGCCGCGCCCTCGATGGCGTCGTCGCGGGTCACGGGGGCGCTCTCGCGGCCGCTCTGGTGCTGGTCTCCCTCCGCCATGGCGATGCCGGTTAGGGTTTGGGTTTCAGACTTTCAGTTCGATTGTAGTCGAGGGTGTGTTTTTAGCATAGGCTGCTTCTTTGTTGGGCCCTTGCGCGTTGGGTCTTTATGAGCCGTTTGTTTGCAACCCGGTCTTAGAGCTGCTTTGGATAGGCCTTTTCCGTGGGTTGGGCCAGTTGCGGAAGTGGATCGACAGTACGCCGCACACCGGCTAGCAGTACAACCCTCATACTGCTGAAAAAAATGGAGTACTACAACCAATAGAAAAAAAAAGGCAAGCTAGGAGTACTACATACACTTCCCTCACCAAATAAAACTACTACACACACAGCGCGTGTGGATTCGACAACGCATGTCGCTAGACGGTCGTGTTACTACCTGATGCCAATGTATGTCTAAGTTATACTGATTGATCTAACCTCTTTAGCTCATGTGGCATCGGTTTGTCCGGAAAAATTGTGAAAAGAGTTACCCGGTTTATAAGAGAAAACGTGCGAAAATCACATTAAAAAGCACAAGTCACTAAGCGGTGGTGAAAGCGATGATACACAAGATTGATGTACCACAAAACTTATCAGCACACCAACGGTATTGTCAAAGTACAACACCATCATACTACGAGAACTACTGCCAACGACAGGAAGCCATTGTAAAATATTATGGCAGGAGCAAGGGTTGGACCAGCCAAACAGCGGAGGAGGTGAAGCGAGTCTTTAGAACCCCATGTCATGTCTTCTTCAACGTTCAACATTATAGGAACCCAACTACCAGACATTAACGGTGCCATATTTTAAGAAATGGTTTGTGCATGGCTTCAAAGATAGCCAAACAATTTGAATTACCATAGATGTAATGTTAAATATACACATATTATAGAAAGCTAAAGCTTTTCATCCAAACATGATGGTTGTACACCCCGATGTATATAGCTGGTTCCGCCCATGTACCCATGGCTACACGCCTCCCCTTTAATGTCCACAGATACCACCCAAGAGTCACGTTCAAAGCTCTCCTTTATTTTTCTCACGAGTCACAAGGTCGCACGACCTAGACGCCTCATAGACATAGAAGCAACCGTCGGCAAACCTTAGCCATCACGCCAGCATCAGGGTTGCCACCCCCACATGTCACCTATACAAGACCCCACAGGGTCACAACCTTGTCATGTTTAGCTTTGAGCTCCCCATGTAGAACCTTCACCGCATGGATGCATCGCACTCCGAGCCCCTCGCCTCGACGCACATCCCCGCGGACTGTCATCCTAGCTTTCTCAATCCCACTTTGCCATAGCTTTTATAGTGAGGGGCTTACTCCGCTCCGCTACACTAGGTCAAAACTAGCTCCCTCAAAGTATTCTAGACATCCAACGGTGGCTTCCAACATATTAATTTGGATTTTTTTGTCGAGTCGAGTGCAATGATCTGGACATGTACACACACTCTCGGCGGAAGCATTATCCGATATTTAAGAATTTCCTAAATGCAAGCATACAATGATTGGACATGTACACATTGGTATATTAATATGTTGACATGGCACCATACTAATGATATAAAAGAGTATATATATGTTATATCTTAGCTAAAGTAACGCTCTTTGCATACGATTGTAGGCAAATTGTAAGCTCAATTTCTATGCGTCAATGAGCCCAATTATTAAATACATCATAATTCTCTTAAAATATATTGTTAACTAGGATAGTGTGCTAAAAGCGAATGCACCGAGGAAGATATAAGAAGATGGCTTTGCACGAAGGGGGGACCTTAAAATTTATTTGAGTGTGTGATGAAAAAATCATGTGTACTAAAACATGTGAACTGCTGTTTTTAATTTAGATAAAATATGAACTGTCTGTAATTTTCTTTATAATAAATAATGGTTCTGAAGCCTTGAAGGGGGGCGTTTTACGGTGATCCATTTTGGATGGTAGTTTATGTAGTAGTGTTTCCACTTTCCACCACCGCTCCTTTTTCCCTGATCCATGGCCTCATCAATGTTTGCTCTCTAAGATTACGGAGGAAGTGATAGATGTGTAGATTTCTTGAAGAAGCACTCTTTTTGTTTCACAATATAAGATGTTTTAGCAATTTTTAACATTGATATGTGTACACATGTACACTTATTTAGTGTGAACATAAACATCATGTGTTACGCCTAAAACATTTTACAGTGTGGAACGGAGAGAGTAGCTAGTTTTTTGTTGTTGTTGAGGGAACATCAGTGTTCTGCTGGTATTTTATTGATTTTATAATGTATATATACAGAGGAAACAGAAACAAAAAAAGCTATGCTTTGCGGCTCGGATAGCGCCAGTGCGCGCCAGAACTAAGCTATCTCTCGCAAGCTACCAGCTCAAACAGTTTTAGTTCGGCTGTTGTCGACCATGCATGAATCTCACACGTTTAGCACCGAACCAAACCAAACACAGACCACCGTTCTTTGACGACTGCATCATACCGACATGCGCCGTTCTTCTTCCTTCGTCCGTCAGGTGGCCTAGCCGATAGCCATGGCTACGGGCTAGGCCGGCAATAGTTTAACTGGTTAATCGCCGGGGAATCATATCGCCAGGGAATAGATGCATGCAGGCGTGCCCGACGACCCGGCCGGCAGTCTTACCTCAGCACACACCCATCCGTCGATCGATCTAGCCACTCCAATCAGAGCAAGGCCAACGCTCCAGCGATGGTGCAAAGATTCCAATTAATCCTTCGCTCAGCTTTAGCAAAAGGTGACGAGATCGGTCGATACACACACACAGCGGTTCATGCATGTTTATATGCTGTAGCTTTTTTCTTCTCCCTCCATAAACAATGGCCGAGATATTGGGAAAGGGTTAGCTCCCCCTATGGCATGGCGACAGGAGGACCTCGCCTTTGGCCTGCCCATCTAGAAATGGTATCTGGTCCCTGTTCATCTCGCTCACAAAATTCTCTCGTTGTCGCGAGCTTTGCTTTCCGGTGTCCAGATTCTTGTGCCTTTGGTCCGTTACCAAGAATAAACAGGTCGAGGATCGAGCTGCATGCCTTCCTTCCCTCTTGATTGGAAATAGGGGGGTCCAAAGGTTTCCATATACGGTACACCAGTACGTCCCCATTTCAGAATATAACTGCCTGTATGCGCATGAGTGCATGCATATCCATTCTTCTCAGTTTTGGACAGCGCCAAATTTCCTGTCAAGCCACACGTTGTAGCTAGGGAAAATCTACTCCACAAGAACTAAAAAATTCTTTCCCTTGGAGGCGTGGCTTGATCAAAGTCACGCGAGGAAAAAATTAATTGGGTTTTCCTGACTCATCAGTGGTTGCCGCTTATGCGAATGGAGGATCGTCATCCACTCGTCTGAGACCACTAGTTGCTCTCCCTTCTCCCCCTTGTCACGTTAGGGGCGGCAGACGCACTAGAGACACTTTGTTAGCGAGGTGGCTCAGTTGAGATGGGCGGAGGCATACCGCATACGTGTGTGGCTAATGCAACAACATCTGATGTTACTTAACTGATTCATTTGAAATTCCTAGGAGATAAGCTATTTCATAGGAATTTTCAAGGAAAACAAACAAGGAGTCTCACCTCATGTTTTAACCTTCCTATGTCTACAATTTCTATGTTTTTCCGTGTGACATCCAAACGACACTTTGAAAATTTCCTGTGATTTCGATTCCTGTAGGAATTCAGGAAACATGACACCTCAATTCCTGCATTTTCCTATTCCTACGTACGTTTTACTTCATATGTTCCAAACGGGGCCTGAATCGTATGTCGAGTTTTGGTGCTCTAACACTTGTCCATGGTTTAACTGCAATCATACCTGCATTGTTCGGATCTAGCTATGATGAGGTACATCTTCCTAAAGGAGTTGTCTCCAAGCATGACTTATAGCCTTTGTTGGTTGGACCCGACAATAATGGTATGTGTACTCCATCTCGCAGAAGAGGTTTTGGATACCAGACAAGGCCGGCGTCGCCTTCTCATGTGTGAGTTATGGGTGGCTGTGACAACGAGTTGATTCACCCTGACGGATATGGTGGTAGGAGGATGTCTTTGAATCAAGGTTTTGGATACCATATAACAAACATTTACCGAGGGGTAGTGATTCTCGGTAACCATGGTCACCGAAAAATACCCCCAATCTATTGCCTGAATTTTTCAATGAAATCTTAATTCAGTTTTTTGTGACTTATGAGGAAGTAATATATATGTAACCTTGAACTTTTCGCAAGTGATTTTGTACTTCAGTGGTTGCTTAGATCATTGGCACTCCACTACAAAATGTGCATAAACATGCGTACATATTGTTTACCCAAGGCCGGGGTGTTTAAATAAAAAAATCAAAGCATACATGTACTTTCGACTGGCAACAAATAATTACCAAAGGGGGACTGGGAAACCTATTTACCGGATGGTAACCAAATTTATTGCCCAGTAACCCAGATTCTGCTTTGAACACTCTGGGTGCCTCTTGATTGTACCTCACAAGATGCAAATCCTTGTTTTGACTTTCACTAAATTTCAGGATTAGGCTACATCTACGTGTGTGTGTCATCTACTTGTTGACAATTTTTTTGGATGATGGATATGACGACTTGCTTGTAATGTTGTCATTTTTTTCCTTCATTGGCTGCATAAAAAAAATAATCAAAGCATATATGTGTTTGTACTCACTTTTTTTCTCTCTTGTACCTCCAAAGTTATGTATGTGTATCGTTTAGATGTAGATTTCCATGATATAACGTAAATATTTTATGCAAATAAATGTATGCTCCAATTGTTTATCACGACTGCTAGATCCCCGCGGCACGACCATTTCTCCGTACAAGGAAAGTTAATCTCAATATAGTATTCTAAAGCGAACCTCAATGTATTTGTAGATGAGTGTGCATTGACAATCCTGATAGTTAAGTCACATGTTGTTATTCTATATTTGTTGGATGTACTATATAACCTATTCACATGGGTCTAAAACATCCAGTGGTGAACATTAGATATCATAAGGTACATATTTTTGTTAACTACTCCCTCCGTTCCGATGAATAAGGCCTATATTTTTTTACAAAAGTCAAGCTAAGTAAAGTTTGACCAAACTTTTAGAGAAATCTATCAATAAATATGATATTGTATAGATATCATATGAAAATATACTTGATGATGTTTCTAATGACATCAGTTTTATATTTTGCATATTAATATTTTTTCATAAAAAGTTGGTCAAACTTTACATGTGTCGACTTTTCCAAAATAATATAAGCCTTATTCATTGGAACGGAGGTAGTATTAGATAGTAATAAATTAACTACACGTGTGTGTTATGGAACAAAACTAGTTTGCATTATGTCTGTTACGCACTTGTAACTTTTGCCAAAATAAAATTCATCTGGTTCCACATGTAAGCAGTTTTGTTTTTGCGGTGACCACATGTAAGAAGATGTGTCATTCAGTTATTGTGTTTTCCATTTTGTTATAATGCAAGATTTGGGACTAAGGTCTTCGATTAACATGTTCATTACAATAAAGTTTTCCATATCTCTCTTCTTGTGGGAGGCAATTTAGTTTTCTCGATAAGATGATTAAAGTCCACCTTTTGCTCAGTATTCTCAATGGGGGCGTGCCTATGCGGACTGTCTGCTTGGAAACATTACTGATGCTTGCATGCCAAAAGCAATCAGTATAAATTTTTCTTTAGGCATATATTCACATGGTTTAAATATGACATGAAACACCTATAATGGCAGAAGAGCATAAAACTATATGTTGTTCTATGCCCATGCATATACGCATGAGCAAAGGAATAATTCACCCAAACATCTTACGACAAACGGTTGGCCAAAACTGTATAATAATTTTGAGAATCTACTGTTGGGCAGATAATGGTTTCGTTGAAATCTACTGCCAATGCGTGTGGAAAGAGGAAGAGTAGTTAGTGATGTTACTTTGCAAAGTGGATTCTTCAAACGCACTAGCTACACTAGTTACAATGTTATGCTATAGCTAGTTAGGCACACCTATATATTTTTCTAGAATAAAGATATATTTTCTAAGAGAAAGTCGGTAGTAAAAAATATTTTTACAAACGTGTCTACCACTCTACCATCGAGTCCGAAGCGTACTCACACTACTGTACAGCTAGGGGCAGGTTGTTTGAGCTCAGGGCACCTCCAACGGTCCAGCGTAAACGGACAGGGCGTGTCCATTTATGTCCTTCCGGACAGATGACCCCCTCCAACGGCTCGGCGCATAGGGACAACTGTCCGCACGGACAGGTTTTTGGCCCCAAACCTGACCCAAGTTTGGTCCAGATTTATGGGAGAAAACGGACAGCCTCTTGTCCGCCTTTATCCGCGCCTGGCCCAGTTGGCAGCCAAACCAACCCTCACTTCTCCTCCTTCCTTCGGCCTCCTCGATCGCATCGGCCGCCGCCCAATTCTCTTCGGCCTCACCGCGACAGTTCAGCTCTGCCCGCCCTCGCCGCCGTCCGCCGCCACCGCCGCTTGCCGGGTCGTTCGGCCGTTGGACCGGAGGCGGGCGCGAGGTCCACTGCCCCGAAGGTGTTTGACGGAAGTTTTGTGAGACTCAACCCACCTTTTTTGGTTCACAAGTGATGTCATTTTATTCTAACTTGTGTGTTTTGCTTAGATGGATAGTGATCATGAGTTCTTCTACAATACCTTCATCGATACATCGGACGAAGAATCAGATGACAGTTCGGAAGTGACGATGGTCGCGACCACACTCGTCCACAACTTCAACCAGACCGAGTGGCCTCGACATGTTGGCTCGGTTGTTGGGAGGGCTCCTGCGTTGGATCGTGATCGGGAACAAGGTCACTACCAACTTTGGAAGGACTATTTCCATCCCGCGAAGCCAACATATCCGGATCACAAGTTTCGTCGCCGTTTTCGGATGGGACGAAACTTATTCATGCGTATACTCAAAGGGGTGAGGGCATATGATGAGTACTTCGTCGCCAGACCGGATGCTACCGGTACGTATGGTTTCTCATCTTATCAGAAGTGCACCGCAACTATACACATGCTTGCATATGGAGTAGCCGGTGATCTGGTAGATGAATATTTGCGCATGAGTGACTCCACTTGCCTAGAGTCCATGTACAAGTTATGTGAGGCTATTGTTTAGGTGTTCGGTCCCGAGTACTTGAGGGAGCCGAATTTGGAAGACACTGCCCGTCTTCTGAACATGAACTCGAGCAGAGGCTTCCCAGGCATGCTTGAGTGCATAGATTGTATGAATTGGGAGTGGAAGAACTGTCCTTTTGCTTGGCAAGGACAATATCAGCGACACGTTGGAGAGTGCACAGTCATACTTGAGGTTGTTGCATCTAAGGATATGTGGATTTGGCACTCGTTATTTGGCATGTTGGGCTCTCATAACGATATCAATGTTCTTCAGAGATCACCGATGTTTGATAGGTTGGCCGAGGGCAATGCACCGGTGATCAACTTTGAGGTTAATGGAAATGCATATGACAAGGGGTACTACCTTGCTGAATGTATATACCCTTCGAGGCTTGTCTTTGTCTCGCATGCCTGGAAATGAGAAAGCTCGCAAGTTTGCTCAGCAAACAAGAAGCTTGCCGGAAGGATGTGGAGTGAGCATTTGGTGTGTTCCAGTCTAGGTTTGCTATTGTTCGGCACCCGGCAAGAACGTGGAGCAAGGAGGTCATGTGGGAGGTGTTGACTGCTTGCGTGATCATGCACAACATGATTGTCGAGAATGAACGGGATGATGCGAAGATATTTGATCAATGCTGGGAATTTGAGGGTGAGTTGGTGGCGCCTAGACATGGACCGGTGGCACATGAGCAGTACACAGACGTGTATGCGGAGATGCATGACAGGCCACTGCATGAACGTTTGCAGAATGATCTGATTGAGCACCCGTGGACTCATTTCGGAAACCAGTAGTGCTACATTTTTTCTTTCTATTCGAACATTGTTGTAATAAATGAATAATTTTTCAACGTGTTTATTTTCTATCCAAACGTTGCTAAAATGAATGAAATGCGTATGCCTACAATTTTGTGCGTCTGGCCGTTGGGGGCAAACTCCACCGCACAACGGACGAAGGCCTGAAATCCGTCCGTTGTCCTCCCAAAATGAATCGAATCGGTCCGAAATTCCTATCCGTTTCCGCTGGGTCATTGGAGGTGCCCTCACTTGTTATTAACCTTATCGCATGCATGATGCATATGGCAAGGAATTAAAATTGCACATATGGCCGTTTCTTTAAGGTGACAGACTGACGCGCGAGGCCTGCGTAGCTAGCTTGCGGTGGTCAAATGTCAACATGCCTGTTGAGGTTGTTGTGGACAGTATTACAGCATGCGTCGTCGCAGATTCTCAAAGAGAGCGAGCTCTAGAGGGAACGATAAAGAGGTCAGAGGAATGGCATGACCGCCGGCGATTGGCCGGAAGAGGCGGTGGGCAGGATGCGCATGCATGTTGGTTAATTCGGTTTAGAATTACAAGGCGCATTGGGAGTGTTACTTGGTTTCGGTCAGAGAGATTCAAAGTACATGCATATAGCCATATACTAGTGGAGTAATATACTAAGCTTCATCTGGACTCACGTCCCGTATCTGCCTGGAAAGAAACGATTCTGCAAAAACTATTGGGTTTATTCAATAAATAGAAAATGATCTATACTTACTGAGTTCATAAACCTGAACTCCTGTTCATCTAAAGTGATCTATACTTATATTGAGTAGTGTGTGTGTATATATATATCATAAATCACAGCTAGGTTTTCTGAAAATAATAATGCATGTAAAGTAGTTGATCCTACCTGTTGCTAGTGGCATGCGTGCATGGTTGGACGGTCCAAGGCAAAGCTTATCTCGTTCATGTCATGTGGGATGTTTGTCCCACATTGGAAGAGATCAAGATGGAACAGAAGCTAGCAATAGGTGTCTACCAATAGGTGTGGCCAGCCGAGACGCAATTATTGTAATCCCATCTCTCTCTCTTGTTACATCAATCGGCCAATGGAGGCATCCTCCCGTTTATTCCGTTCAAACGGGAACGCATGCTCATAGCTCATCCAGTGCCCTTTTCCTGTTCTATAAATACCGTACCACCCCCTTCGCTACTCACCATCCAAATAAACAGTAATGTTCTACAGAGATGCAAGTGCATATACACTCGATCTCTCAGCAGTAGAGTAGCTAAATGAGAGAGATATAGAGAGAGGTACAGAGAGGATTCGCCGGCCATTCCTTCGGGGATGCATGACTACTTCAGTTCTTATCTTGTTTATGGTGTTCGTTTGGTGTTGGGAGGAAGGGGAGTGAGGAGGAGGCTGACAGAAGAGAGTGAGCACACATGGTGCTTTTCTTGCATGGTGAATTAATGGGAGAGAGTTCATGCTTGAAGCTATGTGTGCTCACTTCTCTCTCTGTCAGCCATTATAACTCTCTCTCTCTCCCCCTGTGTGTTTGTGTTGAACTTTTGATCACTTTCTTTGAGCTAACCAATTACACATATGATGTGCAGAAGAGAGATGGGTGCTGTGTGTGGAAGTTGACAGAAGAGAGTGAGCACCCATGGTGTTTCCTTTGCATCAAGCGGCATGCCAGGGAGCTATGGGTGCTCACTGCTCTATCTGTCAGCCACTGATCAGACCTCATTTCTTGCATGCAATCACATACATCCGAGCTTTGTTTTTGCAGTCTGCCATGATCGACGGCCGAGGGAGGGGAGCTGGGCTTTGGAGGTTTGACAGAAGAGAGTGAGCACACGCGGTGGTTTCTTAGCATGCGAGCGCTAGGAGCTGCGCGTGCTCACCCTCTCTCTGTCAGCCATTCACCATGCCCATCTCCCTTCTATCTGATGCTAATCAATCGACTATGAGAGCACCGAGATCGATGGTCATGAATTTCTTTCACAGATCTCTCCTTTTAATTGCTATTCCAGCACAATACCACTGCATCTTGATTTCATCCGAACTGATCGATCCATAGTTTTTCTTTTCAGTAATACGGAGGGCAACTCCAGGACTCATACAAGGTCTTCGTTGTGACTTTCAGAGGCTAGGTTTCATTTTGTTTCTCCAGGAGATGAAGCTTAGTGTTTGATATATATTCCTATACGATTAACCCGGAGCTGGACGGCCAGATCATGTGTACTGTGCATTACTTGTTACAGCCTAGAGTTTCCCCTCTCAAGTTTAGTTCTTAGAGCTCCTGTCTCTCAAGTTTAGTCCTTAGAGCTCCTCTCTCTCAATGAACGTATATTAATAGCTCGGCCCAGGTTGACTGCGGGCTAAACCTGTATAGTCATGCTCTGATACCTCGTCGATCTACTTAACTCAGCTATTAGCTGTTATTTCATGTACACGATTCTAATAATTTCCATGATAAGATATATTTTTTCCTCATGCTGTCATGCATAAGTTTAATAGTTCGTGCAATTTAATCCGATGTTAATTTGATTCTAAACAGTTTCTTGCATGCAAAGATCCAGTAGTGTTCGGAAGTATGCATGTATAAGCATTGATCAGCAAATATATATTCCAATTGAAGTGTAGTTGATTCTCATCTATCTTTTCCCCGTGTCTTAACACAAAATCAAAGTTTTGTGTAGTAGAACACAAGATTGCACGCACGAGCACTTATGTCGCTCCATCTAATTATTTCGGAATATGCAGTCAATGAGGATACAATGACCTAGTTAAACCCTATAGGTAAGACTAATCAGCACATTCTTGCAGAATAGATCCCTTACACACTACACAAAAGTAACAGAACTTTATTTAGCATGATTTGCTTAAACAATTACTCTAGCCATTTAAAATAGGTTCATACTAAACTCACAGGTAAAATCAAGCTTGTGTGTATGTTTAATCCTAGTTAAAGCAATTGCTCCTTTCACCCGTAATCTTTAAATTGTACATAAGTCTGATATGTTCAAACTTTAATCCTAGGTTATATATATATATGCTCCTTATACCTTGCGGGAGGGTGCACTTGTGATATGTGAACATTTCCTCGACAATCATAAAATCACGATCTATATAAATGGGAATCCCTATCACATAGCTACCTACTTAATTTGAGCTAAAGCAGACTAACAAATGAGGCACATGTGGCAGGTTAGGTCAATTACGGAGGCCGAAAAAAAGATGGGGGTGGGTGTGGGAGAAAAAGGTTACAAAAGCTGGATGGAGGTCGGAGTGTGAGGATTTGAAGTCAGAGACGGAAAGGAGATGATAGCGACATAGTGGCGGCGCCGAAAGATGTCACATATCGATATTAGAGGGGTTGTAGATCATCAATGTCAGCTGGTAGGCCAATATCAGGATTATGGCTTGATCTATTAGTATGGTTAATGGTGAAATATATGTTGACGCATATCGACCTAGTTGTCCAAAAATGCGTCTCTACGAAGAAAAACTAGTTGCTAACTAGATACTTGTTTATTTAGTTGGTGGAGAAGCTGACAGGTTTGCGTGACAAATGATATTTCAAGCATGCAAGTTGTTTACATCATATATTTGATATGTGTCATAATGTTTCAAAGAGGCATGGGAGATTTATCGATGTCGCTAGAGCATACTAGATACTCCTTACATTCTAACAATAAATAGGTGTTATTTAAAGCACGTGCATATTCGGTTCACAACTTTCGCAATCACTTATATGGCAATAGAATTTTTAAACATAAGTGTTGGAAAAATCACATAAACTTGTAAGTTCGAGATGTTTGTGTGCATTATTTATAGTTGGTCGGTGATAGTTTTCCCTCCGTGTGGAAACTTGGGATACACTTGTAACCAATCACGTTCAATTTTAACACATAACTAGTCCAATAATATGTGATTTATGTTAGAAAATAATTCTATGTTCCTGGATGTAGGGCGTATATATATAGTTTTCTGCACTAATATTAAGACATGTATGTTTTGCACATAGTGGACTCAGGCTTTTTCATGAAAAATGGTAAGAGATAATTATCCATAAATAGCAAATACACCTTATATTATGGATTTTCTTCAAAAAAAACTGAGGGAGTCCTATGGTATGAGATTCATATTATAAAAACATTCTACATTTTTTGCAATTATCGACCATATTAAACATGAAGTTTAGGATATGTTTGGAAGAAAGGAAAAACAATTATATCTCTTATCTCTTATATATTGATACAAGATACTCAGTTCCTACAATTTTCCCCTATCATCTGCTTTAGTTCCAATAAATGGGGGCTTGTGGTCGAAGCTGAACCTTGGCTCCTTTTAATGCACCAATTTTACTACATTGAACAGAGAGGCGCACAAGCTATTTACATGCCCTGGCTATTTTGTACTGAACAGTGAACATTATGCAAATATTTTTCCTGTCAAATAACATGACAAGAAATGACAATTAACCTGTAGTGGACAGCGTAGCAGTGAGAGGCAGCCTGATAAGTAGTATATAGACGACAGACAGAGAGGAACACAAGCTAGCTGCATCGCAGTGTACTCAAGACACATAACTCATGTTTTTTTTGGCAAACATGAAACATCCTTGCCCTTCTCAACCGTATCATCTATCCCAAACGATCAGTCCGGAGAGAGTACGTACGTACACATGTTGTGCGAGAGACATAACTAGTCCAATAATATGTGATTTATGTTAGAAAATAACCCTATGTTCCTGAATGTAGGGCGTATATATAGTGGACTCATGTTTTTTCAGGAAAAATGATGAGAGATGATTATCCATAAATAGCAGATACACCTTGTATTGTGGGTTTTCTTCAAAAAACTGAGGGAGTACTATGGTATGAGATTCATATTATAAAAAACATTCTACATTTTTTGCAATTATAGACCATATTAAACATGATGTTTAGGACATGTTTGGAAGAAAGAAAAAAAGAATTATATCTCTTATATATTGATACAAGATACTCAGTTCCTACATTTTTTTTTCCTATTATGTGCTTTAGTTCCAATAAACGGGGCCTTCTGGTCGAAGCTGAACCTTGGCTCCTTTTAATGCACCAATTTTACAACATTAAACAGAGAGGAGCACATGCTACTTACATGCCCTGGCTATTTTGTACTTAACTGTGAACATCATGCAAATGTTTTTCCTGTCAAATAACAGGACAAGAAATGACAATAAACCTTTAGTAGACAGCGCAGCAGTGAGAGGCAGCCTGATAAGTATATAGACAGACATAGAGGAACACAAGCTAGCTGCATCGCAGTGTACTCACATTTTTTTGGCAAACATGAAACATCCTTGCCCTTCTCAACCATGTCATCTCTCCCAAACCATCAGTCCGGAGAGAGTACGCACGTACACATGTTGTGCGAGAGACTGACACTTGCCGTGCGTCTGCTGCTTTATACTACTGTCGTCGCTCCTGCAGTTTCCTGCGTCCTGGATCGGCTTCTCTCGTGAAACAAGGCAAGTGTGTACTGTGTTGCTACCTCCGAGATGTTTGGATAAAGATGGCCCTGCTAGCTAGTTGACGCCACGGTTGGCCGCCAGGTGCAGCCTTATGCCACGGCGCGTGGCGTGGCAATGGCATCCATCCATCCATCCCCAACAAACAAAGCTAGACAGCATCAGCATGCCGCCATTGAAGTGATGATGATGATGATGATGGGCGTGGTTTCGTGCGTCACATGTGCCATCCATAGAATGTCCCTACCGCGTCTGCGCGCGGAGGGGAGAGGGACGGTTCAAGGAGGCTGGGCAGTGGCAGAGGACGAAGTAGTCCGACAAGTACTGTTATTCATCGCCAGGAGCGACAGTTGGGCCTCGGCCCGCAACGCCTCCAAAGAATTCGGGGGCTGTGCTCAAGCTCAACTCCACACCATATGCAGGATGCAGCTCGGCAAATCTGCACGATCTGCTACTACTACAAAGAAAAACATGAGGAAAAAAAAACTGGAATTCTGCACGGACCAGCACTGCAGACCCCACGTCTGATCTGACCCGGAAACGTGCTGCCGCGGGATTGTCCGATCCTCCGCGTGCGGTGCAGGTAAAGTAAAGTAACACCGGCTGCTCACTGCTCAGTGGGAGAGAGAGAGATTTCCCTTATCTCTCTATCTGCATCGGTGAAAGATGACAATTCCGTGGATTTCCCCTATCCACCATTTTCACGGCGTCTCATCGAGCCTGCATATTCAGTTCCTCAAGTGTCGATCGTAGTAGCCGTGGATCTACCAAGATACTACCAGAAAACACCCAGTGGGTCGACACAAAATCTGACTCTGAATGCGACTGCTAGCTATACAATATGGGATGCATTCTAGGGCAGGGCAAGGGCAAGGGCAAGGGAACTGGCCGTCCATACACATAATAACTGAGGTATTGTCCTAGTATTAATATCCATCCAGATCCAGTATGAATTTCAATGCACCACATATACAAATATATATTCTTGTTCTTGGTCCCTGTCACACGGGTCATCTCATCCATCCCTTTGATCTCTCTGCGGCCTGCCTGTCACTCATCCTGGCCGAAAGGGCGACTCGTCCATCGCTCGGGACAGGGAAAATGGATTTGATTTTGACCCGCTGAAAACGAGAACGCAGGAGGAGCTCTCTAGCTGACAGCTGACTATGCAGCTGAGGAGGAGCGAAGAGAACTATCGATCTCTCCCGACGGCGCCAGCTTCATCTTCCTCTTGCCGACCTGCTTGCCGATCTCATTAAAAGTGACTTTCTTGGGGGTTTTGCTTGGCCGAGTGTGTGGTTCAGATCAGCCGATCGGGTGTAGGTAGAGACTAGGAGAGGAGTGCAGGAGGATTCTGTTCGGTTTAGCTTCTAGAGGTCGAGGCGTTCGTGTCACATAATAAGTATCACCATGTGCTGATTAGCCTTTGCCCTTTGGAAAAATTGATTGGAATCCCAACAGCGATCGAGCTTCTAGTCTACGAATCCGAAATAGCGACTGAGGAGACAGCATCGGTCGTGTCATCTTTGAAGTAGTAGCTCTTTTGGGAGTGCGTCTTCGGTCGTCTGATGCTAAACAAAAAATAACACAAATTAGCTAAGACCCGGTGTTTAGAAACAGATTGCCGCGCCTCTCTGTCGGGTGATGCCATGCATACTAGCACCGCTACCATGACACCAGAGACATGATGCACCCGGTGACGCCTAATTTATGTTAGGCAAACCTACGTACTACGGGAGAACTACTAATGGAGGATTGACTGCCATGATGGATTTGTTAATCACGCACAAAACCGACATTAACTGCTTGCTTACATACTCCCTTCATATCAAAATGGTGATCGGGGCATCTCCTGCCGTCCCCCGCAAGTGCAAGAAGGACAACGACATCTGCAATGTCCCAAATGAGCTCACCCAAATACAAAAGGTTCTACAAGTTTTCTTCCTTTCTGCTCCAACCGTCTTAAAATAGGTGTGTAATTTTTAAATATAAATATATTAAAAAAAATTACTTATTTTTAAATAAAATGAGTTATAGTATATTGGGGGGGGGGGGGGGGGGGGGGGCGGGGCAATCTGCCAAGCGGGTCTTGATAGTCAGGTTCACATGGCAACGATCAATGGATACAACACAATTTAGATGTATAACTTCATCAACATAGAATAAAATCATATCAATGACTAGCATGTAAACAACTTAAGTATAATAATATTGTTGTCTATTTTTTCCAATGTATGCACAGTTTCCTCCATATTCTCATATTCAGAACGTAAAATAACCGACATTTTTATTGTTTTGCGCAAAAAAGGTGACCCGAACAGACATCATATTTGACCCTACCCTTTAATTTTTTTGAGGCATGACTATATATCACCCCTCCAGCATGTACAATCACGGGCTGGGAGGCCGACTCGACGGTGCCCTGTATCATGATTGGCGGGAGGAAAGTTTCAGCTACAGTGCCTCCCGTACTGGTCGCCGGTGGAGACGACGAGGAAAAACGAGAGAGAAAACATAAGGGAAATATTCAGGCCTACGGTATGAATTTTCTATACATGTTTTGTTTAGGTGGTTTTCAACCCTTAAACCAAGTTTTTTCGTGTTGTTTATTACGGCTTCAAAGGCCCACATGATAAAAGGTTTTCTAGAAATGATCCAACATTGTATCAAAATCTAGATTTAGATTTTCTTCATTATTGTCTCAAAATGATTTTGAACTTTGCAATCTGTTCTCATCCGAAAGAACTCAACTCCTTCTCCATGGTTTGATCTTGTTCGGTCTCAAAATTTCGACTGATTTCTCGGTCTCAGTTCCAAGTCTGTCCCCGGGTGTCTATCCCCAATCCGTGTGTGACGTGGCGAGTGACGGAGGAGTGCACGTGTACTACTCCTATTCCCACTTCTTGCACACACATAGACTCACCGTGAAACCATTTCTCTCGCTTTCTTCGAAAATCACCATGCAACCAATCTGAATAATAGGTGTTTAAGATTGTCAGAATTTATTTGGCCAATAACATAAAATCCAACATGATTGAGGGCAGATATATATAACCTTTGTCATGTTCACGATTTTAGAAGGTGAGACAGCAACGAGCACACGTGCACGTTTACAGAAAACCAATCAACCAAAAGAGAGAACAAGTTGTCCATAAGCTTCTGCCGTACGTGGCACCACATCCACAGCGCCTCGCTTTGCTGCTTCATCACCTCAGAAGACACCAACAAACGTCCGTCCAACACATCTTCCCCAAAATACCGTCACGTTCTCTTCTCACCAGTCACCACACCAAAGGTAGGTTGCGGTTCCTACAGGTGCGTACGTTGCGTGCTGAAGGAGTCTATCTATTTATACTCACGAAAAGTATTCTATAAAAAGTACGTACTATATATATAGTCAATACATCACATCTCACTTTCTGGCTGAAAATTATCTGAAACATACACCCCTGAGCAGTTTTTTCTCTGAATTGAACACGTGAACATATGACATGACAAATATATTCATTCTACTGCACTACTCCATGGCAGACAATGCTGACAAACCAGTATGTACATATTAGTATATTTTCCCCTTGCAATCAGCTGTTGCTAACGGCCAAAAGCCGTTCCGATTTCGTTTCATTGCACTTCCGGCATTTGCTCCTACACTCGTTGACAGGAAAAGAAAGCGTACTGCTGGAGTTTTTTGCACTAAAAAACTTTATATCCACGTCAAGGCGTCCAAGGAACGGCGCTGAAAATACATGAACGGATAAGGAAAAGAGTAGCGTAGGCCGGTGGCTATAGTGGCGTATTTGCAAAACGTGACCACTTTTTTTTTGGATGACTTCCTCGGTAAGGTTCCAGATAAGTCCAATAACTTTTGTCTTTTTTTTCCTTTCAGAAAGCTGGCCCTGCACTTTCGTGAAGTTAATATGTGCTTTTAACCTACCGCTAGGACGTCCCTGCCAAAATTAGGCACAACAAAAACTACGCATGAGTTGCTAGGGAATTTGTGCCCCGGCATGACGGACGGGCCTTTTACTAGCTAGAGAAACTAATTCTAGACACTGAGAATTTACTTTTAGCTTTCATTTATTTTTTGAACTTAAGAACTATGTATTGTTTTTAGCCGGAAAGGCTTCGAAAGGTCTAGATACAACATTGGTTGTGAAAATGAAAGTACAACTTACATAGAGGACCTCAACGAAAATAAAAACTATAGTAGTTTATCCTTATGATTTGGACCAAGAACCAAAAACAATAGGTAAGAATTATATAACCAAGTACTTCACAAAAGATAATCCGTCGAGTATGAACAACAAAGCTCGCCCACAGATGCAGCACCTCAGATTCATGACGTTTCATAACTGGATAAAGCAGTCAATGGCCTCAAGATCCTAGAATCCTCTGTGACCATGTCGACTTGGATAAGGAGACACAACACCACAATCTGTCATGCACAAATAGCAACTGCACTTATTCGTAGGTGTTTTGCCACATGTGCTCTTCGCACATACCACCTCAGGAACTTGCCTATAAGGCCCCACATTCGCGTGATAGCAAGCTAGGACGATATAAACGTTTACACCATTGGCGCACATCAAACCAGGGCCTGCATCAAACAAACCAAAAACCTACTATATACAAGTAAGTCAGAGATTCTCCCCTTCATACCCGACTGACAAAGCCAATGCAGAGATGGATGATCTAGAGTTATCAATGTGATTCTCAAGAGAATGTTAGAGAGGAGGGGGGATGCAAAGGTGTGTAACCGTCATTATAAATTCATTTACAACCAAACTTAATAACTAGATCCCATTAACACCCACAATTTATATTCCTAGCTCCCCATCTACCTTTCTAATTGCGGAGTATTGTCATTCTAATAAATACACCCGACCTGTTTCCTCACACATCACGATATCTCATACACCTCCACCGTCTTGCTAATTCCACCTATGAGCTTCCACTAGACAACTCCGCCACCCACTACCCCGTCATGATCTTCCCTTACTCTCACCATTGCTCCGGCCATCTATCCTCTAGATGAACATTTCAACAATTTTCACTCATGTGAGAACCATCATCTGCTACAATGAAGAACAATGCGATGACAAATCAATTTACAACACAACATGTGAAATTTCAATTCTTTGTTTTGTTTTGGAGATATTATTAGGAGGAGCTACAAAAACAACTGAGCTACAACGCTCCGTTCGTATGAAAATAACAGACACATGTTTTGCGTATTTAGGAAAATCCATGTCAAGCATTTCCGAACGGAGAGAGTACATTTCTACCATGATACCATGCATGGGATATTTTCTTGAGACCACAAGGACAAAAGGTAAAGAAAGTGAAGAGGACAAGTAAAAAAAAAACCAGCGTCTTGTGCACCACTTGTCTCTACCACGCACACAATCGAACCGCCACCTACTGTCCCGAATCTCAAAGCGCATCCTCCCTCCACTCTCTTCTCTCTTCCACAGTCCCACTCCCATCCGTCACGCATCGCCGAGAGGGGAACAGAAACTAGAGCGAGAAAGCAGAGGCGGAGGAGAGAGAAACAAAACCCAACTAGGCGCAGCGCACGCACCAAACCCAACCCACACAACACACCCCGCCCGCCGCCCCCCATCTCCGGCGACCGCGGCGGCGACCACCGCGGCGGCCCTCCAAACCCTAGGCCTGGACCTAACCCCTCCGCGCCTCCACTCTGATGCGTCCCAGCCCATGGCCCCCCACCCCCGCCTCGGCCCCCGCCTCCGCCTCCTACTGCTGCTGCTACTCGGCGTCCCCCTCGGCCTCGGGAGTGCCGCCGCCCCCGGCCCGGGCCACGGCGCGGAGGCCTCAGATCGGGCGGACCCGGACCCGTACTCGATCCTGACGTGGCACGACTACTCGCCCCCGTCGCCGCCGCCCCCGCCGCCGCCGCCGTCGGCGCCGGCGGCGACCTGCGCCGGGGACCTCCACGGGAAGGGGGACTTCAGCACGACCTGCGAGGTATCCGCGGAGGTCCAGCTCGACGACGACCTCTACATCGCCGGGAACGGCAGCCTGGTCCTCATCTCCGGGGCCGCCCTCACCTGCGAGAAGCCCGGGTGCGTGATATCGGCCAACCTCTCCGGCGAGGTGCGCGTCGGCCGCGGCGTGCGCGTCGTCGCCGGGAAGGTCTCCCTCGCCGCCGCCAACATCACGATCGCCGACACGGTCGTCGTCAACACCACGGGCCTCGCCGGTGATCCGCCCGACCGCACCAGCGGCGTCCCCACGGGAACGCACGGCGACGGCGGGGGCCATGGCGGCCGTGGGGCCAGCTGCTACGTCAGGGACGGGCAGACGCAGGAGGACTCGTGGGGCGGTGATGCATACGCGTGGTCGGACCTGGAGCACCCGTTTAGCTACGGGAGCAAAGGAGGGTCTACCAGTGTCGAGAAGGACTACGGCGGCATCGGCGGCGGCATCGTGTGGCTGTTCGCCAAGGACCTGTTGATCAATGGTACAGTGCTCGCCGACGGTGGGGATGGCGGCGAGAAGGGCGGAGGTGGCTCTGGTGGGAGCATCTTTATCAAGGCTGCTACTATGTGAGTATCTGATACTCATCGTGATTCATTTCTACTGATTGGACTGACATATCAACATTTAAGCTATTTAATTGGTTAACTTAAAGACTGGTAAACTGTTTCCAAATTGGACACGACGATCATGAACCGGTAGATCCTGTTGATTAGGAACTGGTAAGAGTATGATGACAGTGTTTGTGTTGTGATCATAATGTGTTATAATGATGCACCAAGTTTGAAACTACCCTAAACTTATTTGGGCTTTTAGGATTGGGCTCGGTGAATTGAAATTTAAGATATAGCTATAAGAGACGCAGACTTAATTTGTTAAGTTGAGATCGGTATTTATTTTTCCAAAACGGATAGTACAACCAATTGACCATGAACTGTTAGGTCCTGTTCGTTAGGACAATGGGGATTTCGGAGTATGATGGCAGCGTTTGTATTGTGACCATAACTTATTATAAATGATGCAGGAAGTTAGCAACCATAGTAGACTTATTTGGGCTTCTAGGGCTGGGGAAATTAAGATATACTTATAAGAGATGCAGACTTAATTGGCTAAGTTGAGATCAGTAAACTTTTTCCAAATTGGATAGTATGACCAATTGACCATGAATTGGTAGGTCCTGTTGGTTAGGACCATGGGGATTTCGGAGTATGATTGCAGCGTTTGTATTGTGATCATAACTTAATATAATGATGCAGGAAGTTAGCAACAACACTAGACTTATTTGGGCTTTAGGGCTGGGGTTGGTGAATTCAATTTAAGATATATCTATACGGGAGCTTACCTTTCGTTTATGATTTTATTCATTACTCACACAATAAGACATACTTTAATGGCTGAAAGAACATAAGCGTATGCTAAGAATTTTATTACTGTAGTCTGGTTGAACTAATGTTGAAAGTTTGTTGCGTTGCGATGCTATTAAACTGAAACTTATTTTGGTTTACGATATAAGAATCACTGGCTTGACTACATTACTCCATCAAGTGGATTTGAGGATTCTCTTTCGCTCTAAGATCACACATTGTCGACAGTAGCTAAATAACACATATGGTTAATCGTGCATTAATCTAGCAAGGATGTTGTAATGATATTATTACCATTGTCATTTGAATTGAAGAATTTCAGTGTCTTTCCTTTTTTTTTGTTTATTAATGTTGTTCTTGTTTTGTTGCAAGTCCCTCGACTCTGTATTTCAGTAGTACAGTGCACTTGTAGGTTTTCCCTCTCTGATCTTTTCTTGGCGACAGGCATGGTGGTGGCAAAATCAGTGCTTCTGGAGGCAACGGTTTGGCTGGGGGTGGTGGAGGACGGGTTTCTATTAACGTCTTCAGTAGGCATGACGACACCCAGATATTAGTTCATGGTAACTTTTATCATCTGATTTTCTGATTCACGTTTATCTTTTGTTCAGAATTAATCACTTGCTTCTTAACATGCAACTTCTTTTTTTGGCCCTGTGACGGGTTGCTAGTACAAAGTTGCAGACTGTATGCTAATATATCCTTGTTGATCTGGTACACATTTATAGCTATATACTCATATTTTTACCATATGTTCTGTTTCTATTTTCTCACCCTGTTATTTTATTTTATTTTTTGGGTATATGAAGCTGCTTTCAAAACCTTGCCATGTTTTCATTATCTACAGATGATTTATTAGGGTTATGAGCTCAACCTCTCTTACTTCATGTTCTTGCATTCCGAAATTTTGGTTATCAATTCTGCATTTGCCGGCTAGATACATGATCACCTGAATGCTCTCCACTGTTGTCCTCAGATACAATGTGCGTCTATTCACTGTTCATTCATAGAAACATGCTCTGCTACTACTCGTCTACTCCTTTTATGGCTTACTCTTAGGTCTTAGCATGTTTATTAGATGAAGTGAAACTTCCAGTTCGAGTAATCTTAGTAACTTTCTTACTGATTTAAGGATGAATCTAGTGTCTAGAGTCTAGACAACCTTTTTAATTTGTTTGTGTTTGCATTTAAAGCGTGTCACCTTTGTCAGGTGGAAGGAGTTCAGGCTGCCCAGATAATGCTGGAGCTGCTGGAACTCTTTACGATGCAGTACCTAAGAGTCTTGATGTTAGCAACAACAACATGAGTACACAGACTGACACTCTTCTGTTGGAGTTCCCAAATCAGCCACTATGGACAAACGTTAATATCAGGAATAATGCCAAAGTTGCTGTTCCCTTGCTCTGGAGTCGTGTTCAGGTACAGAAGGCATCCGGTGTTATGGTAGTAGTTGATGTTCTACCAGTTATGGTGTCTTTAGTACAAACTTCCCTATTTGATGTTATTTTTCTTGACATGGATCCGCTTGGTGCTCGACCATAACAGCGTGCGTATTCATGTGTTTCATTTCGTCTCTAAATTATCTAGCCTACTCTAAAAAAGAGCACGATACATTATCTGTGGTAATTATCTAATGTGTTATCTGATTATCAGAAATACAATGCAGCTGCATATGCTACTTTACAACCAAATGGGATGACTATTAAATTTTGTCACTTGGACATTTAAATTGGGGAATGATCATTTGATGGCATGTTGAAGTAGTGCTGGGAATCTGTTTGTGTTGCCTTGCATTATTTAACCATGACTTTATGCTGCATTCCGAGAACTAGGCTGTGGCCTAGTGGCAAGGGCTTGCAGTGGCAACCCTGCATCCAGGGTTCGACTCACATCGGGAGTGAATTCCTGTGCCTCACCTGGGTGGCTGCTACCTATACAATAAAAAGTCCTGGGTGCTAGTGCCCATGGATCTCATTTTTTATTTTTATGCTGCATTCCTAATGCAAGTTGGGGTTTCCTTATGTAATGCAATATCTATGGATGTTCCTTTTGTCCTAAAACAACTTGCATGATCTTTTCCAAAGTATTTGAAAATATCCTGCATTTCTGCAACAAATTAATTATAATTTTCAGGTCCAAGGGCAACTTAGCCTAAAATCTGGTGCTGTTCTAACTTTTGGATTGACCCGTTATCCGTACTCGGAGTTTGAACTGATGGCCCAGGAGCTTCTTATGAGTGACTCAACAATCAAGGTGGTTTTATTGTTCTTCTGCTTCTTGTTATTTGCTGTCTTTCTGGTGCATCTATTTCACATGTCTCAATCTATACATTGTTTTTAACTCTTATTCAGGTGTTTGGTGCTTTGAGAATGTCTGTTAAGATGCTCCTAATGTGGAACGCCAGAATGTCAATCAATGGTGGTGCAGATTCAGTAGTTGGAACTTCTTTACTGGATGCTAGTAATTTGATAGTTCTGAAGGTCCATTGTTGGCCCACTCTCGATTATTGTTATTTTCTTTTGTCACTTATATTTGACTTATAAAAAGTTTTTTCTATATTGTCAGGAATCATCTGTGATACATTCTACTGCTAATCTTGGAGTTCGCGGTCAAGGTCTGCTGAATTTATCCGGAGATGGAGACATGATTGAGGCACCACGCCTTATTTTGTCACTGTTCTACAGCATACGAGTATGATAGATATCCTTCAGCATAACATTTTCTGTTCTTTATCCACAACTTCGCTGAGTTATTTATTTGTATGTACATGTAATTTTGCATTCGCTTTTAGCCCATCACCATGGATTCTATTTATAAGCAACCACCTTGTAAATTGCTATATTCTTACTTTCCTCAAATATCCTTGTCATGATGTTCAGCTACAGATGCGAAGTTTCCTTTGATGCAGTTTACATTTTTGCATAGTATATAGCCTTTGGAGCGCTCTCCCACTTTGTTCAATCCAATATGATGGATTTAAATATGTGTAATTTATAGAGACCTCCTAATTAAGATAATGATATGTTTCCATCCATTCAAGTAATTTTTGTTCCGTTGTCGTCTGCTGTCTAGTTTTCTCTTGAACTTCTGATTTTTGAATAGTAACTACATGGATTAGATGTTGCATAAGTTACTTTCATGAGGTAACTATTCTTTCTGTAACGATTGCAAGAAGTACCAGTAACAATAATTTATTTTGTAGGTTGGACCTGGCTCCATTTTACGGGGTCCACTTGTAAATGGAAGTAACGGTGATATGTAAGTACTTTAACCTTCAACTATTGCATCGTGATGTTCTTTTGACACATTTCCAGCACCGATCTTTTTTGATTGTTAATGAACTGTTGACTGTTGTGCATCTATTAGGTCCCCAAAGCTGAACTGTGAAGACGAGAGTTGTCCTGTAGAAATTATTCATCCACCAGAAGATTGCAATCTGAATTCTTCACTGTCATTTACTCTTCAGGTACTCTTTCTGGTGTGATCATGTGATGTCTCGCAGGCCCCTTGCCCCCTTTGCTGTCAATATAAACTTACTTCCGCTCTCCTCTTTAGGTATGCCGTGTAGAAGATATTGATGTGTGGGGTCTCATACAAGGAACTGTAATTCATTTCAATAGGGCAAGAAGTGTAACTGTGCACACATCTGGGACCATCAGTGCAACAGGCTTGGGTAACGTTCTATCTTTCTTTTGTTCGCCAGAATATACAGTTGATCTTTTGCCCACAGTTCTAGTGATGGCTTAATGGGGATCCTGTGCATAGATCAGCCCATACTGATTTGCCATACAATTGAAAATACTTTAGAAAATTGCAGATGCATGTTTCTTAATTCTAAGAGTGTCTTTTCTTCTGAATACTAATATCAGAACTCAGTAACTTCTGGCGTTATTTTAAAATAAATGTTTAAGCTGTCTAATGCTGAAATACCCCCTTTTTTCTTCCTGTTTTCCATTATGTATATTATCCTTGCAGTTTCTTGATTGGCAAATCCAGTGTAACAAACTGCTTAAACCCCTTTGTAGGGAATGAGAAGAATCTAGTATTTCGTTCATGATGTTTTACTTCATGGTGACTTTAGGTCAACACATGTTTCAAACTACTCTTTAATGTAGAGATGATCTTTTTCTGCTGTGTCTTCTAGTGCATGCATTTTTGCCATTTACTATAGAAATTAAATTCCACTTCTAATTTCAGGATGCAAAAGTGGAATAGGACAAGGAAGTTTGTTAAGTAGCGGCCTAACTGGTGGTGGTGGACACGGTGGTAAAGGGGGAAACGGTTTTGTTAATGGAAGCCGTGCTGAGGGTGGAATTACATATGGTAATGCCGATTTACCTTGTGAACTTGGCAGTGGCAGTGGCAATGACACCACAGGATATTCCACAGCTGGTGGTGGTATAATAGGTAACATATATGATATATCCATGATTGACCCATATTTTGTCTTGGAAGCACAGTAGATCTTAATAACTTGTATCTTTTGCTGTAACTGTATTACAGTGCTGGGTTCGTGGGAGTATTCTTTGCCAAGTCTCACGGTCTATGGTACAGTTGAATCAAATGGTGGCAGTTGGACTGATGCTATAACTAATGCCTCTGTTGGACCGGGAGGTGGTTCTGGGGGTACAGTTCTTCTATTTGTGCGCACTTTGTCCCTAGCAGAGAGCTCCGTCCTTTCGAGTGTTGGTGGCTTTGGAAGAGCTGGCAGTGGTGGTGGTGGAGGGGGAAGGATTCACTTCCACTGGTCTAACATTCCTACCGGAGATGAGTATGTTCCTGTTGCAGCTATTGAAGGGTCAATACTTGCAAGGTATAATTTTGATCTTTTTTCTAATATCACTTCTAGTGACTTTTCTGGGTTGATTTGCAAAACTAAGATACAGGCTACTCTGAGTTTGCGGTATGTCTGGCAATTTAGGGCATACCATCTGATTTTAACAATTCCTGAAATATGTATTTGGTTGCCCTTCATGTCTATTCTAATTAATGCCGAGTTACAGCTCTGGTTGTAGGTTGTGTCGTATTTTTCTGAAAATATTAGTTTTGACGCCCTGCTGCTTCCGGACTTGAGCAATATGCTGTATGGACGGCTCTTGTGTTATAGACTTTTTATTTTGCCTATGTGGCTATGTATCACCCCATATGGACGAATTTGCATAAGATAAGCTATTAAAACTAGTTTAGCTTGTTTCTAGGGTGGACTTGAGCAATATGTTGTATGCTTGTTTCTAGGGTGGTGCTTGAGGTTTGAGTGCACTTCACTATGAGCATCGTGAGATTGATAGATATATTTTCGGTGTCCGTCAGTTGTAGGGGCGTGTTAAAATGGATTTCATGTATTTAAGTACTTTGATTTGTGCAAGGTGGATGTGAAAATGAGTTTTGTTTCATTATATACATACTATGATCAAATTCTAAAATTCACGTCTGAGTTGTGAACTTGTGATGTGCATGATGCAATGCAATTTGAGTCGTGCACATTTCCTTCCACCGCCAGCAATTATATATGCTGTTACTATGCTGACTATTTATTCTTGTACAGCGGAGGCATGAGCAAAGGACCAGGATTTCCTGGTGAGAATGGAACAGTTACAGGAAAAGCTTGCCCAAAAGGTCTTTATGGTACATTTTGCAAGGTATCATTTATGTCTTAAACATGGCACAGTTATTGCATTTTCCTCAACTTACTCAAATTGTTTTATAGCACGATAGTGTTGGAAGTAATTTGTCAGCCTGACTATCACTACATTTGGCAAGAACACTGAACATTCACGTGTCTAATTGTGTAGTGGTGGCTATATGCTTATGCCAATTGTAATTTTGTTGCCAGTTGATACTTAATCTTGAGGTGCTTCTCTGGAAAATACAGGAATGCCCTTTGGGAACATACAAGAATGTTACTGGATCTTCGAAGTCCCTCTGCTTTCAATGCCCTTCAGTCGAACTCCCTAGCCGTGCTGTGTACACAAGTGTCCGAGGTAATTCTTTCTATATATATTATGCAGGACGGCTCCTTTCCGGTTGACCTGGAGTATGGTTAAACACTTGCGCAACTACCGTATGTGGTGGACCCCACCACGGCCCTTCTCTCTCCTAATTCTTCTTCCCCACGACGCACCCAGATGCAAAAACTGCCCAGACCCTCCCGTATCTCCTTCCTAGCAGCACGACCCACCACCGAGCCGGAGCAGGGGCCGAGCGGTGGGCCGCGGCGGTGCCCGTGACGGTGAGCCTTGAGCGCGCCGGAGCCGCCGGAGGCGCAGCTGGCTGCGGTGGAGAAAAGCAATAAACTTAACTTTGGGGGGGGGGGGGGGGGGGTGCCGTTGCCGGAGAAGAACCAATGGCGGCGGAGCTTAGAGGGATGGCCGGCCGGGGGGCTGCGGACCGGCGGAGGAGGCAGTTGGGGCAGGGTTGTGCGGTGAGGCGGCAGGCGGTTAGGCCGGTGCAGGATGGTGGTTCTAGGCGCAGGGAGACGGGGAAGAGGGCGGAGCGGCTGGCGGCGGCAGAACTTCTTCGTTCCAGGCATGGGGAGTTTGTTCGGACAACTTCCACGTGGGCACCTGGTCGGAAATTCGACCAGGGGAACGGCTACCCGTTAGCTAGCCTTGCCCTATATTATGGTGTGATATATAGTGCAACCTAAGTAATGATATACACTTCTTTCAAAATATGCCCAAACTAGGAATTAGACTCTGTTGTATCTAGGATATTTTCTCTTTCGAATATGTTATTTCTTTTTTGTTTTCATTTTTGTGTTATTGTAGATTGCTTTGAAAAAAAGACTCTCAGTTTTTTCTAAGCTAAGATCACACAGTTACATATTTGCTGAAAATTCTAAGCATAGCTTATGTTTGACAGGAGGTGCTGCTGAAACTCCATGCCCGTACATATGTGTGTCAGATAGATATCGCATGCCTCACTGTTATACCGCTCTGGAAGAGTTAATATACACTTTTGGGGGACCTTGGTTATTTGGTCTACTTCTTTCAGGCCTTCTTATTTTGTTAGCTCTTGTTCTAAGTGTTGCTCGGATGAAATTTGTTGGCACTGACGACTTACCTGGTCCAGCACCAACTCAACAGGGGTCGCAAATTGACCACTCCTTCCCTTTCTTGGAATCACTAAATGAGGTGCTTTATAGATTTTTCTGCTCCAACTCATATTTAATTTAAATACCATATGAAGGCTGTTTTTTTAAGAAACCAACATGCTGAATTAAATATAAGTTTTTCTATTGCTGCAGGTCTTGGAAACTAATAGAGCTGAAGAATCACATGGTCATGTACACAGGATGTATTTCATGGGCCCAAACACCTTCAGTGAACCTTGGCATCTCCCACACACCCCACCAGAACAGATTACAGAGATTGTGTATGCATGCTTGTCTTTAAGTAGACCCAGCCACCCTCTTGTCATTTTGTTAAATAATCTATAGTGCTTTGCTGGTTAACTGCTACAATTCAGATATACCTTGTCTCTTGTATTGAAATGACACAATTAATGCTTATTTGTGCTGTCTCTGAATTGTCAGGTATGAGGATGCATTTAATCGATTTGTCGACGAGATAAACACCCTGGCAGCTTACCAGTGGTGGGAAGGATCAGTTTACAGTATCCTCTGTATACTTGCATACCCCTTGGCTTGGTCATGGCAACAGTGGCGTAGAAGAAAAAAATTACAAAGGCTTCGCGAATTTGTTCGCTCTGAGTATGATCATTCATGCTTACGGTCTTGCCGTTCACGTGCGCTTTATGAAGGTCTCAAGGTTCGTTACTAAACATCAAACTCTAGATGTTTGTGGGATGATAGAGTAGTATAAGCTTATCTTTGATCTTTCTCGTTTGCTAGTCTTAAGAATTGTACCCATCATCATGCTCTCATCAGAAAATTGAAATGACCGAGTTAACTGTAGTGTTCTCTCTTTTTGAAAGTAAAGTTTATCATTGGGGTAAAAGGAATGTGTCATGATTGGAACTAAGACATCACCTGTTTCTCCAACCTGTAGGTGACTGCAACCCCAGATCTGATGTTGGGGTATTTAGATTTCTTTCTTGGTGGAGATGAGAAAAGACCTGATCTTCCACCTAAACTTCGTCAAAGGCTTCCAATGTCCTTGATTTTTGGTGGTGATGGAAGTTACATGGCTCCATTTTCACTACATAGTGACAGTGTGCTCACTAGTCTTCTGAGCCAGGTATGATTATAAGACCTTTCAAACTATATCGTTCATGCTCCGAAGCTTTTCTTAGAGCCTGATCTTATGCCCCATGACAGGCTGTAAACGCTTCGATATGGCACCGTCTTGTAGCTGGATTGAATGCTCAATTGCGTTTGGTTCGACATGGAAATCTCAAAGTAACATTTCTTCCTGTACTTGATTGGCTTGAAACTCATGCAAATCCTGCTTTGGGCGCGAAAGGTGTCCGTGTTGATCTTGCGTGGTTCCAAGCTACATCATTAGGGTATTGCCAACTTGGTCTTGTCGTTTATGCTGTTGAAGGAGAACCAGTGACTGCTGAACTTGATGGTAGCCCTAGAATTAAAATAGATCAGCATTCTCTGTGAGTTATCATTTTTTTGTTTGTCCTCAGCATTTGTGATTTTCTTGTTAAGCTCTATTTATTCATGTTGTTCTGTTTCATCATTCAGAGTGCAGGACATGCTTGCTGATGCTCAACTAAGCCACTCAAGGATTAAGGATGCTCTTATGCGCAAAAGGATTACTGGCGGCATTCTAGATAGTAATACCTTAAGGACACTCAAAGACAGGAGAGATATTCTGTACCCGTTTTCTCTCATATTACACAACACTAAACCAGTTGGGCATCAGGTTTTCCTATGCTACCATTTCAACTTACACAATGCTTATGGCTGAATTGTGAATTTTCGGGCTTATCATAGTTCTGTTCTTAACTGCAGGATCTTGTTGGCTTAGTAATCTCAGTATTGCTTCTCGCGGATTTCAGCTTAGTGTTGCTTACTTTTCTCCAGCTATATTCATACTCTATGGCTGATGTTCTCTTAGTTTTGTTTGTTCTTCCTCTTGGGATACTATCACCTTTTCCTGCTGGAATAAATGCTCTTTTTAGTCATGGACCACGCCGGTCAGCGGGCCTTGCTCGTGTATATGCAATGTGGAACATCACTTCACTGGTCAATGTTGTAAGCACTCCAATATTGGAAGACCTTGTAACTGCATTGGCCACTATAATATCTGCAGTAGTATTAGCTCTTTCATACCTGATTTTACTTCTGTTATATCTCCATAACCCATGTAACCTTCTTACATACATGTTCAGGTTGTGGCTCTGATATGTGGTTTCGTACATTATAAGTCGTCAACCAAAACACATCCAAGCACACAGCCATGGAACCTGGGAACGTAAGAATCATTTTCTCCAATCATTTTCTCTGCCAAGAACAAATATATACATTTTTTAACACAGTTAAATTAAGTGGTCAACGCATCTTTTGCTTGCATTTTTTTCGTCTTCTCATTTCTGCACATTTTGAAATACTACACAGGGATGAAAGTGGCTGGTGGCTCTTTCCGAGTGGACTCATATTGTTGAAATGCATTCAAGCAAGGCTTGTTGATTGGCATGTTGGTAATCTGGAGATTCAGGACCGAGCCGTATACAGTAATGACCCGGGCATATTCTGGCAGTCATGACACTGGTGTAACTGAGGTGCTTCTGGTAGCTTTTTACAACTCGATTTTTTGGGAGTTGATAAAAGAAAAGGAGTGGGGGCAGCACGGCCTTTCTTTATTGACCAGGCCAAAAGAAGCAACTGCAGTGGTTATAGATGCATACTTCCGCGCCCCTCGTTAATCATGTGCAGGCACACAACCTGTGTTCTGTTGTATATATAAAGGTGTTCTCGATCCATTCTTTGTAGGATTTAGACACCATAGAGTTAAAAACAAACAGATACCCAAGCTAACTGAAGAGGGGGAGATGTGATTTTGTTGTCGTGGTTGCTGACGATGTTACTTACTGTTTTGACCTTGCCCTTCGTGTTGAGCTGGGCAGGGCATTACCGCATCAGTGTGTAACCTTTGTTGTATCTGACTATAACAAAAAAACTAACATGCCTCATGGTTTTCGGTAACAAATACTCCATCTGGTCTGTTAAAACTGTCGCTGGAAATGAAAGTTATACTTGCATCTATTATTTGGGATCGGAGGGAGTAGCAAGGTTGATATTATCATGCTGATCCAATCATGTTTGGCAAGATGCAGCGCCGAGCTGTCAGACATCTTTCAGCGTCTCTGATTGTTATTATCCATCTCTAAACGATGTCTCTGAGGTCTGATTTCTTTTGTCAGAACTCGAAAATACATGATTTTGGATGCACGGTCACATCATGATTCTTCAATTTGATTGCTTGATACTGATATCAAATAATAGACAGAAGAGAGCCACCAATGAGCCAACAGAGTTCATGGGGTCATCTTCTTGCAATTTCACTTCTCATGTAGCTTACCGGAGTGATCATGGGATCAGTGATCAGCGGAGTAGGACATATTTTTGTGAGTTTTCTAGTGTTTGGTAAGATTCGGAGGGAGGGGTGTCGCTCCCAGCTGCAGAGTTAGACGGGACGATGTTGCAACTAGGACCTATCAGGGCAGGACCTGATTGGCTGATTTTTTTTTAGAAACGTGATTGGCTGAATTTGGTGTTCGCATAACACCCAGCCATCCAGACCTCGCGTTTTCTGTTTAAGCTTGCTAGCTCTTTAGAGTATTTGGACTGTCCTTATAGACCAAGGTAGAGTTATAACAAATTTCGTCTAGATCAGGGATTCGTAACATCCTCTCTACTAGGCTTAGTTGGAGGATCTTTCACATGCTGCATCGACTTACGGTAACAACCTCATAACCAGTGGGGGAGCTACAACATATAGCACCAGGGTGACTATTGAAGGATAAATCATTTTTTTGGGGTGCCTACGTGGTAAAACATTGCTAGTTTATCAAGGAAAATTTCCCTACCCGGCTGTGCACCCCCATGGGTCCATATAGCTATGCCACTGCTCAAAACTAGGCTTAGTTTCAAAATATTTAAGAAACTTCACCGACATCTCCTTCTGCTAGAGTTATTGGTATGGAAACATATTCCATCTCGTAAATAAATCTTCATAAATAAATCCCCAGTACAAGGAATTTTTGTTTAGTTTTCCATACATGCAACCCTACATTACATGGTAATGAAGTACTCCTCCGTTCGCCGTTAATATGGTTTAACTTTTTTCTGAAACATATGAGCTATACACATTTTGATTTGTAGGTTCACTCATTTAATCCATATATATTAAAACATCTAAAATATCTTATAATTGTGAGTGGAGCGAATATGATTTTTGTCTAAGCCCGACCATTAAGACTTGCATACTACTACAAACTTAAATATCCGACTGACCAAAACTAATCTGTTTAGCTGAACTTCCATTACCTCAATGTCACTTCCCATAAGAAACCAATTATAAATTGCCACTCAACCTTTTCAACTGAACGTACAATTTAAATGAGATTATTATTAAAAAAATGAGATTGAAACAACGGAGGTCACAGCCCACGCCTACTAGAGCATTCACGTTAAATATAGGAACATTGTGTTGGAATTTGCTTTTGGGTTTTACCTATGGCTCAATTAAATTCTGAAATTCTCATGACCCATTTGCATGACTACTCTAGGGAATATATATTGTAGCACGTTAAAAATACATTTAGTACAAATATATATTATATGTTTGCCGTAATCAAAGACCCCTTTATTCCAGCTGACATCAAATAAATATTTACTCATATAGTCAATTAACTTCTTATATATATTGTGGAGTTAGATATATATACATTTATTTTTAGGGTGATATGCAATAAATTTCTGCGGGCCAGCAGATACGATCTTAGAGAAAGAACTAGAACTTGTACAAAAAGTTGTATTGAGGCTTAGTGTCATTAGATACAAAATTTGAGCGCATTAAATAAAGATCTTGCATGAATATGTTAAATATTTATCATAATGAAAGCCCTTTTAATGAAAATATTTGAACTATCTAGGTAGAGCGATTGTGCACTCATTTAGTTAAGCTGGTATCAACTATATATTTAACCTTGTAGTTAACTAACTTCTTATATTGTTAAGATAAAATAGATTTACGCCGCTATCCAGTTAAACTGCATGGGTTAGTCGATGTGCACAAGAGAAATATTTAAGTCTTACCGTTATATATATACTGAGGTGTTTGGGTTTTGCCAAACTCCGTAGACACACAGAAGAGAAATGCTATCTCACCAAGACAAAACTTTTACCAAAATTTTATTGTGATCTTTTTGTTCAATAACAATTAAGGTGAAGTAGGGTCAGAAACAACGAATCTCTTTAATGGTATTAAAAATGATATTTGTGAAATGCATTAAATAAAGATATTCTAAAAATAAATATTAAATGTTTTCCGTAATTAAGGATTGTTAATGAAAATATTTGAACCCCCACCCCTATATAATAAATACACCTCCTACATATAGATCTTACTTCTTAGTGCATGCATTTAGCTTCATCTTTCACACAGAAAAATGTTTAGATTTGCTCTACTTTGGGTAGCGATTGTTCTATGTCTCTTTCTTCATGCACTTCAAAGTGGAGGTGTTCGGATGTGCGCTCCTCCCGAAAAGGTAACCCTGTCACAAGTTATCATATATGTTATTTTATATAACTGTTACCTGTTGTGTACTCCCTCTAATCGGGTTCATAGGTTCTGCGTGTATCCCTAGATCACTAATTTACATATATAATATAAACTGGATATCACAAAAGTTGTACTACATTAGAAAATATAACATCTGAACTTTCTAATGATATATCTATTGTTACCTTGTACTGCTTTGGTCAGATTGATGGTCTACATATACGCGCATGACCTATAAGATGAAGTATTTAATTTACACCAGCATTTTTTTAGGGCCATAAAGTCATATTATGTCACGGTAGGGTTATAAAAAAATCAGTGAGATTGTTAGGTTTATAAAGAATTTAGATCATGGGTTGGTGGTTGTACGAAGATGTTATTTTGTATGCATCAGGACGATTCAAGGTGGGGTTAGTAGCGTTGATGACACCGAAACAATTTTGTTTTAGATCTTGCCATTGTATAATTTGTTCATTTATTTTATATCTTGGCCCGTTGGAATCATCATTACCAATTATTACTTTATTTTCTACCAAGGGTTGAGTATATCGACACGTGTGGACAATGTGGCATCATACAGTTTCCTATAAAATATGTTAATGTGGGCCGGTTTAAATAATTTATCACACTTATTGCCGTTATTTCCCATGTTGCCTATGTTTTCAACCACATGGTGATTGTGATAACCACTATGTAAACATAGATTTAGGAAGTTGGGAATATGGAAATATTACTGCATAGAACCACTACAAACACATATCTGTGTTGGAGGGAATAGCAATATTAGTTGATGTACACTCCTCCTATAATAGTTGGGATTCCACCACTTCATGGTAATGAAAAAATCAGCACACTACGGTATCATCTACTCTCAAAGTGATTATCATTTTTAGTAGTGTTCCTATTACATAGTGGATGCTCGGTTTGTATTTCCTTATTAAAATACATTTACCATTTTACTTGAAGGTAAATTATTCACATGCACAAGATTTAGTCTGTGGTCCAGCCAATCAAATTTTTACAAGCTTGAAGCCAAACCACGTTGAAGCAATTAGTTTTGGACAAAGTACAAGTTCATGGGATAAAGCATATGTGAGTTGCAATTTCTTGTCTAAGTTTACTTTGTTAGCTATTTATGAGATATCTGAGATACATACCATAATATATTGTATTATAAATGTTCAGTAGGTGTCATGATTTTTAATTACTATCATGCACATTCTAGTATTATATTCTTTTAAAATAACCGCATGTGTATATGCATATAACTCACTATGATGTACATTGCATAGTAGCTATTTCATGTTTTTTAAGGAAAGCGGTGAGGGAAGCCCCCACAGCTAGTTTTGTTTTTGTAAATAATAAGAACCCAAATTCACGCCCGTGAGGACTTGAACCTGGGTGCCGGATTGTACATCCACTCCACTAGCCAAGTGAGTTGGGCTCACTTCTTGTAGCTATTACGGACTAAATGAATCCTCTCGCTCTTAAAAAGGAATGGATAAATAGGGGTGTTTATTTAATATTGTGAATATATTTATTCCAACCAGTATGTTCAACCAGGGCTAGTTGCTTTTGTACTCTCACTTCTAGTTTTTCATTTATTGAATTTGCTCCCTCTTGCACACATATCCGTTAGCCTTGATCCACTAATCCTCTTTCCAACATCACCCATGACATGTTTGTGGTCCTCTAAGGCTGATGCTCCCAATCAACCACCTATTTCTTGCAACTAATCATTAGCGGCCGTAGTCACGTGGACTCATACGTGCCTTCCGTACAAACGTAGACACATGCATATTATACACTAAGCATACCATTGTGTTTAGCTTCTGCAATGTTCCTTCTTAATAATGGTCATCGGTTTCTACATATCACATATTATTGATTGAAAATCAAATTGCCATTTGATTTTACACTTGCTCTAGAATAATATCATAGGCTGAACTTTAGGTAGAAATTCAGCAATCGATTTTTTATGACGATTTGCTACATAATACTTCAAATTTACATGTAAAAGGGGAATTTTTAATCTCCTTTTAATTTTGTCTTAATTTCAGATTACACTTTGTTCCTGAATTAGATCCTAGAATACCTAGATATGTTTCAATGAAATTATAATTCATGTTATTTTCATTATAATAACAAATTTTGAAATAGACTTATATTTTTTGCACACGACAATAGGTGTACTTGTATGCACCTAATATGTATGGTTGATGCCTGTAAAGAATGATTCATCTAAAAGAGCTAAAATGTTGACCGGACATTACACTATGATCGTGTTGTACAGTGCCCATAATTTCGCATATGTGAATGAAAGGGGTAGATTATTTTTTGCCTGCTTTACCAGTATAACAGATGGAAGAATAAAGTTTTGGCGTGTGCATACCGGGAACACGCAACCAATAAAACATATATCATATTTTTTTGTTTCAACATGTAATTGTCATTACTGATGTGTGAATTCTACATGACACTGCCTCTACTTATTCCTTGAGACACTTTTGTCAACTATGTAAATAGGAGACCACATGTAGGATAGTTTATGCATCATTTTTTTCTATACCATAGCTTGATGTTGATGAAAGTCACGTCTTCATGGAATGTAGGAACATGATTATACATGTTAATATAAATTCTGATGAAAAAAGGTACAATTCGTTGAATATATATATTCAAGCTATAACTTTGTAGTATAGTCTCTTCGCATGGTGGTTTTTCTAAATTTTCTTACAAAATATGTACTCCACATCATGATACTATGTGCATGTTTACTTTATTGTAACCTTACGTGTGCAACTCAGATTTTTACTAACATGGTTATTAGGTTTATATAAGAACGCCAAATCTTTAATATTTGAAAATATGGCATGGAACTTTCCTTAGGATCCCACTGGGAGGGTGACTTGGGAGGAAAAAAAAAAGAAATATGAGAATCAAAATTAGAATATGAGGTATATATAGTGTTGACATGTTAGTGTGGGAAGAAGAAGTAATTTATTGGCCTAATGGTGTATAGACCTTGTTTTATAACTAGACAAGCTATTCAATTTCTTTTATCATTTTATCTTATGGTGTATTCGTTCAAGAATTTTAGTACAATCCCAAACAAATGTGCAACTTCTGGACTATGTTTCAAGAAAAAAATACTTGAATAGCGAAGTATTTCCCTGAATTTTGAAGTGTTTTCTGGTTTAAATATTATGCATTTTAGAACTCACCACTTTTGTATGTGTTATGTTTTTTCAATACTTTTACTTTGCAGTTTGCAGGATACCAGATACAATCATATGGACCCGACGATAACTACTATGGTTTACATGCCACCATGGATGTGTATGGCCACGAGCTAAAACATGGACAATTGAGTTCGACTACAATTTGGATAATTCATGATGGAGATAACACATCAAGCCATAATTCAATTCAAGTTGGATGGCATGTAAGTGTCATGTTATCTTTTCTATTCAAACAATAAACTGGCTATAATTGAATTTCCAAAAGTATTATATTTCGATAATCACATGGAGGCTTCATGGCAATAAGAAAATGTCAGTAGTATCCTTGATAACAAATTAGCATGTGCATAAAAACATAAAATTTAGTTGATCTTATTTATTTGTGCGCTAAGACACAACCTTGAGCAGCGGGAACATTTTTCAGCCTTTCTCCCCATTTAATGCAACGAGACACTAAGAAACTAACTTAGAGCATTAACATAAATATCTGAAAAGAAGATCCCATACAGAATTTCAAAGATATGTTAGGAAAGTATACATGTACACGTGGGATTGTATTATATTTTTTTAATGTAAGGGATTTTTCTAAATATAAAATCATGGTGTCATTTGAGTGGAGTAAACGTCAACAATCATAAAATCGTGGCTTACTTGTAAATGGAATAAAAAAGTTGATTTGTGTTATATTTTTGTTGGATTTTTTACAGATCTTCCACATTTGTAATCTTTCCACGCGAGACAATTGTTATTTATGTGTTCCCTTTCTTTAACAGATTCACCCAGAATACTATGGAGATTCACATACTCACTTCTACAGTGGATGGACGGTATTGTGATAATGATGTTATAATTTATGTTTTAACTGATGAGTTACTATTTGTTTTTGCAAAAAGTGAACTCTGATACAAAACACACACGAAAACACATATTTATAAACTTTTTGACCGGCAAACACAAATGTATGCAATAGAGAGATGGATATGCTACAAGCGGCTGCATCAACATGGACTGTTCTGGTTTTATACACGCGAATAGCTCAGTTATAGCTCCAGGTGACGCTATACATCCAGTTTCTATAGTCCCGGATGGACCTGTACAAAACATCACTCTCAGGGTGAACAAGGTAAGAGTTGTAACTTTTTGTATTGATCTCACGTTCATGTTATTTGCTAGTGAAAAGCTCGTTGCAAAGCGGATTAATGTGTACAGTTGGTTTATAAGCTGAAAACCCATCCTCACTTATAAACAAACTCTACACATTAATCAGAAAAAGAAGAAAACCCATCCTTACTTATAGTCAAAGATATAAATTAAATGCAAAAGAGTCTTAACCTATGCCCCGATCAATTACAGGACAAAAATACTGGAGACTGGTGGGTGTATTACGGATTCAACAACATCCCTACACCGGTGGGATACTTTCCAAAATCATTGTTCACCAACTTAGCAGTAAAGTCAAACAGAATCAGTTTTGGTGCATACGTCCAATCTAGACAAGGACTTCCAACTGCTCCAATGGGCAATGGATTCCTCCCAAATGGTGGCATGGGCCACGCCGCATCATTCACCGACCTTCAGCTAATTGATCAAGAGGGAAATAGCAGCCCAATCCCGACAGACTTACCCAAGACAGTTACTGATGAAAAATGCCACTCTATTACTCCTATTGATCATATGGGATGCCTTTACGGTGGGCCCGGAGGATGCATTGGATAAGAAGTGATAACCTCTTGTGAGCTTGGTGTTACTGTAATGTTAGTTGTCAAATAAAATCGAATGGATGGCAACAAACTATTCCAATAATATTCACTTGTTTACATTAAGTGAAAGTAAAACCCTTCTCACATGCCACCAAGAACACATGGTTGACAATAAGTTATTATAAAATAAGGATACCAAATGTAACTATGGTCGAGCAGAGGATGACATGTCTTACAATTAAGTCGGTATCACTATGTTCAACATCGACGTTGAACAATTTGTTTGAAACCTTTGCATCTCTATGTCCATAGTGTCTCTTATATTAAGTCTTAGAGTCTCACTGGGTAAGATAAATAATAATTCTTAGCTTTAAGGCAACTTTCCCACTAGGTGAAACACAAGCTAGTCGACACATAAGGGGCATAGGTGTTCTATGGTGTCCTGAATTTGACGGTAATCTGTCAAATAAAGTAGATTTTCCTTCAAAAGGAGAAAAGGAAGGGCCGCTGCTATTGCAGACCACTGCCGCTGTGACTAGTTCGCTGCCTGTGCGCCCTTGCCTAAAAGTTAGCACCCCCCTCCCCCCGCCCTCGACTGTAATCCGCCGACTGCATTCATCTCCGGTCGTCGACAATCAACGGTTTAAACTAAATGCGAAGGGTCTTAACCTATACCAAATGTAAATCATATGAAAATATATTTCATGATAAATTCAATTGATTTGGTATTCTAAACATTGATATTTCTTATAAATTTGGTCAAAATTTGCACGGTTTGATTTTAGAATATATATGCACTATTCCTCCGTGCTCGCAACCTCCTCCTCATATATGAGTTGGAGTGCTGTCCGAGCAAATCACAACCGCCTCGGGCCACTTCATATAATCCCGTCCGAACCGCCTCTCCTCCCGTCATCCGTGATCGCCGCCTCCTCCCACCGAAAACCTAGCGCCGCCTCGCCTTCCCCTCTCCGGCGTCGCCGCGCTTCCGCGAGACGGGATCCTGTTCCCCGCCATGCCGATCTCCTACTCCCTCTCCGCGCGCCTCGGGCCCGGTCCAGCACCCTCGCCCGCTCCCGCGCTCCCGCGGTGGAGCCCGTACGCTCGCCCATCTGAGCCCCGCGGCGGAGGAGGCGGTGGCGCCAAGGCCTGCCGCCCATCCCTCCGCATCAATCCCGCGACGGCGAGGATTCTCGGATCCGCGCGTAAGGATTCGAGTTGCCGCACGGAGGCCGCCTCCCCCGACGTTGCCGCCCCTACGCGACGGCGTCTTGCTGACGACAAGCCGGGCCAGAAGACCGATCCGAAGCCTGCGGAGGCGAATCCAGGGCCGATTCAGGAGCCGTGCGTACAGGAGAGCTCTAGCTGCGGTGGTTTCGCTTTCCTCGGCGCCCTCGCTGGACATACGGAGGTGCGTGTTTCCCCACCTCCCCTGTTCGTGTTCGATCTATTGTTGTAACTCGTGGTCTGTTCGACCTAGATAATGTGCTATCGCGTGAAATTAGCACATTAGTTTTCTCTGTATCAGTAATTATTATGCTGTTCGTATTCGATATTCGACCTAGATAATGTATCGCGTGAAATTAGCCCTATGTCACATTACAAAAGACACCGAATTTTCTCTTCATCAGTAATTATGCTGTTCGTATTGTTTTAACTCGTGCTCTGTCCTCTGCTCGACCTAGATAATGTATCGCGTGAAATTAGCCATATGTGACATTGCAAAAGACAACGAATTTTCTCTGTATCAGTAATTATGCATTGCGATGGGCTCTTATGTTGGTTGTCGAATTCTGCAGGCTATCGCTGGAATCTCCATGCCCGTAGGTTCTGACAAGCTCTACTCTGGCAGCGCCGACGGCTCAGTTCGTGTATGGGACTACAGTTCTGGAAAGGTAGCTGGACTATCCGCTCTCGGCATTTTCCTCAGATTCTTCGCGTACTGTTCAACTTTGGGTTGCTTCTACGTCGATTCTCCTGTTGCCTGTGGTGGTTGAATTGTGCTGCCAGCCTGATCAATTGGGGAACAGCTCTGATTGCATGAGGTGGTTGATTTGTGCTGCCAGCCTGATCAATTGGGGAACAACTCTGATTGCATAAGGTGGTTGATGTGTCAGTGGGCTCAATTCCTGCGTTGCCTGTGACGATTGATATGTGCTGCATGAGTGATCAATTGGGGATTTCTTCTTGTTCATTTCGGTGGTTAGGTTCAATTTGGGTCGCCGTTTGTCACGCCTGCAGTTATCGAGATGCCGGACTGATTTTCCGTTGAGGTTCTTCACCTGTTTGTGGTAGTCAGTATGCCAATGATCAGTTTTGGGAGACCATCAGGCTGGTTGACTGACAAGCAAGGGTCGCTCTGATCACAGTGCTGTCACTGGCAGATGACCATGTGTTATAAGAATATCAGTATTGAGAAACAACAAAGGAAGAAACTTAGAGACATTATTTTTTGCATACCAGAGCAAAAAGAAGGTTCTAATCTGTTACCATATTGCCCTTTTCATTCTTAATGTTTCTGCAATAGTGCGTTGATATCATCAAGATGGGAGGCAAGATCGGCTGCATGATTACTCATCACAAGTGGGTACTTTTTGGAATCCCGAAATCCGTGGAGGTAATATTCTTAAAATTTGATTTCACTATGAGTATATGCCAATTTTATGCTGTTTACTGTGGCGCTATTGGGTGCTGAACTCTCCTTCGCTGTTCCTATGACTTGCAGGCATGGAACATACAGACAGGGATGAAACTAAGCCTCCAGGGGCCTTCTGGGCTTGTTTGTTCTATGACGATGAAGGATGAGATGCTATTTGCTGGCACGGGAGATGGTCGCATCATGGTTTGGAAATTTCCTGCTGATGAGAGCAACGTGGGGCCAGTGGCAATCCTTAGTGGCCATGAGCGTCATGTGATCTCGCTTTCGGTCTCAGCAACGAGGCTGTACTCTGGATCAGTTGACAAGACAATCAGAGTATGAAAATGCTGCAGATCTTATTATTTATGTTGACTACTAAATATTCTGTTCGTATCTGATAAATTCTTGTTATTTATCAGGTATGGGATCTTAAAACTCTTCAGTGTGTCCAAACACTCTCTGAACATAAAGCTATGGTTACTTCTGTGCTTTGCTGGGATCAGAAGTTACTATCTTGCTCTCTGGACAAGACAGTAAAGGTCTGGTCTGTTTCAGAGTCTGGAAACCTTCAAGTTATGCATACCCATTCTGAGGACCATGTAAGTTTCACACTCTTCCTTTATACAAATTATGTCATCAGTTTTATTTTTCCAAAACCTAGTCGAAGTTTCGAACAGGAAGGCTTATATTAGCTACGTTTGGGTTATTTCAGTGCTATAACTATCCTTATTTAGTTTGACTAAGCAATGTAAATAATGTGTGTTGAATAGTTGTGGCATCTGTATATTATCAGGTGCACGAACCAAAATGATATTTAGTACTCATACTAGGTCAAGTAAATATTTCTGGATGAATATGAGTACTGGCGACTAATCTTTAGGCAGAGAATAAGAGTACAAAATTGGACTTGCTACATATAACTACGCTGCTATTTACTTTGTTTTTTATATTACTTAACTATTTGCTTGATGTGTGCTACTGGATTGAGCAGCTTCTGTCTGTTCTCAAGTGATCACAATTCAACGGTAGTTACAGTTACTTGTCTAAGATATGTTTGCTTGATGTGCGCACTGGATCAAGCAGCTTCGATCTGTTCTCAAGCGATTTCACAATTCTATGGTAGTCACGGTTGCCTGTCTAAAGTCAAGTGGAAGTTCTTTTCTCAGAATTCTTATTGTTGGATCAGTTTTCTTATGTTGTCGGGGCATGAAGGTCTTCATTGCTGGAAGTTGTGCCTCATCTGCATTAGGTCCAGCAAATATAGTTGTCAACACGGATTGATCGGTGTTCTCAATCTGCTCTGAGTTTATGTTGTACCATTGAGCCTGATAGAAGCTCTTTATTGGGAACTTTAGATGGTTGCGATCTGTCTGCTCAGATCTTCTGTTTTTCTGAAGAGTTAGTGCTGTATTATCAGAAAGAGATGTACCAGCAATTGCAGAATGGTTACTAAGTCCTCATACAACAGGAACTTGTCAAAATATGAGAATAGTCTGTTCCTCCAAATTCTGGATGTTGTTCTTGATATTTGTGTCCAGTATTGTAGCAAGCGCTCTGCACATATGCTGATTTTACCTCTCGCTCTTGCTTTTCATAGTACATCTCTTCCTTGGAACAAGTTCACATTTTAAGCGCTGCTAGCTCTTATACATGGCATTAGTGGCCTTGTGAATTCTTGCTTTGTTATGGTGCTGGGTAATGGTTTATTTCTGAACTTACTTTTGAACAATTATTTGTTGCTTCTGAGTTGCTAAATCTGCATCCACCTTCTGTTGCAGGGAATACGTACCCTCTTTGGCATGCATCGTGTGGGAAAGACACCAGTTCTATTCTATTCCCTCCACAACAGCAGCTGCGTCCGACTGTTTGACCTGCCATCGTAAGTGCCATTTAGAACATTCTATCAGTTATACAGTACAGCGTGATATGTCACTGCTTCCTTACAGAGAGAGGAGTCGTACAAACCTTACAGCAACTTCATCTCGTGTTTCAGGTTCGCCGAGAGGGGCAAACTCTCTTCTAAAAAAGAAGTGAAGACCATCGAACTCGCGGCTGGTGGGCTGCTCTTCACTGGAGATGGGGCTGGCGAGCTGAAGGTGTGGGCGTGGTCGCCACAGAACGAGGAGCCCCAAACACCGGCGCTAACTTAAACATCAGCCTGGCATGGTCGGCTGCTCTCACACAAGAGCTAGTTCCACCGCTGTATCTATGTAAATAAATTATCACAATTTATCTCAACGGCTCCTCTGAGTAACTGTGCTAAACAGGTCGTGAGGCGTAGCCTTATCCGACCTATCTTAGCCTCACAGTTGTTTGATTGTGTCATGTGCTTTCTCTGTTACAACACATTCCTCTCCAGGACTTTGTAATTCAAGATGCCTGTTGCAGTTTAGCTGAATTGAAATAGGTGCATCTGGCTCCATTGTTGAAGAAGACGGAAAATGCAAGAGCTGAGTTCCGCTGACGGATCAGCACTGGAGTTACTCCTATGAGTATGAGTTATAATGAGAGTTAAACGACCGAGAGGTCATGAAGTTGCTACGAATGTGTGTATTGGTCACGAACTCAAAAAACGTTGTGATTTAGAGCTCCTTTAGTCAATCCGTTACGACAGACGTTAAGTTGCTGACGTGGCAAACTTTTTTTTGCAAAATACCGCTTATATTTTTGTTGCTTTTAATTGTTTGATCTTTTTTATTTTATTTTGTCCTCCGCTCCCGTGTCTACGTCAAGCTGGCCTGGGCGAGCCTGCGGTAGGCGAGCGTGGGCGACCTCCTCCTCCTCACGAGCCAGCTCCCGCTGCGCCAGCTCTGACGGCGTCGCGCCACGACCGGCATGACGACGAGCATGAGCATTGCCCACGCGACGGCCACGGTCGATGACCCTGCCGCCATTGCGCCCCTCGCTCCCTCTCAGTCCGCCCCTCGGAGCTTTGCTAGGATTGACGTCCCGATGGCGCACGACATGGCAAGGACGCCCAGCACCCTGGTGCCCTCCTAGAAGATGAAGCGGCCCCTGATCGCCTTGATCCGGTCTAGCTCGTCGGGCCGGTCAGGCTTGTGGCCGTCGTAGAGCGGCATGGGCGTCACCCCGCCCTCGCGGCAGAGCACGAGACCTAGGGGTAGTCACGGAGATCTTCCACCTTGTGACCGCTGTGTCCCCCACTCTGCAGCGCCGACCCGTGTCCCCCATTCTGCAGCGCCGACCCGTGCGCGTCCTGACCCCGGCCTCCGTCCCTAGCACAACCGCGGACAGCGTGCTGTACACACATGCCGACACGCACAGGCTTACCCGACGCCCACCACCTATTTTGATAATATGCCTACCCCCCAAAAGAGAAGAAAAAGACCTAACAATTAAAATAAACTAAAGTATAAGGGGTATTTTGCAAAAAACAGTCTGCCACACCAGCAACTTAACGTCCGATATGACGGATTGACTAACGAATCTCTAACTCACAACTTATTACTGACGTTTTTTGAGTTCGTGACCAATGTACACATTCGTGGCAACTTCATGACCTATGGGACCCGTTTAACTCTTATAATGATCCATTTTCTCAACGCTAGCTGTAACTCCGGCTTGAGTTGCGTGCCATGCTATGGTGTTCCCTCCAAATAAGCGACTGCTCCATCTACACGTCAGGGCGGGTATGGGAGAGTAGAAGATCCACGTCGACAAGCATCTAGCTTTTCAAGAGGCCCAAAGCGTGCATGCTTCGCCCTGGAACATCACTGCCTAACTCGCTTTGACCATTCCCTTCATCAAATTAAAAAGAATCTAACTCCTGCAATCGAATGACAGGGTCTTGCTTGGGCTCGCGTACATATACCATGTGATTGTAGCTGAAACTGTAAGGCCGACAGCCTTTTCTTCAGGTCAGCGGTGGTGTTTACCTTTGCTAGTTTGCTTAGTGAATCAATACACAGAACGTGATGGGCGGGCTGGCTGCTGGCTAGTGCATGCATTTGGTAAGTGCCGAGAAAAGAAGCAAATGTTCCGGTCAACTGCTCTCTGCATAGAACCTGAGCATGTACTCCAATGCTCTCAGGTGCTCCACTATTGACAAATTTGGCAATTGGCATGCCTATCAGTGTATGCATGCGAGTGGTGACTCGTTAGCGTCTATGCAAAGCCTCTTGCTAATTTCCCGTCGGCAGAGTTAAATCCTAGGCGACTCAAGCTCTGCTAGGTCAAAGAACTGAATTTGTGTGCAGATTCAGAAGATGCCCTTGTTCTCAGTGTCAAATGGTAGTTTATCATGCAGTAGCCATGTATTTCAGTTTTTAAAAGATGGCAGTGCAGTTTTCAGAAACACGTCTCGATCGGCGCCAAAACTGAAAGCAAAGATAAAACGTGTATTACAAATGACGGTCTCTTTTTACAAGTAAAGGAACGTGGCATGAGTTGTCGCCTTATACATTCTTCCAATCACACGCCCAAGAGGAGCAACACCATTTTGTTGATATTTAACAAGTGTGTGGCGATTAGAACCCTGTCCTGTCACACCATTAACCACCTAGCAACGGCTATAGAACACCACATTATTCAAAATATTCAGTCGATCCAGACATTCTTATGTCGTCATGGAATGAGTTCTAGCCACCATATTCGTCCCAGGACTCGATTTTGTTTACTTTTTGTCTTCGACTACTTCTCTGTCCATGAAAGAGAGATACACCGTTTCATCCGTGCACTGTTTGTTAAATTTTACTAGTCACATTACTAATCTTGTTGCTAGGAGTGTAAATTTTGTACCAGGCGAAAAAATCTCACTTCCAAGTTGACAGTCGCATTCATTGCTTATTTGTGCACCACAAATTACATAGTAGTTACTTACTTCCAAAATTGGGTTCAGTTTTAGTTTTAGAAACTGTTTTCCATGTCTCTACGCCTAAAGTGGACCAAATAAGTTTTGGTCAATTGAAAATAACAAGTTTAACCCATTGTTGATATGATTTTATTTCTGGAAAATAATGGAGAACATGAACAAAAATCATTTTGGCTCCCGAGATCCAGTGATCCCTTTAAAAATATATATATATTAAAAAATCATATCTACAAGTTAAAAAAAAATCATGAAAACAATTCTAGATGTAGTCCATACAATCATACGAAATTGCGATGCTAAATCATTTGAATTGCGGTATACACAAAAATGGCATATTCTGATAATTTTTGTACCTAAAAAATGTGTACTGTTCACTATACTCATATCCATAGTTTAAATTTTTTTTGTAGCTCAGTATACAAACTATTTCAAGTTGAAATTTTGCATGATTGTGCTATATATACATCATTGTGTGCATCTAGAAGGGCTTGTTTGATTCAAAGGAAACTGATATGATTTTTGTAGTATTTTAACCCATAGGAATTTTTCCTTAATTAGTCATTTGATTCATAGGACTAGTTTCTATGGGAATTTTTCCTATAGAAATCTTTGTACTACTTCCTATAGGATTTCTAAAATCCACTCCAAGCTCATTTTACAATTCTTTTGATGAAATCAAACAAACTTGGGTACAAACCAAATCTTATAGGATTGGAGTGGGCATGACATAGCAATCCTATATTTTTCTTATTCCTATGTCTTTCCTATCCTACAAATGAAACAAGCCCGAAAAGTTAATTATTTTCTAAAACCTGTAACCATTATTTTAAACTTTTAAAAAATAAAGGGATCAATGAATCTGGGAGCCAGAAATCCCTGAATTTGCTATTTTCTATAATTATTCTTCCATCCATGACGTGTTCGCTTGCACATATTGTACATTGGCAGAGGCGGAACTACACGGTTTCTGTACATTTCTTATTACACAAATTAACGAGTACCTGATAGAACATATTATTAACGTTTAACACCTGATAGAGTATCAATCTGCCTTTGCAGGAGTGAAACCCCAAAAGTTAAATGAACTGCTTTTTTCGACAAGGACTAATAAGGAGTTAAATGAAGTTCGCTATGCGATTGTCCACGTTAAGCTAGCCATTAGCTTTAGGTGGAGCTAATTACAGTTATCTGTTGAAGATATCCTGGCCAGGGGAGAGCAGCTTCTTGGGGTCGTACTTGTTCTTGCATTGCACGAAGCGATCCCACTTGCCGCCGAAATGGCGGACCCAGTCGCCGCGCACCGTGTAGTGCGCCAGGTACTCCTTGTACTCGATCCCGGCGAGGTCGCAGAACCGCAGTATCTTCTGGTTCTGCGCCTCCAGCCTCTTCAGGTCGTTGGCCACCGCGGAGAAGAGCAGCGACACCGCGTAGAACACGTCCTCCGCCGGCGTCACCGCCGACATGCCGTCGTCCCACTTGGATTTGTTGAGTGGGTAGATGACCATGGGGCCGGCGATGTCGGTGCCCTGGAGGATGCCGCCGAAGACGCCGCGGTCGAAGTCGGCGATGCGGGAGCGAGGCACGAGGACGTTGAGCCAGGGGTGCGGGACGTGCCACATGCCGATCTTGTTCAGCGCCACCTCCTCGCCGTGCACGCGGTCCAGGAACTCGACGTAGGAGGCGTCGTGCACGAACGCGAGCCCCTCCTCGAAGCTCAGCTCCTTGAGCACCGACTCGAGCGCCTGGTCCACGGACGCGGCCGTGGCGCCGTCGTAGTTGAGCGTCGCCTCGATGACGTACACGGAGGTGGCGTTCCTGGCCGCGGCGCGCGCGACGATCCTCGCGACGTCGGCGTCGGAGAAGAACACGCCCGCGTTCTTGAGCCCCGCGGCGAGGCTGTGGTTCACGTAGGCGGCGCCCTCGAGGTAGCTGAACGAGGAGGAGCCGTCGGGGCGGGGCGCGATGAGCTTCTCCTGGTCGGCGGAGAAGGTGGCGAAGTCGGTGTAGACGAGCCGCACCCACTTGTTCCTCGTCGGCGCCGGCTCGAGCGCGATCCGTGCCCGGACGATGACGCCGAACTGGCCCAGCCCGCCCAGGACGGCGTGGAAGAGGTCCGAGTTGAGGGACTTGGAGCACGTCACCGTCTCGCCCAAGCCTACACGCAGCCACACGCGTTAATTAATGGCGCCAAGAGTCAACCGTACCTCGGGCAGAGTAATAATTTTAATTAACGGCGCGCGGGGAAATGTCAAAGTCAACGAGTTATTTCGAGCCGGCAGCAAATCTAATGAAAGACGGCGACGCCGGCCGGTAAAGCTGGTACGGTGTTCGCCAATAATTTTGATCGCGATCGATTTGGAGTCATTTGTCATTTTATATTACTACAATTAAGGCACAGTTTGGTTTCGATTTTACTGTTATTACTATATCTTGGATGCATAATTGGTGTCGTAGTTTAGAGGAACTAATCCCAGTACTTTTTTATGGATCAGAATGAGTACTACTAAACATAGGTTGTGTACTAAACCGGATTTACCGTGTGACCATGAGGCGACGATTCCTTATCCAGATTAATAAGCACGTTACCTACGAGTTGCAACCGGACAAGCTAGCCTAGCGCGAGTGATCAATCCCGATAACGCAGAGGGTGCTATGGTGTATACGTAACTAGAGTAGTAGCAGCAAAAAGAAGGCGTTGTTGCTTGTCATGGTGGTGCATGGACACCATGTCGTGCGCGCGTACGTACCGGTGATGACGTCCAGCTCCTGGACGTTGGAAATCTGCGGGCCGTGCCGGTGCGTCTGGCCGCTGATCCCGGCGTTCGAGAGCGTGCCGCCGACGGTGAGGTGGAGGTAGTCCGTCCACGACCGCGGCGCCACGCCGCGCTGCAGCGTCGCCCGCAGCACGTCGATCCACAGCTGCTCGCCGCCGGCGTCCACGTACCGCCCGTCCGACGACACGTTGATGCGTGGCGCCGCGGACGACGCGGCGCCGAGGGACGGCATGTCGACGACCACGCCGCCGGGGGACAGGGCCTGCCCCATGACGGAGTGGCCGCGGCCGCGGAAGGAGATGGTGTACGGCCACTTGGGTTCCGAGTGCGCGGCGCGGAGGAGCGCGGCCACGTCCGCCGGGGACGACGGGAAGAGCACGGCCGCCGGGAGCGCCGAGGTGATGTTGCCGAAGTCCGTCGAGGCTGCCACGGTGGCGTTGGGGTCGGTGCGGAGCCTGCCGGCCTTGACGAGCGCGGCGAGGTCGCCGGGCCACGTCTTTGCGGCGGCGCCATGCGCGCCGCGTGGCGCGTGGTTCGCCGCCGCGGCGATTAGCGCGACGAGTAACACGTGAAGGATCGCCATTAGCGCGAAGCGTTTAGGCGCGGTAATCCGGCCGGGCTGGTGTGGAGAAATCTTTGGGGGAGGGAGCGTTGCGTTGGTAATTATCGTATGGTGCGGCGTATATATATAGGACGATCGATCGGGCGGTGCAACATACACGTGCGCGTTAATTCTGTCTCCTCAGATTCTGCTACTGTTAAAAGCTCATTCTTTAGAGAATTTTCCTTTTTCTAAGTTGCACCTTAAAATTAATATCCTTGATGTAATTCATGGCTGATATAGCTGACCATTAACGCGACTACGCGAGACGTTTAGGGTTAAGTATATATATAGGCTTCCTTGCAAAAAAAAGGAGTATATATGGGCTTCGCTGCAAACAAGGAATGAAATCAGAGTGACATTACGTTCCACCTTTTGAGACCTGGGTATAATAGGGGAAAAAAGCCATTTAATTTCAGTTTTTCAACCCCTAATGTGATCTAAAAAAAGCTATTTAATTCAGTTTTTCTTTCCAATTGTGACATAAAGTTATAGGAGTACTAACGTACATTGACTCACATCCCATAAACCAAATTAATACTCCCTCTCATCCTAAAAGAGTTTCGGAAGTTGTGCCATAAATTTGCACATAATCAGTTTTGTTCATCCGGCATTTATATCGGATCGGAGGGAGTACTTTATATGAATCAGGTCATATTTATATCTCTATCTAAATCTAAATCTAAATCTATATCATCTATATTTGTACCTAGTAATAAAGGAAGAATGGTTTCTTGTGGTACATCATTTTTATTTCCCGTTTTACCCTCCCACCAAATCTCATATAACGCATTGATGCCATCATACCATTTCCTTTCTGACATTTACCGCTATTGCCACCCGTGCATCCGATTGTGTCGGCAGAGGCAAGCCGGTGTAGGATCCCGACGAAGGTGGCTCCTCGTCAACACACGCCGGAGTAGGAACATGAGCGATGCCGCCTCCCCGAGTTCCCTTGAGACTACGTCGTGCACCCTTGTCGCCTAGCAGAACTCGTCTCCGCCTCCGATCACCACACATGGACGCTAGTCCTCCTTCATTAGGTAGGTCACTTCACACGTTTCTTGCTGTCGGTGAAAGGATCATGTCCCACGAGTGTGCTTAGTCCCGGCTGCTGGTGGCCTGCTCCTTAACTACTCTGTATTTCCTTCACGACGAGCAGTTATACTGGATGGGGAGGGGATACCGGTAGTTGGCAGGGGATAAAGGAGCAATGCCAACATGCAGGAATTGGAGCATGAAAGAGGAAACATGGAAGGTTGGCGTCGAGAAGAGGAGGGGGAGTGAAGATGAGATGGATCCAGTTGGAGTATGTTGTGATGATGTCCCCGAGAAGCCCATGACCTTGCCATGGTCGATCTTTTCACGTGCATCGAACTCTAAATTTCTTTAGAAAAATGGAACCCTCATGATATTCCGATCATGCCCATAGCATCATTCACCATTGGGGAGCCTCTAGGACGAAACAAATTTCGAATCCGTAGTAGCCAAGTTCTGACCTGAACTGGAATTCAAGCCACTAAAACTAAAACCAAATAAGAAGGAACAAGTGATGCAGACTCTGATTTCCAAAATGAGGTAGGAGTGGCGTCCATGAGGTTGCATTTTTTAAATAGACAGTTGGTGTTAATAAGCTTTTTGTACTGAAAATATGAAATTGAGCTGATGCCATATGTTGAAAAAGTCAATAGTCGAAGGCACTATTGCAGTTTCCTTTGAGATTATTTGTGACAATGGGAGTAACTTAGTTAGTAACATCACATATTTCAAGACAAGTTTGCTTATGTGTCATGTAGTTATAGTGGGAGTAACATAAGATGGCTTACTGCCTTGCATGACACCACACTTATGTTACTACCTCCACCCTATGGAGGTAGTAGCATAGACTCGTAAAATGTGTATGTTACTTATCCATGTTACTCTCCATTGTGAGTTTGGGACTAGTTTGAAGCAATGGCAGATTACATTGTTGAACAATAACATCAGTGAGAAGCATAGCATTACCTGATGAGGGATGTCCCATCAATACCCATGGTTACTGGCCTAGTGTAAGCGTTATGAGGTAGAGAACGCGTAGTGTCGATAGATTCGTCGGCTGACAAGCGGGAATTATCCAGGTTCGGTGCCCTCGAGTGAGGTAAAAACCTTACTCATGCTTGTCTGTTATTGATTGTGTAGCGGCGAGTACAGAGGTCTAGCAAGATGTCGATCTTGCTAGGATTTTGTTGTTCTGGTTGGGCGTGTCCATGATCGGCCACCCTCCTGTCCTTTATATAGGGGTACAGGTCTCGGGTCGTAACCGAATAGGACTACATTTATAGAAAGTACTACCGACTATGCTATCTAAGGTAGAAGCCTTCGAATTGGGCTTCGTTTGTTGGGCTTCTTCAGCCTATTGCAATTGGGTTTTAGTCATTACGTGCACCAGGTACCCACACGAAGGGGTACCCGTTTGGTATAACCTTGTCAATTATATTTACGCTTTCGTTTTCCGTACAAGTTTGACAGCAAAAAAATCACGACCATTCATAATAAGCAGATATATGGTTCTTATTGGTGCAGGGTATCATTTTGGTAGTTTGACAAGTGCTAAGACAACTACCATTGCGGCTCCATTGGCACAAACATGGCTAAGAGGGAAAATGCAAGATCTGATTCACCTTGTGTCAAACTTTGTAGAAACAAGCGTTCAGGTGACAAACACTCTCCTCACTTCTCCAAGAACTTAGCGGAAAAAGTAGAGGAGGCCATAGCGTGGTCACGAGATGGGAGAAAGCGGAAGGAAGACAACAGAGGTTCGACAGGATCAAAATCCATCACTTCGGCTGATGCTTAAATTCGATAATATATTTTAATATTTAGATTAGCTGAAAAGATTCTTGGACTCAACATAGGCGTTAATTTTATTTAATGAAAAGTGATTGTCTGCTTTCTGAGAAGTTTTTTGTACACGGATTCTAATACTTGGACTCAGCAAATAAGTTTTTTTAGGTGGTTGATTCATATTGAAACTTTACGCGGCCCATGAGGTCTCTTTTGAAATAACTGAATTTTAATCAAGTAATAAAAGTCGCATGCATCAATCGATACAGAGCCTGAACCTGCCCTTTTTCTAAAGAAAACACGCAGCAACACTCATTGCCAACCGATGTTTATGAATTCTTGTTACCGTTGTAGGTCGACGACATTGCCCACATGTATTTTAGAATCCCCATGTATGATGTGGATGAGACCACATAGATGATGATCGTTTGTTTGTTTCCGATATTGGCAGCCTAATTTCCCCATCGCTCTCACTTTGCCCAAGCCACTACTCTAACTCCGCTATAGTCCCACTCCCGTCATAACCCTAGCCAGTAGTCACCTTTCTCACATCCATTTTTTATCCCACCATGGATCACCGTTGTTTCATGCTACAGTTCCACACTGAGAGTGGTTGCCTCCTCCATTATTATTTTTTGTTTGGTTTGTCATCCAGCCCCTCTCACTCGCCGGAGGACGAAGGCTCCCAGCCTAGGCGTATCCTTCTCGAGGAGGCAAATGCAATTATCGTTGCCTTCTCCTTATCAGCCTTCACCTGAGCAATCAAGAAAGGTGAAACCTCCCAATCCTTGATCAAAGCCACCTCCCAATCCTTGATCAAAGCCGTTACCATATGGAGGACTTTGATTAAAAATGCAATCATTTGGTTTAAGGCTTGCTTAATTTTTCACGCTAGTATATAGTCCTTCCATTCTAAACTATGTTTTAGTTGTTGAACACGTTATATATCTGGAGTCGGACTAAAAAATAGTTCACATATAAATTAAAACTTGTCAACATATATCTGTCTGTAGGTCAATGTAGAAAGTATAAAACGAGAGTAGTACATGATATGACATGCTCCATGTGCATAATCCATTGGAACTTTAGGCATCGAATGTGTCGTCTCGATCGATGGATTCAGGGATCAGAAGTTGATGCGACAAAGGCATCTTCAAACAAATTCAGGAATTCAGAGCACGCACGTACGTGTAGCACAGTACCACACCTAGGAGGCCATTAACTACTTAGGCCTAAACGTAGCATTCCGCTGGATCCACCGTATCATTGACCGTTTCCATGTCACGCCACACAATCTATACATCCATACTACGTACAGCGATCGATCGATGGATCGTTCTCGGAAACCTGCCTCTCTCACACGCACCGGAGCAAGCAGTGGCGTGTCAGGCTCTTCTCGATGCAGCTCCAGGATATCGTATCTGTTGTAAACAGTACTGCTACCAATCTATAGCTAGCCTAGATTTCTTTTCGCCAATGGAAGCGAACAAAGAAGGACACCGCTCCTTTTCGCATCCTAGATTTCTTTTCCTTGCAATCGGAATCCAGCTTGGCTAGTACTGGATGTATGAATACGGGTATATGCGTGGATATTATCGGTCATGGATAATGACTGAATACTATAAATTTGTAGTTACTAACATATAGTAGAATATCATGTTAAACCATACAAGATATCGAAAATTTAAATACATTCGCAGTTAAAGAAGCAAAAGTTGCCCACACATGGCCAAATCTGCTTTGAATCGTAGGTGTAGATGCACCCACTCTTCAAAACTTGCATTAAAAATATTTAAAAAAATCAAAGGAAAGATTTGGATATAAACCTGCACATTCTATGTTCATGCACATTGTTCCGTGGAAAAACGACATTTTATGTAGCGTGCATAAAAAGAAAAATTACATGGCTCTAATTTCATGAGATTTTTTAAATATTTTTAAATAATAAGTATTATGCAACATAGAACACGTTTTCTTTCAGAGACACTGGCATCGTCATGGACCCATCAGTTTCAAATGATCTCGAGGGTGTTGATCAGAACATAAATTCTACCAAGAATAACTTCTATAGAGCAACCAAAAACATGCTAGGTTGCGCCAACCATGGTCCATTTGACATCTACCAAACATCCATCTGCCATCTACCATGTTTTGTGATAATGCATTGAGGATTCTAGGGCCGTCTAAGCCATCACATAACTCTACCATGAAACAAAAAAAATTGTGGTAGATGTGCAACATCTATAGAGGACGTCGGAACCGACCGTGGTAGAAGGGGATTTTTCTTCTAGTGAGGACCCTGATGGACTATTTGAGGGTGTGGAATGTATTTAAAGGATGGAATGGTGGTGGCACACCCCCATATTGTTCTTCGATGGTGTGGGACTCCATCTGCTTACCATCCACAACTGGTGGTACTACCATAGGTAAGTTAGCATTGTCCCAAATTCTTTTCTTACTTCTTGATGATGGATGATTTACAAGAATCTATTTATCTCTTTAAACCATCCATCATCTGAATTAAAATGATCGAAAACATTACAAGCTTGAGATTCTTGTTCTTGTAATATACTAAATTATCATAGACTCACTATGGAGAATAATTTGTACTTCCATTGATGTTATTGTGAACTCACATGTCTTTGTGTAACCGAAAAAACATAATTCTGCATACCCATTTTACCAGCCCTGACTATGTCATATGGCATTACTAGTCTTTAAGTTGGTTGCAACATGCTTTCTATTAAATCTATCATACTCTATTGCACGTCATAAAATTAACGACATTTTAATTAACATCGTACATGTTCATCTATTTTCCAGTTCCGTGATAACTCATGCACATATTTAACTAGTAACTCCTAAATGTGGTGAAAGTTATCAAAATTTTAAATTATGGTGCAAATTTATAACACGTGACATATCTAGCTAGTCCTAATCAGAACTAAAAAATAACTCTATTTACGAAGTATTGAGATTATATTTAGCTAGTAATCATTAGCAAGAACGCGGTTTTTCTGGATACATAGGGCAATACAAGAAGGCGCATGGCAGCCATGCTAAACATTATAACCTGCGAGCTAACATAGGGGGTTTGGCCAAGGAACGGCCCGCCCAGTTTGCTTCCCTTCGCAAAGATAAATTCAAAAGAAAGGAAAGCCCTATTAAGATCTTTAATAGAAAATAATTTGGAAGAATAGATGCTTTGTTCTTATTCTCTTGGCTTCCAAAGATGAATCAGTATCTCACAATCAGGTTCCAGTTGTACACAAGTAGCCTGCGTATCATAGCATAGTTGAACCCCATCAGGGCAACAAAAACCTTCAGCAACAAAAGGGTTTGGAAGAGAACCATACCAGATAAAAGTTTCTGAAATAAAGTTACCTGAATCATCTCTGATGACCGAGCCTGAAGCCCCACACACATTGTTCTGATGAAAAGCAGTGTCAGAGCTAACTTTGATTTTACCTTCAGGGTGCGAGGCATCCAGCGAGTAACAGACCTGCTAAGACATAATTTCCTAAGCTTGATGCACCCGCCTAGGAGATCACTTGCTATGTCATTTGCCCATTTACAATCTAATTTCACTAAATTGAGGGGATCTCAGCATGCTTTCGACCATCTCTTGCATAGTTGCAATCCATACACACTACATCCCCAAAAAAAAAACTGCAGCACCTTGTTTTTATCCTGTACCTATCGTACATGTCATGTTTGTCTATTTGGTTTCGAGATTCTGGAGTTTTCTCCTGACATATGTGCATACACATATCGTGATCCGACAGACTACTGTGACACACATGCTGTATTAGTTCTCTTCTACTACCTAACGTACGTGCGTGTCCTACTAGCTAGACGATATCATGCACATGTCTGGGAAGAAACTAACCGGTGCTTCTGCCCAGCAAGCCACACTCTTTCCTAGTTTGGTCGTCTAAGATAACAAGAGATCTTGCTGTATCTTTGCAGGATCTTCGAGGATCATATGATATGTCTTCCGAAGACCCGGCCTGCCTGAATTGTCCGTGTCCTCGATGACTGATCTCTCGGTTACTTGCCAAATTATAGTGTCTCTCGGTACAAGATTTTTCCGTTTCGGTCAGCGTTTTCAGCATATTAGCTTGGCTGATTTTGGCGGCGTAATCAAATCCTGGCAGTCGTTGACAGGACAAATACTAACTGAAATCAGGAATCGGTCATGCGAAACACACACATGCAGGCTCCTGGTGACTTGTATTAGAAAGACCAGACTGAGAGGTGTTTGTTTCGCTTATTTTCAATGACAATAATTTGACGAGACATTCGATTGTTTCTTGTGGTCGTGGAGTGTATATGATGCACGCGTAGCCATCAAGCTGGTCGCTTGGGAGATCTGTTGAGGTATCGATCCAGGGGCCCGTCTTGGCTGACGCCCAAGATCCACTGGCTGCTGATGCCGAAGATCCGCCTGACAGACAGGGGTGGAACCAGAAGAAAATTTGAGCCATGAAACTGTACCAATGATATATACATGCTGAATTTGCTACTACACATAATTCAATTTATTTCATGGCCGGAAGCTGACAAAAGAAATGCCAAATGGCAAACAAGGTGACAGATCGAACCTGTCCGACCACTGATGATAGGTTACATTACATGTCATGTCAGTCGTATCCCAGATTCACCAAGATATCTGCGAGAGAATAAAACTTGCTGCAAGTCAGGCTGACAGATAAATTACATTACATGTCAGACCTATACGAGATTCATCAGGATACCGACGAGAATAAAACTTGGTGCAAGTCAGACCGCGATCAAAGGTCACCACCACTGACCCCCTTGCATTGCACCAATCCGCATATGAAACACAAACTCTCGAGAGATCTCGTTAGGTGTCAAGGATCATGCGTGACGCCGGTCGATGGATCGAAGAGCCACTGGAAATCTTTTCGTTTTGACATGGCCATCGTCTAATCCCTGAAAAAAATGGCGGTCTAATCGCGTACCCCGATTCTTTGTGTTGACGATCTCAGCTCGCCCACCGTATTTCACCACGGTTTCGTGACGAACCGTATGTGTGACCCGATCAATCTCGCCATCGGCTAATCCCATGAGATATTGAGATCCAGCTCCGGATCACATCAAATCGTGCACGATCACCGCGACGACGACGACGCAAAAATAGTTTGATTGGTAATCTGGTTTATATGCACAAGAAGTTTCTTCTGAATTTCTCGCCACGTACTGCAGGTTGAAAACATTTGATGAGTAGGAACAAAAACTGCACTGCGAACTAACGACCGTCAATGCACACATGCATTCTGAATATTGGCTGCACAATCGCTTGATTTGTTCATGGAAAGGGCAGCTGGCGGTCGAGATCATATCTTCGACTGATCATCGCGTTGACAATTGCCGCCTTCCTCCACGAACAATACGTTGTTTTGCCGGCCATGGCCTGCGCCTGAGGTTGAAAGGAGCAGTTATTTTCATCGAATAATGGAGGGTATCTGGACATGCATGCACCAGAGAAGATGCGCTTAGTTTCATCTAATCAGCCTCTTCATCTCATTCGTTACACTGGTGTCGCTCTCCGTTTTATATATGGGTGTAGAAGCAGCATATGATTTCCTCGAAAAAAAGAGTAAATAAACAAGCCATATAAAGATGATTGAGATTTTTTAAGCTCCAAACTTGCACGAATTTTGTATGTGCCACCGTAGTTTATGCACTTAAAGTCAGCGAGATCGATCACCATTAATTTGACACGAAAGAAGCTAGTCAACTCGTCGTAAGACATGCGTTCTGCAAACCAAGAATAGACCACTGCACAGGGAATGTCGGTGTCAGTTCAAGCAATCATACTCAGAGTAAACAACTGCATTGGCATGGGTGATTGGTTCAATGTCTTATTCGTTGATTGCATATATGACCAAATGGAATATCAAACCTAATCACAGTCATCACATTTTATAATCCAAACTTAGTTTATGGAATTAATAAGGCATTGACTCTGACAATTCAACTCCAATTTTTTAGGAAACAACTTATTCAAGTGAGTTTTTTCTCGTTGACTGAGTACTACATCCACACGTGTTACTTGGAGACTGGATTCATTAAATTATCCAAGAAAAATCATCCTCCAAATATTTAACTGTGCATGATTATATTGGACGACTCGCTGCTTTATTCAATTTTTTTTGGTACAACATACTTTTTATGTCATTTCTACATATTAGCAAATAACTGATATTTAATAAATGAAAGCTTTTTCATTCAAAAAAAATGGCACATCATACTTTTCATGTCATTTCTAGATATTAGCAAATAACTTATATACAATAAATGAAAGCACAACTTTCGTCTCTCAACTATAGCCCAATTTCAACTTTGGCACCTCAGGGCTTGTTTGATTCATAAGAATCTTGTAAGATTCTTGTAGGATTTTATCCCATAGGATTTTTTCCTTTCCTAGTGATTTGATTCATAGGATTGGTTCCTATAGGAATTTTTCCCATAGGATTTTTTGTACTACTTCCCATAGGAATTCTAACATCCACTCCAAACTCTTTCTACAATTCCTTTGGTGGAATCAAACAAACTTTGATACAAATCAAACCCTATAGGATTGGAGTGTACATGAAATAGCAATCATATACTTTTCCTATTCCTATAACTTTCCTATCCTATGAATCAAATAAGCCTTGTAAATATCATACATACATGACCTCAAAACCTTTTTAATCGGACAACTTTAGTGTGTCTGACAACAAGTAGTTTGATGGATGATACATCATGCAAACGCTCTCAACAATAAAAAATAAAGTAAATTTTGCAATATAAATTAGTGAAAATTTCTTTAAGAAAAAATACAAATGAAAAACGCAACCTCCATGACCTGTATGAATAATATGTGAGTGCTCTATTGTTATATAATTAATAATTTTGTAGTTTGTTTCAAAATATATTTGAGTTTCTTCTTTATTTATTTATTTATTTATTTTCTCCTTAATTATGTCTTCTTTGATTCACGAGACTTCCGAAATGAAGGAATATGAAGACAAAAATGTGGAAATAGTGCGGCATGCCGTTTTTGGGATTGAAGCTTGTTTGATTGCGCAAAAAAATAGGATTCTTTCCAAGAGGATGGAATGGATGGGAATTTTCATATGGTATCTAGTAGAAATAGAAATGAGTCCTTAGGAAAAAATCCTCTCCAAACTCCTGAAGAAAATATTTTAAATGGGTAACTTATCTAGTATAGTTCTATTTATTTTTTGAATTGCCATATTTTTAGTCCTGATTTTCCTACTCTTGTGAATCTTCTTCAGCAAAATCAGGTTTTTGAATTGCCATATTTTTTGAATGAGCGGTTGGGTTGCTTCTAGAGGTTGCTATAGGTGTTGGTCTTTGTGGTTATGTGGGCTTAATGTGTTGGTGTTTGTTGTATGGTTTTCGTCCGATTTTTTCCATTAATAAACCGGACACCTTCTTCTTAATAAATATAAGGCAAAATTTTTGCCTTCTTTCAAAAAAAAAACTACTGACACACCATTGATAAAACCGCTTTGGGTCGGAAGAGGCAGCATAATTGTCTTGTTTAAAGATCAAGATATCACGGACACACAACATCAAGATAGCGCCCAGGCCTACGCCTTGAATCGCTGGTCCAGTAAGATTGGCCTGCGTCAAGGGAGTAAAGGGCTGCTAACTGATGTGTGAACAAGGCTTTGCATCCAATTTTGGGCAAAGAAAATTGTGGGGGCTGTTCGACTGTCCTAAACACTCCTGCAGGGAAGATTGGACCTCAACCACAGCCATCAGACAACCCCAGTGAGCACGAGAACTAAAAAGCAAATGTGAAGAAATCTGTCGCCCTGTCGGTACCTTGCAATTTTTTAGTTTCAGTTCTATTCAGGACCCGCTCTATGAGAGTATGCTGTCATCTTAGCTGGGGGAAGTAACAATCAACTGATCCCTACTAGTACTATACAGTTGCAAGGAATGCATCATGTCAGCAATCAGGAATGATCTCCTTGTGAAGCCACTACAAGATCAGCATCACTTGATAATTCCAAGCAGAGTGCAGACATACCACCCCCGCACCTACTAAATCATCCCATCAGTTCCTTACAAAAATCAGTTTATAAACATTCAAGTTTCGAGGAAATGTGCCGAACTTCCACCTATCATAAAGATTTTAAACGCCAAACCTATAAACCATCCTATCCAAAGCATGGAAGATGTATCCGAAAATGTAACAATAGCCCAAGATTAATGACAGGGTATCTTCATTGACATATATATTTCTATTTTTATTAATGAATACAACTTAAGATGTTGATACAATTAGCTTAGAAGCTGTTACAGTAAAAAAGTACATGCTCGGGAACCGACGAAAAGTTATATGGTATTGAGACCATTAATACAATCTGTAAGACTTGGTCAGGCTGACCCGTTCGATGATTTATCAAACTGCATGAATCGGGCTGTTGTTTCCATTACTTAGGTCAGTCCTAGTCATTGAAGGATTTACATGAAAAGCTGACTGCCTTGCATTTGTTGACCCGGTAAGCTGAAGAGAAAGAGCAGAAGGTTCAATTGAGCCAGAGCTACCCTCACCAATGCTGAGCTTGGACATACTGACAATCTCATCTGCCTTAATCCCTTCCTTCCCATGCAAAGGTGTGGGCTTTAGGACTTCATGGGCTGTGCCAATTTCTTCCACATTAGCAACATTTGGAGGCCATAGTGTTAGTGGAACAGGGAGCAATGCTGGGTAGAATGTCGGCATTGTTGGGACAGAGGCGGCATTGAATGATACATCATGGTTCATCTCCAGTTCTGGTGCTTCTGATGGGTGCCCTCCAAATTCATATTCCTCATGGTGCCTTCGTTGCAAAGTTGGGAGATCTTCATCGAACTCTGTTTCATTATGTTCCCCAATATGGAACAGTGACAGTTTATTTGAACTTAATGCTTCATCTTGAGTATCACAAAGCATAAACTCTTCCACGCCATCGGGGGACTCATCCATTGGCTTCAGGTTAAATCACAAAGATCAGTATGCAGTTTAACAAATGGGGAGAAGAAAAAATACAATCCTGAATATTACATACAACACGAATTGCATACCATTTCCGGGACCATGTCAAACAGGCTCGACCTCCTCTTCCGTCTTGACGAGTTTGTCTGTCTAATAAAGTACTTCTGAGCATGGCTGGCCACCTGAGTTGGGGTCCTGGAAACAACAAAACTACGAGATATCCCACGCCAGTCTCCTTTACCAAGCTTCTGAAGACCCATCAAAAACATTCTGTGCTCTTCTTCAGTCCAAGGTGTACCTGGAGCACAAAACAAGTCAATGATTGTAAGCTGGTGACCATAACATATGGCTCTTAGAAGAATAGCAAAGAAGGCTACACTATATTTAATTCCACAAAGGAAAAAAAAGTCATTAGTGTCATACGAATTTGATTGAAGTCACCAGCTTTGGTGTTTGTTACTTTTTTAGCAAACTATTCAGTTCAGGACACCATTGTCTATGGCCTCTGTTTTTTATGGCAGTCAGCCACAAAGTTCACATTGCATTATCACCACAAAGTCCGAAACGTAAAAACAGAACAAAAGAACAATAACTAAAGCAGAAAAGAAATTAGTGCATGTAATTAACATGCTTGATACTTCTCAATCGAGTGAAACCAAAAAACATAACTTTGCTTAGCACAATAATGTGGTATCTATAGCTGATTCAGGCTTCTTCTCTCAGGCAATAAACCATCCCGGCACCACAAGTCCATGGCAATAGTTCCGTAAGGACGACAGGGTAGATAAATTTTCCTTACATTTAGTATTAAATAATGAGTATAATTAAGTTACTGGGTCCAAACTCGAAGCAACAGGCTGTTCCAAAATGAACACAAAAAGTCTAATGGGAAACACTGTTTCAGTTTTTGGCCTCCCATTACATTACATAAATATAACGGGTGAGAAGAATGTTTTTTTTTTAAACTGTGGGGCAAAAGCTTTGCCCCAATATATTAATTAAGAGAGAGAGAGAGAGCAAACAGAGTTTTTGGGACCAAACGAAAAGTAACGTAAAAATACAACCGGATTACTCTCCCGGCAAAATGGCGCACAAGTGCTTCGCACCCGCTATGGACCAAAGCCTTGCCTCATGCTTAATCTTGGCAAGGATATTGGTAGGTGGCAAGTGTTTATTGCAGAAAACCCTTGCGTTTCTCTCATTCCAAATCTCCCACGAGGTCAAGAAGAGGAGGGAAGCCATGGCCTTACGATGTGTGCCTTCTTGAGTCATTTGCCGCCACCATTGCGGGAGAGTAAGGTTTGACCAAGGAGAGAGATCCAAGTCGTAGAGCCCTAACCACTCCTTCAAAGCGGTCCAAATCAATATCCAAGTCGTGAGCAAAATGTCAAATCACTAATCCTAATTTAATTTCCACAAAATGTTGGACACGGTAAAACATGACAAGAACAGATTTTGCTGAGGCTTCCATGATGTCTTTGTCTTTAGTCCTAATTCTTGTGCAGCAGCGATGCCAGTTTGCATGATATGTATATTTGAAGCTCTGGTAAAGTAGATTCACGACAATTTGTCTGAACATATGAGAAAATAAGATTTTTTTTCAGAGAAGCTATAGGAACCATAAGAGGTCTTTTAACAGAGTAACTTGCTTCCAAATTCTTAAGGAGCTGAAAGGCATCTAAGAATCCAACTTTATCTTTGTAAGGAAACAAGATTTTGCATACTCTAAATTGTTTGAGACCGGATAAATGATAATTACTCTCGAAGCTGAAATTGCCTGTGAGCAATCCCACTGTTTCAAGTGACCAGTCAAAATCTACCATGGCCTTAAACTCTTTCACCATTGTCGTCTATTTTCCACCTCCACTACCATATAAAGCCTAATTGGCTATGAACCCATGGAATGGTACTACAACTGACACATAGTACTGTTCCCTCCCACACAGAATGAGATTATTATATCCTATAAATATGATATGGTTTTACTAAATATGTATCCCTGTTGCCGGTGACGAGAACGACGGGAAAGGACATGGCGTGCTCCTCCTCGCCCTCTCCTCTCCATCCTCCGCGGTGGAGCCCATGGTCTAGATGGCGCCGGAGGGAGCTGCGGCGGCCCTCCATGACAGCCACGACAACAAGGCCGGCAGGCCGCGACCCCCTGCTCCTCCTCTTCCTCACCCTCTCTAGACTCCAGAGGAGTTCGTGGTGGAGATGGCACCGAAGGGAGCTGCTGTGGCTCTCCACAACAGCCACGGCGACGAGGCCGCGACCCTCCAGGGCCGCGACGACGATGAGGATGCGGCCCTCCACGACGTCTGAGGTGTTGAAGCGCTAGGCGTTGTGGGAGGAACACCAGGGAGCCTGCGTCATCCTGCCCTCCGTCGCAGAGTCCTGACTTATTCTACGTGGTATTTCTAACGCGAGCAGGTAACCTTCGAGTTGCATGGACTCTGCAAGGCAGCAATGGCACCTTTAAGTCGTTCAGACTCTCCTGTAAACCGACAGCTCATATAAGTATCGTCCGTCATCAGAGTCTTCTCCTCTCCGTGCATCAAACTCGAACCGATCTTCCTCTGCTCCTTGGCCGCCATGGACGATGGGCCGCAGTGCACCTGCGAGAAAAGTGGGTGCCTCCAGCGGTAAGTAACTCACAAGTCCTGTCTTCTCACCGTGCGTGCGAACCGGGAGACGTCCTTACAGGCGTGCGTGCAGCTACTGCCAATGCTTCCAGGCCAGGTACCACTGCACTGCGGAGTGCTCCTGCCAGAGCTGCCGCAACACCCGGGACAAGGCGGACGAGGTGGACGAGCGCGCTGACAGCATCCTGAAGAAGAAACCCGACGCATTCAAGCCCAAGGTCACCGCCACCGCCGGCGATGGGTCTGGGATGCAACAGCTGCTGCTGCTGCAGCAGGAGGGGAGGGTGCACGTCAAGGGATGCAACTGCCGTAAGTCTGAATGCAAGAAGCTCTACTGCGAGTGCTTCAAGGTATCCTGCTCGATCTCATACTTGATTTTTAGTACGTACAGTACTTGTTTACACTACACACTGCTCGATCTCATGCTTAATTTTTTGGCTGTCTCGAATCGCAGCACCAAGTCGGGTGCAGCGCCAAATGCCGCTGCATAGGGTGTGCCAACAAGTTCGGAGTGAAAGGCTTGGGTAGGCGCATCATCTCATATTGTTTTGTCATGCGTATTCTTTTTCTTCTCATGAATCATGTCTGCTCTAGAGCCTCATTCGTGTTCTTTCATTTTTGGGAGCAGCTGAAACACATACCGACACTCCTACCGGAACATCTGGCGGTTCCGGTGCAACACTAGCGGGTTCGGATGGAGCATCGTCAACCTTTGTTGGCGACCAAATGTTTAATGCGCCCGCAGACCAACCAGGCATGGTTGACGTTTTTTCGGCGGCAGACCAAGCAGGCATGGTGGATGTTTTTTCGATGATTCCCGTCCATGGCAATTGGAATGCGTGTGTCGATTTTGTTCCACAGATTCGAGCCATGGGGTAAGTTTGTTTTTTCTACATTGTTGTCGAATGCGATCATCTATGTTTGCATTATAAAATGATGTGCCAGTGTTCTAAGCATGTGTCCCTTTGTGCAGTGACGGCGGCCTCGAGGAAATTTTCCAACAGTTCAAAGGTGGAGATAACATTCAGCACAATGTTGATCCCCAAACGCATCATGGATCCCCGACTTTATGCACACATGTTTTCTTTCCTCCACTTTAGTGTAGTGACTAGGTGAATTTGGCGTGGCGTCCTAGCGTAGTGTCTCTGCGATCTTGATGAGAATTTATGTTGGTGATTCGTTTCTTTGTTTAGCTTGTACCTATAATACTTTTTGACAAAAAAAGAGTCATCTAATATGGAACGGAGGGAGTAGCATTTTTTATACTAGCTAAGGTGATTATTATATAAGGAATCTCCGTGAAAGTATTTTCCATCATATGGTTTAGCCGGCATAATTTACTTCATTTCATTGCTTTATCACCCATGATTTTTATATTAACCAAGATGTTGCCTCGTATAAGTATTTTTTTCGTCCTAATTCTTTCAGTGACATAATTTACTTCATTACCATTAGCACAGATGGTTCAACACCAAAGTGCAATATCAAAATAAATAAATGAAAGTGATCTAACAAGCCTGCCTACTACCTTAGGCCATAAGCAACTAAAAGGGCACTTGGCTCCTACAGTCACTTTGAAGCCAAGTGCAAATTATAAAGTCTCTCCCAACATCAGACAATAAAATAACATATCAGTACAGACATCTAGGACTGGTCAAAACAGCTGGAAATTAATATGGCTAGATTCTTTTAGGATCAGGTGATTAAATAAGGTCAAAGAGACATGAAGGAGACACTTGTGGGGCTCCCTAGTCGTGGCCAGTCACTGTCTCTCCGGAATGTGATCTATACAGGTCTTGTGCTGCACATGTGCATGTAACTTAACCGAGTGGGGAAAGGATAATGAGCTAAGTTGATTTGTGTCGGCCAATCTGGACGGTTCCTAAATATTGCAACCTCAACAATGATAGCGGCAATATCTTCGAGTCCGGCAAAGTAAAAAATGTTGGGAAAGCTTGCTGGTTTCTAGAACGAAACTAGGAATTGGAACAACAAAAGGGTACGGCATCTTTTCAGTTTCGAGATCTCCTTATCATTATACGGCATTTTGGTTGCATATGGATATCCGGAACAGCAGGGAATAGGAGAAACGGAAGTATATTCGGCAAATTGAAAAGAAAGAGTGAATTATGCGAATCGCCCAAAAATCCTACATCTAAGATGCGACACCTGAACCGAAATAGTAAGATAATTTGAAGAAAACAGACAAAATAACACGGTCAGACAACAAAAAATCGTATCTTTCTTCTCCTAGTTGCAGCTTTTTTTTTAATTCCTGCCGATAAGCGTGGTCCATGAGGCGGTAGGTAGATTGAATGGAGCAAACAGATGCAAGAACTCAATCGGAATGGGCATCACCAAATACGCCACTCTCTTTGCTCACCCATGGAGGTAATTCACCAAGCAGAAGAGCATCCAAGACAGGAAATTTTCGACGCATTTCATCGAAACGTCCACGCCAAAATGAATGCGATTGATGCAGAAATCTGCGTACCTTTCTTGCGCTCGCCCCGGCCATTGGTCGAGCAGGAGGCGTGCATGGCGTCGTCGGAGACGTACCCCTGGGCGCCCTCTCCCCCGCCCCTGGCTCCGGCCCCTGCCCCCGCCGCCGGCGACGAGCCCCCGGACCCTCCCCCGAGCGACGACGCGATGCAGCTCATGCTCGCGCTCTTCTTCATCGCCGCGACCGGCGGCGACGTGAGCTGCACGCCGAACAGCCTCAGGCCGCCCCCTCCTCCTCCTCCTCCGATGCCGCCGCCGCCGCCGCGGGCGGGGCAGGTGCGCGCGTTGTGGCCGTTGTTGCTGCAGTGCGAGCACCGCCTAGTCATCCTCACCGCCGGCAGACCGTCGTGCGTATGCCGTATGCGCGCGTGCGACGCGAGGCTGTGAGCCCAGCCAGACGTATCCAAATGCGTCGCCGTGTGGTGTGGGTTCTGTCTCTTCTTCTTTCTTCCTTCCGGGGAGGAGCAGGAGATGTGATATTTCCGGTTATTTAACAAGAGAAGAGGTTGCGCGTCTGCAGGAAAATGACAAGAAAGGGCAGGGTCTCCTTCCTTTAACGGACGGCGGTAAACTCCACTTGTGCACAACCACTCGATCGGCTTGCAGCAGCTCACAACTTTGGAAATAATGTGTGTGTCTTTTAGTTCCCCCACCTTGATTACTAGAGAGACATGTGTACATCATTTTGTGTTGATTGATTTTTGCTATTATCTCTGTCCATAAAAGGAATACTGGTAATATTTTTTGTGTGGATTCGGATATTGCAACTCTCCTACAATTTACGGTCTATCTAATCGACGGTATTCATGCTATAAGCAATTTTTTTGCCATTTTGCTTACCCTTATATATGTTCGTAAATCATAACTAGCTGATCTCGCAAGATCTATTTCCTTGGTTTCACCATCATCTCCAATATTGTTTCACCCCAACCCACAATCCCTTCATATGGATTGGTCTTCATGTGGCGTAGCTAGAAATTATAAAATGGGTATGCGGAGAGATTTTACAGAAATGTTATTTTGGACAAGGGAAGACATAATAAAAATATTTTACATAAATGTTGCATACCCTTTTATAGTTTTAGCTATGCCCCAAACCCCACCCCAATATCCTGCTAGTACTACTTTTGCTACCGCTTCAACATTATTTCCAATGGCAAAACTCAACACTGAAATTAAGGAAATAAGCTGCTCATTATTTAGCAGCTATGGGTTTGAGGGAGTTCTAGACAGATCAAGTCTTGTGGCTGTCGTACTATCCGAACGATGTTTCCCGTCTTGTGACCGACGATTCCCGTAAACAAAACATCATCTCCAACCCGCTACTTTTTTGACCCTCCAATATTGCCATATACTCGAAGAATAATCTTAACATTCTAGTCCTTGTTTGTTTCCATACACACTAACACGTATAGACCCACCTAAGTTTTCTCCCCTCTTCGCTTCCTCTTGTAGTTGGACTCAATTGTGGCGAGCTGGAACCATCAAGGTGGTAGGGAGCTGTGAGGTCGACGACATCATCAAGAAGCTCATCATGCCCATAGGATGTGATGAGTGGTGTAAACAATTTCAGGTTAACTCTCCTCGGCTGTGCTCAAAACATGGGAAAGGAGTCTAAGCTCAAGGCCGCTATCCTCGAGTGGCATAACATGGTGTAACCGTCATTCATCGAGAGTGATGGTCGTCGACGGTCTACGATATCTATCATCGCGGATGACGGGATGACGACTAATTAGAACTCAGGTACACCGTCTTCGGCCGAGGAATTTACGGTAAGGTGTAGTTTAGTTTAAATTCCATAACGAACTTGCAAAATATCCTAAGTTCGAAGAAATAAATATGGGCACGTTCATTTCGTTTCATAAGCCTAATAATATTTGAAATGATTCTATTAGAACTGCCGCATACGCAGGTGTATACTATTGTGTGCTGGCGCTCGCATACCGTTGTTGTTGGACCGGCTACTGATGGGAGCGCTGCTGAACCCTATCCTATTGGGAGTAGATAGTAGCATAGTAGAGCAACACCCCGAAAAATTCAGCAACTCGAAGCCGGTCGATAGGAGAGCTCGGCAGAGCCGCACACGTCGCGCTCCGCCCAGCCGGATGCAATGCACTCGTCTCCTAGTTTGTTTTGCACGATCGGAGCGGTGGTAATTTGTACTGTACTTAGCGTAGGAGAGCCACGCACGCCACTCCAATTTCATCCAGCTAGCTCCCATAGTCGTCACGTCAATCATTAGACCATCGACGGCCGGGAAGATCCTTTCTTAGAAAGAACCAAACTATGTCAGCTAGCTTCGGCTAAGTCTATCAACTCACTTCATTCAACAAGGTAGGCCGGAGTACATGCGTGCCCCCGAGTTTCTGTGTTTCTGGTCTTTTCAAAGAATCCAAATATATATATTTGTCTGTAAAAAAAATAAAACCACAGTTCTGGATGGCGAACAGTGACTTTGCCAACTTTTTCTTTTTCACCCAGGCAAAAATACAATAAATTCTTATTAAGATTTTGTACAACGATAGATCATAACATTATCACCAGCCAAATTTGTTTTTGATATTTTGGAAACAAAAAAGTACATATTTTTTAAAAAAACATGATCCATATAGGTCGGCCCACGTTTGGGATTGCTGTGAAAAAATCAGCATACCACACTTTTTATTCAGGGCTACAAAAAAAATGACAAATTGTGGATTTATAAGCACATTTTCAAACCTTCAATTTATCATATTTTCATTTTGGTATAGCAAAGAATTCAAGTATTTTAAGTTGATGTTTTGTGCCTCCGGGCTTTTTCTAAAAACAAAAAAAAATCGTAAATATTTTTCGATTTTCATGAAAGATCATGATAACTGGTGCTAGGGAGAGTCAAATACACTTTTCCGGAAATACATGCGTATATACATGCTGCTGCCCATCATCTCCCAGACTTTTGGCAGCCAGACGCATGCATTTACATTCCACCTCCCAACGATGGCCATGTATTACCGCTAGGAGCATACGCGTGGCACGGCATTCTTTCTCCCGTGCATGTGCATGCACGTACCGAGACGTGCGCTTTTCCAAAGCTTTTCTTATCTTGTTGGAAAGACCAGCCGTGCAGGAAACAAGAAAGAAAGAAAGAAAGGAAGGAAGAGGAGGTTCAGTTCAGACCATGCACCTGATCTGGATATAAAGAGGTGTTTGCACTTTACACTGTTTGTTGGGTCATTTTTACCTGATCAGCGTATAGATTCAGCATCTTTTTTCCGTCTTAAGAAAGCTAAAACATCTTATAATTTGTAGCGGAAAGTGTAGTTAACATGTTGAGATACTCTCATGGCATACGTGACAGTCCCCTTGCATATGCAACATCATCTAATAAGTTTACAGGTCATCTAGCTAACATAAATTATCATACTCCTCTGATCCGAAATTAGTGTCGTGGTGGCATGTACAGGAAGTTGTACATCGCTAGTACTTCTTCTACGACAATTTTAACGGACCGGAAAGAGTAGTTAAAATTGGTCCAAAGAGAAAAGTATTGCAGTTCCGTGTAGAAAATACACAACAAGTAGTGTGAACTTCTAAAACCTCGGATATAATTAATACGGTTGCTGCTTGCTAGCTTTTCGTGCCATGATCCAAAGCTGAGCAAAGCATCTCTGACTTTCTTGGCTCACCTAGCCGCTACCTAGCTGCCTTCCATATCGATCCATGCCGTCGTTCGTTAGCTTTTGGATGCTTCTCTCTTCATCTCTTGCCATGCGTCACCTCAATCTCGTCTTCATTAGAAGCTTCGTACGTAGAAGCACCGAACTTCCTCAGCTTTCTTCTTCCAACGCGTGTACGTTTCAGAGTGAGATTAAACACTACATGACTAGTTAACACAGATCAGTGAGAGGTATTGTAGACTACTTGTGCAAAAACATCGTGTGCAGTCAATCAGCCATTGTGATGAGAGGGAAGCACAACACGGAAGTACTCAACTTTAAGTAAGCAACTAAGAACTCAACCTGTTGTTGACACCGATTGCTAGTTATAGTTAGGTACTTAGGATCAGGTCGGTTTATTTGTAGAAAAATGATCTGGCTTGCATATCTCAAACTCTCTACACACTCCGAATTTTCAGCCAGAATTGTCTACTCTACCCCATATAGCAGAACCAACGATACGTCGAGACCAAAAGAATCAAGATAAAACTGGTATCTGACGAAAATGTGTAACACGAGCATATGCGTTCAAGGAAAAAGGTTCTAATCCGTCGTCTGTCCCACTCCGTAGTTCACTGTACTACAACACACAAGAATAAATGGCTGCTGTTACATCAAATTAATTCTTCCCCAGTTCCTCGAAAAGAAAATCACCTGCACATGTGGCAGCTAGCTGATATGTGATATATATAGTCTAGATGCGGATGCATGGTTCCGAATACAAATTCCGGCCGGGCTATACCCCTAGCCATGCATTGTCACCGGCAACCTCTGCATCTTTTCCGGCATCTAGGATAGCAACGTTAACCGACTGGCTCACTCCGGACGTTCACGTCGTTTTCGCGATCTCCTGCCTTTTGGATCATGTATGTGCCCAGGATTGGATCTCGCTTTCTCGTTAATCATGTGCTGTTATTTATCTTATCTTGGCCCATACAGGTGTTCGGTCCAAGCACACGCCCTAATAAACTCAGGGAACAGTAAACATCCGGAGTATATGCATGCGAATCATTGAGCTGCATGCATGGTTTGTTTTCTTGTTTGTTTGTTGAGACTTGAGGTGTAGGGGCTGATATCGTGGAGCTACGTATGTCCTGCAGATCACACCAATAATTTGGGGACCTCCTTGATCCGGGGGATTTTTCTACTATGATTCATGTAGAAATTGAACTTCTTGTTATAGTGTTCCACTTCTATATATGTACGCATGTGGCGACTGTATGCCTGGTAATTTGCTGTTGTTCTCAGCAGGAATTCTCGTCAAGTCGGAACGGTAGCGGAAAAACTTGATGAGCTGCAGACGGCTCACCGGCGGCTATGGTTTCTCCAAGTCGTGGAACACACCATGGATGAACTTGTTTAGCTAAAGCGCGCGATCGCAACCGAGATCAAAGCCGACCCCTTTACCAAAGCAAAAGCCTTTTGCGATCGAGCTGATTAATTAGTGGCATGCAGTTGCCTAAAAGCAACGGATGGGTTCTCAGTAAGCTAGTGATGCACGTGCATTGCCTTATCAACTAAGCTATGGACCAAATGCAAAATGGAACGCATATGATAAGCAGCACGAAGTTCACCATCTTCTCTGCCCTTTATTTTCCTTTTGGAGGAGGGAAGTACGTGCACTCATTCCATTACGAATATCCCATCTGCTTCCGTGAAAATTCCCAAGGAAAAGGGAAGAAAATGACGCGTCTGGAGAAATGTGGATGTATTTGTCAAGAGTATGGAGAAAAGTAGTTCTTGGGCTACCGCCCGCCGGTAATGTGCGTACGGCTGTTGCGTTACGATCACAAAAATTCAAACTCAAATTTTATCTTTTAGAATTCGAATTGAGCGGTGAAGGCGTGCAGAACCTTGGCGAGCAAAATAAAGACATGCAAAATCTGCAGATGTCCAGTTTATATGACGGTGACACCGGGTACGTGATGGTGATGCGACGGGTGGCTTGTGAGGTGTTTATACTGTGCATAAAGAACACAAAGTTAAATGAGGCTCGCCGTGCCGTGAGACAGGGGATTTTGTTAGCATCAATAGTTGCATATATATAGTGTTTGGTGGGGCTCTTGTGCCAATTAAGATCATTCGATCGAGTAGTCGAGTTTAACATGAATCCATGACAAACAACAAAGCTAGATCATACCAAACTATGTTGCTTATAATGATGATAAAGTGCAACGATTACTGATTAACGAAACTTCATTTGGATTCACTTGATATGAATAGTCGTGTTCCAAGTTCCAACATCGCCTCTTAACCATGAAGCTATTGCCTTTTGGGGATAATAATGACTCTGACGGTTTTCGTCCAATTTTTCGATTATAGATTGGCCAATTCTTGTACTTTTGCCTCCAATTCGAATAAATAAACTAATCAGCGAATCTCATGCTCTACAACGGCAGGTAAAATGGCAAATGGCAGAAAAGGTAAACAAAATTTAGAAATTTCCGAGGACTCATGACCTTGTATTTATGTCCTCAAGTTCGAAAATATACACTAACACCAACACCGAAAGTAATGATGTGATTTAATCAATAAACCGCTGTTTTATACCGTAAAAAAAGATCATAGAAAGGCATGCAAATCTAACACAAGAAAAACCTTTCCCCAAGGTACAACAGCATAGCGCTGCTGCGATTGTACCAAATCAGTGAAACCACATTGTAAACTAGAGGAGGATGCCCACGAGAAAAATAGCACGCTGGGCTTCTCCCGGTTGCAGGAGCCCATATGTTTATAACTACTTCTAAAATGGCCTGTTGTTGTGCACATATACTTTCCAGAAGGTTTACAATTCAAGGTGGGCCTTCGGCATTTCTCAAATTTTGAGACGGAAATTTAGGGAAATAAAAGTGGGATTCATAAATTGACTCCTATTTATATGAGAAAATTTGATTTATGACAATTCAGGATTTAGAAAATTCAGTGTCGAGTTTGGGAATCCTGGATTTCTTAAAGTTCAAACATCAGCAAGTGCAGTAGGGTATGCACGAGGGAGGGACTAGGGTTGTTGCTGGCTTGCTGGGTAGTACGGGAAAAGACCGGACACAATCACAAATTTCCCGGACATAATGTACATGGGACTCGGTTGGGCTAAAAAAATGAAATTTCGCCTAGGCCTTTGTTTTTTTTTTAAATCGGGATACAAGATTTTTGGGATTCAATACTATATTCTGAAATTATCCTAAAGAAATTTTAGATTTTAGAACAGTTTTTTTGTGAAAACGTTCATGATTATTCGGTTCAGAAAATTCAAGGTTGAAATTGGGAAATCCAGGTTTCAAAATTCAGATTAGAAATATACGAACCTGATCGTACAAGCACTATATGTAAGACGTATACACACGAGAATTAGGTATCGGTAACAATAGCACTGTTTCTTAGTACATTAATGTCTGAAGTACACGCTAATTATATGGAAAGTGTATACTCGCTTTGGTGTAAGAGAAAGTTCATCGAATCTATCGTACACGTCTTCCAAACAAGCTCCACCGTGACCGTTGAAAGGGCCGAATCGGACGTTTCTCCAAGCCTGATTGAGATGAGCTTCGTGTGGCTTAGGTCAACACGTCTTCCAAATAACCAAACAAGTCACTATTACTTCGCCAATGCCTGCTTGTAGACATTCGGTTAACCAAACACACTCTTACGACACTTACACATGACTAAGCATGACGAAGGGGATGAAAACAATTGCGCAACCAGCTAGCCGAGCGTTGGTTTTATTTATGAAGCGGGGTGACAACCTATTTTGAGGAGGAGTGATGTTTTTTGTGATTCTTTGACCTGTCCTTTTCTGAAAGATCAAACAAAAATTCGCCGCCATGAAATATGATCCATCCTTAGCTGATTAGATTCGGGTCACATCAACAGAAGCATAAAGCGCTCAAAGGGAACCAACACATGATAGATAGTAGGCACAAATAATAGAATCGATTCGACAGAAAGAGGAATTTCATTGTTTTCTCTCGGTCGAAAGGCCAAAGGCACCTCATACTCCTAGCCACCAAGAGAGATCGCTTTTCGCTCTCGCGAGTCGCAAACCTTCTTCCAAATTCCACCAACCTCCAGTCTCCGCCCTATTTATCGCCGTTCGGCTCCAGTTCGGCGATCCCACCGAGCGGGCCAGAAATCGAGGCGGCGACTGCTTGGAGAGGAGTGGGGAGGAAGAGGAGGCTGCACCGCAGGGGATTAGGTACAAGGGAGAGCGCATGGAGAGCTCGACCTCCAGGACGAGCCTGAATTGCATCAGCCTGGCGGACCCGGACATCCAGAAATCGGTCGCGCTCCTCAAGCAGGTTCTTTTCTTGGCAATCCAAAGAATTTTAGTATGCATGGATGTATGAACAGAGGAAAGCTTTTAACTTTCTTTCTCGAGAAGTCGGCCACGGTTCAGTTTTGCATCTTCTTGGGCTATTTATCTGTATGCAGAGTTTATTTTTCGCCCAGCATGTTCGACGATTTCTTGAAAAGGAAAGTGTAAACGGTAGGAATCTTCTTGTATATAAGGCATGTTAACAAGATTCGATTGCAGTAGTACAGTTCGTGCATAAAAGTTCAGAAAAAGCAGAGGACCTGGCCTTTGCTTCTTTGTCAGTTTTAGTGGCTACTGTAGATTCAGATGATATTAACATGAGTATTCTTTAATGAACACACTATAGTAATAGTAGTATTTGTTGAGCTTCATGCACTAGCCAACGCAACCAAAAGCCCGAACCGATGGAAAGGGCTAGGCAATTCACATATAAACATCAACAGTATTGAAATTGTACTCACATTAGTCAATTGTGTTAATAGATAAATTTATTTTACCACACCGAAATGGAACATAAGTGCTTCTCTTTACCAGGTGGGGTCTCAGTAATAATTAGATACACTAGCTGAGCGGCATACATTTTTCAAATGAAATCTCTTATCATGTTGACCTCTAGGACTAGACACTGGTCATTATCAGTCCCAGCTGTACAAAAGATAATCCAAGTACTCCACGCTGTAACGACTTTTCTAGTTATTCTGTAAGGATCGCTCAGTATTACTACTGTTAATTACTTTGCATTACCGTTGTATCTTTGCCATGCTGTCTTGTCTCTTACTCCCTTGAATAGCTATAATTTACTCTCAACCTCTAAAATATCAACTATTGCAAATTATCTGGGAATGAAAAAAGGTCCACTAGGCATGTTTGATGAAATCCTTTTGATACTTAGTGGTCACAACATGGTTATTGTGCTTTAGTTATGTTTCTTGTAATAGTTCCGAATCATATTTTTCTAAACAAATTTTCCATATTATTTTTAGGCATGTCTGGATTCTGGCTTCTTCTATGTGCTGGATCATGGAATAAACCAGGAGTTCATGGATGAGGTTTTTGCCCAGAGCAAGATGTTCTTCGAACTTCCGGACACTGAGAAAATGAAGCTTCTTCGAAATGAAAAGAATCGGGGGTATACTCCTATGCTAGATGAGATTCTTGATCCAGAAAATCAAGTGAATGGTAATCTATTGACTCCCTCATCCGTTGCTACTCTGACACTTAATTATGAGTCTCCGTCATTGTAGAAAAAGATACAAGCTGCACTGCAAACTGGGTTTCTTACAATGGGCACTTGTTGATCCTTAGGTGACTACAAGGAAGGGTATTACATAGGTGTTGAGGTACCTGCAGATGATCCTGAATCAAACAGGCCATTTTATGGTCCAAATCAGTGGCCTTCTGAAGGTAAATTGTCTCTGTTTTCAAGATATTTTTGTACTAAAACACGTCATCTAAATCTGATTAATAAATATCAAGATATAGCATTTACCATCTTCCAATCTATCATATGCTTGTATCTCACAATGTAATTATCTTATTCCTCTCTCAGAAGTATTGCCGAAATGGAGGGACATTATGGAGAAATATCACAGGGAAGCATTGTAAGTATATTGTACATTGAACTCGGGAAAACCTGTTGTAAGTCGATCTGTTTTACATTTAAGATTGCATAAAGTTATAAGTAACTTAACGAGCGTAATAAGTAGCACACATAATTCCTGTAAATCTGAGTCTGAGCTAATAAAGTGGCTTCACGGTAGTCTACAGAATGTCCTTTTGCCTTTTTGTATATGTGTCTGGTAGATGAACTTTATTTCTTCGATCAAAGGTAAGCATGTCCTTACTTGTCCTGAATTTCATGGGTTTCAGGAGAGTGGCAAAATCAGTTGCAAGGATCATTGCTCTTGCCTTGGACCTCAATACAGATTTCTTTGATACACCTGAAATGCTTGGTGATCCTATAGCCACATTAAGGCTATTGCACTATGAAGGTGGACAGGAAACAGGTCATGCCTTTGCATTGAATGATATTTATTCAGCAAGATCATGACGAGTTCTTCCATTTGATGTTATTTTGGTTATCAGGTAAAGTATCAAATCCTTCAAAGGGAGTTTATGGAGCAGGCGCACATTCGGATTATGGCCTAATCACTCTTTTAGCAACCGATGATGTTGTTGGTCTCCAAGTAATACATCTTGAAACTACACATTCTTCTGATATTTGTCTTTGCATTTTATTCACCGTGATTTGCCTTCTGAATTCTACAGATATGCAAGGACAGGAATGCTCAGCCTCAAGTATGGGAATATGTAGCTCCTTTGAAAGGGTTAGCCTGTTAATCTGATTGATTAGATTTAGTCTCACTCTTAGCTGATGGCATAAAGGCTTGAAATTTTGCTTTGTTAATGTAAGGTAAAGGTCCTAAAATTTGTGTCTTTGTTTCTCAGGGGCTTTATTGTCAATCTTGGTGATATGCTGGAACGGTGGAGTAACTGTATTTTCAGGTTTGTCTATCTATCTCTTAAAATATATCTTAGTTCTTATTGGCATTTCGTTACGGTGCTTCCAGACTGAGCTGTGTATTCATGGTAACTTTTTTGACATAAATGGTTTGTGTGGTTTGGTTATTATTATTACATTTATTTGTGGGCAATGTTGTTACATTAACTTGCTAAGCAATCATTCACCATTATAGGTCAACTTTACATCGAGTGGTCCTTGATGGAAGAGAACGTTACTCCGTAAGTTCCTTCTCTCGTGTACGTATGTGAAAACCATCTATTTTGCGTATGTGCCGAACGCTGAACCGATGAAATCTAGTTCTCTGTTGTTTTTCAGTGTCATCTCCTTTCAGCAATTGATAACACAGAGCTCTTTTTTTCTTTTTCAATCGTATCTGTCTGAAAGCCTGAAACAAATCCAGTGGTGTGCTATTAAAAAGTTGATTTTAATCATGCTGTTATATTATTCTTGGAACAGATTGCCTACTTTGTCGAACCAAGCCATGACTGCATAGTCGAGTGCCTGCCAACGTGCAAATCCGAGACGAATCCTCCAAAGTAAGTCCTTATCTCCTCCTGACGATGCCTAAAGTTTCTCATTCGCATAATCTTATTGGTCTCATGATCCTGGGCATACATACTAATTCTAAGCATTTGCGCTCATTCATTGATCAGGTTCCCTCCAATAACCTGCTCTGCGTACCTATCCCAGCGCTACGAAGACACACATGCAGATCTGAGCTCATACAATAATGGCAAAGCCTGAAACAATACCTTATATCTTTGTTTTTCAGTCTATGTAGTATGACATGTAATGTAATGTTGCAAATGGCAATAATAATAATACTGTAGGACGGAGAAGGTAGTGTACTAATGTGAGAGTATCAGTGTAACCATAGTTGTGCAGATGGCATTGAGCATCATGAAAACACGCTTTCTTTCTGAATGTGTTCAAGTTGCATAGTTTTGTTTGGGCTCGATATGGCTTGTTTCTGAATCAGCGAGGCCCTCTATTTTCTGCCAATCGCTTTCGATTGGGAGAAAGGGCAATGCTGTGCACATGTATATTCGGGATGATAATCCTGGCGTCTGCATCCAAATGCTACTACTGACATTTGTCGTGGTCTAAATTGCCCTGGCCATAATCTAAAAACCACCCGGCTCGTGTGGTGCATGATGCGCCATAACCCGGCTCATTTATGTGACGATCCGTTGGTGTCACATGCACGTTAGGTCTGATTTTTTTTGAAAACACGGTGCAATGCAAAACTCATATATATACCCTCACCTCTATCTCTATGAACGCATGCACGCACGCCCTACCGTTATTAGCACCTTCGAAAGACTGAGTTGACGGATCAGATATTTGAGATTGACAAAGTGATCACGGGCGTCTCGTTGTTGAGAGGAACATCGCCTCCCACTGAAAAATATTCTGGGCTAACCATCCAACCATAGGTTGGTTTGCGCGTCAGGTCTGAACTAAAAACGCCCTTAATAGCGGAAGATAACCCTTGGTAAAAAGCAGGTTACCAAAAATAATTTTCATATTTAACCAGCTGTCCAGTTTCTTCTCCAAACCTACCAGATCCAGCTCAAGCTGCAGCTCAAACAAGAGGAGGACATCGCTATTCTAGTGATAATGCACAAGAGCACGAGGCCGATACATGGCGGATTTGTGTTTGGCCGTGAGTTTTTACGGAGAGAACGGTTAGAGGCTCACGATAGATTGATGCGAAACTATTTTGTTTCAAATCCTATCTATCCGGAGAGGTACGGTCGTCGCTGATTTAGAATGTCTACAAAGTTGTCTTGTTTCATCATATATGCAATTATCTGAAGCAGCATGATGAGGCGTTTGAACAAATGAGGAATGTTGCCGGTATACTAGGAGACAGTGCTGAGTAGAAAGTAACAACCGCAATGGGAGAAAGCACCTTAATCTTTTGTCAACACTAACAACGATCCCTAGATCATCAGAGCTAAGGTGTTAGGGAGAAAGGACCATGATGGCAGTTTGGGCGGGCATCAGGAGGTGGCGTTGCTCTTGGAGGGAGAACGGCGGAGGCATGGCGGTCCTGGCCGGCGACAGGTGACACAACAACATGGGTAGTCGACAACATTGTTGGTATACAGTCCCTCAACTCGAGTCAAACGTAAGAATTATGGTGAAGGAGTGGAGGAGAGGAGAGAAATGTAGGGGAGACACCGAGAGAAGATAAGATCAGGGATGCGAAAACGAGACATGTGTTGACTGAATCAAAGAAGTGGGACAATTGAGTCCCATTTTCGCGTCCTTAGGTAAGGCATCAGCTAGAGCCAACAGTTGACACATGTCGCGATGAAGAGGCGGAGGACGACTCTAATAGACTTCTCCAAAACAAAATCTAAAAAGACTGAAACTTTTTGGGCCTCCTTTGATTCAGAGAATTTTTGTAGAAAAAGGTATAGGATTCCTATACGATTTTGTACTGTAGCAGCATTTCACTCACATGAACACACCAAAAGGAAATCTGAAGGAATTTTCCCCTTGGAGCTAGATTCCTAGGAAAATCACAGGAAGTAAACAATACATTCCAAGCTTTTTTTTCGTTCCTTTGCAAGGAACAAAGCAAAGTGCATGTACTGTTGAGGTAACAACACTGCAGCAGCAGCAACACCACCATCACATACTCCACTTAATCTATGTTCTTGTTTTTAATTGAACACACCAAAGGAAATCTGAAGGAATTTTCCATTTGAGCTAGATTCGTAGGAGAATCACAGGAAGTAAACAATACAGTCTAAACTTTTTTTTTATTCCTTTGCAAGGAACGAGGCAAAGTGCATGTATTGTTGAGGTAGCAACGCTATACCACCATCACATACGCCGCTTATGTTCTTCTTTGTTTTTAATTACGCTGATCAAGTTCCTTATGTAAGCATGTTATTAACTCCTCTACTTTTCCTTTCCTGTGTTTCAAACGACTACTAAAGAGAACCTCCCTTTATCTTCCAATCTGTTGTTTTTCTATAGCTGCATTCCTATCCTATTCCTACGACTAATCCTATTCGATCCTGGATTTGAGATCCTACAAATCAAAGGAGGCCTTGAACTTTTGGTCTGCGCCACTATTAAGCAGGTATGCCACGAATAAATGCAAGATCATTTTTACAAAAGTAAGCAAATAGACAAATTCGTTTTTTGAACTGACCAAAATTTTACGCAAGCAGCTTAAAGTTCACAAGAGTGACCAAAACACCATCGAACAAACGAATAACGGAAATTCTTAACCTTCCGTTGAGTTCGCTTAATAATAAGCAGATGAAACGAAGAATCTGCTCATGTTCTCACTACAAATGTGCTACATCGGTCGTAAGTTGGAAACCACCGAGAAGCAACTGACCCTGAACGTTGGTGAATTAAGAAACGGAAAGAGAGGGATTCAAACCTTGGTAAACAGAAGTCTACATAGCAGTCTCGATCGCTGGGCCATTTCTCCTATATAATGAACAACAACACCTGTTCTAATGCTCTCAGAATCACAACCGATCAACGGTCTGCGCGCAGAGTGAAGAACAGTCGATAGATACGGCAGAGTCTTCTGTCGTAGATTTCATTTCGCCGACTCGAAGCATCGCAGAATCAAGAATTCAAGATGGAGTTCGCCAAGGAAGTGGTTCTCCCCGCGGCTCTGTCCGAGCTTCTCGCCAGGCTCTTCTCCTTCGCGCTCGACAACTTCCCTCGACTACGCCGCCGGGGGAGGAGGGACGCGTACCGGCGTAGGCTCGAACGGCTCCTGGCGAGCATCGGCGGCACTGTCGAGGAGGCCGAGGGGCGGCACATCACCAACGATCACCTGCTCTCAATCCTCAAGGCGCTCACCGACGGCATGTACCGTGCCCGCTTCGCCCTTGAAGCGACGGACATCAGCGTCGGCGCCGGCGACGTGGTCAGAAGTCGACGCTCCCTCGTACTCTCGTCGCCGTTCAACAGCGCCAACCGTCTCCGCGCCGCACGAATGGTCTTCGGCCGGGACAACCACGAGAGCCAAAAACTCGCCGCTGCCATCGAGGATCTGGAGAGCCTGACGCGCGACTGTATGCGAGGGTTCGTGCTGCTGGTGCAAGGTTACCCGCAGCGGGTGCGCCGGCCGGTAGCCACTACGCTGTACATGGACCTGCGCGTGTTCGGGAGGCACGTCGAGACGGAGCGCGTGCTTAACTTCTTGCTGCAGCCGGTGCCGGCCGATGCTCCTCCGTACCTAAGCGTCCTCCCCATCATCGGCCGGATCAAGGCCGGAAAGACCACGCTCGTCAGGCACGCCTGCCACGACGAGCGCGTGCGCGGCCACTTCTCCCTCGTCGAGTGCTTCCAACTAGACCATGTCCTCAGGGAGGGTGGGCTTCCGAACCAAATGACCTGGGCCAGCGACGGCGGCGAGTACTTCGCCGGTATAAGCCGCATCCTCGGGAAGGAGAGATACGCGTCGCGGAGGTCTCTCCTAATCTTCGAAGACGCCTGGCCCATCGAGCTGTCGGCGTGGAGCGCGTTCGCCGCGTCGACCACCGCCACCAGCTTGGCTGCTGGGAGCAAGCTCCTGCTCACGAGCCGCGACAACGACAACGCGTGGCTGGGGACGGTGGAGCCTGTGGTGCTCAGGCCGCTGCCGCAGGAGCAGTACTGGTACTACTTCAAAGCGTTCGCTTTCAGCGGCATGGACGCCGGCGACCACCCGAGGATGGCAGCGATGGGCAAGGAGATGGCTCGGCAGCTGGGCGGGACGTTCTTGGGCGCAAGAATGGTAGGCACACTGCTCAGGTCGAAATTTGACGTCCGCTTTTGGCGTCGTTTGATGGAAGCGATGGTCAATGGCTCCGGAGGGCGGCCTTGTCCTGTCCATGTGTATTTTCTGCTCGAGCTACTCTCGAATCTTGGCAAGCTGCAGTCCTATGGTTCTTCTACCTGCCCTCCTCGACTCACTCTTCGTGACGCGTTGTGTAATGCAGCGAGGACCGGCAGTAGTAATGGTAGTGTGCATTTGGAGGGTAATGGACCGTTCACCATCCATCTTTGCAGAGAGACCCTGTACATGGATCACTGGTATACCATCACTCTTGGGGAGGAGTGAGGAAGCATAGTGTCGGCGCTGATTTTCATTTTACCCATCAACAAAGAATTCTCTAGGGGTGTGTTTGGTAGGTAGCCTGTATGGTCTATCTCACCTCATACATGTCCAAACCAGCTAGGCTAGTTGTGTACATTTTTTTAGAGTGTTGTGTTTGGTAGCTCGTATGACTTGATTTGTGCTGAGTTGAGATGGTGTTTGGTAACCCGTATATTGCAAAATAGGCCACACATTTAGTAAAAGCAATCAGGTCCCTGAACTAGAAAAATGAAAAACAATCACGTCCTTTGACTGAAAAAGAAAAAGCAATCAAATCCTATTGAGGTGTGAGGACACTCGTCGGAGAGGAGCTCCTGGCTCGGTTGCCGGAGAGGAGGCCGAGCTCCTCCATGCGCCGCCACGACGGTCGACCCTGGGAGGCGGAGCAGGGAGGCGATGGGGAGGAGCGGTGCTGGGCAGAAGCTCAGGCTCTTCTCGCCGGCAGAAGCTCGTCGCGTCGGGAAGAGATAAGCTCGGCGGGGCGGGGCGGCGTTGGGCAGAGGGGAAAGGCGGCGCTGGAGGCGGGGCGAGGCGTGTCGGTGGCGCGCGGCATGGCGGTGCTGGGAGGCGCGCAGGATGCACGGCGGTGCGGGAATGGAGTATGACGGCGCAACGACATTGGATGCACGGCGGGGCGGGACGCAGGGGCGGCGCTTGAAGCCGGACTGAGGGGCAGCGCTGGAGGCGGGGCGCAGGGTGACGGGAGAGAGGAGCGGTGAAGGAGATATGCCCTAGATGCAATTAATAAAGTGTATTCTTTATCATATCTCGTTTTTTCATAATAGGTTTTTGTGTCATGCTAGAACCGTATTAAGCGGAAACATTAATACGGGTGTGATACGTAAACAACCAGGTGAAGGGAATATGCCCTAGAGGCACTTAATAAACATAGTTTATTGGCAATATCCCAATCGTTCATTATATGTTTTATACCATGCTATAACTGTATTAAGCGAAAACATTAATACAGGTGTGGTAGATAAACAACCAGGTCCCTAGTAGCCTCTACTAAGACTAGTTTCGTTGCGCGATTGATGATCGAGGTTTTCCGATCATAGGGCATGGCGCCGATCGGCAATGGAAGTCATATCGTTAGGAGTAACGATGTGATGGACGTACCCAGTATTTATAGGACATAGTCATTACGCCTTAAGACCGTGAGATCAACTCTTATTGTTATCCCTGAAAAATACTTTGATCGCACCAAACGTCGTATCTTATATAGTATGACAATAACGGTGATACTTTTGGGTATCGGAAGGGGGTAGTTGAGACGAGGGGTCAACATCGGGATTTGTCAGTCCGCATAGCCGGATAGATACTCTAGGGCCCACTCGATGAGATTATGTCAAATGAGTTTGCAAACATGTGACTAGGTCACCAGCTGACATAATATCATAGACGAGTAGAAGATAGCGATGTCGGTAACGAGATCATGCTAGGTATGGAGATATCTGAGAATGCTGCTCGGACACGCTAAGTATCGCCATGACAAAGGGTTTAAGACTATACGTCCAGGTTTGATAGATGAAAGTCATTCGTTATATCACAGGGATTAATTCATGGGGTCCAGGCCTACGAGTTAGTCGTTGATCATAGAGGAGTCTTGATCGTACCTGTTATTATATCGAACCGCTAGGGTAACACACTTAAGGGGTTTCGACAAGACAACCGGAAAGGAAAGAGATCACCTGGAGCGTCCCGGGAGGGGTCCGATGGAGATCGGGCAGCGCCGAAAGAGTTTTCGGAGCTAGGAAAAATTATATATATTATGTTTGATATTAATTAGTGTAATTAATATGCAAATATGATTTTATATATTTATTTTCGAATTTATTTAGTCTGATTTCCCTAAATGGGCCTTCTGGTCGAAAGAAGGCCCATGGGGGGGGGAAAACCCTCAAGGGAATTTTGTGGGGGAGGCTTGGCCGGCCTAGGTGGGCCAAATGGGGCCCACCTAGGGCCGGCGCACCAGCCTTGGCCGAACCAGGCATGTGGGATAGTCCCACATTGCCTGGCTGGCAACGTTGGCTCCCCCCGGGAGCCTATATAAGAAGGGGCACCCCTGGCCTTTTAATTCACCAATTAATTCCCAATTTCTCTCTCGATCTCGTGGTTCCCTTGTCGGAGCCGCGCCGAGTAGAGGAGGGGGATCTCTTCCACCATAGCCCGCTGCCGCGCTGCTGGTGTTCCGGTCCAAGTCTTCCGCTGCTCGTCCTGGACTAGAGCTTCGGAGGCCGTCGTCTCCACCGTATGTGTGTGACGCCCTGCGAGGTGCTGCGCTAGCGGTACTCGGAGGCCTACTTCCTCCACCCGACCTCGGGGTCATCTTCGTCATCTTCGTCGCGCCGAGTTCTCCGCGACCTACAGGTCGGCTACGTCGTCTTCGTCGTCAACGCTTGTGCGGGAGCGTAATCCCCGCTATTCGGTCTACGAGGGTATGTATTCCGATCTTCGCCGTACTTCTATATCTGCATAGTGTAGATCTTGGCTAGTTTAAGGATATCGTTGGTAGGAATTTTTTTGTTTTCTGCACACGATCCCCTTCAGTGGTATGAGAGCCGATCTATCGTAGATATAGCTGTACGCTGTTAGAACCCGTGTTCTGCACGGGGGCACCGTTCCTGTTATTTGCTACCCTCTAGCGTGCACTTGTGATTCCAGCAGCATCGAGTTGATGAAGCGGCCCGGACCGACTTTACGTGTACGCTTACGCGAGACTGGTTCCACTACTGACATACGGCTTGTACCGTATCTGTGGCTGGCGGGTGCCTGTTTCTCTCTCTTTAGTTGGCTTTGCATTTTTAATGGAGGGCCCGAAAGGGATGCTTAAACATGCAATTATTGGATCGTTGTTGTGGTCATAAGGTTCGTAGGTATGAAGCGGTTCTATTTACGAAAGCCCCGAGCCACGTAAAATATGCAAAAGATAAAGTAGAAGCGTCTAACTTTATTTTGCAGGGGCTATGTGATATGGTCAAGGTAGGTTTATTAAATTGTTTATAAACTGCGGGCGCCAAGAAGACAATGGCGCGATGGACTATATCACATTGCATTACATTTGATGTTTTGTGTGCATCTTATTTTGTGTGTGATTGTGTGTTACACGGCGGTAGATATATAAGATGATCCCTTCAAAATACCACTAGTGTTCTCCCTCCAACGCGCACCACCAAGAAAGTTCTACGTTATGAGGCAGGCCGTGATGATCGGGTGTCAGACATCTCGTCGTTCGCATACAGTGGGTGTAAGCCATGTTGCACAAGCGTCAGCGTGGAGGTCTTTGGTGGCGAGCCTAGCATATTCAGAAATATGGCCTCGGAACAGGAAGACCGAAAGGTCGAGCACGAGTCACAAAATTGGTGTGGCGGACGATTTTGTCTACTCTTGAAGTTGTGCCGCCGGCTCTGATGATGAGGGGTGGTGCAATGGATGGGGGTCGTGTAATCGCTTAAACGACCAGGAGGGATGTTCGTTTGAGTGGGAGTTCGGATAGTTATTTTCTAAAATACTAGAACTCAGAATATAATGAACAGAGTCTGTTTTGCAAACCTTTGTAGATATTAACCATTGTGATAGCATCTTTTCAAATTAGGCGCATTCCTGCGATTGAGAAACTTAAAAAGTTGGGTCCAAACTTCATAGTTTTATACTTTAGCTTGAGGATACTCCTTGTTTAAACCGTTAGCTCTTTGTGATACAATACCCGCTAGGAGATAAACCCGGAGATTCTGCTAGCAAAAGATAATTTGGATTATCGGATTTTGAGCGGATGATATCATCATAGTCCAGTGTATGCTATGATCTCTGCCATAGAGAACCAACATATGGTCGCTAACTCGGGGTACCTCTATAGTTGGGTTGATGAAGTTTATCAGTACGTTGACTGATTGTCTTCTCAACCAAGATGGAAGAGAATACACACATTGAGGGAGCACGTGGCGGTCATACTTAATGAAATATGTTCATGATTAATGAACATTGAGACGCCTCGCTCAGCTCAATCACTGGATGACAGACATCGTTGCCAAGTGCAAATCCTCTGTCATAGACTATGTCATGCAAGGGGAATCGTTCACCTTCATGGTTCTTGATTACGGTGGAAGTATCAAGAAGATGAAACGGATCGCCAGAAGTCATCAATGATGATGGTGTATATATGATATACATGTTATGAATGTTTTTTACCTTCATGGTTCTTTGTAGATTGCTCGCATTGGATGAGAGTGTATTCCAAAACCAATTAGAAACAAAGTTCGGTTTGTTGTCTATGTAATTCCGAGGAAAAATGAATTTTCGAATTATGGTTTATGGATTGGAATTAGAAAGTTTGGAATAAAGTGTCAGACCTATGTTGGAAAGTGTTCCAAAGAGTATATGTCTGCTAATGAAAATTTGGTGATTAAGAGTGAGGGAGACTAGAAAATTGTTTTCTGCTTGCAATCCTCTTCATAAAGATCATAATATTTTCATGAAAGAAACTTCTAAATAAAGTGCTGTTATATTTAATATTGCTGTCAGGTCACAGCACTGTATTAAGTATTTCAGATCTTGTTGACAGATCAAGGTGCACTTTATGAATACAAAGAAAGTTGAGAAAGTATCGGAATACGAACAAAGGCTCTTCAGCCTGGAAATCCAAGTTACATTTAAAAGGATTAAGAGAGTAATTGTTGCTGCAATTCTTATTAGAGGAATAAGATTGTTTAATCGTCATATAAAGTGTTATATGGAAATGTGACTATAAGAAAGACGCGGGAGCATGTCTTGTCAAGAAATGTGTCTTGGACAAGATCAAATTTGTTGACTACATTTATGTAGACATGCTTGAAGTGTGAGGGATTTGTATTAATGTAATACTATAGTTTGTATTAAATTCGAATTGATGATAGATCAATGATTTTGGTTTGACCAAAATGTCAAATTAAGTGGGAGTCATAGTTAGTTTACTCAGGTGGAATATGTAAAGAACATATTTTTGAGTGGGAGCTCGTGTTGTCAAATATGTGGAGACATAATTTGAGTGGGAGTCTAATTCATTTTGTACCAATAGAATAGGATGAAGTTGTGAAACTATTTAAAAGTCAGTATCTATTTTGAAATAGAATGGGAATTTTAAAATAGTTAGTCGAGTTGTTTTGGATTGTATCTGAGGAGTCAGATTAGAATCAAAAGGATGGTCCTTTGAAATCCAATTGATCATTAAGAGTAATGATGCATGAAAGTAATGGTTGTATAACATGTGGGTCTATTATGTATATATTAGACATCATACAAAAACCATATTATCTGCTCGAAGAAATATAACTGATGTTCTTGGAATAAGAGCAGTTATGAAAGTAAATTTGGAATTTACTGGAAGTAGATGTGCTTTAGTTAAGGGATTGACATTTGAATGTCAAGTTTTTTACATTGGTGTGAAAGTATGTAGATATCGCAAGTTTGTAATTGTTACAAGGGGCTCTGCATGGCTGAGTGTGTTTTTCAGGGCAGTTATCTGGTTAGTATAATCAGAGTAAGCGCTGGGAAGCGGAAGTCTCACTTAGTTGCGGTGTTTGCATATATGTGTTGAACAACATGGTGATATCAAGCAAGTTAATATCAGTGAATCGCAGAAGCATGTACAATCATGGATTGTGCAGTAACACTTTTCCACGCGCAAGCATTATCAAATGATTCTTATTTGATAAGGGATTCTGATAAAGTAAAATACAACTAGTTTATTTGTACTCTAGTGCAAGTGGGAGACTGAAGGAGAAATTCCCTAGAGGCAAATAAATAAGTAGTATTTATTGCATTATCTCATAAGTTTATAATAGGTTTGTGTATTATGCTATAACTGTATTAATCGGAATTATTAATACACGTGTGATACATAGACAACCAGGTCCCTAGCAAGCCTCTATATGAGCTAGTCCATTGGGCAACAGTTGATCGAGATTCCCGATCAAGGACAATGATGTCGGTTGACAATGGGGTCATCTTGTTAGCTGAATAAGGTGGTGGACATACGCAAAGTATTGCAATAAGATCGTATTACGATGTTTGTCATTTGCAATAGATAAGAGTATGATAGCTTATTCCTTAGACCGTGAGACCGTACTTATTAATGCTTCGTAGGGGTGCTTTGAGAGCATCAAACGTTGTGTCTTATATAGCATGACAATAACGATGTCCATCTTAGGTATTCCGAAAGAGCATCAAGACGTAAGGATCAAGAGCGGGATTTGTTCATTCTTGTAATGGAAAGATACTCTGGGCCCACTCGGTGATATTGCATCTATATAGCTGCGCAGCTTATGACTAGGTCATGGAGATGTAATATCGCAGACGAGTTAATAACCTTCGTCGGTAACGAGATACAACAAAGACATTGGTGTGTCTATGATCATATCTCGGACAAGGTAGTATCGAAGAGACAAAGGGAATGAATGTCATATTTATGGTTCAACGACGATATTCGTGGAATGCACAGGGGTCGTCATATATTTTCAGGTATCCCTGACGATCATTGGTGAGCGGAGTGTCTCGACCATGTCTGGAGTGTTCTCGAACCGTAGCGTAACAAACTTAAGGTCTTAGCGACGCTAGGAGATAGGTTCTGGAATATTATAGGATTTTGTTGGAGAAAGAGAAATGATCCGGAAAGAGTTCCGGTGGTCCGGAAGGAGTTCCGGGGAGGTATGGAATGGTTCCGGGAATGTCCGAAAGTTGTTCGGGTGGTTCCGAAATAGTTTCGGAGTCACGGGATATTGAATTATATATAAATATATTAATTGTGAATTAATGGGATTTTTATATTAATTTAATATTAATTAAATAAAGGAAAAAAGGGGCTCCCACCTACATGGGCCCTAAGAGGGCCCAAGAGGGGGAAACCGCACCCCACAAGGAAAGGGAGGCTTGGGCCTCCTAGTCCGAGTTGGACTAGGAGTGGGAAAGCCCAAGGGGGGTTCGGCCGAACCCCCCCTCCCCTCTCCTCCTTTAGTCCCACATGGGGGAGCCAAGGGGGTTGGCACACCCCCTTCCCCCTTTATATACCAAGGCATATTAATTGATTTAATTCATAGGAAAATCCAATTAATTCCCGATTTCTCTCTCGATCTCGTGGTTCCCAAGTTGGAGACGCGCCGAGCTGAGGAAGGGGGTCTCTCTCCACCTAAGCCATACCGCAGAGCGCCGTTGCTCTGCGGGATTCCAGATAAGATCTACTCCTGCGATTTCAGCTGGATCTGAATGACCGGGAGTTGTCGCTAAGCTCCGTATGTTTGTGAGTGCTCGGAGGCATCTCTTTTGAGGAGCTTGGGCGACGTCGTCTCGCCCCCTGCAGCCACCGCGCCTCCCCCCTCTGCTGCCGGCGCACCAGCCCTGGTGCTGGCGCTCTGCCTTCTTCCGCCCGACGCCCGTCGACGCAGATCATCATCGACACCCCGGCGTCATCAACTCCGACATCGCGGCAAGTTCTCCGCGACCTCGAGGTCGGCTACATACGACTTCATCGTCAACGCTTGTGCGGGAGCGTAATCCCGCTATCGGTCTACATGGAGGTAATGTAACCCGTTCCGCCACCGTTATCGCATGTACTAGATAGATAGATCCTGGCTAGTTAGGGTTCCGTTCGCTAGAAAATTTATTGTTTTCTGCACCGTAACCCCTTCAGTGGTTACAGAGCCGATCTATGCGTAGTACTGCTGGTACGGTTAAAACTCATGTTGAATGAGGGCGTCTTTCTTATATTTGCTACCCTCTAGCGTGCACTTGCGATGCCTTCGGTATTGAGTTGATGAAGCGGCCCGGACCGACTTTACGCGTCCGCTTACGCGAGACTGGTTCCACTACTGACATACGGCTTGCACCGTATCTGTGGCTGGCGGGTGTCTGTTTCTCTCTCTCTAGTCGGCAAAGCATTTTCAATGGAGGGCCCGAAAGGGATGCTTAAACATGCAATTATACGATCGACGTTGTGGTACAAAGTTCGTAGGTAGGGAAGCGATTCTCTTACGAATAAGCCTATTTGCCACGTAAAACTTGCAAAACTAAATAAAGCTAGAGGCGTCTAACTTTGTTTTGCAGAGGCGTTATTTTATGTGACATGGTTACGGTAAGTCTTGTTATTACTCGTACTGTCGGAGGCATTGGAGGGTTCCGTAGACTCGGAGCCATGCCGGGGCGCCGGGGGCCAGGCACATGGCGCCATGAAGGTCCAGGCGCATCGACCATGTCACATCGCACTTCATTGCATCATTATTGTGTGCTGTTGTGTGTGCATCCTATTGATTGCTTATATGCTAGATATACAACGGTAGCGTCATAAATAGGATGATCCCTAACAAATACCAAAACTGTGTTCTCCCTCGTTGCGCACCACCAAGGAAGTTCTACGTTATGAGGCAGGCCGTGATGATCGGGTGTCACACATCTCGTCGTTCGCATACAGTGGGTGTAAGCCATGTTGCACGCGCAGGGTCTTCGAGGTTTGATTGGCGAGCCTAGCATACTCAGAGGTATGGCCTCGGAACACGGGAAGATCGAAAGATCGAGCACGAGTCATAGAGTTGTTATGATCGACATTTTATGTCCACCTTTGAAGCTGTGCTGCCGGCCGTGATGATCGGGGGTGGTGTAGTGGATGGGGGTCGTGTCATCGCCATTATTATTTTTAGGGATAATAATCTTGGTGTGGTGTGTTTTTGATAATGAGATTATAGAACTAAAACTCACCTACATATTATAAACTTAACCTTACCTCTTTTGCGATCACATTTGTAGACTACGCAACTATACTTCGGTTACTTCCTCAAGAGCCCGGATGCTACATTAGAAGCCGACGGGTCCAACTTCATCAGATGGTACAGGGGTTTTAGAAACATTCTCGAACACAACAACATTCTATATGTTCTCGATGAACCGTTAGGAGGAGGACCAGGAGATTCTGCTAGCGAGGAGGAGGAAGATGATTTCCGTAGGCGTCGAGACATATTCATTGAAGTGGAGATCACCATGACCGTATGCCTGGCACCCGAGTTGAAAGAGATGTTTCGACGCAAGGAGCCAAGCGTCATGATGGATGCGATAAAGACTCACTTCGGAGATGAATTAAAGCGTGAGCAATTCAGGCAGCTTAGAATGTTCCAGACCATTCACATGGAGGAGCATACCTGTCTGAAGACATATTTGAAGAGATTGTATGACATCTACTTCCAGCTGACGATAGTCTTCGATTACTGGATGGCAGATTCTTGTGCCATTCGGACTGTCCTGATATCTCTACCTCCTAGCTATGAGAAGCATGTGCGCAAGTACATTTTGAAAGCCGACGATATGAACTTCTACAAGTTGGCACGTGAGTTCCAGTCTCTGAAGGTTGATTCCATCGAAGGAGAGATCTTCGATGCTACAGGTATATATTTGATATATGCAGAATTATGAATTCGCCCTTGGTATATGATGAAGTATTTGATACTTGTTCTGTTTGTGAAACAGGTCCTGATTATCACATATATGCGGCGCAGTTTGATGTGACCTGGCGCTGAAGCTGGTAGTCAAGGAGTTGATGGCCTTTTGGTGTTCACGTCCTCAAGTTATCATAGTCATCATTAATAGTTTTTGATACGATCTTTTGTAATAGTGAGCGAGTATGTGTGTCTTGATTGTTGCAAGACAAAGTTATTCATGTAATAAGACAAGTTCAGTTGTTTTATATTATGGAACAAGTCAGTTGTTTTATCTTATGAATAAAGATTCCACATCTCAGTTACATTGATTGTATGATAAGTATTCATAATTGTAGAAATGATAAAATAGCGTGTCCTATGAATAAGAGTTCTATTACTAGAACAAACACCGTCGAGTTTAGTCATAAAAGCAATGAAAGAAGTAATGGGTGTCTTGATCCATTTAAGTATTTCAAGTGCTTAGTTGATTAAGTTTGAAATCAAGTATTGAAGCTGCAATACTGGCGGAAATTAATTGAGTGTCATTTTTAATGATTAATTAATGGTGTTTACTACTTAATCTGAATTCCTCCATGACTTTGGTAAATAGGAGTATTTGCCCGATAAATTATGGAGTCTGAGATTAATTTGATAATCGATCAAATGGGGTTTTTCAGAAGAAAGCTTAGTGAATATTGTGTTCACAAAATTCGATCAAAGGACAGTATTTTTGAATTATGATTTCAGCGCAAGAGACTTGTGGAAATTTGCTTCACAAAATTATAATGTCATATATAGTGATATGTGGGGAATTATAATCATGCTTTATTTTAAATAAAGTATGGTCTGTCAGAATCAGTCTTAGAATCTCCTAAAATGTTCGAAACATTATAGTCGATGTCCACTTTAGAAAACAGATATTTTTCTCAACAGGAATTCGTAGGATCGACAGTAGTGTCGACATTGTAGGGGATCGTGGGCAGAAAACAATAATTTTCCTAGCAATGATATCCTTAAACTAGCCAAGATCTATTCTATGCAGATATAGTAGTACGAACGGAGATCGGAATACATACCCTTGTAGACCGAAAGCGGGGATTACGTTCCCGCACAAACGTTGTCGATGAAGACCGACGAAGCCGACCTCAAGGTCGTGTAGAGGAAGCAGGCCTCCGAGTACCGCTAGCGCAACACCTCGCAGGGAGTCGCACACGTACGGTGGAGACGACGCCTCCGAAGCTCCAGTCCAGGACGAGCAGCGGAAGACTTGGACCGGAACACCAGCAGCGCGGCAGCGGGCTATGGTGGAGGAGATCCCCGACTCCTCTTGCTCGGCGCGGCTCCAACTTGGGAACCACGAGATCGAGAGAGAAATCAGGAATTAATTGGTGAATTAAAAGGCTGGGGGTGCCCTTTCTTATATAGGCTCCCAAGGGGAGCCAACCTTGCCAGCCAGGCAATGTGGGACTATCCCCACATAGCCTGGTTCGGCTATGGAGTGCGCCGGCCCCCTGGTGGGCCCCTTGTGGCCCACCTAGGCCGGCCCTCCTGGCCCCCACCGAATTCCCCTAGGGAATTTTCCCCTCTTGGGTCTTCTTTCGTCCGGAAGGCCCATTTAGGGAAATCTGCCTTAATAAATTCGAAAATAAATATAAAAAATCATATTTGCATATTAATAACACTAATTAATATCAAACATAATATATAAAATATTTCCTAGCTCCGAAAACTCTTTCGGCGCTGCCCGATCTCCATCGGACCTCTCCCGGGACTGTCCCGGTGATCTCCTTCCTTTCCGGTCGTCTTGTCGAAACCCCTTAAGGGTGTTACCCTAGCGGTTCGATATAATATCAGGTATGATCAAGACTCCTCAATGATCAATGACTAACTCGTAGGCCTGGACCCCCTGAATTAATCCCTGAGATATAACGAATGACTTTCATCTATCAAACCTGAACGTGAAGTCTCAGACCTTTTGCCATAGCGATACTTAGCATGTCCGAGTGTCGTTCCATAGATATCTCCATACCTAATCCCGACCTCGTTACCGACGATGCTATCTTCTACTCGTTCATGATCTCATGTCTCCGTGACCTAGTCACATGCTTGCAAGCTCATTAGACAAGATCTCACCGAGTGGGCCCGAGAGTATCTATCCTGCTACGCGGACTGGCAAATCCCGCTCTTGACCCCTCGTCTCAATACTCCTTTCCAATACCCAAAAGTATCACCGTTATTGTCATACTAAATAAGATACGACGTTTGGTGCAATCAAAGTATCTTCGGGGAATATCGATAAGAGTTGATCTCACGGTCAAAGGTGTAATGACTATGTTCTCCAAAACTGGGTATGTCCATCACATCACTCTCCAGCGATATGACTCTCATTGCCGAACGGCGCCATGCCCCATGACCGGGAAACCTCGATCATCAATCGCGCAACGAAACTAGTCTTAGTAGAGGCTACTAGGGACCTGGTTGTTTACGTATCACACCCGCATTAATGTTTCCGCTTAATACGGTTCTAGCATGACACAAAAACATATTATGAACAAACGAGATATGATAAAGAATACACTTTATTAATTGCCTCTAGGGCATATCTCCTTCAGTCTCCCACTTGCACTAGAGTACAATTTAATCTAGATTACAACTTGGTAAAAGCCTAACACCCATAGCTAACTGGTGTTGTTCATGCTTATCAAGCGGGAGAGGCTTCGTCAGCGGATCTGCCACATTCACATCCGTATGCACTTTGCAAATCTTCACATCGCATTCTTGTACGTACTGACGTATCACGTGGAAGCGTCGGAGAATGTGTTTGGCGGTGGAGTGAGTCCTTGGCTCCTTGGCGTTCGCAATGGCACCCGTATTGTCGCAGAAGAGGACCACGGGGTCTTGCACGCTCGGGAACACTCCAAGTTCGATGACGAACTTCCTCAGCCACACAGCTTCATTCGCGGCCTCGCAGGCAGCAATGTACTCCGACTCCATTGTAGATTGTGCGACTATGGGTTGCTTCCCACTTCTCCAGCACACGGCGCCTCCATTCACCTTGAACACGTAACCTGTCTGTGACTTACAGTCATCGGGGTCTGAGCAGAAACTTGCATCTACGTAACCCGTTACGCCAAGTTCCTCATCGCAGCCACCATACACAAGGAACATTTCCTTTGTCTTATTGAGATACTTAAGAATGCTCTTAACAGCTATCCAATGCGGCATTCCAGGATTAATCTGGAACCGGCTTGTCAAACTTAGAGCTAATGCCACATCTGGTCTAGTACTCAACATTGCATACATGATCGATCCTATGGCTGAAGCATAAGGATGTTTCATCATTTCGGCCTTACCCAGTTCCGTTACCGGACACTGCGCCTTACGCAATACCTTATTCTTGATAACCGGCAGAGAACCCTTCTTTGCCTTCTCCATATGAAAACGCTTCAATATTTTATCAAGATAAGTACTCTGACTTAGTGCTAATAGGCGCCTTGATCTATCACGGTAGATCTTTATGCCTAAAACATACGCAGCTTCTCCTAAGTCCTTCATGGAAAACTTACTGTTTAAATATTCCTTCACGCTATTCAGAAGTTCCACATCATTCCCTATTAGCAATATGTCGTCAACATACAGTGCTAAGAACACAACTGAGCTCCCACTCATTTTCTTGTAAATACAGGTCTCTTCCACATTCTGGATAAATCCAAAACCTTTGATTACCTCATCAAAGCGAAGATTCCAGCTCCGAGATGCCTGCTTCAATCCATAGATGGATCGCTGAAGCTTGCACACCTTGTTAGCACTTCCTGGATCGACAAAACCTTCCGGCTGTACCATGTACAACTCTTCCTCAATGTTTCCATTCAGGAAAGCCGTTTTGACATCCATCTGCCAGATTTCATAATCATAGTAGGCAGCTACCGCTAACAAAATCCGAATAGACTTAAGCATCGCTACCGGTGAAAAGGTTTCATCGTAGTCAATTCCATGAACTTGTCGGAAACCCTTTGCGACAAGCCGAGCTTTATAGACGGTCACATTACCATCAGCATCAGTCTTCTTCTTAAAGATCCACTTATTCTCGACGGCCTTGCGCCCTTCGGGAATATCCACCAAAGTCCACACTTGGTTATCATACATGGATCCTATTTCGGATTTCATGGCTTCAAGCCATTTCTCGGACTCTAGACTCTCCATCGCCTCCTTGTAGTTCGTAGGTTCGTCTTGCTCGACTAGCATGACGGTGCAAACCATATTGCCATACCATTCTGGTGGGATCCGAGATCTACCAGACCTACGAGGTAGAACATCTTCCTCGACAGTTTCTCCCACTCCTTCCACGGAGGACGTTTCCGGAATTGCTTCCGTTGCGCCACTCGGAATCTTGAGTTCAGGATCAACGATTTCATCGAGGTCTACCTTCCTCCCACTTACTCCTTTCGCGAGAAACTCCTTCTCTAGAAAGGCACCGGTCTTCGCGACAAAAGTTTTGCCCTCAGCTTGGTTGTAGAAGGTGTACCCAACGGTTTCCCGCGGATATCCTACAAAGACGACTTTCTCCGACTTCGGTTCGAGTTTGTCGGGCTGTAGTTTCTTAACGTACGCCTCACAACACCAAACCTTCAGAAACGATAACTTAGGCTTATGGCCATACCATAATTCATACGGCGTCGTTTCAACGGACTTGGACGGAGCCCTATTTAAAATGAATGCGGCTGTTTCTAACGCATAACCCCAGAAGGACACTGGCAGATCGGTAAGAGACATCATAGATCGGACACTATCCAGTAGAGTACGATTACGTCGCTCGGACACACCGTTACGCTGCGGCGTTCCGGCGGGCGTAAGTTGGGGCACTATGCCACAACTCTTCAGATGTGTGCCAAACTCAAAACTCAAGTACTCTCCACCGCGATCGGACCGGAGATGCTTGATTTTCCTATTAAGCTGATTCTCAACTTCACTCTGGAATTCTTTGAACTTTTCAAACGTTTCAGACTTGTGTTTCATCAAATAGATATAACCGTATCTACTCAAGTCATCAGTGAAGGTGACGAAGTAACGATAACCATCGCGTGTCGAAACACTCATTGGTCCACATACGTCTGTATGTATGATCCCCAACAAATCCGACGCCCGTTCAACGAAACCTTTGAACGGTGTCCTGGTCATTTTGCCCATGAGGCATGGTTCACATGTATCGAGGGATCCGAAATCCAACGAGTCCAAGAGTCCATCGGAGTGGAGTCGCTTCATGCGCTTTATACCAATATGACCAAGACGGCAATGTCACAAAAACATGGCGGTATCGTCACTACACTTAATTCGTTTGGCTTCTATGTTATGGATGTGAGTACTACGATCGAGATTCAACAAGAATAAACCATTACTCTCGGGAGCATCAACATAAAAGATATCATTCATATAAATAGCACAATTGCTTGACACTGATTTAAATGAATAACCGTCTTGTAACAGGCAAGACCCACTTATAATGTTTACACTCAAGGATGGCACAAAATAACATTTATTTAAAACCAAAACTAATCCCGATGGTAGATGCAGAGGGAGCGTGCCGACAGCCACCACGTCGACTCTCGATCCGTTGCCGACGCGCATCGTCACCTCATCCTTCGCCAGCCGCCTTCTATTCCGTAACTCCTCCTGAGAGTTACATATATGAGCAACAGAACCAGTATCAAATACCCACGTATTGCTCCGGGCGGATGTAAGGTACACATCTATAACATGTATATCAAATATACCTTTCTCTTTGTCGACCGTCTTGCCAGACTTCCTATCCTCCAGATACTTGGGGCAGTTGCGCTTCCAGTGACCCTTCCCCTTGCAGTAGAAACACTCCACGCTAGCTCTGGGACCAGACCTGTTAGTCCTGGGCTTGGCAGCCAACTTTGCCTCCCTCCGGGACTTCCAGCTCTGCTTTCCCTTGCCACCGGACTTCTTGAAATCAACGGTCTTGTTGACCATCAACAGCGTGTGCTCCTTCTTAATCTCTACCTCAGCAGTCTTGAGCATCACGAACACTTCACCCAGGGACTTAGCCATGCCCTGCATGTTGTAGTTCATGACGAAGCCTTTGTAGCTTGGTGGCAACGATTGCAACACCCTGTCAATCGCCAGCTCATCGGGAATTTTGCACTCCAGAGCATTCAGGCGTTGAACGTAGCCAGACATCTTGACTACATGCTCGCTCACACTGCTATGCTCTTCCATCTTGGCTGAGAAGAAAAGCTCAGAAGCCTCATATCTCTCAGCCTTAGCCTGCGGCGCAAAGACAGCCTTAAGATCCGAAATGATCTCAAAGGCGCTCATCTTCTCAAAGCGCTTCTGCAGGTCGGCTTCCATGGCGTAGAGCATGCCACTCTGGACAAAGGCAGAATCCTCCGATCGGGTCTGGAAGACCTTCTTCTCATCCTCAGAGGCTTCATCTGCAGGAGGGTCACCTATGGCGGCCTCAATGACGTAGGCCACCCTATGGGGAGTGAGGAGGATCCTCAGGTTGCGGAACCAGGCCATGAAGTTTGACCCATTGGTCTTAAGCTTTTCTTTCTCAAGGAACAGACCTAGGTTAAACGAGGGGCGAGACATCTACAATGGAATTTGCAACAACATAAGACTTTGTTCATAATAAATTTGAGTTATAGTATTTTAGAAAATAACTAACATAACTCCCACTCAAACGAACATCCCTCCTGGTCGTTTAAGCGATTACACGACCCCCATCCATTGCACCACCCCTCATCATCAAAGCCGGCGGCACAACTTCAAGAGTAGACAAAATCGTCTGTCACACCAATTTTGTGACTCGTGCTCGGCCTTTCGGCCTTCCTGTTCCGAGGCCATACCTCTGAGTATGCTAGGCTCGCCACCAAAGACCTCCACGCTGACGCTTGTGCAACATGGCTTACACCCACCGTATGCGAACGAAGATATGTCTGACACCCGATCATCACGGCCTGCCTCATAACGTAGAACTTTATTGGTGGTGCGCGTTGGAGGGAGAACACTAGTGGTATTTTGAAGGGATCATCTTATTCAACTACCGCCGTGTAACACACAATCACACACAAAATAAGATGCACACAAAACATCAAATGTAATGCAATGTGATATAGTCCATCGCGCCATTGTCTTCTTGGCGCCCGCAATTTATAAACAATTTAATAAACCTACCTTGACCATATCACATAGCCCCTGCAAAATAAAGTTAGACGCTTCTACTTTATCTTTTGCATATTTTACGTGGCTTGGGGCTTTCGTAAATAGAACCGCTTCATACCTACGAACCTTATGACCACAACAACGATCCAATAATTGCATGTTTAAGCATCCCTTTCGGGCCCTCCATTGAAAATGCGAAGACCAACTAAAGAGAGAGAAACTGTCACCCGCCAGCCACAGATACGGTACAAGCCGTATGTCAGTAGTGGAACCAGTCTCGCGTAAGCGTACGCGTAAAGTCGGTCCGGGCCGCTTCATCAACTCAATGCCGCTGGAATACACAAGTGCACGCTAGAGGGTAGCAAATAACAGGAACGGTGCCCCCGTGCAGAGCACGGGTTCTAACAGCGTACAGCTATATCTTACGATAGATCGGCTCTGATACCACTGTAGGGGATCATGGGCAGAAAACAATAATTTTCCTAGCAACGATATCCTTAAACTAGCCAAGATCTATTCTATGCAGATATAGTAGTACGAACGGAGATCGGAATATATACCCTTGTAGACCGAAAGCGGGGATTACGTTCCCGCACAAACGTTGTCGATGAAGACCGACGAAGCCGACCTCAAGGTCGTGTAGAGGAAGCAGGCCTCCGAGTACCGCTAGCGCATCACCTCGCAGGGAGTCGCACACGTACGGTGGAGACGACGCCTCCGAAGCTCCAGTCCAGGACGAGCAGCGGAAGACTTGGACCGGAACACCAGCAGCGCGGCAGCGGGCTATGGTGGAGGAGATCCCCGACTCCTCTTGCTCGGCGCGGCTCCAACTTGGGAACCACGAGATCGAGAGAGAAATCAGGAATTAATTGGTGAATTAAAAGGCTAGGGGTGCCCTTTCTTATATAGGCTCCCAAGGGGAGCCAACCTTGCCAGCCAGGCAATGTGGGACTATCCCCACATTGCCTGGTTCGGCTATGGAGTACGCCGACCCCCTGGTGGGCCCCTTGTGGCCCACCTAGGCCGGCCCTCCTGGCCCCCACCGAATTCCCCTAGGGAATTTTCCCCTCTTGGGCCTTCTTTCGTCCGGAAGGCCCATTTAGGGAAATCTGCCTTAATAAATTCGAAAATAAATATATAAAATCATATTTGCATATTAATAACACTAATTAATACCAAACATAATATATAAAATATTTCCTAGCTCCGAAAACTCTTTCGGCGCTGCCCGATCTCCATCGGACCTCTCCCGGGACTGTCCCGGTGATCTCCTTCCTTTCCGGTTGTCTTGTCGAAACCCCTTAAGGGTGTTACCCTAGCGGTTCGATATAATATCAGGTATGATCAAGACTCCTCAATGATCAATGACTAACTCGTAGGCCTGGACCCCCTGAATTAATCCCTGAGATATAACGAATGACTTTCATCTATCAAACCTGAACGTGAAGTCTCAGACCTTTTGCCATAGCGATACTTAGCATGTCCGAGTGTCGTTCCATAGATATCTCCATACCTAATCCCGACCTCGTTACCGACGATGCTATCTTCTACTCGTTCATGATCTCATGTCTCCGTGACCTAGTCACATGCTTGCAAGCTCATTAGACAAGATCTCACCGAGTGGGCCCGAGAGTATCTATCCTGCTACGCGGACTGGCAAATCCCGCTCTTGACCCCTCGTCTCAATACTCCTTTCCAATACCCAAAATTATCACTGTTATTGTCATACTAAATAAGATACGACGTTTGGTGCAATCAAAGTATCTTCGGGGAATATCGATAAGAGTTGATCTCACGGTCAAAGGTGTAATGACTATGTTCTCCAAAACTGGGTATGTCCATCACATCACTCTCCAGCGATATGACTCTCATTGCCGACCGGCGCCATGCCCCATGACCGGGAAACCTCGATCATCAATCGCGCAACGAAACTAGTCTTAGTAGAGGCTACTAGGGACCTGGTTGTTTACGTATCACACCCGCATTAATGTTTCCGCTTAATACGGTTCTAGCATGACACAAAAACATATTATGAGCAAACGAGATATGATAAAGAATACACTTTATTAATTGCCTCTAGGGCATATCTCCTTCAGACATGTATATGATTATGCGATAATTCGGAATATACATGAGTGGTTCTTTGTAGATTGCTCGCATTGGATGAGAGTGTATTCCAAAACCAATTAGAAACAAAGTTCGGTTTGTTGTCTATGTAATTCCGAGGAAAAATGAATTTTCGAATTATGGTTTATGGATTGGAATTAGAAAGTTTGGAATAAAGTGTGAGACCTATGTTGGAAAGTGTTCCAAAGAGTATATGTCTGCTAATGAAAATTTGGTGATTAAGAGTGAGGGAGACTAGAAAATTGTTTTCTGCTTGCAATCCTGTTCATAAAGATCATAATATTTTCATGAAAGAAACTTCTAAATAAAGTGATGTTATATTTAATATTGCTGTCAGGTCACAGCACTGTATTAAGTATTTCAGATCTTGTTGACAGATCAAGGTGCACTTTATGAATACAAAGAAAGTTGAGAAAGTATCGGAATACGAACAAAGGCTCTTCAGCCTGGAAATCCAAGTTACATTTAAAAGGATTAAGAGAGTAATTGTTGCTGCAATTCTTATTAGAGGAATAAGATTGTTTAATCGTCATATAAAGTGTTATATGGAAATGTGACTATAAGAAAGACGCGGGAGCATGTCTTGTCAAGAAATGTGTCTTGGACAAGATCAAATTTGTTGACTACATTTATGTAGACATGCTTGAAGTCTGAGGGATTTGTATTAATGTAATACTATAGTTTGTATTAAATTCGAATTGATGATAGATCAATGATTTTGGTTTGACCAAAATGTCAAATTAAGTGGGAGTCATAGTTAGTTTACTTAGGTGGAATATGTAAAGAACATATTTTTGAGTGGGATCTCGTGTTGTCAAATATGTGGAGACATAATTTGAGTGGGAGTCTAATTCATTTTGTGTAGTTGACACATTGTGAAACTGTACCAATAGAATAGGATGAAGTTGTGAAACTATTTAAAAGTCAGTATCTATTTTGAAATAGAATGAGAATTTTAAAATAGTTAGTCGAGTTGTTTTGGATTGTATCTGAGGAGTCAGATTAGAATCAAAAGGATGGTCCTTTGAAATCCAATTGATCATTAAGAGTAATGATGCATGAAAGTAATGGTTGTATGACATGTGGGTCTATTATGTATATATTAGACATCATACAGAAACCATATTATCTGCTCGATGAAATATAACCGATGTTCTTGGAATAAGAGCAGTTATGAAAGTAAATTTGGAATTTACTGGAAGTAGATGTGCTTTAGTTAAGGGATTGACATTTGAATGTCAAGTTTTTTACATTGGTGTGAAAGTATGTAGATATCGCAAGTTTGTAATTGTTACAAGGGGCTCTGCATGGCTGAGTGTGTTTTTCAGGGCAGTTATCTGGTTAGTATAATCAGAGTAAGCGCTGGGAAGCGGAAGTCTCACTTAGTTGCGGTGTTTGCATATATGTTGTTGAACAACATGGTGATATCAAGCAAGTTAATATCAGTGAATCGCAGAAGCATGTACAATCATGGATTGTGCAGTAGCACTTTTCCACGGGCAAGCATTATCAAATGATTCTTATTTGATAAGGGATTCTGATAAAGTAAAATACAACTAGTTTATTTGTACTCTAGTGCAAGTGGGAGACTGAAGGACATATTCCCTAGAGGCAAATAAATAAGTAGTATTTATTGCATTATCTCATAAGTTTATAATAGGTTTGTGTATTATGCTATAACTGTATTAATCGGAATTTTTAATACACGTGTGATACATAGACAACCAGGTCCCTAGCAAGCCTCTATATGAGCTAGTCCATTGGGCAACAGTTGATCGAGATTCCCGATCAAGGACAATGACGTCGGTTGACAATGGGGTCATCTTGTTAGTTGAATAAGGTGGTGGACATACGCAAAGTATTGCAATAAGATCGTATTACGATGTTTGTCATTTGCAATAGATAAGAGTATGATAGCTTATTCCTTAGACCGTGAGACCGTACTATTAATGCTTCGTAGGGGTGCTTTGAGAGCATCAAACGTTGTGTCTTATATAGCATGACAATAACGATGTCCATCTTGGGTATTCCGAAAGAGCATCAAGACGTAAGGATCAAGAGCGAGATTTGTTCATTCTTGTAATACAAAGATACTCTGGGCCCACTCGGTGATATTGCATCTATATAGCTGCGCAGCTTATGACTAGGTCATGGAGATGTAATATCGCAGACGAGTTAATAACCTTCGTCGGTAACGAGATACAACAAAGACATTGGTGTGTCTACGATCATATCTCGGACAAGGTAGTATCGCAGAGACAAAGGGAATGAATGTCATATTTATGGTTCAACGACGATATTCGTGGAATGCACAGGGGTCGTCATATATTTCCAGGTATCCCTGACGATCATTGGTGAGCGGAGTGTCTCGACCATGTCTGGAGTGTTCTCGAACCGTAGCGTAACAAACTTAAGGTCTTAGCGACGCTAGGAGATAGGTTCTGGAATATTATAGGATTTTGTGGAGAAAGAGAAATGATCCGGAAAGAGTTTCGGTGTTCCGGAAGGAGTTCGGGGAGGTATGGAATGGTTTCGGGAATGTCCGAAAGTTGTTCGGGTGGTTCCGAAATAGTTTCGGAGTCACGGGATATTGAATTATATATAAATATATTAATTGTGAATTAATGGGATTTTTATATTAATTAAATAAAGGAAAAAGGGTGCTCCCACCTACATGGGCCCTAAGAGGGCCCAAGAGGGGGAAACCGCACCCCACAAGGAAAGGGAGGCTTGGGCCTCCTAGTCCGAGTTGGACTAGGAGTGGGAAAGCCCAAGGGGGGTTCGGCCGAACCCCCCTCCCCTCTCCTCCTTTAGTCCCACATGGGGAGCCAATGGGGTTGGCACACCCCCTTCCCCCTTTATATACCAAGGCATATTAATTGATTTAATTCATAGGAAAATCCAATTAATTCCCGATTTATCTCTCGATCTCGTGGTTCCCAAGTTGGAGCCGCGCCGAGCTGAGGAAGGGGGTCTCTCTCCACCTAAGCCATACCGCAGAGCGCCGTTGCTCTGCGGGATTCCAGATAAGATCTACTCCTGCGATTTCAGCTGGATCTGAATGACCGGGAGTTGTCGCTAAGCTCCGTATGTTTGTGAGTGCTCGGAGGCATCTCTTTTGAGGAGCTTGGGCGACGTCGACTCGCCCCCTGCAGCCGCCGCGCCTCCCTTCTCTGCTGCCGGCGCACCAGCCCTGGTGCTGGCGCTCTGCCTTCTTCCGCCCGACGCCCGTCGACGCAGATCATCATAGACACCCCGGCGTCATCAACTCCGACATCGCGGCAAGTTCTCCGCGACCTCGAGGTCGGCTACGTACGACTTCATCGTCAACGCTTGTGCGGGACCGTAATCCCGCTATCGGTCTACATGGAGGTAATGTAACCCGTTCCGCCACCGTTATCGCATGTACTAGATAGATAGATCCTGGCTAGTTAGGGTTCCGTTCGCTAGAAAATTTATTGTTTTCTGCACCGTAACACCTTCAGATAGTGACAAATTGGTGTCCTATATTTATGAAGTAATGATCATATGCCGATTTGAATTTAGATGGTAGAAGCTCCCACATTCATAATATTAATGCCAAAGGATACAAACTTAATAAATACACCACATATGTGTGGCACTACCGTTTAGTCATGTCAATGTTATATGCATTAGCTCCACACTGGATGGACCTACAAGTCCTAAGATTTGATCTTTTGACACTTGCAAAATAACTGTGACACCGTTTTCGGAAAACGGGCATATAAATTATTGATAGTCATACATGGAGATGTATGTGGTTCAATAAAGTAATTCACGGGTAGTGGAGACCTTTATTTCGTGAACTTCACTGAACGTTTTGAGTATAGCTTGTTGAGAATCATGCATATGGGTGTATGTGAATCAATGAAGTACTTTAACGTGTAGTGGAAGTATTTATCTCATAGACTTCATGAACATTCGAATAGATATATGGATATCCACTCGGGGAATGTTGGCCTGGAAATTTTGATTCAATCAAACAAGTCCAGAATGAAGGTAGGAAATAAACCTAACAAGAAAATCAAATTCCCGCGATGCATATCGAGGAATGAAGATTTGAGTTATAATGTTGGCACATCATTGGAAGACTTGTGAGAAGAGTTCCACAAATTACGTCGCATGGAACACCATAGTGTTATGGTGTGTTAGGACGTCGTAATTGCACCCTATCGGATAGTGTGTGGTAAATAAATCTCTTACCGAATTATTGTGATCATTAGAGTCATATGGTAGAAACGTAAACACTCACGTTAGCAAATAGGGAAACCATTTGAATCCATGGAGACAATACCATACGAGTGATGGCATGGCTTTTGAGCCTGGATTGTCGTTTCAGCAATTTAGTGTTTCGATGTAATCGAACCTAAAATGGATTAATCTTTGTAGTATACCCTACCTAAAGAGTTAGTTGGGTACATGTCTCACGACATAGGCAAAATCTTTGCCAGGATATACCTTGCGAAAGAAATAGTTTCTTGTCCGAGGGTATAAGTGAGAAAGAAAGTAGAGCAAGACGAAGTTGGTGAACTTATTCTCCAAACATCAGAGTGGCGCAATCGAAAGTGTTTTCGGTGTCAGGTCCCACAGCTTGAAAAAGCTAATGATTCAAGATCATGATGTTCTGAGCTCATATTAAGAGCGTAGGCATACGAGGTTGTGTTCCACACTGTGTGTTACGACAATCTTGTTATGGAGGTCATATTAATGGAATATGATAGACCTACGAACTACGAAGAAGAGATGGTGGACCTAAGTCCGAGAAATGGCTATGAGTCATTTGTGATCCGAAATAAAATCCATATACGATTACCAGGTAATGACTTGGGAGATCTTCTTGATGGCATCTAGGATGTTGATAGTATATGGAGTTTTATGACAGAGTAGATATTGAGCAGATTCGATTTGTCGTGAAACAGTTCCGACAGAACACATGAGACTTTGTCTCAAGTGGCGAAGCCTAAATCTATTCTGGGTCGTTTAGCAATTACTATAATTTCGAATGATAAATTGATAGATGGATGAGAAAACCATGGTTCTTGATAGTGTAATTAAGAATGGTTTGTAATCCTGAGGATGCTAAACATGTGTGCAGACTTCGGTTGTCCATTCATGGGCAGAAGCAAACATATCGGAGCTGGAATCTTCACTTTGATAATGTGATCAAAGGATTTTGGAGTTGTCCAAAATAGTTGAAGAAACCTACATTTGCAAAGAAGTGAGTGGGAGCAAAGTAGCTTTCCTTGATCTTGTATGCGGAAGGCATATTTGAGTGGGAGCTAGGTGTCATTCGTGATTTGGTATGTAACAACATATTGAATGACACAGATCCTCTAGTAGAGTGTAAAGTATTATTTAAGTGATTAAATTTTCTATGAATTGAAGTTAGGAGTATTAGGCATCCGATTTATAATTGTATAGATCAGAGGGGGCTTAATAACATTAAGTCGGAGTATTTCCTAAGTCAGGATTCTGAAGTGTTTCAGAAAAGGACAAGCGAAGAAAGAGGTTCTTGCTTGTATGACTAGGTAAAAGATTAAGTTAATCTTGGCTTTTTCAGTGATAGAAAATTATGTTCGACATTCTCTATGTATCACACATAGAGTCTATCAGGATGAAAGTTCGACTTGGTGTGTCCCGAGTTCTTGGTTCAAGAACAGGTTCTAGAGTGATCCTTTTGTGGATCAATGAACAAACGTTAAGTTTATTCTTCAGTGTCTGTGAGAACTGAAGATAGGTTTTCTAGTAACGGGTAAGAGTGGAATGGCAACTTGCCGTAAAGCGGCTACGATGATGCAAGTTATTACACTGACCCATACGACTAGAAATCTCGTATAGGAGATGTCCATTGTTTTGAAGATAGACATGGTTAGTTTGCGAAGTCGCATATGAATGCACTGTCGCATAATCTACATAGGTATAGAAATATATGGCGACTTTAGAAGTAGCAAGTGTGATTGGACTGAGCAGTTTTCCGAGCGTAGGTGGTCCCCTTAATAGATCTCTTAGACTTTTAAGGCGCATGCTACGCGAATGCTCGAGTCTCACTCCATCCACTGGGATATATTTCACCGTCATCGTAAGATACGGGTTTATGTCAAACTAGGTGACATAGAAGTGTTGCAAAGCACATATAGATCTCAATGTGTGAGATCTATTGAATGTATTCCTCTTCCACGAGGCGAGCAGGCACCAAGATGCTATGGGTGTTGAGCTTTTACCAGGTTGTAAACTAGATTAAGTGTTACTCTAGTGCAAGTGGGAGACTGAAAGATACTTTGATCGCACCAAACGTCGTATCTTATACAGTATGACAATAACGGTGATAATTTTGGGTATCGGAAGGGGGTAGTTGAGACGAGGGGTCAACAGCGGGATTTGTCAGTCCGCATAGCCGGATAGATACTCTAGAGCCCACTCGATGAGATTATGTCAAATGAGTTTGCAAACATGTGACTAGGTCACCAGCTGACATAATATCATAGACGAGTAGAAGATAGCGATGTCGGTAACGAGATCATGCTAGGTATGGAGATATCTGAGAATGCTGCTCGGACACGCTAAGTATCGCCATGACAAAGGGTTTAAGACTATACGTCCAGGTTTGATAGATGAAAGTCATTCGTTATATCACAGGGATTAATTCATGGGGTCCAGGCCTACGAGTTAGTCGTTGATCAAAGATGAGTCTTGATCGTACCTGTTATTATATCTAACTGCTAGGGTAACACACTTAAGGGGTTTCGACAAGACAACCGGAAAGGAAAGAGATCACCTGGAGCGTCCCGGGAGGGGTCCGATGGAGATTGGGCAGCGCCGAAAGAGTTTTCGGAGCTAGGAAAAATTATATATATAATGTTTGATATTAATTAGTGTAATTAATATGCAAATATGATTTTATATATTTATTTTCGAATTTATTTAGGCTGATTTCCCTAAATGGGCCTTCCGGACGAAAGAAGACCCATGGGGGGGAAAACCCTCAAGGGAATTTTGTGGGGGAGGCTTGGCCGGCCTAGATGGGCCAAATGGGGCCCACCTAGGGCCGGCGCACCAGCCTTGGCCGAACCAGGCATGTGGGATAGTCCCACATTGCCTGGCTGGCAAGGTTGGCTCCCCCCGGGAGCCTATATAAGAAGGGGCACCCCTGGCCTTTTAATTCACCAATTAATTCCCAATTTCTCTCTCGATCTCGTGGTTCCCTTGTCGGAGCCGCGCCGAGTAGAGGAGGGGGATCTCTTCCACCATAGCCCGCTGCCGCGCTGCTGGTGTTCCGGTCCAAGTCTTCCGCTGCTCGTCCTGGACTGGAGCTTCGGAGGCCGTCGTCTCCACCGTATGTGTGTGACGCCCTGCGAGGTGCTGCGCTAGCGGTACTCGGAGGCCTACTTCCTCCACCCGACCTCGGGGTCATCTTCGTCATCTTCGTCGCGCCGAGTTCTCCGCGACCTACAGGTCGGCTACGTCGTCTTCGTCGTCAACGCTTGTGCGGGAGCGTAATCCCCGCTATTCGGTCTACGAGGGTATGTATTCCGATCTCCGCCGTACTTCTATATCTGCATAGTGTAGATCTTGGCTAGTTTAAGGATATCATTGGTAGGAAATTTTTTGTTTTCTACACACGATCCCCTTCACCAGGTCCCTAGTAGCCTCTACTAAGACTAGTTTCGTTGCGCGATTGATGATCGAGGTTTCCCGGTCATGGGGCATGGCGCCGGTCGGCAATGGGAGTCATATCGTTGGAGAACGATGTGATGGACATACCCAGATTTAGAGAACGTAGTCGTTACGCCTTTGACCGTGAGATCAACTCTTATTGTTATTCCTGGAAGATACTTTGATCGCACCAAACGTCGTATCTTATATAGTATGACAATAACGGTGATACTTTTGGGTATCGGAAAGGAGTAGTTGAGACGAGGGGTCAAGAGCGGGATTTGCCAGTCCGCATAGCAGGATAGATACTCTCGGGCCCACTCGGTGAGATCATGTCTAATGAGCTTGCAAGCATATGACTAGGTCACAGAGACATGAGATCATGAACGAGTAGAAGATAGCGTCGTCGGTAACGAGGTCGGGATTAGGTATGGAGATATCTATGGAACGACAATCGTACATGCTAAGTATCGCTATGGCAAAATGTTTAAGACTTTGCGTTCAGGTTTGATAGATGAAAGTCATTCGTTATATCACAGGGATTAATTCATGAGGTCCAGGCCTACGAGTTAGTCGTTGATCATAGAGGGGTCTTGATCATACCTGTTATTATATCGAACCGCTAGGGTAACACACTTTAGGGGTTTCGACAAGACAACTGGAAAGGAAATAGATCACCGGGAGCGTCCCGAGAGAGGTCCGATGGAGATCAGGCAGCGACGAAAGAGTTTTCGGAGCTAGGAAAAATTATATATATTATGTTTGATATTAATTAGTGTAATTAATATGCAAATATGATTTTATATATTTATTTTCGAATTTATTTAGGCTGATTTCCCTAAATGGGCCTTCTGGTCGAAAGAAGGCCCAAGAGGGGGGGATCCCCTTGGGGATTCGGTGGGGGCCAGGAGGGGCCGACCCAAGTGGGCCAAGGGCCCACTAGGGGGCCGGCGCACCCTCCAATGCCGCACCAGGCATGTGGGGGTTAGTCCCACATTGCCTGGTTAGCAAGTTGGCTCCCCCCTGGGAGCCTATATAAGAAGGGGCACCCCTGGCCTTTTAATTCACCAATTAATTCCCAATTTTCTCTCTCGATCTCGTGGTTCCCTTGTCGGAGCCGCGCCGAGCTGAGGAGGGGGATCTCTTCCACCATAGCCCGTTGTCGCGTTGTTGGTGTTCCGGTCCAAGTCTTCCGCTGCTCGTCCTGGACTGGAGCTTCGGAGGCCGTCGTCTCCACCGTACGTGTGTGACGCCCTGCGAGGTGCTGCGCTAGCGGTACTCGGAGGTCTGCTTCCTCTACACGACCTTGAGGTCGGCTTCATCGGTCTTCATCGACAACGTTTGTGCGGGAACGTAATCCCCGCTTTCGGTCTATAAGGGTACGTATTCCGATCTCCGTTCGTACTACTATATCTGCATAGAATAGATCTTGGCATGCTTTTAGGATATCGTTGGTAGGAAATTTTTTGTTTTCTGCACACGATCCCCTTCAGTGGTATCAGAGCCGATCTATCGTAGATATAGATGTACGCTGTTAGAACCCGTGCTCTGCACGGGGGCACCGTTCCTGTTATTTGCTACCCTCTAGCGTGCACTTGTGTATTCCAGCGGCATTGAGTTGATGAAGCTGGCCGGACCGACTTTACGCGTACGCTTACGCGAGACTGGTTCCACTACGGATATACGGCTTGTACCGTATATGTGGCTGGCGGGTGTCAGTTTCTCTCTCTTTAGTTGGTCTTCGCATTTTCAATGGAGGGCCCGAAAGGGATGCTTAAATATGCAATTATTGGATCGTTGTTTTGGTCATAAGATTCGTAGGTATGAAGCGGTTCTATTTACGAAAGCCCCAAGCCACGTAAAATATGCAAAAGATAAAGTAGAAGCGTCTAACTTTATTTTGCAGGGGCTATGTGATATGGTCAAGGTAGGTTTATTAAATTGTTTATAAACTGCGGGCGCCAAGAAGACCATGGCGCAATGAACTATATCACATTGCATTACATTTGATATTTTGTGTGCATCTTATATTGTGTGATTGTGTGTATAGTATACATTAGTTACACGGTGGTAGCTATATAAGATGATCCCTTCAAAATACCACTAGTATTCTCCCTCCAACGCGCACCACCAAGAAAGTTCTACGTTATGAGGCAGGCCGTGATGATCGGGTGTCAGACATCTCGTCGTTCGCATACAGTGGGTGTAAGCCATGTTGCACAAGCGTCAGCGTGGAGGTCTTTGGTGGCGAGCCTAGCATATTCAGAAATATGGCCTCGGAACAGGAAGACCGAAAGGTCGAGCACGAGTCATAAAATGGGTGTGGCGGACGTTTTTGTCTACTCTTGAAGTTGTGCCGCCGGCTCTGATGATGAGGGGTGGTGCAATGGATGGGGGTCGTGTAATCGCTTAAACGACCAGGAGGGATGTTCGTTTGAGTGGGAGTTATGTTAGTTATTTTCTAAAATACTATAACTCAAATTTATTATGAACAAAGTCTTATGTTGTTGCAAATTCCATTGTAGATGTCTCGCCCCTCGTTTAACCTAGGTCTGTTCCTTGAGAAAGAAAAGCTTAAGACCAATGGGTCAAACTTCATGGCCTGGTTCCGCAACCTGAGGATCCTCCTCACTCCCCATAGGGTGGCCTACGTCATTGAGGCCACCATAGGTGACCCTCCCGCAGATGATGCCTCTGAGGATGAGAAGAAGGTCTTCCAGACCCGATCGGAGGATTCTGCCTTTGTCCAGAGTGGCATGCTCTACGCCATGGAAGCCGACCTGCAGAAGCGCTTCGAGAAGATGAGCGCCTTCGAGATTATTTCTGATCTGAAGGTTGTCTTCGCGCCGCAGGCTAAGGCTGAGAGATATGAGGCTTCTGAGCTTTTCTTCTCGGCCAAGATGGAAGAGCATAGCAGTGTGAGCGAGCATGTAGTCAAGATGTCTGGCTACGTTCAACGCCTGAATGCTCTGGAATGCAAGATTCCCGATGAGCTGGCGATTGACAGGGTGTTGCAATCGTTGCCCCCTAGCCACAAAGGCTTCGTCATGAACTACAACATGCAGGGCATGGCTAAGTCCCTGGGTGAGGTGTTCGTGATGCTCAAGACTGCTGAGGTAGAGATTAAGAAGGAGCACACGCTGTTGATGGTCAACAAGGCCGTTGATTTCAAGAAATCCGGTGGCAAGGGAAAGCAAAGCTGGAAGTCCAGGAGGGAAGGCAAGTTGAATGCCAAGCCCAAGACTAACAGATCTGGTCCCAGAGCTAGCATGGAGTGCTTCTATTGCAAGGGGAAGGGTCACTGGAAGCGCAACTGCCCCAAGTATCTGGAGGATAGGAAGTCTGGCAAGACGGTCGACAAAGAGCAAGGTATATTTGATATACATGTTATAGATGTGTATCTTACATCCGCCCGGAGCAACACGTGGGTATTTGATACTGATTTGTTGCTCATATATGTAACTCTCAGGAGGAGTTACGGAATAGACGGCGGCTGGCGAAGGATGAGGTGACGATGCGCGTCGGCAACGGATCGAGAGTCGACGTGGTGGCCGTCGGCACGCTCCCTCTGCATCTACCATCGGGATTAGTTTTGGTTTTAAATAAGTGTTATTTTGTGCCATCCTTGAGTGTAAACATTATAAGTGGGTCTTGCCTGTTACAAGACGGTTATTCATTTAAATCAGTATCAAGCAATTGTGCTATTTATATGAATGATATCTTTTATGTTGATGCTCCCGAGAATAATGGTTTATTCTTGTTGAATCTCGATCGTAGTACTCACATCCATAACATAGAAGCCAAACGGATTAAGTGTAGTGACGATACCGCCATGTATTTGTGCATTGCCGTCTTGGTCATATTGGTGTAAAGCGCATGAAGCAACTCCACTCCGATGGACTTTTGGACTCGTTGGATTTCGGATCCCTCGATACATGCGAACCATGCCTTATGGACAAAATGACCAATACACCGTTCAAAGGTTTCGTTGAACGGGCGTCGGATTTGTTGGGGATCATACATACAGATGTGTGTGGACCGATGAGCGTTTCGACACGCAATGGTTATCGTTACTTCGTCACCTTCACTGATGACTTGAGTAGATACGGTTATATCTATTTGATGAAACACAAGTCTGAAACGTTTGAAAAGTTCAAAGAATTCCAAAGTGAAGTTGAGAATCAGCTTAATAGGAAAATCAAGCACCTCCGATCCGATCGCGGTGGAGAATACTTGAGTTTTGAGTTTGGCACACATCTGAAGAGTTGTGGCATAGTACCCCAACTTACGCCAGCCGGAACACCGCAGTGTAACGGCGTGTCCGAGCGACGTAATCGTACTCTACTGGATAGTGTTCGATCTATGATGTCTCTTACCGATCTGCCAGTGTCCTTCTGGGGTTATGCGTTAGAAACAACCGCATTCATTTTAAATAGGGCTCCGTCCAAGTCCGTTGAAACGACACCGTATGAATTATGGTATGGCCAAAAGCCTAAGTTATCGTTTCTGAAGGTTTGGGATTGTGAGGCGTACGTTAAGAAACTACAGCCCGACAAACTCGAACCGAAGTCGGAGAAAGTCGTCTTTGTAGGATATCCGCGGGAAACCGTTGGGTACCCCTTCTACAACCAAACTGAGGGCAAAACTTTTGTCGCGAAGACCGGTACCTTTCTAGAGAAGGAATTTCTCGCGAAAGGAGTAAGTGGGAGGAAGGAAGACCTCGATGAAATCGTTGATCCTGAACTCGAGATTCCGAGTGGCGCAACGGAAGCAATTCCGGAAACGTCCTCCGTGGAAGGAGTGGGAGAAACTGTCGAGGAAGGTGTTCTACCTCGTAGGTCTGGTAGATCTCGGATCGCACCAGAATGGTATGGCAACATGGTTTGCACCGTCATGTTAGTTGGACAAGACGAACCTACGAACTACAAGGAGGCGATGGCGAGTCTAGAATCCGAGAAATGGCTTGAAGCCATGAAATCCGAAATAGGATCCATGTATGATAACAAAGTGTGGACTTTGATGGATATTCCCGAAGGGCGCAAGGCCGTCGAGAATAAATGGATCTTTAAGAAGAAGACTGATGCTGATGGTAATGTGACCGTCTATAAAGCTCGGCTTGTCGCAAAGGGTTTCCGACAAGTTCATGGAATTGACTACGATGAAACTTTTTCACCGGTAGCGATGCTTAAGTCTGTTCGGATTTTGTTAGTCGTAGCTGCCTATTATGATTATGAAATCTGGCAGATGGACGTCAGAACGGCCTTCCTAAATGGAAACATTGAGAAAGAGTTGTACATGGTACAGCCGGAAGGTTTTGTCGATCCAGGAAATGCTAACAAGGTGTGCAAGCTTCAGCGATCCATCTATGGATTGAAGCAGGCATCTCGGAGCTGGAATCTTCGCTTTGATTAGGTAATCAAAGGTTTTGGATTTATCCAAAATGTGGAAGAGACCTGCATTTACAAGAAAATGAGTGGGACCTCGGTTGTGTTCTTAGCACTGTATGTTGACGACATATTGTTGATTGGGAATGATGTGTAACTTCTGAATAGCGTGAAGGAATATTTAAACAGTAAATTTTCCATGAAGGACTTGGGAGAAGCTGCGTATGTTTTAGGCATAAAAATCTATCGTGATAGATCAAGGCGCCTATTAGCACTAAGTCAGAGTACTTATCTTGATAAAATACTGAAGCGTTTCGGTATGGAGAAGGCAAAGAAGGGTTCTCTGCCGGTTATCAAGAATAAGATATTGCGGAAGGCACAGTGTCCGGTAACGGAACTGGATAAGGCCGATATGACCAAGCATCCTTATGCTTCAGCCATAGGATCATTCATGTATGCAATGTTGAGTACTAGACCGGATGTGGCATTAGCTCTTAGTTTGACAAGCCGGTTCCAGAGTAATCCTGGAATGCCGCATTGGATAGCTGTTAAGAGCATTCTTAAGTATCTCAATAAGACAAAGGAAATGTTCCTTGTGTATGGTGGCTGCGATGAAGAACTTGGCGTAACGGGTTACGTAGATGCAAGTTTCTGCTCAGACCCCGATGACTCTAAGTCACAAACAGGTTACGTGTTCAAGGTGAATGGAGGCGCCGTGTGCTGGAGAAGTGGGAAGCAACCCATAGTCGCACAATCTACAATGGAGTCGGAGTATATCGCTGCTTGCGAAGCCGCGAATGAAGCTGTGTGGCTGAGGAAGTTCGTCATCGATTTTGGAGTGTTCCCGAGCGTGCAAGACCCTGTGATCCTCTTCTGCGACGATACGGGTGCCATTGCAAACGCCAAGCAGCCGAGGTCTCACTCCACCGCCAAACACATTCTCCGACGCTTCCATGTGATACATCAATACGTACAAGGAGGCGATGTGAAGATTTGCAAAGTGCATACGGATCTGAATGTGGCAGATCCGCTGACGAAGCCTCTCCCGCTTGACTAGTATGAAAAGCACCAGTTAGCTATGGGTGTTAAGCTTTTACCAAGTTGTAATCTAGATTAATTTGTACTCTAGTGAAAGTGGGAGACTGAAGGAGATATGCCCTAGAGGCAATTAATAAAGTGTATTCTTTATCATATCTCGTTTGTTCATAATAGTTTTTTGTGTCATGCTAGAACCGTATTAAGCAGAAACATTAATACGGGTGTGATACGTAAACAACCAGGTACCTAGTAGCCTCTACTAAGACTAGTTTCTTTGCGCGATTGATGATCGAGGTTTCCCGATCATGGGGCATGGCGCCGGTCGGCAATGGGAGTCATATCGTTGGAGAACGATGTGATGGACATACCCAGATTTGGAGAACGTAGTCGTTACGCCTTTGACCGTGAGATCAACTCTTATTGTTATTCATGAAAGATACTTTGATCGCACCAAACGGCGTATCTTATATAGTATGACAATAACGGTGATACTTTTGGGTATCGGAAAGGAGTAGTTGAGACGAGGGGTCAAGAGCGGGATTTGCCAGCCCGCATAGCAGGATAGATACTCTAGGGCCCACTCGGTGAGATTATGTCTAATGAGCTTGCAAACATGTGACTAGGTCACGGAGACATGAAATCATAGACAAGTAGAAGATTGCGTTGTCGGTAACGAGGTCAAGCTAGATATGAAGATATTTATGAACGACGCTCGTACACGCTAAGTATCGCCATGGCAAAAGGTTTAAGACTTTACGTTCAGATTTGATAGATGAAAGTCATTCGTTATATCACATGGATTAATTCACGGGGTCCAGGCCTACGAGTTAGTCGTTGATCATAGAGGAGTCTTGATCATACCTGTTATTATATCGAACCGCTAGGGTAACACACTTAAGGGGTTTCGACAAGACAACCGGAAAGGAAAGAGATCACCGGGAGCGTCCCAGGAGGGGTCCGATGGAGATCGGGCAGCGCCGAAAGACTTTTCGGAGCTAGGAAAAATTATATATATTATGTTTGATATTAATTAGTGTAATTAATGTGCAAATATGATTTTATATATTTATTTTCGAATTTATTTAGGCTGATTTCCCTAAATGGGCCTTCTGGTCGAAAAAAGGCCCAAGAGGGGGGAATCCCCTTGGGGATTCGGTGGGGGCCAGGAGGGGCCGGCGCACCCTCCAATGCCGCACGAGGCATGTGGGGGTTAGTCCCACATTGCCTGGTTAGCAAGTTGGCTCCCCTCTGGGAGCCTATATAAGAAGGGGCTCCCCTGGCCTTTTAATTCACCAATTAATTCCCAATTTTCTCTCTCGATCTCGTGGTTCCCTTGTCGGAGCCGCGCCGAGCTGAGGAGGGGGATCTCTTCCACCATAGCCCGCTGCCGCGCTGCTGGTGTTCCGGTCCAAGTCTTCCGCTGCTCGTCCTGGACTGGAGCTTCGGAGGCCGTCGTCTCCACCGTACGTGTGTGACGCCCTGCGAGGTGCTGCGCTAGCGGTACTCGGAGGTCTGCTTCCTCTACACGACCTTGAGGTCGGCTTCGTCGGTCTTCATCGACAACGTTTGTGCGGGAACGTAATCCCCGCTTTCGGTCTACAAGGGTACGTATTCTGATCTCCGTTCGTACTACTATATCTGCATAGAATTGATCTTGGCATGCTTTTAGGATATCGTTGGTAGGAAATTTTTTGTTTTCTGCACACGATCTCCTTCAAGCGGGAGGAAGGAGGAGAGCGAGTGAGTTGGGGGCAAATGCGCTCCGTTTCCAACAGGGGCGAGCGACGCGGCCGTCTGGTGGGTCCCATAGGTGGGAAGTTTTCTGCATGAGTTCGGCCGGGCTGAGGAGAGAAGCTCGATTCCCACTTCTCTGCTTAGCCTCCACTTCTCTTCTTAGCCTGGCTGAGGAGGCTTTTTGCATAAGATGGGCATGGCCCAAGAGACACGACCCAAACTACCAAACAACAAAAAGTTGGGTGGGGAGAGATTTTCTGAGAGCATACGGGCTACCAAACACACCCTAGATGTAAATGTCCCCCTATTTATTTAAGCAGCCGGCAGCACGACCTCTGAATTTTAGAGTAATAAGAATCGGCTACTTCCTCCATACATTATTATATGTTTAGCTTTTTCTAAGTTTAAATGTATCTACATATATTTTCTTATATATTTTCATTCTTTTTAGTCGGCCTCTAGTCAACATGTGAAATAGCTAAAATATTATTTATTTAGGATCGAATGGAGTAGTTGATAAGTAAAGTGATCGAAAATTGATATTTCGACAACATGCACAACAGTTTTGAGGCTGCGCACTATTCGAATCGACTGACTCAATCACCCTAGCGACCAGAGCCGACACTCCACCCAACTGTACCACAATGTTTTCTAGAACTGCCATTTTGAAGTTGAATACCCAACATCTTTTGTTCGGAGATGTTACCCGCCAGAATCCGAGCCATTTTCTTGACTATATATTGCCTTACATTTTGGATAAGTGATGCCATTGTTACATAAACCCTTCCTCTGATGATGAGCTCTCTCGGCTTTATTGTTGTTTTCAGGTTCTATGCCATTTTTTGTATTTTGGCGATGTTTTTGTGTATTTGAGGGTGGCAGAAATAAGGCATGCCTCTTGAAGTCATTGCAAAGTTCTATGTGCATGCTTAGGGTATTATGGAACACAAACAAAGAAATGAAGGAAGACTCTAAACGTTGGAATCTTGCACGTCGGCGAGATGGCGTGATCAAGGACCTCCTTACGGATCGAGCTCCGGGACCAGATGGATTCATAGGTATATTCTACCCGAAGGCCTGGCAGATCATCAAAGCTGACATCATGGCTGCTGTTCTCAAACTGTATGTTGGAGATGGGAGAGGTTTTGGCCGTCTGAATTATGCTTTGGTTACCCTAATCCCAAAAGGTCTGATGCCAGCAGGTTCAGTGACTATAGGCCGATCAGTTTAGTACACAGTTTCTCTAAGCTGTTCTCAAAACTCCTTGCGCTCACACTGAGAAAGAGGTTGGGAGAATTGGTGAGCACCAACCAATCAGCCTTCATAAAAGGCAGGTGTCTTCATGACAATTTCGTGTTGGTGCGGCAACTAGCAAGGAGAATCAATGCGAGGAAGGAACAAGGGGTTTTGCTGAAACTCGATAATGCCCGCGCCTTCGACTCCATATTGTGGCCTTTCCTGTTCGAGACACTAAGACACCTCGGGTTTGGGAGCCTGTTCTGCAAGTGGCTCACGATATCGCTTTCCTCGGTATCTACACAATCGTGGTGAATGGAGTGCCAGGGGGAGGATCAGACACGTTAGGGAACTGTGGCAAGGGGATCCCTTGTCGCCAATGCCGTTCGATCTTGGGATGGAGGTTTTCACTGCAATCGTACAAAAAGCGGTTCGCGAGGAGTTACTGACGTCACTGGGAGGATGTTCGGCCCTGCAAAGAGCATCGATCTACGCTGACGATGTGGTTCTCTTTGTGAAACCATCAACGACGGACCTTACGGCGATCAGGATTGTTCTGGAGATTTTTGGAGCCGTGTCAGGACTGCAAGTGAACTATAACAAATCAACTTTGACTCTGATACGCGGAGACGAGCAAGCCGAGGGGCGCGTGACAAACGTGTTGGGTTGCAGGCTAGAGCCCTTTCCTTTGTGTTACCTGGGTATGCAACTTAGCCTGTCTCCCCTAACGAAAGCGGAGTGGCAGCCTCTCTTGGATCGGGTGCTGGACTCCTTGCCATCGTGGCAGAGGGGTTTGATTGCCAGGCAAGTAAGGCTAGTGATAATTAAATCGGTGATCCGGGCCCGGCCTATTCATCATCTGCTTGTTGCGGAGGCCCCAATCTGGCTCCTGGAGGTGGTAGACAAGTGGTGTTGTGCTTTCCTTTGGGTTGGGAAAGAGGAGGTCAATGGGGAACAATGCCTGATGGCCTGGCCTAACATTTGCAAACCATACGAATTTGGAGGACTCGGCGTTAAGGATCTCAAGTTGCAAGGCATCGCAATGAGGGTGATACGTCTCCAATATATACATAATTTCTTGTGTTTCATGCTATGTTATATCATATTATTACATGTTTTATATGTATTTTATATAGTTTTATGTATTTTCTGTGACTAACCTATTAACAAGATGACACAGTACCAGCTCCCTGTTTTCTGCTGATTTTGGTTTCAGAAAATCTCTTAAGGAAATATCCGCCAAACTGGAAACAAATCAACCAGGAATTATTTTTAAAATATTTGCGTCGCGAAGAACCGAAGACGAGACGAAGAAGGGCCGCGAGGGGCCCACATCGCCTGGTGGCGCGGTAGCTTCTGGAGCCGCGCCGGGAGGTGATGTGGCGCCCTCGGGCGCACACCGACCTATGTATTTTGCCTACAAATACCCCCTTGACCTAAAAATAGAGGAGGATTAATCACTTTTTCCTCCACGGGTCTCGAGCCGCCGCCGTCGTCAACACCAATTCGGGAGAGATCAGAACTGCTCCCCGGCACCCTGCCGGGAGGGGGAATCGTCCCGGAGTCTTCTACGTCGCCATGACCGCCTCCGGCCTGATGCGTGAGTAGTCTACCTTGTACTACGGGTCCATAGCAGTAGTTAGATGGTTGTCTTCTCCTCTTGTGCTATAATGTTTAGATCTTGTGAGCTGCCTATCATGATCAAGATCATCTTTATGTCCATTTGTGTTTGCCGGGATCCGATAAATATTGACTACTAATGTTATTGCTTCATCTTTACTATTAAATGGGAGTTCGTAGGTAGGTTCAACCGAAAAGTAAAAAGTGAAAATTCTTTCCTTTCACCGAAAAGTGAAAACCGCTAACATCAGTCGGGCCCAGTCAATTGATCCGAGCCTTCCTTTCCCGACCACGGATGCTACCTTCCTTTTCCGACCCAGCCAATCATTCAGTTACCAAATATTCAGCCGTACCTCGGACGCTAATCACGACCCAGGCAATCAGTTGCCAAATGCAATCGTTCATTTGCCAAATAATGCTATTTAATGCTCGTGTCTTTTCTTTTCCTCCAATTATTATTACGTAATAGTCTTTACTATGCCGCGAGCGATGAACGATCGATCAGGCTGGAAAACCTGCTACGGTTGGCCAGCCCAGCCCATTTAGACTTAGGAATGATCGTATTAGAATCAATCGCAATAATTGACCTGATCAGTCTGTTCTTTTTCTTTCCTAACTAGCAAATGTACTCAAAGAAAACTGTAGCCACGTAAAGTGGAAAAAAAAATTAGGTAAGCATGACATTAATTCTCACGGAACAAATTACGGAAAGAATAAAGAACGAAAAAGAAGGAAATAAAATATCACCACGCACAACAAATCACTCCATTGTACCCGGATTGCTATAAATACCACACATAAAGTTCCATCTGCCATTTTCGCCTCGTCTCAGCTTGCACCTGTCATTTTCGACTTCTCTCAGCTTGCATGTGTCATTTTCGCCCCTTCTCGACTCGATAACCCATGGCAGCTCGATACCCGTGCTCAAAAAAGGTGGTGTTGCCACCTCCAGCCTTCTGGCCGCCACCGATGTACATGTATGTTTCGAGTACCCTCCATTTTTTACTTCTAAGTTCTTTATAGTAGAAATTTTAGCATATGGGTTCCTACTTTGTGATTCCCAAATGTGTTGATAGCAATAGGATCTAAAGAAAATGTTGATGATGTGCCACTATCCAAAGACAAATATTCAGAAATATAAAATGAAGAATGTCAAATATGGGTTCCCAGCACACCTCAAATACTTTTCGGAGCTGTTTTCTTGGAACACTCTTAATGGCTTCCTTCTGGTACTGACCACCATTTGTCCGCATGACATATGAAGGTAGAAAAAAATGTCCACCTTTATCATAGCTGAAACAATAATGGTTGGAAAATGATCACCAGATAAAAGATGGAATGACTTTTGTTGAACTGAATAATGAACTGAATAGCTAATCTGAAAACATAAATAGCTAATCTGAATCTTGATGAACTGAATAATGAATACCATACATAATAATTAGCTGAAAAAGATATACACATGAATCACTAGCATAGTAGCATACCCCTTCCATTTTGTAGGAGGTACCAACATAGGAAGATAGGGTATCTCCACGTGTCTATCCTGCATGAAATTCGAACTTTCAAAAATTTGAGAAGAATTTCTATTGAACATGTAAAATGATACCCCAAACATAAATATGATATCGGCAATGGCACAAGCATTGTATGTAAATTTATGACTAAACGGATGTATCTTCGTGTGCATTATTTGGGTCAATAAAGGTACATGTTGCATGATCAAAAGACAGGTGTAAGATAATCATGAAAAGGCTGAATTCGAATACGGCTGTTTTGTATCTACATTAAGAGCAAAACCACCTTAGTTCATTTGTATCGCTATGCAACATCTAGCTACCAATTCTGATATTCCTTACCAATTAATTATATCAAAACTGATTATCCTAGATAGAAGGAGCCAGATCAAATGAAAATGAGCAACATGACATATTTTGTGACCCGAAACCTACCAAATACGAAGTCATATTCCTAATAATCATGTACCAATATAAATAGAGATTACCTATTGTGTTTTCATTGCTCATCAATCCTCACCAGTGGCGTCAATCTAGCACCACGGCGAATCGGCAACAAGGTTTGATTCCTCACCAATCTCTCTCGCACAACAACATCGATCCCATACATCAATGCTGCTCCAGGATCGGTGTGTGCTGTTGCGTCGTAGCACAACACAGGGTTTATTGCATCAGCGGGGCTGTCTCGTTGTGCGCCATCGTAGACCTCGCGCAAGGATGCGGATGTCTGGCTCGATGTCCGCCATAGCGTGAGATTTCAAAGGTCCCGAGCCCGAGGGCGCTACAACGGAGGGCCGAAGGACGGGCGAGAGGCGCCAGAGGTCGAGGGATTGATGCCGAAGGTCCGGTCGTGGGAGCGAGGCGGCAATTGACAAAGGTTTCCGCGTGGGACAAGTCAGCGGTGTTAGGAGTGGGAGAGGGCATGCGGCAGCGGGGATATGTGCACCGCAGGGCGCAGGCTGTGGGAGAGCAGCCGACGGTGAGGAGTTGTCCAATTTCCATGGCGGAAGTAGGGAGGCGCGGCCGAGGCTGCCGCGCCGGGCAGGAGAAAGATCTCCTCCATGTTCTCGTCCGCAAGGACTGGGAGCGAGAGTCGGGCACGAGGAAGATCTCCTCCTTGTTCTCGTCCATGGTGGGCTACTGGTAGAGCGCCGACAGGGGCAGAGAAGAGGATGGGGATCGGCTTGGTTGGGGCTTGGAAGACGGTAGTGAAGACTAAAGAGTGAGGAATTGGGGAAGGGGGACCGAGGTCAACAGAGAGACAGAGACTCGCCGTGGCGTGGAAGAGGATCAGCTCGCGTTGTTTCTGGAATGGCCTACTGAAGTACTGACGTTTGTCTTCTTTTTTTACTTGATTCTTGAAAAAAACATTGGAGCTCTACAAGACGAGATAGACTGAGACATATTGGAATCCGTTTGATTTTGAATTTTGTGCGGTTACATATAATTCCATAACTAATTATTATTTGAATATTTATTTATTTTAATTATATGTAGTTATGGAGACATTAGGCGCCTATGCGCTGAACGGGAACAAAAGATTATCGAGTTCTACGCAACCGAAAAGAGGTGTAAGGGAGAGCTATTCATTTATGTTCTTTATATACAAATTCATATTACTTGTTTTTTTATGTTTTCCGCTTGTGTAGATCGTGGTTGTGACAGAAATAGATATCGTCGACGCTCCGAAAGAATTGGCCCCAATGTAATAATGGTGGAACAACCTGAAAAATCAACAAGTTGTACACAATCGAAAGTGGTGAAAATTTTATTTATTTTATTTTAATACAATATATAGAAGTTCTGTATATCCATATGATTTTTATGTATGTTTTAATTCTATAGGTCATGGACCATATCAAAATAAATAGCGCCGACATCACTAAATAACCAACTGAACATAGGCCTGATGGAAGAGACTGAGTACGAGAACAAGTCTCACACAACAAAAAGGTGTGTACTAATAATTTCATAATTTGATTGTCTTTCTCACATAAGATTTTTTATATATTGTTATAGATGGGATCAACGAAGGTTCCATGGAAACAATAGTGTATATTAAGGCTAATTTTACAGAAATAAAGGAATACATCATGTCCTTCCAAGTAAAAACCATGTTGGTGCTGATCTTGGTTGACACGGGTAGATTTGGAATGCTTGGTTGGATGGTTAACATTTTCACATACAATCAAAATTGCACATTGGAATCTTATGTAGTAGGATGTTAGATACATGTATGAAATCTTATGTAGTATGATGTTGAATAAAATCAAATGTCGGATAGATGTATTATTTTTCACATACAATCAATCTTATGTGGTACGATATTAAATTATGCCTTTTGTTGATATACACTCCAATTGAAGTAGAATCTTATTGTTTTTAATATCCGGTGGATATTTTATTCTTACACATGAATATTTGCATAAATTATATTGAGAGAGCACTATAGAAAAAATAATAAAATAAGATCCATAACCGTAGCAACGCACGGGCATTCAACTAGTAATATATCATGTGTGTGATATTTAATGATCTTGCATGCTCTCCGTTACTTGTGTGTGCTTTGGCCAAGTAGATGCTCGTAACTCCAAGAGCGGGTATTTATTCTCAATAGTAGGTTCATGTCTCTATTAAATCTAGGGCAGTGACAGAAAGATCCAAGGTTGTAGATGTACTATTGCTACTAGGGATAAAATAGTAGTACTTTGTCTAAGGATGATGTTACTTACTTACTTTAGACACAGTGCTTAACGCGATAATCTGTTGCATGCAACTTAATACTGAAAGGGGTTGATACGTCTCCAACGTATCCATAATTTCTTGTGTTCTATGCTATGTTATATCATGTTATTACATGTTTTATATGCATTTTATATAGTTTTATGAAGGGGATCATAGGCAGAAAACAATAATTTTCCTAGCAACGATATCCTTAAAACATGCCAAGATCTATTCTATGCAGATATAGTAGTACGAACGGAGATCGGAATACATACCCTTGTAGACCGAAAGCGGGGATTACGTTCCCGCACAAACGTTGTCGATGAATACCGACGAAGCCGACCTCAAGGTCGTGTAGAGGAAGAAGACATCCGATCACTGCTAGCGCAGCACCTCGCAGGGCGTCACACACGTACGGTGGAGACGACGGCCTTCGAAGCTCCAGTCCAGGACGAGCAGCGGAAGACTTGGACCGGAACACCAGCAGCGTGGCAGCGGGCTATGGTGGAAGAGATCCCCCTCTCAACTCGGCGCAACTCCGACAAAGGGAATCAGAAATCAAGAGAGAATTGGCGAATTAATTGGTGAATTAAAAGGCTAGGGGTGCCCCTTCTTATATAGGCTCCCTGGGGGAGCCAACATGCTCACCAGGCAATGTGGGACTATCCCCACATGCCTGGTGCGGCTGCACTTGGTGCGTCGGCCCCATGGTGGGCCCCTTTTGGCCCACCTGGGTCGGCCCCAAGGCTCCCACTGAATTCCCCTAGGGAATTTTCCCCTCTTGGGCCTTCTTTCGACTAGAAGGCCCATTTAGGAAAATCAGACTAAATAAATTCGAAAATAAATATATAAAATCATATTTAGACATTTATTATACTAATTAATATCAAACATATTATATATAATTTATTATAGCTCCGAAAACTATTTCGTCGCTGGCCGATCTCCATCGGACCTCTCCCGGAACGTTCCCGATGATCTCTTTCCTTTCCGGTTGTCTTGTCGAAACCCCTTAAGTGTGTTACCCTAGCGGTTCGATATAATAACTGGTATGATCGATACTCCTCTCCGATCAACGACTAACTCGTAGGCCTAGACCCCATGAATTAATCCATGTGATATAACGAATGACTTTCATCTATCAAATCTGAACGTAAAGTCTTAAACCTTTTGCCATGGCGATACTTAGCGTGTCCGAGCGTCGTTCATAAATATCTTCATATCTAGCTTGACCTCGTTACCGACAACGCAATCTTCTACTTGTCTATGATTTCATGTCTCCGTGACCTAGTCACATGTTTGCAAGCTCATTAGACATAATCTCACCGAGTGGGCCCTAGAGTATCTATCCTGCTATGCGGGCTGGCAAATCCCGCTCTTGACCCCTCGTCTGAACTACTCATTTCCTGTACCCAAAAGTATCACCGTTATTGTCATACTAATTAAGATACGACGTTTGGTGCAATCAAAGTATCTTCTAGGAATAACAATAAGAGTTGGTCTCACGGTCAAAGGCGTAATGACTACGTCCTACAAATATGGGTATGTCCATCACATCGTTCTCCAACGATATGACTTCCATTGACTACCGGCGCCATGCCCTATGATCGGGAAACCACGATCATCGATCGCGTAACGAAACTAATCTTAGTAGAGGCTACTAGGCACCTGGTTGTTTACGCATCACACCCGTATTAATGTTTTCTCTTAATACGGTTATAGCATGACACAAAAACGTATTATGAACAAACGAGATATGATAAAGAAATACACATTATTAATTGTCTGTAGGGCATATCTCCTTCATTTTATACATTTTCTGGGACTAACCAATTAACAAGATGCCACAGTGGCAGTTCCCTGTTTTCTGCTGTTTTTGGTTTCAGAAAATCTCTTAAAGAAATATCCGCCAAATTGGAAGAGTCAACATCACCTGGTGGCGCGACAGCTACAGTAGCCGCGCCGGGAGGTGGTGTGGCACCCTCGGGCGTCCACCGACCTAGGTCTTTCGCCTATAAATACCCCTGTGACCTAAAAACGCTTCACGTTAGACACTTTTTCCTCCACGGGTCCCGATCGCCGCCGCCATCGCCGATAAGATTCGGGGGACAGAAGTCTCTTTTCCGGCACCCTGTCGGGACGGGGAATTGCCCCCGGAGCCATCTCCATCGACTCCACCTCCATCTCCATCGATGTTGCTGACTCCTACGATGAGGAGCGAGTAGTCACCCCCCCCCCCCCCCCGGGCTGCGGGGTCTACGGAAGTCATGTGGTTTATCTCTCTCTCCCATGATGTGATCTTGCATGTGATCATGAGCTTTGTAATCTAGTTGAATATGTGATGCTACTCTTTATCTATTATGCACTCTAGATGTTACTTTAATATGAACTCCGGTGTTATTCACGTGTGTAATGGTGATAATGTATGCACCGTGTGTGATTTCCTTTATGACATTGTTGGTGTTAGTTTACTCTGACTTTGAGGGTGCTTTCGTAGCCCTACATAGTGAATGGTGTTTGTTATCCAGCATGAGAGTGTTTGAGAGTAGTGTTTATTTATTTAACTTTGATGTCATTGTTGAGAATATCCACCGATGAAAGTAGGAGGACTTGTTTCTACATTAAAACACCGTTTTCAATAAGTTCTGTTACATGTTTGCTTGCTGTCATTTTTTTATTACAGATTGCAATTACTACTTATAATCATCCATATTCCTTGTATTTCACTATCTTTTCGCATAACTAGTACAGTTATACATCTGACAAGTGTATTGGGTGTGTTACGGACACAAGAGACTTCTCGTATCTTAATTGCAGGGTTGCTTGAGACGAATATCTTTGACCGCCACCTCCCTGAGTTCGGTATACCTTGGGTGATCCACTTAAGAGAAACTTGCTGCTGTTCTACAAACCTCTGCTCTTGGAGGCCCAACACTGTATACAAGAATAGAAGCGTGCGTAGACATCAAGGGTGCGGACGCTAACTGGAAGGTGGATTATTAGTCATAGATGCGATTGGAAGGTCTATGTATATTGTTGTAATGCCCGAATGAATCTCATACTAGACACCATATCATTAGTTTATGCATTGGGTTGCTCATCATTATTCTGTCAATTGCCTAGCTGTAATTTATTTACCACGCATGGATGAATGTTATTATTATTTATGGAGAGACACCACTAGTGAACTGTGGACCCTGGTCATTCTCATTAATCTGATAAAACCACAACTGCAAACCTGTTACTTTCTGCAAACATCACTCTTTCTTCCACACATACGTTTAATCCTTTGTTACAGAAAACCGGTGAGATTGACAACCTCACTGTTAAGTTGGGGCAAAGTATCTTGATTGTTGTGTGTAGGCTCCACGTCAACAGCTATTTTCTGACGCCGCTGATAACTCGAGGGAATTCTTCATCTCATACTGGTTCGATAACCTTGGTTTCATACTGAGTGAAATTTGCTGCTGCACTACTTCATAACTTACTCTTGGGGTCTCCCAACAACACACCCACCGTGTGCATAAGATCGTGTGCATAAGAGGGTCGGGTGGGAATGGGTGAGACGCACGGACCCATCAAGACCACAGCAAGGCTTGCCGGCGTTGAAAGACAAGATGGCAACAGAGGTGTTCGATAGCTTGGTGAGCATAAAAGTGGGTTCAGGAGACAAGGTCTTATTTTGGAAAGATAGGTGGTTGAACGGGCGGGCAGTGCTGGACATCGCACCTGCAGTGCTTCACTGCGTCCCGGCACGGCGGAGGAACAAGCGTTCGGTACGCGACGCTCTGACAGAGGACAAATGGACCCTTGACATCAACGAGGAGCTACCCCCTGAGGGGTTTTTGCAATATGTTGAGCTGTGGGAGGCGATCCTAGAAGTAGACAGAGACGATGGAATGCCGGATCAGTTTTCGTGGCCCTGTAGCAGATCCGACACGTTCTCAGTCAAAGACACCTACGACAGACTTTGCCAGGGATTGGTGAGTTTTGGGCCAGCGGAGGCAATCTGGTCAGCAAAGGCACCACTAAAATGCAAAAATTTCCAATGGCTAGCAGTCAAGAATTGGCTTTGGACTACGAAGAGGAGAGCCAGACATGAGCTGCAAGCTCACGTAGAGCCGTGCTACACATGCTTGCAGGAGGTGGACTCGGTGGAGCACATCCTCATACAATGTGTGTACGCGCGGCAGGTTTGGCATGGAGTTTTCCACCGTGCAGGCCTGGAAAATGACACGCCTCTTGCCACGGATAACTTACAAGAGTGGTGGCTGCGGGTGAGAGAGAAGTATGGTAGCAAGGACAGGCACTTGTTCGACGCCGGTATCATTTGCACTTGCTGGCTGTTATGGAAACAGCGAAATGCTCGAGTCTTTGGTAATACCATACAGATAGCCACGGTGAACCAATTGGTCAGCAGAATTGAGGAGGAAAGGACTCAATGGAGCTTAGCAGGGTTTGGAGGGAGTGCAAACATGGTAGGAGAGTAGGCTTTAGTTTCCTGTGTCCGTGTTTTTTTTTCTGTTTCAACGTGTTGTAACAGAAACTCTTGTAAATATTTTGCTCCCCTTCTATAAAGCTATGGTAGGCATTCGCGTACCCTCTAAAAGAAAGATGGCGACCACCGAGCGGTGCGAGCAGCAGAGGGGGTCATGGGGAATTTTCCTCTCGGTAGGGCAGCACATGCGCTAAAAATGATCAGACGGTTGAGAGGCACCGATCCTCTGGAGTCTGGAGGACGCTCAGCGCTGCCCTTTCATGTGTTTATTACTCTCTAGTCTCCACAAGAATAACAAACTTTGGCACACAAAGACGGTTCGTTTGACTTTCTTCCATAGCGTTACAACAGTCAACATGACATATGTATAGACAGATACAACGTCCAGCAGCAGCAGCGGGAACAACAGCAACAAACAACAACAGCGTCGCAGCGATACATTTTATTACTACAAAATTGATCTCCGCTGCACTACCGGTAGCTGCGGTAGATGGGCGTGTACATGCAACTCTCAGCGTATTTCTCCAGATCTCTCGGACGTGGCAGGCGAGTCGCCAAGCCTACAGAAAATGGTAGGTCAATGTCAATTTATTAAACACAAGTTTTCCATGGGACCCGAAAGGGTTAAAGAGGTGTAGAAGAACATACCAAGTTCATAGGCTTTTGCAGCCACGCTAGCGGCAATGAGAGCGGATATCTTTCTGATGTTAGTGAAAGGAGGGAAGATGGATCCCTTGTCAAAGTTCTCTTGAGTCGCCTGTTCAGCTAGTGTTTCCGCTGTTTAAAGGAGTGACAGTTCGTAAACCTCCCATAATGCGAATAACATTTAAGTGCTAAATAAACTGCATTTGGTAAGGCCTTGATGGATAACATATTTAGCAGGTCCCTTCAAAGCTACTTACCGGCTGCAAGAAGCATGTCCTCATGTACACGGGTTGCTCCAGAGATAACGACACCAAGGCCAAATCCAGGGAAAATGTAAGCATTGTTTGACTGTTATGGATAGAGAAAACAATTAGACATGAGAACTTCTGTTGTGACTAAGCATTAGCAAGTTTTTAAACCAGCAAGATTGCTTTCCATTGGAAATGATTAAAATTATACCTGGCCAGGCACATGAATCTTTCCATTGTACTCCACAGGATCAAACGGACTGCCGCTGGCAAACACTGCACGACCCTGCAAATATGGAGATGCATTTGCATGTTTTGGTGAACCCCTTCTTGTGCAAATTATGTAACACCAAGATATGGTAGACGAAATTTATTTTTATTTTAAAGTATAAGATGAAAAAAGACAGAAAACATCTTTCATTAATCTTTGTTGCATTACAAATGGTATGGACTAGCACAGTGATTTAATGAGTAACATCAAACGTTGACTACGACGAATTCGCAGTTAGCTGTGTGAGCGTTGGTTAGCTGTGTGAGCGTTGGGAAACTCACCTCGGTCCAGCTGTATGCTTCTTCAGCAGTACATTCAGAGTGCGATGTCGGATTTGACAATGAGAAAATGACAGGCCTCTGTATTTCAAATTTTAAATATCAGAAGCTACACCTCACTGATTCCAGGAAGTTAAACAACAACAACAAGGTTTGATGGAAAATACCTCATTGAAAGAAGCCATAGCCTGAACAACTTCTTTTGTGAAAGTCCTGCCAACTCCAGAAGTTCCAATCAGCACTGTAGGTTTGATGGACTAGAGAAACAATACATTAACTTTAGTAAGATACAATAAAATGCAACATTAACAGAACAATTTCCAGATAACCATCAATCACTAGTTGAACTGAATTCTTGAATGTGTGTAACTACTGGTACCTCAACAGCGTCTAACAAGGTTGTCAAAGGTTCATGCTCATGTGCCCAAGGTTTTTTGAATGGTTGAAGGGAGTCTTTTCTGGAGTTAACGATCAAACCCTAAATATGTAACAGAGTAATATTGTGTCAGGCTGTCAGCTCCAGCATTTAAAATCTAGTGATATAAACTTTTCTTTGGCTCCATACCTTTGAATCCACCAGCCAAACCTTCTTGCGGCACTCTTCAATCGGAACATTTGTCTATAAATTGATCAATATCAGCATGTGGCTAGCAGTAGCATCACAATTAAAATTTTATACACCAACTGACATTTTGAAACATTAAAAGTTAGTACCTGCTTTGAAATCTCAAGAGCAATGAGTTCCGCAATACCAGTTCCAGCCTGCAGTAAAATGCATCACCATATTATTCCAGAGAATGCATCATCACATGTGTTCAAGAGAGCACATCATTTCTATAATTCAGCAAAAGTTACACAGTGAGAAATTTTGACTGACCTCTCCAGCACCAAGGAACAAATAAGTGTGCTCAGCTAGGGTTCCACCAACGACCTTCAGCGAAGATAGCAGACCTGCAAGGACTACAGATGCTGTCCCCTGCAATCAACACATTGCATATGAGCACAGAAGACAACAAACCGAAAGCGATACTGAATAACATAAGGGCAGCATCTCACACAACTGAAAACATCATGGCATGAACAAAACAAATGGTTACGCTTACGCACCTGGATATCATCATTGAAAACAAGATGGCTCTTGCTATATTTGGCAAGCAAATCAAACGCATTGTGATTGGCAAAGTCTTCAAACTGGCACAAGGAAGATCCAGTCTCACCATTTTATGATAGCAAGTCAAAATGATCACCATATAACAGAAATATAACTGGGTGTCTGAACTGACCTGGATGAGAACTTTTTCACCATATAGGTGCTTAACAGCATCCATGAACTCGTCCATGAGCTCATGATACTCCTGTCATCAAGGACAAGTACATGCAGATCTTAAGTGTTGGTTATATTGAGAACAACTAAATTACTCCAAGCAAAGTTTGTAGATCTCCGTACCTTCCCAGTGGCACGTCTTTGCCGAATCCCGATGTAGAACTCGTCGTTAAGCAATTTCTCATTGTTAGTACCAACATCAATTGTAATAGGCAAGCACTACAAAAGTAACATTCAAGAAGCTTAAATTATTTTGTAGCTTTTGCGTTGGTAGCAAATATTCTGGGATCATTAGAAGAGATAACAACATATGTGAATGCTTACAGCTGACGGGCGAACTCCTCCAAGGGCAGTGTACAGAGAAAGTTTGCCAACAGGAATTCCCATGCCCTATAGGATATGTTTCCAACAAAATATAAGCAAAGTTCCTGAATTAAGCAGCTAATTAGACAAACATACCTGACAACCCAAATCTCCAAGTCCCAAAATGCGCTCACCATCAGTAACAACGATAACTTGAATGTTCCTCTCTGGCCAGTTCCTTAGCACTTCAAGGACCTTCCCCCTACAATCGCCTCTAATCAGTCCCAACAATAAACTAAATATGTAATTGTTGTAAGTTTGATCAAAGCTGGGCAAACGTACTTGTCTCTCAAGCTGACATACAGACCCTGAGGGCGCCTAAATATGCTTCCATACTTCTGGCAAGCCTCACCTACAGTTGGTGTATAAACCACAGGGAGCAGCTCCTCCACATTATCAATGAGAAGCTTGTAGAACAACCTCTCGTTCCTCTCCTGAAATCACAAAGCATTGTCAAACACTGTTGCAATCAATAGATCATTTTAACTGTGACAAAGATTGGTTGGATTTTATCAGCTTTCCAAGAAAGAATTCCCTGCTTTGCATAGTCAATATCTTTCATGAAAAAATCCATAGTTCATTCAGCATGACTAATCAGGCTACCTGAAGGTCCATCATGGCCACATATCTCTGCAGCGGCACGTTATACTGGCGAAGGTCATGCATGATCTTCTTTACCTGCATTCACATTGAGCGTACCTTGGGAAAACGAAGACCAGAAAGAATTACAGCTTAACTTGGCTAGTGATGGCTGCACTTACTTGGAGGTCCTGTGAAACAACTGATGGAGGAAGAAGGCCACGCAAGTAGTGTGCATCCCTCTCCCTCTCGGTAAAGGCAAGTCCCTTGTTGTGATGCGGATCTCTCAGCAGGGTGTAACCACTGTGCCACAAAAGTTCCATCAGCATTTGATTTAACATAGTGTGCAAAACTAATTCAGTCCATTGGACCAACTACGGTCGTTCACCAGCATGAAGCAATCCTACATCCAAATCAAAATTCTATGGCACGGAAGTTCTGAACAATCTCGTGCTCAACTGGGTAATTGACTTTCCTTGCTAAAGTTACCGTTCTCTGCTTGGTATCAGTTAACTAACCAACTTATTTGGTATCATTCACCATACGGTCCTCAATTTAGTATCATTATGCAGTCAAATTTCGCTGTCAGTGGTGGTAGTGGAGAAAACAAGACACATAGATACTGATGTGGGCCAGATTAGAATATACTCGCACCCACAAGAATGCAAGAAACACAAGAAACCAAAACAAAAACAACTAATTCGCTGCTTTGCTCAACTACTAACGACCTACTCCAAATCCACCGAGCGGTGACCTGGATCCTCTTTCAGAATCTCCTTAATAAAACAGTGGACTAGTATCCCACCAATAAACTGAAATTGAAAATGTAAAAAATAATATAATAGAAACTTAAATACGACCAGCTGGGCGACTCCAACAATACCAGGTAACCAGCCCATACCGGGGAGCTGAGAAACCAACAAAACTCAGCTGACCTGGGTTTCGCCAGAAGGAGAAAGGGACGGTTATCTTCCGCTTTGCTGAACCATCCCACTACGCGTAAACCTACCGGATATGCACGCACAAAGCCATCACGCGATTAGATTTGTTCCGGGCGACGCAAGCAACGGGACACGCATATCCTGAGTTCCAGAGTTCAGGCACGTAAAAGCTCTTAAAATGGACTAAAATATTGGTAGTAGCAGCTTAAGCAAACGCAACACGCGGGGGAAACCGTACAGCTAACCTACCACGAAATGACTGAACCGGCACGAAATTAAACGCGAAAATCCCCACCCAGATCGATCGACTCATCGAAACGTCCGCCCCACACAAACCCAGATCCAGCACGCACGCGGCGATCGGATCCGATCCGCCCGGCTCAGCTCACCTCGCGACAGAGAAGGCCCAGGGCGTGACGGGCAGCTCCTCCTCCGCCGGGGCCCTGTCCTCGCCGTACGCGTCCTCGGCCGCCGCCGCCGCCTGTTTCTTCTCGGACGGCGCGGTCTCGGCTGCGGCGGACTCCATCGCCACCGCCTCGACCCGCTTCGGCGGCGCGGCGCGGACCGTCACCGTCGCCGACGCGGCCCTCCTCCGCACCTCCATACAGCTCGTGCATCCGCTGCCCGCCTCGCCACCCCCGCCGCGCTTCCACTGCAGTGCCAGACAAAACAAGCAACGCTTACAACCTAATACCTCCGGGATACAACAATAGTGCAATCACGCGACTCGAAGCGAGCAGCGCGCCGTAGGGATCAGCGAGCAGAGAGCGCGGAACAGTGCCGGTACCAGGGAGGCGGCGTGGGACGCGGCGGCGGCACGCGCGGAGAGCATGGCTGCGAATTCCGCGGGGAGCTCCGACGCGGTTCCGTCCTCAGCCCGGAAGAGCCACCTGCGCGCGAGGGAGGTGGAGGTGGACTCTGGAGACGGACGGGGCGAGCGAGGAGGTGGCGGTGGAGGAGGAGGCCGGGCTATAAAAGGGGACGCTGTACGCTTTGTGTTTTTGCGTGGGGTCAGCCGGGTGGGCGGGCGGCACACCTCTGCGTGCGGCGGAGCACTTTAATTCGCCAACGCCAAGGTGATTCTCCACGACACGCCGTTTCGGTTTTATTTACCGGCTGCTTGGTTAACCGGTGTTGACATTCGACGGGTTTTTGTTGCAGCTGGTGAAAGTATCATACGGCAACATAAAATTCAAAGTAACGAGTACGTCGTCTTGTCATATCAAAGTTTTTGTGGTGCTAGTGATCTTTGTAATAAGTCAACTCAAGTTTATGAGAAAACTTTGTTGGAAGACGATAAGGGTGTGTTATTTTGTCGCCAAGCCGTGAGTTTATGACATCTTTCTTTTTTTGTAAAATTTTTTTTAAAGACGATAAAAGCGTGTTATTTGTCGCCAAGCATGACCTCTTTTTCACACAAAAAACACAACATTTTTCTTTAGGACCGGGCTAACTTCCTACCAAAAAATGAGTCATGCATGGAGCACCTAACGCCATGGAAATCCATCATGAACAACGACAAAAGAAAAAAAGGATTTTTTTGAGGATTTAGATAGCACCGTGAACCTTCAAACAACGTCATCATCTCAAATGTCGCCAAAGTTGCATGTGGCATCTACAACGACGTGAAGGCATGTCGTAGATCAACTGGTTTTTCGTCTCGCATCGAAGAACCAGTACGAGCATGTCAAGGTCCGCATAGGAGACAAGATGAAGTCTGGGAGCCAAGCTCGCCCACACACAGGTCAATCGAGTGCATGAGGTATGTCCCCCGCACATCCAACACAGAAGGGGCAGTGAGACGAAAGAATGGAAGCTAAGGGTAGCTAGTGTTGTGATGGCATATTTAAGTGGTCTTAATTTCTCAGGAGTCGATTAAAGCATTTGCCAATTTATTTATCTTAATTACAATTTACAAATGTGGTGGGTTATTGATTGGTACTATATTTATTTTCCCAAGATAATAGTCACATAACACATTGGTCGAAATGTTTGCAACTAAAAAACATGACAGCAAAACATGTGGGTGCTAGAAGAAAACGAAAGAAATAAACGCTAACATTAGAAATACCCATCAAGGCACTCCACCGCGGCTAGTGTCAACGAAACTTGCGTAGGGACATCTACATAGACGTGACATGCATCAGTTGGTTGTTCATGCTGCAACATAGGAACAATAATGCATGGCTGATATGCAAAGATGAGAGATGATAGAATGAACTCATTAAAAGATACCCTCCATAGATTTCAGAATCTTAGTCACATTTTATCTTATTAACCTTGTAAATTGCCACACCTTAGGTAGCTAGCATGGGCAGGGGCGGAGCTGGAGCAAGAGTAACCCCGATGCCCAGTGAACCTGATGCACGCTTGCCATGCTAACCTGATGCATACTTGCCCCTTTTAGATGGTAGTTAGGCTTAAATAGTTTTTTTTGACCCTGATGCATGTGCATCAGGGTTTCTTCATGCAGCTCCGCCCATGAGCATGGGTGACATTACTCTTTCATCGCATTATAAATTGTCATGTTTAGGGATAAGCATTCGTTCATAGTCGGAAGGGATCTGCATGGTAAAAGTACGGTCGGCTCTACATGCCATGAAAAGGATAAAAAATAAACTATTGGTTTGACATGTTTGATGCCATTAAAGTATGTAATGTCGTTACCCACTATATGTCCTATCATGTAAGTTAATTGTTGGTGCGGAGTCAAGAAATGGAGGAGTGAAAGCAGAAATCTAACAAATTGAGTAGGTTCTAATTAAATTTGAAGTATTGAACCACTCATTACACTAAAAATAGGCTTATATTTTTAATCAAAAGTCATCGGTTTATGACTTTTGCCGAGTTTATTAGCAGTATATGAACATCTACCATATCAATTTTGATCTTAATTAGTGGATCCCTCATAGAAATATTTGTATAGTTTATTGATCCAATATTGTAGATGTTTATATTTGTTTTAAGATTGTTCAAATGTATAAGAGGTTGCCTTTTGACTTACAAAAAAATCTTGGGAGTTAGGATTAGCATTAGTGCTTCGTTCCAAACCAATCACCAATACATGAGGAGAAACAACATGGCACGTGTCTTGGTACACGATTTAGTTACCTTCCTTAGTCCATGTTAATCCTTACGTGAAGCACGTATTAAAGAAAAAGATCACGCAGAGAACTTGACTGTGTCAAGATGGTTAGGAGGATGGTTATATCCCTATCCCACCAGAGTTCAAATCCCAGGTTTGACGCTGGTGCTCATTTAGGCGGAATATTGTTTCAGTGGGAGGCGACGTTCCCGTCGATAGCGAGATGCCTGTGATGACTTCGTCAATCTCAAGACCTGACCCGCCGGTTCAGTCTCTCGGAGGATCTCATAAGCGTAGGGTGTGCGTGCGTGCGTTCATAGAGATGAGTGTGGGCGCGTTTATATGAGCGTTTACGTTGTATTATGTTTCTCAAAACAAAAAAAGGTCATGCGGGACTGACTCTCTTTTTCTCCATGTCCACTTGACTTTCTCAACTATCTTGTACTAGAATAAATAATGAACAGAGTTTTCTTAGGATAACCTCTGAAGCGTGTACTCTCTAACGATTCAGATTTTGTAGAAACACACTGTCACACCCTCACTTATATTGCTCACACACGCACGAGTATTTAGAGTATATAGTAGGTGGAATCACGATACATAGGAATTCTCAATACAGGAAGGAAGAGAGAGATCCGGGAGAGGAGGATAGAAGAGCCGAGAGGAAGAACAGATGTAAGGGGTAGGTGGGTTCGGTAGTTCTTCGTTGTCGATCCCGAGGTGTCGTTGTCCCCTCTTGTAGTCAGCTGGTCCAATCTCCTCCAGCGTAGCGTGTGGCGGGCTTGCGTATGCGTCGAGTGGGTTGGGCTGGCCCAACCGTGGAGCTTGGTACTCTTGGGCCCATGACATCCTTCCCCCCTTCAAGAGCGGCTTGACCCCAAGCCGGTGCCCGCGGAAATCGAGCACGCAGATCCTCCGTGTTCTCCCACGTTGTCAGGGACGCTGGCAGTCCTGGCCACCGAATCAGGGATTGATCCAATAGTTTACGACGACAACGTACCTTGCGAGTAGTCAACACTTCCTCTAGTACATGGTGTGGTGGCGCCTGGTCCTCAATGGCGGGTAACTCCTAATGAACTTCCACTGGTGGTTTGCCGGCGCGAAGCTGAGAGACATGAAACACAGGGTGCAATTTGCACTCCTCCGGTAGATGCAGCTTGTAAGACAGCTCGCCCACTTTTTGAACAATCTGAAAGGGACCGAAGTAGCGGAATGCTAACTTCGCATTGGAACGGAGCGCCAAGGATGTCTGCACATAAGGCTGGAGTTTCAGATATACCCAATCATTCACTTGAAACGACCGATCCGAGCGTTTGGTGTCCGCAAAATGCTTCATCCGAGCGTTGGCTCGTTGCAGATGTTGACGAAGTACGGCTGTAACCAGTTGCCGCTCCTGCAACCACTCTTGCATGTTCCTTGCCACTGGTATGGACGCGTCGGTAATCCCCAAATATCGTGGCGCGTGACCGTACAACGCTTTGAACGGAGCCATCTTGATCGCCGAGTGGTACGATGTATTGTACCAGAATTCCGCGAGCGGTAGCCACTGACTCCATTTCGTGGGACAAGTACTGATGAAGCAGCGTAGATAAGTTTCCATGCACTGATTGACACGTTCCGTTTGCCCGTCAGTCTGCGGATGATACGCTGTACTCATCTTCAGCTCGGTGTGCGACAATTTGAACAAACTCTGCCAGAAATGACTTGTAAACACTTTGTCTCGGTCTGAAATGAGTGCTTCAGGCATGCCGTGGAGCTTGAACACTTGATCCAGGTAGACTTGAGCCACTTTGGCTGCTGTGAATGGATGCGCCAGAGGGAAGAAATGCGCATACTTGGTTAGCTTATCCACCACTACTAGCACTGCGTTGTACCCTGCTGATCTGGGCAAACCTTCCACGAAATCCAGGGAGACAACCTGCCACGCTGTGTCAGGCACCGCCAGAGGTTTAAGAAGGCCTGGGTACTTAACATGTTCAGGTTTTGCTTGTTTGCATACACTGCAATCCTCCACAAAACGCTGAACCGTAGCTCGCATCTGTGGCCAGGCAAACAGGTGCCGCACGCGCTGTAGCGTAGCATGAACTCCCGAATGGCCACCAATGGCTCCCGCATGCAGAGTCTGTAAGATTTTGTTCTGCATGTGCTCGCTGCCCCCCACCCAGATGCGCCGTTTGTATCGTAGCAATGCGCCGTCCTGTTGCAGGTGTGCAGTAGACTTGCTGGGATCACGTAACTGCTGCAGCATTCTTTGGGTTGTAGCATATGTTTCATATCCTGCTACAATGTCCTGGAGCCAGTCTGCCGTGCCCATTGTTATTGCTAGAACCTCGGCCACCTCAATAGCTGGATGTCGAGAGAGAGCATCGGCGACTTGGTTGCTGCTCCCTTTTTTATACTCGATGTTGTACTGTAATCCCAATAGCTTTGTAAGAGCTTTCTGTTGCCAGGGTGTCGTGAGGCGTTGTTCATCCAAATGCGACAGGGCACGCTGGTCCGTGCGAATGACGAATGGTGATTGGCGCAGATATGGACGCCACTTGTCCACTGCTAAGAGGATGGCAAGGCTTTCCTTTTCATATGTGGACAGTCCTCGCAAGCGTGGTCCTAGAGCCCTGCTCAGAAAAGCTAGCGGGTGATCGCTTTGCATCAACACAACACTGATACCTTTGTCACTGGCGTCCGTTTCCACCACAAACGCCTTCTGGAAATTGGGCAATGCCAGGACTGGCGTAGTAAAGAGTGCGAGTTTTAGAGCCTCGAAAGCTTGTTGGTGATCGTCGGTCCAGACAAATAACACTCCCTTTTTCAGCAGGTCTGTCAGAATACGACTGATGAGCCCAAAATTTCTGATAAACTTGCGGTAATAACCCGCCATCCCTAGAAATTTACGCAGATCTCGCAGATTAGTTGGTACTGGCCATGATCTGACTGCCTCAATGCTTGAAGGATCTGTTGATACTCCTTCTGCTGATATAACATGACATAAATATTTCAGCTTTTGTTGCGCAAACGTACACTTGGACTCCTTAATCTTCAGGTGATGCTCGTCCAGTAATCGAAACACCGCTTGCAGGTGTTCCTTGTGCTCATCCAGCGTGCGACTGTAGACTAGAATGTCGTCTATGAAAACCAGCACACATCGTCGGAGCAGTGGGGCTAAAATTGTGTTCATAGCATTCTGGAACGTAGCTGGTGCGCCCGTGAGACCATATGGCATAACTCTGAATTCGTAATGCCCCTGGTGTGTCTGAAAAGCTGTTTTGTGCTCTTCTCCCTCAGCCATTCTGAACTGATGGTAGCCCGCCCGAAGGTCGAGACTAGTGAACCATGCTGCGCCCGACAATTCATCGAGTAACTCGTCGATAACAGGCAGAGGATAACGATTCTTGATTGTCAGTGCATTGAGGTATCGGAAATCGATACAAAACCGCCAAGTACAATCCTTCTTCTGCACCAACAGCACTGGAAAGGCAAACGGGCTAGTACTGAACTGTATAATACCTTGCTTCAGCATTTCTTTGATTTGCTTCTCAATATCATCCTTCTGTTCTGGACTGTATCGGTAAGGACGCAAATTCACTGGGCGTGAGCCTGGCAACAGTGAAATCTTGTGATCAAACGCACGTCTCGGTGGCAGTCCTTGTGGTTCATCGAACAATGTGGCAAACTGCTTCCGTAGATCTTGAATTGCCACTGGGCAAGGGTCTAGGTCGACCGCTTCTCTGATCTCACGCAGTTGTACAATATGGCAAACTGCGTTGGACTCCACCAGTGCTTCTAACTGATTGGCTGAAATGACCTCGCAAGATGAGGTGTCCATCCTAATACCCTGTAATTGTACTGTATGCCCCCGATACTGAAATTGCAGTTGCTTCAGCCCCAAGTGGACCACCATCGATCCAATGCTCTGTAACCAGTCCATGCCCAGTATGATGTCGTAGCAACCCAGTGGAAACAGTCTCAAAGTAGTTGAGAAGTCCTCTCCTTGTGCTTGCCAGGTACAGTTGGGCACTTCCAGGTCGCAGCGCAGTGTTGCCCCATCGGCAATTTTTACCTGCATTGCTCTGCACTTGCGAACTTTCGGCCAGCTATTAGCAATTGTCTCTGCAATGAAGCTGTGAGTACTGCCCGAGTCCACCAGCATCAGAACCTCCCGATTGTGAACTCTCCCCTTCAACCGCACTGTCTGGGGAGGCTCCGCGCCTTGCAGTGCCGCGTGAGAGATCACACATATCTCTCCCGTGTCGTTGGCAAACGAGGAATCTGCTGCCCTCTCGTTTTCCAACAATCCCAGCAGCTCCTCTACGACATGGAGCTGCACCGTTGGGCCGCAGACATGATCGCGAGCCCATCGTTCGCCGCAGGTGAAGCACAGACCACGCGCCCGGCGGTAAGCACGCATGGCCTGCACCCGCTCGTCTGTACTGGGTGGTGGTGTAGATGATGCCCCAGGGCGTCGCTCGTCCGTCCGCGGTATCGGTGACGGCCCTGGCGGACGTCCTGTCGAAGGAGGTGGCGGCAGCGGCATCGCCGTGCGCGGCGTCGCCCGGGAATGCGACGTCGTGCTCGCCCCTGGCCGCCAAGCCTCCCTCGTCAGCTCCATTGCTTCCTCCTGCAGTATGGCAAGGGAAACAGCAGAGTCCAAATTCTTCGGCTGTTGAATCATCACGACTGCACGTATGTCGTGCCGCAAGCCATCGACAAAATGTGTGACGAAATACAGAGGATCCCACGACTTGTGATGCCCAACTAGACTGTTCATTGCGGTGTTAAACTGCACCGCATACTCGTCCACCGTCCCAATCTGACGGAGACGCGAGAATTGCCGCACAAGTTGCTCAAATTCCCTCCGCCCGAACTTCTCACACACCTTGCCAACGAATTCCTCCCACGACCGAGCAGTCATGTGAGCATCCGTCCATTGCAACCACAACGCCGCCTCCCCGGTGAAATACACCACCGCCGTGTCCACCCACACTTCTCTGTCAATTTTACACACCCGGAAATACGACTCACACTTGAGTTTCCACTCTAGAGCACCTTCGCCCCCGAACCCAGGGCAATCCATCCTCGGGGTTCGGCCTGATCTATCATGCTCGCGTGGGGAAGGGACAGCCGAGAAAGGAAAATCGAACGTACCCTTGGCCGGGGTCGTGAGGGGTAGAGGACCCATCAGCGATCCCCGTTGTTGTTGCTCGATGCGGAGGCCAACTGGCCCGTGACGTCCTTCGTCACCTGGGCGCGTCATGCTCGATTCCTGACGCGAATCAAGCATGCTTGCCGCCGGATCACGGAGAGTTGGAGACACCATCCCCGGTGGGTTGGTGCAGCGCTCGAGTTGTTGACGGAGTTCTCCCAGATCTGCCCGCAACGCCCCCACCGCGTCGTCCACCGACGGCCGCCACTGCGCCAACTCCGCCAGCGCCGGCCGGATCTCATCGAGCGCCTCCACTCGAGCCAAAATTCTCGCGATCTGAGCCGTCTGCTCGCCGATCTTTGCCACCGTCGCCGCCAGATCCGCGATCTGGTCCCTAAGCGCGAGATCGGCCATGATATCCGTTATCGTCCGCGTCCGAGGTGCCAGATCGAAAGCTCTGATACCAGACTGTCACACCCTCACTTATATTGCTCACACACGCACTGAGTATTTAGAGTATATAGTAGGTGGAATCACGATACATAGGAATTCTCAATACAGGAAGGAAGAGAGAGATCCGGGAGAGGAGGATAGAAGAGCCGAGAGGAAGAACATATGTAAGGGGTAGGTGGGTTCGGTAGTTCTTCGTTGTCGATCCCGAGGTGTCGTTGTCCCCTCTTGTAGTCAGCTGGTCCAATCTCCTCCAGCGTAGCGTGTGGCGGGCTTGCGTATGCGTCGAGTGGGTTGGGCTGGCCCAACCGTGGAGCTTGGTACTCTTGGGCCCATGACACACACCAAGGCACACCGAGTGGGAGAGACAACAGAACAGTTGTCCAGTGGATAACTCTATTATTTGACTTCAAGCGTGAGAAAAAAACAATTATTTTTAGAGTTTTTTTTAATATGTTTTTAGAGGTTTTGTTCAAAGGAATGAGAAAAACTTGAAATCTTATGTAGGCTTGCCAACCCACTCTGCATTGAACGACAAAGTCTTTGTCATATGGTTGGCAGCGTTTATGGGTGCGCCTACATACCTATCATAGTTATGAGCTGGATCAGGATTTGTGGTTACTGGTTACCATAATGCCATTGCTTAGAGGTGCAGGAGCCTGCAATGAACTTGGCTCAGGTTGAGCCATGGGTTACTTCAAGACAGGTATTTATAATCATCCAAACATATCACGTGGACTAGCTTACAATGCCAATGCACGTCAAAGAATCATTTGTCAGTTTCAAGCCCCGCTAATGAAACCGATTTTGTGGTCCTGGCCACTAGATTAACAGCTTCTAGCCAGAAACTGAATTATTTGCTTCTTACTTTTTCTTGTCTCTTTCGCCTCTTTTGGATAGTGATGAATCTTATCATAAGATTCTTGTATATTATGAGAGACATGCAAAAGAGGCTACTCCTCTATTCCCCAAGTTGTTAGACATGCATGTTGTCATCAAGGTGTGCGCATACAGAAAAATATCACTTCCTAAAACTCATTTTAATTAAGCTTGAAAACTGAGGTAATGTATATTTTTGGCTTATGTATTCGAAGACGTGCCTACAAATGGACAAGCCTTATAAAAATGTAAAAGATATAATCAATATATTATGGGCACATAGAGAAACTCGAGCATTTAGGCCAACTCTAATGCGGCCCGCCAATCAGTTCGTGGTGGGACGGACATCATCTGTTTCCGACTCATGGTCGCCCTGGCCCGCAAGCCGACGACACCGCCCATTCCTTCACCATGTCTCCCCACTGCGATTTGGCTTGTAGTCCGCTTTGTTTCCACCTCTTACAGGCAGCGTAGTAGTTTGGGCTCTACAGACACCGTCATCACGTGACGCCGTCAGTGTCACCGCCGCCACTCACTGCTAGTGTCACTCTACAACCAATTCCTCGATACATCGTATACGCCTCGTCTGATGATGAAAACAATGTTTTTAATAGAAAGATAGTGAAGAGATCACAATGAACTCATGTAATAATCTGATTAACTTAGAAACCATCCATCTCTTCTCATGTCCCTTGACAATTATATTCCCCGGTGAGAATATCTTGAGTGGTGGATATTTTAGTAGCATCAGGGTGATCTAAAGGTATTCATAATCTGTGTGTGCTTTCCACTTGAGATGCAGTTGTACGTGCACATGCATGTGTGGTTGCGTGCTTCGTATCTGGCGCCACTCGTTCGCCAGAAGGATGTACGTACGGCGGGCCTAAGTGTGGCAAGTGGAAGTGTTCCGGTTCCACTGCAGCTGGAACGTGCGGCGACTTGTAGGAGTACAGTACCACCGTCAGATCTGGTGAGTGAAACGGGAGTCACCGTGACCGTCGATCCAGCTGCTGCGCGCGCTAAATTTGTGATTCGCACATGGGGTTGGGGGCCCCCGGCGGTAATAACAAGGCGTCGGCGTCAGCAGCACGAGTGCGTGTGTGTGTTCTGGCTCGCGACGCGGCGAGTAGCCGCCTGCGCGAGACGAGACGAGACGAGACGCTCGCTTTCCGTGCACTGGCGGCCGGCCCCACCGCGCGCGCACACGAAGCTCGGGTCCCGCTTACTTTGCGCCCCACATGTCAGCGGGCACGGTACGTTCGTCTTGCGTTTCTGTGTGGCTGGAGGTGAGGCCTTCCCCGGGTGCGTCCGTCCACGCGACCTTCCCCACGGTACCTTGGACCCCCTGCTTCCGTACGTCCAAGTAAATGGCTACCCTGCACTGCTTTCTCCGCTGCTTCGCGCGCGGCCGCATAGCCTTTACCGGACAGCGCCGTCGAGTACATAGATATCTACTGTGCCCGGCAGTAAATCGGGGTTGCTCGGTACAGCGAATGGCATCCCCCTCGTGGGTCGATCGTGCCCGCCCCCGCTTCGTTCGGGGACAGACGGACGGTGCGCCTACCAGTAAAGGCTGCTGCCGCACTAGAAAAAGTCCTGCTTTCTTCGGTAGCCGCGATCGATCGATCTCAAAACAAAACATTCCCTTCTCATGGACGAGGATCATACCACGGTCGTTTCATCTTCCCGCTGGATCTGAAAATTACCTGTCAACGTTTGGTTTCAGCAAACATTTTTTAATGGCATTATTCCACCTTTTCTTAGGGCGCGCCAGCAAACAGACCGGGACGAAAATTACAACGACACAACGACCCCCACATTGTCCCATCATCCTTTCCTAGGGCTTAGCTTTCGATACGCTCATATATACGAGCTAAGTATGCGTTTCTGTATGGCCCTCCCGCATGATTGGAAGAGGCGTCCTTCTCTCCGTTCCAACCGAGGAGCCTACAAACTCATGTAGTAGGTTCAGCGACGACCAACGACGAAAACAAGGGCCGACGCTGCCTGGATCTAATCGCGGGAGGGACGGCGCACAACGAATGCAGCTGCATGCATGCTCCAACTTGGACTTGGACGACGCCTTGCCCAATGCTTCAAGGGGCGATTTCGATGCAGGAATCAACAAGGCTAGGTGCTACATCAATAGAATTATACTCTTTTTATTGCGAATTAATCATCGTACGCGCCTTCTTGTTGAATCTGGTTAATTAATAGTCAAGTGGCACTGGTTTAACTTACTCCGTAATTAATATGATTCTTGTCCTGTTGAACATGTGCATCAAGAGTGAGTGATTTTGACAGCCAGTGCATGCATTTTCCTTCTCTTCACACCGCGTATACGGTGCTGAGTGCGTGCCGACTGGACCATATGTGACTATGTGAGCGAGTCAATTGTTCAAGGTCAGCGCCATGCCATGTCTTCATAGTGCTCAGCTTTAGTACGTAGGCTGTTGTTGTTTGCAAAACATTTTGAACCTAGTATGACCAGAACTCTCCTGTTTCTTCTGGAGGCAGCAAACAGGTGAAAACCTAGGCGTCGCCTCTTTTCTCCCCTATCCACCCCACTGTCATTGGAAGAAGGTGATGGGCATAGCCCACTAGACTGATGGCGACCCCCCCTCCCCCCCCCCCCCCCCCCCCCCCGCTTTATGATGGGCATAGCCCACTCGACGGGGGCGTCAGAAACCGGGGCGAAACCTAGATCTTTATGATAATGGTTTGGTTGGCACTGGTTGCAAAGGAAAATACGATAACCGCATGTGAATCTGGACAGCTGTAACTCCAACGCGACAGATAGGGCGGTGGCGAGAACATCGAAGGCAAATGCCCTAATCTGAGGCAAATAATATGGGTTCATGCCATTCGAGAATGAAAGATTCAAGTTGTTGCACGGTCGCGCCAACATAGGAGGTATATTGAAATGTTTTCCCCGTTTCTTCAAATCTATATAGACTTAATTTTGTACATGCATTCACTAATATAAATATGTATGTTGTTAGGTAGAATGAGAACCTGTTGTAGGATGGTTAAGAGGGTAATTATACCCTAGGCCACCAACATTCGTACCCAGGTTTGATACTGATGTTTCCTATTTAGAAGGAATATTCTTCTGTGGGAGGTGACATGCCATCAACAACCAGGTGTTTGTGATGATTTCAACGATATCAAGACCCACCCGACCCTCTGGCTCAGTAATTTGGATGTGCTTACAGTGCTAGGGTGTATGTGCATGTGCTCAGAGGAGTGAGTGTGTATGTGATCGTCTACTTTTATACCGTGCTTCGTAAAAAAAGGTATATTGTCTTACATTAGTAATGGAGTATCATTAAAAAAATACACTGTCAACCAGATAGAAATGCTAGTAGTTGTATTTATTTTGTTTCGTGGAACACGACAATAACTTCGAACTCGTCGATATTTTCTATTCCCTCTGTTCGAATTTTCTATTTTGTTCAACTTTCCAACTTTTGTGTTTTTGTTTACCTCAAAACGTATTGTATTTTGCATTGAGATTTTACAGATTTATATTATACAGTATATCATTGAGAACATACTACATGATTTATTCAGATTTTTCAAACATTTTAATATGTTTTAGACTAGCTAGAACACTCAGCTCAAAAGTATAAGTTGTTGTAGGTGTTGTACATGTTGTCTAAATTCATATCAAAATAAGTATACACGTACAATAAAATGTGCATGTAGAAAGAGGCTATGTTGTAGCAATCCTATACTTATTTTGATACACTTACAACAAGTATGTCACGTAGGATTGGAGTGTACATGACATATTAATCCTATACTTTTCCTATTATTATAACTTTCATATCCTATAAATCAAACCACTAGGGGCCTGTTTGATTCATAGGAATCTTGTATGATTTTATCCCATAAGATTTATTCCTTTTCTAGTGGTTTGATCTATAGGGTTGGTTCCTATAGGAATTATTCTCATAAGAATTTTTGTACTACTTCCCATAGGAATCTAACATCCACTTCAAACTCTTTTTACAATTCCTTTGATGAAATCAAATAAACTTTAATATAAACCAAACCCTTGCTATATTTATATAGCGGGGCTATGGCCTTTTTCGAGTATAGAATTGGAGTGTACATGACATAGCAATCTTATACTTTTCCTATTTCTATGAGTTTCCTATCCTATGAATCAAACAAGCCCTAGAAAAAGAAAAAAATCATATAGAATAAATTGCTAGTACTCCCTCCGATCCATATTAGTGGATATAGATTTGTCTAAATTCATATGTATCTAGTTAAATATTTAGACTAAATATATGTGTATCTAGACAAATTTATGCCCACTGATATGGATCAGAGGCAATTCTACAAGATTACTTTGATCCCTAAAACTGAAACAACACAATGCCGTCGCCGTCGCCGTCGCGAGGACGACGAGTCCGGAACGTCATCCCAAACTTGTCCCGACTCTGTTCCAGAACCCGTCCACGTTCATCTTCATCCAACCCTGAAGCATCGTCATCACGTCTCTCACCTCAGTCACACAGCAGGCTCACACTCTCGAACTCGGAGAACAGTCACCAAGACACCAACGAAGGGAACCAAACCCTTCTCCTTCTCCGATGGCGCAGGTGGCGGGCAGCAGCTTCTTCCAGGACGCGCGCCTCCCGGAGCAGCGCGCCGTCGAGGGCGTCGCCTTCCCCGCGGTGCTCGTCCCGAGCGGCGGGCCCCCGGGAGGAGGTTCCAGCCACCACGACGAGTTCCTGGCGGCCGTGCGGTCGGAGCGGGCGTCCCGAGTGGAGCCGCTGCTGCGGGAGGCGGGGGCGGTGCTGCTGCGCGGGTTCCCGGCGCGGACGGCGGCGGACTTCGACCGCGCCGTCGAGGCGTTCGGGTACGAGGAGCTGCCGTACGTGGGCGGCGCGGCGCCGCGGACCAACGTGGTGGGCCGGGTGTTCACCGCCAACGAGTCGCCGCCTGACCAGAAGATCCCCTTCCACCATGAGATGGCGCAGGTCAGCACACTTCCTTCCCTGACTGAGCTCATCCAACTCCTCGTCAGTTACCATGAAACATTGGCTTAATTAGTAGGTCCTGAGGTCAGCTTAGCTCAGAGCTCATGGAAAAGTAATTGCACACGACGATTTTTCAGAACAGTTTAACTATTTTACCTAGACATACAAGTCCCTGGTTTCCAGAGCAACACCAGCACTCTGCATTTCACATTTTCACTACGACAATGGTCACTAAACTCAGGGTCTGCATAACAGATAACCTACTAAACTTATGCAGAGAACCGGGGATCATCGTCCTTACCGAAAAAAAGATACAATACTAAACTTCAATTATGCACAACTAATTAGTACCATCCGAATTTAGATTAATTCGGTATGTTGTCTCAGAACAATTTAAGTACCTACTCCCTCCGTCCCAAAATAAGCGTCACAACTTCGATAGAAACTGGATGTATGTAGACATAACACATGTCTACACACATCCAGTTTCTATCAATTTTGGGACGGAGGGAGTAGTAGACATCTAAGATGTCCCCTATTTCAAGATTGAAACAACAGGCATTCTGCATTTCTAATAGCCCTCCAGATTAGTCGGCATGGCAATGCTTATTGTTGGGATTTCCATTTTTCACTATCTGAACTGACTGAATGTATTCTTTTTTTCAGGTTCCAACATTTCCAGCGAAGTTGTTCTTCTTCTGTGAAGTGGAACCAAAGAGTGGTGGAGAGACACCGATAGTGCTTAGCCATTATGTTTATAAGAGAATGCATGAAAAGTTTCCGGAGTTCGTGGAGAAGTTGGAGAAGCATGGCCTTATATATACACGGGTCCTAGGAGAGGGTGACGACCCATCTTCTCCAATCGGCCGTGGATGGCACTCTACATTTCTCACTAAAGATAAATCCGTCGCCGAGGAAAGGTCTGGTTTCTTGTTTGTTTTGAAAGACTGGGTATATTCATAGCGCTCATTTTTACTCCTGAATATTTACATAAGCATTCAGAAATCTACTGGAACATCAGTGTCTTTTACAACTAAACATTTGTTACAGTAGAATTTCTGCGAGTATGAAACTTATGCAGCAAGCCCAAAGTTCTTAAAATCACTACTAAATTGGTCGCTTCTGATTAGCTGGTACAAGTGGTTGGCACTAATCAGTCCTGCACCAGTGGCTGTGCTGGTCTACTTGGTGGTGGAACTTGTTGAATTGGCCGTATAGTCAGTTGGTCTAATTTTTAAAGCTGCTTGGTTCATGATATCATACCATACTCATACATTTCTATTTGATATGATCAAAATAGCTTCACTTTGATTCAATACATACGTATTATTGTTGATCGTTGATTGAGAGTTCATAATTACTCTCTCGATTCCAAATTAGGTGACTGACATCTATATGAGGATGTATCTATACATGTAACATTTCTAGATTCATCCCATGTAAAGAAATAAAGTCATCTACTCCCTCTGTTCCAAATTAGATGACTTTCATGTGGCCAAATGTGGATGTAGCTAGACTGTCCAAGTTGCAAATGATGGGCTGAATCTTGATCATTAATTATAACTGCATGACAAGGTGTATCTCCAGCTCAAAATATTATTATCATCCTCTTAGTTACAAGTACAGAGTAGTAGGAGCCTCTGAATAGTTTCCAGGTGCTCGAATGGGCTTCAGTTACTTAACCCATTTTGATTTTTTTAGGGTAACCCATTTTGCTTTATTCGAAAGGTACATTTGGCACTGCATTTTTGTCATTTATCTTGTCATTGGAGCAGCATGTCGGACAAAAATGCTTAAAACTTTTAACATCATTCCAGATACAGTTTTCATCCATGCCTGTAGCTCATTTACTATGCTGTAACACTGAACTCTAACTCTGTCCTTCACAGGGCTGCGAAGCTTGGAATGACACTGGAATGGACCGAGGACGGGGTTAAAACAGTAATGGGTCCGATACCCGCAGTCAAGTGGGATGAGACTCGAATGAGGAAAATATGGTTCAACAGCATGGTTGCTGCCTACACCGGGTGGAAGGATGATCGGAATGATCCTGTTAAGGCCGCCACGTTCGGTGACGGCTCACCCTTGCCTGCCGATGTCATAGACGAATGTGGGAAGATCCTAGAAGAGGAATGTGTCGCCATCCCGTGGCAGCAAGGTGACATACTTCTCATTGACAACTGGGCGGTACTGCACTCACGGCGGTCTTTCGAGCCTCCACGGCGCGTTCTTGCTTCCCTTTGTAAATAGCATGTAAATGTGCATCATGAGGCATTAGACCTTGCTGAAAATTGTTCTGCACTTCTGCAGATTGTATGTAGGTGATTTGATTTGCGCATACGAAACTGAATAGCATTTCCCAGCAGCATGTACTCCCTCCGTTCCCCAGATGTTTTAGATATTTTCCATATTCGCATGTATATAGACATATTTTATTGTATAGGACATATTCATACTACACCCGGGTGTAACTACACCCATGTGTGTTTCACGCGAGTATGGAGTATCTATCATACCGGGAGGTATGTAACATGTAGTATGGAGTATATAATGTTATTTTAGTACTAAAGATACTTCTTTTTAGGCAGTATGTAAAAAAATTCTACATACTTCTCTTTTATATGCATATATGACGGTATTTTGAGTATATAGTGTAAAATATTAGGACAATTGCAATTTTTTGACGAAACTTATTTTAGGGTATCTTAGATATAGTATATGAACATACTCAAACCAATAAAGTATGACAAATACTTCCGTAAGGTGGTATACGAGACATGGGTGTAGTTACACCCGGGAGTAGAAATCATTTAACCTTATTGTATATATGTTTATTTATATTAGTCCACATCTAGACATTATGTGAAACAACTAAAACATCTTTTATTGTGGAAGGGAAGAAGTATGTACGTGGTCTGTTTTGAAGATACAAACTGAATGAGACCTAGTAATGCCAAGCAATACAGCTTCAGTAGCAAATTACACAAATGTTTTCTGTCAGTCCATATTTGATAAACGTTTTATTTCCATGGAGATCTAGATATAATCATTTCACTCTTCTCAGATTTTGTTCGCCAATGAGCACTATGAACTGCTATCTTAGGGAATGGATTGTTGATTTTTTTAGAACTATTCTGTGTTTTTATCCAACGAAACGAATTGGGTCTAATTTGAAAGCCCAACAGGCTGGCGAGCCCACTTGGAACCAGGAGATTCAGTAAGGGGCCTTACGCTACATTCTGAATCTTCATGTATTGTAGTACTTGTTCAAATTCTAACAAAACTTATCAAATATTGAGGGGGTATGAAATTATTCGTAACTCCCATATTTTAGGATAATTAAAAGTATTTATCAAATAAAAATTTAAACCAGATATAAGTTTGTCAAAGTTATATGAATGACGATAGATCAAAATCCTAAATATATTGTGTAACTTTGTCCTGCTCCCAATATATCCATGTTTTCAATTTTAATCATGTAGAAACATCATGGATCTAGAACGTACATGCTCTACACCTAAGATACAACCTTATGTTATATAATTTTAGATTTACTCGGTAGACAATCATATACACTTTAAGCTTCTTTTACAAAAATGTTAGATATCATGCTTTTGATCTCCCACAAAGTATTAAGACATACTAAAATAGATTTGAAATATTTATATTATTTATATCAATGCGGAAAATTAATTTGTGGTTTACGATTTCATCTGATTTTTTCATTTATCCAACGATGTTTGGTCGAATGGTAGGTAACTCATCAAAGAAGATTCATCGAAAAAATATTTTTAAGAAATAATTGAAACAACTTAAGTATTTGGTACCAATAATACATAATCTAGTTTGTGATGCCCTAAAATCGGTACTATGTAGATTTAAGCGTTCCCGCCGAAATCCGCATAATAACGATTTTAGGTCGCCCACCAGACATAATGTGCACGCCGAAACATGCTCATTATGTGGGTGGAATTGTGATAACATTACAACAGTTCCGATACATCCACAAATACAACAGAAGATAAAATACAACAACGACTCGAACGAGTCAAGATACAAAAGATACAATATAAAGATACAAATGACAGCGGAAGCAGAATAGTATCCGACTACGGATAAGATGCAAATTGGACTAAGAGTCCTGAAGATAAGCGATGGCGCCATATCCCTGCCCAGCCAAGTCGGAGGGATTCCCAAGCTAACGTCGTCGGACTTCAAACCTGATAACTGCACATAAAGCACATCCCAAAAGAGGGTCAGGGCACTCCCTGGCAAGCAAAACCGACTTGCCTACTTTCTACACCATCTCCCAAAATATAGGGGAGGTGGACTTAGCGGCAGCAGCACTAGCAACCTAAAGAGACACGCTACAACTTCCGTCTAATCAGAGAGGGATAAGAGAGCGCATAAGATAAACATCTACAGCTAACACCAAACATAACCCATTCTCGAATTAACCCCCTCAACCAAATATGAGGAAGCAATTCGGGAAACTCACACATTGAACAGTTTTTATTTATAATATATTGTGAAAGTAATTCTATGTTACTAATCAAATTAATTAACATTAATTAGGTGCAAGTTGTCTAGATCTTGTTAGCCAGCATCATCACCAAAATCGTCCATAACCGTGGACACGGCTCATCGATAAGATTATACCCTGCAGGGGTGCACTACTGTACCCATACTCGCATGATCAACCCAAGCAAGCATCAGGGCTTCTCAACACGACTTATTCCTTCACTACAACAAGTCCAAGTGCCACCCATATGAGTTGTTACCCGCGTCAGGAGTCCGGCCGAATCTCAATTGCGGACTCATTAGTTTGCGACTACGCCACCATGCGGCTCAAACCACAGTAGGAACTGTCCGCTTCGTGTCGTACCGCACCTATATGACCCCCCGTGTCACATAACCTCTCATCATCATCATCATCATGCACATGCATATGAGCAAATGGAAAACCCGAACTACTTGCGGCACATGGACAAGCTGTAGATCCGTTCAAAGTCGAGGGGGGCTCCATAGGGCCTCCCACAAGTGGTTAGTGCGCTCAAAATTGGATCCGAGGACAAAATCTCAGTTCCTAGGTCGACACTGAGCAGAACAAAGCACCTCGCAAGGCCTTCCGCCTGGTGCCTTATCTTTTAATTATAATACCCCAATATAATACAACATTTTATTAAGGTAGAATAATATATCATACTAAGCAGATGAAACATAAGACCAACAGACGACTCGCACAAACAACTCTAAGCATGCGCTACGACTCGCAAGGCCAACAGATAAACATGCAACGGGTATTAGGTTGTGGGGATAAAGCTGTATGGGCTGCAGGATAAACATGTGATGGGATCGCAGTTCAAGAATCGATACCTAGGGTAGCAGAGATCAACGGCAGGAATGAAAGACAATGTATAGGTAAACAAGCAAACTTTGCTTGCCTGGAATCCCGCATGGAAGCAGATCTTGTCTTTGCTCACACATCTCAACGCCGTATCCGCAAAGAAGCAACAAACACTGGAAAGCGTAAAAGATGCATTTTACAACTACGGCAAAAGATCCAGCATGATCATACGAGAATGATGCATGGCATGGCGAGATGCAATTTGAGATGCACTTAACTCAAATTAAGCGGAACCGGGGTTCCGACAATTAATACTTAGGTACAAGTTATTTATCTACCCCACAAATTAAATGTTCATTAACATGGCAAGACATGGCAAAGATGATCTAGTCAAATTAAATAGAATGGGGCAATAAATAAATATTTACCCAACGTATTCCATATTTATTATTTAGGTGCAATTATTAAACTACACTAAGCATTTAAAATAAAAGATGCAAAATGACATAAGAATGGCATATTAATGTTCATTTCATTTTTCTGATAAAAATAGATATAAAGTTTGTATTATCTGAAATTGTGGAACAAAAGATAGTACATATATAAGATTTACATATTTAAAAAGAAAGAGAGAAAAAGGTGTGGGTTAAAGCTTCCACAAGGATTCGAACTAGGGATTGCCTGGGTGAGGAAAAGGGACCTAACCACTGGACTGATTTGGTGCTTCTGATATTTGTACAACGCCTCTGTATATTTGTTGGCACTTTAACTGAATCTGATGGAAAAGGCAGGAAAAAAAGGAACTGTCGGTGGATGGTGGGAATCGAACTCGCGATCTGAAAGCCAGAGGATCAGCGCGCAAGCCGCCGGACTACGAGGACGCTGGTGATAGCATTCAAACGCCACGGTACATGAAGGAAGGTGGCGACGTTAACTGAAACTCTACAGGGCAGATTCAGGCTTCAGACTTATGGATCGCTGGGAGATTGACGACGGCCAGCGACAACCACCACGCCTCCTCGCCACATAGGGCACACAGAGCAAGGGGAGAGAGGGGAGAGGGGCGCGGCTCACTTTGGGGGTGCTGTTGGAGAGCTCGTACGCTTGGGGAAGGACATAGGGCGACGATCTAGGCGACGGGAAGCGCAAGGCCGAAGGAGGAAGACGAGCTTGTTGTCGACAACCGGGACATCCCCAGCTCCGGCCGCTGCAGTGCAGATGTCGGAGACGATGCGGCGGTTCCATTCCTGCACTCAGGAGAGGACGAAGGCGACCATGACGTCGGGTTGGTGGAGCTGCAAGCTACAGCCATGGTTATGGCTTCGGTGGAGAAGGAAGAATTGAGGGAGGAAGAAGGGAAGAAGAAAGAGGGGGAAGTGGCGGCGCAGAGGGAGGAGAAGGAGCGAAGCTAGGGTTAGGGAGAGCAGAGGAGGGGGCTAAGTAGGAGGGGAAAAGGTAGAGGGAGTGGGGGCCATGGTGGGGAGGAGCTCGCTGCTTTCTCCTCTGTCTTCGTTGACTGTACGGAGGAGGAAGGAGGGGGGTGTGGGCTTCGGATGAGTTGGGCCAGGAGGAGGAGGTGTTGGGTTTTGGCCCAGTTAGAGTTTTTTTTGAAATTTTATTTCTCATGTAGTTCTTTTTCTGATTTTGTATTTCTAAAACAAAATAGAAAGAATTTTTAATAAAGAAACTTTACAAAATAGGTTTAGTTTAAAATAGGAAAATTAATAAACTAGTTTTTATAATAATTGCAAAATATTTGTAATACACATTTTAATTAATTTCAAAAGCATTTGAATTTAATTGTGAGAAAAGAATTTAAGTGGAGTTTGAATTTAAATGTAACAATTTAAAAAAAAGATAGACAAATGCAAATGATGCATGATGATGTCATGTTTATGCAAAAAGAAAAACAAACATTTTTTTTTCTAATTTGGGAAAAATCCCGGGGCGTTACATAGTTGATTTAGTGAAATAGAAAACTATACCCAATGAATACACATCTCACCGTGTCTCAACAACCACCATCAAGCACACTAGTGACTACTTTTTAATAAGAGCAGATAAACCTGAAGGGGATCGTGTGCAGAAAACAATAATTTTCCTACCGACGATATCCTTAAACTAGCCAAGATCTATTCTATGCAGATATAGTAGTACGAACGGAGATCGGAATACGTACCCTTGTACACCGAAAGCGGGGATTACGTTCCCGCACAAACGTTGTCGATGAAGACCGACGTAGCCGACCTCAAGGTCGTGTAGAGGAAGCAGGCCTCCGAGTACCGCTAGCGCAGCACCTCGCAGGGAGTCGCACACGTACGGTGGAGACGACGCCTCCGAAGCTCCAGTCCAGAACGAGCAGCGGAAGACTTGGACCGGAACACCAGCAGCGCGGCAGCGGGCTATGGTGGAGGAGATCCCCGACTCCTCTTGCTCGGCGCGGCTCCAACTTGGGAACCACGAGATCGAGAGAGAAATCAGGAATTAATTGGTGAATTAAAAGGCTGGGGGTGCCCCTTCTTATATAGGCTCCCAAGGGGAGCCAACCTTGCCAGCCAGGCAATGTGGGACTAACCCCCCACAGCCTGGTTCGGCTAGAGAGGTGCGCCGGCCCCCTGGTGGGCCCCTTGTGGCCCACCTAGGCCGGCCCTCTTGGCCCCCACCGAATTCCCCTAGGGAATTTTCCCCTCTTGGGCCTTCTTTCGTCCGGAAGGCCCATTTAGAGAAATCTGCCTTAATAAATTCGAAAATAAATATATAAAATCATATTTGCATATTAATAACACTAATTAATATCAAACATAATATATATAATATTTCCTAGCTCCGAAAACTCTTTCGGCGCCGCCCGATCTCCATCGGACCTCTCTCGGGACGTTCCCGGTGATCTCCTTCCTTTCCGGTTGTCTTGTCGAAACCCCTTAAGTGTGTTACCCTAGCGGTTCGATATAATATCAGGTATGATCAAGACTCCTCAATGATCAACGACTAATCCGTAGGCCTGGACCCCCTGAATTAATCCCTGAGATATAACGAATGACTTTCATCTATCAAATCTGAACGTGAAGTCTTAGACCTTTTTCCATAGCGATACTTAGCACGTCCGAGCGTCGCTCCATAGATATCTCCATACCTAATCCCGACCTCGTTACCGACGACGCTATCTTCTACTCGTTCATGATCTCATGTCTCCGTGACCTAGTCACATGCTTGCAAGATCATTAGACATGATCTCACCGAGTGGGCCCGAGAGTATCTATCCTGCTATACGGACTGGCAAATCCCGCTCTTGACCCCTCGTCTCAATACTCCTTTCCAATACCCAAAAGTATCACCGTTATTGTCATACTAAATAAGATACGACGTTTGGTGCAATCAAAGTATCTTCGGGGAATATCAATAAGAGTTGATCTCACGGTCAAAGGTGTAACGACTATGTTCTCCAAATCTGGGTATGTCCATCACATCACTCTCCAGCGATATGACTCTCATTGCCGACCGGCGCCATGCCCCATGACCGGGAAACCTCGATCATCAATCGCGCAACGAAACTAGTCTTAGTAGAGGCTACTAGGGACCTGGTTGTTTACGTATCACACCCGCATTAATGTTTCCGCTTAATACGGTTCCAGCATGACACAAAAACTTATTATGAACAAACGAGATATGATAAAGAATACACTTTATTAATTGCCTCTAGGGCATATCTCCTTCAGTCTCCCACTTGCACTAGAGTACAATTTAATCTAGATTACAACTTGGTAAAAGCCTAACACCCATAGCTAACTGGTGCTGTTCATGCTTATCAAGCGGAAGAGGCTTCGTCAGCGGATCTGCGACATTCAGATCCGTATGCACTTTGCAAATCTTCACATCGCCTTCCTGTACGTATTGACGTATCACGTGGAAGCGTCGGAGAATGTGTTTGGCGGTGGAGTGAGACCTTGGCTCCTTGGCGTTCGCAATGGCACCCGTATTGTCGCAGAAGAGGACCACGGGGTCTTGCACGCTCGGGAACACTCCAAGTTCGATGACGAACTTCCTCAGCCACACAGCTTCATTCGCGGCCTCGCAGGGAGCAATGTACCCCGACTCCATTGTAGATTGTGCGACTATGGGTTGCTTCCCACTTCTCCAGCACACGGCGCCTCCATTCACCTTGAACACGTAACCTGTCTGTGACTTACAGTCATCGGGGTCTGAGCAGAAACTTGCATCTACGTAACCCGTTACGCCAAGTTCCTCATCGCAGCCACCATACACAAGGAACATTTCCTTTGTCTTATTGAGATACTTAAGAATGCTCTTAACAGCTACCCAATGCGGCATTCCAGGATTACTCTGGAACCGGCTTGTCAAACTTAGAGCTAATGCCACATCTGGTCTAGTACTCAACATTGCATACATGATCGATCCTATGGCTGAAGCATAAGGATGTTTCGTCATTTCGGCCTTACCCAGTTCCGTCACCGGACACTGCGCCTTACGCAATATCTTATTCTTGATAACCGGCAGAGAACCCTTCTTTGCCTTCTCCATATGAAAACGCTTCCATATCTTATCAAGATAAGTACTCTGACTTAGTGCTAATAGGCGTCTTGATCTATCACGGTAGATTTTTATGCCTAAAACATACGCAGCTTCTCCTAAGTCCTTCATGGAAAACTTACTGTTTAAATATTCCTTCACGCTATTCAGAAGTTCCACATCATTCCCTATTAGCAATATGTCGTCAACATACAGTGCTAAGAACACAACCGAGCTCCCACTCATTTTCTTGTAAATACAGGTCTCTTCCACATTCTGGATAAATCCAAAACCTTTGATTACCTCATCAAAGCGAAGATTCCAGCTCCGAGATGCCTGCTTCAATCCATAGATGGATCGCTGAAGCTTGCACACCTTGTTAGCACTTCCTGGATCGACAAAACCTTCCGGCTGTACCATGTACAACTCTTCCTCAATGTTTCCATTCAGGAAGGCCGTTTTGACGTCCATCTGCCAGATTTCATAATCATAGTAGGCAGCTACCGCTAACAAAATCCGAATAGACTTAAGCATCGCTACCGGTGAAAAGGTTTCATCATAGTCAATTCCATGAACTTGTCGGAAACCCTTTGCGACAAGCCGAGCTTTATAGACGGTCACATTGCCATCAGCATCAGTCTTCTTCTTAAAGATCCACTTATTCTCGACGGCCTTGCGCCCTTCGGGAATATCCACCAAGGTCCACACTTGGTTATCATACATGGATCCTATTTCGGATTTCATGGCTTCAAGCCATTTCTCGGACTCTAGACTCTCCATTGCCTCCTTGTAGTTCGTAGGTTCGTCTTGCTCAACTAGCATGACGGTGCAAACCATATTGCCATACCATTCTGGTGCGATTCGAGATCTACCAGACCTACGAGGTAGAACATCTTCCTCGACAGTTTCTCCCACTCCTTCCACGGAGGACGTTTCCGGAATTGCTTCCGTTGCGCCACTCGGAATCTCGAGTTCAGGATCAACGATTTCATCGAGGTCTACCTTCCTCCCACTTACTCCTTTCGCGAGAAACTCCTTCTCTAGAAAGGTACCGGTCTTCGCGACAAAAGTTTTGCCCTCAGCTTGGTTGTAGAAGGTGTACCCAACGGTTTCCCGCGGATATCCTACAAATACGACTTTCTCCGACTTCGGTTCGAGTTTGTCGGGCTGTAGTTTCTTAACGTACGCCTCACAACCCCAAACCTTCAGAAACGATAACTTAGGCTTGTGGCCATACCATAATTCATACGGTGTCGTTTCAACGGACTTGGACGGAGCCCTATTTAAAATGAATGCGGCTGTTTCTAACGCATAACCCCAGAAGGACACTGGCAGATCGGTAAGAGACATCATAGATCGGACACTATCCAGTAGAGTACGATTACGTCGCTCGGACACACCGTTACGCTGCGGCGTTCCGGCGGGCGTAAGTTGGGGCACTATGCCACAACTCTTCAGATGTGTGCCAAACTCAAAACTCAAGTACTCTCCACCGCGATCGGACCGGAGATGCTTGATTTTTCTATTAAGCTGATTCTCAACTTCACTCTGGAATTCTTTGAACTTTTCAAACGTTTCAGACTTGTGTTTCATCAAGTAGATATAACCGTATCTACTCAAGTCATCAGTGAAGGTGACGAAGTAACGATAACCATTGCGTGTCGAAACGCTCATTGGTCCACATACGTCTGTATGTATGATCCCCAACAAATCCGACGCCCGTTCAACGAAACCTTTGAACGGTGTCCTGGTCATTTTTCCCATGAGGCATGGTTCACATGTATCGAGGGATCCGAAATCCAACGAGTCCAAGAGTCCATCGGAGTGGAGTCGCTTCATGCGCTTTATACCAATATGACCAAGACGGCAATGCCACAAAAACATGGCGGTATCGTCACTACACTTAATTCGTTTGGCCTCTATGTTATGGATGTGAGTACTACGATCGAGATTCAACAAGAATAAACCATTACTCTCGGGAGCATCAACATAAAAGATATCATTCATATAAATAGCACAATTGCTTGACACTGATTTAAATGAATAACCGTCTTGTAACAGGCAAGACCCACTTATAATGTTTACACTCAAGGATGGCACAAAATAACATTTATTTAAAACCAAAACTAATCCCGATGGTAGATGCAGAGGGAGCGTGCCGACAGCCACCACGTCGACTCTCGATCCGTTGCCGACGGGCATCGTCACCTCATCCTTTGCCAGCCGCCTTCTATTCCGTAACTCCTCCTGAGAGTTACATATATGAGCAACAGAACCAGTATCAAATACCCACGTATTGCTCCGGGCGGATGTAAGGTACACATCTATAACATGTATATCAAATATACCTTGCTCTTTGTCGATCGTCTTGCCAGACTTCCTATCCTCCAGATACTTGGGGCAGTTGCGCTTCCAGTGACCCTTCCCCTTGCAGTAGAAACACTCCACGCTAGCTCTGGGACCAGACCTGTTAGTCCTGGACTTGGCAGCCGACTTGGCCTCCCTCCGGGACTTCCAGCTCTGCTTTCCCTTGCCACCAGACTTCTTGAAATCAACGGTCTTGTTGACCATCAACAGCGTGTGCTCCTTCTTAATCTCTACCTCAGCAGTCTTGAGCATCACGAACACTTCACCCAGGGACTTAGCCATGCCCTGCATGTTGTAGTTCATGACGAAGCCTTTGTAGCTTGGCGGCAACGATTGCAACACCCTGTCAATCGCCAGCTCATCGGGAATCTTGCACTCCAGAGCATTCAGGCGTTGAACGTAGCCAGACATCTTGACTACATGCTCGCTCACACTGCTATGCTCTTCCATCTTGGCTGAGAAGAAAAGCTCAGAAGCCTCATATCTCTCAGCCTTAGCCTGCGGCGCAAAGACAGCCTTAAGATCCGAAATGATCTCAAAGGCGCTCATCTTCTCAAAGCGCTTCTGCAGGTCGGCTTCCATGGCGTAGAGCATGCCACTCTGGACAAAGGCAGAATCCTCCGATCGGGTCTGGAAGACCTTCTTCTCATCCTCAGAGGCATCATCTGCAGGAGGGTCACCTATGGCGGCCTCAATGACGTAGGCCACCCTATGGGGAGTGAGGAGGATCCTCAGGTTGCGGAACCAGGCCATGAAGTTTGACCCATTGGTCTTAAGCTTTTCTTTCTCAAGGAACAGACCTAGGTTAAACGAGGGGCGAGACATCTACAATGGAATTTGCAACAACATAAGACTTTGTTCATAATAATTTTGAGTTATAGTATTTTTAGAAAATAACTGACATAACTCCCACTCAAACGAACATCCCTCCTGGTCGTTTAAGCGATTACACGACCCCCATCCATTGCACCACCCCTCATCATCAAAGCCGGCGGCACAACTTCAGGAGTAGACAAAATCGTCCGCCACACCAATTTTGTGACTCGTGCTCGACCTTTCGGTCTTCCTGTTCCGAGGCCATACCTCTGAGTATGCTAGGCTCGCCACCAAAGACCTCCACGCTGACGCTTGTGCAACATGGCTTACACCCACCGTATGCGAACGAAGATATGTATGACACCCGATCATCACGGCCTGCCTCATAACGTAGAACTGTATTGGTGGTGCGCGTTGGAGGGAGAACACTAGTGGTATTTTGAAGGGATCATCTTATTCAGCTACCGCCGTGTAACACACAATCACACAAAAATAAGATGCACACAAAACATCAAATGTAATGCAATGTGATATAGTCCATCGCGCCATGGTCTTCTTGGCGCCCACAGTTTATAAACAATTTAATAAACCTACCTTGACCATATCACATAGCCCCTGCAAAATAAAGTTAGACGCTTCTACTTTATCTTTTGCATATTTTACGTGGCTTGGGGCTTTCGTAAATAGAACCGCTTCATACCTACGAATCTTATGACCACAACAACGATCCAATAATTGCATGTTTAAGCATCCCTTTCGGGCCCTCCATTGAAAATGCGAAGACCAACTAAAGAGAGAGAAACTGTCACCCGCCAGCCACAGATACGGTACAAGCCGTATGTCAGTAGTGGAACCAGTCTCGCGTAAGCGTACGCGTAAAGTCGGTCCGGGCCGCTTCATCAACTCAATACCGCTGGAATACACAAGTCCACGCTAGAGGGTAGCAAATAACAGGAACAGTGCCCCCGTGCAGAGCACGGGTTCTAACAGCGTACAACTATATCTTACGATAGATAGGCTCTGATACCACTGAAGGGGATCGTGTGCATAAAACAATAATTTTCCTACCGACGATATCCTTAAACTAGCCAAGATCTATTCTATGCAGATATAGTAGTACGAACGGAGATCGGAATACGTACCCTTGTACACCGAAAGCGGGGATTACGTTCCCGCACAAACGTTGTCGATGAAGACCGACGTAGCCGACCTCAAGGTCGTGTAGAGGAAGCAGGCCTCCGAGTACCGCTAGCGCAGCACCTCGCAGGGAGTCGCACACGTACGGTGGAGACGACGCCTCCGAAGCTCCAGTCCAGGACGAGCAGCGGAAGACTTGGACCGGAACACCAGCAGCGCGGCAGCGGGCTATGGTGGAGGAGATCCCCGACTCCTCTTGCTCGGGGCGGCTCCAACTTGGGAACCACGAGATCGAGAGAGAAATCAGGAATTAATTGGTGAATTAAAAGGCTGGGGGTGCCTCTTCTTATATAGGCTCCCAAGGGGAGCCAACCTTGCCAGCCAGGCAATGTGGGACTAACCCCCCACAGCCTGGTTCGGCTAGAGAGGTGCGCCGGCCCCCTGGTGGGCCCCTTGTGGCCCACCTAGGCCGGCCCTCTTGGCCCCCACCGAATTCCCCTAGGGAATTTTCCCCTCTTGGGCCTTCTTTCGTCCGGAAGGCCCATTTAGGGAAATCTGCCTTAATAAATTCGAAAATAAATATATAAAATCATATTTGCATATTAATAACACTAATTAATATCAAACATAATATATATAATATTTCCTAGCTCCGAAAACTCTTTCGGCGCCGCCCGATCTCCATCGGACCTCTCTCGGGACGTTCCCGGTGATCTCCTTCCTTTCCGGTTGTCTTGTCGAAACCCCTTAAGTGTGTTACCCTAGCGGTTCGATATAATATCAGGTATGATCAAGACTCCTCAATGATCAACGACTAATCCGTAGGCCTGGACCCCCTGAAGTAATCCCTGAGATATAACGAATGACTTTCATCTATCAAACCTGAACGTGAAGTCTTAGACCTTTTTCCATAGCGATACTTAGCACGTCCGAGCGTCGCTCCATAGATATCTCCATACCTAATCCCGACCTCGTTACCGACGACGCTATCTTCTACTCGTTCATGATCTCATGTCTCCGTGACCTAGTCACATGCTTGCAAGCTCATTAGACATGATCTCACCGAGTGGGCCCGAGAGTATCTATCCTGCTATACGGACTGGCAAATCCCGCTCTTGACCCCTCGTCTCAATACTCCTTTCCAATACCCAAAAGTATCACCGTTATTGTCATACTAAATAAGATACGACGTTTGGTGCAATCAAAGTATCTTCGGGGAATATCAATAAGAGTTGATCTCACGGTCAAAGGTGTAACGACTATGTTCTCCAAATCTGGGTATGTCCATCACATCACTCTCCAACGATATGACTCTCATTGCCGACCGGCGCCATGCCCCATGACCGGGAAACCTCGATCATCAATCGCGCAACGAAACTAGTCTTAGTAGAGGCTACTAGGGACCTGGTTGTTTACGTATCACACCCGCATTAATGTTTCCGCTTAATACGGTTCCAGCATGACACAAAAACCTATTATGAACAAACGGGATATGATAAAGAATACACTTTATTAATTGCCTCTAGGGCATATCTCCTTCAAAACCTTAATGTAAGTAGTTGGATTAACGAATTAAATTACTATTAGAAGGTTTAAAAGAAATTGCCCAAGGTTGATACGATTTGAGACGGTTCTTTTCGGCTTAAACTTGTGCAAAAAACCTTATAACACTGTAGTGTGATGAGTACTTGTAATGTGCTTTTTCGTGCAGTATTTGTTTACAAATGATCAAGTAATTATATATCACAATTGTTATCTTAGTAAACAATTCACGTGTTTGCAAATTTTGAAAAGGTAAATAAAACATCATTACAAAATCTGAGTAAACACACAAACTTGTAAAAACAATCAAAAAACATTGCAACATGTTATGTACGATTTCATAACGTACAAGTTTGTTATAATTTACAAACACATGCGCAACATGGAGAACTCAGAGTAAAATACAACTTATAATAAATGCCTAGAGAATATAATTACTGCTTATTGGGCCCTCAATACACAAGTTAAACAGCCTAATAAAACGCTAGTATGGCCGAGCATGCAGGCCGTATGTGGCATGTAGGCGAGGTCGTTTTGAAAAGAAGAAAAAACATAAACTTATCGATCATTCACGCATGCAGCGGCATCTTGTTTGGATGGTTATCCATCCACCGATCACTTCCCCTGAAGCCGTACCAGACGATCGAGCGGCTTGTCGGCACGCGATTAGTCGTGAAGCACGCTAACGACAGTCCACGGTGCGATCGAGCAGCAATCAGAGCGTTGATGTAACTTAATCTTAGCGCTACTCTTGAATTACCTAGCCGCCAGGGCGACTAGGGCTGTTCTCCTCCGGTGCCGGATCTCATCCGGCTTCGGAGTCCTACTCAATTCCGGTGAAGGGCTCGGTTAGAGTTCTCCGTCGGGTGTCTCTTGCGCTCCTCTTCGTTGGGCCTGTAGAGGTGGCTCTGCAGTTCGGCTCTCCCTAGGGTGATCGAGTTCCTGAGGCCATGGCGGCTTCGTCTTCCGACTCATCTAATCAAGCTGGTGGATCTGGGACCAAGAAGGGAGAAGCGCTAGATGATTTGCTCCAGCGTCTGGGAATTGATGAGGACGAGATCGATGATCTCATCTTCGAGGAAGAGGAAGCAATTCCGAAGGCAGGTATGAAGTGGCTTGCTCTTGCTAGGGTTCATACCGAAAACTACTTTAGTCCGCAGACTTTTGAGCAGCATATGATGGTAGCCTGGAGTCCTGCAAAAGAAGTGAAAATCAAACCTTTGGAGGATAATTTGTTTACTATACAGTGTCATTGCCTTGGTGACTGGTTGAAAGTTGATCAGGGTGGACCGTGGCACTTTAGACAGAACGCTGTGATCATTGAACCATATGATGGATTAGTCTCTACTGATTCTATTGATCTGAATACAATTGCTGTTTGGATTCAGATTCACAAATTACCTATTGGATATAGGGAGATACAGTTAATCAAAAATTTGACAAAGAAGATTGGGAAGGTTACGGAAGTGGAAATTGATATCCCAGGTGGGCTCGGGTCAAACTGGATGTGCGTAAAGCTTTGGCCAGATTTGTGTCCATGGTTAAAGGTGGCCAGAGAGAATTTTATATGATCAAGTTTGAGAAAATTCCTAGGTTTTGTGGTGCTTGTGGATTCCTTGGGCATACCCATCTGGAATGTGGGACAGGGGAACACGATGAGAATTTGCTGAAGTGGGGTGATTTCCTGAAGGCTGATTGGAAAACTTGGCGAGGCCGAACAAATTTTGGAAACTTTGATGGACGGGGTCGTGGAGGAAGGGGTAGAACCCCGGATGATGAAGGTGGACGCGGTCGTGGTCGTGGTTTAAACCCCATGGGGCGTGGCCGGGGTGATGTTGTCAGTTGGCGACACAATGCATTACCTTATGTGGATGGGAAAATGCTGACTGACCCTGCATTAGCGGATACAGCGACAAGTCCGCTGAAAGACCCAGCTACTGATATGATTCTGACTAATGATCAGGATCCGATAGCTAAAAGGAAAATAGATCTTGGTGAGGCATCAGTTACAGAGGCACATATGGATGGTGTGGAAATACAAGTGAATAACAATCTGGTGATGGAAACAGTTGAGAAGATGAACGAGTTGATTAATGAGAAGGATGGTAATCGGACCAAGCGTCCAAAGAAGGCCGGAGCTAATTCCCCTTCAATCGGATCGGCGGGTTCCCTTGAGGGATCCGTCCGGTCGCAATGAGGATCTTATCTCTGAACTGTCAGGGTTTGGGTAACGCCCCGACAGTTCGTGCGCTTTCGAACCTACGAAGGCAATGTGACCCCGAGGTGGTGTTCTTGTCGGAGACACACCTTGATGATTATCCGGCGGAGTGCTTAAGAAAAACCCTACAGATGGACTTCAAAATTGTTAATCCAAGTGATGGGAGAAGTGGAGGTGTTATCTTATGTTGGAAAAAAGAAGTAGTGATTCAACAGATCTTTTCGGCTCCAAAGTACATTGACGTGAAAATTATTGAAGGACATACTAATGTCTGGAGGCTCACAGGCATTTATGGTGAGCCTAGATGGCAGGATAAATACAAAACTTGGAACAAACTTCGTGAGCTGAAGGTCCAGCATGATCTACCGTGGGTGGTTATTGGCGACTTTAATGAAATCATGTATTCTCATGAGAAGGATGGAGGGAATGATCGCCCTCAGAACTACATGCAAGCTTTTCGCGATGCTCTTGAGGACTGTCATCTAGAGGATGTGGGATTCTAGGGGGACCCCTATACTTGGAAAAGAGGACGTTTAAGGGAGAGATTAGATCGAGCGGCTGCTACAAACTCCTGGTCCTTGCTGCACCCAGGGGCGCAATTGCAGCATCTTGGTTATATCAAATCAGATCACAGGCCAATTTTACTTGATACGGAATATCGGCCACCTCTAGGTCAACGATCTAAAACGCGCCGGTTCGAGGCAAAATGGCTGAAGGAAAAAGTCTTCCGTGATATTGTTAAAAAATCTTGGGAGGATGCCTCACATGCAATAACGAATGGTAGTCTGCTGGCCAAGTTGGGACATCTTCATGAGTCTCTTCATAGCTGGGATCGTTCAGTGCTACAGAAGCCGAAAGGTAGGCTAAGGAAAGCACAACGTGAATTTGAGACCCTAGTATCAGGGACTCTAACTGATGATAGTGAAGCAAAAGCAAAAGAATTAGCTGAGCTTATTGATATGCTGCTCGAACAGGAAGAGATCAGTTGGCTTCAACGCTCTAGAGCTAACTGGCTTCAATTGGGTGATCGTAATACCAGTTTTTTTCATAATTTTTCCACAGCGCACCGGAAAAAGAATTATATAAAAAAACTGAAGAATCAGGTAGGTGATTGGGTTGAAGGTACGGAGCAGCTCAAACCTCTTATATTTGATTATTTCTCAAACCTCTTCTCCTCAGAGGTTTATGCTACTGATCCTTTGCTCTTAGAGAAGATTTTTCCTAAGGTTACTAATGATATGAATGAGCTACTTCTTGCACCTTTTACGGCGGAGGACGTCAAGAAGGCTATGTTCAGTATAGGAGATTTCAAGGCCCCTGGTCCGGATGGACTGCATGCGGTGTTTTATAAAAAATTCTGGGATATTTGTGGAGATCAGGTAACTTATGAGGTTCTGCAAGCTCTCAATAATGGTGTCATACCTGATGGTTGGAATGATACTACAGTGGTGTTAATTCCGAAGACTGATGACCCAGAATTGGTTACCCAGTTTCGACCCATAAGTTTGTGCAACGTGATCTACAAAACTATTTCGAAGATTTTAGCTTTACGGCTAAAAACAATCTTGCCGGATGTGATATCACCGATGCAAAGCGCCTTTGTACCTGGGCGCCTCATTACAGATAATGTCCTCGTGGCGTATGAGAGTGTGCATGCTATTAAGAATAAAAGAGCTGGTGCCGCGGGTTATTGTGCGGTAAAACTGGACATGCACAAAGCGTATGACCGTGTTGAATGGATTTTTCTCGAGAATATGATGAGAAAGTTGGGATTTGCTGAGCGATGGATCTCTCGTATCATGGCTTGTGTTACATCTGTTAGATACCAAGTGAGATTTAATTCTGAGGAGACGGAGATGTTTACTCCTACCAGGGGACTGCGTCAAGGGGACCCCCTCTCTCCGTATTTGTTCCTTTTATGTGCCGAAGGTTTTTCGAGTTTACTGTTGTTTGAAGAAGAAGTTGGTGGCATTGATGGGGTAAGGGTGTGCAGAAATGCACCGTCAGTTTCACACCTTTTATTTGCTGATGATTCCCTCATCCTCATGAAAGCGGATTTGAACAATGCAACTTCCTTGCAACGTGTACTGGATACCTACTGTGCTAATTCGGGACAACTGGTGAGTGCGGAAAAATCAAGTATATTCTTCTCCCCTAATACTCATGTCCTCGTGAAGGCTGATATTTGTGAAACACTTAATGTCAATACTGAAGCTCTATCGGATAAATATTTGGGACTTCCTGCGTTGGTGGGTACGGACAGGAGTGATTCCTTTGAGCACTTTATTGAGAGAATTATCCAGCGGATCAATGGTTGGAAGGAGAAGAACCTGTCCATTGGAGGTAAAGAAATACTTCTTAAAGCGATTGCCCAAGCTATTCCTGTTTATGCTATGTCGGTATTTCAAATTCCTAAAGGCGTTTGTAAAAAGATGATGGATGCTATTGCAAGATTTTGGTGGGGAGATGATGATAATACTAACAAAATGCATTGGTACTCTTGGTGGAAATTATGCTTCCCAAAAAATGATGGCGGCATGGGTTTTAGAGATTTTCACTCGTTTAACTTGGCAATGTTGGCTAAGCAGGTTTGGAGACTAATAAATGCCCCTGACTCTCTTTGTGCCCGTGTGCTAAAGGCAAAATATTACCCCAATAGCGATATTCTAGCGGCTGGTCCAAAAGTAGGCTCTTCATTTACTTGGCAAAGCATTATTGCGGGCCTAACTACATTTAAGAGAGGATATATTTGGAGAGTTGGCAACGGGAATATTTGGCGGCACCCATGGATTCCGAGTAGCCCTGACCGGAAGATCATCTCACAGAGGGGCAATGCTGTATACACAAAAGTGAGCGACCTCATTGATCCGCATACAGGTATGTGGGACGAAGAGTTGCTTCATGATCTATTTCTCTCGGTTGATGTTAACCGAATATTACAGATTCCACTAAACAATCAAGGTTTCGATGATTTTATTGCCTGGGCATTTACATCACATGGAAGATACACTGTTAGATCAGGATACCATGTTCAATGGCGCCACCAGTTCGGCCATGCTGCTGGGCAAATAGCGATGTCTAGCTCTTCCGCTCCCAACCCGGTATGGAAAACACTTTGGCAGCTCAAGATTCCTAGCAAGATTAAAATTTTCTCATGGCGTGCGCTCCACGGCATTCTTCCGCTAAAGTGTATCCTGGCAAATCGTCATATTGGTAACACTGGAGGCTGTCCAATCTGTGGACAAGGTCCTGAAGATGTGAAACATTTGCTATTCCAATGTGAAATTGCTTCAGATCTGTGGAGGATGTTAGGACTCACACCGGTTATTGATGAAGCAGTGCATGTTGATAGATCTGGATCAGCTATCCTGGAGTTTTTAATTCGGAAGGAGGCCAACGTATTGGTAATGGAGAATGTTAAACAAAAAGAACTTATTTTGGTCACTTCCTGGTATCTCTGGTGGATTAGAAGAAGGCGCACCCACAATGAATCAGTACCGTCTATTAACAAATGCAGGATGTCTATATTGGCTATTGTTGCTAATAATTATAAAGTCTCTAAGCACTTTGCTTCTGAGGATGAAAAGAAGTGGCAGCGTCCTGAAGCACGACAGCTAAAGCTAAATGTTGATGCGGCGTTTCATAGTGATACTTATTCAGGGGCAGTTGGTGCGGTTATACGAGATTATCAAGGAAACTTTGTTGCTGCAGCCAGTAAATACCTTCCATATGTGGCCTCGTCACATATGGCTGAGGCAATGGCAATGAAAGAAGGTCTCACGATGGCTAGTAGACTTGGATGCAGCAATATCTTGGCTGAGGGAGATTCTTTGGAGGTGATTGATGCTTGCAATGGGCAAGAGTCATGGTGGACAGCTTCAGCTGCCATTATGGCTGATTGTGTAGACGCCTCCTTGACAATTGGGTGTGTCCAATTCAGACATTGCTCGAGGGAAGCAAATCAAGTGGCACATGAAATAGCTAGGTCCTCTTTTGATGATAAATCTAATTGTAATTGGGACGATGATCTCCCTAGCTTCTTGATTAGGTTTTTGATTAACGATGTAACTATTTGATCAGAAAGGCGGTAGGTTTCAGACGCGCTCTTTTCCTTGTTAGGGTACCAACTGGGACTAGCAAGGTTTTTAATGAGGCGGCCTGCCGACCTAATATATGGGGGTTTAATTTTCAAAAAAAAAAATCAGCATCCCGGATGTGGCTGATCTATCCGTCTAAAGCGATCGATGCCGCACAGCTGCACCAATTAGCATTTCCGGTAGTACGACGAACGATGCCTCCTTTCTCTTCAGAGATTGAGTGATAGAAGATGTGGATTCTATGGGAAAAGCAAGTGAGCTAGTTAGTGCAGCTAGCCGTCACTAGTTTCTCTTCAGAGAGCTACGCGCACTAGCATATTTGTTCTTGTTCACCCGGTCTCGTTGGGCTAGCTGGGATGCGATTAAAGGTGCTAAACCCGGTCTAGGTTCTCATGAAGACTTAATGATCTACAAAATCTTGGATCCGCTGATGAGCAGCCGGGACATACAATACAACGGCTTTTAGCTGCAGAAATTAAATTAAAGCTACCGCTGATTAGGGCAGAAGCTTTTGGGCGGTTAAATCCATCGCCTCACATCTCACATCTTCTTTTTTTCTTTCTGTCCAGTAGCAAAAATATCACACATTCGTGGTGGAATACCGACTTGTAAAGCGACGTACTACGTACTACCATGGTGTCCAATCGAGCGACCGTGCCTGTCCACGCCATGCGCATGAAGCTGGCTCGTACTGCTGAGGAAGTTGTTCTTGTGCTTCGTTTAGTTGCAGTTCTGCGTGCAATGTCGAGTTTGTGTGTAAATTTTCGGTGCCCATGCAAATTATATTTTGTGTGTTACCAGAATTCAATTGCATATTGAAGTTTGGATGTGAAATTTAGGATTTTAAAAAAGAAAATGTAAACCTTGAAGATGCCAGAAAGAGCCAAGTGATTCGAGCATCTATATCAGGAGAACCCGAACAATGTCCGACAACGCTATTGGTACTTGGTAGAGGTGTTGGAGACTCTGTCCCAAACTGCCACTAGTTTGGAGGCCTCTCCACACACTGGTTTCGCGTAAATCGTTGGCCCCAAACCCGTTAGTGGGAGACTGAGAGGGTGTTTGGTTAGACTTTTTTATTGGCTTTTGGTTTTGGCTTATAGGCATAAAAAAAACAGTTAAATAGGTACTTTTGACTTTTGGCTTACCATAGTGTAAAAGCCTAACCAAACACCCTCTGAACAACGACTCGTTTGGCGCAACAGTCGGCACGCCCAAACGAGTCCCTGGTTGGGCGCGGGGGTGGCAGACGCTGTTCAGGACCTCTTATATTACCGGCAGTATTTGGACGATCTCGGTGCCGAGCGGTTTTTGTTTCCCAACCCCTAAACCTGTTGGGGGCCGGATTTGGGGCTCCTAGTGCGGGATGCTCTTATGTCATGTGGTGCATTGAACCGGCCTCTCCGATCCGGAAACGTGCGGGAAACCCAGAGGATCGTAGAATCTATCCGATCGAGGACTCCAGGCCGGTGGCCGGGACCTCCATTTGCATTTTCCAGCACTCGCATCGCACCAACACCAACCGGCGCGCGGCCGCGGCCTTCTTCTTTCCCCAGCAGCTTTGCAGCGGAGACCAGGTCAGGTCGTGCGCGCGGCCGCAGATTAGCTTTCTTCTTTTCTAATGGCATGGCATGGCATGATGCGCACATGGCTCCGTACGTCGCGAGTATGCTTTGCGAAAGAGACTATAGCTTTTCTCATGGATCGCTTGATTCTTGGGAGACTATAGCTTTTCTCACGGCTATGATGATAATGGCGTTTCTGTTTCTCCGATCCTTCTTCCATGGTTTTTTCCCTTTGCCTTTCTGAAAGGCAACCTTCATCGCTGGATCAGTTTAATAATTCTCTCGTGGAAAGAAGGATCGGGGTCATTTCTCTAAACTGATGCGATATAATTAAGCAAGATACATCAGTTGTTTGGTTTTTTTTAACCTTTTTTCTTGTTTTTTCTCTCTTCCCCTTGCATGATGCGAGTGTGAACGAAGCCCAGGGCCGAAAAGAGTTGGGGCAATGTTGAGTCTGAAAACCATGTACCTATTCATTCCACACGGCTAGGAGTGGCACACCAAATAGGCCGAGTGTGCTTTATAGGGCCCCGCGTAGAGATTAGAACACTGCATATATAAGCTTTTTCTTGCACCAAGATGATGATTTGCCAGTACCTGTCCTTATCGATATGGTGGATGAGACGTGTTCCGGAAGGCTCTGTCGGCACTCCATTGGGCGGATCATGCCTGGAGATTGCTAGATCGGGTAGGATTTGGTCGTGCGCTCCCATGTTTTCTCTGCCGTTCGGTTTCGGAGGGAGCGCTCTGAATCTCTGTTGGTGGTTAATATCATCGAGAACGTTCCGTGGTGCTGGCGGAGAATGACATGTAAACCAAGATTTGAGGTCTAGCGATGGTGGTTCGTGTCTTGCTGGCAAGGGGAATTGGCTTGGTGATCTGTGACTTGGAGCAGCGGCTTGCAAGTGGGGGCGGTATCACAGGAGAAGTTTAAAGTCTTGCCTTGCAAGGTGAAAATCTAAGGTATAGCCTTAATTGATTATGCATGGCAATGATCGTTGCTCAAGGTGTTGTTTTGAGAGTGAGTACTTCTAGACTTCTGGTGTTGTCTCGGTGGTGTTAGTGCTACTTCTTCAAGGAATAGATTGCTATAGCGGGATTTGGTTTTTTGTAATTCTTCTTTCTTTATTTTTGGCCGTGTGCATCCGTAAAGCCGTTAGGGCAATACGTTGTTGCAGAGACTGGGTGTATTTGGTATTTTCTTGATATCAATAAATTCCCTCTATCTAGAAAAATGAAGCTTATTTGCCTCAGTGAGCCAACTTTATTTGTCCACGGTATGAGCACGATTGGGTGTACTTCAACTGGAACTACGAAATTTCTGATATTATATGTTTCTTTAGAGCACGAAATATTTTTAGGTAAAACCAGTCATGCTCCAAATAATTAGGTAATTCCAGTCCCATGACATAAAAGGATCAGTTCACTTTGACCTACTTCTAAAATTTATCCACAGGAAACGAGATCTACCTCTTTAGTAGCATAATAACATGTTATATACTTTTGTATGTACTTTGAATCTAACGTTGCTCATCAATCTCGCCGACTGCCGTCACTAGCCGGAGGAGTTTGTGCCCCTAGTCGGTGTTTTTTTCCTCTCCTACCGACACATGAAGAGGTCGAGCCTTGCAGCCACCCCCATCGTCATCCCATGTCGTTGTCATCGGCATCGTCGCTTAAGTTCGCACTGTCGCCGGAGGAGTTCGGGATGGACAACTCTGCTCCTATATTTGTAGGCTCACCTAAGGACAACTTGCGTCCTCTGGCCATAGGCTCGTCGACGCCCGTGAGCCACAATGTGTTCGTACGATTGACCGAGGTGTATTCTAACCATGGGGGATAGCTCCGCTGAGTTTTTTCTATAGCCAATTCATCGATACATCATACAAAAATGTGTCCTGTGATTCGTGATGTTGATACAAGTAGGGCTATATAATTAGAACCAAATGACACAAAAACTACCCGATTGTTGGACATAAATGTTTCAAGTTTCAAGAGGGTTTCTTTGTAATACTCGAAAACATGGATTGCTTGCATCGTGATGCAAGGCAACAAAAAGAACCTGTTGGAGAGTGCATAGTTATACTTGTAACTGTGGCATTACAAGATATCTCAATTTGACACTCTTTTTTCGACACGGCGGGTTCTCACAACGACATTAGTGTGCTTCATTGCTCTCTCGTGTTCGCAAGGCTAGCAGAAGGCAATTCTCTAGTGGTCAACTACGATATCGATGGTCTGCAATACAGAAAGCAGAAAGCGGTATTATGTAGTTGGCGATATCTATTGCCAGTGTTCTACATTTGTGAAGACAATATGCGCTTCCCAACGGAACAAAAGTTGTACCTTTGCTAGATAACAAGAGTGTCACAAAGAATGTGGAAACAACACTTGGTATGCTACAAACTCGTCGGACTAGTGTTCGATATGTTGCTAGAAGTTGGAAGGTGGAAACTATGTGGATGACATAATTTGATGAGCGTGAAGAAAAATATATGGCAAAGGGAGGAACTAATAGGGCGAGCTACTTGAACCCGAACATGAACTAGCAATGTTTCAAAAGTTCCTCCATCTGCATCACCACTTTTGTGCTTCGAAAACTCATATTAACGTCAAAATAATTTGGTTCTAATGTATGGTTAGTAGCTATCCAATCTCATTTAGAATAAGTTTATATTTTATATTTATTTGAATGTGGACTATTTCATTTAAATTTAAGTTTTTTTAGTAAGATTTACATAAATTATGGCCGAGGTTGTGAAAGTGTATAAAAACAAGATGCATATAGTCAAAAGAAGTCTACACAAATGTAAAAAGAAACCAAACGTATTACAAATAATATGTAACAAATCTCATATGACGTCTAGGCAGATGGAGGAACAATCATATGCTTCAGCCGAGCACACACCTCCGCAAAGGTCGTGAAATTTCGATGCCCCTACATCGACAAATGTATTTTTCCGGTAGTTCTGGATAAATGTTTGAAATTTTGGGTATTTTTCTTGTTTAAACTGTCTATCAACTTGGCTAAATTTCTTGTTTAAATTTTGAGTAGTCATTTATCATTCAATTAGTGAAGCATAAATTCACCTGAATAGGAGAGCAAGTTTCGGTCTCGATGTAGTCCACACTTAAATATGTAAAACATTTTTTTTAATTCTATGATGAAGAAAACACGTGTCTGGTATAATGTCTTCACCTGAATAGGAGTGATTTCCACTTTGATTTACCTATTTCTATGATGACGAAAAATAAGTGAAAAGCACATGCTACAGTATTAGCTATTGTGTACTCTTCTGAGCAGGCAAATCTTTGGTATTGTACGGTGCAGCAGACAATCCTACTAACAATAACACAAGGAAATGTATCCTACAGAGAGGGAATCTTTTCCCTAGCTCGCTGTTTGTCTGTGCTTCATGAGCTACGGTGCGTGGCTACACGCAGGGGCTAGTTGCTCGTTGCGGTAGGGGAAGGAAATGATGAGGCTAGATATTGTGCTGGTCGGGTGCTGGAGGTCAAGTCACGACGAGGCAGCAGCTAGCCGGTCGTCGTAGCCCGGTGTAGCCACGCCCCGTTCCATCGCCGTCGCCTCCGGCCATGTGGGCCCCGGAAGACAAGGACAGAAAACACACGCTACGTTTCGGTTCCTCATTGGCCGAACACGGGCTCACGGCCAGGGCTCAGTGTTGTAGTGCAGTCTTTTCTGGAGGCTGATCAACCATCGAATTAAAATTTCATGTAAAGAATAGCTACTCCCTCCATTTTTTTTTAATATAATGGTGCTTTTTTATATTCACATGTATCTAAATGGTTTTAGACACGTTTTAATGTCCATATACACTCATTTCAGTTTTTTTAGATAAAAAGGGTTGCCCCCCGTGTTCCATTCATTTAACTGAACAAAACTCATTTCAGTTTGTATCTAGTCAGCAGGTGTAACGGAGGAAGTAGTAAGCCAACCGGGACCAAAACATTGAAGCTTCTAATTGGTAAATTAGGGTAAATTTGTCGGACGAGCCCAGTAAACTATCGTTAGCAACGTCGGCAACCATGTCAGCGCATGCCATGCCGGACCGCCCCGCATGACATATAGCACGCGGGCGTCCGCAAACAGTATGGGTCCAGACATGGTGGAGGGGCACTCGTGCGGCATGAGCGTGAATGATCCGTCAAAAATTCCGGTATGTCGCCTTACTGGGGCGCCACCTCCTTTAGTTCTACGTATGGATTCTTTTTTTTTGCTGTGAAAGTTCATAACTTGGAAATTTAGTCATTTTTTATCGTGATCGCGACTGGTGACAATTCGATTATGCTCATGTATATAGGAACCATCAACGCCAATTGCACACGAACATAGCTAGGATTTTCTCCGGTTCCCGCATTTGATCCACCATCATGGTCGACTCCATCACCGAGCTCCTGCGTGAACTGGTGAATTAGAGAGCAACTCTCCGGAAGCAGTTGTCACCAATATCATCAACAACGTTATGCAGGACAAGCAACAATTTCATTTATAACCGAGCAATATGTATGACTTTTTTTAATCTACTTTCGGCTGTTATTATTTATATTTGTAATGTACTCCCTCTGTATCAGATTGTAAGTTTTTATTGGTCCATATATATCTAGACATGTTTAAATACAAGATTCATTTAAATCTTGCACTAAAACATATATAGATATACGTGGAACAAAAAAGGCTAAAACATTTTACATTCTGAGACGGAGGGGTACCTATCTAGTAGTATGTTTGAGTTTGATCATGTAGTTGTTTTAATCATGATTTCTATAATGAAATTAAGTATGCAAACGCCATGTGTCGTACGAATCAAATATCCTCCAACCCTAACATGTGGTCACTCCTTAACAGGTCCGGTCACGAATGCCCAGTAACTTTCCAGGTATCCATGCATATATCTTCCCATTGGAAATTTGTTTTCATTTCACTCTTTGCTGTTAACATGTCCATGTCTCGTTTTGGACGCAGCGTGCGTTAATAATAACTCTACGAAAAGGGACCCAGTGGCTTCTCCTCGCCATTTTTGTTCATTCGCCGTACGTGGCTAACCAACAACCAAAGAGCACTAACTAAAAAGGAGCCAAGAGAACCGATTTCCCCTTTCTCGGAAAACAAGAAAGAAAGAGCCGATTGCCACTTAGAGCATGCATGCTAATTTTATAACCAATCGAATTAGCATGAGATCACTGAAGAAGAGCATCCTAATTTATAATTAGCCTAACTAACATGAGATCATACGAGATCACTTCAAACTCTTAATTAATTGAAGCTCACCATTCACACTGATTTAATTATGAAAGAAAGCTACAAATTTCAGTGCCGAGCTTATCTTATCCGGCCCTCTCACAATCTTTATCCAACACCGGCAATTTTGTCACTCTCACGGATGAATCTACCGCTAATCAAACGCGGCCCACTACGATGGAAAACGACGCCACTGTGGCACTGTGTGTCACCAGTACATTTGGGATAAGCCACTGATTGCTTTTCCTGCTGTTTTTGGTGATACGGAGGTAAGATTCCAAGACAGCATTTTTCATAGATATATATTTTTTTTCTCCGTAACTGTTTGTCATCTACAGCAAGGCTAACAATTCTCTCTCTTTTTAATGATGATTGACACTTGGGACGTCCGTGTATGAAAAAACATTAATTTTTCTAGGGCACTATGCAGAGGAAAAACACATGGAGGACGTGCGCCGACCACAATGGGATTAGCCGGATCGGATTGGGATATGGAGATATGTTTGCGCCCCTAGAGGGAATCATGATGAAGCTAGCCGATCACAAAAGAATAGCGTAACAACAACAATGAAACCAGTGGTGGTTGTGGCGCTAATAAACGGAGCGCTTTCCGCTTTTCCTCCCGTTTATAAGCGGGAGAAGTGCACCACAACGCAACCGCAACTCACACACTCGATCTTCCTCCTAGCTCTAGCTTGAAGACAGACGAAGCAGCAGCAGCAGCACCAGAGAAAGAGAGAGAGAGATTGTAGTTTGTAGGGAGCCGTTGCTCGCTGATCAGAGTCGCTGGGCTAGCTTTGGCTGCTCTCGTCGTTCCCTTCCACGGCCGGCCGCTGCTCTCTTCTGCTCGATCCCAGCACCGGAATCTCTCGCCGCCTTTCTCTCCCGTTTAGCCTTGCTTCGCATAGTAGCTGTGCTAACATTCAAGAGAGAGAGAGAGAGAGAGAGAGAGAGAGAGAGAGAGAGAGGTCCTGCCTTATTTCTTTCTCTCTTGGAGCACGCCTAGCTCGTAGAGGTTGCAGCTTGCGCCTGCGCGCGCCGTAGCGTAGCCTGCTTGCTCGCTGGCTTTGAATAGGCGCCCTCAAAACGCTCAAAGCTTGTCCCTTTCTCGAAACCCCCTGCCGCCTTTTGGTCGCTCTAGCTGCCTGCCGACTTGGTCTTTGGGCGTCGCACCTATCTCTAGTCTCAGGTGGGCGAGAAGCCAGCCAGCACCTGCACTGTTTCCTCCCTTTGGTGTGTCTTCTTCCTCCATATATTCCGCCCCCACCGCCCGCTTGCCACTGCATACGAATAGGAGGAGGAGAGACGTGTGTGTTTGTGAGCTTGTCGGAGCTAGCTAGTTATCACTTTCTTGATTTGCTTGTCGTGTGAGCTGGGACTGGGAGCAGCTAGCTACGTTCTCACTCATGGCGTGGAGCGGGTTCAGCAGGGAGGCGGCGGGGGAGAGCGGCCTGGAGCTCCGCCTGGGCCTCCCCGCCTACTTCACCAAGCCGGTGGCCGCTGCCGCAGGTGATCTTCTTTGCCACAACCATTTGTTTCTTCTTCTTGTTTTGTACTTACTTCTTCGGCCACGTTTTGTGCATGTGTGGTTTAAGTCTTCCTGTCAAGGTGTTGATGTGTTTCTTTGTGGCGGTGTCAGGTTTGGACGGCGAGGAGTCCAGCGACGCCGGTGAGTTCGCTCGCCGACCCAGCCCAGGAGGGACCGACGGCGGCTACAAGGCCAAGTAAGCAACCAAATCTTTTATTTTCAGTCTCCGTGCTGAACTGCTGATCCTTCTGTTCGTTGAAGAGGGAAAACAAACTGCTCACTGCACCGGCGAACTCGTCTACCTGCATGCAGGACGGCAGCTGCGGCGGCTCCGGTCGTGGGGTGGCCGCCGGTGCGCTCCTTCCGGCGGAACCTGGCCGCCTCCAAGCCGTCCTCGTCCAAGGACGACGGCACAGGAAGCAAAGACGACAACGGAGCGGTGCAGGCCGACGGCGACGAGCGTGAAGGCCGGAAGGGCGCGTTCGTGAAGATCAACATGGACGGCGTCCCGATCGGGCGGAAGGTCGAGCTCAAGGAGCACGGGAGCTATGCCGACCTCTCCGCCACCGTCGACCATCTCTTCCGCGGTCTGCTCGCAGGTAAATACCAATGCTAACACGATGCACTTTACGGTGTCAATCACGTAGTCGTAGTAGGTCTGATACAAAAAAAAACTTGTTTGCGTGCAGCTCAAAGGGACCCGGCTGCCACAGCCGGCGACGGGAAGCTCCTCGCGATCTCCGGCGGCGAGTACACGCTGGTGTACGAGGACGATGAGGGCGACAGGATGCTGGTCGGGGACGTCCCATGGAAGTAAGTACTCAAGCTGGCAGGATGTTCATTGCCACGGAAGAACAGTACTTCTCCATCAAACTTACACTGCAAAAATAAAACCAATCTTATTGGCTCGATCTGATCAATCTGTGCACGCAGGATGTTCATCGCCACGGCGAAGAGGTTGCGGGTGCTCAAGAGCTCCGATCTACGTGTCTCGTCGGTCAGTCTCTTTGCTTGACTAAAAATACTACTCTACCAACTGAATCCTGTAGGACCTGTACTGTGACATCGATCGATCAGAGGACTGAACCAATTGCTACCGTTATTGCAGCTGACCGCAGGGAGCAGGAAGAGGCCTGCTGCGCCCAACTGCTGATCGAGTCCAGTGAAGACGACGCATAGCCGCTTTGTAAAGAGGCCTTTTTGACGCGAATTAATCAAATCCTGTTTTGCTGCTACCTAATACCTATACGTACTGTACTTATCAGGATGAAATCAGGGCTGTATAATTAGAGCCGTGTTTGTTGCTAGTGGCTAGTGCTACAGCTATTTTGGGGGCCATGATGTCGATCGTGGTGGTATTCTGTGTGCTTGTGTACGTCTAATTAGAACTCCTCGCGAGATGATCTAATGCAATTAATACTAGTGCAATGTTTTTAGTATATTGCACACATATGGAGCATGTGAACTGAAAGGGATCGTGTGCAGAAAACAAAAAATTTCCTATCAACGATATCCTTAAACTAGCCAAGATCTACACTATGCAGATATAGAAGTACGGTGGAGATCGGAATACATACCCTCGTAGACCGAATAGCGGGGATTACGCTCCCGCACAAGCGTTGACGATGAAGACGCCGTAGCCGACCTCTAGGTCGCGGAGAACTCGGCGCGACGAAGATGACCCCGAGGTCGGGTGGAGGAAGTAGGCCTCCGAGTACCGCTAGCGCAGCACCTCGCAGGGAGTCGCACACATACGGTGGAGACGACGGCCTCCGAAGCTCCAGTCCAGGACGAGCAGCGGAAGACTTGGACCGGAACACCAGCAGCGCGGCAGCGGGCTATGGTGGAAGAGATCCCCTTCCTCTACTCGGCGCGGCTCCGTCAAGGGAACCACGAGATCGAGAGAAAAATTGGGAATTAATTGGTGAATTAAAAGGCGAGGGGTGCCCCTTCTTATATAGGCTCCCAGGGGGAGCCAACCTTGCCAGTCAGGCAATGTGAGACTATCCAACATGCCTGGTTCGGCCAAGGCTGATGCGCCGGCCCTAGGTGGGCCCCATTTGGCCCACCTAGGCCGGCCAAGCCTCCCCACAAAATTCCCTTGAGGGTTCCCCCCCCCCATGGGCCTTCTTTCGACCAGAAGGCCCATTTAGGGAAATCAGCCTAAATAAATTCGAAAATAAATATATAAAATCATATTTGCATATTAATTACACTAATTAATATCAAACATAATATATATAATTTTTCCTAGCTCCGAAAACTCTTTCGGCGCTGCCCGATCTCCATCGGACCCCTCCCGGGACGCTCCCGGTGATCTCCTTCCTTTCCGGTTGTCTTGTCGAAACCCCTTAAGTGTGTTACCCTAGCGGTTCGATATAATATCAGGTATGATCAAGACTCCTCAATGATCGACGACTAACTCGTAGGCCTGGACCCCATGAATTAACCCCTGAGATACGAATGACTTTCATCTATCAAACCTGGACGTATAGTCTTAAACCCTTTGTCATGGCGATACTTAGCGTGTCCGAGCATCATTCTCAGATATCTCCATACCTAGCATGATCTCGTTACCGACATCGCTATCTTCTACTCGTCTATGATATTATGTCAGCTGGTGACCTAGTCACATGTTTGCAAACTCATTTGACATAATCTCACCGAGTGGGCCCTAGAGTATCTATCCGGTTATGCGGACTGACAAATCCCGCTGTTGACCCCTCGTCTCAACTACTCCTTTCCGATACCCAAAAGTATCACCGTTATTGTCATACTAAATAAGATACGACGTTTGATGCGATCAAAGTATCTTCCAGGAATACCAATAAGAGTTGATCTCACGGTCTTAAGGCGTAACGACTATGTCCTATAAATACTGGGTACGTCCATCACATCGTTACTCCTAACGATATGACTTCCATTGCCGACCGGCGCCATGCCCTATGATCGGAAAACCTCGATCATCAATCGCGCAACGAAACTAGTCTTAGTAGAGGCTACTAGGGGCCTGGTTGTTTATCTACCACACCTGTATTAATGTTTCCGCTTAATACAGTTAGAGCATGGTATAAAACCTATAATGAACGATTGGGATATTGCCAATAAACTATGTTTATTAAGTGCCTCTAGGGCATATTCCCTTCAGTCTCCCACCTGCACTAGAGTAACACTTAATTTAGTTTACAACCTGGTAAAAGCTCAACACCCATAGCATCTTGGTGCCTGCTCGCCTCGTGGAAGAGGAATACAGTCAATAGAACTCACACATTGAGATCTATATGTGGTTTGCAACACTTCTATGTCACCTAGTTTGACATAAACCCGTATCTTACGATGACGGTGAAATATATCCCAGTGAATGGAGTGAGACTCGAGCATTCGCGTAGCATGCGCCTTAAAAGTCTGGAAGATCTATTAAGGGGACCACCTACGCTCGGAAAACTGCTCAGTCCAATCACACTTGCTACTTCTAAAGTCGCGATATATTTCTATACCTATGTAGATTATACGACAGTGCATTCATATGCGACTTCGCAAACTAACCATGTCTACCTTCAAAATAAAGGACATCTCCTATATGAGATTTCTAGTCGTATGGGTCAGTGTAATAACTTGCATCATCGAAACCGCTTTACGACAAGTTGCCATTCCACTCTTACCCGTTACTAGAAAACCTATCTTCAGTTCTCATAGACACTGAAGAATAAACTTAACGTTTGTTCATTGATCCACACAAGGATCACTCTAGAACCTGTTCTTCAACCAAGAACTCGGGTCACACCAAGTCGAGCTTTCAGTCTGATAGACTCTATGTCTGATACATAGATAATGTCGAACATCATTTTCTATCACCGAAAAAGCCAAGATTAACTTAATCTTTTACCTAGTCATACAAGTAAGAACCTCTTTCTTCGCTTGTCCTTTTCTGAAACACTTCAGAATCCTGACTTAGGAAATATTCCGACTTAATGTTATTAAGCCCCCTCTGATCTATACAATTATAAATCGGATGCCTAATACTCCTAACTTCATTTCATAGAAAATTTAATCACTTAAATAATCCTTTACACTCTACTAGAGGATCTGTGTCATTCAATATGTTGTTACATACCAAATCACGAATGACACCTAGCTCCCACTCAAATATGCCTTCCGCATATAAGATCAAGAAAAGCTACTTAGCTCCCACTCAAATATGCCTTCCGCATACAAGATCAAGGAAAGCTACTTTGCTCCCACTCACTTCTTTGCAAATGTAGGTTTCTTCAACTATTTTGGACAACTCCAAAATCCTTTGGACACATTATCAAAGTGAAGATTCCAGCTCCGATATGCTTGCTTCTGCCCATGAAATGACAACCGAAGTTTGCACACATGTTTAGCATCCTCAGGATTACAAACCATTCTTTATTACACTATTAAGAACCATGGTTTTCTCATCCATCTATCAATTTCTCATTCGAAATTATAGTAATTGCTAAACGACCCAGAATAGATTTAGGCTTCGCCACTTGAGACAAAGTCTCATGTGGTCTGTCGGAACTGTTTCACGACAAATCGAATCTGCTCAATATCTACTCTCTCATAAAACTCCATATACTATCAACATCCTAGATGCCATCAAGAAGATCTCCCAAGTCATTACGTGGTAATCGTATATGGATTTTATTTCGGATCATAAATGACTCACAGCCATTTCTCGGACTTAGGTTCACCATCTCTTCTTCGTAGTTCGTAGGTCTATCATATTTTATTAATATGACCTTCATAACAAGATTGTCGTAACACACATTGTGGAACACAACCTCTATGCCTACGCTCTTAGTATGAGCTCAGAACATCATGATTTTGAATCATCAGCTTTTTCAAGCTGTGGAGCCTGACACCGAAAACACTTTCGATTGCGCCACTCTGATGTTTGGAGAGGAAGTTCACCAACTTCGTCTTGCTCTACTTTCTTTCTCACTTATACCCTCGGACAAGAAACTATTTCTTTCGCAAGGTATATCCCGGGAAAGATTTTGCCTATGTCGTGAGACATGTACCCAACTAACTCTTTAGGTAGGGTATACTACAAAGATTAATCCATTTTAGGTTCGATTACATCGAAACACTAAATTGCTGAAAGATCAATCCAGGCTAAAAGCCACACCATTACTCATATGGCATTGTCTCCATGGATTCAAATGGTTTACCTATTTGCTAACGTGAGTGTTTACGTTTCTACCATATGACTCTAATGATCACAATAATTCGGTAAGAGATTTATTTACCACACACTATCCTATAGGGTGCGATTACGACGCCCTAACACACCATAACACTATGGTGTTCCATGCGACGTAATTTGTGGAACTCTTCTCACAAGTCTTCCAATGATGTGCCAACATTATAACTCAAATCTTCATTCCTCGATATGCATCGCGGGAATTTGATTTTCTTGTTAAGTTTATTTCCTACTTCATTCTGAACTTCGTTTGATCGAATCAAAAATTCAGACTAACATCCCCCGGAGTGGATATCCATATATCTACTCGGAATATTCATGAAGTCTATGAAATAAAGACTTCCACTACACGTTTAAGTACTTCATTGATTCACATACACCCATATGCATGATTCTCAACAAGCTATACTCAAAACGTTCAGTGAAGTTCACGAAATAAAGGTCTCCACTACCCGTCAATTACCTCATTGAACCACATACATCTCCATGTATGACTATCAATAAGTTATATGCCCGTTCTCCAAAAACGGTGTCACAGTTATTTTGCAAGTGTCAAAAGATCAAATCTTAGAACTTGTAGGTCCATCCAGTGTGGAGCTAATGCATATAACATTGACATGACTAAACGGTAGTGTCACACATATGTGGTGTCTTTATTGAGTTTGTATCCTTTGGCATTAATATTATGAATGTGGGAGCTTCTACCATCTAAATTCAAACCGGCATATGATCATTACTTCATAAATATAGGACACCAATTTGTCACTATCATGTATGAACAAGTGTCTCGCTAGAGGAGACACACTCGTAACGATCATACCAACACCCGATCATAAAGAATTTATTCAACTGGTAGATCTAGAGGGAGAGTGTCTATGGCTGTCACAACAACTTGACTGCCGTTATCAACACGCAATGTCGCCTCATCCTTTCAAGCTACTCAAGCAGTAAACCTGTTTTTTCACAAAACATGACTAGTTCAAGACTTAGTCACTACTGCGAGCACTTGCTTAGCTAAAACATTCATAACATGTATATCATATATACACCATCATCATTGATGACTTCCGGCGATCTGTTTCATCTTCTTGATACTTCCACCGTAATCAAGAACCATGAAGGTGAACGATTGCCCTTGCATGACATAGTCTATGACAAAGGATTTGCACTTGGCAACGATGTCTGTCATCCAGTGATTGAGCTGAGCGAGGCGTCTCAATGTTCATTAATCATGAACATACGTCATTAAGTATGACCGCCACGTGCTCCCTCAATGTGTGTATTCTCTTCCATCTTGATTGAGAAGACAATCAGTCAACGTACTGATAAACTTCATCAACCCAACGTTTGGGGTACCCCGAGTTTAGCGACCATATCATATGTTCGCGATCTAAAAAGTCGTACCCATCGTTGGTTCTTTATGGCAGAGATCATAGCATACACTGGACTATGATGATATCATCCGCACAAAATCCGATAATCAAAATTATCTTTTGTTAGCGGAATCTCCGGGTTTATCTCTAGCGGGTATTGTAACACAAAAGAGTTAACGGTTTAAACAAGGAGTATCCTCAAGCTAAAGTATAAAACTATGAAGTTTGTACCCAACCTTTTAAGTTTCTCAAACGCAGGAATGCGCCTAATTTGAAAAGATGCTATTACTATGGTTAATATCTACAAAGGTTTGCAAAACAGACTCTGTTCATTAAATTCTGAGTTCTAGTATTTTAGAAAATAACTATCCGAACTCCCACTCAAACGAACATCCCTCCTGATCGTTTAAGCGATTACACGACCCCCATCCATTGCACCACCCCTCATCATCAGAGCCGGCGGCACAACTTCAAGAGTAGACAAAATCGTCTGCCACACCAATTTTGTGACTCGTGCTCGACCTTTCGGTCTTCCTGTTCCGAGACCATATTTCTGAATATGCTAGGCTCGCCACCAAAAACCTCCACGCTGACGTTTGTGCAACATGGCTTACACCCACCGTATGCGAACGAAGATATGTCTGACACCCGATCATCACGGCCTGCCTCATAACGTAGAACTTTATTGGTGGTGCGCGTTGGAGGGAGAACACTAGTGGTATTTTGAAGGGATCATCTTATATAGCTACCGCCGTGTAACTAATGTATACTATACACACAATCACACAATATAAGATGCACACAAAACATCAAATGTAATGCAATGTGATATTTTCCATTGCGCCATGGTCTTCTTGGCACCCGCAGTTTATAAACAATTTAATAAACCTACCTTGACCATATCACATAGCCCCTGCAAAATAAAGTTAGACGCTTCTACTTTATCTTTTGCATATTTTACGTGGCTCGGGGCTTTCGCAAATAGAACCGCTTCATACCTACGAACCTTATGACCACAACAACGATTCAATAATTGCATGTTTAAGCATCCCTTTCGGGCCCTCCATTGAAAATGCAAAGCCAACTAAAGAGAGAGAAACAGGCACCCGCCAGCCACAGATACGGTACAAGCCGTATGTAAGTAGTGGAACCAGTCTCGCGTAAGCGTACGCGTAAAGTCGGTCCGGGCCGCTTCATCAACTCGATGCCGCTGGAATCACAAGTGCACGCTAGAGGGTAGCAAATAACAGGAACGGTGCCCCCGTGCAGAACACGGGTTCTAACATCGTACAGCTATATCTACGATAGATCGGCTCTGATACCACTGAAGGGGATCGTGTGCAGAAAACAAAAAATTTCCTAGCAACGATATCCTTAAACTAGCCAAGATCTACACTATGCAGATATAGAAGTACGGCGGAGATCGGAATACATACCCTCGTAGACCGAATAGCGGGGATTACGCTCCCGCACAAGCGTTGACGATGAAGACGCCGTAGCCGACCTCTAGGTCGCGGAGAACTCGGCGCGACGAAGATGACGAAGATGACCCCGAGGTCGGGTGGAGGAAGTAGGCCTCCGAGTACCGCTAGCGCAGCACCTCGCAGGGAGTCGCACACATACGGTGGAGACGACGGCCTCCGAAGCTCCAGTCCAGGACGAGCAGCGGAAGACTTGGACCGGAACACCAGCAGCGCGGCAGCGGGCTGTGGTGGAAGAGATCCCCCTCCTCTACTCGGCGCGGCTCCGTCAAGGGAACCACGAGATCGAGAGAGAAATTGGGAATTAACTGGTGAATTAAAAGGCGAGGGGTGCCCCTTCTTATATAGGCTCCCAGGGGGAGCCAACCTTGCCAGCCAGGCAATGTGGGACTATCCCACATGCCTGGTTCGGCCAAGGCTGATGCGCCGGCCCTAGGTGGGCCCCATTTGGCCCACCTAGGCCGGCCAAGCCTCCCCACAAAATTCCCTTGAGGGGTTCCCCCCCCCCCCCCCCCATGGGCCTTCTTTCGACCAGAAGGGCCATTTAGGGAAATCAACCTAAATAAATTCGAAAATAAATATATAAAATCATATTTGCATATTAATTACACTAATTAATATCAAACATAATATATATAATTTTTCCTAGCTCCGAAAACTCTTTCGGCGCTGCCCGATCTCCATCGGACCCCTCCCGGGACGCTCCCGGTGATCTCCTTCCTTTCCGGTTGTCTTGTCGAAACCCCTTAAGTGTGTTACCCCAGCGGTTCGATATAATATCAGGTATGATCGAGACTCCTCAATGATCAACTACTAACTCGTAGGCCTGGACCCCATGAATTAACCCCTGAGATATAACGAATGACTTTCATCTATCAAATCTGGACGTATAGTCTTAAACCCTTTGTCATGGCGATACTTAGCGTGTCCGAGCATCATTCTCAGATATCTCCATACCTAGCATGATCTCGTTACCGACATCGCTATCTTCTACTCGTCTATGATATTATGTCAGCTGGTGACCTAGTCACATGTTTGCAAACTCATTTGACATAATCTCACAGAGTGGGCCCTAGAGTATCTATCCGGCTATGCGGACTGACAAATCCCGCTGTTGACCCCTCGTCTCAACTACTCCTTTCCGATACCCAAAAGTATCACCGTTATTGTCATACTAAATAAGATACGACGTTTGGTGCGATCAAAGTATCTTCCAGGAATACCAATAAGAGTTGATCTCACGGTCTTAAGGCGTAACGACTATGTCCTATAAATACTGGGTACGTCCATCACATCGTTACTCCTAACGATATGACTTCCATTGCCGACCGGCGCCATGCCCTATGATCGGAAAACCTCGATCATCAATCGCGCAACGAAACTAGTCTTAGTAGAGGCTACTAGGGACCTGGTCGTTTATGTACCACACCTGTATTAATGTTTCCGCTTAATACAGTTAGAGCATGGTATAAAACCTATAATGAACGATTGGGATATTGCCAATAAACTATGTTTATTAAGTGCCTCTAGGGCATATTCCCTTCATGAACTTCATCTGTGCCGGTAGTTTTTTGTGTTGCTGCTCGATGGAATGGCCGGCGTTCGTTATTTTCCTTGTTGCATCGGTCGAGCATCGACAATGACCTGGGTTGCGCGGTTTGGTCGCGAAGATCTTTATCATCATGATCCTTACATATCTCCTCTTTTGAGTTCGTCATTAGAATCGCTTCCCGTCTTCTAGGGTCGATTTTTTTGCTATGGCTAGTTGGGCCTTCAAAAGATTGGTGCAATGAGCTTTTCTTGGGTGAAGTTGGAGTCACTGACTCTTGGTGGAGCTAGCGATGACGATGACACCGGTAGGCAATGTCGCCGACAACACTTTTTTTGAGGGTGTGTTTGCATCTTGTGATGGTAGTCAGATTAGACGTGTGTGCTCTCGAGGCTATCGTGTTTTCATGAAAGCGGGTGAGGTTATTTGTGACTGTTTTCCTCCGGTTTACGGCTAATTAACCAGAATTATGTTCTTACTTTTTTATAATGGGAATTTATTAATCCCGGGCTCTTCAAGAACATAATGTAAAGAGCAAGTATAGACATTAAGGATACACACATCCAAAATAATAATTATTAAAAAGAACAAAAAAGCCCCACCGAAGAGAATTAAAGACTGATAGCCGCATTAACAAACCACCACTATTGGCAACACATAGATTTCCAGAAGATTCTCCAAGCAATACTTCCAGTAAGGTTGAACATAATGTAAAGAGCAAGTATAGACATTAAGGATACACACATCCAAAATAATAATTATTAAAAAGAACAAAAAAGCCCCACCGAAGAGAACTAAAGGCTGATAGCCGCATTAGCAAACCACCACTATTGGCAACACATAGATTTCCAGAATATTCTCCAAGCAATACTTCCATTAAGGTTGACGAGGATATATCGAACGGGTACCCTACCATGTGGGAACCTGGTGTACGTAATGGCTAAAACTCAATTGTCTATATATCGATGAAGCCCATCAAGGGAGGCCCAAGACGAAGATTGCTTCCCAAGTTAGGCATAGTTGGTTGTAGTTTCCTTATCTGTAATCCTAATCGGTTACGTACCCGAGACTTGACCCCGATATAAGGGTCAGGAGGGCGACCGATCAAGGATACGCAAATCCAGAGCCACCAAACCCTAAAGAGATCAAAACCCTCGATGGACCCTTGTAATCATCGCATATTTCACAATCAATAAAGACATGCAGGAAGAGGAAGTAGGGCGTTACCTCAGTCGAGGGCCCTGAACCTGGGTAACTCTAGCTTGTCAGCCGTCAGATCTACTAACACTACATGTTCTCTACCTCATAACTCTAACCCTAGGTACTCGACTATGAGTATTGATGAGGACACCCCTCGTCAAAGGTAATAGTGCACAACCACCATAGTCTCCCGGCTAACCGTCATAGTCAGATGAAGGGTTTTCATCGGAAATGTTCAATCTCTAGACAATGCCTTCAACAAGGAAACTACGACAGAGCCACCATTGCATGTCTGGGACAACCATTTAAGGTCAGTGCTAGGGTTTTCACTTCGAAAGCTAGAAATGAACAATCCTTCAGTCCCAGTTATTCCCTCCGATCCGGATTAAACATCGATGTAAATGAACAATCCTAGTTATTCCCTCTGATCCAGATTAAACATCGCTTAAATGAACTGATTCAGCAAACTTTACATGTAGAATCAGCGACACTTTCTTTATTGGATCGGATGGAGTATTCTCCGATCCACTACAATTGGCGTGGGAAATGAATTAGGTAGTACAAATCGGTAGGTATATTAGCGACAGTTTTTCTAGATCAGAGGAAGTAATGCTCAAGTAAGGGCTTCGATGCCCATGTTTTTCTAAACCTGCCAAAGACCACAAACACAATGAGCCCACAGAGGGGCACCATTTTGTCCCTCAATCGCACGGTCCGACACTGCTCCGTTCTATCTTTATTATTCTTCCCCAAGCCCTGATCGCTACAAATTAGGGTTTTGAGACGTGAGAGAGGGGGAAGCCTCCTACTGCTGGTGCTTGATTGTTCGCAGACTCCTACTGCTGGTGCTTGATCGTCTGAAACTAATCTGTCAGGTATACATTCTTCCCTTCAATCTGCTGTCCTGGCTCCATGCTTGTAGTAGCTGCTTCCCATCACAGGCGGTGACGGCGGTGTACGCGGCGTCGGGTTTGCAGAAGAGTTGCGGTCTTCGTCACGCGGGTTCGTTGGATCCATGGACGTCCCTGCTAACTTCTAAAGGCAGGTTCACCTTCGATCTGTGCCGGAGGAACCACATGCTAGAAAAGAGGGTCCTCAAGGTCAGGAAGATGGGGCTACGATCGTCGGTCTCATTTTTTTGCGGTACGTCGGATTTCGACCCTGCTCTCCTTTGGGGAATACACGAAAACCCAGATTCGAATCAGGATAAATAAGACACACGCAGGCTAAGAAAGTGCTCGCATGATGTCCCTCCGTTATTGGGGCAAAATCTTGAATCACCTGGACTGGAGTGACAGCTGGAGTGTTTTGGTGACCTAGTAATGAAATAATTTTATCATAATAGGAACCGAAGAGCAATCAAAATTATCTTCACGTGAATGATTAAAATAATCACCGTGACTGTAGTTACATGGTACTTCATTTTTACCATTTATAACTTGACCTCTTCCATGTGAGGGAAAAAGACAAATTCCTATTTTGACGAGTAAAAGAAATCATCGCCCACTAGCATAAAATGGATGACGAGCAACCACGACCAAGAACATCACCTAAACAAGAACATCATCGGGCCATTACTAACAATAAGTTGAAATTAGTAATCAAGCGAATCTAAGAAAAATCTGTTGCTCACCTTCTCGATAACGTTTCTCCTTTTTAGGCCCCAAATAATAATATTGGCTATCGCGAGAGCGATAGAACCATTTTTCATCGATATGAATGACATTGTACATCTCTTTAAATTCCAATCCTTCCGGATAGTAGCTCATCAACCACTAACAAAAAAACTGAATTATTGGGTTACCTTGTCTATCAGTGTGGACTTCATGACACATTGTATGACGACTGAATATTTCCTCCTTCAAATGTCCCACAACGTAGTTTTAGCCGTGTGAATTTTATTTGCTAAATATTTAGCAAATGTGTGATAAACAAGGTAGACATAGGAAGATTTTGTTTATCAATGCTTGATGAGCTTACCATATCGGAGGAATGGAAATTTAAAGAGATGTACAATAAAATACATATTGACGAAAAGTGGTTCTACTGGTTTGGCAGTACCCATAAATATTATTTAGCAAATAACGAGGGTTATTCATGTTTTAGTACCCAAAGCAAAACTTCATCTAGAAGGTGAGCAATGGATTTTTGTAATTCACATGATTATTTCCTTCAACTTACCGTTAGTAATGACAATATGGTTTTTTAGCTGATGTTCTTGGCCACGGTTGCTCGGACTCTTTTTGAAGCTAGTACAACAATGTTTTTATGGCAAATTAGGAATTTGGTCATTCACTTACAAATATGGAAAGAGAAAAACAAGTACGACGAATATGGAGTCACGGTGGTGGTTTTTAATGTATTGGGATCTAGATATTTTTGATTACTTTTCCGTTCAGATTCTGCTAAATTATTTTAATTACGTAGGTCACCAAACTACTCACACCTTGAACTCAAGATGTCATTGAAGAGTACATGATTTATTTTCTTCTTCATACCATCCAAGGGAGATGGCCCGAGGCTGAACGTGGCACACACATATATATCCAGCTGGATAATGCGAATATGCATATACTAATAGATGCCCAACTTTTTGTGGTTGCGGCTCAACTTGTAGGTTTGGACATCCATCTCACTTGTCAACCTCTAATTCTTTTTAACTTAACATCCTATATTTAGGGTTCTTTCCCGCATTGCATTCCCCTTTTCACAAACTATCCCCAAATAAATTTAGAATTTCATAGATATTTTGAGTATGATTATTTTTTAGTTGATTTAATTTCCAGTACCTGTGCTCAAGTTCTTATTTTTACACTGTGGAGGAAGTGGAGCAAGATTTCTAATACTACCCTGCTGAGGGTTGCACCTGAGTATACCTCACTATCTAGGCCTGTATGTGCGAAGTGCTCAAGCAAAAGAGAGGAAACTGAAATGAGTTTCCACACATTCGCTAGTATTTTCTGACGAGGCTCGCCTTCTACCTGTCATATTAGATTGTTAATGGAGCATTGTCATCTTTTCCATGGAGTTTCTTCCGGATATTTAATTTTCCATTTCCATAATGTTATCGAGCGACTATGTAATAAGTGCACTCTTAATGTTTTCCGGGCAACGTTTAATGTAATAAGTGTACTCTTCAAATTTTGTTTGCACCATGGTGTACGTTACTTGGAGTAAAACATGGCAGCAACACATGTACGTCACTTGGGGAGTCTAATACCCCCTCCGTTCATAATATAATATAAGATGTTTTCACCATTATCCACATTCATATGTACGTATATATATTTAGACATGTTTTATTATACATGTATACTTATTTTAGTCCGAATCTAGATAACATATGTTATATTTGAAACATTTTTTATTGTGAAACAGAGGGTAGATGTTAGTGTACCATAAAGTAGCCTGATTGATCACACAAGTACAAGCTTTGAGTAAAATTATTGAAATGGGTAACAGTACTTTTTCATCACGACGTACCATGATTTATCACACAGTGGCCTCCTAATTGTTCCTGTATCACGAATTCACGATTGTCTCTTAATCAATCGTGCAGTGTTCGGTTTCCTGCCTGGTTTCCCAATCTCTGATTCTCTGCATTATTTTTTCCTCTCCTACTGAAATGGGCATATATCCTGCTTTTACCTGAAAAAAGGAAGTGCAGTCGGATCTTGTCGTTATCTTGTAAGTTACAAATAATTTTTACATAAATCAGTTTGAAGAGCTTTACTAAGATTAACAAAAGTACGCCGGTTACTATATGTAGTTGGCGCGCCGGAATTTAACCTGAACTTTGTAGGGAACAGTTTAATTCGCACATCAATAGAGGAAAATGATACAGCTAGATTGTCAATGCTTTAAAATGGAACTTGTGATTAGAAAGGTAGTTAAATCGTGACACCTCAGCTCCTATATTATTCCAGTTGTCCAAGGTGACCTCATCTAGCCTCAGCTTGGTTACAAACAGTTACAGTTCTAACATGGTAAACCGCACATGCTGGGGAAGTAGATGCCGTTTTATCTCACCTCAATAAGGGGAAATAAAAAATGCATGGCAAGTAACTTAACTTCTAATATTCAACATTTGGGTTCCCCTCAACATTTTGATATTGACATTGGGAAGCAGCAATCAAGGCAGCTCCTATTCCCGAACCATCATCTGCGTGCTTGACAACTACCGACTTCGACGCCTCCTCTCCTACCAGCTCACTTAGAGTAGTTTCCAAGCATTTTCTGAATTTGGCATAGTGCTCGAACAGTCCACCGTCAATGGCGATGACTGACCGATGCTTGTCGATGGAGCCATCTCTCCCAAGCTTCTTGAGGATCCCCGCGAGGCCTGCAGCAGCCAACCGGGCTGCCCTTCTTGCAACAATGTCAATAATTTCGACGACCATATTCCGCGTCTCTAAGGATGCGCCTGCAATCTGGAGGTATACATACCATGTTGTTTTAGTATGTGTACATAGAAGCATATAGAGTTTTAAGGAGGACTGATGTGGAGTGATCACAAAGTCAGTAAACCTCTAGCGTCTCTTCCAGTTTTTCTGCCACGATCTTCAGATCAGGTGTTTCATCATGGTGCATCGCAGAAATATCTGGAGTGCTGCATGTAACATAAAGCCACATTTATCAGCAAATGTCAAAGTTTCAATTTGCATCATTTGTTAAACTTAATAAACGGTCTGTTTGATTGGAAGACTGAAGCTGCTGAGCATCAACAAGAGCATGCACTTTTTTTTTGAGAATAGCATGCAGTCGAAAGTAATCCTGTATTCCAGATCATTAACAGGATAACATTCCTGATCATTATTACACACACATTACAATGTCAACTGCAAAAAGCTAGCCAAACAACGTACCGCAGATGGCAATGAGTTTTGAGCTTAGTGTGGTCAATATCACCAAAAATTGCATATTGCAGTGAGAGTTTTAGCAATGCCCTCCTTACTATTTCACCTAAATACATTCCGGAGGTTAGCTTCTCGTAGATCTGAAAGAACCAATATATATAATTGAGCCAAATGCTGAACCAACAACATCAATAGGCAGACTGTAAAAGAAACTTGCCTGCTCTCCCGGATTTAAGCTTTCCTTATCTAATGCTTGATCATATTCAGTGACTGGAAGATTGCATGAGTAGAAGTTACCCCATTCCATATTAATCACCTGGTATATAATAAAACATAGTACAAGAATATCTTAGAAATTAAAAAAATAGTTCAGAGGAATTCAGCAGAAATTCTACGACTACTACTAGGTTTGAAGTGTATGACCTTTAAACCTCACCATATCCCCTGACTTCGGCAGCTCTCCTTCCCATTTTGGTATAGCATTTGCTTTCTCAACATAGGCAGCATTTGTACCAGTACCAAATATCACACCCGCGATAACATCTTTATCATAGTATCTGGCTCCAGCCAATGTCCCAACAGCATCATTGATCTATTTCATCAAATGATCTATTAGACTGAAATTCTTTGTATAATATACTGGTCCATTATATTAATATATGAATAGTGCAATATAAAACTTCTTGACACTCACCAGTGCAGCCACATGCATGTCTAGACCTTGCTTCTCCATGGCCGTTTGCAGTTTAACCACAACATCTTCACCTACCTGAGTTGAGAGATTGTTAATTTTGTTCAAGATTATCTTATACACAGAGCTAAGTAGCGTCTTGTCAAACAAAACAAAATCTAATGTAATTCCTAGATTTCTTATCCACTATGGTTTATAATCAAATGACCATGAGAGGGCTCCAAAGAGCCTGTATTATTGGCAACATACTTTCGAAAACATATGCTGAATTTGTGAAAGAAGGCATTCTTACGGCATCTTCTATGCAAAATGCCTTTGTCCACTTGACAAGGCTGCCCGATGCAATTGAGTGTTGCCTCACTGGGAAAGAAAATGTGAATCCTAGTTCTCGTTTCTTCCCGTTTGAAAAGCTGTTACCCTTCTCTTCATCAGCAACAAACTTGGCTAATTTGGAAGCAATGAAATCAAACAATTCCTGTAACATACATGATAAACATAATCAAACAATGAATAAATTAAATACATAAACCTATGCTAAGTGGGTGAATTCAACTTATAAATTTACCGAGGAGCTCCCTGACATCAAATGTGGCGGAATGGCGACTTCTTTGGACTCACGGTTAGCAATATGCGTATCGTTACCACCTAGCTGCACCTTGAAGACGCGAAAGTTTGTCCCTCCTAGGTCCAATCCATAGAACAAACCTTCCTCTCTCCTAAAATTAGTAGCACAAAAGTAAGAGACCAAATAATTCTTAAGGTGTGCACAACACAGGTTAGGCATTAAACTGCCCGATGAAACGAGCAACCGTAATCAGTAAGTTTATCTACCAGCTGACCTGAAGCCTTATAACAAATGCATGATATTTTACTTTTAGTGCGATGAACATGATCAGGAGTTCACATTTCTATTTTCTCATGGCCGATACGTCGGATAACCATGAGTTCTGTCAAATGATAACCCTATTCTGGTGTTACTGTATAATGTTCTGAACAGGATGCGAGCTGATATTTCTATTTCTTAATCACCAACAATATATCCCACCCATTAACGGTCGCCCTTGTTATTATATATATTATCCACAGTTCATATGAACATAGTCTTAATGTAGCATTACGGTAAACAGACTAGAACTGAAAGATCAAATTCCCCTGACGAGACAAACAGAAGAGGACTGAAGAACAGCGAGTATATGTAGTAACTGCATGCGCAACCACCCTCAGACCCTGTGATGCAGGTAGGTAGATGTACTAACCCGGTGGGGAGGTTATCAACGTAGGAGAGCAGCATCTTGACCCTGCCCCCACCCTCCTTCTCCAGCCCCGCGCGCATCTCGCCGGCCATCTCCGACGCCACGTCGCGCAGCAGCGACGCCGGCGTCGCGCACCTCTCTCGGAGGTCCGCCACCGCCTGCTCCGCCATTGCTCAGGTAACAAGCAGATCGAGGCCGGGGCGAAATGACAGCTTTGATCAATATCGAAATCGAAATCGAAATCGCAGGGAGATCAAGTGCTCCGGAAAGATGGGGTCTTTTGTGGAATTCGGCCGGCGAGCTGGTCAGGGGAAATGGGAGGGGATATTCTTGGAGAACAAATGGCGATGCAGAGTCGATGAGGTCGGTGTGGAGGCACGTGAAATTTGGCTGGGAGCGCTCATCGATCGATCGATCGACCAAGCTCGGTGGAGGGGAAAGGCAGGGGTACGTGGTATGGTGACGCCTCGTGTCGTGTGTTTTCATCGGGAGGCGGGAGCTGCACTGGGGCAGGTGCATGCTCGGATTATCTATGCCTATGCGTCCCAAAAATAGCTTGACATGGAGGCAGGGGCGGCGCCACTGGGGCGACGTGGGGGCGGCCTTACTAATTTTTTTACTATACATACCCTGCAGTATTCCGTGTCGGAGTAGTAGGCACTAGGCACGCTACATTACTTAGAGCTAATCAATTGTTCCGTGCGTGTGCAAACCGAGAGCTTCGTGCAGGCGGCCGTGCCTGGCTAGCTATGGTGAGCAAACCATCAATCGATCCGGTTGTAGCTAGCTCAGAAAGAAACGATGGATCCAGTAGTATCCTATTATTAGCTAGCTAGCTTGCTGTGTGTACGATCCTCGTGATGCTTAAATTCAGTCACGAAGATGACTAATTTTTTGGAGAGGATTGAACAATATATGGTGGTGTTGGAAGGAAGAAGACAATAAAGAATATTTCCTTTTACATTCGTATTTTCTGAATTTTGCCCAAACACTTTTTAGCCCTAAAACATCTAAAACGCAAACTAAAACCGGTCGCGGTTTATGATCACTGCTAGAGATACTCTAAATCAAACAACTAGTAATGTCAATTTTTAATACATACTTTGAAGTACTACCATGGTGTTTGAATTATTCATATATGTAATTTATTTAAACTTTTCAACTTAATCTTTTTATTACATAGTATCATCTATTATTTTATATAATGAACTATAATGTAAAACCTATCATTATTTGCTGAATCATTTAATGTATTTTACCTAAATAACGGTCAAAATTTTAATGTGGTATACCCATTAGTAAAATCCTAGATCCGGCCACTAGTTTATTCCTAAATTTCATGAGCTTTAATATTGTGAGGCTTCGACTTACTTACGTTGTTTTTTTCATACAATTGAGAATTACATGTGTTGTCAAAAAAAAAATCGCCGGTGGCACACTTTTTACCGTTCGCCCCCCTCGTCTCAATTCCTGGCTCCGCCACTGCATGGAGGGGAAAGGAAGAGTTGGCCAAGCATGAATGATGGTCGTCGACGTCGCCCTGCTTTTCACATAGCCTGTTTGGCCCAATGCCTCTCTCATCATCGTCTCGGCCTTTCTCAACTAGTGAGGTGGCATTAAACCCCGGGCGCATCCACCGATCGTCATCAGCTGTGCCGTTCGTTCGAGTGCTGGCATACCTAGGTCAGGACAGGCCCGCTAGGGGCGTGTTTGTTGGTCGCACCACCTCCATGCTGGACTGGATGTAATATGATCTTGTTTGGTAGCGCAGGCCGCACGCAGTTTAAAACATACTGAAATCTACCCTTGAAAACAATGGTCGAATCGGCCTATTCGTAAGAGTCGTCCATCTTCGTTTGAAGGAAGGGAAGGTTGCAGATGGCGCGACCTCCCACGTATGGGAAAATTATGGGATGAATTTTTTTGTCGCCACCCGACATTTGGCTTGTCGTCTTTCACCCCTCTAGGCTTACCTAAAATAAATGCCACGACATTCCCTCCTCCTCGAAGTTGCGAATTCTTTCGATGGCGAGCAGCTAGGGGTCTCTGTCTCCTCCTCTAGTTCGCGCGGTGGTTGACAAGCGTCGGAAACCCCTTCATCCTCTTCTCCGAGCTGACAGCGGACTGCTTCGTTGTTCTGATGGCTGTAAGTACGTGCAACGGTGCAAGTTATAGATGTTTTTGTTAAGTTCCATGAACATTAAGTAGTTCTATAGGTAGTTTGAGTAAGTTCGTTTTGATCGTGAGAGTGTGGTAGACGATGAAACTGTGTAACGAACTTTGTAGTTGCTTTTGCATGTTCAACGGTGAGGTTTCTCATAACTAAACGGACAAGGAATGACACAATCTGGATTAGTTAAATATGAAGGGTACTTTAAAAAAAATCAAAGGTATGTGTATCTTTGCATCAATCAATTTTTCGTGGTTTCTTGGTGGTGAAAAAAACTCGTTTTTGGAAGTGAAATGAAAAGTGGGCTTCCATCATGGCCCAAGTTAACGCATCATAGACGTGTGCTTCCTTTTTTTATTTTTGAAATTTTAGACTTGTGCTTCCTTGAATCCACCAAAATCTCATCGAGCCTTTTTATGTCTGGCCCGGGAACCTGACTTGGGCTGTCAGTGCGTGTGGTGTGTACACGTCCAACTTTGGAAGCAGCGCTCTAGGCCCGCGTGCCAGCCCCCGTCCGTCCAAGGCGACGGACTCATCATCACTTGGACACTTTGGCACGCCCTCCCTCGTATTCGGTAGACCACCACACTGTTTTCCCCTCCCTCGCCCGCACCACAACACCTCGCCTTGCTTGCCGATCGAGGTTGACCCGGGCGGGCGATTGGCCAGGAGAGCCTTCCGTCCGGACAATACGACGATGACCTACGCATACGCATGCATATGCTTGTGCATGGGGTGCGCTGCACGTGCCACCCTACCAGGACGAGGCGCTCCAATTCGAAACCAGAGCCAAAAGGAAAACGAGAGCAGCAACAGGCAGGCAGCTTTGGATCGTCGTCCCCCTCTGCCTTCCTTTCTTTCGCTCTCCGAGCAGATGTTTCGCCCAAAACACACCACGCACGGATCTGAAAAAACCCTTGCTTTTCCATCGTGCTGCTTTTGTTCAAACACATGTACGCACCTCTCGTTGGCGCGCAAGACAACCGAGAGCTGCCAAGAATCGCAGGGAGTAGTACGAAAATAGCATAGCATATACTACTATTCTGCAACGAAAATATATGAGTGGTTGTTCTTGCGGCAAGTCCGCAACAGGAGGCTTCTGGCTCCACGATTTCAGCACGCCCGTTTCGGGCCACTGAGTACGTGAGACTCGGAAATGTTGGCAGGTCGTCAAACTCCTCGGTCTCGGAAACGGCCGTTTCGTGCCAATCCGTTTCGCGATCCCAGCAAATTCGGGGATGCATGGGTTGTCCACTGTGCGGTGATTTGACATCCCAACTTATACTACTACCATGAGGGAGTATGGTTTTGCGTGATGGTCAAGAGGGGCAGTGGCCACTGGAGTAAGTTGAGTCAAACACACAAGCCAGGCCAGTAATGATGATTGATTGGGGTTTCACAATAGTGCCACTCGATCCGCCTGCCTCGCCTCAGAGTCAGGCCACGTACAGGAGCCTACCCTTGTTTGGTGTGGCTGGCCTAGTTGTTTTACATCATCCACCCACACCCCACTGTGGCTGAGTTGACTTCATAGAGGACGGAAACCACAGCGGTGGTTTGAAACCAAACCCATATAGGGTCACCAAGATTTGGTGATATGATCAAGTCGGTCCAAGTACACCACCGATGCAAGTGCCGACTCCTGCACCACCCAACAGTAGACGTACGATGCGTGCGTACGTCTTGTGTTAAAATCATCACGACGCACACAGACGTGAGTAGAGTTACTAGAGTACACTATGTATATAGTGGTACTTGTACTGGCATGCATCTCGTAACTACAACAGTGACAAGACACCTGATCCTTCGTACGTGCGCGTGCGATCCTGCCGTACGTCCGTATTTACACCAACGATCGATTTAAGACCATGATCACGAATTCTAGAGATGCGGTCGAGTTTGATACTAGTATTTGAAAGCTTTTAGCGAGGTTTCGGATCTCGTCATGCATACGCATGCTTGGGTACTTGATTTATACCCTAGATCCCCAAGGTCCAAACCTTTGTATTTTTTCACCGTCCCGTGCTTCTTCCCTCGACAATCGACAATGGACATGCATGGCAGCAGGGGCGATCGCTACGGCGCCTCCTACCGGAAACTGCGTCACGGAGCAGTACAGTAGCATACTCCGCGTCTCCGCCTGACTGACACCGCCGCTTCTGATTAGTGATTAGCTACTTGTCCGCTTTCCCGCAGAGTTTACCGGCCAGACACCACTAGATATACAATACTACTACCTGCTGCTTGGTTCCCCTTTTGAAACTGCTTTATTTATCCATCCCTGAGCTGGAGAGCTGAGAGCTGAGAGCTGAGAGAGATGACACTGACCTCTCACTCTCGTTGCATGCATGTGTGTGTTAGCGTCGTCCATGCAGATTACAGCTTTATTTACTTACGCAGATACTGGACACTGGTGACTGGAACGAACGGTGTGGCAACATACTCCTCCTCCTATCTTTTTGAACTCTCACTCACTCACTGCGTTCGTCTTTTTTGAATCCTGAGCTTGCTACTAGCCGATGCAGCTAGCAACAAAACCTCTGCTTGGTCTCTTGCTCCTCCCATGACACTATGACAGGCAGGGTGTCTATGCGTTGCATGCCATCTCCTCTCAGTTCTCCTGGATGGACGTACACGCCCTGCCTGCATTATTGTAAGCATGCATGCCATTTGTTTTGTTTTAGTCCAGCATCAACGCACGTTACGCAAGCAAGCACAAACGCATTGATGAGTTTGTAGACTGGTGTTTTGTTTTGTTTATTTTCTGGGAGAGGAGAGAAAGAGAAAATGTCGTGGTGTGCGGCCTTCCGTTTCTTTTTATTTATTTCGACACCCGCTCCCCACTCCCCACTCGTCTTCCATTCCATAGCCGTAGAGCCGTTTCCCTCTCTAATTCAAACCTGCCCGTTCCTCACGCCTCATTCGCCGCGCTTCATCATATTCCCCTCTCGCACTCCTCCACACACACCTCAGCCGTTGGTTTCTCTCTCTTTCCGGCCGGAGCTGCGCGTTCCGGCGATGGGGAAGGCGGCAAGGTGGCTGCGCAACTTGCTAGGCGGCGGCGGCGGAGGGAAGAAGGACAAGGAGCAAGGGAAGCAGCAGAGACAGCCGGCCAGGACCAACGCGGCTCCGGCACCGAGCGGCGACAGGAAGCGCTGGAGCTTCTGCAAGTCGACCAGGGACTCGCCTTCCGACCCGGACCCGCCGCCGTCGGCCGGCGCCAACAACAACGCGGCGATCGCGCGGGCGGCCGAGGCGGCGTGGCTCAGGTCCCTGTACAAGGACACGGAGCGGGAGCAGAGCAAGCACGCCATCGCCGTCGCGGCCGCCACCGCCGCTGCTGCCGACGCGGCCGTCGCCGCGGCGCACGCCGCCGTCGAGGTCGTGCGGCTCACCAGCCAGGGCCCGGCCTCGGCGGTGGCGTTCTCCGGCGGCCGCTCCGCCGCCGTCAAGATCCAGACCGCTTTCCGAGGACTGCTGGTGAGCGCCCATCGAATCAAACTATTAATTCCTCTCAGACAAATCGCAATGCAAAAGTAGCATCTTGCGAGTTCAGGCGACGATATTGATCAATTCTTCTGGTTCAGGCGAAGAAGGCCCTGCGGGCGCTCAAGGCGCTGGTGAAGCTGCAGGCGCTGGTGCGCGGCTACCTGGTGCGGAGGCAGGCGGCGGCCACGCTGCAGAGCATGCAGGCGCTCGTCCGGGCGCAGGCCTCCGTCCGCGCCGCCCGCGGCTCGTCGCGCTTAGCCGCCGCCGCCATTGCTCTGCCGCACCTCCGCGTCAACAACCACCACCCCAGCCCCGTCGTCCAGCAGCCGCGATACTCGTTGGTACGTTGCGACCGAAGCAAGCAAGCAAGCAATCCCATTTTCTATCAATGTCGTCCTTGCTTGTCTTGTACATGTCCATCCGAGGTCGTGTTTGTTGTCGTCGTGATAACATATCTCTGCAGCAAGAGCGGTACGCCACCACCACGGAGGACACGCGGAGCGAGCACGGCAGCGTGGCCGCGTACTACAGCCGTCGCCTCTCGGCCAGCGTGGAGTCGTCGTCGTGCTACGGAGACCGGAGCCCCAAGATCGTGGAGATGGACACGGGGCGCCCAAAGTCCCGCTCCTCCTCGCTCCGGACCAGCCCGCCGGTGGCGTCCGAGGCCGGCACCGCCGAGGACTGCTACGGCTACTCCGTCTCGTCACCGCTCCCTCCGTACCACCACCACCACCTCCTCTCCGCCGCGCCGCCGCGGATCGCCGCGCGCCACTTCCCGGACTACGACTGGTGCGAGATCAAGGTCCGGCCGGCGACGGCGCAGAGCACGCCCCGGTACACGAGCCACGCTCCCGTGACGCCGACCAAGAGCGCGTGCGGCGGGTACGTCAGCAACAGCCCGTCGTCGTCGCTGCACTGCCCGAGCTACATGTCGAGCACGCGGTCGTCGGTAGCGAAGGTGCGGTCGCAGAGCGCGCCGAAGCAGCGGCCGGAGGAGGTGGCGGTGCGGAAGCGGGTGCCGCTGAGCGAGGTGATCATCCTGCAGGAGGCGAGGGCGAGCCTGAGCGGCGGCATGGGCGTGCAGCGGTCGTCGTGCAGCAACAACAGGGTGGTGGAGGAGGCGTTCAACTTCAAGAAGGCCGTGGTGAGCCGCCTCGACCACCGCTCGTCGGAGGAGGACAGGGACCGGGACTTGTTCCTGCAGCACAAGGGATGGTGATGGATGGCCGTCGGTGTCCGTGACGAAGCTCTACTATAGTTAATTACCGACTTGTTAATTAATTTTCTACTACTGGTCAGTGAGTGTTCTTGTAATCTGTAATCGGTCGCCTTAACCCATGTGATCATGTCTCCGCTCGATTGATTCTCTTCGATCGGCCAGAAAATGAAACTCTCAATCTCAATCTGCAGTAAAGCTTGTGAATGTTTAAATTCTTCCTACTATCACTTCAACGCAGTACTAAACCCAAATAAGTATACAGAGCATCGCCAAGCAAGCTATCATCTGCGCGAAACAGAGTGAAGATGAACGTTCAAGTTTCGGAATTGGGTTTTGGTTTGAATATATGTTTGATTAAGTTAAGGATTTGAATAGAAGGAGGCTGCGATCTGGACGTGTACGGCCCCAGGCATTGTCCCATCACACAGCAGGAGATGGAGATCCGAGTGTGGGTGATGTACGGGGCGGCGCACATGTGGGTGCCGTGCCGACCGTGACACTGTCCGATCGAATCGGGGTCCGGTCCGCCTCTACGGGCTGCTCCCTCCCCATTTCGTGTGTCGTCTTGGAACAATTTCCGCAGGCGTACTGCTGCTGTGTCCTCGGTAATACAGTATTATAACTCATGTTGTGCAATGTGCTGGGCGAGTTAGCGATAGTTCTTCCAACTGTTTAGACGTCTCAGTGTTTTTTCTTCTTGTTTTCTGAAGCACATTGTTATCACTTACAATGTGAGTATATACGATTCCTATCAATTTCGATCCATGCCAGCTAAATATCCGTGCGTTTTCACCGAATAGAAAATATATTATACACCGCGAATGTTGAAAATGAATTAGCAATTCAAATTCTACCCAACTATATATTGCAGTCGACGAGAATATTGATCACCCCACCATGATCCAATTCTATGATGGAAAGTTCACGACCATTTCAACATGATAGACAAACTCAAAGAAAAAGGAAAGGCTTACATCCACTAAGAGTTTTCAGTGAGAGAAAAATGCCCCGTTATGTTGCTTTAGTTTGGTTTTACATTTAAGAGAAAAGTGCTTATGTACCACTGACTAATGCGGCAATAGCTCATTTACCATCAAACAAACGGCGAGTGCTTATATACCAAACACAAACAATTTGTAGTTCTTATATGCCATCACCGTTAGTTCTCGGTTAGGATACCTCCGTTTTCTTGTCAGTCTTTTTAAAATTACCATTTTTACCCTCACACACGTGACCTCCGGTACAGAAAAAACCCACACACGCACGACCCAAACCAGTACGATCGCACCCAATAGCCAGTTCGCATTAACAGCTCAAGCGAGCGCAGTTCGCATTAACAGCTCAAGCGAGCGCAGTTCGCATCAACAGCTCAAGCGAGCGAGGCATGGCGGAACCGCCGCCACCGCTTCCCCAGTGCATGCAGCTGCTACCCCAGTCCCCGTCGCCGCTTCCCCATCCCTCGCCGCCGCCGCCGCCGCAGACTCCGTCCGCCGCTGGGATTCTATATCTCTCCCCCGTTGCTTCTTCAACGCCTTTCACGCGGCGTCTAATGGCGGAACCAACGCCGGCCGTCCGCGTGACGCTGCCGGACGTTCCCGTTGCCACACCTCCTCGTGCCCTATTCTACACTGCATCTCCACTGGTTGGAGCACGACTTGTGGCGCCGACCTCTCCCCCTGTCCATCTCACTCAGAACCCTAGGATTGGGGAGGACGACGTGGCTGACGATGGCTCGACCCCTCTCTCTGTAATTTGCGCAAGGTATTTTTTAGGATTCTCTCACGTTTTGTTGCAGATTTTTATATGAGAATGTATATTGACATAGTTGCATCATACACAGGATGATCCAGTCTTGCATTTACACAGTAGATGTGAAGGTTTGTAGCGGTGGAGCAGAAATCAATGGGGATGCAAGGTTCAGTTGGCAGATTATTGAGGGTACGTGCTCAAACATGAAGGATCTGTTGGCTTGTATTTCTGGAACTTTCGCTTTTCCTCTATGTTCAGAGAAGAATATATCTCTTGAGTATGTTGATTCAATTAGTGGCAAAAATATCTCTGTGAACAATGATGAAGAATGCATGAAAATGTATGATTGTTTTCATCAGAGTAGGAGTGGCAGTTTAATCATCAAATATGTTGACATAATTGATATTGTTGATGTTCCCTGTAGTGATTCAGATAAAACACCATCTATAGCACTACCTAGTCAAAGTATTATCAGTGATGAAGCTAGTGTATGCCTAAGCGATAAATATCTTGCCAATCCACACGAAGAGTATGAGCATGTTGGTGTAGATGAGGAGGACCAATACTCAATTGGCAGTGCTGGTTCAGATAGTGATGATGAGGTTGAACAAGAGGATATATCGAATAATGAGTATGTACTTGAGGATAGCAGCGATGATGGGGAGTGTGTTGCGGAAGATGCTAGACTAGATTGTATTCCAGAAATAGCTTATGACATAGAAAACCCACCAATGCATGTTGGCGCAAAGTACCCCAATATTGCAGAGTTTAGGATGGCAATTGCTACATATGCCATAAAGAAATAGTTTGAATTTAAGGTTGAAAAAAGTGAACCTGCTCGATTCAGGGCTTATTGTCGTCGGGCTAAAAAGACAGGCTGCACATGGAGGATTCATGTTGGGAGGATGGATGATCAGGAAACTATGGAGGTATGTTAGTTGCATAATTTATTTTGCTTACTGTTTATTTGTTCAGTGATGTGTTGTTATAAATGGAGTTAACTCACAGTAGCTTATTTTCCCCATTGTTTATGTAATACAGGTCAAAGTTCATTCAGAGCAGCACACATGTTCTAGCACAAAGAAAAGGAAGAACCAGAGAAATGCTTCAAAGGCATGGGTATGTGAGAAAGTCTTGGACTAGGTAAAAGAAGATCCTAGTGTCCGACATGTCTCAGTGGCCAAATGTTCAAAAAGAATTCTTTTTGAACCCCCCAATCCTTAGGAGAGCCCTGGGAGGCCAAAGGTACAGAGACACAAAAGTGGTGCTGAGAATAGCAAGGATAAAGAAAAGAAAGGCCAACACCAATGTCCAATTTGCAAAGAATTTGGACATAGATGGCAAAGCTGCTGCTCCTGAAGCACCAGAGGCCTATGCTGAAGTAGCAAAGCAAAAAAGGTACTTGTTTTTTCGTATTTATGTCCCACCTTGCTCTTTCTTTTATTAATGGACATATATATATGAAATTGACGCAGAGACAAAAGAAAGAAACCTGCTGCCAAAGCTATTTGTACAACGTCAGATAAAGCAACTGAAGCTACACTAGCTATACTTCCATGTCTAAGTGAAACTGAAAATGCACTAGATCTACTTCCAAATGATGGAATTGAAGACAGTGTTGCCAAGTTGACATTATTGAATTCTGCCTCTAAATCTACAAGGTACATAAACTACACTAACTCTACCTTTTTTTTATGCGAGTGTATCATAGTGTGTAATATAAAATGTTCATGTAGATCAAAGATCATATCTGCTGCGCCTGACAGCCCTGCGATGAGCACCCGAATCAAGAAGAGAGTTGCGCCTAAAACCCAAGCAATGACCACTCGAAGCAAAAAGAAGTTGAAATTGTGATTTTTCTTGAAATCTCGATGTAACCCACCTCTGCATGCATGTGTATTGGAGATTGTGTAAGCATACACCCAACTTCGATTGTGGTCTTTTGGTCCTGGTCGTGATTAGAGATTGTGTAAGCAACTTCGGTTGTGATCTTTTGGTCCGGGTGATGTTTAGAGATTGTGTAAGATTGAATATGTTGTTTCGCTCAATCTCTTCTAGATATGTGAATTTTATTGAGTATTATCTTGTTACCATTTTTGCTGAAATTGTTATATAGTGTCAATATATTTGCTAGATTGCTAAAAATAGAGGGGAAATGTTGTCAATTTTTTTCTAGACATGTTTTTACAATCGTTGCTTATTTGCCATTGAGGGCAAGACAGTCATTTTGAGCTCTAGCCGGATTGAGATAACAGTCTACTAACATCTAGTGGTGTATAAGCACTAAAAATTGCTTGTGTTTGGTATATAAGCACTAGTCCTTTGTTGGATGGCAAATGAGCCATTGACAAGTTTGTTAGTGGTACAGAAGCCATTTGCTCTACATTTAAAGGCTCAATACTCGCAATGTCAACACGTAGCTACATCTCGACAAGACATGCAAAAATATTTATCACACTCGCAGCAGACTCTTCATTTTTGGGTAATCGGTGGTACTGAAGGCACAAACCACCAACTTCATGACAAAAATTAATGGAAAACTAACTGAAATGTGGACATCCCCAAATATACCAACAATTGGTTGGCCATCAATCTACAAGGCTAGGTGATTCTCTACATTAGACTAGTCACAATGGGGAGTAGTTTCAACTAATAACATACACGTGTTTCTAGACTATGTTACTACCCTCACTATGCAAAGTAACATAAAGATAGTGTCATATGTAGTCTCATTTATTACTCTATACACACATTTTGTCTTGAAAACTGTGATGTGATAGTAACTAGATATGTTACTCCATTTGCCTCTCTCCTCATTAATTACATGCCACATCATCTTTTTTGCCTATGTGGCACTTATGTTACTACGATGTTAATACCCATTATGACTAGTCTTAAATGAAAAGAGGATTGGTTAAGCACTATATCTGGTTGGCCATAACTATATGTTTAAAATATAATACGCATTCTGGTCTAGAAATAGTATGTCCTCCTGGATCCGGCCCTGACAAGAACCAACCCCTTTAAAAGCTCAATTGATCTGATGTAGGATTGTACTACCAGCAACACTAGTAGCACCGGGTCGGACCCATTTTTTTTGAAACAGTACAACACAAACACTTACATATATATACGTGCGTACATTTATTTCTATGAACATACGTACGTACACACTAATCTTACGAGCAACTCGAAAAAACAGAGCTAGCGGATAAGGTGTTAAGATTGACGAAATCACCTCGGCCGCTGTCGACGAAAACATCACCTCCCAATGATGAGAAACAACTACATTAAACTTACGATTTAAATTCTTATGTGCTAACTGCTAAGTACAACCACCCTCCTAACCACATGCATGTTCTCCCGATCTGTGTTACTTTACTACAGCAGGCCCAACGTTTCGTTAAAGCTCACGCCGAAAGGCAGAAAAACTGATTCAGATAGTTCAAGATTCACGATTTTAATCCTCACAACAACCACTCTCTGGATATATAATCCTCACAAAATTTCGAAAATACACTAGTACTACCAAGTACCAAGTTAGGACGTTGGGGAGATATGAAAGGAGAGAATTCCTTCTATGACACTACTCGTAAATTTAATGCCTTATATGACACTCTTAACATTTTTTCTTCCTTATATGGCCACTTGTGTAAAATTTATGTCTCACATGACACTCTAGTTTATTTTTAGAGCTAGTGGTGTCAACTTTTCACATACAAAGTCACTTTTGCCCCTTGTTCAACTATAGTGACAATAACTGAAACGCTAATTCAAAAAAGTAAAAAAGTATTCTTGTATGAAAATGTTATTTAGCGATAATAACTGAAAAGTCACTTTTGCCCTTGGTTTGTATTTAGCGATAACCAGTTATTTGTATGAAACTGGTTACCATTTCTGTAAAATTATATTCTTATATAAAAATGTTTAGCAATTGAAAAGGTTCTTTTGGAGTTCCTGTGATATGATGGTTCTTTTGGAAATCTTTTAGCCTGACATATGTGAACTATTGGTTACTTATGTGTGAATCTGGTTGCTTATGCCAATTGTTCAAAATTGTTCAACCGATTATATACATATAATATGTGTGCAGGGGATATGACATCAAAATACAGTTGTATCAGTGGTAAAAGTGACTTTATATGTGAAAAGACATCGTTAACTCTAAAAATACACTAGAGTGTCATGTAAGGCATATATTTTACACACGTGGCCATAAAAGGAAGGAAAAAAATTGAGAGCGTCACATAAGGCATCATATTTGAAGAGTAGTGTCATAGGAGAATTCTCTCATATAAAAGCTACTAGAAAGGAAATCGTATCTGTTATCTGTTTGAACTGTTCGACTGTGTGAGCTCAATATGTAGCATCGAAGTGATTTCAAAGATGCATGTCAGCACCACGGTAAAATCGTCGTCTCGACATCTGCATATCATACAAAGTTTAGGTTGGCTCCATCTGAGTAGTGGACTGGTGACATGAAAGTTCCTCTTTTCGCCCTCCCGTCTCGCTCTCATTTTGACGTGACGACCATATACTTGAAAAACGTTGTCCTTCTAGAAATAATAGTTTTGCTCTCTACAACATGTAATTACCGTTCACCTATACTTTGCTTCTTCAAATATAAACACATTTTTGTGTGTCAGAATTCTTTAACAATTTAACAATATTTTATTGTTAGTGATCTTCCATATAATTTATCAAATTTATAGTAGTGATTCTATTTGTTCACTCATAGCTCTATGTGGGATAAATTCAGTACCATTCATGATATATAAAAATTCAAGATTGAAAAATAAGTGGCAACTTTTATATCTCTTTTTATAAAAGTTGATCTATATACACAAATAATAGTAGCCGTAAGACCAAATTGATTGATGTAGCCAATAAGTTTTCAAGCGAAAATGATGATGACCTATTGTTAGATTTGTTTGCCACAACCATTTTACTAGTACCTAATAAAAATGTGCAGAAGTTGAGGGGCATGTCTCCAAGCAATCAACTTGCACGTGCGAAATCCGAAGTACCGGAGTGGATTAGTACTGCTACTGGCACCTATAGGAAACTGTGGAGATGAACGGACGACTCATCATATACAGAGATACGATACAAATACTGTACTTTTCGTTGTTGCCGCAGATATGTAGACAGAGCCCATGAATGTTCTGGGCTACGGGAAAGGTGACATTGAGAAGAACCAACCCCTCGAATTAAAAGCTCAATTGATCTTATGTAGGGTTGTATTACCAGCAACACTAGTAGCACTGAACCGGATAAGGTTTTGAGATTGACGAATTCATCACGTCCGCCTCGTTATCGACGAAAACATCACTTGAGATTGACGAACTCACCTCGACCGTCTCTCTGTCGACGAAAACATCACTCCCAGTAAAGTCTAAATAAGAAACAATTACGCTAAACTTATGATTTAAATTCGTATGGGCTAAGTACAACCACCCTCCTAACCACAGACAGGTTCTCCAGATCTATGTTACTTAACTAGAGCAGGTCCAATATTTTGTTAAAACTCACGCCAAAATGCAGAATACTGTTTCAGATAGTTCAAGATTTATGATTTTAATCCTCACAACAACCACTTTTTGGATATATAATCCTCACAAAATTTCGAAAATACACAAGTACCAACCACCGGCGGAGCCACATTAGGCCAGCCGGGTGCACAGGACCCCGGGGAAAAAATATTTTTCGCTATATAATAGCATTTTTTACCACACATGCACCTCTAAAAATGTTTAAAATGTGTTGTGACACCTTGGGTGCACGCTGGTTCTAAATCTTCTAGCTCAGCCACTGGAACCAAGTAAGGACGACTGGGGAGATATATAAAAACTAAAAAGGAAATTGTATCTGTTATCTGTTCGAACTGTTCAACTGTGTGAGCTCAATATGTAGCATCGAAGCGATTTCAAAGATGCATATGAGCGTGAGCACCACGGTAAAATCGTCGTCGTCGCCGTCGCCGTCGTCTCGGCATCTGCATGTCATACAAAGTTTAGGTTGGCTCCATCTGAGTACGTAGTGGACTGGTGACATGAAAGCTCCTCTTTTCGCCCTCCCGTCTCCGCTCTCCTTTCGACGTGGTAATGATTAGGTTCTGATTTGACGGGTGATACGAGACGAGCACTTGATCTCTGGGCACAGGTCGCAGGGTCCGCCTGGCTCTGTGCGATTCCTAGCGTCTTGGGGTCCGTCGACCAGGAATATATCGATCGATGCATGCTAGTGGTACGGCCGTTGCTTGCCGTACGGGATTTCATCAGCCTAATTCGGACGCTCGTGTTTGTAAACTTACTTGCGTCGTCTTTGCGTTCCTCATCAACTCATTGAGTGCTACTACAGCCCTCATACTATAATCTATCTTTCTGCAGAAATGCGCACGGGCTATAAAACAAAACGAAGTGATTCAATCCCTGCTCAGCCTCTGTTCGGAGAGCTGTTCCATAGCTGCGTGCATGTGCATGCATACATCCACAGAATCCAGTCACCCCTTCCATGATCACTGAACCATCGACATCAAGGATTGAGAAATAGAATAATTGAAAAGTAGACGTGATAAATAACAAGACAAAATATAGAATTCATATTGAAGTTTCAGCTATTGTTGATCTATGCGGAACTGTCAACAATCTTATGTTTGATATCACAAACAATTGACATATTTTTACAGGTTATCAATGTGACGACCCATTGGATCCAGTTATGGGCTTGTCTACTCCCGATGAACCACCGAGAACTTATGGCTACCTGTTCTGCCACGCTCTTGATGGCCGCATATAATATCTTCAACCTGGTTTCGTTGCGACATATTTTTCGTCTTCGACATGTGTAGTGTCGCTTTATGTTGTCTTCTTCTCATTGGTTGATCCCTCATGTTATCCCTTAACTATAAACATCCTACTCCTAAACATTACAATAAAACAGTTGTGTGCATCAATTGATGTAGAGACAGGGGTTAAATCCCCCTCAAATGTATAAGATAATATAAAACGAGTATACCAGAAACCTGGATTAAATCGGTCGTGTGCAAGATGTGATGTTTACGACTCCCTCCATATCAAAATATGAGACATTTTAATCTTGTATGTGTCCATAAAGGAGTCCATTCTTTGGTACGAAAGAGTAACAAATAAGTCACATGTACATACACTTATACTTTAAATTTTGGAGATAATACAGCCACACCAATAGGATATATAGCTTCAAAAATCAAACCGACCGGTCCAGGGACGCTCTAGGATTTCAAAGGCACCGGGACGAGTTTCATCGATGGGCTCAAACCACTAGTAGAAAACAGGCTAAAGGACCAAACTCCAAAACCCCATTTGTCCCGGTCGTACTGTAAACCGGGACAGATGGGGCATAAAACGCGCCGAGCAGTTTAGGCGACACTCATTTGTCCCGGTTCCAGCCACGAACCGGGACATATGAGGTAGCACCCGCCGACCAGTTCACGCGACACCCATTTGTCCCGGTTCCAGTCACGAACCGGGACAAATGTCATGGTTTCAGTTACGCGTCCGAGCCATCGCCGCGTTTTTTCGACGCGCACGGAAGACGAGCGAAAATACGGCGCCGCCGGCGATTCCTCTGCCCTCCGGCGATTAATTCCTCTGCTCTCCGCCGGCGATTCATCTTCCTCTCCGGTGCTATAAAATGTACTGCACAGTACGACTCCTCCACACACCATTTCTCCGGCCATCTCTCCTCTCTTTTCTCCGTCCCTATGGAGCCACTCGTGCCTCGGTCCGATGAGTTTTACGACTACGAGAAGGAAGGCATGCGGTTCAAGGTGTGGGTCACCCTTCGTGCATGGCGCGTGGAGAAGTGGATCGGCGACGTGAAGAACAACTTCCTCGACGCCGCTCCGATCAAAGCCGTTGGACTCGATTGCGAGTTCACCGACCCTCGACGGAAGGATACTCCGCAGTGCGCCGCCGTCCTTCAACTCTCGGTGGCGACCGAGACTCTTGTCTTCCAAATTTGCAAAGCTGATCGGGTGCCACAGGTCCTCGTGGATTTCTTAGGTGACGAGACAATCAAATTCTACGGCGTGGCAATCCATAATGACATGAAGATGCTAGCCTACTACGGAATTATTATTCGGTCCACGGTCGACCTGCAGAGGGATCGCCGAAACCCTACCGGCAATTTTACTCCTAGTCTATATGCTCTCTCTAATGCGGTCATTGGGACAAATCTTGAGAAGAAGAAGAAATACAAGAAGAGGAAGTACACGGACGACGACAAGGAAGACACGTTACAAAAAGACCTAATTTTCGGATGGGGCAACGTTCCATTGAGCTACGATCAAGTCGTATATGCTGCTTTAGACGCTCGCCTTGGCTTCGATATTGCACGGAAGTGGGATAGTCTACGCGGCTATAATACGGACAATGATCATCTTAATGTCGTTGATGAGTAGACTATCTATGTATTCCGTTACGCAAATATTCTGTGTGCGCATGTTCTCTTGTATTGACCGAAATATATCTAAAGTTTGCAAAAGTGTTTTCAAATTTCAAAGTTTGCAAAAGTTATTTAAAACAGAGAACAGAAAATGGTTTTGTATTTGTTAGTCAAATTCAAACATTTTTCATATTCATAGTTTTTCCAAAATCCAAAGTTTGCAAAAGTTATTTAAAACAGAAAACAGAAAAAGAAAATAAAAAAAATGAAAAAACCTCCATCTGTCCCGGTTTCAGTCACAAACCGGGACAAATGGCCTTCTTGTTGTCCCGGTTTGTGACTGAAACCGGGACAAATGGGGGGGTGCTTATATATACTGATCAGCACAGCCCCCTCCCAAAACCATTGGAGGCATTTTTTTTTTGAAATGGAAGGAGGGGGTGTGTGCTAGTCTGTTTTTTTGTATGCATGCAAGGTGTTTGATGAAATGCCCGAGAGAGTTCACGAATTGATTTGATGTACACTTAAAAAAGTTTATTCTTCTTTTCGATCAAGGTTAATTTTTCTCTCATTTCATTTGTAATTAATTGATATCGTGCATGTTCAGTGTTTATTTGTCGATGTTCTGTAATGGTTATTGATGTAGTTCATTATATAATGCAGATGGACCGACAATGGATGTATGGTTACCGACGCACTGCCGAGTACATGACAGGTTTGAGGAAATTTTTAGAGAAAGCCCAGGCCCACAGTACCAATGGTTTCATGTGTTGTCCATGTGTCAACTGTCAGAATAAGACAGATCACCCAAACGTGAGAACCCTTCAAAGTCATCTTATTCGGCATGGTTTCATGCCCAGCTATAATTGTTGGACGAAGCACGGAGAAAAAGGTGTTATGATGGAAGACAATGAAGAAGAGGAAGATGATGACAACTATCCTATGTTCCCGGAGTACGGAGATTCTGCAACGGGGGAAGCTGAAGCTGAAGAGGCACCAGATGAGCCCACTGACGATCTTGGTAGGGCCATTGCTGATGCAAAGAGAGAGTGCGGAACTGAAAAGGAGAGGTTGAAGTTCGACCAGATGTTAGAGGATCACAAGAAATTGTTGTATCCAAGTTGCGAAGATGGTCAGAAAAAGCTGGGTACCACACTGGAATTACTGCAGTGGAAGGCAGAGTGTGGTGTGACTGACAAGGAATTTGGAAAGTTGCTGCAGATAATTAGGAAGATGCTTCCAAAGTTCAATGAGTTGCCCGACAGCACGTACGAAGCATAGAAGGTTGTGTGCCCTCTAGGATTAGACGTGCATAAGATACATGCCTGCCCTAATGACTGCATCCTCTACCGCGGTGAGTATGAGAATTTGGATGCATGTCCAGTATGCACTGCATTGCGGTATAAGATCAGACGAGATGACCCTGGTGAAGTTTAGGGTGAGCGTCCCCGGAAGAGGGTTCCTGCCAAGGTGATGTGGTATGCTCCTATAATACCACGGTTGAAACGCCTGTTCGCGAATAAAGAGCATGCCAAGTTGTTGCGATGGCACAAAGAGGACCGTAAGAAAGACGCGATGTGTAGACACCCCGCTGATGGGTCGCAGTGGAGAAAAATTGAGAGAGAGTTCCCGGAATTTGAAGATGACGCAAGGAACTTAAGGTTTGGTCTAAGTACAGACGGTTTCAATCCGTTTGGGGAGCAGAGCAGCAGTCATAGCACATGGCCTGTGACTCTATGTATTTATAACCTTCCTCCTTGGTTGTGCATGAAGCGAAAGTTCATTATGATGCCATTGCTCATCCAAGGCCCGAAACAACCCGGCGACGACCTTGATGTGTACCTCAGGCCATTATTTGAAGAACTTTTACAGTTGTGGCGGGAAGAAGGTGTACGGGTGTGGGATGAGCACAAACATGAGGAATTTGACCTACGAGCTTTGCTTTTTGTAACAATTAACGATTGGCCTGCTCTTGCTAACCTCTCAGGGCAGTCGACCAAGGGGTATAATGCATGCACACACTGTTTGGGTGAGACTGAATGTTTATATTTGGATAAATGTAAGAAGTGTGTGTATCTGGGGCATCGTCGATTTCTTCCGATCAGGCATACCGCAAGGAAGAAAGGCAAGCATTTTAAAGGTGAGGCTGATCACAGTAGGAGGCGTGTCAACCGTACTGGTGAAGAAATATTTGATATGGTCAAGGATCTAAAAGTAATCTTTGGAAAGGGTCCTGGAGGACAACATGTTCCGAAAGACGCTAACGGGCACGCACCCATGTGGAAGAAAAAATCTATATTTTGGGAGCTACCATATTGGAAGATCCTAGAGGTTAGATCTGCTATCGACGTGATGCACGTGACGAAGAATGTTTGCGTGAACCTGCTAGGCTACTTGGGCGTGTACGGGAAGAAAAAAGATACAGAGGAAGCACGGGAGGACCAGAAACGTGTGAAAGAACGAGACGGCCTAAGTCCCGAAGACTACGAAGGTCCTGCCAGCTACGCTCTTACCAAAAAAGAGAAAGTAATATTCTTTGAATGCCTGAGCAGTATCAAGTTTACGGCTGGGTTCTCGTCGAATATAAAGAGGATAGTACATGTGAGACTTCAAAAATTTCAGAACCTAAAGTCTCATGATTGCCACGTGATTATGACGCAATTGCTTCCGATTGCACTGAGGGGGCTACTACCGGAAAATGTTCGAGTACCCATTGTGAAGCTTTGTGCATTCCTCAATGCAATATCTCAAAAGGTAATCGATCCGGCGATTCTACCAGGGTTGCAAAATGATGTGGTCCAGTGTCTTGTCAGTTTTGAGTTGGTGTTCCCTCCATCCTTCTTCGATGTTATGACGCATCTCCTGGTTCACATAGTCGAAGAGATTCAAGTTCTCGGTCCTATATTTCTGCACAATATGTTCCCATTTGAGAGGTTCATGACAGTCTTAAAGAAATATGTGCATAACCGTGCTAGGCCTGAAGGAAGCATCTCCAACGGCTACGGTAACGAGGAGGTCATTGAGTTCTGTGTTGACTTTATTCATGACCTTAAGCCGATAGGTGTTCCCCAATCACGACATGAGGGTAGACTTAGTGGAAAAGGCACACTAGGAAAGAAAACAAAAATTTGTATGGATCGACATTCTTTCACTGAAGCACACTATACAGTTATACAAAGTTCTACCTTGGTGGCCCCGTATATCGATGAACACAAGAATTGTGTACGCTCTCTACACGCGGGGAAGTCTGACAACTGGATTGTACGTACACACATGGCCACGTTCGGCGGTTGGTTGCGAGCACATCTTGAAAATAAAGAAAAGGTTGATGAAGAGTTACACTTGTTGGCCAGGGCACCATCTACAACTATATGTACTTTCCAAGGGTACGAGATAAATGAAAATACATTTTACACGAATGTCCAAAATAAAAAGAGCACGAACCAAAACAGTGGTGTTCGCATTGATGCAACAAACAACAATGGGCAGAAGAACACATATTATGGTTACATAGAGGAGATATGGGAACTTGACTATGGACCTTCTTTTAAGATCCCTTTGTTTCGGTGCAAATGGGTCAATCTGAAAGGCGGGGTTGAGGTAGACAAGATGTACGGAATGACAACAGTGGATCTAAACAATCTTGCGTACAGAGACGAACCATTCGTGCTAGCCAATGATGTTGCTCAGGTTTTCTATGTGAAAGACATGTCTAGCAGACCCAAAAAAAGAAACATCCTGGGAGTGGAGGAGCCTAGGCGTCAAATAGTTCTTTTAGGAAAAAGAAACATCGTGGGAGTGGAGGACAAGACAGACATGTCAGATGATTATAATAATTTTGATGAAATTCCGCCTTTCGTAGTGAACACTGACCCAATCATCAAGTTGATTGAAGAAGATGCTCCATGGTTCCGACGCAGAAGAACTGGCGGTGTTGTGTGATGGAGATGTTGGTGCGATATGTAATAATTAATATATTAAACTTTTGATATGAAGAAGATGCTCCATTTTTACCTGCATATCAAATGGATCCGTCGGCGTTGATAGAACAAAACACACGATTTCACCTGCATACAGCCCCACGGTGGCTCTTGATGAGTGCCTGCATATCAAATGCACCGTGGGGCGTATGCAGGGAATCCGAGTAATTTGTATATATTTCTCAGTAGATGAATTAAACTATTCTTTTGATAGAACAAAACACACGATTTCACCTGCATACAGCCCCATGGTGGCTCCTGAGTGCCTGCATATCAAATGCACCGTGGGGCGTATGCAGGGAATCCGAGTGATTTGTATACCACACACCACCCGGCTAGGCACTAGAAGGAGGAAACACTGAGTGCTCGCCTCGTCCGAGAGGGGGCTATATATAGGGTCACAGGCTCAACCAGTGGTACTGATAGTGTTGATCCAACAGCTCTCAAGTGCTCAAAAGAAGCACACCCTGATCCAACGGCTAACAAGTGTTTCAAAGAAGCACACGATCTGTGTGCTTCTTTAGTCCCGGTTTGAAACTGAAAGCGTCAATCGAACAACTCAGAAGCAATCAAAACAAACACACACCTGATCAAACGGCTTACAAGTGCTTGAAAGAAACACACGATCCGTGTGCTTCTTTAGTCCCGGTTTCGAAGTTAAAGTGTTGATCGAACAGCTCAGAATTCCAAAGTTTGCAAAAGTTATACAAATTCACATTCAAAATAGTTTTAAACTAATTTAAATAATGGTTATAGAAAAGAGAAAATGTTTTTGTATTAGTTAGTCAAATTCAAACACTTTTCATATTGAAAGTTTTTTCAAATTCCAAAGTTTGCAAAAGTTATACAAATTCACATTCAAAATAGTTTTAAACTAATTTAAATAATGGTTATAGAAAAGAGAAAATGTTTTTGTATTAGTTAGTTAAATTCAAACACTTTTCATATTGAAAGTTTTTTCAAATTCAAAAGTTTGTAAAAGTTATTTAAAACAGAAAACAGAAAAAGAAAAAGAAAAAACCCCATCTATCCCGGGTCGTGGCTCCACCCGGGACAAATAGGGGTGCTATCTATCCCGGGTGCAGCCACGGCCCGGGACAGATGACACCTATTTGTCCCGGGCAGAGCCACGACCCGGGACAGATAGTGTGTTGCTATAAAAGCAACACTTACCGCTCCCGGGTCGAGCAACCACCCGGAGCAGTTCCAATCTCCTCGCGAAGCGCTGGCAAAATTTTCCGCGACCTAGCCGCCGCCGCCGCCGTCGTCCCGTGCCTCCACCGCGCCTTCGTCCGCGCCTCCGTCCGCTCCGCCGTTGTCGCTCGCACCTCCATCCGGCCTTCGCCGCGGCTCCGTCCACGCCGCCGCCGTGCCTCCGTCCGCGCCGCCGCCTCCGTTGCCGCGCCTCTGAAGGTTCGTGTCGTGCCCGCACGCCTCCGTTGCCGCGCCGCCCGCTGCTGCCCGCGCGCCCGCACGCCTCCGTTGCTGCGCCGCCGCTGCCATTGCCCGCTCCGCCGCTGCAATTGCTGATGTCAGCGCGGCGGATGCGTGACGTCAGCCCCAAAAACTTGTAGCATGCGAATATGTATGTGTAGTATGCAAAAAAAGCGTGTGTATGCAAATTAGTATGTGAATTAGTATTTGAATATTTATAGCATGCGAATTTGTATTTTTTTTATTATTATTTGTAGCATTCGAATTTGTATGCAAATAAAAACTTGTATATGCAAATTAGTATGCGAATTAGTATTTGAATTACAAATGTGTATGCGAATAAATATAAAATTTGAATTACAAATGTGACTTGGTATTTGTAGCATGCCATCACCGTCTACTCCCCGTCGTCTCCGTCTCCTCCCCGTCGTCTACTCCCTGTAAAATTATAAATTTGAATCTACGCCGCCGTCCGCGCGCACGTCTCTCGCCCCAATGCCGGTGCGGTGAGCACCCCCACCTCTGGCCGCAACGCGTGTAGTTAGTTAGTGTTTTGTTAGTGTTTGTTACTCCCTGTAAAATACAACTTTATATAAAGTGTTTGTTAAATTTGTGTTTAGTTAGTTAGTTTTGTGAGTTGAAATATTAATAAACTTTATATGAAAACGTTCAAAAAAAGAGAATACATGTTGTTGTGTCATTAATGTTATTTAATTTGTGTTTGTTAAAGTTTTTACATGTTGCAATGCAGATACTCAGACCCGCCCCGCCGCCCTCTCGGAGCCCTAGCTAGTAAAGTTCGAGAGACTTCAAAAGAGAAATGTAAATATAAATTGTGATACTCGATACGATTGAAATATGTTTGTAAAATTGAAATGTCTTAATGTATTTGTACAATTATTTAAATGGATTGAAATCTCTTGCAGAAACTATGGACACCCGTAGAAACCTTCAACAAGAAGAGGACATGTTCGGCATCATCCGCGAAGGTGATGAATTGGACCCCGGCAGAAACCATGAACAAGAAGAGGAACACTTAGACGATTTCACCGGGCAATTTCTGAACGAGTCCGGTGATGGACTGGAGGGGCATTCAGACGGAATAGACGTCACCGACAGTTCAGCTCACCGACAGTTCACCGACTCTACTGTTGGAAAGTCGGCCGCCGAGGTAGATATATGCCCTCAGGTTTTTGTCTCCGTTGAAAAGATTTGTGTGTATACATATATTAACTATCTCTTTTTCTTGTTTTTAGCCGTCGGCGGGCCATGAACCGGGACCAAGCAAAAAAGCAGCGATGAAACGAGGCGGGCCACGGACCGGGACCAAAAAGCTCCAAGGGAAACAGAAGTAGCACATCGAGGAGATCAATGAAAAAGGAAAACCGATTGCTCCCGCTAACCACGCAAGGAAATTTGTAGCTCAGTGCGGAGTCATCGTTCGGGACAGACTATCCATCAGGGCTCAAGAATGGTATAAGCCAAAGGTGCCAAAAGAGGGGGTTATTTATGTCTCGAATGCAGACAAACAACTCCTTTGGGATGAGCTCATGCAGAATTTCACTTTACCGGAAGAGGAGGATGTAGAGGAGCCGGTTATAGAGAATGGATGCAAGGCCTGGACTTATATTGAGATGGGTGAGTTGTTCCGCAGCTGGAAGAAAAGGCTTAACAAGTTCATAAAAGAAGGTAAAACTCCAGAATTTGTCGGAGTCTATGAAAAGATAAAAGATGAGTGGCCCGAATTTAAGGCGTACAAGCAATCGGAAGCCGCTAAGGCCATGTCAGAGAGAAATAAGAAAAATGCAGACAAAAATATATATCACCATAACATGGGGTCAGGTGGCTACCTGACGGCCCTGCCTAAGTTTCTGAAAATGGAGGAAGAGTTTTTGGCTAAAGGTATACAGATCGAGACATTTGACTGGCCAGACCGGCTTAAGGCTTGGTTGTATGGGCATGGTGGAAAGTTAGACCCTGAAACAGGTGACTGTCTTTTTACCAAGGAGCACGGACCTGGCCCTATTAAAGCTCTCAGAGAGGTATGGAAGGAGGTCACGGAAGGCAGGTTCCACCCTAACAGAGAGAAGGACGAGCTATCGCGAGCCCTTAAGAATCCTGAACACAGTGGACGAACAAGAGGAACCGTCGACTCTGTACCGTGGATACTTGGGATTCCCAAAGATGTTGGCACTTATAGAAGCCGATCGAGAAAGAAGAAAGAGATTGCCGACCGGGCCCAGTGGATGGAAAATAAATTACTACAACATGAGAAGGAGATAGCAGAGCTGAAGGCAGCGCAGACTCGACGGATGCCCTGCGAATCTGAGACGCCCGAAGTTCCTTCTCCTGATCCAAAATCAATGCGGAGAAGCAGCGTGGCTTCGACGGAGCTCGATCGCCACAATGATATGCCGGGTCCTCGTCACCCTGTGGATAATATCGTGCAGCGGGAACTTTGCGACCTACATGTGCCATGCTTGAACATAACCGTGAAGGTGGCGCACGGCTTTGCCCTACCGCCTAGCCCAAATGGAACTTACCATTGTCGCCCTATTCCAGATGGCTATGCTGTTGTCGGGGTTGATGAGGTTATCAAGACATATGAGGGAATTAAGCTGGACTTCCCTACGGGTGAAGACGAGGTTGAGTTGAGATTAGCCCTCAAGAGTACCTGCTTATGGAAAAAAGAATACATCGTGTTCCCACACATGCAGCTAAATCGCCCTCCCAGTCCACAAGCCAGTCCACATAACTACAACAACGACAACCAATGTGCTAGTCCATACACCCCCCACAACGACAACCAAGGCGATAGTCCATCTCCGCCGTCGCGTGAGCGTACTCCGCCGCGTGAGCGTACTCCGCCGCGCCAACGGACTCCATCGCCTCCGCAAAAGAAGCGGAAGTGCACCGCTGCGTTGACTAGTACTCAGAAAAGCGAAACGGCCGGCAAGTCTCGCTTTGTGAACTCTCGCAAAGATGTCGATACATGGGTCGAGGAGATCTAGACTTCCCAGAGAAAGAAGGCAAAAAAGATGTCTTTGCCTGTTCCGGTTTATTCTTCGGAAGCGATACGGTGGGCCATAGAATTTCTTACGCATCCGTCGCAATATGAACTAAATATGGACGATGACTACACACGCGTTCTGGTGCGTACATCTAGCAGAGTGCGGGAAGAACAAAAATCTGCTGCCACCCAGAAGAGAGATGTTCCACAGCTCGGAATGCAGGCGGGACAATCGGCCCCTCCACTCATATTGGCGCCTTACAACCGGAACCCGGTCGATGATGTACTTTCGCAGCAAGTTAGAGATATGGGTATAACTCTGGCAGAGCTTAAGGCATTGCAAGCTGGCGAGAGTGTCACCATACATGAGGTGGTGCGGACATATGTTAGAGGAGAAGATCTTGTCGACCCTGCAATGGTGCGCACTCTACCAGCTAGGTTGCACCAACTAAATGCATGGTACTTGCGTACCACGAAAAGTCAAGACGGAGACTGGCTCTATGAGAAAATTCCAAAGGATTTTTTTGGCCCAGGTGATGATGAGGTTCAAATCGAGTATTGCGAATTATGGCAGTTATTCAATTTGGACGCGCTCGACAAATCTATCATCAGTGCCTTTTGCATGTAAGTAATTAAATTATGTATATATGTTAATTCTCTAGCTCTACTTATTTTTTCATTGCTTGTAATTATCCTTATCACTATATTACTTTTGTACTCTATTATGCAGGCTGAAAATTATACAATCTCGAAAGCTGGGACTCAATCACAAGATTGGATTCATTGACCCTAATCGAGTTCATCATCATGGTTTGTTACATTACCCTAATGAAACGGAGGAGCTTTTGCTTACTTATTTGATGGCGCAACATTACAAAAGCACCATAATTTTCCCGTTCAACTTCGAGTGAGTTGTTTACTTTCTTATACATACTCGATGTTAATTAAGTATATGTAATTGATGATTTTGTTATTAAAAAATATAAACATATGGCAGATTTCACTGGGTATTATTTGAGATTGCTGTTGAAAAGGCAATCGTTGATGTCTTGGACCCATTATCGAAACCTGAAGAAAAGTTCGACGATACGAAACAGATGCTCCAGCGGTAATTTCGTTCATTATCACAATCGACCTCGTCTTTTCTAATAATATATAGTAATTAGTTAACTTCTTTACTAATTTTTCATACCGTAAACTTCAGGGTTTGGGACAAGTTCACCGGTTTCCACAATGATGTCGGTATAGCTAAGAACCTCACTTTTAAATGGCGAGAGGTAAGACGTACTAGCTAGGTTCCACATACGCATATTCTTAATTTCAGTCTCACAATACCATTTTTTCAATATTTTTGATTATTTTTTATTAATTTCTTATCTTATTCTATCATAAAGTGCGCGAAGCAGCAACAAGGCACCAATTTGTGTGGATTCTATGTCTGCGAGTTCATCCGAATTCACTTCAATGAGGGTGTAGACTGGAATAGGGTACGTTAACAATTCATTCAAACTTGTTCACTTTTCAAATTGAATTATTTTCATAATGGTTGATATATTGGTGTTGATCTCTCCTTTTTAGTTTGAAACGATCCGGAACAGGCTTGATGCAAAAGACCGCCTACTACCAATCGCGGAGGAAATTGCGGGCTTCTGCTTGACTATGTCATACAGCCAGGCGCAGAATGCAGTATAATCCGACCGCCAAAAAAGACCATCCCGAGGAAAAAATAGGGTCTAATGCTTCTCTGTCATGTAATGATCTCTGTTTATAAATATTTAGACATGATCTTCCGGTTAAAAATATTTGTTTGGGAGAACTCGTGTACTAGTAGTATTCATGACTATATCCCGAGGAAAAAATCGTGTATTCATGATATATATTACATAGTAACGTACAATATGCAACTAGATCTTGTTTGAAATGAAACATAAATGAAAAAATACAAACACAAAAGAATCAGTAACATAAATAGAAAACAGAAACAAAAATAGAAAACGGGAAACAAAACAAAAGAAACAAAAAAAGAAAACAAAAAATCATATATACTGTCCCGGTTCGTATTTCGAACCGGGACAAATGAGTGAGAGACAGAGGCTGTCTGGTTTGACCACGTGACCCCCCTACTGATCCCGGGCCGTGACGTGCCCGGGACAAATAGGGGAGGCTATTTGTCCCGAACACGCTGTCCCGGGCGCGTGACCGGGACGAAAAGCCCTCACGGCCCGGAACCAGTGGCCTGTTTTGCTCTATTGAACCGGTCAAAAAATGAGTTTCATCGAGTTTCGTCGTCTCTGCACCCTGCCCAAGTGTGCAAGTGCTAGATCATGTAAATATGAATATGATGCCGTGAAACATAGACGAGGCTGCTGGGCCGGCTGAGCTCTCGAGCCACACCAACGCCACACCCGAGGAGCTGGCTAGGTAGGCCATTGGCGCGCGCTACTTGCCAAGGAGGAGGAACAGTAGGAACGCGTACAGAAAACACGCTGCACGCTCGCATGGAAACCCGGACCATGAAGAGAAGAAAGACAAGCGAAAACACAAGAACCGCCGGGCCGCGCCGGGCGCCGGCCATATGCGCGCCCTGTCTCCGTCCGCCTGCTACCCGGCCGGTGCCGCCGCATCCGTCGACGACAGGCCGGGGTCATAGCTAGTGTCATGCTTGCGTCTCGTCGTCGTCGCGTCCATCGAGTGATGTGTCCATCTTATTCTCCGGCGAGCCCTGCGGTGCATGCATGCAGCCATCCGCTCGATCGGCTTGCCGCCGCTCACATGCACAGGCCTCGATACATTCAAACCTGTGATCGAATCGCGACTTGACCGGCCGCCTGCGCTGCATCCTGCATGCACAGTGCAGACCATCGCGCGCTTCTCGACGACGATATCCCGTTTGCCTCACCCGGCAGCCTATAGATGCTGCACCTGCCCGGCCCTGCCATACTGCCGTTCCAACTCTGGAAATGCATTCCAAATCAATCGACCGATACGTACGTACGTAGCCGGGAGAAGACAATGGGCCTCAAGCCTGAGATGATCTGGGTTTGTGGTTGGAAAAAGTCCAGAATAAAACTTGAACTCGTAGATAAAAGATTGAGATGATCTGGGTTTATCTACAAGTTTAAGGTTTATTTTAGACTTTTTCCTTTATAGTTTGGAGGTTGACGGTTGGCTTTCTCGTTCGACGTCGTAGTCGTGTATGGTGTCAGTTCCAGGATTCGATGTATTGTCCCTATCTAACTTTTTCAACGATAATGGTTTTGCTTTTGACCAAATATTTTCGAGTTCGTAAAGCTGATGATTAGCGTTAGAGACACATCGAGTTATGAGGAGATCTGTCTTTTGTGTAGCAGTCACTTTAAAGCTGATGATTAGCGTTAGAGACACATCGAGTGATGATTAGCGCAGTTTATACTTGTCTTATAATTTAATTTTATATAAATGAGAAACGTATACCATAAAAAAAACTGATTCTACCACCGTGACACGTGTAGAATTTCTTTCTAGTGGTAACACGATGAACATGTAGATCAGTCCTTCCCGCAAAAAGAAAACATGCAGATCGGCCCATGGACGGACGGACACACTGTAGGACGATCGAGGACGATGAAGGTCGATGGGCATATTCCGTCCTTTCTCCGATCCCATCGGCATCATCAAACAACGGACACCTTATACCTGCTGTGGATCCCTCGTCCGTACCCGCATCCAACGGTCCCATATATCCACGGGAATCTTCCACGCCCAACCACGGCTCCCTGTCTTGTCTACCTGAAGATTCCTCCCTCTGCTAGATCTCACATCCCTTCAAATTTCGAAAAATATACTCCAATATGTACCATACGAAACATATACTACTCCTTGGATGCATGCCACAAAGCAACAATAGGAGTAGTACTGATCGAAATCGATCCACACGCCCGAGGGTGTAATGTCGCACGCTAGCCCGCTGGCCATGGATGCATGCCACAAGCAAACACAACGCAGGAGTAGTTTTTTACGTACATGATCTCGTCGTATTTGTGTTGTTTTACGTAACCCGCCGTCAATGACAACAAGCACCTGCACCACATGCATGCGGCGTCTAAGGTGAGCATCCACTGTTAATAGTACCGAAATAAATTACGGATTAGCTCTAGCTATTCTAACCTAACCTCCCGCGAGTTCTAGGAAAAAACATCAGTTGAATACAGATCACGCACGTAGCTTTTCAAACAGGGAACACATGGACAAATGTTCATAGAGCTAGATTCTGCATCGAGCCCAGCAATGTCTCTGTTCTGCTTCCATCCATATTCTTTCGTCTCTCGGTGCACCTGTTTCATTTTTACACACGCAGTTTTATTTTGTATCAAGGCGATTAGAGCCACACGGGAAGGAGCGAAACTAGCACTCCACTAAAATTCCTTTCACACCAATTAATATACAATATTCATGCTCAACCATTATAATCTTCGACTTAATTACTGTAGTGCACTCGTGCTATGTCACGTTTGAATCGGTTGTTAGTCATCTAAACGTATATTTCCTGAGTTCAAGCCTTTTGGATCACACGATTAAAAAATATGTGACTACACAAAACAAATGAATGTATCGATCCTAGCATGTTTGGTTCGCATAAATGTAGAAACACAAAAGGTAGAAAAGAAACGTATGAATGCACATGCAATACGTAGGATTGAGAGACACATAAAGTATGTGAATTTAAGTGTTTGGTTTAGAAAAATGCAGAAAACACATGGACGGATTAAAATGTCTCTACTGCATAATTTTGTTGTAGTGTAAATTATAAGTAGGATCTTATTATGGCACCAAATACCTTGGTCTCGTCCTTCACACATTGAAAGATCCTCGCACATTCCTTAAAACTAGGAATAATGAAAAAATGCTCTATTGTTGTTATTTTACTTCATTCTTTTAAACCAAGCGAATGGATAGTGTCATTGCTAAAAAAACATATTTGCTATGTTCTTTCTTTAATTTTCAACCAAACAATCTCTCAAAAGAGGTCCACTCGAATTTCTATGAGATTGAGGAATGAGCATATAATCCATTAGGGCATCACCTATGTATATGGACAAGTTCACTTTAAGATGGGTCCCACTAAACATTCTTATAACATATAGATTTCTCTACTATGTATGTTGCCACACTTCACCTTAATCTGGGTCCCATGTAGCAGAAAAGTTATGCATACTTTATTGTCATATTAACCTTAAGTTACTAAATTTAATTGTTGTGTACACTCTAGTTGTAAAAGTAATATTATTTTATTCCTTGTGAATGTCCATAAGCTTGTGGACAACCCATAAACTTTTTTCTTATAGACAACCTTATGGATAGGTGCCTCTATGTATATAGTTGTCCACAAGGGGTACTTTTTACTTATGGACAACCTTATGGAGTACATAGTGAATGCCCTTGGAAGTTGATATCAGCATTCAATTGATTCAAAGGAAATTCATACACAAAAATAGCTAAGAACTGATACTTATGAAATTCTCGAAAGTAGTACAATGTGGAAACCACCTACTACTGGATCGGCCAACATACATATCCTCTTTGTTTTTGAAATCTTCATGCATGTGTCGTCCTAATTACTCAAGATCTCTATGGTCTTAGTCTTACGTTAGTGACTGTTTCCACCACAACTAATCAAATTTGCACGGACTTTACGAGCCGTATTTACACGCAGCTTCTGTAGCAGTTTGTCATTAGTCACCACTCACATGATATCTATGTTCTAAGCACTATGGCTATTTCCCATAGGATTCAATTAGACATGTCATTTTAATCCTTTGGTTTTCCTATTCCTTTGCTATTGACGCTCCCTTCAGCCTGTGGCCAAGACAAGTCACACACTACGGCTATTACTTGCACTAATTAAACAATTAAGTAGCAGTACGACCTATCAGAAAGTTTGAATTCGTTTGGGTCTAGTGGACGTCCCATTAGTTTAAGTCCGATGAAGTAGCATCAATTAGTATATATTATCCGTGGACAGGACTGTCTATCATTTTGAAATCTTGAAGTTGGCGTGTGATCCTTCTCGACGCCTGCGCACTAGCTAGCTCCGTTAGTTCATTAAGTTTATTTGAGCAGATTCTCCTCTAGTCCTCTGTACTTACTCTGTGGGGCAGTAATTGGAGTGTATGGGGTACTTTGGTTAATTTAGAAGCTAACTAGTGTTGGTATACGAAGATAGAATAGCTGTTTCAGAACAGTTGGGAGAAAGGGTGCACTCTTTTTCGGAAGCTTCTCAAAGAGTATTTCCAGTCAGTGGCACCACCGTCATCGCTATGTACTCTACCACTTCTAAGACACTGCGCCTCGTATATTTGATGTGGTATATGATTTGCTTGGGCAAATGCCTTTGAGTAGGTTGATTAGTTGGAAACTGGTAGCTACCTAATTAAGCACGGCACTGATTCCTACCTCGGGATTCTCTGTAGTCGGTGAGATTTGTTCAGTAGTCCACCGCTCCTCACGTACCGACGTACCGTTAGTTAGTAGGAAGATGCGGCTGCAAACGGAGAAGGCACCATTAATTTCAGCTATCATGGGGTAGACTTCTCGGACATATATGGGAAGAAATTCAGACTGCATTGAAACAGCCAGCAGGATCGAGATGATGCGCTGATCAAGAGAGACCGAGAGATGCAACAATGGATCGGCAGATCGCGCGCGCTCTTCTCGCAACATCAGCGGTACCAACGCAACGAGCAGCACATGTTAGAATTCAGAAGACGCTGATGTTGCGCAGCGCATGGGAGTGCGCGCGCGCTGCTGCTCTGCCCTCGCGGCAGCGTGTTCCTTCCCGGGCTCTGACGAGAATTCATGCCCCGGTGCGTGGATAATCTGCTCCGTCTCGCCTTGTGATGCATGTATGTTAAATTGTTAATGGCGATCGCGCCGCAGCGCCCGTGTCCCCGCCAGCACAGTGCGTACGCACAAGCTGCTCTGCCGCCGCCGCCGCTGCTGCAGCCCCGGCGTGCGTTATGGCGCACTGGCCGTATCCATGGCATGCATGCATGCATGGGACAGCGCCGGTCGCCTAGCTAGCCCGGATGAACTGAACCCAACTGTGGGCTGGGGACCTTGCTCCATGGCCCCGGTGTATTTGCTTCTGCTTTCGGCTTCTGAGTAAGTTGAGTGATGGCACATTGTAAGATTCAGTAACCACGCAGTCCAGCAATAAGTGATGAATGTATACATGGTCAGCAACCACGCAGTCCAGCACTATGATGCATCCTATCCATAGTGAGATTTTCAGATAAATTGGGCATGGTTACTATCGATTGTTCTTGTTCATGAGCCTTTAGGAAGACCTGGAAGCCAGGGCATCTATCCAATTATAGAATATTACTACTAGTAGTATCTGCTACCAGGAGCAGAGCAGTGCCTCTGCTGCAGCTACTACGACTACATAAACCGCAAACTGATCGAAATGCTACAGAAGTACAGAACCCAAATTGGAAATGCTACAGAAGTACAGAACCCAAGAAAATTCTTCAGAAAAAAGAGGGGACAACGAGCCGCTCAATCGCTCTGGCAAAGCCACACTAACTCGCAATTAAGATCTCCTCAGCAGTTGCCCAGCACTCACTCACTCACTCACTCACTCTGAGCACTGAGCTTGGCAAAGGACCACTTCAGTCACAGTTCAGTGCCAGCAGCAACATCTCGCGGGAATATTTCAAATCGTAAGCACAACTTCGCTGCCCCGTTGGCTCACTGCAAGTTTTGCGCCATCATGTCGCTCTTGGGCAACCTCTGGGAGACGATCGCGTCTAGCCGCTGGGATGTCTAGTCCTCCCGTGCCTCCTCGTTGCCACCCGCGCGGCCATGGAGAGATCAGCGGATCCACACACCACTATTGCTGCACTGCTCAAACATATAACGAATCAGTTAGGTAGAAAGATTTGTTTGCGTAGCTTCATGAGATGATATTGACTTACTACTAAAGTTCAGATGTTTCATAATTCGCAAAAAAAAAGTTCAGATGTTTCATATAAGAACAAAACATATTTGATGTCAAATACCATTATGTTTGCGATGTTATTGTGAAAGGTTAGCTGAATGATGCAAAATAAGCACTCACGATAGTTCTGATGATATGATTACAAAGCTGAGATTAAAGGACTAGCTAATAGCGATTGGACGCTCTACGACAATGAGCAACTTGCTTGGAGTTGCAGGAGGTGGAGCAGCGGCATGTTAGTGGGGGCAACATCACAGGTGAAGTTCAAAGTTCTACCTTTCATGGTGAAAATCCAAGGTCTGTCCTTAATTGATTGTGTCGGGCAATGCTCTTGCTGAAAACATTGTTTTGAGAGCGGGGACTATTATCTTTAGGGTGAAAAACCCAAGGTCTAGCCTTTATTTGTTGTACCTGGCATTGTTCTTCTTTAAGGCGTTGCTTTTGAAGATTTGGAAATCAGGTGGTTTCTTGGTGGTGGTTGTGCGGCTGCTGCAAGGACTCTGTAGCGGGACTTTCCTTTTTATTTCTTTTTCTTATTGTCTTTCGGCTATGTGCATCCGTAATAGTTATTATGTTGTTGCAGAGTCTGGGTGTAATTTGTATCCTCACGACATTAATATATTTCCCTTTTATCTAAAAAATGATTACAAAGCCAATTTTTGTTGCTAAGTTTGAGATTTGTCCAAGATTATTAGTATCACTACCTAATCAAGGAGGCTATTTGACGCTGAAAGTATTTTTCTCTGTTGTATCGGGGTGGAGGTTCTTGTTCATGTTATAAGATGAATTTTTTTCTCAATGTAGTGCTATTTTGATGGGATCCAAATTCATATAAAGAGAAAGGTATCTTCAGACGGAGCGAAGGGAGGATGCATGGAAGGGGTGCAAGGGACAGCCTTGCGGTACAACACGAGTTGTTACCAGTTTGGATTAGCATTGCACCGTTATATGTACCTCTTCTAAACCGTCGGTTGGGATGAGTCACAAGTGGTAAATTTTCGATGTTTGTAACCTCACCCCGGTCATAGTGAAAATTGTTAGTAAACACCCGTGGTTTTTCTCTTCCATTGTTGTAATGGTTTTCGACGTTTAATTTTGTGTCCCCGGTGTGTTGATCTTACCTTCATCCATCATTTTATAACATTTTTTACTTCTCCTCAACAAATAACGCATTGTAGCACTTACAAAGTAATAGTTAACTTTTCAGTTGGAAACTTCTCTAGCATGCTAATATGAACCTTTGTGCCAAATATGGCCACATTGTCATGAACTTCTTCGTAGGTACGACCATGACAGTAGTCAATTTAGATGGAAAGCCCATACATGATAGTCAATTTAGTTTACAAGACACCTCAAAATACATGTTTATCATTTCTCGTACCAACTACTACAAAAATTAATCTTACCAAATGATTTCATTTTATTTTGAATTTCCTTTGCTTTTTGAAAAAGAGTTTAACACCCATGGATAATCTACTCATAGCTAGGATCCAAATCTTTTAATACCCATAGTGAATATTGCATCGCGCGAATCATTCATGGGCCCTTAAAATAATTTTCTGGCAATTTCACGAGCAAATTAGTACACCCTTGTATTTATAATTTGCATTACTTCTAAGAAATCGGTCAAAATACATTTAAGTTGGCGAAATTAGTAGCTAGAAATGAGAAATTGCTTAATCTTCGGTACATTCATTTTGTGATTCAGTATGGTGTACTTTGTATGAAAGGACTCATTTTGCACCATATTCTCTACACTTGCTTTACATAAAATCATATTGAATACTTACTTAACGAAAATATTTTTGTAACAAAATGTAGGGAACTAATTTTAGCACTCTTGTTTTCACTCCAATATGCATGTGTGCGCCAAAATATGATTACATTGTAATGAATTATGTCATGGATATTATTTTAATTGTTTGGTTTAAAAACCATGGATACTCATACGTGATAGCCCATTTTGTGGAGGATTTTTAAAAGAAATGTCAAAATTCATGTTTATTATTTTACCAGCAACTATTATACGTAAAAGGAATGTATGCCAAATAGTTGTATGATTTTTAATATATCTTTATTTTCTGAATTTTGTTTGGGACGAGTTTAAAATTCTAGGCGAAACTATTAAGAGCTTGGGAGGAATCTTTCAATACCATTTCGGCTATTAGATAGGATCCTACTTGGATATCTTAGAAATGTATTTTAAATCATAATACCAAACTAGAACATTTAAAATTTAAAGTATTTTCATAATAACTACTCCCTAAAATTTAAAGTTTGAATGGAATGGCTATTTTTCACGAGCAATATGGTGGGAAATAGAGCATCTGTTTTTTTTTTTTTAATAAAGTAGATCAGATTGAATGGCTATTTTTCACGAGCAATATGGTGGGAAATGGAACATCTGTTTTTCAAAATAAAGTAGATCAGATTGAATGGATATTTTGGATTGAATGGATTCTTTAACTCCCTATGAGGCAATTGCATACAATCATACTTGGGTATCTTTAAATAAATTTAGATAATTTTAGGAGCATAATAGAACAATTAAAATTTAAATTGCTTTTAGTAAATCAGACAAAATTAATTTAACTGGATGAAGGTAGTTAGAAATTGAGAACAAAACCAGTTCCTTGGAATTGACCATCTAATACGTCTTATTGCGTTTCAAAATTATAGAGGTGCTACTTTACACCATATTCTTTTTGTATCTTTCAGACACCTTGGGGTCCTTGACTGATCACAAGACTGGGAAAACTGAAGCCGAAACATTTCCCGAATACACACCTGATTCAGGTTGAAAACGGAACGGAAACAGTGAAACAAAATAGCACCCTCTCCTCTCCTGCATGCTTTCACTGTTCATGGTTGCTTGTATTCTACAGGAACTGTGCACAAGCTGACCTGACCACACGACGTGGATACAAGAATACGAATGGACTCCCTCCACTACTGTTGCCACAAACACACGGGGAGTCCGTGAATATTCTGGGCTACAAGAAACTGAGGAAAGGCCACATTCACGGGAACTATCCCCAAATTAACTCTCGTCTCGAATTAAAAGCCGTATGTACTGTAGGCTAGTACAAGTAGTAGCCCTGCCCCTTCGCCCATGCTGTTGTCGCGTCGACTGAGGCACTGAGCCATAGGGCCCGGACCCCTATCTCTAATATATGTAATTAGTTTATTTTAAAAAGTTTAAACTAAACCTAAAATATATAGCCAAAAATTAAATCGAATCTTAAACTTGTAATCCCTATGAAAGACACTCTAAACTCTACAATGTCAGTCTATATTGAACCATATACATATTTGACGTATCAGGAAAGCAATAATCCTGACCAAGATTGTGGGCTAGTGTCGCTGACAATAGGACCACATGTCATAATATTTTTTTTCTTCTAAATCCACAACTTTATATGTCATTTTCCTTTTCATTGTCCATCCGCAGACCGACCGATGGCTTGCTAATTTCGACAAAGTCTCCATTCCGATTCCTAATTCCGACTGGCATCACCTGACCACAGACCCTATAAGCTGCAATCGGCGTCATGTTACCCATGCAGGCATGCTAATTGAAAATTAAATACCACGAACAATTATCAGAAAGTTTTAATGCTTTTAGATCTGGTGCATGTCCCATTAGTCAAGCCCGATGAGGTAACTGGCATCAAATATATCATCTGATGACAAGATTGTTTATCATTTGAAATTTTGAAGATGGTGTGATCCTTCTCGATACATCTTCGCTCGGCTGGATAATTATGTTTATTTGAGGAGACTCTCCTCCCTGCCACTCTAAATGAACTGATCAGTGGTGTAATTCAACAGTTCTTCTTTAGTTTAATTACAAGATAATGTTGGCATATGTTGCTAGAAGGACATTGATTGGGAACCTATGTATTCTCTCGTGTCAGTATGGTCTTTAGAGCGTATTGATGGGCTTTCAGACCATGCTCCCATTGTTTTGTCTACTGGGTGCCTAGATCACCGTGTAGGCAGGCTTTGAGAAAATGGTTAAACTGATTTCAAAAAGACAGGTTACCGGTATGAGCCCAAACCAAAGGTGGAATAACAAAAAAATTGCACTTCACAAACACCTTATTTGTTAGGCCCATCGCACGACATGCTTACATAAAAAAGAAAAGTATGATTATCCTCAATTATTGATGCTCTTGACGCATTAGCAGAAGTTTGATTGTTATTCACACAAAAAACTGAACTTAAGACCCCTGTCAAAAAAAAATTGAACTTAAGACCCAATAGACGATGATATGCCTGCCAGAATGACCGACTTCAACCTTTATTCCATCTCTGATTGTAGGAGCAAAATTCTCATACGGGGGACAAGAAGCAACTAAATATTCAACTCCGTGGTGTGCGCACAATTGCATGCTATACTCCCTGCAGTAATACCAACTATCATGGCTAGACTTGCTTTAGAGACCCCAGTAGTAGTATCTCGGATTTACATTGACACAGCAGGCAGGGTCGAGATGATGCGCCAGCCTAGTTTGTTGCCACTTGTCGGACTTAATATAACTAGCTTGATCAAGAGCTACCAGTACCGTACTATGATCACCATTATGAATTGCAACTTTTTATTTTGCAACTCAACTCTAAATTGAGATAGCTAACGCACCAGAGTAGCTAGCATTCCAAGTTCTCTCTGCGTTCATCTCGCCACCTGCAAATTGCAAAGGGGCGGGGCAAAGTTGCGATTCCCGGAGACACACGAGCGGCGCAATCACATCGCCCCCCGGCGATTATTGCACTCTCATACAGTAATACCACATCCGTGCATGGGAGTGCATACTGTGCTGGGCTTGACACCGCTGAGAGAGATAGCTGCGCCTGCGGGAATTCATGTCCGGCACGCGTGGATAACCTGCCTACCTGCACCGTGGCCGCGCGCGCCGGCTGCGGCGTTGTCTCCCCGGACCCCGGTGAAGTACAGTGCGCACGCACAAGCTGAAGCTGCTGGCCTCCCTGACTGGACGTTATGGATGCGTAGACGCCTCGACTCTGAGACTCTGAACCCGTGGCATGCATGCGATGTGACGCAGCTTAGCTTCGCCTGTCGCCTCCATGGCTCCATCGTATGTCTGGAACCAAACTGCGGAGTATTGCTTGATGTTGCTTAATTCTGACATGTGAGTGAGCGAGAGATGGGCTGATGGGCAAGGCCACCTAGCTGAGCCTGACACACATTTTTCTGGCGCCAAATCTGTTTTTATGATTCGAACAAATATGGAAAACTACAGTAGCCCAGTGTGGGCTGTAGCAGTAGATAGGCCAAGAACATCCGCCAAGGGAAACATACCATAAATCCACCAACACTGCTGCTTCTGCTGCTTCAAAAGCAGTTATCCGAAGTGCTACAGAACCTAAGAAAATTCTTCAGACGATGAGGGGTACACCTGAGCCATTCAATCCGCAGGCTGCGCCCTCTGTTTCGACAATCGCTCTGGGCATTCAGTGGCCAGTCACACACACTAACTCGCAATTACAATCACCTCATCGTCTGCCCGTGCCCAGCAATCACACTCACTCTGAGGCCTGAGCTTGGCTTGTTAGGACCACCTCAATCACAGACATCTCGCGGGAATATTTCAAATCGCCAGTGGTACTTCGCTGCATCGCCGCTGTTATTAGTGGCTGCCCATTACTCAAGGGTTTACCATTCACGGTAGGATGTGATCAATGGTCTGCGATTCTGCCAGTTTACCCAGGCTGGTTGTCCATATTTCAGAAATAACAGCTGAACAATTATGTTTATACATGTATATTCTAAGCTCAGGGTTTCCTCAAATATGAAACACTGCTACCAGGTGGTATTCAGGGAAAGAGAATCAAACAGTACAGTGCACCGGCACAAAAAGAGCAAGGGAGAGAATTTGCTCACTACTAGTGCAATGTCAGAACGAATCTACCACAACTGGTTCCTAGAACGTCAGTCTTGCTTTGCCTCGGTTCCTTCTTCCTATCCGAATCGGGAACCAATACCAATGCGCAGGTTCGGTCACTCTCATGGCGCATAATCTCACACCCTGTTTGAATAGTAAGAAACATGCCCCTCAGCACCCCGAAAATAAAAGAGAATCAGAAACATACCACGTTTGAGCAGCACCTGCACGCATAATAAAGGAATCGTTGTCACTGTGGTCAGTGCCAGAATTCATTCAGATGGGCGGGGTGATTTATGTGACTATGGTCCAGAGAGGAAGCAATCCGTTGAAGTTGCTGGATTTAAGAGGGATGGCGGTGCAGCGAGTGTGCCAGGAGCTAGCGACTGAAAGCAACGTTCATTTCATGATTCCAGCATGCCGTAAATAAGAACGTCGGGCAGACAATAATAGAACATATTCCAAACAACAATCGTTATGGGCATCTTCATCCATCCAAAAAAACGGGAACCGGTTCCTAAAGGCCGGTTTGGTCGTTCTCACGGCACGTGATCTCAGACATGTTTCTTCTCTCCATTTGAAGCATTTGAAATGCTCCGGGTTCCACAATCATCAGATAATGGAAGCTCCTGTTAGCAAACGAAAAAAACAAACAAAAAAAAAAGACAGCTCTACAACACTCATAATCTGCACCAAGCAGCAGCAACCACTCCCCAGATCCAAACAAGCATTGGAATTAAGCTTTTAAATGCCGAACAAAATCCAGAACCATTTACCAGCCTGAATGCTTGATCCTGCATCGAGGTGGCGCCGCACACCAGAAACCAAAACAGGATATATAGTAAACCTTTAATTTTCATGCCACTGGAACAAAATCTCCTGGAACATTTCAAGTGACTCCGGCCCAGGAAAGACGCAATCCGTGTTAGTTGCAGGATTTAAGAGGGGTGTTTAGTGCAGAGAGACGGCAGGAGAGCAACTGAAAGCAACATTTCTTTCATGATTGGGGTATGCAGTTACTAAGATCTTAGGTCTTCAATATGATACTTCTGAAATTATTTACCTTTGGTAGGAGCTGAAATTATCTTGTGAAAGTTACAACGTAAATTTTGCAAAAAATATTTGAAAAACATTCATTTTGTGATTTTCATACACTGAAGGGTATCAGTAGAAGTAGGGAATGTGGGTGCTCGGAAAAAAGTATCACAACCATACTGTTTAAGCATTACATATAAGCCTCATGACACACAAGAATTAATTCCAACATAAAGAGAAACCATCACTTGTTCAATTGGTATCCAGATATTGCTATTTATTCATGGCGTATGGTACCTTTCAGTGGCCATAAATCCTGATTGGCCGAAACTAAGATTCTGACCTTAGTACCTCTGCTCAACAAGGTAATCACCAAGCCTCTCCACAACCACGTTGCATTGTGCAGCATGCATTGGTGCCTCATAGATTCCAATGACGATCGATAGATTCGTCTTCTTGATAGTAACCCCACCTGCTCCCTGCAAACCAAACAATGGGAAAGGTTAAAAGGTGAAAACTATTCCATTTTAGGCAGTAGCCAATACTAAAACATCTTGAGCGTAAATTTCCTAACTTTGTTATGCAGAAATACTACGACATTCGTTTAAACGGAGATAACTTTTTTTTTCAAAATAGAGGGTATACCCCAGACTCTGTATCTAGAGGATGCACATAACTGTGATCCGTTTTGCAGTGGGCCTAGTGTTTACCCAGACGTTCAGATTTATGATCCGATTTGGGGTTCAAAATATAGTACTACCACTAGAAAAATATAACAAATTGGCAAGGAGGCTCCGTTAGGAAAAAAAACTTTTTGCAGTGTGCCTCGTGTTACCACTTACCGGTGAAAGCATTTATAATATGCCAAACTCGCCGGGACACAGTTCCTACATTAGTCAGGTATAATTCTCGGTTATAGTAGGAAAACCTTGGTCATAATTTGTAAGCACACATTGAGAGTCATCATACTCAATAGAAGGTTTTAATTGTAATTTCTCACTACTAAAGAATTATCACTGCACATCAGAAATGTTTTAATTGTCCCCAAAATATAAAAGGTGGTGAATTCTACTTGTATTTCAACTTTCACTTCACAATACTTTTATGTAATTGCTTTTGTCCAATTCACAATGTCATCATCTTTCAGTTCAAAGGCAGACTAATGTTGTTCTTTGTCACTAATCGGAAAGCATCATGCAATTGTCTTCCTTTACACTTCAGATAAGATGCATCCTGAGTAAACTTTATCTACAGATAAATCATCTTTTCGCTTGATTTTCCAGCTCATGGGTGACCTACTCAACATTTTACACTGTAAGAAGCTTTGAACGTCGTGCTCGTCTCTGGAATTGGGCAATATGGAAGATAAATTGCCTGATGAAAACGTTGTATTTCCTAAATTTCAAATCATAACCAACAATGTGGCCATACAGCTACAGAAGCCAGCTCATACAACTAATATGTCCTTTGCCCAAGAGACCCAAGACTAAGGAGATCCACATGTATCCAAGATATGATACAGTCTATATGCTCTAGTGTGATTTTTTTCTTTCTTTCCGCACGGCAGTAAACCAATGCAATTCGTCCAGTTCTGCTACTTCAGAATAACCTTGCAACACAAAATTCTTACTTTCTATAAAGAAAACTAGTAGTAGACTCTTTCTGTCAACGGACGTCATGATTTTCTACTGCATACATCATAACAGTTATACAATGAAATGTCAGGTCCTAACCTTTTTGGCCCGAATGACAGGTCCTGAATCACCTTGAATAACTATGTATTTTGTACCGCCAAGGTGTAATCCAGTTGGTTCCAAAGAGCCTGCTCATCAAAGTTTTTCATTACTGCACTGATTTCTTCAGGTTTGACCTGTGGAAGATATAGAAACAAACTGATTAAGATTTAAGAATGACGTAACATAAAAGAGCAACGGCTTGCAACGTGATGGAGTCACGCAAAAGCATAGTGAGCGGTGGATCTTCCTTGGCTTTGTTTTTGTGCACTGATATACACGAAGCAAATACAGAGTGGACTAAATCGTCAAAAGAAAAGAAAAAAGTAATGAACTCATACTTTCCGCTAGCTTTTCTGCACTTGCAGAGATCCAGTCCTTACTTCCGTCTTTTATTTTCTGCATTACAGGGGATGACATTCAAAAGCGTTGCTAAAAGCCTCGCGTTCTGCTCTTTTTAGATCTCCTAAGGGCATCCGCAATGTATATGGACAAGTTTTGCCATAAGCTGGGCCCCACTATAGTTGTCCTATAAATTTATAAGGGCATCAGTAAGGCTTATTGCCCAACCACACCATAAGGTGGGACCCACTATCTAAACTTCTAGCTATTCTATTTTATCACAATGTATAAGGTGAACTTTAGCCATAAGCTGGGACCCACACGTACTCTTGTCATACACACATATGTGAGGGAGAGGAGAGAGAGAAATAATTTTCTATTGCTTATGGATGACCTATAAGCTTAAGGTGCACCTTAGCCTTATGGATAGCTTTATATTTCTCCACAATGTATATGGACACCATAAGGAATGCCACCTAGGACTTAAGGATAGCTTTTTTACACATTGCGGCTGACTAAGGTGAAGTTTTGCTATAAGCTGGGACCCACATGTCCTATCACAGTGTTCATGCAAGAGAGAGCAAATAGTAAAAGATTTTTTAATTCCTTATGGACACCCCACAAGCTTATGGTGCACCTTAAGAGAGATTCCCTTAAGGTGAACCTACACAATGTATGTTGCCTACCTTAAGATGCAGTTTTTTCCTTATGGTGTGGTTTTGTAACACATTGCGGATGCCCTAAGTAATTAAAGGATGGCAGTCTTGAGGCCCTTGGGAGAAGCAGACGGAGGCTCCCCCAATGCCTGTCAGTATTGCAAAACTTTTGGCCTGCCAGAGCTTAGATGGTGCAAAAGGTACGAACAAGAGAGCCAAGAAGCAATCACCATCGATATCCGCTTAGAGTAATGACAACCGGACAACAAATGTCGAGTCGTTTCTTGTTGGCATCTACAAATATGAATGAATGGTGGGGCCATCCCTGGATGACAAGGTAGTCTGAAGTCCACAACATGTGTCTGGCCGCAAGTGAGGAGAAGAAGTGAAGCTTCGGCGGAGTCTAGAACGTCCACACGATGTTCATGAAGGAGCATGAGGAGACGAGCCAATGAATTGCGCCTGATAAGCCGAGCTCGCTGAATAGTTTCTGTTTGTCATGAGGGTGCAATTGATTATGTCCTCCATCCATGGGGTGTGAGCAATACCAGCTAAGAGACCCAAAGGTTGATGAATTAGAGCATGTGGTCAGGCACGAAGCTGTCCCCTACCCGAATGTTAGCAATCCACTTGGAGCTGGTCAGTGCGTCATGCATCTTTGGGTTCTTCTGGTTCGCGACCTCGAAGATTTTAGGCACAATATCTTTCGGGGTGGAACCATTGAACCAGGAAGAGGATCAGACCGAAGCAAGCCTTAAGCCCATCCCTAACCGTCGCCGCATTGAAGATCTCCCTATCCCTGTCGTCATTTTGCGTTTATGAGCCAACCCAAGACTTGTCTTGGCCTTTGCATTCAGGTAAAAGCTAACAAAGTCAAATAGCTATAGGGAAATTCTCCAGGTTGAGGATTCCGAGACCCTTGAGCTCCTTTGGGGCAACAGACCTTGTCCCAACTCACTTTGCATTGGCAGTTTTAAAAGTAACAAGACGCGCAAGCATGACGAGAAAAAGTAATCAGCAAAGAAGCCTTTATACTTTTTTTAAACAAGGAAAAAGACTCCATTTTCACTAATTAGGGAGAATTTTTAAGAAGTCCTACAAACGAAATCATTGCCAAGGGTGGCAATGGGCTCAAATAAGGCTATTCTCACGGTATCAAAATACTAAGGGATTTCGCCCAAGCTAGGCACACATTGTCGCCCCCTCTTTGATCTTCTTCACGAGCATCATCATTGCTAGCGACTTGTTCCGGAAAATAAGTGCATTCCTCTCGTTTCAAATTTCCCATCAGACAAGCATCACAAGGGTAGCAAGAGCTATTCTATATTCGCCCTTTTTATGAATCACCACCATGGCTTCATCCACCACTCCTTCATAGTTTGGATTGCATTCCAATATCTCGGGGTGAGATCATGTATCCCAAGCCAAGTCTTTAAGGATGACCAAATTCTTACGGCGAAGCGACACTGGACATGGAGCTGCACCGCCGTCTCTTGTACTTGGCTACACAATTTGCAAATGCCACAATTTTTCCACCCCCTGCGCTCAAGTCTATCCGTCATCCGCACACGATTTTGGAGGACCAACCAAACAAAGATTTGCATTATGTGGTGCCCAAGGTTTCCAAACCAAGGATGGCATCTTAAAAGGGGTGTGCACAAGAATTTTATTTTGTAGGCCGACGATGAAGTATAGCATCCCTTCTCCCTAAAATTCCATGCAATCGTATCCGTAGTGTTGGGGGCAAGATTAGCATCACTAACCATCTCCCAAAGATTGACAAATTGACAATATGTTCAAGCGAGAGCCCCACTTGAATACTGATTTGCGACAATCAAAAGTTATTTTTCAAAGCTTTTTTTATGGGAATTTTTCAAAGCTTTCTGAACCGTGACTTTCTTCTCTTTGTAATCTAAAAAAATGAGTAGAGCCATATCCTTTGGCTGCAACCCCTCAAACCAAGCCGAATCCCAAAATATATCGTTCTCTCCATTTCCAATGGTTACTCTAGTAGCCTCCACGAAGAGTTCATGGTCAGTAGGAGTGCAAGGACCGCTTCGACAAGAACGTGACACACTTCGATGATTCAGCCCATGTTATTGAATTGAACATGATTCAGGCCATGTTTTTTTTAATTTAAAACTACTATATTAGATCAGTAAGCCGCCTCATTAAAAATCTTTCAGTCCCCGTAGGTATCCTGTTAAAGAAAAGAACGCGTCTGAAACTTGCCGCCTTCACAAGAACACAGTTATAATATTAGTCGGGTACTCGGGTTGCTGCACCGACTCATCGTTTGCAAGCGCCTCTAAAATAAAATCAGGAGGGTCATCAATCCAAACAACAGACTGATTTCCCTACGCTCTACTAGCAAGCACATGCGCTGCCACATTGGCCTCTCTAGGACAATGATTCAGGCCATGTTTGTCCGTAGATGAACTATTTGTACCACCAATTTGTTATTTCTTACGGTGGACTAGCCGAAAACCATGCATTGGTTTCTATATCAATAGGGTGTATTACGAAGCAAGATGTGCACAAGCAAAAATGTGTTCTATCATCCATAGTTTCACATGCTTAAACCAAAAGGCAACATAAAGCAGCCTCGTTAACAGAACAAGATTAGGAACAATGGCAGACATACATATAGCTGAGGGAGGAGGAACGACCTGGGGAAAGGTGCTTGACTGCGCCCGGACGGCCCCGTCGTGGCCGATGATGGCGGCGGCGGCGAGGTGCTGGCCGTCGATGCCGTTGAGCAGTTGCTCCACGTACGCCTGCCACGCCATGTCTCCGACTCCTCCTCGCTCTTCTTTTTTCGCCTCGAGATTTTTGCCCAAGCAGGATGCTAGCAATGCTTTCTGCTGCTGCGACTGAGTTTATTATGTGAGGAAGCAAAGAGAGTTGACCCAACGTTTGTGCCTACACCTTGGCACGGCACCTCCACTCAACGTGGGAATCCATAATTCATTCTCTGCCGACAACTAAGCACAATATGTTTATTTTACAAAAAAAGAATCTGCTTTGCTTCATAAATGTAGGTGCACCCACTACTTGAAATCGTATTTTAAAAACGTTACAAAAATTTAAACACAATTTTAGGTGCACATCCAGACATTCTATATTCAGATATGAAGTTTTGTGAAGTGACATTTTTTGGACTGTGTAAAAACACAAATTCCTATGCTTCAAAAAGACTTTTCACGAGATATTTTTTGTATTTTTACACATGCGCCAAAGAATGTATTTTTTCGCGGAAGTTTGTGTGCGAACATAGAATGTACATTTATACATTTTCCGCTTAAAATTTCCTGACATTCTAAAGTGTATTCAAAAAGCATAATCTCACACCCTGCTTGATTCAAAAACATTAAAGTGATCAGAGACAAGCCACCTTTCAGCTGGGTCTACACGCACAAGAAGAATGGTCGACAGTGTGGTTATCAGAATTCATTCAGATGGGCGGGGTGATTCATGTTACTGCGGCACAGAGAGGAAGCAATCCAGTCCAAGTTCCTGGATTAAAAAGGAGGTGGTAGTGCAGACTGCAGACCGATGGCAAGAGCAACGGTAAGCAGCATTTGTTTCATGATTGGGGCATGCAGTTAATAAGAGCCTGCATAGACATTCTTGTACATGTTTTGGGATGAATATGAAAGGTTCATAAACATCTATGAATATGCTCATGAAATGTGTAGGTGTTCAATATGATACATCTAAAATTGCTTTCCTTTTCAAGGAGTTGAAATTATCTTGTGAAACTAACAACATAAATTTTGCAAACAATATTGGAAAAAACAACTGTGTTTTTCGCACACTGCAAGGTATCCAGTATGAGGGAAGCTGGGTGCTCGGCAAAAAAATATCAGAACCATACTGTTTAAAGATTACATATAAGCCTCATGACATATAGGAATCAATTCCAACAAAACGAGAAACCATCACTTGCTCAATAGGTATCCAGATAATGCTAGTTATTCATGGCTTGTATGTTACGTCTCAGTGGGCATAAGCCCAGTTGGCCGAAACTAAGATTCTGAGCTCAGTAGTTCTCCTGAACAAGATAATCACCAAGCCTCTCCACAATTATGTTGCATTGTCCAGGAGTCATTGGTTCATCATAGATTCCAATGACAAGCGATAGATTCGTCTTCTTGATAGTAACCCCACCTGCTCCCTGCAAATAAAACACCATTCATGGGAAAGAACTTGCTAACTTTATTATGCGAAAACAGTAATACTACCACACTCGTTCAGTAGCAAGGAAGATAACAGTGATACTTTTGTCCCTGGCGTTAACCCTGAAGTACCGATTTATGATCCGTTTGGCGGTTTGAAAGATAGTACTACCATTAGGAAAATATACCTAATTAGCTAGGAGGGCTCAGGTAGGAAAAACGTTTTGTAGCGTGTCTGGTGTTACTAGTGAAAGCATTATGCGGCAAAATCGCCAATACACAGTTCCTACGTTAGCCAGGTATTATTCTCAGTGATAGTATGTAAGCACGCAGTGAGAGTCATCATATTTAGGTGTAAGCAACAGAGAAGCTTGCCAAGTTGCAAGAGAATATCCAGTGCTTCCTGGGAAGTAAACGAAGTTGCTAATTCGATCGCTTGTTTCTAATTTCTTTCTGTCTTTTTTTTTAGCTAACCACAGCGGGAGAGCCTCCCACTGTTCTTTCTGTCTTTCTTTAGGTCCTGGGCTTCTAAGTACAGTAGAGTTTAGTTTCTGTTTGCATACTTTCGATGCTGGATATTTTGTTATGTTGTCTATTGATAATGGAATCCGGCTCCCCTAGTTCGGGAGGCGTTTAAGTTGCAAGAGAATATGCTAGACTCAACATTTTCGCACTAGTAAAGAGTTCTCACTGGATATAAAATAAGAGATGTTCTCATTGTCCCCAAAATATAACAAGTGGTGAGTACTAGCCAATTTATGTTTCACAACCCTTTTGTGTAATTTATTTGTATAATCCACAGTGTATTTATAATATAGCTTCCTATAACATCCACTCATCTTCTTTTAGAAAGGCAGAGTGATGTTGTTGTTACTTTGTCATAACATCCAGTCACCATCTTTATACTACAGATAAGATGTAATTTGAGTTAACTTTGTCTACAGAGAAACAGATTTTCCCAGGATTGTTGGGTGACCTGCTTAACATTTTATACCGTACAAGAAGACACTTTGACCGTTGAGAGTTGTTGCTCGTGTTTGGCATTGGAAAATACACATAGACTAAATTGCCCGACAATAGCGTGGTGTTTCCTAAATTTCAACTCATAACCCACAGGACTCCTACCAATGATGTGGCCATACAAATACAGAAACCAACTCCTACAACTAGTAATTTATTTGTCCTAAGGGGATTCACATGTATCGAAGACATGATAACAGTCTATATTCCAGTGTTACATGTTTCTTTTAGCATGCAGTAAAGCAGTATAATTCGTTCAGTTCTGCTACTTTGAAGAAACCTTGTAACACTGATTTCTTACTTTATTTAAAAGAAACTAGTGGTAGACCCTTTGACTCAGCGGACATCACGATTTTCGATTGAATACATCATAACAGTTGGAAAATGGAATGCCAGGTCCTAACCTTTTTGCCCCGAATGACAGCTCCAGGTTCACCTTGAATAACCATGTATTTCTCACCGCCAAGGTATAATCCAGTTGGTGCCAAAGAACCTGGTTCATCGAAGTCCTTCATTACTGCAGCGATTTCACAAGGCTTGCACTGTGAAATATATAGAAACAAACTGATTAAGAACGATGTGTAACATAGAGAGCAGCGGTTTGCAAACTGATGGAGTCACGGAAAAGCATTCTGAGCAGTGGATCTTCCTTCGGCCGTTTAAAAAACTAACAAGCCAAGACTTCATACAAGTACAATGAGAAATACTAGTAATCAGCAAAGACGAACTTTATGCTGTGAGGTAGCCAGAGAACCAGGTACAAAACGGACATCTGCCGTAGCCGGTTACACCCTGTAATTTGATTATTGAGGAGCTCGGTAGCTGAACGATTTCTTCGCCAAAAAACACTATTTGTACCACAAATTTGTTATATATATATTCCTTGGTAATTATGTCTCTAGGGTGGGCTAGCCGAAAAATCATGTGCTGGTTTGCATGAGAGTGTATAACCGAGCAATCTGTACTCTATAGAAGCACAATTTATTCTGCTATCATCTATAGTTTTTAGTTTGGCTTGCTGTCCAAAGGTTCCCCCAAACGGCCTCGTCAACCGAGACAAGGAACAGAGCAAGCGGGGTCGAGGCCACAGTAAAATCGATTCCCCACCGGATCAGGCTCGCAGCCGCCTAAACGCGCAAGATCTTAGCTTGGTTATTGGTCAACCATGCATCAATCGACCGGGTAGGCTGTGAAGTCTACAGAAACAAAAAAAGGGATAACAATGGCAGACATACAGATCAGATAGGGAGGGGGGAAGACCTGGGGAAAGTTTGCTGACTGCGCCCAGACGGACCCGTCGTGGCCGATGATGGCGGCGGCGGTGAGGTGGTTGCCGTCGATTTCGCAGAGCAGTTGCTCGTCCACGTACGCCTGCCACGTCATGCCTCCGACCCTTCCTCGCTGCTCTTTTTCTCCTCCCGAGATTTTCGCCGTCGACGTCGCAGGATTGCTAGCACTGTGCTAATGCTCTCTGCTGCTGCGAGTCGACTTCGTGAGGGAGCGTACTTATGTGAGGGAGCAATGGAGACGAGACGACGCGGCGACGTGTGTGCCAGCCACGACTCCTCCACTCAATGCGGTCTCTCGCGACAACCAAGCACGTATGTTCTTACTTTCCAAATATTTCCGCTTTCCAAAAAAATTATGTTTTCTTCCACTAAGATTTGATTCGATGCTTCTTCCAGGGACGTGGATGGTTTGAACCTTACCTGGCGTCACGGTGGCTACTATACAACACAGCTGATACTTCAGTTTTTGACGTTCGTCTTTCTCCTTCCTGTCTCTCCCCTACTGCTACTGATCCTCTCCCTCGTGCTTGCTGATCCCTCACCTTTGATTCCCTTGTATCCCATGGTCTGGTTGTAACCACATACAATCATTATCCTGTAATCTATAACAATTTCGGGTTTAAGATCTAGTCGTTTCTCACGTCTGTGGCTTTGGACGTGACAATTTGGTATCAGAGCCAACACCGACATGCCTGCCTGGGGGCTTCCTAGTGGGGTGGGGTGTTAGGTGTCAAGCGTTGCCGGTGACTTTAGTCCCACCTCGCTAGTGGAAGGAGGTCACACCCAGCTTATAAGGGAGAGTCCCCTCCACCTTTCAGTCCGGACTTTTGGGATGAAGTGGGCTTTCTTCTTATAGTTGGGTTGTGTGCGTGGCCGTGGGCCAGGAAACGTCTGAACACGACGTGAGTGTGTGGAGCTGGACCCGGGACGCTGACAATTGGTATCCGAGCCTTCAAAATCCTACGAATTTGGCTTCCAATCGATCCGATCTGCCACCAAGTTTCATTCCTCTGGATTCACTCTCCATCTTGGTCGCACCACTACTCAGAGCCAGCAAAAATCCACAAAAAAATCTCCACCCCGCTTCCTGCCTATTCTAATTTTATCGGATGTCCGTCTAGTTCTAATTTTACCGTTCATCATATGATGGTTCAGTTCTTCTCGGCCATTTTTTGTCCCACGCGGTTCTTCTCAAGAGGCAATCTACACTCCTCAAAATCAATATTTTCCTTCTCTATGTCCAACCTTTCATCCTTATTGTTTTTTAGAAAAAGGCTATAAATCTGGCTTAAAATTAATAAAGCAAGTCCCGTACGGTAGAAGGTGTTGAGGAGACCAGAAGGGGCGGGATCGGACCACCAGTGGAGGAACCACGACCACGAGTACATAGCTTGACATTGGAGAGGAAAGCATGAGACAGAGGAAAGCATGAGACAAAGTCAGGGCCTTCAGAAGACGCCGATCATGAAGGAAAGGATGTCGAGCATCACAATGTCGAGTGGAGGTTGACAACCAAGACCAACCAAGGCCACGTCACACATGCCCGTATGACGACGAATCCCAGCCCACCGCATCACCGACACCGGGGAGCACCAAACCTTTGTGTAAAACGACCAGCCACAAAGGGGGGTTGGCGGACTATCGTGTTCCTCGATGAGAAAAGCACTACAGACTGTGGCGCTTCCATTGGAGAGCCACCACCAAAGCACATGAACAAGACAACATCACTTCAGATCGCTAGCTTTTGCAAAAGGGTCCCACTTTGCACTCTAACGGTCATGTCAAAGCAAGGTGAACCCCTGCTCCATGATCGTGCCTCCAAGGTGGTCACGACATAGTAGCGTCGCCACCGCACGGTCTGGCGGACCAGGGTTTTCACCCGGAGCATAACATGGGAGGTGGGATGAAACCACGGGGTCGCCCCCAAGAGGGAAAACGACGCCCACTGACGTCACCGAACTGGTGTCAATCGACGGCTTGAGCTTCCGCTTGGCCCAACACCCACTTACCCAGCGACCAGGGTCACAAACTCCAACCCCCACTCCGAGGGCGGGGGACACCATGACTGCTAAAGGGCCTCCTTATTGTCTTTCACATGTTAACACCTCACCAACTTATATTGTTACCTTTTCTAGGCTAAGTCGATCTTGATTTGGAAAGTTTAGTCTATGTCTCATCCTTGCAGTCACTAACTCATCAACCATCTCCCTTGTACCTCTCATACTTGCAGACTCTCAATCTTTGTTGAGGTTCTCCTTCGCTCTCTTACTTCCCTCTGACCCACCATTGCTTGACATGTAGAATGGATTTTGTATTTTCATCTTCGTCATAATCCTCCTTCTCCTATTTCAGAGAGCATGATGTGCTTTACCTTGCTGCCTTCGGTGGAGCCTCATCATTGCATGTTCCACTTCTCACTCAGCTCAAGCCATTTTCAACATCGTTGGAAGAAAAATTGTTCGTCTTTTGACTTGACATTTTGCTTGTGCATCTATTAAGCGATTTGTCCTCAACATTCAATCCGAAGATGGTTTCATGAGTAAAAGAAACTTTCAAAATGTGATTAACATGTAACAGAAAATTCACCTAAAGAAACATCTACAAATACTCATATGTCAACTCCAATTGAATGTTCCATCATGGTATATACGAAATATGAGTACTTTGCAACACCTTACTGCACAGTTTGGTCGATCTCAAATATACACTCATCTAACTGAACAAATAAATCTAAGTCCAATAATAGTAATATTTTGTTACCTATTTGGCATTTCACTGCACATGTACTTGAAGTTGGAATTGATTAAGGTGGAGACATCCAGTGCAATGGGAGGGATGAACAATGGAGTCACTGCCCGCCCCTGTGATATATCAGAAACATATCTATTGACTTTATAGTTTATTGCATTAATATTTTATTAAAAGTGCCTTAAGTGAACTATATATTTGTTTTTGTATGATTAATGAAAATAGTTAAGAGATTGTAATGAGTTACTGAATATATACATATATATATATATATAATTTTTCCAAAGTTATCGGTTTTGCCACGAGGAAGTTGACCCCAAAAAATGGAGTGAAGACAATGCAAATGCAAAAGGAAGACTCATGAGAAAAGCAAAGAACTCATAAGTGATTTAAGTAATCAAGTCTAAAAAAATGAAATGTTGGGAGGGGTTTGATCTCTTAGGACGAAGCGGGACTTGATTAGGTGCTTAGTTAGCGTCATTTCGTATACTGTTTTTTTTAAAAAATCTCTTATGCATTAGAATGGTGAAAATTGAAGCACTTGATTGAACATGATGAGAACGGATTGCAGTTTCAGTATAACCTATGTTAAGTGTAGGTCTTAGGTTTTGATGACCTGATGAATTGATGCTTCATGGTTCTTGATTGAAGCATAAAGTGTTTGACGCCCTCTAGCGCGCAACACTTTTTTGACGCCCTAGTAATGTTAGCGGCGTGATGTGTAAGAAACCCTGGCGGTGAAGATCCAATTTAACCGTACCCTCAACAACCATTCAGTTTACTCATCCACACAACTTCATGCTCAAACTAAGAAATGGCATGCCACTGAAAAGATCATTTGCCATATTCGCAAAGTGGCACAAACGTGATCCAATATTGTAGTTTTTGTCAGTAGTGGGTATGGTGTCACGACACTTATTTTACCATCATCAACCTTTGAACTAAGTGTAACCATGTCATCCACTTATTTCGGGTTAGGATACTTCTAAATTATATATTCGAAGGATCGTTAGAAAACCTGCAACATAAACGTTTTCACTTGCACAATGTTATGTAGTAAAGTATAATGTTGGGATAAAAGTTGATCCCAGCCAGGTAGACGGTTTGTTGTCGCTTGGGAAAAACTATTTGCCAGATTTTCTTCCGACTTGATGGGCAAAGCCCCCAACTTCATTAAGTGAGTCGCAACAGATGCCTAGGAGTTCAAGGTTTCTCTAGTTTGCTTCCAGTGATCATTGCATTTGATGTTTTCTATAGAATCTATTTCATAGGAGAGAAGATGGAAAAAAATGTTGTTACAGGACCCCTCTCTCCACTCGCTCATCGTTTGAGAAGGCAGACAAGGAGGAGAACCTGCGAGTTCGAAAGGCAAGGACCATGTGGAGGATCTTGCTAGGTCTTCTCCCCTTAATTAAAATGGAGCTGCGACTAGTGAAGAAACTCAAGTAGAAGATCTCATGAAGTCTAAGGGAAATGACCATGTGGATGACCCTTTTTGCGAGTGCTCGACTCCATACTGGGCCTACAGTTTCCTCTCTACTACTCTCTCTGCTCCAAATTAGATGATTTTCATTGGCTCTAATACCGGTAATCTGGTATTCTCGAGTCTGCTTTAGTGAAAGTAGATTGTTATTTACTCAAATATACTTGATTGAATTCTAACCGCATTTATGTTAATATTTTTTATGTTTGAATCATGAATGGAAAAATGTTTCTCTTTAGGTGGATGCAATGTGTTATTTCATATACAATTGTTCCATGGAGTGGGCACTGGTTAATTTGCTAGAATTTATGTTCATGCTCTAAGAATGATCCACCACTCATCGTTTGAACTCTTTACCATTTATGTGCCTCATGTTGCAGAGGCATTTGTTTCCTCTGGAACATCACAATCAGATTTAGACGGAGTGAATAATTTGAAAAGTACAAGCACCCACCTTGGTGCATTTCCAAATCCAATAGCTTTGAGTTCCACGTCATCTCACGTAAGTGTTAAGCTTCTACTATATCATTTGTCAACGAGTCTTTCCAAAGTAAATGTGTCGTCACCTCCTTATCTCGCTCCGCAGTCTTCTTCTCCTCACTTTTTCCCCACAACACGAAGTATAGGCCGATGACGATTAGTACAGCTCCAATGATCCTGCGATAATAATAGTATATATACATGAGTGAAATGTAATATGGGGGGCATACTATTGTATTGTAGTTCATGCACATGTGTCACCGTGTGTACTTACATACCCTCTGGTGTATATCTGGTCTCCTAGCATGACGATAGCCATGATAGCAACGAGGATGGTTTGCACCGGCAGGACAACTTAAGTGAAGAGTGGCCCTCCCTTGTCAATGCACCATATTTGCAAAGCAAACGCAACTCCAGCATGCACCACTCCCTATAAAGAAAATAAATAGTCATTTTTGGCATGATGACATTTACTTTGTTATAAGAATCAATTTCAGTCTTCCCGTGTTTGTAAATTTTTGTCAATGTCCATCCCATTTCAAGTTTCCTGTTTTCTCTCCATACCGCTTCAACATGAACCGGGTTTCACTATCAATTGATAGCAGAACAAGATGTCCAAACTGCAAAAGAAAGCAAAAACTACGCTGCAACTACCAAAGGTTTTCTACCATATTACACCACAAACTTGTTACGTTGTCTCAAAACGTACCCATCTAAATATTTCACCTGATTATGAAAGCATGGGTCTTCATGTCAGACCAACGGGGATGGTGACGGGATTCCAAATAAGATTTGCAAACCAGTCGGGTATGTTCTCTCTACAGGCGTAACCGCGTAAACAACCCACTTTCGGGACCTACTCCCACGCGCGCATGTCGCTGGACCGCACCAAACAAAATTACTCTCCAGTTCTCTCTATTCTTTCGCATCACAGCAATTTTGTGGGAATACATATTGAGATGTGCAGAAAGAGAGGCAGGGGAATAATTCAATTCAGTGTGGGGCAACAATAAATGCAGTGTTGTTAATTTCCAATTCATTTGCCACATATATCTACCTTCTTAGAACAGGTGGGGTGAGGGAAGAGACTCTTAAATATGGAATAACTTGACACAGTATAAAAATATCATCAAAAGCATGGCTGTAAATATAAAATCGCGAAACACTGGCATACGTTCACAAAAAATGAGGAAAAAATCCAGAATTTACTCTTACTCGCTCTTCTTTTGAATAGAAGGGCACTTCAAAAATATACTTTGAAGCTATATAATGCACTATCTCTTTCCAAAAAAACTTATGAGATTTCTACTATATAATATGATGCTAATTTATGCAAAGTTTGCATGCAGCCACCAAGAAATAGACACCACATGAAGCATGTTTATTTTGCCCAAAACATGAGAGGTTTTCCACACAACTAATCATGTTATTAATCTATGCTTTCTTGATATATGGAAAATGAGATAGTGGCCTTATATATAAAAATGGAGGGAGTATTATAATTAATGAATTTGTGGTTGTTAGGTAAGGTACTTACAGTGTACATTATGGTGAAGAGCTCCGCTAAAGAATTCACCTTCCACTTTTTGTGGTCTTCCTCGGTGAAGGTTGCGATAACCAAATATTGGAGTAGTCCCAAAAATGTTATGAGGGAGAGAACATTCTCGCTCGGTATCTCTTCAAGAGCAGTGCCTAATTGTAAAATAGACAAGAGGTTCACGGAGATGAAATAAATTAATGCACAAGTTAGACAACATTATAGCATAATTCAGTATAACATTTTTTTGAGTGGTCAGTATAAAATTTTAGAATTTTTTTTAGAATATCATCTCTCTCGCTTTAGTTGAGCTCAAGAACGTCACTAGATAGAGCTGCAGGCGGCCCTCCCTCTCAGTCGGCCAATACTCGATGGAAGCCTCCGAGGAGGAGCCATACAAAGAAGGTCTAAGGACCACCACAGCCTGCTCCTTGGGCCTCGGGAGGGTCACTGCTGATGGCAGTTTTGGAAGAGGAGGAGTCTTCCAACGTCAGCTCCGGCTACGCCACATGAGACCTTCTCGCATATGGTAATGTGTGTTCGTGTGTTCAGTGTTATTTTCTTTTGTGTGCAACATGTTAGTGTTCTTATAGTATGATCGATGTAGCTCACATGATACTAACACAATGCTATATGATTGATATATGTTTGCAAATTTATAGTTCGATAGATGTAGCTCCTATGATAGATACAAACTCTTCTATATGGGATGAATCTGTACAATTAGTAAATATGCTTGTAAATTATTTCATTTAATTTGCACATATATCAAAGTTAGGAACTGGAATTTGTTTTCATATATAGATATATTATGCATTATTTATGTCCTTTAGGACGAGATAAAAGTAACTCAGTCGTTTCAGTTAATTTTGGGCTGTTAAAAAACGCCTTTTGGAATGACTTTCTTACAAATTTGGTTTCAAGTTTTTTAAAAGACACATTAGTAACTACAAATTCGGCAAAGGCCTAGGACAAAGTATACCTTTTTATTCAAAATCCATGTGCGTAGATGAGTTGTTGCATGAGCTAGTGTTGCTTTGACTAGGCATGATCTTTGAGTGTCTCCAACACAAGTGAGAGTGTAGTTATTGTGCTATAAATTTCTATACCTAATATGGCTTGATCTTGAGCCAAGTTAGTTGCTGGGCAGTTTTCATATCTAATTACCGATCTGTTGCAAAATACTTGTTGCAAAATACTTAGCCAGTGTTTGCTCGTGTTTGCTTGTAACTCGTGCTTGTTTGTTTTGCAGAGACGAAACAAATGATTGTTTTTGTATGTAGTGATCTTAGGCATAGTTTGCTCTTCTGTTTTAACAGGAGCTACATACCTGTAGAACTTGAGGTCCTCCAAAGTGTAATTTTTTTTACTTGGTTGGCCCTACAAAATCACATATGGACGGTGGATAGACTAGCAAGACGTGAGTGACTCAATTGTGACCGTTGCAAACTTTGTAACCAAGTCCAACAAAAGGCCATCTTATTTTCAAGTGTCCCTACACATTACGAATTTAGACATATATAAAGAATTGGCTTTGACTCCAAAATCTCACACTGGGTGGGTGGCATGCTTACCATACCGTGAAGGATGGGTGGAGGGAGGTGATACACAAACAAAAAGCGATGGGGTGGGTGGCCCTTGCCTCGCTAGCATTGCTTGTCTCTTGGGAGGTTTGGAAAGAGAGAAATGTTAGGGTTTTCAACAATAAAGCTAGCACCGCCATGCATTTTGCTCATTGACAAGCTACAAGAGGAGGTTAACATGTGGTGCCTCAGTGCCTCACCGGTGCGAAGGTGTTGAGTAATGCAAGCTATTAAAACTTCTTCTTAATTAATAAAAATGGTACTCCCTCCGATTCATATTAGTGGGCACAACTTTGTCTAGATACACATGTATCTAGTCTAAATACTTAACTAGATACATATGAATTTAGACAAATCTATACCCACTAATATGGATCGGAGGGAGTAAATCTTTTGCCTAGTTTGAAAAGGAACATACACGTAGAACCATCCATGCGGACCAGCTGAGGCAGTCGCCGACTATGAAGATGCACCCGAGGGTCCAATTGTACATGGAGCTGGACGAGGTCAGGGACACGTCCAGGTTGTGGTGGATCAGCGCCGCCAATGCTCACCACCGTGCCTATCACCTTGGCAAGCACGTGCCGTCTCCTCAGCTCCACCGTCTCAACCCTGCGCGAACACAAGCAAAATCCAGACATGATCAACCAGGTAAACTTCAGACATTTACTACTACGTACATATTTTGCACGGCGATAAACAGATCAAAAGGTAGAGACGTCACCCGAGGACGGCAGCCAAGACAAAAGTCATCGCCGGAATTGAGTTCTGTATGGCGGAGGCGTAGGTCGGTGATATGTAGTTCAGCCCCAGCAAGTATAAGCCTTGGGTTGCAGTGATCCTGAACAGTTCAAGGTCAGTGACAGAGCTGAAAGAAAGATGCATGGCAATTGGCAAGGGAGATCGATCGTCATGCTTACCCGATGAGTGCATGAAATGCGAATTCCATCAGCAATAGGAAGGTGAGCTGTGTCCTATCTTTCCTGAAAAAAGGAAACTGAAATCAGAAACCATTTTTTCTGAAACAAAATCATAATGAAACCATTGTTGTCCGAGCTTTCAGCAAGGTGTGTGCTGGAAGTTGAAGATATATACGCACTTCTCAAGGAAATAGGCGAAAGGCGAGAGCAACGAGACGACGATGAGGTTCCTGTAGACGTTGAACACGATGATGCTGACGCCCATGTTGATCGCGGCTCTTCTGACAATGGCGAACCCCGCGTACAAGAACTGCAGGGTTAGCACCGCCACATACAGCTTCGCCTTCTCACTGATCACCACCATTATATCGGTCGGTTAATGGGCGTTGTGCTGTCTGGCCCAGCAGCGGTCTCAAACGGTATGTCTTTATTTATAAAGCAGGACGAAATCCTGTTTCGTAGATCACCACCATTGTAGCTCAGCTCTCCGTCCGAGCTCCCTCTCTTTCCGTCTCTACAGTCTACAGTTGCAGTGCTGGTGCTTCGCTGCGCAATAATACTATGTGTTCGGACTTCGGACCAGATAATAAGTGCCCACGCGTAGCTGCGCAAACAGCTGGGCCTTCAGAGTCCGAGCGCGATCGTGGCTTGCCCTGGACTCGAAGGAGCGCTGGAGCCGGATGGGCTCCCTCGTGGAAGGCGTGGCTTACGGCAGGCCTTCAGGTATTCCTAATTTTTTTATCTGTACTGTGTTATACTGGTTGCCACTTCAAAGCATGGGGTGCATCGGAGAGATCTTTCTAGAGGTCCACTCGCACCAAGGAAACATGGCGCCTGTAGTGTGCTGTTTCCTACCGTTCCTCCTTTTTTTCTTGTGTTTTCTATTAAATTAAAGTACACGGTACGAAGAACAAAACAATTTCTTCCATGAAAAATAACACGTATAAAACATATAACTACAAGTATACTTAATCCAAAATACTAAAATATATTGAAAATCGAAAAAAAAACTACAGGTAAACTAAAATCAAAGTAAATCGTGGGGTGGTCTGTCATAAAGATACTTGTGTGGTGGCACCTCTCAGAGTAGTGCAGTGCACGCATTTCTAGCAACGAGAAACTCCAGCGATGAGGTTTTTGCAAGAATCGCTCAAGACACTTATGGTGTACTTGGTATCCCGATTTACCCTAGCATGACTTTCCCGGTCAATATAAGCTGGGTATACAGGTTGTGTTGAGATTATGTTGGGTGTTTGGTAACTCGTTTGAGTTGAAACATGTTGAAGAGAGATGTTGTTTGGTAGAACGTATGAGTAGGGACATGTTGTATGAATAAATAATTATAAATAGGTCCAAAGTCTTACAAAAAGGACCTTGAAGAGAAATATTTTTTATAAAACAAACTTACTTTTTTAATATATTTTTTTTTCAAAAAGAGGAGCACTGGTGCTCAGGAATCAGGAATCTTCCTCTATGCTCGCACCTGCACTGCATATTCTCTTGGTTTTCTTGTCTGATCCCAAAACGATTTCATATTATTGCGTGAAGTGGCCTCTAAGAGAAAATACTAAGTTTTTGATCATTTTCTTAACCATTGCTTAGAAGGAAAGATAGCTTGATCAACATGCCACTTGGGCCTAAGAGAATATATCCAAAAAGGGAGGCCCCATGTTCTGTTATTCCCAATCCCACTAACGAAAATTCTCCATGTAACTTCTTTAAGGGACCGAATCAACCACACATGAATGAACCTAGCAGTGTGTTAACTTCGCTAGATGTAGTACCTGGGACCGAATCAACGACACATGGGAGAGCCTAGTCTAGCTAGCTAGCAGTGTATTAAGTTAGCTATTTGGGATTACATGCATGCCCATTTCTCTGTTTCCTGTCCGATTTATACGTTTTGTGACGTTGTGAGAGAATCCAGTAACCTATTTTTGGTTTCGAGCCAAAACCAAAGAGACGAGCACTAGCTTTCTCCTATGTATCATATATACTCCCTCCGTTCTCAAATAAGTGTCTCAAATTTGTTAAAAAGAAGATGTATCTGGATATAATTTTGTCTAGATACATTTTTTTGACAAACTTGAGACATTTATTTTGGTACGGAGGGAGTATAGTGATTGCACTCCACGTGAGAGTCACTGAGAAATAAAGAAAGTCAAAATGTAGCTCAAGCTACGTGTAAGCCGGTTTTAAAAAAATGAAATATTTATTTTTGTGTTTCATAACATTCAATACAAAATCCTAGGTGGAAATAATAGTGATATCAACTACAGCTGTGTAATTTTTTCAAAACAAAATTGATTGTATTTTAGCCTGAGCCAAAAATGACAGATCTGGCAAGATTTCAAAAATCGAAACCGGTGCCGATAATGCAGACAACCAGAGAACATGCAGAACATGATTTTTTGGCTGAATGACATCAACCATGCTCACCTGGGCCACGGCATATACACGGGAGAAAAATCGCCCAGGTATCAAAACACGCCCTAATGCACGCATGCTTGCAAGGAGCATAAAAAAAGATTTCAGAGATGAAAAAAGCGTGTATATAACACTAGCTTGCTTCGAGGAAACACTATTATTCTAGATGATTCAGTACTACAAGAAGCAAAACAAACAGATCGAAGTGCAACACAGAACTGCTAAGAACATTGGAATCTTTTACCTAACTCTTAGTACAAGGATAAATTCTTCTATCATGGACCAATTATAGAAGTAGAATTGTGCCCGAACTGATTCATAATTATTTTGTGCATATATTTGTATATGGAAACATCAGAGTGGAGAGCATCTACGTAGCTAATTAATCAGCTTCGAGATCATGGTACAAAAAAGTCACCAAGCTATAAGGAAAAAGAGTCAGTGATCATGTTTGGTCGAAGAACATATCCATATGGTAGTTAGGCCCTAGCTAGCATATGGAGTTACACGAACTCGATGGGAGAATATGTGTCTCCTTTATATAATTAATTAACTTATTAACGACAATATGTGAGAATATGTCACTCGAAAAAGTGCAAGTGATCATGTTTCCTATGCTCCTAGCAATTAATACAAAACTGAATTAAAACGACTGCAGTCTATAACAATTGGTCACATTTTAACAAAAGAAAGTTAATTGAGGATCTATGCAGGATTAACACTCTTTGTAAAATATTACCCCAAACAATACAATTTGAATGTGATGTCTAGTTTTTGCATGTCCTTTCTATTTGTGGTTTTCATAATTGAATATATGTATTCAAAAGGAGAACTAAAGTGTTTCCCACTGCTGAAGTAATTTTATCTTTTGTAATGAGTAATAAAAGGTACACATATCAAGTATAACAAATGCATATTATGATATATAAGTAGAACAAATGCATATTATAATAACTAGAACAGATATCAGACATAATAAGGGAATAAGCACATGATGTCCATATACTTGTAATGTTTGTAGATCCACAACCTTAAAACAAACAAAGACTTTCCAACATTATATATGTTCATTTTCTCGAGAATAATATATATTCATGTTACAAAGTGTTGTTAGAGAACTTGATGCCCCGTCTCACAAAGGAACAAAGTTAACTTACACATACAATATTAGTAATATATACAGTACATGCTAATATGAAACGATGAACTGTAAACAGTTCCAATTTAGTAGAAAACTAGAAATTACTATCTCTTGTACAAAAAAGTATGATATGCAATGCCAACATGATGTGTTAAATTCATATAAAATTATATGGTACACACAAAATATGTTATGAATCAAATAGAATTTTAGTTTCCATGATAGCTACATAAAAACCTTTTTTATGAAGAAAATAAAATTCAGTTCAGAACAAATTTGCATGCAACATTAAGTGAGGTACACATGACAGAGTCAACTTATTTCTTGAGAAAAAAATCGTGAATTCAACTCGGTACAGAGTAAAGTAACACCAGTAAGCAAAACTATACAAAAGTTGCACCCCTAGAAAGAAGAAGAAAACTGTGTCAAGTCCATTCCCCTTGTGCACTTGGAGCACAGGTTATACAAGGGTCAATGTACATGCAGGCAGTATTAATTTTTACAGTTGAGAAATATCTAATTAGCATACACCAAAAGCTGTGATAAACTTAATGATGTGCTTATAATAATAGTTCGATTAAAGTTCACTGATTAGGCTCCATTCTGACGTCAGCACAACAATACCTTTCCCCCAAACCATTTCCTCTTTTCCTTTCCTCCAACGCCTTTGTCTCTTCTACCTTGGTGTGTTGCAAAGTTAAAATTGGATCCTTTAATTTTTTTTCCATTGACACACCAAGATCTATGATGAGATCTCTCGGTTCTTCTCCCAATTAACAGTAGTTGCATTCTCCAAGAAAGCAATACTCTGTATATTCCAGGAGGGAGAGACCACACTAGTAAAAGGGTCGTGGTTGGTTTCCTTTAATCTGGTACTGATTGGCACTATTTACCAAGTCTTGTTGCTACTATCCATGATGATCTTGGTTGTCAGGAGGCCAGTATGGGTAAGGCCATTCTGTCTCTTGGGAGTGAGGGATCGAGGTCTCCTGCAATAGGATAGGAAAAGTGGTCAAAAAGGAACAGCCCCAGTGAAGTGCAACAGCTAATTCAAGTGAGAAAGTTACGACATCACTTGAAAGAGAGCAGGATACATGTCAGTAGATACAAAAGAGTCGACATTGTGTATTTGAATCCAACTGTTGAGTACCCTATTTTACACTCTACAGTCAAGAAGACATCAAGGTTCAACTGAGCTAGGGAGAAACGGTATCACTAAACCCTGAACTGATAACTTGACAAGACTATCCAGTAAGCAGCCGTACTAGGAGAAAACGAACCTATCAATTATAACAATGGTTGCAATTTCAACGCATATGCATGGATCAATGTGAATCGATTGATAGAAAAGAGAGAGAGGAAGATCCAATGCGTAGTCCATTCACTTTGAGTCTAGTGGAGTACTACAGGTGTACGTAGTCTGAAGAAGAAGAAGAAGAAGGGGCCACCGACACGGGAGAAAAAGCTCCCATTTTCGCCTATATGGTCATGAAAGCAGGAAAGTATGGCCTTGTTTTTTACGTTGGTCTTTGGGCACCCCTTTGGCACTCGAAAGAAAAGCAAAGGGTGGTCCTTGTTTGCATATATTCATGATGTCTCTTCTACTATCTCACTAGCAAGCACTAAAGATCTCTCTCGGCCGGCATGCATGCATGCTGTAAAAGCACCTAAAATGACGAATTTATAAATAGGAAACAAACGGGATAAAAAGCTGTCATGCTGAAGGACTTGTTCCATGGAGCTACGGGGACAAAGAAACTGAGAGACCCCACACTGAAGTTTCCTCAGGGCCCCCTGGAGCAGTCTTTCTTTTCTATGCCCTATACCACACAACTTGCAGCTCTCCAACACCTATATCTCTATGAATCGAGGTAAAACCAAATGTAGACTATAGTTTATCAGGGACTAATGTGCTTAGCCTATAGACCGTGTGAAAATGTCACATGCAAAGCAGCTACCTCATGGATATTTGGAGAAATCACAAACATATAAATCATGGTAGAGTAAGCAATGCTATTCTTGTCGGTTCACATACGTGTTGAGGAGGCAATCGAATATAGGTGGCAGAAAATTACTTACTCCTTTCGTGCATGTAGACGTGCAGCCCATTATCAGTTCTTCCAAGCCGGCAGACCTGCGGTCAATCTTTTGATGTTGATGTTGTTGCATGTTCTGTGGTAATAATGTTGAAATGGAAGAGTAACTAAAGCATTCTTTTAGTAAAGAGGAAAACAAAAGTGTAAAGGAACTAGCTATGAAGATAGTTCTGTCTTGCACAATGTATATGAATTAACTGAAATCTCAGCAGGGAAATATAAGCCGTTTACTTTAACAAAACAATATAAGTATATATAAGTATCAACCTAGCTATAAAATTGAACATGACTCACAAAAAATCGTTCGAAAACTGTGTATGCTCTGCTCTCCCTATATATATTCCTTTAAGTAACTATAATGAAGCTTCCAACACAAGTTACACAACATAAAGTTGGTGGAAAACAGATATATACATTATACAATGAAAATTACACTACACCCAAGACGTTCAGGAAAAAAAGAAACATGCTAAACTAAATGAAATTTTATGATGTGTTCTTAAGGTTTATGTTATAATTTCTATACAGTTTGGAAGTTAGTTATTGTATATTTATTAGCAATCCTAGCTAGATAATCCTAGTACAAAAATTTATGTGAATTCTTCAGACAGAAAATTCGATGTCAAGTTGTGCCGAAATGTGTGTTTTTGAATTTTAAATAAACCATGCAAGTGTACTTGTGCAGAAAGAAGCACACACTAGTTAGTTTTTTCCTCAACGTGAACATTCTCAATGTGAATGGACACATGCGTTCATATATTGTGGTTTCCAACTTGCGCAAAAAATAAGATAAATAAACTAGGAAGATAAATGTATATAAGTACAAAAAATAAAAGAAGATAAATGCATGTACACAAGTAAGAAAATAAATTAGCAAGATGGAATCACCTGAAATTTGTCATGGAGAAAAATTGCTGGTACATGAAACTGATCGTGGTCGAGCACAACCGTATGCTGTAACGGTGGTGGAACTGCAGTTGAAACGGTGTTTGTCGGCCTAGTGATGTGGAAGGCCGTGGCAGGCACCGCCGTCGTTGCAAGCTCCGACCGGTGAGGTTGTTGTTCCTGCTGCTGCTCTGATCTTCCCAGCTGATCGGATTGCACCTGATCACGGCCACCTATTCCAACCTGTTCAACACATACAAATTGCTGAAACAACCCATTCATATTCCCTTATATTATATATATATATATATACATGGAAAATCGTGTATTGCTGGTCTCCTTACGTGTCACTCATTAATCTGCGTTCCCTTTCCGTTATGCTGTTACGTGCATTGTCTGAGCTTTCTCCCCAGTTCATTTTTTCTCTAGGTAGGCGAGAATGGGACGCATGCAATGCATCAATTATTCAAAAGGAAATCTGTTGGTAGTTTTTGCTTTCACGGTGGGTGGATGGTTTCTAGCCAGCGTTGCTTGCAGTTTGAGTAAAATGATGTGAGGCTCGAACTAATTAAAAGGGACGACCTGCCTCTCTCCATCTCCCATGCTGTGTGATGTGCATGTATGTAGCTCATCTCTTGCTTTACAATGGCACATCCTGCACATTAGGTCAGCTACCCCAAACGGCCCATCCACACGTATGCGTCAGGAAAACCCATCTAACCAAACAGAAATGATCTATCTACAACGAACAAGAAAAACTATAGTGCCTGCGTGCATGCATGGGAATGGACGGACCGACCATGGCTGTACTTTGCGAGATCTGCATGATGTGCACCTGGACCTACCGGCAGCGCTAGCTAGGCGTACATAATCTATATCTAAGAACATATTCACCGGCAACAAACTAAGGATAATTATCGATCGAAATGCTGCGACGAAAAACCTGTTTAACTATAGTTAATTACCTCCTCGAAGCTCTTCCTGAAAGGCGCGAAGCTGAAATGGTCCCCTGAATGCTTCAAATGCTGCATCTCGACGGCCGCCGCGACCGCGTACCCGCCTGGGTAGGACGTCGCCGACAAGGCCTCGTGGTCCCTGGACGAGCAGCTGCCACTCCCACTGTCCCTCCGGCGCTGCTCCTGCACTGCCGCGGCGGCAATGGCTCCGACGCCGGTGCCCCGGTCCGTGGCGGCGGTGGAGGACCAGCTGCACTGCCTGGGCTGCGTCTGGTAGAAGATCTTGCAGACGACCAGCTCCCCCTCCTTCTCCTCCTCGAGGTCGCCGAGGTGGTACTGGTGCATCACCCAGTTGGTCTTCTCCGGCTTGCGGTGCTTGCCGAAGTTGGTGTAGAGCACAAGAATCTTCTTGCACCCCTTCTGACGGCCGCTGGCCATCACCGGCCGGGTCTTGCCGGTCTTGTGCCACCTCGTCTCCCCCTTGTGCACGTCGCACTCCGTCTGTATCTTGCGCCGCTTCCTCGTGCCGGTCGTGTAGGCCTTGGAAGGCCGATGGAAGAAGTGCTTGCTTAGGCCGTCCATTGTCACACCTGATCGATGAGATATCAGATGCAGATATTAGTTTACTGTCTGTGGGTACGGTATTGGTGGGTGGGAAGGCCTATGTTTTCTTGACAGATGCAACAAACCTCTGGAAAAAGAGAAGGCATGGAAAGGGAGGAAAGAAACCTATTTGGAAACTTCAGAAGCATCTTACCATGATGACATAGAGAGGAGAGAGAGATGAGACTAGGCAGGCACAACTTTCCATAAACAATATTAGTTCTGTTTGCATATACCCAAGAGCACATGTAGATCAGAACACTAAGAATAGAGGGGCAGCTAGAGCACATCAAGAACAACAAGAGAATATATGCCATATCCCCAAATCCAAACCACAACACACAATTCATGGCGAAACATATATATATATATATATATATATATATAAACCCAACATACGATGTATGTAGGGCACATTCACACCATGGAAAGCAAAGCTAATTAAAGTTTTGCAAAAAGCAAGGAATATATTTGTGCGAGTATATAGTGTAGTTTCAATTAATGTTTCTGTTCGTGACTAGCTCGGCTAGCTAGCTAGCATCTCATCACACTCTCACCTGGAAGTTTCTCAGGATGGGTATAACATATGCCGTCCTCCCCGTCTATCGTTGGTATGAACTCATCGATGAGAGGGTGAGATCTCGAGCCCTCCTCCCTCACCTTGGCCTCGAGGTGCTCGATGAGCTCCTGGTCCGTCGGATCGAACTTGACGCCAGCCGGCAGCCCCAACCAATCCTTCTTGCAGTTTACGGCAATCAAATTAAAAAGCGATTCCATCAAAATCAACAAGTTGCACCATTCAAGAACCCTAACAACGCCTAGCACACGCACTTGGGGTGCAGAAAGGCAAAACGGAATTGACATACTTACCGGTTTGCAGTCGAGCTTGTGGCGGCAGTTTGGGCAGTGCCTGGCGGTGGAGATCCGGTGTTCCTCGAGCTTGGCGTCGATGAGCTCCGAGCTGCTGATGTGACCCCTGTTCATGTCTGGTTCAAGCGCGTACGGTGTCCATGCATGCGAAGGGTGTACTCCGGCGGCCGTACGTCTTGCTGGCTGGCTAGCAAGCTGCAAGCTAGCTAGGTGTCAAGGTAAGAAGCACAATTCGGAACCAAGAGATCGAGATCGAAACAAGAAGCAGCAGAAGATGAGACCGACGGCCGGGTAGAGTCGAGGGGTGAGGGAGCGGAAGAAGGAGAGAGAGGGCAACGAGTGAGGGAGGAGGCGTATATAACAAAAAATCGAGGCAGGCAGCCTGCTGCTTTCACCGGTTTAATATACACGAGAGAGCAGAATTCCTTGCCTAGCTACTTTAACTCAAGCCACACCCTTGTTGAGGAAAAGTTAAAGGGCCCCCTCCTCGTTCTCTCTTTCTCTCCCAAGCAAAACACAACTGCAGACGACACACACTGACACGAGCATACCGACACCTTTCATATGTCGTCTATGCTAAAATTATACGTACTGGTTGTAAGGTTATTATTTTAGGTTTTAGTGCAAACTGGCTGTAAGAAGTAAGATGATGCCACAACCACACGTATATATATATGCACCTTCGGCGGTATATGTTTAGCGTTGATATGCTTCTAGTATAATTTAGTATTAGTATAGAAGAGGCTGGGTTTGCTGGCCAGCAAGCTACTAGTAAAACCAAAAGCAAAAGGCAAGAAGAACTGCTGTACCGCCACACCACACACCACAGCTGTTACTGCAGATTCCACACACTGTACTGCACTCACTCACACGCAGAAAGGAAGAAAAACCAGTGAGCTCAAAGCCCCTACGAATTGAGGCTAGCAAGCTAGCATCTACTCCCTCCATTCGGATTTAAATGACTCACCTATAGGTCGAAACCGATACATCCAAGACATGTTTTTAGTGTTAGATGTATCCATTTCTACTATAGGTAGGTGAGTCGGGAGTAGTATATATAGTAGACTCAAGGAAGCATTGCCATGCATCGAAAGGGTCGACATTTCCCGTTTGCATTACTCTGTAGAATGGTAAATTCCGTTTTGTCAAATAACTGATTTGCATTATGTTGTTTGGCTATCTTCTTATGGTAAACAGTTGCGGGGAATTAAAAAACCCACCTGGATTCAATTAAAATTAATTAAATTGTGCAGCTAAAACAAAAAATGACACATGCTCTTCGAGGATATGGGCAAGCTGATGGGTAGGGAGTGAACACCATCGTACATGCATGCGCTCTTCCGGACCGGTAAAAACATCTACACTTTTCAACAAAATAAGCAATGCTAGTTCAAATCGACGAGGTAGGAAAACGCCCTGACTGGTATAAGTGGTAGGTCGCAAAGGTGGAGAGTTAAACAGTTGTCGCCAGGAAGCACGCTAAGCATCATAACAAAGAGATGTGGAGGGGAGGGGCGAGGAGGATGCAGATGATTTGACAAGGATCCAACTCAAGGGTGCTCTCTATGGTTGCTCATTGCATAAGTTGTGAACATGGGACCATCATAGAAAGCTAGAAGCATACCCTAGTAGCGGGAATCTCCTTAAAAATTATATTGTGTGAATGAAACGGTATAAGAAACGTGAAATTTAAAGTTGTCTACATGAATATGCAAGATTTAATTGGTCACAATAGTTGAGAAGCTAAATTTAGTCGAGGTGAAATGATTTTGACCAATTCCCCCTAATGGAACCTATACGACTTTCAAATAAAATATACTATATTGGATGGAAAACTCGCAAGGATTAAGCATTTCCCGCTTTCTACCTACTTTCAAATATTAATTTCGACAAATTCCCCCTAATCATTCAAATTTGAACTGGAAGTGTTGATAGTTTGATCCTAAACGTTAACAAACATCATTTCAAGGTTACCAAATAGGATTCTATGTAGTAGGCACAAGGATGTTGAAATATTCAGGGCGCAATTATCAATAGGTTTGATGATGTTTTTTACCATGTGTTTGGAAAAACTTAATGAAAATATTAAAAAATGATAAACATGAATCTATACATCTTTTGGTATGTAGTCATATTGTGTGTATTAGTGCACGGGAAAAGATAAACATTGATTTTGACATATTTTGTAAATAAAAGCATCACAAAATGGGCTATCATGTATGGACATTTATGTCTTCAAGCCAAATAATGGCCATGGTCATGGATATATCCATGATATAGTTCATCATAATATGACCATATTGGGAAAAAAGTGCATCTTTTCAGGACACACAATAATGCAAATAGGAGTTTCAACTTTTTGTCATATTTTTTTTTTCCAAATGCCAGTAATTGTTTTTCTAAGTGAGTGCTGACAAATATGGTGCAAAATGGAACATCTACAATTTTCTACGAAGTATACCATATTGTGTGGAGATTCCCAAGTATTAACATTTTTCTTGCTTTTTAACTATCTTCACCCATTTAAAAGAATTGTGTATACACTGACTGAAAAAACAAGAACAGTGTGATGTGTTGTGCAAGAATATATGAGGACACGTTGCACTTGTTTTTTCAATTGTTAATACAGCCAGAGGAACTGGGCTTATCTTCGAGTTAATTGGAGTGCTAGTTCGAACATATCTGAGACAATTCAGTTGGTCAAGAGAGATTTTGGAAGACCTTTTTGCATGGACCTTATTATTACAGCATGTTGGCACATTTGGCTGCAACAGATGCAATGGTAAAATTTTCAAGCAGGAAAGACCATCCTATACAAGATGGAAATGTAAATTTATTCATGATATTACACTTCTTGGCCATAGGGTTAAAACCAAACACTATGCTGTCTTGATGGCTTGGATAGATAGTTTGCCTTAGGCACTTGCTCTTAGGCATTTACTCGGCCATGTAAGTACTTTCTTTTTCTTGTTGTAATTGTTTGTACAGTTTGGTTGGGTGTAATAAAGTTTGTTGTTGGGCCTTTGCCTCACAGTTTCAGGTTCAATTTTTTTGTCTAATTTCCTATATTTATCAAATTTGATCTACAAGTGTGTGAAAAAATCATTTTAACGTATCCAAGTGCAAATCTATGCAATAGCAACAAAAGGTTTGAAATTCAAACTCTAGCTATGAATAGTTTTATCGATGATTTTGACCATGTTTTGAGAAAAACCAAGGAATTGTAGATTTTTTTAAAAACTGCAATACATTTGTATGGTGTTCTTTCTGTGTTATTATCTAAGAAAAATGGTAGACACGAATTGATATATTTTTAATAGAAAATTGCAGTGAATATATTATATATGAACAGCCAAGATTTTCATACCAAACGACCAAGGTCGTGGCCATATTCCCATGTCCATGAGATATTTCATAATAATGTGACTATATTTGGCACAAAGTTACATCTGGTCATGTAAAACTATAGTGACACAATAAGTTTCGAACTTTTTGTCACAAAAGATAATTTTCCTTTTTTGAAGTTTCAAAACGGGGGTAAGTGCAAAAAATATAGTGCAAATTGGCACCCCTCTGTTTTTTGCACAAATTCGACCATGTTCGATGGCCAATTACCAAGTATTGTGATTTCTTGTTTTTAACTACTTCTCCATTTAAATGAGTTCAAACAAATTTTCCCAAAGTAATTTACATTTGAAGTATAAGTGTGTTCTTGTTTTTTCTTAAAAGTCACCAAAAGGCACCGGATTATATGCAATGGCCACACATGGTGTTAGATTCAGGCCCTTACTACGAATAGGTTCACCGATGATTTAGACTCTATTTTGTAAAAAAAACAATAGAAAACGAAAAAATATAAAATGCAATCCTTTTGCATGAAGTCCATTTATGTGTACTACTTCTTAGTAAAATTCTAAATATAGATTTTGACATATTTATGTAAAAACCTTTAAAATATGGACTCGTGTATGAACATTCAAGCCATTCAAATGACTAAGTTCATGGACATATCCATGGCGTCATTCATGATAATATACCATATTTAAAATAAAATTCATCTCGCAGTGACAAATAATAATGTGGAACACAGTTTCCAACTTTTTGACAATAGAAGACTTTCAAAACAAAACAGTAGTGCCAAAAGAGAGTTAATGTTTGCAAGAGTGCCAACCAAACCACTCAACATATAGCTGTTTGTTGAGTGTCAGACACATGGCATTTAGCAAACACCGAGTTATTGAGCAAAAGTTGTTGAGTGTTTTGGACCTTTGCCGAATGTCACTTGCACTCGGCAAAACCCTAAAACCCAGTAGTGAAGCGAGACATGGGCGGAGCTAGGGGTGTGCCTGGTGGAGCTAAAATATTTTACGACTACAAATATTTGGGTTCCCACCAAAATTATCATGATTATTTGAAATTGTAAACCCTTGGGAGATATACATACACATGTTCAATTTATTTTAACCTGCATGCATAGAATGATGAAAAGGATATGTCTTTCCAATGCACAATAATGTGGTTTTCAAATCCCAACAGGGAGAAAAATGTAAGGAAGTCATAAGATCTCACATGGGTATACGGAGGAGGCCTTGTGTGCTCTAATGATGGTACTTTTTGGCATGAGAGTCAGTGATGTGCTGATGTTGGAGCGGAAGACAGAGGTGAATCCCAGAACTTGCGTCCCACCCAAGGCATATGGAGCAGTACAAACACTTGATGGACCCCTACAGCTCGCATATAGACAAGCTCAGGCTAGAGCACATAAAAATAAGCTCGTGTTGTTGCATCGCATGCCTGACCAGGGGAACACACTTCTTCTTCAAGCAGGGACCCGTTCTGCTGGGGATCACAAACATGAAAACCATTCGTGAGTTGGTACAGCACGGCTGTCTAATCCGGTCCGTTGATCTGATAGAATAAGTGGTCGAAAAATGGTCCTGCGTGATTGGCTTCCACTTGAAGATTGGTGCTGCAATGCATCAACTTTTTTCCCCTGAAAGTGTTGTAACATAACATCTACTCCGTATATGAGCAAAACTAATATAAGGTGCAGGGAGGACCATGGCAAACTCTGCTCATTAAGCAATCTATCGGTAATCTTACTTTCAGAGCGGTAAACACAAGCAAATAGAAGCATATGTACCTTCTTCGTTTTCGACCATGGTGGATCCAAGTCGTAGAGCTGCAGCTTACGGTCTGCGTCGGGCAACAGTATATATCCGTTTCCCATTTCGACACCTTTTCCATGATGTCACCTCAGCGGCAGCTCATGAGGCTGGCTACTAAAACACAACTGATGACTCCTAGGCACGCAGCTGGGTCCCAGGTGGAATTGTGCTCATCAGTACTGTTCTAGCTCGATCGAGGCTGCCATTGTTGCTGTCATGAGCAAACCATGGCCCCGGTCAGAGCGACGGAGCTGGTGCTCTGGACCCAGGCGGGACTAGCTCGACCAGATCGATACGCTTGTCCAGAGTCTCCAGAATCCCAAGTGGGCAACGGTGAGAGATGGAATAGGCATGGTGGCGACAAAGATAGCCTGGTTAGGTGTACTTAGGTCCAACTATACCCTGAGTCCCTGACGCCGGTCACCGTTTGTATATGGTACGGTCGTCAGGGTCAGCTCCGATCGTCTTCACTTGCGTCTTACTCCATCCAAGAAAAAAAAACATGCCTCTCTGTGCCTCCCTGCCTGCTCCGAGAGAAGAGTCCGACCCAATCTTTGCCTCCCTGTCGACCAATCTACCTCCCCGTGAGTTGCATTGTGCCTCTCATGGGCAAATCAAGCCATTATGACCTGATAACTCATCCCAATGTTGACACGACATCTTGCCGAGAAAATCCCGGTCATTCTTGATTTTTGTGGCAGCCAGGCGAGCTTCGTCACCATCATCTGGCGTGTTGATTAAATATATCGGTGCTTGTGTTGTGTGTGCCTCATTGTCAGCAGTCTGTTATTACTCGTGATATGGTACTAGTAACACAACACCTCATCGGGGTCCATAAAAATAGCATTCGTGACTACTGGACTGTATGTGGGAGTTGTTTGACAAAAGTAAAATTTCCATGTATAGATACACCTTGGAGGTTGGGGTTCTGGCCAACCGACAGATCTATCACAACCTCACAATAAATGAAATATATTGCTTTGTATAAGTGCAAACCCCGAGGTTTATTTATTTACGGAAAAGCAAACCCAGAGGCTTAAGTTGCAGCAAACAGTCAAATACTTATAATCCTACTCGATGTTTATGTAAATACCAATCAATAAAGTATCAAGAGGAGGGAAAGAGTACCTGGAAAAACTTAGAACCTCAGCTTCATCTCTCCGGTTGAATTCCATGGATGGCGGTCGCATTCGCACATACAGTTTGAAACGGATATGTTTCTGAAAGAATGACAGTTCACATGTAAATTCAGACGAATAGTGAAAGTCATAGCCACCTCAAAGTGGGTAAAAGCTATAGCCTCTCTGTGCAAGTTAACGCGTAGTAAAAGTCAGTTCATACTATCAATCTCGGCACATTCCATGAAAGCAGATAGCCACCAGGCATCAGCTCCAAGGAATAAAATGTTAGCTCGTCGCAGTTGTACAGGTGATCAAGTGGTTGATCTGTATGCTACATGGAAAAAACACGAAGGTAAATACAGATTGAGAAGACAAATTAACTCTTAGAATCTTTCATGGCTACCAATTTTTATCTATGTAATCAATTACAATGCCTAATGAATCCGTTTTCAAAAGAATGTGAAGGTCATATATAAAGGGGTGCTGTATAGGACTACATGGTTTGCACCTGTTGTGTCCATGCTCATACCACAAGTGGTACAGGCCCCTCCCATGCGCCATGAGGACTTTTAAACATCATCATGCACAGGCTTCTAGCACATGCTTCCCTTGATGGTTATTTAAGTATTTACCTATTTAACAAAAAGGTGGGCAACAATCATTAGCTGATCACACTGCACCAGCCTCTTTATTGAAAGAAGCAACATTACATGAGGTAATGCATGAGAATACAGGTAAATTAAAAAACCGAGATGGTTTACGAAGGCTGGGCATCCTTTTCTTCAGCAATGCTTATACCAAAAACAGACAAACACGGAATAATAGCACCTCAGTGGGTGTGTCATATTATAGGAATGTACAACTGCTTCGGAATATTGTGTTACTTCCAACTATGTAGATTCTTCCTTCAGTGACTTAAACATTGACTACCAGAGTGACACCATAGTTAGGTTTGAGAATATGTACATAAATGGAAATGAACTGCTATCTGTTCGGCTCAAATGCGCACGTAGAAATGGCACGCCATGGTGACTTATTCAGAGACATAAAAAGTAGGAAAACAGAATTCTAACAAGGGGGCATCATAGACCCCAAGTGTAAGGGTATCAATTTTGGAAGTTATTTTACATCAACATAATTGAAATGACAGTTATGTGGGAAAAGCATGAGAAACATAGACGATTAAAAGCAGTTATACCAATGCAAGCCATTTAGTTTCTTTCTGTAATGCTTATACCAAAAATACAAAACCAAAGAAGAATTGAGTGGGTGCGTTGTCTTATAGGCATGTACTATTCTAGTCAAAACAGGGGGAATATGACATGTTTGCTAAAATAACTAAACAACAACCACTTAAACCTAAACTTCCAATAGTGACACAAATGTAAGTGAACTTTAATATACATGTTTGGCGCAAATGTTCACCAACCAATGGGACGAAATGGTGTCATTTTCAGGACATACAACACACCAAATATCTAACAGCGGAAAATTTGCAAATTCTAGATGCCAGAGAATCATTTGTGGCACAGTTGTCTTCACATATGAATCTTCAACAGTTAGGAACTGTATTGACATTGCACTGACACCAAGAAAACTAGTCAAAGGTGCAAATATGGTCTATGAAGCAAGCAATAAACTGAAAGATCAAAGCAAATACACTCTGGCACATAAGCAAGCCCTGACATCAATTAAGCAAATGAGCCGGTACAATTTCTCGCATCCCTGAGACGACAACATGACCTGATTTAATCTAAGAGCAATAACTGGTTACGAAAATTTGAGCGACACTACTGAAATATGACCGAAAATACTGAAGTTCCACAATTACCAAGCACCTTCTTAAAACACCTACAGATAACATTTGAAACAAAGATCTGGTTCATGCCAACTCTTTGACCTGTACCTTCGTATCCACATCCAAGCCCTACCGATCGGACAACAAGCAGCTTGGACCATCTGACAACCATGTACATGCGACACATCTTCAGACTTCAGAGAATCTGGTAGCTACACCTGCTGCTCCTTCTAAACTGAGAACGGCATTTCATCAAGCAGGTGGCCTACGCGCACAATTTGTTACGCGCCCAACGCTGACTGCAACGGAACAGAGAACCATAACCGAATATTTTTGCCAAACACAATTGCCGATTCGTAATTTCCAAAGGCAACAGAATCAGCAACATAACAAACGCAACAAGTCAACCCATACATCAGAATGACGGAGGATGGCAAGTACCTAATCGGAATTCGGTCAAACAGCTCACCTGCACCGCGACAGCCACGGCGGCGGGCACCGTCAGAGACCCCATGCTCCTCCTCCGCTCGCGGAGCGGTGGAAGTTACTCCCCAAATGGCGCGCGATCGAAGACGATCGCTTCGCCGAACATACCACATCCATCATCGGCGTACGCCGACGCGTGGTGACCCGGTGTACCCCATCGCCGCCGGAGACGCCGAGGTAGCTCGCGGCGCCGGTGATCGCCGCGCGGCGGTTAGGTTCATGCGCTCATGACCGCGAGACGATCCCAAGTCAGCCCAACTCTTCGCGCCGGCCCGGCCCGCCGGAACTACTGAAAGAGAAGCTCCTATGGGCCCAAACTCGCCCGGCCAGGCCCACGAAGAGTTCACCCACTTCTATATGCGCTACCAGTCTCTGGAATTGCGGCCTTCCACTTGTCTCACGGTCTCCGTCCCCATCCTCCACCTCCGCCGCTTCCTCCGCGCCGCCGGCGACGACCACCCCGCCGATCGAATCCTCCGCAGGCGCCGCCCACCATGTACCGAGCCGCCTCCGGCCTCGGGGCCCTCAAGGTTAGCCAGCCATCCATCGCCCGAAACCCTCACCTCGCCTCCCCTCCGTTTCGTAGATCTGATGGCTCCGTCGCACCCATCCCGCCGTGATGCGTCTGATCCGAACGGCGGCGGTCTGTGTTCGCGTCGTGATTCGTAGGGAGCTAGCATCCGTCGTTTGGTCGTCGTGCGGATTTGATGGGTGAGCGTGTAGTGGAGGCTACTCGTAGCGATCGTCCCTGTACAAATGTTTGCTCTGTTATTATATTGAATTGGATTAGCATGGATTGGAGATGCGATGATGTGTTTGGGTGTGTGGCGTGTTTGCTATGTTGTGATTTGGTGGGTCACCATGTACTGGAGGCATTCTGGACGCCGCCGCACGTAGCAATCATCGATGTTTGAATGTTTGCCCTGGTATATTGAATTGGAAAAGCATGGATTCGAGATGGGGTGATGAGTGTTGGCGACTTTGTTATGTTGCATAGTTTCGTTTAACTATCAGGTGGAAATGGTGACCTCTGCGGTCGTTTGCAAAGGCATTATAATTGGTTTATCACTAGAAGAACGAGTTAATTCTGATGTGCCCACGTTTCTCACTCTCTCTCTGTTGCATCACTGAGCTAAACAGCTACAGTTGTATGGTTCGCGATGTTGTTGATATAGCTTTGTTTTGTCTCTTGTCGTTTGCAAAGAAAAGCTTTGGATTCATAGTAGAGTAGTATCAGAATAGTTATTTTGTTCTGTTTGATTAGCTCTTGTTTTGTACGATTTGGAAGAGCTTTCCTCCAAGTAGTAAAAGCTTGTTATGGTCCTTCTGCGCAATCTGTTTTCTAATTTGTATATCATTATTATCTTGACATAGAGAAATAGAAGTAGTCTTCTGGAACCATCATTCTTTTACTTTGAATGCTCATAATATATCTGCACATTGGGCCCATATAATGTTTTTGATGTTACAACGAGAAGTGGTAGGCTTAGTAGTTGAGCCCATGAATGTTTTAGTAAGGGTAGAGCCATAACCTTGGATGTAACTAGCAGAAAATTTTGTCATTGATAAGCTCTGTCATGTGATATTTTACTACAATTACTAAAATCACCTAGTAAAGGAAACTTGATTTAGTTGGGTTTTCTTTATCGAATTCATATCTTTAGGTCACCTTTAGCTGCTTAGTAATAATATCGATTGTTTACTCTGTTTTCTATTTATTTAATCGTTGTTATCTGACAGGGAAAAATAGAAGTAGTCTTCTGGAAACATCATTCGTTTACTTTGAATGCTCATGATATCTGCACCGTACTAGCTGGGTCAGATTAAATGGTTTTGATATTACAACCAGAAATGTCGGGCTTAGTAGTTGGGGCCCATGAATATTTTAGTAACGGTAGAGCCATAGCCTTGGATGTAGCTTTCATTTTTTAGTGTGGATGCTGAAAATTTCATGATTGAGAACCTCTGTCTCGTGATTTTTTTCTGCAACTGCTAAAATCAACAAGCAGAGATAGCTTGATTTTGCTGTTTTTTTTAATTGAATCCGTATTGGTAAAATCAACTTTAGCTGCTTTGTCGTTATATCTGTTGTTTACTGCCTGCAGCAGCGTGGGGCCGATACTCAAATGTTGAATATCGCGATAAGGTCTGCTAGCACAAGTGTTGCACAACAGTCGTCTGGTGGTGGTTTCATGAGCTGGCTGACAGGTGCACGTTCAAACGCATTACCCCCACCGGATTTCGCTCTCCCAGGAGTCAACATTCCTTCACCTTTAGATGATTTTGTCGAGCCTGGCAAGACAAAAATCACAACACTTTCAAACGGTGTCAAAATTGCCTCTGAAACATCTCCAGTATGTGTTCCTTAATTCTTATTATCTTTTTATTTCATGCATGTTCCTCATGGTGGTCAGTCTGTGATACCAAATGCTTGCATCTCCTATCTAGGGATCATCATGTTCTGTTGGAGTTTATGTCCACTGTGGGTCTGTTTATGAATCACCTGAAACGCTGGGTGCCAGTCAGCTGTTAAAGAAACTGGCCTTTACAACCACTAGAAACAGGAGCCAGTTGCGTCTTGTGCGTGAGATTGGTGCAATTGGTGGCAATGCCACAGCATCAGCTAACCGTGAGCTAATGAGCTACAATTATGGAGCCCTCAAGACATACATGCCTGAAATGGTTGAAGTTCTTGTTGACTGTGTGCGCAATCCTGCTCTACTTGACTGGGAAGTAAAGGAAGAGGTATTTCACGTCAGGATTATTCCCTTTTGTTTCTGTACTGTAGATGGTTGGATTATGCTCTTTGCTGAATGCTTGCTTATTGCTTTTGTAGATAACGAAACTGATGGCAGAGCTTGCAGAAGCTTCAAGTAATCCGGAAAGTTTCCTCTTGGATGCTCTTCATTCTGCTGGTTATTCTGGTGCATTGGCAAACCCATTGATCGCATCTGGAGCATCAATTAGCAGATTAAATACGGATGTTCTGGAAAATTTCCTAGCTGTGAGATTCATACCCAAACTCATTTTAGTAGTATAGCTGTGTAGTATTCATCTTAACATGCTATCTGTATTTTATTGCATGGATGTCAGGAAAACTACACTTCCCCTCGAATTGTTCTAGCTGCATCTGGTATCGACCATGATGAACTTGTATCCGTCGCTGAACCACTCTTGTCTGACATTCCTAATGCAACTGGAACAGCAAAGCCAAAATCTGTCTATGTTGGTGGAGAATATAGACATGCAGCAGATTCATTGGTAGGTTTTATGGTTTCTAGCACTCATAAAGTCATTTATGTGATACCTTCCATCACTTACATTTGTTCTTTGGTTTCTTATCAAAAAATAGAACACGGATGTTGCACTGGCTTTTGAGCTTCCTGGTGGATGGCTGAAAGAAAAAGATAATGTTACTGCATCAGTGCTGCAGGTTCATTAGATTAAACTTTTTATTGCATTGATAATTTTATTCAACAAAGCACTTAATACTGATTTCCTGCGGCATTCAGATTTATTGTAACAAAGGCTATTCTATTTGTTACAGGCACTTCTTGGTGGTGGTGGTGCATTTTCTTGGGGAAGACCTGGAAAAGGCTTGCATTCACGCCTAAGTAAGCAGACATATTTTATAGTTTGACACTCGAGCATACTTGGAAAGGCTGAAACGTTGATATATCTTTGGGGAATCCTGCATACTTATGATTAAAACAAGCAATGATGAAAGATTATTGCAAAAACTCCATTTTTTTTATTATCTTGTTGGTTGATAGTTCAAGTATGTTTTGCTCCTGAGCCAGCTATTCTATAAAATGTTGTTCACTAATAGTTTATTCCTTTCTGTTGCAACAATTCTAGGCTTATAGCTACTGTTCTTTACACCGTCACACAAATGGTTTTTAATTTTATATTACGCAGATTCAACACCACAAAATATCTTGTGTCATATTAGTAATCAGATAAGTGTCTGAAATGTTGTTTACTTTGTACAGATCATCTCTTAAATGAATTTGACCAGATCAAGTCGATCTCTGCTTTCACGAATGTTCATAGCAACAGTGGCATTTTTGGAATTCATACGTCTACTGTAAGTATCTTCTAAGCAAAGCCTGGTATGCACCGTGCATATCTGTTTATGTGTGTGAGTCTGTGGTTGGGGAAGTGTTGTGTGATAACTGTATACATTTTGGATGGGAACACCTGAAAATGTTTACTTTGGTGGCTTTTCATTTTTTGGGTAAGGAATCAAATGAGGCAGTTTGCTTGCCACTGGAATGGATGAGTTGTTATTGTAAAGAAAAGCATAGTATTTTTCAGAATATGGTTTTATGCTATTGTGCTTTGGCGACTAACAGATGTATCATTTCATAATCAGGCTGCAGCATTTGCTCCTAAGGCTATTGACTTAGCAGCCAGAGAACTCACTTCCCTTGCAACTCCTGGTCAAGGTACCTTGACTCTTCTATATTGGCTCAGCAGTCATAATTTGATTATGGTTCATTTAATTGCCTGAAACTTCATCTTTTATCGCAGTTGACCAAACCCAACTAGATCGTGCCAAAGCATCAGCTAAATCAGCGATCTTGGCGAACCTGGAATCAAAGGTATGCATGCTCATGTGATATTTCTGTAATTGTGCCAGACAATTTACTAACAATTGTATTTGCAGGCATCAACAACTGAAGACATGGGGCGCCAAGTTTTGGCATTCGGTGAAAGGTATAATCTTAAACATTTCTGCTGAACCATAATATTTTCCATGGTGCCTACCATTCTATTCCCTGCAAAATTGAGAAAACACACAAGTTTAAGCAGTGCTCTGATATAGACTGCAAGGTTCACAGAATAATTAATAGCTTGATGCTGATAATGACATTTTAATGATACTACCTCCGATCCAGAATAAATGTCGGAGCAAATGAGCAGTTCAAGTACAAGTTGTAGCTACAGGTTACGACACTTTTCTAGGATCAGAGGGAGTAGCACATATTATAACCATTATCAAAACCAAAGGAGCGCTCTTTATCTTATATATAATTATTGGTTAGTCCTTGGGCTATTCTTTCTCTAGAAGGTGATGCCTACCATTTTTTTATCAGTGTGCCAAAAGAGGAAGATACCTGCTTACACATGGCTATTCTTGTATAGCCGACTCTACTGTACTCGGATAACTTATCTAAAGTCTAAACTACTAGTAGCAGATAGAAAGAAAATGTAATTTGTCCATGTTAACAAGATCTATAGTTAGTTAGGAACATCATTACCCCAACAATATTCGAGGGCTATCTGATCTTTGAAATGTGTGATTCACTGTAACAGCGCAACGTACGAGCTACTGTATAACATGTGCTCTTACAGTATCACAGGCTCACAACCCATATTTGCAAGCCAATAAAGTTCACACAGTCAACAAAGAACCTCACTCATGCAAATGCAAGTTCATGTAATTTTTGCCCCAAGTTGGTGATAAGAAAAATAATCTCACTAATAGTTTCCGCACCCCTGAAATCTGTGATGTTTGCAGCATGTAACTGTACAACCTCTAACATTTGCCATGCAAACCTTGCAGGAAACCCGTGGAGAACCTTCTTAAGGTTGTTGATGGTGTTACTCTGAAGGATGTATCAACTCTCGCTGAGAAAATTATCTCCTCTCCATTGACGATGGCATCCCATGGAAACGGTGAGCTTCCTCATTTGTTTACCAGTCCTCTGTACAAAATGTATTTGATTGCACTGTTTCTAATCCGGTTCCCTTCAATGTGCAGTTCTCAACGTACCAGCATACGAGACTGTGCGTGGCAAATTCAGCTCGAAATGAGTATGCTCTTCTGGACAAGTTAACTGTTGATAATTTTCCTCCCGAGATCATTTCTGGTCACGTTTTCACAGAAAATAAGAAGCGTACAATTTTGATCATTAACTCCTGCTGTGGGGCCCCTTTGGTGTCTTTATTCTTTTACAAAACATGTATCCACTTGAGTAGGTGGTGTAATGTTCGTCTCATCAGTTCTTCGCTTGTAAATGTAGTCAAATCATGCATGGGTCCTCTTTTCGGTGGCAATCCGGAAGAGTATACAAAATGTGCCTTCACTTTTTTGATAAAATCGTTGAAACTAGTGTCGGAGCGAGGAATTGAATAAATATATCGAATGACTGAAATTTTCCACTGGCTTGCTTTACGGTATAACTATTTTTTGCCTCCGTTGTGTTTTGACCGACTAGTTTGTCTGTCATGTTTTACTTGATTGGTTTCTTTGATTTGAGTGTGTCAAAAATCATAAAACAAACGATTTCGGACGTACTCTAAACTCCTCTAGCTGTGGGCTGTGGCTGGTTTTTTTTTCTCTATTTAGCAGCTGTGATGGCATGAAATAAATTGCTACGCGTCTATATGCGGCCAACCTTGACTTGTCCTTGTTTGCTCTAGTTATTTTGCGAGACAAGAATTCCTGCAGGCGAAACTTCCAAGACAGTATCGTCAAGGCAAAGCAAAAAAAAACAAGCATGGTGGGCGGGATCCCTTGACTTGCAGCAGATCAACGCAGAACTTGATGTGGAACCCCACGGTTTCCAGATGTCCAACAGCTGTGTGTCTGTGGTATGGTATGGTGTCCCTGTCTGCTTCCTGTTTTTGAGTCTCAGCCGTTGTTTGTTGACGGTCGAGGCGGCTTGGAGCTGGGGCACTCGGGGTGGTAGGAACCAACGTCGGAACAAGGAAAAGGGAAAGGAAAACGCTGTTATTCCGCCGGCGGCTCGCATCCTCCGTCTCCTCCTGGCGACACGCGTCCTCAGCGGGCCCACGCACACCGCTCACCCACCCCTTATCCATTCACATCCCGCACCTTCCTCTGTTTCCGTTCGTCCCGCACCAGTACTCCTACGCTGCCCCGGACGGCGGCCACTTCGAAGCTCCCGGCGCGGCCTCTCGTGCTCCGTCCCCTACAGGCTCCTCCTCTCCTGCTCCTGCTACCGGAGAGCGCAGAGATGACGAGCAGCGGGGAGATGCGGGGGGGGGGGGTGGTGGATGTGGGGGCGCGAGGTGGTGTCGCGGCGAGGAGGCGCCGACGCCGCGACGGGGAGGGGTGGAGAGGTGGGGATGGGGAAGGCGAGGAGGACGGGCCGGGGCCGGAGGAGAGAAGGCGGGGCGGTGGTGGCGTCTGAGGGGAGCGGAGAGGAGGCCAAGCCGCAGCATCTCGCCGGGGCGGAGAAGCTTTGCGGTTAGCTTCTCTCCGGGAGCGACCGGATTCGGGGGCGGCTAGGATTGCTTGGATTCAAGAAAGGCGAGGTGGATGGGGAGGAGCATGCGGGAATATTTGACGGAGCAGAGAGCGAGAGAGGCGGTTGTGCTGCCGTCCTCCGTGAAACGCAGCAATGCGTGTAGGCGTCCGTGCCTGAGGAAGGCTACATCAAGGGGAAGGCCAGTGCATCCTACCAACGTTTTTTTGTTGTTACTGTTCTTTTGTGATTTTGCATCAATAAAAGTTTTGTTTTGCTACCAATGCTGAAATATAACATTTTTTTGCTACAATTGTTCTGTGATTTTTCTTTTATGGTATTAAGTTTTTGCTACAAGAGCACATACTTTTATTACAAATAAAGATTTTTGCTTCATCGGAGCAATTGCGTGACCTGGGTAAAAATTGCTATAGTAGCATAATTTTATTGCTTCAAACAAATCATTTTGCTTCCTAGAAGCAAGCATGGGATATGTATAAAAGTTGAAAATTGCTACTATAATACAAAATTCTTATAACAAAAGAATCTTTTTTTGCTCCACAGTAGCAAAAGCGGAATTAGAAAACAGATTTAGACACGTGTCAGCAGGAGAAGCAGGAGGCTGAAAAATTCTATCACGCTCAGCGCTACCCAAAGGGAAAGGAATGAGATGCCGGTCGTTGCCGGCTCCTCTCCTGGCCCTAGAGCTGGGGCACATCGTCTTTGACTCCTGGATCGTCCGCACGAGGATCGGAAGCGCCGGCGTTTTTCTACAACGCCAACCAACAACCAACAGCCCCATCGTGGTTTCGAGATACGATAGGGGAATCCGTGCTCCTTTCTGTGGTGGACGTTCCTGGTCAAAGGTCTACTGATAGCCGCACCAGCTTATCTCCAGTTCTCCACCATGTCTACCGAGTCCGAGTGGCCAGCGGCTCTATCCGATATGCTTACGATTTTAGCGTGTGCTGGAACTTGGCATGCACGGTTCGCTGCCTCGGAAGCAAGCCGCCATTTGGATCCTATCCTACAGTTTAAGAATGCCATGAGGTTGCATGCGTTTTTGCCTCGACGACTTAATCTTATTTGATGTACTCCCTCTGTCCCAAAGTAAATGTATTTAATTTGTCCTACATATAGATGTATATCTAAATGTGTTTATTTCTAGATATATACTACTATGATAATGTGTTTATTTTGCATGCACTAGTCAACAGAAATAACAGCTTGAAGTCACTTTGAACAAGGCGACTTTCGAGTGGTGGATTAAACTAACCAATGCTGTCGTTTATCTGCCGCGTGAACAAACAACAATGATCAAAACGGTCGGTCCGTTTCGAAAAAAAAGAACGATCCCTATCAGTTTGCATTATTTTAGAAGGAAAAAGATCGCATGTTGACATCTTGGACACGAAGAAAAGGGGAAAATATTGCATCATTTGACAGCGTACAAACTTTTAAATTTGTAGGAAGTCTGAAACATCGCTTCCAGAAAAGCTAGAAGCTAGGATTTCTTTATGTCCATTATGCTGTTTTGGATGACTCCGTCATGAAGGGTGTAGATATGGATGTAACTTTCATGTACTGCATCATCGATTGGTACACCATGATCCAACTTTATAATTTGAACAAACCTGTAACCAATGGATATATAGAGCTGAAGATGGGACAGAGATGGAGGTAGGTCACGGACATGGAGTGATACTAATTAAAACACGCAACCTTTGCAAGTTGGTGTTTGCTCCTTTCATTTGGTATTGTATATCAGGATCTCCTCTAATTTGATGTGTAGCCTTTGGGCTCCAGTTGGAGACTCGCGTAAGCCAATAAGCAATGGGCAAGCTCGACTTTGCCACTGATTAACAACTGCTTTTCTGCTCCAATAGAAGGAGCATTTGAACCTTACCTTCTTGATACCATATCGGTATGTGTCGCTCTCATGAGCAAAGCAAAGCGAGGAAGCAATGGACACCATGTTTATGGAGGTGGTGCTCGTCAAAATTTTATTCCCCGCCCAGACACTTTCAGAATATGTATATGTTTTTTGCTCTTGAATTCGCTGATGTTGCTTCAGACAATTGTTCCTTCACATTTTGTTTATATGGTCAACTATGAAAAACATCACACGTATCGTCTAAAAAGAAGGAAATATCACACGTGGTCCACTCATATTCCTTGAACGCCTGATGTTTAAGATGGTAATTCATTAAAGAATCGAAGCACAAAATGAGCAGATGGGTTGTGCAATTGCCATGAGTAGAAAATGATCTACATGCCCAGATGTACACATCCACAATGTTTATTAATGATGCCAAGCATCAATACCGATAGAATCAGCTTAAAGAATGGCACACCCATACGATTTCCCTTGCGCTCTATGTAAACAGTGTCTTGCTACACCTTTTTTTCCGATGTGAAGATATGAGTTCGCCTCGTCTATAATAAGAATTGAATACTCAGTTAATTATCGAAAAGTCAGATAAAAAATCACTATAAATACAGATAAAAGATCACTATAAATGCAGTAACATCGCATAAACATCGTCATAAAAATGATTATTTTGGGCACCACCGGCCAACATGGCCACTTACAGGAAACACACGTTATCGAGGAGAAAAAACAATGAGCGTCATCGTCATCACTCCAAAGCAAGCCAACATCTCTGAGCTCACTTTCGCTGACCACCGAGAAATGAACTATGTTAACGTTGTCATGGGACTTCGCATTTCGATTTGCCACACTTAACTATGGCAGAAAAGAAAAGAAAAGAAAATGGCAACATGTGAAAGAACCAAACGAGTCCTAAAGGTACGTTTCCTTCTTCTTCCAAGGACCACGTACCCTCAGGTTCAGGCATAGTTGGCCACCGGCCAACGTGTCGACCCATCCTACAAGCGCATCCCGAAGATCACAGAGAGATGATCTGAATCCACGTTCTCCATCTTTGTTTATCCAAGCAAGCAAAGCGGATACAAAGCAGCAGGGAGAATGCATCCCAAGGAGAGATGAGTTCGATCAACGTGAGCAGATCCGGCCTTGCCTCGGCGCCCTCTTCCCTCCCCTACTCCCAGTATGTAGCGGCTCCTCTTGCCGACGCCGCGTCGCCGTTGCCCTCGTGGCCTCCGGCCGACGGCCGCATGCCCATGGAGGCGGACATCCTGGCTCCGCCTCTGCCGCCCAACGCCCCTGATCCGGCCGTCGCCCTCGCCGCGGCTGTGCTCGCCTCCCGCAAGCAGGACCCGGCCGTCCGTGGACGGCTGTTGGTGAAGCGCTCCGTCGTCTCCATGGCTGCCAAGGCGGTCTCTCCGGCCCCGCCGCTCGCCGCCCCCGTGGCCATCGCCGGTGCTGGAAAGCTTCTGAAGACCCTGGCGCCTCTCCTGGTTAGTACGTGCTCCCAGCCCCGGTCGGCTGCATCAACGCCCACCGTTGTCCCGCGGCTCCCGCCGGCAGAAGTTCGTGTGCCGCCTCCACGTCCGGCCAGCACCGACGAGCTCGTCACTGCGTCAACCATCCCGGAGCAACGGCCCCAGCTCCGACCGGTTGCCCTCGCCCGCCGGAGGTCTGACCTGCGACGGCTGACGCTGGCACCGTCGGCCTTCAACGCCTTCGGTAAGCAACAGTTGGCTCAAGCGCCGACCATCAACGCCTCTCCGCCGAGCTGTGCTTCCTCGTCGTCCGGTTCTAGCATGGGTGACGGGGAGGTGGAGGCCTTCACTGCTCCCTCCGTCCAAGTTGAAGAGCTCGTGTCTCCGCAGCTGCAGCCAGCTCTAGGCCACGTCTTTGCTTCGCCTCCGCCAGCTCCTAGCGTGGATGCTGAAGAAGACGAGGAAGAGGACCTATCCACCAAGACCTTCTCCGGAGCTGATGTGCCGTCGGCCTCGGTGGATTGGGGCTTTGGGATGCCCCGCTCTCCAGCTTTTGCGGCACCGCCGCCCGTCAAGTCTGCAACCGCGCACTGCTCGTCCGTCCTCTGCTCCGCTGAGGTGGTGATGACCCAGCCCCCGCCAGTCGCGCCACCTCCGTCGACCACCTCTGCAGCCGCTCTGGCCATGGCCATCCTAGCATCCCGCAAGGCTGACCCGGCTGCCGAGGGTCATTTGGCTCGTCCTCGCTGCCCCCTTGGCCCCGTGGTGTCGATGTCAACTCCAGCCCGGTCACTGGGGGAGGCAGCAGCTTGCACTTTCCCGCCGCCGTCTCCTACGAGTCAGAGTTCAAGCACGGCACATGTCGACGACAAGGATTGGGTGTACGTGGGTCGGGGCCGCAGCAGCGGCCGAGGCCCTCCCCCCGAGTCACAGGAAGGTCGTGAGCGTTGCCTTGCCTTCAAGCGTTGGGCTCAAGGAAGGTGTTTTCGTTGCCTCGACCGTGGCCATCAAGTCAGCGCTTGCCGTGGGCCTTTCAGATGCATCCGTTGTCGTCGCCCTGGGCATCGGGAGAGGTTCTGTCATGCTCGCTCTCCGGTTGATCGCGATCACTCTCCGGCAGCTCCGGAGGCTCATGCTCGTTTTGAAGATGCGCGTGCTCCTTGCCAGCAGAGCGTCTCTCCGTCCGCTCAGACTCGTCGCCCCTCGTCGCCTCAGAGTGGGGTTGGGGATGTGTGCCCACGTGGGTGTTGCAAGGATTCCAATTCCAGCGCCTCTTTGGTCTCTACTTTCGAGTCCCAGTTTGCACTGCTGCGTTTGGAGTTTCTTCAGAAGTTTGAGCTGCTTCGCTTTGAGCTTCACGACTCTCTAGCTAAGCTTGAGGTTAGGACGGTTGTATCTCTCCCACCTGAGCCTGAGATTGGTTCCATTGTTGAGGAGCCTGGTTGTTTCTTCGGAGAATTTTCTCCTCGTGCTCCACATGCAACGCCGTCTGATCTCCAGATGGTTGTGGCTCCAGTTGGACAGCTTTTGGCTGAGCTACATGTGCCTTGTGGCAAGTCAGCTACGGTGCTTCCGATGGAGCTTGGCACTTTGGAGTCCTTGGCGATGGACATAGGGCCATCTTCACCTCTGTCCGAGTCCTGTCAGCCGCCCGCCTGTATGGATAGTGGAGCATTGGTTGCTTCAGACACTCTCTCGTCTTTGAGTGTTCAGGTTGATGAGACAGTTGACTCCGAGGCACTCTTTGGTAAAGAGCTTTGCGACTTGCTCGTCGATTTGGAGGCGGTTTGTCCTGGATATGGCAAGGATATTGCTTCTGTCTTGACGGGAGAGGCTTCGGAAGATGTTATCATGAAGGTGGAGAAGTCTCTTTGTAGGAGAAGAAAGAAGCATCGTACGGAAACCTTTCGCTTTCGCTTTACTTGATTTGTGGGCCCTTTTCAGATGTTGTGTTGTTAGTTCGTGGTTGTTGTAGGTTGGGCATGTTCTTTGCCGGTCGGGTTGTTGTTGGGTAGGTGTTGCCCGTTGTGGTTATGTTGGCTCCTCCCGTGTTGTTGGTGTTTGTTGCATGGTTTTCGCCCGGTTTCTTCCACTAATAAACCGGGCACCTTCTTCTTAATAAATGGTTGGGGCAAAGCTTTTGCCCCACAGAAAAAAAAAAAAAAAAAAAAAAAAAAAAGTTCGATCAACAACGCAGTATACTCGGATCGTAGTACCCGATAACCACCATCAGGAGGAATATCCTAGGGGAATATGCATCCTCTAATCCTCCTGTCACCGTCTCACCGTCCCAAAACCCATCGGTTTGCAGGCAGACCACGCCGCTGCCGACGTCGATCAGCTTATCAGAAACCGGGTGAGAGGCTATCATGCATGGTTTTGACTCGAATCCATGGCTTTTTCTCGACTTTCCGTACTGCTATCTTGATCCGAGAAGAAGCTAGCAGCGGAAAGGAAATGAGGCGGCTCGCCCGTCCACTTTGGCACATGGAATCCTTTTCGTTTGCTGGTGCAATTTTTATGTACGTGGCCGGTGGCCGTTCGTGGATTGGGAAAGGGGCAAAGACATCTCAATTAGGCAACTACTTGTCACAACTATGAAATCTGATGTGGTGTGATGTTGGGGGTGTCTGCCGTTGGGTGGTCGGAGCGGCGCCACCCTGGGCAAATGCCTTGGAGTTGTTGGTAATGTTTGCTTGGGTGTTTCATATCGACAGTTTGGTTTTCTCGCTGTTCTTCGGATCCAGTGAGAACATTTTCTCGGTGTGTCACCCGTGTGTCGTTTTCTACATCGGTGGCGGCGGCTGGGGCGAGGTGATTATTCTGGAGCAGGGCTGTTTATTCGGAGGTGTTGTATCTGTCGTTCTTGTCCGACTTTGTTGATGAGAGATGACAGAACATGTGTCTCGCTGCGTGCAACATGCCTATTCATCGACTCATAAAGACTCGTTAGCGATGATGCTTATTTAGATCTTGTTATGATGGAGGCTCGGTGTCTTTTCTGACGTACGTCTCGGTAGGCGTTGGATTTGGGGGGCGACCACTAGTTACGGTGGTGGTGGTTGCAGTAAACCTTAAGATTGTTTTGAGTTTTTCAATATTTTAGGATTTTATTTATAAATTCAGAATAATCAGTTTATACTGGTATGTCTTTTAGTTTTCATACATGTACGTGAAGTATGTTTACTTCACGTAACTTGGTTGTCAATTAAGAAATAATGGTTGCTCTAAAAAATGTATGTATGCAATCAAGATTAAGGAAAGAAACAAAATCTTTTCAAAAAAAGGAAAGAAACAATACTTAGAGAACTTGTCAGACAAGATGGTTAGGAGGGTGGTTGTACCTCCTAGCCTATAAGAGTTCAAAACACAGGTTTGACGCTGATATTTCTCATTTAGTTGAAATATTGTTCGGTGGGAGGCGACGTTCCCGTCGACACCGAGACGCATGTGATGATTTTGTCAATCTCAAGACCTAATCCGTCGGCTCAGTCTCTTGGAGGTGCTCGTAGTGGTCGGATGTATGTGTGTACGTTTATAGGGACGAGTGTATGCACGTGTATATGAGCGTTTACATGGTAAAAAAACAATACTCCATGATACTGTATCTATTTTAAAACGTGCATTATGTAGTTGGGTCAACAAGGCATGCATACGAGTCCGTGACGTCCAAGGGCACGGCCGCACGGGGGTTGCTGCCCCACGTGTCATGCACCAAACCGAAGCTACTCCTCCAAGGAAAACAACGTAAAGTGACTAGAGTGGCTGGTATTAACCGCACAAAACAATCCACTTATTTTTGTTCGTATTCACATGCAAAGTGGCCCTGGTCCGAAGGGGTCGAAATCAGCGAGCGGATGGAGCAGATAAAAAGTTGAGACGGGGAAAAGAAGTGGTCGGAGCCGCATCCGCCGTCCTACGACGTTGGGCGAGGAAGAAAATAAACAAAGTTTCGTCAGGTTTTGAAAACACTTTTCGAAAGTATTTCAATCCAAAAAAGTGTGGTATATGAGTCGGATCCCGTGCACCTCACCTGTTTGACGCTTCTAGGTAGGTTGAAACTGGACTGACAGAAACTACAAGTGATGCCATTTTCATTTGCAAATGCTACCGAAGTGGAGACTGTTGGGTGCTAGCTGTGGGGTCCTTTGCGCGGGAGAGACTTCGCCGCTTGACACGATGCATGTCAGCCAGTCTTTCTGAATTACCATTTATACCCCTCTACTCTGTTACAACAAGTAACGTCGCGTAAGCACGAAAAGTTCTTCCAAACAGAAGCAAATCTTCGCACACGGGTTTACACACTACATTCGCATCCACAAGAAACCTATTTTCTTTTTCACGATTCGTAGTCACGCACATAGCTAGATACTCAAAAAATTTAAAATTTAGTGAAACTTCACCGAGGATCAAGGTGTAGAACATCGACAATCAAGCATGGTTGGATCGCCATAGGGTTGGTAGTGTTTTCGTCAAGGGGTTAACCCCAAAATTGACATACTGAGTCAATTATCTTATTGAAGACCTATTATTCTTTTCGTTGGAGACGATATTATCGTTGATGCCAATTCTACATGGGGACGTCATCAACATTAAAGATTGTGATTTTGTTCTTCAGCATGTGTGAGTGCATGTCCACAATGTTTACTCGTTATTTATAATCTATCACACTAACACTGACACACAGAGTCCATGAGGTCATGTAATGGTAGCTATATACCGTGACATACCGGATTTGCTTCAAAAGGTGAAAAACTATATTTAACCACTGTGTTTGAGGCATTACCCCGTCGAATGAGCTATATGAAGATACGTGTCTAATATCATGTGGTGTGCTGCTTATGTGGCCCTGAAAGCAAGATTTATAGAATGAAGTCGCATCATCGAAGAGTCCTCCCCTTTTCCTTCGCAAGGTTTGTCTTTTCTTATAAACGAAAATATGCAAAACTCACTTGACTGGTTTGTTTGGAATGTGTGAAGTTGAAAATCAGCGAGAGTTGGTGGTTGTTGCAATGGTTTCGTGATTACTCTTTTTGTTACTAAATATAAGTTGGTTTAGGTCTTAAAATGTTAATTACATATAGACTAAACTGACACATTAAATCGTGTCTAGATACGTATGAACCTGAAAAGGTAAAACATCTTCTATTTCGGCACGGAGGGAGTATATCTCTACCCAGATATCAAATTCGAAGTGTGATGCACGTATATTTCAATGGAAGACGGTGCCCGTATGGACATCAGTGTGTTGACGATTTCATTTCAGTGCATATTTTTCCAACTAAAAAAGCCCCACTAAAGTGACCTAAACAGAAAAGGAAAACCGCCTACACCCTAGAGTACGGTACACGCCGCATTAGTGTCCCGCGGTATAATTCCGCAGCCGATCGACGAACATTTCTTCTCGCGCAAGACCAGGACGAAATGGCAGAGCCGTAAATAGGCGGAAACCCCGATGCCCCTCGCGGGAACCCCACGAACCTTCCCACCGCTTCCTCCTCGTGCAGCCGTCCCTCTCTGTCGCCGCCGTCAAACGCACACCGCGCGCGGGCGCTTAACGGCGGCGCGCCATCGCTAATCCCGATATATAAACTCTCCCCCTCCGCACCACCACCACACACACCAAGAAGATCACTCCGAGATCACCCAGTAGCTTCGCGCTCTTGTAATCAATCGCGAACCTTCTTGTTTAATCTTTTTTCACCTCGTGGTTACCGACGGGGTCTCTCCCTGCCATGGAGTCCGTCGGCGTCGCCCCTGCCCCCACGGCGACGGCGGCGGTGCTGGAGCAGCAAAAGTTGAAGCTTCTCGAGCAGAAGCTGGAGCCCCTGGCCGCCGCCGCCGCCGCGAAGGCGCCGGCGTCGGCGTGCAAGTGGGCCATGAAGAAGAAGCTCGTCGGCGGCGACGCGGGGTACGTGCTCGAGGACGTGCCCCACCTCACCGACTACCTCCCCGAGCTCCCGGTGCGTGCCAGAGCAGAGCCCCCCATGCTCCTTGCTGTCCTGTCTCTCGCGTTTCGATCACCGGCTTCCCGTCGCGGCCGGGGTTGAACCTGGAAGAGCGAAGCTGTTTTCTTTCTTTTGGCTGTTTGGCGCCGTTATACGGATTTTTGCAGCATATGATGTTCCGTATTTCTTTTCTCTCTCACACAAATTGCCGGTTCTAGTTTGGATTCGAGGAGGAACTGATCGCCATGCACTTCAGTTGCTCTGATGATTCTAGAAACATATGGGGAGACATCGATCAGCTGCTCCAGTAATTTCCCTTTTCGAACATAGAGAAATCGATCGATCGATCCCCAACATAAAAATGAAATCTTTAGTAGTATTTCTATAGGCGATTCTCTTGCCGGATTCCCACAGCAAGTTGAATGAATCAATTGCTCACCTGTTGCTCCTGTTGCTGATCTGCAGACATACCCGAATCCCCTCCAAGACAACCCCGCCTACTCGGTCGTCAAGTAAGATTTCTCCACCTTACACACAATTTCAGCTTCATCCAGACACGCGGCGTGCCCGCCAAGCCCAAGCCCTGACCTTTCCATCCACGTGTTCTTCTCCCAGGCAGTACTTCGTCAACGCCGACGACACCGTCACCCAGAAGGTGAGAACTTGTTTTCCCTCTGTTTTGGTCGAACAGAATGCGATGACCGTCGCGCAGGGTTATCGCTAAAACTCTGTTGGTTTTCGCAGATTGTCGTGCATAAGACCAGTGCGAGAGGCACCCACTTCCGGCGCGCCGGGCCACGGCAGAGGGTCTACTTCCAGCCCGGCGAGGTGAACGCGGCCATCGTCACCTGCGGCGGCCTCTGCCCCGGGCTCAACACCGTCATCCGTGAGCTCGTCTGCGGCTTGTACGACATGTACGGTGTCACCAGCGTCGTTGGCATTGAGGTGAGGGCTTCTGGAGTGTGCTCCTCGTGTTTGTTTTGTTTTGCCTGTGTAGATTACAATGTTCCATTTGGTACTTATTAGACTATCCTAACACGCTGTCTTACGACGCGAATTATGCTCGGCGGCTAGTTTAGTTTATTATCGCTTACAAATGCACCTTCTGAGAATACAACACTGATGATGGTGACACCAATAAACATTTTTAGCTGCCACTAACAACATGCATGATGTTGCTGATTAGTTAAGTCTGAAAATAATACTGTACTAATATCTGGCAGCCGTTATGTCGATTCTGTTTTTTTTTTTGTTTTTAAACCTTATTAGGATGTGTGATGTGCAGGGTGGATACAAGGGTTTCTATTCTCGAAACACCGTTCACTTGACACCAAAATCAGTGAATGACATCCATAAGAGAGGGGGCACCATTCTCGGAACTTCAAGGGGAGGACATGACACTGCCAAAATTGTTGACAGCCTTCAGGACCGTGGTATTAACCAGGTCTACATTATTGGAGGTGATGGTACTCAGCAAGGCGCTTCCGTAATTTATGAGGTAACCACAGTTGCTACTTCAGGAAGGTCTCAGTCAGATGCACAATGCGACATATTGCCTTGTCTCACATACAACTGCTTAAAATTCATTTCAGGAAGTCCGTAGACGGGGCCTCAAAATTGCAGTCGTCGGTGTCCCAAAGACCATAGATAATGATATTGCGGTACTTCTCTCTTTCCAGTGCCCCTGCATTTGTATGCAGTAGTGACTGTTTTCACATCTGGTTGTGACTTTGTGTTGAATTACCCGCTCAGGTGATTGACAAGTCTTTTGGGTTCGACACTGCTGTGGAGGAGGCTCAAAGAGCCATCAACGCTGCCCATGTCGAAGCTGAGAGTGCAGAGAATGGCATTGGTGTTGTGAAGTTAATGGGTCGCAACAGTGGTATGTCTCTCTCTCCCTGTTACAGCCTTGCAGTTACATCCTCAAGTAATAGCTGCTCCTGAATTTTCTGAAGGAATGTGATTTTAAGTAAATAATGAGTTCTGTATTCTACTCATGCAGGGTTTATCGCAATGTATGCTACTCTAGCTAGTCGTGATGTGGTATGTTGTCATCGTCCTACAAGTTTATTACACTAATCAATCTGACAGTAATGTGAGTCAAATACTCACCATTTTGCTCTGCATGTTATCTCAGGATTGTTGCTTAATCCCTGAGTCGCCATTCTACCTTGAAGGAAAAGGGGGCCTCCTTGAGTTCATTCAAAAACGGCTCAAGGACAGTGGTCATATGGTTATTGTGGTGGCTGAGGGTGCTGGCCAAGATCTCATCGCCCAAAGTATGAATTTTGTGGACACCCAGGATGCTTCTGGAAATAAGCTGCTTCTGGATGTTGGCCTTTGGCTGTCCCAGAAGATCAAGGTCAGATTTCTGGTCCAAACTTCCATTTCGTTGTCAATGTGGGGACAAACGAGGCTATTTATTTCTTTGGCTCATTCAAGCACATCAGTGCCGGAGTCGCAGTTATCCTAATCATAACAGGGTTTTTCCTGTAACAAACGCAAAATTAAGTCACAATAGAATCAACTTATCAATCTTGAAAATTAAGAAAGCCCTGATCTTATTCCACCACTGAATTGATTGACCTTTTTCATCACGCAGGATCATTTCAAGAAGAAGACCAACTTCCCCATAACTCTCAAGTACATCGACCCAACATACATGATCCGTGCGGTCCGGTCAAACGCCTCCGACAATGTCTACTGCACTCTGCTTGCACACAGCGCCCTCCATGGCGCCATGGCAGGGTACACTGGCTACACCGTCGCACCAGTAAACGGAAGACATGCTTACATCCCCTTCTATGTAAGTTCAGGAAAAAAAATTACACCTTACCTTCAGTTCAATTCTCATCGCTCAACCCTTTGCTGATAGCCTGAAACTTCTGGTAACCTCTGCAGAGAATCACCGAGAAGCAGAACAAAGTCGTGATCACTGATAGGATGTGGGCGAGGGTGCTGTGCTCGACGAACCAGCCCTGCTTCCTGAGCCTCGAGGACGTCGAGAACATGAAGCATGACGACGACGAGCGCCACCACCTGCACAACACGCAGCTCCTCGATGGCTCACCGGCAAAGTGCTCACCCAACTGCAATGGCTCAGTGGCGGCAGTATGAGGAGCACAAAAATATTTAGATTGGATATATTGAGCATGTGTAATTACAGCTATCCTTTTTTAACCTTCTCTTATCATTTTTTTAGTTGGCTGTGTAGAGAACCTCTCCGGATAATTACTGTATGATATAATAATTGTTCCATAAGTATCTTCTGTGGTAGAAGCTCAATTTTTGTAGATTATAAAAAGGCAGTTTGTATTCAAGCACTTTTTGCAACACCTAATCTGTACCCAGATTTGTTGTAAATTTGCTAAACTGAATACTCTATTTGTCTTTTTTACTAGCATAGTTCTATTTCATTGGATCATTCTAATAGCTATCCAGATTTAACCTTCTCTTATCATTATTTTTAGTTGGCCATTTAGAGAACATCTCCGAATAATAACTGTATGATATAATAATTGTTCCACAGTATCTTCTGTGGTAGAAGCTCAATTTTGAGATTATAAAAAGGCAGTTCACTTTTTGCTTTGCACTTTATTTGTCTTTTTTACAAGCAAAGTTCATTTTCATTGAATCACTCTATAGCTCTCCAGATTAAAAAGACGCCACAACACTGCTTATTCATTCTGATTAATCTGAAATTGAGTTCGAATCTGGGCTACCTGGAACTTTATTTGTTCCCGATCACATGAAACCAAAAAAAAATACAGACAATAATGCCCTGATTCTGACATTACTCAGACCTCAAATGAAACCTTGAATAAACAAATCATATAGACCGGCTGTGGCTGTCCAACACGACATACATAGTATACAAATACACGCTTCAGATCTTCATTGAGGAAAGTTGAAGCTTCGAGTGAACATCATCTACACAGCTGCGATCAGGAGCAACAGCGCTACACCAGGGCTAACAAAAGCCAGATATAGAAACAATGAAAATTAATCCCAGGGTCTTCTTATCTGAATCGAACAGTAATCCAGCCAATTCTACCCTCTGTACACGCCTGAAGGGTCGGCATTTTGGACGATCCAGGGGTGCTCAAGGACCTTATGGAGGGGAAGGCGATGCGCTGAATTCTTCACAAGCATCTGCAAGAACCCAAGAACAAACCAATCAGTAGATGCTCATGCCCCAATTGTTACAGTAACAGTCTCTTGTTGCAACCAACCATGATCAGAGATCAGGACAGGAACCATAATAAAGAAATCAGGCCAGGAACCATAATAATAAAAAATCAGGCCACAAACCAATTACCTGCGAAATAAGGTCCTTCGCGGCAGGAGAAACAAATGGTTTCGATGGAAATTTTAGGTCCACTTTCACTATCCTGAATTGTAAGAGGAAGCTTGTAAGACAAGTACAAGGCACAATTGGAGCAAAGTAGAGTTGCATGTACGTGACTAGCCACTCAACTATGGCAATTTAAACATGAAAGGAAGCTTATAAGAAGAGTATACAAGCCCGCACAGTGGGAGCTACGTAGAGTTGCATGTAAGTGACTCTAGTCTCTCAATCATGGCAATTTAAAGTTTTAAACATGTGATCCAGTTAAAATATTACTGATGCACTGATACCAGAAAACCTGAACCTAAAAAGCATGCCTAGCTACCAGAAAACCTGAACCTAAAAAGCATGCCTAGCTGTGCAGATCGAAGCATCACGCATAGCTTAACAGTAAGATTCACTTAGAAGAAACCAAATAGAGGCAGCAAGATTCATAAGAAAAATATGTGTCATAAAATCACAGCATTCATCATGAGTCAAGAGAGAAGCAGATAAAAGAAGATGATAGCAAAAACACAGTATTCATCATGAAGCATCACACATAGCTTAACAGTAAGATTGATTTAGAAGAAACTAAATATGTGAGGCAGCAAGATTCATAAGAAAAATATGTGTCATAAAATCACAGCATTCATCATGAGTCAAGAGAGAAATAGATAAGAGAAGATGATAGCAAAATCACAGCATTCATCATGAGTTACCTCCGATATGTTTCCGAATGCTCTTTGGCTTCAAAAGGTGGGAGGCCATAAAGGAACTCGTAACATAGGATGCCCAAGCTCCAGATGTCGACATGGTAATCATGTTCTGTCTTCTCCACTGGACAAATTGCAACAAGTTAGAGAGGCAAGGAAAGCTGTTAGAAAAATTGTGACATGGAAATGGAAAGCAAAGTACCCATTTCAGGAGGTAGATAATCTAATGTTCCACACATTGTCCTTCTTCTGTTAAAGGTATGAACAGACCAACCAAAGTCTGCAATCTTAAGCTCGCCCTGTCATGAAATCATATGCCTATGTAAATGCCAGAGATAATACTGTTCCAGATCATAAAAATAGAAACAAACAGTGCAAATACCTGTACTCCAACTAAAAGATTTTCTGGTTTAATATCTCGATGAATTACATGCTTTCCATGTAGATAGATGAGGGCGCGTGCCAACGATGCAATGTACTGAAAAACAAGGAAAACTCAGTTAGTACTTTTGAACAGTGGGTATAAAAGATACATTTACCACGAACGCATGCAAAGAATTTTTACAGTTGCCGAACGTCTTTCAGAGAAATGCTTGCATCTCTGCAGCTCCTTGTACAGCTCTCCCTTTGCAGCATGCTCCAAGATCAGGTAAACACGGGTCTGCAAAATCCATATGAAAAAGAACTGATGATCAAAATGAGAGGACAAAATGGTGCAAAATAAATATTGCCTGGATTGGGTTAATCAGGACCTGATCATAAAAGTACCCATATAGGCGCAGAATATTCGGGTGCCTAAGGTGACTCTGAATCTCCACTTCACGCCGAAGCTGATGCTCCACCTGAGACTGCTTCAATTGGTTCTTAAAAAGAACTTTCAGAGCTACAATCTGATTGCTCTGTTTCCATAGAAAGAATACAGTGTAAGGCTTTGCTAATGACTGGACTATTAACAATTCTAAATAACATTAAAAAACTACCACATTCAGCATGTTTGCTATGACCCAAGTCCTGCCATCTTTAAGAGTAAAGAACTACCACATTCAGCATGTTTGCTATAGCACCACATAATGGAATTGTACTATACGACTATGTACGAAAAATGTTCATGAAACAGGCACCTTACTATGGACAATTTCAAACTTTCTACAGAATAGCTAGACAGCTAGAGATAAAAGCCAAAAGTAGGGATACATTAACCTTCTGGACTCAGCATGTAGATGACTGTGATTAGTACAACTAAACCCAAAAGGCACACATAACATGAGGAACAGTCGCATTCAATGGCATTCTTTAGTCATGGAACAAATAGATCTTAGCACCATTTTTTTAAAGGATCTTAGCACCAACTATTAACACATTAGCTACAGTGGTTATGTAATCAGGTCACAGCAATAGCAAAACATATATTCCTTCACATATATCATGACCCTGAGTTAATGTGCCTACTTAGTACATAGAACAAGGGGACAAACTACAGCAATGAACATAACATTCACGATTACTGCCGAGATAAAGGGCCTACAGCATCGTACTTACCCTTTTTTCTCTGGCCAGGTAAACATGGCCGAACTTCCCCCTCCCAAGCGCTTTCCCGACATCAAAATCAGAAAGCACCCACCGCTTCTCCTCCTGCGAATGCTGCACAGCCTACAAAAAGACACCATTATAGTTCCATTTTACCCGAAGAGCTTATGCTGATGAATCTCAAGACGCCTGAGTAGGCCAAACAGTACAAGACCCACACGACGCGTCTTTCAACCATGTAAACCACCACAAGAAACTGAAATGGGGCCACGGTATACCACAATGCACAAGAAATCACTTAAATGGACCAAGGCGCCCAGATCTAGTCTAGAGGTAAGTAAGCCGCACATTAAACGCCAACCAGTCGACTGTACAGCGAGCACTGAAAGAAAATACGCCTCAACCGATGGTTTCTTCGCTTCACCGAGCCCAAAATGTGATCTTGAACCAATCAAGAAAAGAAAAGGATCCTTTCAACGCCTGACATGACATCAGCTAAGCTAACCCTAACCACGAGTCCACCCGAAAACATTAAGGGGACAGATCGCCACTGGTTCGCGCAAGAACACGAGCAAACGGATACACTAAGAAGACTCCGGCGCCGATTCCTCGTCGAATCGGAAGAACCCACCGCTGCGGACCCAAGATTTGCCACAAGAACCGCGGGAGATCCGGGCAGGGGGAGGGGGCGGAGGAGGAGGGGCGACGGGCGGGCGTGGGCGTACCTTCTCCTCGCTGTGTGTGTCGGTGGAGATCGCCATGGCTGGCCGGCGGTGGAGCGGAGGGTAGGGAGCGCAGGGGCGAGGTGGAGGAGCGGCGAGGCGAGTTTGGAATTGGGGAATTTCTGGATCGAAGCTTTTGGGGGTTTAAAGGCTCTCCGCCAGAGGCCTCAACGGTCGGATTTTTCCTCCCTACTGGAACGCACGTACTCGGCCGGCCACCCCGCACGTGAGTGACTGGTTGCGTTGAAAACTTGAAATGGGCTTTTGATTCGGGCCGGTGGTCGCTCGTGTATGTGTATTTTCATATTTTGCCTATCTATACTAAACTTGGAATAAATCCGAATCAAAATTTGAACTCGTAGGACTTGGGTAACTCGAATCTTGGACTTTCAATTCCTGAAACTAGCACGCTGAGTTTTTGAATACCGGTCTATTCAAAACTTTGACGTCGTTCAATTTGAAATTTCGGTTCATGTGGTAAGTCAAATTCAGGTTGTTTTAGACCCACATAATGAATCCATATGTTTCGTCTCCCGTCTTCTTCTACGATCTTATCAAGTGAAATCAATCCCCTCTTACTCACCTTCTCCGGTTAAACGGTAGTGGCATCACCATGAATAATCGTGACCTCCACACGGGAGTCGCTCACGCTCGACCACGTCGACGCGCTCCTCGGGCACCGCCAATGGCATGCGTTACGCGCCGCATGCTAATCTCAGCCAACATCGGGGAGTTCGCGACCACTGTCATCATGTAGGCCTCGTCATTCAGGCCGCCGCAAGGAGCATGCACGTCATCAACTTGTTGCACCGCCCCCAGCTTGCTGCTCTTGGCGGCGAGCTCTGTCTGAAGGAAGGGCACAAGGACAACAGTCTTCTTGAGTATCTTGTGCTCTAGCAGCTCGGTGCATAGTGAGGACTCCCGCTCATGCAACTCCTCAAGAGGCGGGCGAGCTCGACCACCTGACAGTCGTTGCGGCAATGTGTGTGTGCGCAGGGGCGGGGAGGCATTGAGCACGAGGAGCTGCAGTTGGTGTCGATATCCAATACGAGCAGACGATGCGCCCCAAACGCTAGAGACAACCTACCACCACGTGCACATCGCTGAACGACGCCATCACATGTGCAATCTAGCATATTATGCGCATGGCGGTGGCAGCCGGCTCAGCGTGACGAGTCGCCTTGTCAGACTGTCGATTGTCCTCGTGGTAGCCGTTTCCAGTGCCATGTGTGGCGGTCAGCTATGGGTTTGGGAGATTGGGAAATTCTACCAAAAACCGATGAGGATGATTGATATGATAGATAAGCATGCAATGTCCGTAGACTAGACCGTTATCCTGGTTGAGATTGTTGCTTTAGCAGTGCGCCAAATGAATTCAGGGTTGAGATTGAGCGGAATTTAAAAGTTTAGTATGTTGATTTCGGAGATCGAAAATTTGAGATTCGATTTAGCTCAACCCTACAAATTCAAGTTTTGGTGTGGATCTTTTAAACATAGGAGCACGAAAGACCCTAGTCTAGTCGGCTAGTTAACTAGACATTTTGATTCCATAATGTCTTCCATCATGGATTTTCAACGTAAGTAATCGTGTCGAAAAGAACATAGACATCATAGTTATGCAGAGGCCGGATGTAATGTTTAAAACTTTTTAAGTAATAAAACTCTTTTTATCGAAAAAATTACAAATTGATGGTGCAAACATCAGATATGTATTATAAGTACTAATTTTAGTAAGCATCACTAGAGCAGAACATGCTATTGGTCCCGGGCTGTATGGGCTATTTGTCCCGGGCACGCGCCCGGGACAACGTGCTCGGGACAAATAGGGTGGCTTTTTGTCCCGGGCACGCCACGACCCGGGACCAATTGGGGGGCACGTGGCCGCGTCAGCCAGTCTTTTTGCCGGAAGCTATTTGTCCCGGTTCGTATTACGACCCGGACAATAGTGTTTTTTGTTTTTTTCCTATTTTCTGTTTTTTCTTTTTCTTTCGTATTTCTTTCCCGGTTCGTATTGCTGGCTGCTATTATGTTTTTTTTTCGTGTTTTCTATTTCTTTTTTTTTGTTTCTCACTTAGCCACACATTTAATTACCTACTAACTCACACACTTCATCACTAACTACACACTTATTCTTAAATCAAACTTCCTGTTCGGTCACCCATCCTCAGACTACTCCAACCCCAGCACGCTTAACATTTAGGTTCATTTCAAATTAGATACTAAGAGAGAACTGAGAACTTACTGATATTACTATCTTATCAATCATATTAACCACTCGGTCATCATGTTATACTTTTTCATTACTTGTATTATAAAAATTAAGTTGAATAAACAACAATGACTATAGAATAATAATAATATTGTAATAAGTAATGATAAAATAAATATTACTTTATTTTTGCCTTTTTCATTTACTATGGAATAATTCGTATCTTTAAAACCTTAATTAAGAATTCAACAAATAAAATGTCTAAATTGATGAAAAAAATTAGAGGATTTCAAATATGATATCTAAATCATCTTTTGCACTACAAAAACATAGATAGCCATGGTGACCATTTTGATCGGTTTTACGGCAAAATAAAATGATAAACACCTCAAAAAAGATATCATTTGGCATGAGGTCCTTATACGTGTACTAGTTGATATGAAAAATGATAAACTTTATTTTCACAAAATTTCCAAAAAAAACTTCACAAAATGGTTTTTCATCTGTAAACATTTAGAAGTTTCAAGCCAAATGATCAACTTATGGTCATTTCTACAACATAATTTGTGATAAAGATCTCATATTGCACAAATATATGCATATCGGAATAAGAAACTATCATGCTACTTTTTTGTGAACAAATTACAAAAAATATGATGTCAAATGACACCCATTTAATTTTCATGGAAACCAGTACACATATGATGGATAATCCTCAAGTATTAGATTTTTGCTTAATTTCTAGCTAATTTCACCTAGTTAAATGAGTTTATGTCGACTATTTAAAACTAATTCAAATTTAAACTATAATTATTTGATAGCCAAAGGGATTCTTCAAATCATTTTCATAAATATCATTTTTTATTTTTTAAGTGCGAAACATGACTATTTTTGTGAGCAAAGTACAAACAATATGATGAAAAATGGCACCCATTTAATTTTCATGGAAACTAGTACACATATGATGGATAATCCCAAGTATTATGTTTCTCCTTGATTTCTACCTAATTTCGTCTAGTTAAATGAGTTTATGTCGATTATTCGAAACTAATTCAAATTTGAGCTATAACTATTTGATAGTTTGGTTTTAATCTTTTGGAAAAATCATTTTAAGGTACACAACTATTGGTTATATCACAGAAATATTGATAATTTTAGAAAATCTTACCTCTTTTGATGAATAGTCATCGCGACTATTTTGATCGTTTTAACGAAAAAAACAAAACAGAACGATAAACATCTCAAAAAGGATATCATTTGGCATGGGGTCCTTATATGTGTACTAGTTGCCATGAAAAATGATAAACTTGACTTTTCATAAAATTTACAACGAAAGTCTTCACAAAAAGATCTATCATCTATAAACATTTAGAAGTTTCAAGTCAAATGATCAAGTTACGGTAATTTTCACCGTATATTTTGTGATACAGATCTTGTATTCCACAAATAGGTGCGCATTGGTATAAAAAACAATCATGCCAAAGGGATTCTTCAAATTATTTTAATAAATACCATTTTCAATTTTTAAGTGCAAAAATGTCTTTTCTTGTGAACAAAATACAAAAAATATGATGAAAAATGACACCCATTTAATTTTCATGTAAACTAGTACACATATGATGGATAATATACAAGTATTAGGTTTTTAATTGATTTCTACCTAATTTCGTCTAGTTAAATGAGTTTATGATGATTATTTGAATCTAATTCATATTTTTCAAATTATTTGTGATAAAAATCTCATATTCTACAAACGAGTGCATCTTGGTATAGTAAACAATCGTGTTGAAGGGATTATTCAAATTATTTTCATAAATATTATTTTCTATTTTTTAAGTGTTAAACCATTTTTAACTATATAGGCACCTAGTTTTGTCAGTGACCTTTTGTCCCGGTTCGTGGCTGGAACCGGGACAAAAGGTTCGATTTTGAAACGCGTGTAGGCTGAGACCAACTATTTGACCCCATTTGTCCCGTTTTATAATACGACCGGGACAAATGGGGTATTTCTGTTTGGTCCTATGACCCGTTTTCTACTAGTGCATGTATTACAAGTATTACGATACAAAAGTAAAACAACCAATATAAACACTCAGACCCGATCAGCTTGTGAGCCAAAATCACTGGATCGAATCCATCCAAATCTCATTTTGCTACTAAGTGAGAGAATAATATGTTTCGTTCTTAGAAAACAAAATGATGTAATAAAGTATCCCGTTAACACAGTGAAGTATTGAAAATATGTTCTAGAACAGTTGGATGCGCAATTTGTTCTCCACGATACGACCGCCTTTGAAAATGCATAACTCAACATCACTTGCTTCAAACTCTTTGACAAACTAGGCGTGTGTGTATATTACTCCCTAATCATCAGCTCGGGGAACCCTTTTATACAAAGCCGCCTAGATGACGCGCTTCGCAAACATATTTATATACGTGGGCCGATAGATGCATACTCCCAGGCCCCAGCTGAAACCCTTTTAAAAAAGTTGCACACTGAAAAATTGGAATGGGTTTCGTTTTTAACGTTTCAGCATTGCGTCTGCAGTCTGCACTCTGCAGTGGTTTTCAGCTTGTGCGTACGTATACACGCATGTACAGTAGAGTAGTAGACTATGTATAATACTGTATAAGCTATTGCATGCAGGCCCGTGTAAAAGAATCTACTTATCCCGTTATCCCGCGTATAATGTCCTAGTTATATCGATCAAGTGGATTGCGATCTGCTAAACAACTCGCTATTCCCTCCCGTCAGTATCATTCTTGCGGCCAAGTCAGACGTACGTCCAAGTTTCGGCTGACTTTAATCTACTATTTGCTCCCGATAGCAACAGGCAAACGGAATTTCATCTCCCGGAAACTGTAATTCGAATCTTTCAAACAAGACTTTCGTCCCGCTTTATAAATAAAGTCACACCGTTTGAGACCGCTGCTGATCCAGACAGCACAACGTCCAAGAAAGAAAAAGAAGAGAAAAAATACAGAGAAAAGAAAACCGACATTGACGGATCAACAAAAACAAAAATGACTCGCCACCGCTACGTCCTCTCCAACGAGTTCCCACCACAATCCTGACACTCTGAATCAGCGCGTACCAAGCAACACCTTAAAGAAGTAAAGCGACGATAACGGCGCTCCTGCCCGGACCAGTCCTAGGGTTTCCCCCGGTATGCTCCGAGGAGTGGGAAGGAGGTACATCCAACGTCTTTCAGGAAGGAAGGGTGACACTCTCAAGCGTCACCGCGTCGGTGTCAAATGACAGGGATTTCTCCCAACCCCCAAAAATCCACAACTCGGAAAAACAATTGCGTTCCACCAAACCCGACACCCACCAACACACGCCACCACGGTCTTGAAGCCATCAGCGCCGTCTCACCATGGTAAACGTAGCCAGGCCGGCCAACCCGATACAAAGGAGCTGTAGACAAGATCTTGCAGTATCACAACCACGCGGGAGGGAACAACCTCCACCGTCGTAGACGGTAGCCGACCAGGCGTAACTCCAAGAGCATACCGTGCCATTGGATCCGGAGGGCGGCAACAACACAACACCTGGAGGACGTCCTCCATCGCATCAGCGGGTGCCGACCGGACACGGTAGTAGGGACATACCAGGCCAACCCGGCCCGGCCGAGCCCCGAGAGGCTCGTGAAGTCCCCACCCCCACGTTGCTACACGTAGGCCGCCAGCGCCACCCTCTTGTCGGTCCAAAGGCTTGGCCAGACCTAGACAGGCCCGCGAAGCTCTCGTCGTTACGCTGCAGACAGACACGGCGACAACACTGCCCTCTCCGCTACGAGCCGCTCGCCAGGCCGACCGCAGGAAGCCGGGCCGAACTCACGCACAAGCCCATCCAAATCCAGATCGGGCCCGGACCTTCGGGCCCAGATCTAGGCTTGCAAGGCACGACAGAGCTCCACCACCGGCACACACAGGCCACCAACAGCAGCGCCAAAACCACCTCCGCCACCACCGGGAACTCCCGCCGCCACGCTGGACCAATGTCGCCGAAGAGCACCGCCGCTAAGCAGGGGAGCCCCACCTCTACCTTCCATAGCGCGGGGAAGGACGCACCGCCGCCGCCGGTGACATCCAGGCCACGTCCGAAGGCCCTGCCGGCGGCGGTGACGAGGGAGACCGAAACGGGAGCTCCGATGAGAGAGGTGCGGGGCGTCGCACGCCGTCACCGCGGGGGGCGGCGGACGGGCGCGAGAGGGGAAGGGAGGGGCCGACCGCGCCGGCGACGGCGGCGGGGCGGAACCCTAGGTTCGCTCTCCTTCGGTTTTCTCTCGCCTGTTGTTTTCGGCCCTTAACTATCTTACCACAGACCTCCTGTAATTCGAACCTCGCTGAGTTGCTAATCAACTTCTCTTAATTCACAAATCACAACTGAAGAGTTACTACAACAGTTAACTGAACAATTGAAGATACAATGTCAGATTTCTTCAAGTGACTGCTAGCACCGGACTATGTCAGAATTTAATTAACACGTGATTAGTAGCAGCAGAATGAAGCAGGAACAGCGACGAGTTAAGAACCGGCCCCTCGCTTTCTCGTGCCGGAATATGCAGAGAACCCAGCAACATGCCAGAAACTCCGCGACACGAACACGAAAGGCGGCTTTCGCTGTGAAGGACTTGATCGATGGAGGAGAGCCAAGTGAAGTCGCTCGCTTAGCTACACGCTAAGCTCAAAGCAGCGCGTCTTCTCCCTATCACCGGAGCCCAAAAGCGGCGGCTTGCATGATCAGTGTGACCTGTCAAGCCGTGTAAAGAGAAAATAAGATTCTGGCCATGGTGTGTTTTTGGGAGGACATGCGCAATTGCACATGCATGCACCAAGAACCACGATTATTTGCTGCTCAATTGCATCCAAAAAACGGGATCATGTATTCGTTGCGTTGTTTGATCTCTTGTTTGGAGCAATCATTCGTGTCACCGGGGGTGTTTGATTTGAAAATTTCTGATGTGACCTCTTGAGCCAACATGACAATAAAAAGTCGCATTGTTTGGCCCTATGGGCAAGGAGAGAATAATTCGTATTATTTGTTCGTTTGTTTGTTTGAAACAACACGTAACTGCAGCAATAGTGTTCTCTTTGTTGCAACTGGCGTAGCCGTGTGGGGATTATTCACGGAATTAAGACAAGTTCGAAGAGCTCGAGGTCGATATGTAACTGGTGTAGCTGAAGTCGTAAACGTGTGTTCATGTTTGAGAAAAATTCCTGAACAGTCACTGAACTTGATGGGCGCGTGTAAATTCGTCACTAAACTCAAGAAATGGCTTTTGTGGGTGCTTAAACTTGTTCCGTCGTTGCACGTACAGTCATTAGACGGTTTGGCGTACGTATTTTCGCCAGGTGTCAGCATGTCGCGCCATCTTCTCAATTCCTTTGTCTTCTCCAGCGCCTCCGTCTCATCTCCTCTGTCTTCTCCAGCGCCTCTGTTTCTTCTCCTGCCGGAGCGCACGAAGCGGCGGAAGAAGGCCTCGAGGTCCTCTTCATCGGGACGGAAACCCTGTCACGTCCCCGTGCACGCGCACGGTTGTCCCGCCCCCCACCCGCTCGGGACCTCCAGCGCCGACGCACCGGTGGCGGACACCGTCAGGTTGCGCATGTGGCCGCTGACCTCGATGGGGTGCTCCGTGCCGGCGCCGCCTGATGGTGCTAAGCGTGTGGTTGGTGAATCCACAAGAGGAGGGTGTGAAGTAGCAGAGCAGCAAGATTTTCCTCAGTTATGAAACCAAGGTTATCGAACCAGTAGGAGATGAACGTACCCCTCGAGGTGTCAACGGCGCCAGAAACTCTTGATGTGGCGTCGAAGACGTGGAATCTGCACACAACACAATCAACGTATTTTGCCCCAACTCAACTGTGAGGGTGTCAATCCCACTGGCTTGATGTAACAAAATATTAAACGTATGTGTGGAAAAAAGACGTTTGTTTGTAGAAAGTAACTGTTTTGCAGTTCTGATTTTATCAGATTAATGAGAAGGAGTGGGGTCCACAGTTCGCTAGTGGTGTCTCTCCATAAATAATAACATTCATCCATGTATGGTAAACAAATTACAGCTAGGCAATTGACAGAATAATGATGAGCAACCTAATGCATATACAAATGATATGGTGTCTAGAGAGATTTATTCGGGCATTACAATAATATACATAGACCGTTTGAACCGCATCTATGACTAATAATCCACCTTCCGGTTAGCGTCCGCACCCCCCTTTCAGTATTAAGTTGCACTGTGTGTAAATTAAGTAAGTAACATCATCCTTAGACAAAGTACTACTGTTTTATCCCTAGTAATAACAGTACATCTACAGACTTAGAACTTTCTGTCACTGCCCCAGATTAAATAGAGACATGAACCTACTATCGAGTATAAATATCCACTCTTGGAGTTACGAGAATCTACATGGCCAAAGCACACACAAGTAACGGAGAGCATGCAAGATCATTAAATAGCACACACATGATATATTATGAATCAATAACTTTAGTACTCAATATTTATGGGATCCCAGCAAACAAAACATGGAGAATTACATAAAAATGATCTTGATCATGATAGACAGCTCACAAGATCTAAACATGATATCATAAGAGGAGAAGACAACCATCTAGCTACTGTTATGTACCCGTAGTCCAAGGTTGACTACTCACGCATCAGTCCGAAGGCGGTAATGGCGACATAGAAGTCTCCGGGGACAATTCCCCTTTCCGGTAGGGTGCCGGGGAGAAGTATGATCTCCCCCGAAGTGGTGGTGACGATGGTGGCGGCTCGGGACCCGTGCAGGAAAAAGTGTTCAACCCTGCTCTGTTTTTAGGTCAGGGGGTTTATATGGCCGAAAGACCTAGGTCGGTGGCCGCCCGAGACGGTCTCCTCACCTCCTGGTGCGGCTAGGCTAGGGCCCACGCCAGCAGGTGATGAGGACCCCTTGAGGCCCTTCTTCGTCTCGTCTTCGGTTTTTCGCGACACAAATATTTCAAATATATTTTCTGGTTGATTTATTTCCAATTTGGAGAATATTTCTTTAAGTACTTTTCTGAAACAAAAACAACAGAAAACAGGGAACTGACACTGTGGCATCTTGTTAATAGGTTAGTCCGAGAAAATGCATAAAATTATATAAAATGCATATAAAATATGTAATAATATGGGATAACATAGCATGAAACATAAAAAATTATGGATACATTGTAGACGTATTACGTCACCGCCATGGTTGTGGATGAGGGTGTTGTTGCGGGGTGTAGCGGGCGGGAAGTGGAGGCGGTGCTTGGAGGCTGTCCCCGCCCGCGGCGTCACTGGCGGCGCCCCCCGATCGCATGGAGGGCGTGGGGGCGACAACCCTTGAATGGGGCAAGGCGTGGGCAGCGACATGACCGGAAGAAAGGATGGTAGGAGGAGCTGACCCGAGCTACTAGGTGCGGCAGGGGAGATGATGCTCGACAGCCCAAACCCCGTCAGCAGAAGCTCCGTACTGCAAGCGGAAAAGAGAGAGCGCGTGGAGTAGAACCCGAATCTGATCACGGTGAGGGTTGTGGTGGCCGGAGCAGCGAGATTGAGGCGGCGGCCGCCACGCGCTACCAGGCGACCAGCGTGGTAAGAGCTCCCTTACATAATTAGCGGCAGGGCGTGTGTAAAATTAGCGGCATATGAGCTACAGGCTGACACGTGGACAAAATATGTACATCAAACCGTTTAATGACTGTACATCAAAGAAATGGATAGGCACGAGCCACTTTAGAGCTCTGGCACCACTCCGTTCGACCTATCAGCTCCCCAATGCTTAACCGGACGAACTGATTCTATAGTTCTGTTCTAGTAGAAACTTGATAAGGTGCGTGCCGCACTCACGAGGGACTGCCAGTGAGGCTTTTGGGATGCTTTTGGGATGCTTCCTTGTTTAGATCCTATTTCAATCGGAACTTTCCGCGTCGATCCTTTTTTATTACGTCTTGTTTTTACTCCTATATTGGGAGTTATGTAACGATAAAACAAGTTTAAGCATTTGAAAATGCCATTTCCTGAGTTTAGTGACGAATTTGCGCGCTACCTCTCGTGTCTCGGCAGAAAGCGGCAAAGCTCGTCTGCGTTGGTGGTCTGGCCCAGGTACGACATACGGCTAGCGGCCACGCGAGTCCCCGGCCATTCTTCTCCGGATGGACGGCCTAGATCTTGTCCACGTCGACTTGTTTTTGTTTCGCTTTGAAACTTCCATCGTCGACAAGGTCTGGCCTGGCAGAGATGCACTGCGCGTCCTTTGCTGCTCCAAGATGATGTACGTACTGACAAGTTCGAAAGGGCCACGGCCTTCGAATCGAAGTACTCTAGTAGTTGATAATTAATTAAGTAGATTAACTTTCCAGTAACCCCATCCATGGACCACCAGTTCTCTGTTCGCTCTCACTACAGATCAAAGAGATGGCATCCTACCCGCTAGGTGAAATTGTCTTTTTTCTCCTAGTCAAGCAAAGGATAAAAACGACCCCGGTTAAAAAAGCATTTACTCAAGACCTGTCACACAAACAAGAACAAGCGAGCAGTGTGATCAATCACTCGGTCTGATAATCAGGCATTCAGGCCTCATCATAGAAAAATATCTATCTGACTCTATCATCACACCGGCGGTCGATCGTCATTAGCCGTATACTACTAATTAATCACGCTCGCATCCAATATTTTTCTTCTTGGCGTGGGCCATGGCTGTCTGCCCGGCTTCACGAAATTTCCCATGGACCTTTTTGTTGTTGCTACTCGCTCCCACTTGGAATTGGAGACCCGGCGCGCATCATGCACGCAAGCGAATCTTGAGATGGGTCATGGCGATGGCTCATCATCTTTCACCCTCGCCGTCGCCGGCCATCCCCATGCGATTTGTGTGCAAGAATCGGAGCACGGTCTTTATTCACATGGACGAACCGTAGCATGCATGTGTGTTTAAGCAACCAAACCTTATTAACTTACAAATTTTGTTTCACTGTCTACACTAAAATTCAGTGCAAATGGGCTGCAATTCAAACATGGATGTCTCTTTGATTGTGCTCAAGAACACATTCTGAATTAGTTCGTAGGATGATCGCAAGAACACATTCTGAATTTTGCAAATGGAGTAAAATGTATGTACGCCAATTCTAATAGACCATAAGATAAGAAAAGCAGTTCTTCCTTGTCTAATGCGGTAGATATAGCAACTGAAGTTTGCACTGAATTTTGTGAGCAAGACAAGACACGGCACCCAACAGGCGATCATCAGGATTCCGAATGCTTGGGACGAATTGCTTTGATCCATCACCAAGAACACGCGCACGCATGTCCGTGGCACATTGATGATCTACCAATAGCAACCGACTAGACTAGTGACAAGGTGGGATCGAGAGGGTAGTAGAGGTCGCCGAGGAACTGGTCCGCGGCGGCGAGGTCGGAGCCGGCGGCCGCCGCGCAGAAGTCAGCGAAGAAGCCTCCGTCGGCGGCGCCGCTGTTGTCGACCGCCGACCAGTTGGACCCCGACGACGCGGCCGACGTCGAGCCCTCGGCGGCGGATGCGGCGACGAACGGGTCCTGGTCCTGGAGCGGGGCGGCGCGCGGCGCCAGGAAGTAGTCGCCCTCGTAGGTGTACGCCGACGACTCGGCCTTCACCGTCGGCGCCGGCGCTGGCGAGAAGGTGGACGACGCGGCTGCGGAGGAGAAGGCGGCGGCGGCGGCGTCGAGGCGCTTCTTGAGCTTGGTGTTCCAGTGGTTCTTGACGTCGTTGTCCGTCCTCCGCTCCAGCTTGGACGCTATCAGCGACCACCTGCGGTTAATGCCAGCGCGCGCCGGCGCGTGGTTCGGTCATGCCACCGTTCATGCGGCCGAGGGAAAGGGAAAGGGAAAAGATGGCGTGATGGCGGCTGGCTTACTTGCTGCCGAGCTGGCTGTAGAGGGAGTAGATGATGGCGTCCTCGTCGTCGGTGAAGCCGCCGTGGCGGATGTCCGGGCGCAGGTAGTTGAGCCACCGCAGGCGGCAGCTCTTGCCGCACCTCGACAGGCCTGCACACGACACCCGTCAAGAACAGCAAGCACGCGCGAATCGAGAGCCAGAGAGCAGATGAGGGCACTGACCTGCTCTCTGGGGTAGGGTGATCCAGCTGCCGGTGTTGCCGTGGCGCCGCATGTAGTCGCGCAGCGCGTCGTCCTCCTCCGGCGACCACGGGCCCCTCTTCACCGCCGCCCTGTCGCAGCACGGCGTCCTCCCCATCGAGTCGACACGCACACACGCTTGGCGGTAAGAAGAGAAGAGGAGAGAGGAGGAAGAGAGGCGAGACACGAAGAGAGGGCGACTGGCTGTTGCTGTTGTGCCTGCTGGGCTCTGATGATCAGAAAGCACACGGCGCCGCGGCTACTTGTATCGACCCGTCGACGGCGTCGTCGGTGTAGAGAAGAGAAGAGAACACCGGGTGGCCGCAGAGTCTTTGAAAAACGAACCGTAGTGTCCCAGGGGCCAGGGGTGAAAAGAGTGTCGAGAAAGGCAGCGTGGTTTCCCATTTCGATCCTCTCATTCTCTGCTCTGCCGGAGCGGTTGTTCTTTCCTTTCTTTTACAGTACAGTCAGACTCCTTTTGCAGTTGCAGACTGCAGGCGAGGAGGACCCATGTGATGCGATGTGATCTGATCACACACACACCGGCCTAGAGAGAAGAGAGAACATGCTGGTACCTGTGTACGCTCCCCGACCAACATTGTTGATTCTGCTGGCAGGTGCTGTTTCTTACCCCCGTCCTTTCTTTTGTTCCGAGAGGAGATTTTTTTACAAATATGGCCCTCTGCCGAACAGATTTGTCAGAAATGACCCCCTCTGAAAATCTTTGTCAAAAATGGCCTGGCGGCAAGCTAAAAAAGCGACACGTGTCACCTCCCTCCATTAGGGATGGCGGGATGTTCTTTCCTCCATGGGGAGTGGCGGGAGGACTGTTACCGCCACCGGATTCGACTGGACGTGGTGGGCCCCGCAGTTGTCGGTGGCGGGAGGAAGCGCCACGTCATCCCGCCAATGCGGTTGGAGGGAAGCGGGTGGGCCCGCGGCGGGAGGTTCCTCCCTCCCGAGGGAGTGGCGGGATGTGGGGGGTCGACCGGCGCGGATTCCACTGGAAACAGTGATATGAGGATGAGGATGATTCCTGCCATTGCTGCGAGTGCAAGCAATGTCCATGGATGTAAATGAGGTCCTCGGGTGGCAGACTCTTGCTGCTGCTGCTAACCTCCAGGAATTAGGACGGGTGGACCGGGGCTGTATACGGCACGGATTCTCTCACGGTGTGATGGTGGTCATTTCAGTGCAAAAAGAAAGATTCTTCCGCCTCATTTTCCTGTACGTGACCACCGAAAGTAGCTAATCCGTGCCAGGTTTATTTTTTGAGGCATGGGATTTGCAGCTGGTCGCGCATGCGGGGAGCAAGACGTGACGTAAAGCACTGTTTTGGCATAGGAATCTTCACTTTTTGTGTCCATTTCTGGTAATGAGTGTACTGGTTTCTTTCTCTTTTGGCTTTATTTCACTGTATGTGACCACCGACGGTTTCATTTTATGTGCTGTGTCTCCGTGATTTGCGATCAGTTGCCTTTAAAAAGACGCACCCGCGTTCGTGAGCAGAGAGAGCTACTCTCACATTCTCACATAATAAGCTCCCACAGTTGGTGAGTAGAGAGAGCTACTCTCTGATTGCTGTGAAGAACACAGACAATACCAAGTTGAATCACTTGAGATGATTTAGGAGTGAGATTTAGAGGCTGATCAAGGTAAAAACTTTGCAATGCGTACTTATTCGTAAATGCATGATTTGTTATAGTTGTAAATTTAGTCGTAACAAAATATATTTTGGTGTTTTAGGTTGAGATTAACAGTTTCAAGGGTCATCTCGAATCAGTTGGCGTTAATATTTGAGCAGAAGTATGTGAAGAACTTATCTTGAAGGTACGACAGAAGCGTAAAGAACTACGTATTAA